>JAMXBC010000008.1:60679797-62002297 GCA_024138005.1 Lumnitzera racemosa | reverse complement strand
TACCTAGCAAGCTTCTTTTTATTGGCTTTTATAATGCACATGAGCTATACTTTATAATGATTTAATGATGTAATCATTATGGGGTGAATAGTAGATATGAAAGACAAATAGATTGATGGATAAATGAAAAGGCATGGCCTCTCTCTTCCTTCTTTTCATACTGGCCATATAGAGTGTCCTTTTGGTACATTATGTTGTCTTGTCACTTGTTTAAAAATTGAATTGAGAAAATAATTTGATAACTTATCCTTATATAGTATAGGTTATGGTGATATATGGAAATTGTCTTATCACTAGCTTTTGATAGGTTATCAATTGATAAGTTATTTAAAGTTGTTAGTTGGTTTATTTATCCACATGTAACATAGCTTATAAGTAAAAATAAGAAGATTGTCTTATATGTAATTATTTTAGAGTTTAGTTCTAAAATCAATTCGTAAATAATGATTTACTTCTCATAAAACTTTGAAATTTTCTAGAGTTGAATAAAATTATTGAAATTAAATTCTCAATTAGTCGCTTAGGGTCACAAGTTATTAATTATCTTAGGGTTTAGGGTTTTAAGGTTTTAGGTGACTTAAAGTCCATTATTCTCGTATTCGAGGTTTTATCGATAATGAACTTTTGAATTGAAAAACTAAGTTTATTTTTAAATGTAAACTTAAATTCTTTATTTATTGGATCCTTAGGAATGATCAAGAAGTACTCATAATCACATGTCCCTTAGGTAGTAAGGTTTACACATAGCATGTAAAGAATGATTGATCAAAACTAGAATCTTGAAGTAAAAGAACAAATTGGGATGAATTTAGAGATTTAAAGAACTTCTCTTTTAGGACATTTTTTTTTAATTTTACTTGTAGTATTTATTTTATTTTTATGGGTGTTGATATTTGAGGATTCTCACTTAGACTTATTCATTTATCCTAAGCTTGGTCTCAATCTTACAAAAGATAACATGCAAACTAAGAGAGTGCTAGAGGTGGCTTTAGTATGTATACTCTGACACTTAAGCCATTTGGATGGCTTGATGAGTATTGAGAACCTTTAGTATCAATACTGAAGAGAGTTTAAAGATAAGAGAATGCATCAAGGTTAATATGGGGGTTTGAATCTCAAAGGTCTGATCCCTATTTACGAAGGCATCCAAGTAGCTTCATAAATTGGAGATGGCTCTAAAGATCTAATTATCGAGATGATAATCTTTCCTGGATAATACATGTTACCTCGAAATGGAGGTAGGTAGTGGATCTCCCTTGGCAAGAAGCAGATTTCCTTTGGCATGTAGAAATCCCCTAAGTTATACTACGTCCCTTGATATCGAGAGAGGTGGCAAGGGATTCGTGCTTCTACAAGATGTCTTTGGGCTTATAGTCATAGGAATTGAACTATTAGATCTCTAACTTGAGCTTAAGAGCGAGGTATTAAGGGACTAACAAAGAAAATTCTACTATTCTAACTAAGTCCTACCAAGGTTAAGCTGATCTTCACTACCAACTAACTCCATATGCTGAGTTGAGTACCTTCTTATCTCTTAGTAGTTAAGTAACAACCTGAAGTATGCTCCACTGACTGTCGGACCTCTTACACATTTGCTCAGCCATGACCATGCTAACCATCTGCTTTGTAGTGTTAGTACCAAAAACCCTAGTACACAATGACACCATGTCTTCTCAAAAGGACCCCAAGTTTGCTCAATACCTCTACCTAGCAATCTCTATCCTGATCATACCATTTGTTTATTTCTACTAAAAGCATCTCCAATGACTTGTTTCCATACGTCTAATCCCACATGAAAGGATTATGGTGTACTAATCATTGATCTCTTTGATTTTTTCATTTGTACCCTTTATTTTCCTTATACATTACTTCTTTTAGGCAATAACCTTTTGTCTTTTCCATTTTAGATAAGATGCCCTAACATTTCGGGTGTAAACACCCTTGAAATATGTAGCCACAATAATCATCATACACATCAAATGTTGAATATACTTCTCCCCTTTTCGTAAGCTAAGTGTGCTTACTCTCCTCTTCTTATTCTCATCCTAACCCTTAAGTAAGGCTAGGTGGCGAGTGACTTTACCAAGCTGCTCGTATGTCATATCGAGTTTGCTTTGTGAGTCTGCGTAGCTTCATTAGTACCTTATATCCTCAGAATCATTCATAGTATTGCTTGTTCGTCTCATTTACTTATTTCCCCATTTTTCACATTTTGTTACCCTTCATTTCAAGCTTTTTGTAACCTTGGACCTACCCTGATACCATTGCCCTTGTTTACTCTTGGCGCGACATATCATCTTGGTATCAGAGTGGAGGTTTGTTTGGGTAAATTGTGTTTGGGTAAATTGTGTTTGAGCTCTCTTGAGTAGTAGTATTTGTTGTGGTCATGTGTTGTAGTTATAGAGAGCTTAGCTGTAAGTGATTGAGTAAGTTGAAGACATCGTAGTTTGTTGTGGTTGTATGCTTTGTTTTACCCTGTTTCGAATGTACGAAAATAGAGCAAGTTTCAGTTAGGTTTATTGCTCTTTGGGATAGTTGTTGTGTCTACAATTAGTTTAAACATTCATGTATGGGTAAGTATTTATGCGAGTTGTTTGGTTAGAAGGAACCGTATCTGTTGTTTCTTAGAATCTAAATTTTTTACTAAGTTTTGTTGAAGAGAATGATGGATCTAAGTATCAATGCTAGTATTGGAGATGATAATAGTGGTGTCGTCCACCATGGACAACAACCCCAAAACACTCCTAGAAGTACAGATGAGCGAATTAATGAGATGGCTAACCTTATAGTCGATCTGACTTGAGCTATTTATGCGCTGGCCTTTCGACCTACTTAGGCCATGTAGAAAACTCCCCAAGGTACTCGACCTGTGAAAGGATTGACAAGCTAAAGGTGGAAGAGTAGAACGATGAGTATGAAGAAGGATTAACTTAGGTGATATGGATGATAAAGGAGAAGAAGAGTACAATGAGGAAGAGAAGCAACCTTGAGCACCCCAAGTTGCTAACCTTGTGAAGCTTCAATGGTTTTAGAAACGCTAAAAAATATCTAGATTGGGAAGAAAAGGTAGAGCATGTTTTTTATTATTACCAGTATGAAAACCGTAAGAAGGTAAGGACTATTATTGTAGAGTACTCATGTTATGCAACAATGTGGTAAAAGAACTTCTAAATTATGAGGAGGCAAGAAAGATATAGGAAAGTTAATACTTAGCTTGAGATGAAGAGGATACTTAGAAACAAATCCATACTAAATACTTATTTGCAAGATACTTTTACTGGACTTTAAGAGCTACGACAAGGAGGCTAACTTGTTGATAAATATGTTCAGGAGTTTCAAATACTCATGATTCGATGTGAAGTGAATGAACCATTAGCCCAAATGGTATCCAAATTTCTCACTAAAATGAGATGTAGCATTCGAGATGTCATAGAGTTTTAATAGCTTACTACATTGGTTGAGGCTGTAATAATAGCTTAATGAGTAGAAAGGCAAAGGAGGAATAGGCCGAGCCAACCTCTAATGAGCTAACCAATCCAACTAGGCCAACTCGCTCAAGGAAGTTATCAAGCTCAGCAAAGTGCCAAGCCAAATAGAAGAATGGATGTTAGAGCTAAAAGGAAGAGCCAACCAATTGATGGTGATGCCTTCGAGAACTTATGATAAGGGATAGGGATCTGAAAGGAAGATAACTTAGATCAAATGCTTTGAGTACTAAGGGTTTGGGCACATGGCCACCTAATGTCCGAATTAAAAAACTATGATTATCAAGGGAGATGCCCTGAAGATTGAGGTAGACAGCACAGATGAGGAGCCAAAGGAGGAAAAAGAAGTGGAGGAACAGATTAAGGTTAATGTTGAACTGGTTGAAGAAGATGTGTTTATTGAAGATCTAGATAAGCTAACTCTGGTTGTTCGATGTGCGATGAGTTTAGAATCCTCAACTAAGGAGGAATAGAAAGAGAATTTATTCTACATCACATGCAAGGTGAAAGAGTAGGTACATCTGCATCTAGTAGATAGTGGAAGTTGCACTAATGTCACGTCTATCGACCTGGTTAAAAAGCTTAAGTTGACAACTAACTCACACCCGAAGCTGTATAAGTTACATTAGCTAAATGAGAAGGGAGCATTACATGTCACTTAGTAAGTGTTGCAACTAATCTCTATTGGAAATTATTTTGATGAAATTCTCTGTGGCGTGCTACCTATGTATGCATCTTATGTGTTGCTAAGAAAACCTTAGCTTTTTTATCAAAGGGTTATGCATAATGGATTCAAGAACACCTACGTGTTTGAAAAGGATGGAAGGAAGATCACTTTGAACCCTATGATGCCGAGTCAAGTTAACAAGCTATAAGCTAAACTTGCTTAAAGACTTAAGAAGACTTTGATCTTGATTAGAGTCGAGCTCTAAGAAGCTATTAAGGTTGATATGCCAACTTTTCTATTGATTTGGTGACTCTATAGTTGAAGGAGCAGATTAAGCTACTCCTAAAGGTCAAGGAGCTATTGGATGAGTATGTCGACCTATTTCCTAAATAGTTGCCTAAGGGATTACCCTAGAGGCATTGAACGTTGCATTAACTTGATATGTGGTGTTGCCCTACTGAACAAACCAGCTTATTAGATGAACTCCAAATAAGCCACTGAATTCTAGAGACAATTAATGAGCTACTAGCCAAAGGGGGAGTCTCAACCCTTGTGCTGTGTCGGTACTCCATATGCCAAAAAAGGATGGTACCTAGCATATGTGCATAGATAGTAAAGCCATGAACAAGATTATGATTAAGTACCAGTATCTTATCCCTAGGTTGGATGACATGTTAGACAAATTGAACGGAGTTAAGGTCTTCAGTAAAATTGATCTAAAGTTTAGTGACCATGAGATTTAGAAGAGGTTGAAAGACAAGTGGAATACTTCATTCAAAACTTAGCATAGTCTTTAGGAGTCGATAGTTATGCCTTTTAGCTTGTCAAATGACCTAAGCACTTTCATGAGATTAGTGAACCATGTGTTAAGAAACTTGATCAATAAGTATGTTATGGTATACTTTGATGACATTCTTGTGTATAGTGCCAACCTACCAAGCTACTTAGATCATCTCCATGCCAAACTTAATGTACTCTAAGCTGATAGGTTATTTGAAAATTTGAAGAAGTATTGTTTTTGCTAAGAGAAAGCAATATTATAGGATATGTAGTCGGTAGAGGAGGCTTGTAAGACAATGATAAGAAAATTCGAGCAATCGTTGAATGGCGAACTCTAACCACCTATGCTAAGGTGAGAAGATTCCAGCATCCTTTTATCAAAGATTCATCAAAAACTTCAGTGCCATTATTGCACATCTTACTAATCTGACAAAGAAGAATATCAAGTTTAATTGGGGTGAGAGAGAGGAGAGAAGTTTCGTTGAAGTAATAGCAAGATTAACTCCTACACTAGTATTAGCTTTACTTGACTTCTAGAAAATTTTTGAGCGTGTTGTCTTGATGCTAAAAGGCTGACCAATTGCTTATCATAGCAAGAAACTGAGAGGACCTCAGTTGGATTACTCGGTGTATAACAAAGAACTCTTAGCCCCTATCTAAGCACTTTAAGTGTTGCAGCATTATCTATTACTGAGAGAGTTTGTTATTTATACAGACCATGAATCTTTGAGGTACGTTAGAAGTTAGACCAAGCTATCAAAGTGGCAAGCGTAGTGGGTTAAATTCCTTAAAGGGTTCAACTTTGTGATCCAGTATAAGCAAGGTAAGAATAATGTAGTTGCTGATGCTTTATCGAGAAGACATGTACTTCTTATAGAGTTACAGACTAAACTGTTAAGGTTTGCGTATAAACCCCTAAATTTTTCGACCTAACATCTAAACTAGACTTAAGTGTGTTAGATATTTCTAAGAGTTGAAAAAACTAGTGAAAATGAAAACCTTAAAATAACTAATTAATTGTGTATAATATTTTTCTACCCTAAGCATATGTAAGCACTAAAGATTTCTTCTGAAAGTGATGAAAACCCTAAAACTATAACTTTAAGGATATAAAAGCACTAATTCATCATAATTTACCCTCAAACTCTAATTGATAATATAACCTTAATATTATACCAAATTATTGGTAAAAGATTAAAGATAACTTTCAATCATTCATAAATACATATAATACTAAAGTAATCCCTTATAAACTAAGATATTGCATCATAGATCATATTCATCTTCTAAGTATATAAATATGTAAGTTATATATAGAGTTAAGAGTTTAGTTGATGCTTATGTTACATGTAGTAAGTATTAATACCCTAAATGATACTTTTCTTGATAATTATATTAAGTGGCTTACCAAATGATTTATATAGGATATAAATAACTAAAAGAAGATCTCATTATCTATCTTTACTAATCATTTCACTAAACCCTATGTCTCCTCTCATTTCCTTAATTTTCTTCCTAATTCCACCTAATTCTTTCATTATGTACACTTAGATTATATGTAAATTTGAAATGTTAACCAAGTCAAAAGTTGACTAAGTCAACATATATTGAATAAAGTCAACATATTGAAAAGTCAACAAATTGTCATTGTCATCTAGAGAATTCTTTCTTTTCTCTTTAGCTTTCTACTCTTTTTTCTTTTCCAATTTCACCCCTCCTTTTTGCCGTCTACTCCTCTCCTCGCTTAGACCCTACTTGTCTTCATCTTTTCAAACACAAAACTAAGTCCTTTTCTCTATCCTCAAATTGTAAGCTTTCCTCTTTGCTTTGTCACTCTCAACTTTCCAAATTTCACTTTTACAACTCTACTTATCAACACAAACCAATAACACATATATACTAGCTTTCCCTTTTTATATTTCAAGCAAGAGAAAGGTATGTTATTATGTATTTTTCCATCTTAATTAGTAGTTAGATGAATATGATAGATTAATGTAGGAAGCTTATGTGATATGTGTATATGTGTTGTTGAGAGTGGAAGTTCCAATTTTTATGCTTAGAAGTATAGGAATCCTTAGATGATTGGAAGAAGAAAACATGTACATATGCTTAAGTATGTGCATATAAGAGTATACTTGATAAATACATGTATGAGGACTCTTATACATAAGTACCCATTATGTACATAACAAAAGAAAGAGGCATATAATAACTATATATACATATACATTGCTAAATACACCCTTAAAGTGCAAAATATGAAATTTGTGAAGCTTTCTTAACAGGGAACATTAGACATACGAAAATACGTATAAAAATACGTATATCACCATATGTGTATATGGGTATGTGTATTAGTATATGTATAAGTACACAAGTGTTCATACTAATATGTTAGAAGTATAAGTATAAATATAACATATGTACAAAGTGTATGAATACATAACGATAAGAGTACATATGTAATGAATGATGATGTAAGCAATGACATAATCAAATGATGACATAAGCAATGACATAAGTGATGATATAAGCAATGACATAAGCCTCTAAGATAATAAACCATAAGATCATTTAAGTGTAAGAATTAATGGCTAATGAAACTATTAACTATTAAAATAGAACATAAAACTAGCCAATAAGAATAATTAAGCTTTAACAGTTAAAATTTCAATAAATTTAGTCTATATCATAAAACACGGGTTTTAAAATTCAAAATGAACATCCTCGTGTGAACATACATCTAAAAATGATGAAAAATGATTATAAATTTGTAAATATCAAAAATAAAATGAAAAAGTTACATACAATTAGTGCTAAACTCTAATCAGATAAAAATTGATAGTAATCTAAAAAGAATCAGGTAAATAGATATCTAAAATTACTAATTAATTCAATTGCATACTATCATTATTATATTGTAATGAACAGGTGATCCCGACGTGGGCGAGGATCTCCCGATTGATTACTACAACTAGAGAAGTTGTTATGATCGAGTGAGTATTTACCCTATGATCCTATGCTTGTATATGATTGCAGATAGTGGACTTAAATGATATTGTTAATTGATTGTTATGTGGGGTTAGAAAATGCTTGTGTACGTTATTATTTATTGAGTTGTAAATTTACTTTAAGTACAAATAATATTTTGTTGTTGCATGGCATTATAGATGATGATTGTGTGTATTGTTGGATGATCACATCATAATTGGACTTAACTACACTCGGCTCATAAGAAGAAATTGGTACAGGTATCAACATGCATTACATAGACATAATTCTAACCATCGTATCATACGGAGGTAGAGAGAGGCCATTTAGAGGTTGTTATTATAAATTTATTGGTTTTGTACGGTGCACTCATACAAAATGACCTTATCCCAGCCCATGGGAATACTAGGTGTTAAAGGCGCCAACCGTCTAGCTAAGGGTCAAGTCTAGAGGCCTCCATTTAGAGGTGAATATAAACTATGGGGGCCTACTCATTATTATACTAGAACTTAGTTTTTATGAAAATAAAGGACTTATTCGATTTAAGCACAGAACGTGGAGTTCCATAGTAAAGTAAGTTCCAATATAATATCTAAATCTGATTGGTGCCGTATATACTCTAACCCTGACTTCGAAGGGTGTTAAATCTAGGTTGTATATATTGACTAGTTAACTATACTTATTGTTTGGCATTCTATTTTCCCATTGATTCATATGCGTGAATATAATGTATTTATAACTTACTTGTGGTGTGGTTGAGGGTTTTGCTCACTAAGCTTAGGCTTACACTCCCTTAAACTTTTACTGTAGGATGGCTTATTTATTGAGGCTGGCTGAGGGATGCCATAGGTTAGCTTGGGGAACTCAACAAGAGCGAACCATTTGGTGTGATGAGAGAACTAACCATGCAGACTTTTACTTATGTACTGTAGTTTTGTTAGTAATATAAACGTAGATGTACTAATTATTGATTACTGTAAATTTTGTAGTTTAAATTTTATATAAATATACTTATGTAATGATATCATGTGGATTTGTATGTTCTTGAGAAGCTAGTAGTTGTAGAGTCTTGTATATTATGTAATGATATCATGTGGATTTGTATGTTCTTGAGAAGCTAGTAGTTGTAGAGTCTTGTATATTGTGTGAAGAGTTCATGATTGGAAGGGTAACCAATCAGGGTTCTTCATACAGTATATGGCATTTACTACGACTAGACCGTCCTCAGTTTGTGACATTGCGAGCATCAAAGAACAGTATCCTTAGGACCCCCATTTTGGTCCCATATTTGGATGATGTGTCGAAGGAAGAACAGTGGATGATTATTACATGGAAGATAGGTATCTATTCCAGAAAGGCAAGTTATGTGTGTTGACCTCTTCTTGAGAGAATTACTCGTTAGAGAAGCTCATTTTGATGGACATTTTGGACATTTTGGGGAGGAGAGGACATATGATTTGTTAAGTAGACAATTCTTTTATCTGGAGATGAGGCAAGATGTGCATCAAATTATTGAAAGTTATGCTAAATGTAAGAAGGCTAAGTGTTAAGCCGAATAAGAGAAAGCAATACCTTTGCCCATCCTAACTCAACCTTAGACTTGGTTGACCATGGACTTTGTCCTTAAATTATTGAGAACTACCTGAGGCAAAGATTCTGTGATGGTCGTTATAGATAGATTTAGTAAAATGGAAAATTTTATACCTTGATGCTTCAGCTACTTTTATTCTCTTTTTGCAAGAAATTATTCGATTACACTGCATGCCAAAAAGTGTAGTCTCAGATAGAGATTCAAAGTTTTCTAATCCATTTCTAAAAGACTCTTTAGCATTAAATAGGGACCAAACTACTATTTAGTACTTCTTGTCACCCCTAAACTGATGGCAAAATAGAGGTAGTCGATCATACTTTAAGATTACTACTCCGAGCTGTAGTAGGGAAGAATTTGACTAATTAGGATGTCTATTTGCCTATGATGGAAGTAATTTATAACTGCACTATACACGGAACCACTAAACAAACATCCTTTAAAGTCATCTATGGCTTCAATCTAGAGTTATCCCTTAACTATACTCCCGTAACCATATTCGAGCAAGAAGACCCTAATGCAAGAGCCTAAGTACAGTCTCTGCAATAGATCTATAAGAAAGTTACTAAGAAAATTGAGCAAGTTGCTAAGAGAATGAGAGAAAGGAGTAAGGGAAGAAAATCAACATAGTTTCAACTATAAGATTTAGTGTGGCTTCACTTGAATAAGGAGAGGTTCTTGAACAAGAGAAAGAATAAATTGTCTACCAAAGCTGAAGGTCCCTTCAAAATACTCTAAAAAAATTAGCGATAATGCCTATCAATTGGAATTACCTAAAGACTATGGAGTCTTTGATACCTTTAACATGGTCGACCTCAGTCCCTATAAACCTGAGAGAGAATTGAGCAAAGCTCAGCCGAATTTAATCCCAAATCTAAATCAACCTAGAAAGGATGATAAGAATCATACTCTCGAACCTTTAACTTAAGTCTGAGCACGAAGCCTTAAGGGACTAGCGAGGCAAATTCTATTGTTCCAACCAACTCCTATCAAGACCAAGCTGATTATTACTATTGACCAACTTAATATGCTAAACCAAGTAATTTCTTATCTCTTAGTAGTTGAGTGCTAACCTGAAGTATGCTCTACTGATAGTTCAACCCCTCACATGTTTGCTCAGCCATAATCGTACTGACCATCTGATTAGTGCTGAGTACCTTAGTACACATTTACACCACTTCTTCTCAAAAGGACATTAGGTCTGCTCAGCACCTCTACTTAACACCTCTTCTTGACCTAAGCATACATGTCTATTTCTGCTAGAAGCATCTCTAGTGACCTATTGCCACATGTCTAGTCCTACATAAAAGGATTATGCTGTACCAATCATTAATCTCTTTGATTTTTCATTTGTACTCTTTATTATTCCTTATACATTACTTCTTTTGAGCAATACCCTTTTGTCCTTTCCATTTTGGATAAGATTCCCTAATATTTCAAGTATAAATACCCCTCTAATATGTAGCTGCAATAATCATCATACACATCAAGTATTGAATATACTTCTCCCCTTTTTGTGAGATAAGTATGCTTATTTTCCTCATATCTTAACCCTTAAACAAGGCTAGGTGGCAAATGACCTAATGGAGCTATTCGTACGTCATATCGAGTTCACTTTGTGAGTTTAAGGAGTTTCCTTAGTACACTATATCCTCAGAATCATTCGTGGTATTGCTTGTTCATCTCGTTTACTTATTTCCCTATTTTTGCATTTCGTCACTCTTCATTTCAAGCTTTTTGCAAGCTTAAACCCACTCCAATACCATCGCCCTTATCTTCTCTAGGTGCAGTGTATCGTATAAGGCTACTAAGATGTGCTAGATGTTAATTTGCTTTCCTTAAGGGTCTGCTTCTTATGGGAGCAAGCTAGGTTAGGGCCTTGTAAGCCATTAAGAAATTTAAGGGCATAAGGAGTAGAATCCACATACAACAAGGGGTATCACATCCCTTACCCCTTAAAAGAAATTTCTTCCTTGAAATTTATTAGATTCCAAGAATAATTTTAGATGTCTGTTCCATATTTCTTCTTCCAGTTCCTAAGTTACTTCCTAATTTGAGTGGTTATTCTATTGGACCTTAATATAGTTACTTGTCCAATGCTTCAAGGTTTGCTCTTTAGTTTAGGAATTTTATGAAATAAGTTGTAGCATTATAAATTTAGTAAAATTAGTTAGTTCATTAGTAAATAGTTATAGTTAGTTACCATAGGTATGATTAGTTAAGAAAGTAGTAATTTTGGGAAATAGTATAAATAACATTTTGTAATACCAAAATGTGTCAATTAGGTTCATAAATGAAATACATAATGATTTTGTTCAAGAGCTAGAAAGAAAAAAAAAAGAATATTTTCTTTCTTTCTTTTTTTTTTTGCAAAAATCTACCCTAGGAGTTTATCTTTAGCTTAAATTGATAACAATTTTATTTTTGTTATTTATTCCTAATGATCAGGTTATATAAGAAATGAAGATAATGTTTCTGTCCTAAATGCTCCTCAACATTCCTTGAAAAAAGAAATCTAGATTTTTTCTTTTTATCTCCTTTGTCAATCATTTTGCTTCAGAAAGTCAAAAATCTACCCATCACATCCAACATGGTCTATACAATACGAGGTTAATAACAATACTTTTAATTGCAATGGATTTTGAGAGTTTTTTTTGTTCCCCTACCTTATAATGTTTAATTACTATTATGAAAAAGGATATATCTATAAGACCTTAAGTTATTTATTAAGAGAGAGAGAAGAAGGAACTTTCAACCTTGAATTATGCATATTTATAGAAATTCATGCATAAAAAGGTAGAACCTTATGTACTTACCTCTTAATATATACCTCAATGTTTGTAATTAAGTGCTGCTTTTGTATAGAGGATGAAACTATAGAACATTTATTATCGTGCTACTTATGGACTTAACCTATATGGTTTACCACTTTAGGCTTGAGGAAAGAGAAAAGGTTTCCTAGTTAGGTAAATGGATTTGGACTTTCCTTGATGACGTTGAGCGAGAAGGAGAAGAATGTCTTGTAAAATTATGCACTGTATTGTAGAGTATTTCGAAAGGAAGGTATATTAGATGTTCATATGATTGAATGATGTAGAAAAGCCATCATAGAGCTCTCTCAAGGGAACTATTATGGTGTGAAATAAGTTGATCTAAAGCATGGCTTAGATGGTTCGCATATTAATGTTTTAGTCAACCCATATCAATCCTTACTAGATTTAAATGTTAAGATTAACAACCAATGATTTCAAGCATATAGAGGGTATGGTTCTTTAGAACTACACTAATAGTTGGATTATATTAACCTTTGCCAACAAGATTAAGATGAGACAAAAATAAACAATTCACAACAATCAATTTCATGACAATAGAAATGTTGTTGTTGGAATTATTGCTAGAGGTTTTGTTAGTGCAGTTTGTAGAGGGCTTGTGAAAATGTTTGGCAAATTCACTATGGATTGTTGAAGCAATCACTATCTTAGATGTGCTTAGATTTGCAAATGAGAGACGATGTGATAAGGTAATCATTGAAGTAAAAAATGCAGTTGTCCATAATGCAATAAAGGCTTATTATAACTCTCCTTGGAAGCTCCACTCCATGTTAATGGACATAATTAAAAAAGTGTTTTCCATTTTTTAAAATTGAGTAGATGAGCCAATATGGCAAAAGATTGCCTAGCATATCATACAAAAGCGAACTTGTGCCCTTTAAGGTTAATAGTAACCCATCCATCATTTTTATATCCAATTCTACCTTATGATTTCAATTTCTACAATTTTATCGTATGTTGTAATAGCTAAGATATTGTATCAACTTTGTTGCCTACCCATGTAATTTCATCCCTCAGGGAAAAAAATCCTTTTACCTATTACTTTTAGAAACATGATGAAATGTTATTAATGCCAATTTACTAATCTATATAAGAGATCTTGAATATATAGGATAAAGTTAACCATTTATAGCTTAATAAGATACAAATTAACCCATCACATACATGCCATTTCCATAGCAACTTAAATTTAATATATTGTCAGAATCGAAAGTAAATAAGATGAGGAAATTGATAACAAGAGCACCAACACCACCTATTTATTCATTATATGCTCATACAAAAAAAAAAAAACGAAAAGGGTAATCAATTTCAATAAGATTAAAGTTGTTATGGGTGAATTATATTGAACATCCTTGTGAACCTTCTAAGTTACATCGACACCCTATTTTATTTTATTTTTAAAACCCTACACTTACATCCCTGTTTTTGCCTACTTTGATGCCGATAAGGTAAGAAGACTAACTCGCGACCCCCATAAAGTAGTTATTAGCCGTCCCCTAGCATTAAAGTGGTCAAGTAGCCTCAAGTAATATATATATATATATATATATATATATTAAGTGGATCACAAAACCTACTTAATAAAGGGTACCTTAACCGACTAGTGTTAGTGAGGCTTACTCACTACTCTAAGAGGTCTCATCACTACTAGTAAGTCAAGTCACAATTGTTAAGTGAGTTTGGTAACCAATGTTAGTTTTTTTTTACTACTTAAACCACCTTAACCTTGGAGTGGTTAAAAACCCTTTTTTTTCAAATTATATTTTTTAGGTTTTCTTTTTTATTTTAATTTCTTTGTAATTAATATATGTTTAATGTATATTAGTAGGATCATATTTTTAAAAAAAAAATTCAACAAATTTTTCTTTTCTTTTCTTTTACAAAATTTATTTTCTTTTTATTATTTAATTTAATCAATATATATTTATAATATTTAAATATAAATATTAATAATGTTAATGTAATAATGACACATTAACTTTCTCGCCTTATCAACATCAAAGTAAGCAAAAGTAAGATTATAAGTGTAAGGTGTTGAAAAGCTAAGGTGTTAATATAATTTAAGCTCTGTTTGATTCGTCTGTTTTTTATTTTATTGATGTTTTATTCTTATCTACTTAAATCTTTGTGTTTGGAAAGAATAAAATATAAAATAATAGAAATATATTTTTTCAGAAATACCAATCAAAATTATCATTTTCAATATATAAAATATATTTTTTCAAAATTTTTCTTTAAAAGTACGTAGATTTTTATTTCTGAATTTTAACACTCTAATTACCATTTTCATCATAATTATGAGACTGAAACAGAAACAAATAAGACAATTTTCTAAACACTAAATTTCAAACAAATACAGATAAAAAATATATCAAATATAAAGGAAGAAACACAATCCAACAAGCCCTTAAAAAGTTTACAAGGGTAGTTAACTTAATTTAGCATTTTTACTTTAACATTTAGTAAATTCTAGGATACTTCTAAGTTGTAATAATACTTTAACACATACGAACATAACCGAGATTCTTATAATTGTGATCAATCCAACTCTTTCATTGTCTCTTCTAAAGAGGAGTTTCTTAAGGTAAAGAGGTAGGTAAAATAGAGTTCAATACAACGAGAACAATTGTATGGATTCGGTAATTTGCAGCAAGAAAGAAAAGTTAAAGTTACTTCCAAAGATGGGAACTATTTTGTGGTACATAGGGAAGGTTAGGTGCAAGAATGTGTTGGGGAGTATTACTCCACAACTAAGACCTATTATTTTTGCATATCAAAGTGCATTAGAATAGGTTAATGTTTTAAATAGATAAGAAAGAGCATCACAACTTGTTCATGATGATTTGCAATATAATGCTTATAAGATGTGCAATAGTGAAGCATCTTGTTCTTACAACAATGGCAACTAGCTTTGTTAGGTTTGATTTAGCAATGGGATAATCTTTTGAATAATTTAGGGTACGATAAATATCAATATTTTTGTATGGTAGGGATTGCAACAGCAATGACTATAGCAACATCAAGCAAAATAACCCTCCTTATTTTGATCAAAATGATACTTTAGTTGCAGTAGAAGGTTTGATTTATTTTTCTACCAAATATTCTTTGTCTTGTTGGTAAGTACCTTAAGAATCAAAGAGCAAACTCTACTTGGATGGATCCTATGAGGCAACATTGAAGGAAGCTGTATCTGCCTTCATTGTTAGAAATTCCTAAGGAATTGTTTGTGGAGGGCATGCCAGTATGTGTGCTATGCTTGTTTGGTTGAAGGGGTTGAGGCAATTGCTATTCTAGAGGCTAGTAGATATGCATAAAATGAGAGTTTACAAGGATGTTTGTTTTGAATTCGGTAACACTGTTGTTTTTAATGCTTTGAGATTGCTTAGGACTATTCTTTGGTCTCTTCATGCTATCATGCTTGACCTCAATTAATTGCTGCCATGGTTCAAATCAATGACTGTTTCTTTGGTTAGAAGACTAGGCAAATCTAAGAAGCGTGTCCATTGAAAGTTATTATCATTTAAATTATTTTGGATATTGAACTATAAAGTGTATAAATCCAGCTAAAATTACATTACAAGGACCTTAAGAAGGAAGATAAAAACTCAAAATTTCGCCAACCTCTTGGGTAGTTATAATGGAAATGCTCCTTAGGCTGACTAAGCATCGTTAGATGGGCTCATAGCCACTGCATGCTCTAGGCCCATGGGGCTTTCACGATCTCAAAAGTCAAAACCCATCCTTAAAAAACCTAAGCGGACATGTTCAATCATCAAATGGATCTTCGAGTAGTACAAGGGCTCCATTACGTTGGAGAAATATTGTAAAATGACCAATTATGCAGAAGCACATGTATAATGCATAGATTATATTTTTTTGCTAAGGACTCTTCCAATCATTTGTTTTAAATCTCTATAATTTTCAATACACTAATCCATATTAAAACATATAATTGGCATACCAGTCGATACAAGTCTTTGAGGTGCATCAGCAATGACATCTATACGTGTTTTACATCCATAATTAATATTATTTTATATATTACAAGTGTCCATACGTTTCTATAAAGATAATATAAAGAAAATCAATGGATTGGCTCCTTTCATGAAATATGCAATGATGATTTGAAATATGTATAATTTATCATTTGCACTTCAACAAAGAATATGGAGGCTTATACATTTTAGCTAACTCGTTTGAATATTATCCATGTATTAAATTAGAGGGAATATTATACCCATGGAAAATAAGGATGCGAGAAAATTGAAGAGTCTAGTATCTAAATTCATAGACTATATAGTTTAAATTAAATTAATAAAACTGATAAAGATGAAAATAAAAATATCTGGTAATAATAAAAGAGATGGAAACTGGACAGTAAGGTATGAAGAAAATTGGAACGCGTATATTTTCTTGTTTTTATTTTTTAAAATAAGAGTTTTTGAAGAAAAGAAGAAATCCTTGTCTCAAGGAATGTTTGGTCATATATGCATTCCACTTTTATTTTTATATTTTTTGCAGCTTTTTTAAAAGTTATCATAATAGCTGAAATATCCTCATCCAAGCAAACTAAGTAGACTTCTTTTTCCGTGATCTCATATATCCTTTACGAACTATTTCATGGAGATTTAATATAATTAAAAGAACATTTATTTATTTTTCAATAGAACATAAAATCAAATATTTCATGCATACATGTATGAATGTATAATTAATTCACTGAGATTCGCTAAACAACGTTGAATTCCAAGTGTAGGTGTTTTAATTAGAATAAGACTGTTTCTTTTCTCATTTACCTAACTTGACCTAAACTACAAATGATTTGCACTTTACGGGCAATAATTATTTCACCTTAAGAAAAAAGATCCCAGTTAATGGATATTTTCGAATCGGAACATTGGTTAAGGGATTAAAAATTAAAAATTTTACATTTTTCATCACCAATTGCATACATTATAAAACTATAAATATATGAAAACTTCTACATATAATTTCTTAACAAAATATTTCAGATGATAAATACCTATTAACAATTTTCCTAAGCAAGATTATACTAATGGAGCGAAAACAATATAATCTTGAGCTCTAGTTGGAGCTCCACTTGAAATTTTAATGCTCCATTTTAGAAATTTAAACTCAAACTTAATTCGAAGTAATATTCAACAAATTCAAACTTGACTCGATTAAGTTGGATTTATATAAAAACATATATTTTTTTCGATTATAATAATATTACTATTTAAACTTGACTACATTTATACCTAACTCAAGCTCAATTAGGATCGCAAGCTAATTAAACCAAGTGATATTCAATAAAATCAAGTTCGATTCAATTAAGTTTGATTTATTTAAAAACACATGCTTTTTTAATTATAATAATATTAATATATAAACTTGACGCGAATTCGATTCATATTTATACTCAACTCAAATTTGATTAAGCTCGTGAGTTAATTTAGCTAAGTATTATGAAATTCAAACTTAACTTGATTAATTACTTCAAAAGGTTGAATTCGAGCTCAATTTGGCTTTTCTCTAATTCCGATTTGAGTAAATAACGAGTATAAGTTCGAGTAGTTGAAAAATAGTTCGAATCGTTAACACGCTTAAATTATACAGGGGTCAATCGTGGACACCATTGGAAAGTTGGCTTCAAGAGAAAGTAACCAAACAAGCAACTGCACAACTGTTATGAGAAATATCAGAAATGTTGATGAGCTACTTCATGAATTCTGTCATCTACATGTCAAATGCTCAACGAAACAAAGTGTCAAACCAGATTTCAACTCCATTAATACCAGCACAACAAGTTTCACCAATGCATTAGACTTTTCATTTTCTTCTGCGAAGGGCTTTGCCTATAACTACCAATCACCATTAACATGGTATTTTACAACTTTCCTCTGATCAGAAAATTTTCTGGGAAAGAAGATCCATGGCCAGGAAAGTTTTTGCCTTGGTCCTGGCAGTTATGCTTGGCAGTGTACTAAGTTTGGCAAAAGGAGCTAAGGATGATGATGGTGATCTAGGCGCTGGTGCATCATACATCTTTGGTGATTCATTAGTTGATGCTGGAAATAACAATTATCTGCCAACTTTATCTAGAGCAAATATCCGACCTAATGGAATCGATTTCAAAGCATCCGGTGGAAACCCGACCGGCCGGTATACCAACGGCAGGACTATTGGTGATATTGTAGGTACGCAGTACACCTCATTAGACAGTCAGTTTTTTTTTTTTTTTTTCTTTTTTTGTTTGAGGAAAAATGAGAAAAGGGGCATTTTTCCTAGAAAACTTTGCTGGTTCCTAAAATGTAAACTCTTATCATTCTTCTATCTACAGGAGAAGAATTGGGACAACCAAACTTCGCAGTCCCGTTCTTAGCCCCGAATACGACCGGAAAAGCAATCTTGTATGGAGTGAATTATGCATCCGGTGGTGGAGGGATATTGAACGCAACCGGAAGAATATTTGTTAGAAATCAAACACTTTTTGCCCTCCTTTCAATCCATTTTTATGTTGGAATGCAAATAATAACTATATATGATATCGAATTTTTTGCAGGTTAATAGGTTGAGCATGGACATTCAAGTAGACTATTTCAACATCACTAGGAAGCAGATTGATAAATTGATAGGTCCATCGAAGGCGAAAGACTTCCTTCACAAGAAATCCATCTTCTCCGTCACAGTTGGAGCAAATGATTTCCTTAATAATTACATGCTTCCCGTCATTTCCACGGGCGCAAGGGTCACGTATACCCCGGATTCATTCATCGATGATATGCTTAATCACTTAAGGAGCCAACTCACTGTAAGTAGTTAACTAATTAAGCTCTCAATTGGACAAGGATTTTTCCGTGTATAGTTTGGCTGACTGTCTATATCTCTATTATTTGGCAGAGACTTTATCGATTGGATGCCAGAAAGTTTGTGATTGGGAACGTTGGGCCTATTGGATGCATACCTTACCAAAAGACCATAAACCAACTGAACGAAGATCAATGTGTGGAGTTACCAAATAAGCTCGCAAAGCAATATAATGCCAGATTGAAGGATCTTCTCACTGAACTCAATGAAAACCTCCCAGGTGCTACGTTTGTAAGTGCCAATGTTTATGATCTTGTCATGGAGCTCATCACCAATTATGACAAGTACGGTACGTGATCTGATCTTCCTTTACAGCATAGGCTTCCCCTAATCAAAATATTTGGAAACTAAGGTAAATTTATCATATTTATATGGCCTTAGCATGGTAAAGATACAAGCCGTCTATCTCGTTAATCGAACCAAATTAAAACTATATGCAATCAATCACATAAGATTCAAAACCATGCAGGTTTCAGTACAGCTAGTCGAGCGTGCTGTGGAAATGGTGGCCAATTCGCTGGTATTATTCCGTGTGGACCGACGTCTAGCATGTGTGATGATAGGGAGAAGCATGTGTTCTGGGATCCTTACCATCCAAGCCAAGCAGCTAATGTTTTATTGGCCAAACAATTGCTTGATGGTGATGAGAGATACATCTCCCCCATGAATCTAAGGCAGCTTCGAGATCTTTGACATCTGAAATTATGTCAATTGCTACTATCGTCTGAGTCTATAATACCTTGGGGCAGTTAATGAGCCCTTACTTTTGTTATTGTTATCGATTGAATGTCAAATTTTTCTGTTTTATCTCTTTTTCTCTCTTGTTTGCCATGTTTTCCTCATCTGCCAAAAATTAAACCTTTCCTCCGTTGGATTCTTGATGTACAAGTTTACAGCGAGTTCTTACTCTATCATGGGGTGGTTTGAGGGTTGTTGAGTTTGGTGGAAGTAAGAACACGAAAGAGGAATTTAATATACTTCTATCAGTTAGTGGAGCCGTGCGCTGCTAAAATTAGTCGAAGAGTCGTCTTAGCTAGGCTACCTAAAGCTCGATTGAAAATAAACTTCAAATTGCACTAAATGGCGGTAGTTACTTTTGTCGCTCTATGATCATTAATTTTTACCAAAACTTTCGTAAAATAGAAACGTCTCCTTAATTTCTTTGACAAAAAATCTTTCATACTGTCGTGCAGTTTTATAATTTATTATATACTCTTTTGAAACTGAAGCCTTAATAAAACTCTAATTCCACTATCAATTCATTACTTTAAAATCTTGGATTAACCAAAAGCAGTAACACACGAGAGCCGTAGAGGGTTAAATTCACATTTGGGCTTAAAACCCAATAAATGAAATGGGTTTGATTATAGCAATTAAAGTAACAAAAAGTTGAGAGAATTAAACATATGAACATCGAATAATTAATGGAGATTTACTATGGTGAGTTTAGTGTGATATTCTTTGAACTGTTTTATCTGATATCAACCTTTCTTAATAAAACTTATACACCAAAAAATGCTTTTATTGGCTTCGATCCAAAACGAATCAATTTAGAGATTCATTAATGAGGATACTCATTTCCACCATAAATTGTCATTGAAATCCACATATTAGATAAATAGCCAAGTTTAATAAATAGGCATGGTCTGGTCTCATTTGACACATCATAAATAATTGAGAGATTTAGATTACCTTAGATGAGATTGTCCATTTTCAATTATATTCATGATGGATTGGTACCCTATAGGATATGATATCAAGGGACACCAAACCCCAAACTGGAAAAATAAATTTACAATTAAAATTCAAGAAGATATGCATTGTTTGTGTAGTTCATTGAATAAAATCTTTTGATATTAGTCATTACTATTTGGTTAGATATATAACCTCTTAATTTTAACATCTTTGGCTTAATTCCCGTAAGAAGTCATTTATTTAGTAATTTACAGTTTTTTGGTTTTGCTTGAGTCTATTCTCTTTTTCACATTTTTTTAAAAAATTTTATGCAAAAATTGGTAATATTAAATTTCATTCATTATAGTATTATAGTTAACTAATGATCCTCCTAATTTCTTGATGCTTATTAGTTGTAGTTTATAAATGATAACAGTCTATATGTAAATAATAACAATTATATAATTTAATTAACTAATTTTGAATGCAAATCATTAGATGACTTATTACCTACTCACTTAAATTGAAAATAATATTTCTTGTGATATTGTTAATGAAACATTTCTTCTAAGTCATCATTAGAAGAAATAGTAATTAATATATACACACACAATACACTTTTAGTCCTTAACATTTACCTACTTTTCTATTTGAAATCTAAACATTTCCCCTATCTATTTGAGTCGTTAATGTCTTTAAATAAAAAGATAGGACTTCCATTAAATATATTAAACTTTCAATCCATCTGTATGTATTAGTTTTTTATTGAGCTTGAGCTGGTTTATCAAGATGGCTAATATACAAATTTTTTTCCAGTTGCTTTTCTTACTTTCAATTATTTTTTGTATTTTTAATTATACTTATTTATATTAAATAATAATTTTTTAAATTTTATTTTTCATTATATTATATAAATAAATCTATTTGATGTTATAATTCTATTAAATTAATCACTATAGGCCATTTTTAAGTTGATACATATCATGGATTGACAAAACAGATAATAAATTTGATAGAAATTCTATTTTTGTAAGGTTTTAAAATTGTTGAGAACTCAAATAGAAAGAAAGAAAAATTAAAGACTTAAATAGAAAAATTGATAAATGTTAAGGATTAAAAATTTAATTTTTCCTATATATATTCATATCATGTTGCTATTTAAGCTTTGCTTGTAATTTCCTTTTTAATATTCTTGTGATCCACTCTTAATAATAAAAAAATATGTTAATTTCATCTTTTGATGAATTGATAGTTAGTTTTAAATTAGTATAAATGTCACAATTAAAGTTAAAAAATTTAATTTTTTATACTCTTACGTAGTGCATCGATCTTCCTTAATAATTTCCTTAAAAAATTTGAGGTTTCCATTCTACTGATCTTAAATAAGTATTACAGCTGTGCGTAATAATAATATCTTTTATATAAAATACAATATAATTATAATAAAAAAGGATAATTTTCCATAGATAATTGTAATATAAATTTAAATAGTATAGATCCACCCATTGTACAGATTTGCATGCTGGAAATTCAACAATGGAACTTTTGCATGATGATCACAAAATCCTTTTTCGGGCTCATATGAGATATCTTAGTATCAGCATTATTGTGTTTATGCATAAAATCATTACTTGATGAGTTAAACTAAGAATGCAAAAGCTTATGAAAAAAACCTCGAAGCAAACAAATGTTCAAGCCAATTCGAACTCATAATCTATACTTGAATTGATTGTTGGATCAACAGATGGATGTCTGTAGTTATCAAAATCGTAATTTTATTTATTCAATTATATAAGTTTATAATTTTAGAATGTTCTTTCAAATTAATTCACGCATAAAATTGTTTTTATACATAAATTTATTTTTTTAATTGAGTTTACATATTAAACTCAATAGAAATTTATGCTTTAAATGAGTTATTTGTTTCTATGTATTTAATTGGAATAGATTAAAATATAAAAACAAATACAACTAAGTTTCCACAAGCTGTTAGGAAATTATATCATCTTCCTTATTTTTATTCTAATTTTTGTTTTTGTTTTTCTCTTTCTCTCTTTCCTAGTCCCTTATACGGTGTTCATAGCCTTCATTTTGGTTTAGTCCAATTGTACAGTTTGTAAGGAGAATTGGAGAACCATACACCCCAATTTATACTATTAATAACCTAAAATGAGTTGAAAGTTTTAATTTTTTTTAATTCATAATTTTTTTTAATTCATTTATTTTTTTGAAAAAAAAAATAATAGAAAAACTTTGGTTTTGACTCTATTTATTCTTCTTTCATACATGTTAGAATACAAATAACAAAATTTTTTTATTGAAAAAAATATAATTTCTTTATTTTTATCATGTATTTAAAGTAACTAAGTATATTTATATTTTTTTAAAACTATTTCACATATATTGTAAAAAATTATATTTTTACATCCTAATTTTACATTTTTATTTTATAAACTTTTAGAAATTTTAGGTAAAATCATGAATTTGATAACTTTTGATTATTTCTAATGATCACTTTTCATTTGCACATTACGAGACATCAATTAACCATTTAGAAGCATCGGTCGACATATTTGCCCATTCACATGACACAAATTTGAAATTGCCCACTTCTATTGATCGAACCATGCAAAAATTCAAAATAGTTAATGCCATGTTTGGTTGCACGGAATGGAATCAACGAATACCTGTTATCTTATTTGGTTTATAAAAAAAAAAAAAAAATGCCATGATAAATATGTTTATTTTAGGAATTTTTATTCCTTCCTTTATAAGAGAAATTACTATCCCTCATGTAACTTTTATACCAAAAATATCCTTACTCATAAAACAAAATAAATAAATGAATGAAAGGAGTTGCTGATTTTTTTTTTTCTTCCTATATAATCTTGTTCTATTCTAGTAAATCCAAGCAATGTCACTAGTTTCTTTGAATATATGTTAATTAGTCGTGTTATCACTTTAATGGATCAATATGACTTTAATATGTATTTCATGCTTTAAAACTTGGAAAAATCTGTTTTTTAGACTACAGATAGCAATCTAATCAACAATAATTTGATAATTCCACTAACATACAGTTTCGATACAGAAAATGCCTTATAGAATATGTTGGATAGGACTTGCTTTCGATGGAATACACATATATGTTCACTCATTCATAAAGCATATCCAACCTTCGCCTTCATTAGCAATCATTCGACCGCCATAGTTGATGCAAGAGTCCATTCGTGCTTGAAATAAATATAATAATAATCGTGATCGATGTACATACTCTAAAGTAGTAGCGAAGCTATTATAGAAAGAAAATTAATTTGGCTTTAGCATATGTAATATATATATATATATATATATATTATACTGTTGATGCCAGATAAACAAGTATTAAAAGCGATTTCAAGAATCATCATTAGCAAAGAATAACATAATGAAAGTCATGCATGCAACATGTAAGATTTTGCTCCCTACCTAAATTAGTACATGATATAGAACAGAACGTGGGACATGATTGCATGTTAATAAATACCGATTGACTAGCGACATGTTTGTATGTTAATAAATACCGATTAATGATAGTCGTCCACGTGACAGTGACTAGTGAGAGACGGAATCATTGATCCCAAGTTACAGTGGATAAATATTAGGAGTACTCATAACTGGAGAACCGGATAACTGTTAAAAACTCCAAAAAAAGAAAAAGAAAAAAAATGTTATTCTATAAACGACTATACATTTATAAAAAATCAAGCGCACGAAAAATAGAATTTTTTTTTTAATTTAAAATCTTAGCATGCAATTTTCCAATCAAAATACAACATTGTGAAAAAGATATAATAAGGATAAGCATATACAGATCAGGCATTATGGTGTGTCAGAGGATATATCATGTAAATACTGGCAGGGCGGGTGAAGTAGAAAAGAGAAGAATTTAGACGATGGGTAATGTGAAACGGGAGACAAGAGGCTGGGCGGTGAAAGGAACGTGTGATGGAGACATTTTAATGGGCTCTACGCAAAATCAAGTCTCAGAACCCCAAACCTCGCGTGCCCATGGAAATGGAAATTCACCCCCCACAACCCTAATCGTAACTCCACTGGCCACAGCAGATTCCCTACCGACAACACAGTCTTCGCTTCTCAGTCCACGTTTTAGACCCTACCTATGACAATTCAAACTCCTCTCACCACAATATGCATCTGCATGTTTTGAATTTTTGATATTATATGTTGATTTCAGGATAAGCAAGGGACGACCATCATTAAGGAATAATCGAATCATGCTAAAGTTCTAAGCATTTTTTAAATGTCATGTCATGTCATTTTTTAAAAGCTTTCGGTTTAATTATTTATTCCTTGTATCTTTAAAAATCCTGAATTATGGGTGAAAGAAAAACATTTTAAATTAAATTAAAAAACAAAACAAAATAAAGTAAGCCACCTTCAACATAGCTGGACGATCATGAAGCCGTCATCCTTGGAACTCCCCAAACGGCCTACAATAGAATTGAATTCCAGCAATAATCTTAATTGTTTCTCCAACTCAGCATATAGATTCTTCCACTCTGCCGCTATAACTTCACCTTAATCCCTCTTATCTTCTTTCTAATTTTCTAACTTTAACGTTAAAGAATAAGTTGATAACAATTGGACGCTGGATGGTCTTGAGCAGACACAGACGACATCAAACATATGGTATACATAGACAACGATATTCAGTTATTGGGAAATATCAATATACTTCTAATATTGAATTGTGATCCATTAGGACATAATTAATAAAACATTAAAATAATACCATCTACTATAAAAACAATCCTACTATAAAAACAATCTTCACAGATAATTTTGATATATACTATATCCATTCGTACCATACTTAATCAAGTTTCCACCTACGTATTAAAAATCGTAAGAAACCTACGTATTAAAAATCGTAAGAATAGGTTTCAAGTGCAATTTTTTTAGAATCTACAAGACAAGATACAAGTGCAAGAACTTCCTATCTTATAATCACCCCAAAACCTATATTCTAAAATATAAAAGATAAAGGTTGTTAGATACTTTGTATCTATCTTATAATAAATTATTAAATAATTTTAATAAATGAATAATATATGATAATATCATTTTTTTACCAATAAATGTTTTAGTATTAGTAAAAAAATCAAATAAAATAAAATAAAAGGAGCTCATGCCCATGAGTTGATAATCTTAAATAGTTAGACCAAATACTACCTCTCACTTTGCGTTTTTCATTTTTTCTATTATCCTTATCCATTTTACTCTTTAACATTCCGTATTCTATTCTTTGCCCTTAGTATTTTGCATTTGCTAAGTAGTAAAATAATATAAATTTGAAATAGTAAAGGTAGGAAAAATAGCTTTTTTCTTTTTCTTTTTTTAATTCTTTAGGGTTTGCTATGAGTTCTAAAGGTCTTGCATATGAAAATTTTATAATATCATATATAGATTTTTTTTTATATCACATAAACTTAAAATTTGTAGAAAAAAAAGACAAAATTCCTAGGTTCCATAGGATAATCTTCTACTTTGTAAGTTTTACAAGATACATATTCCTAGGTAGTTTGAGCATATTATAATATAGGTTCTAATTTTGAAACTTGACATTCTATACCTTATAGGGTAAGTACAAGATAAAACCTCATACTTTATCTAACCTATACCATCTCACTTAGCAGATAGTATTTTAAATTCAAAAATTATGTTATATGTTTTTATCAATATTTGCCTACTTCCAAATGTGATGGCAATCATTACATGGTGCAATAATATTATTAAAATTTTCTCTTACAGGGCAACAATTGTGATTTTAATCCTTATCTTAGTTCACCTTACAACCGCCCTTTTGACTCTCGTCTTGATTTAGTATGCTACCATCTTTAGGTTTTACAAACATGGTTGTAAAAGGAAATCAAATTGAAAATATATAAATATATTATTTATGTTACAAAGATATTGAATTTTTCATAATAACTACTGTTAATAAGGTATTTTGCAGAAGGGTCCCTTAAGCCTACACAAACTTATTTAGGCCATGTACCAACCTAATTTGGCCCATGGCTAGCTTGATCCTTTAGCTCCTAACCTAGTTAGCCCATCTCTTTAAAGGATCTCCACATAAGCCAGCTCCTCCACTTGACGACTTACTCGACCTTTGTATGGTTATAACGACTATTGGACAAGGATCTAGTCAAACACAATGACCCTACGAATTCGAAACACATCGAACTTTACATTCTTACTACCCAAGTTGTGTGGACATATCAACATGCCAAATGTGCTCTCTTGACTCTTGGCAGACTTCCTCTATAAATATCCTCAAGTATCACAACGGTAAACCACCTTGACTTTTTGCACATTTATATTCTTTTTGTGAGCTTTTAGCACTCTTGCTTATTCTCACCTCACATAAAGCACCAACTTAAGCAACGAAGTATCAATGCAGACAATACCATAGTTCCCCTCATTGCATTCTATTTTGCAGGCCCCTTACGTACTTGTGTAAAGTCCAATCACCTAACTCTACTAACCAAATCTTACTGATGACATTTAGCGCTATTTATGGGAAATCCAAACTCACTTAACCTTTACAAACACATCATATATACTTTTCCCTCAGCTTATTCATCATGTCATGAACTATGCATCCCAACGATAACTCAGCTCCAATTGAGCCTACTCCTGAGCAATACCAGTTAGAGCAACTTCATAAATATGTAGCATGGCTTAATAATGTAGTGGTAGAGATCCCTCAACTTGATGAGGGAATAATAGTTCATGTTGCCCAACTTGACATCGAGCTGTCTAGGGACTTCTTTTACTCAATCTATAAGAATAAACTCAAGACCCTAGCTAAATTTTGTAAGAAGGCCCAAAAGTATATGGACTAAGAGAACAACATTCATGATAGCTGCAAAGTTGACTTGGAAAGATTAGGAGGGAAAAAGGACAAGGATAAGGGTTCTATCAGAGACCGCCTCGATAGCAAGCAATTGAGTTACTTTAACGGAGGAAACCCTAAAGATAGGAAGCACCTACTATCGATTCCAACATATACCCAGCATATGCACTTGAGTTAACCCTTAAAACGGGTATACTTAGAAGTCTGCAGAAGGGGTCCACTCCAAAAACCCCCTAAGATAAGGGGAAAACTTAACTAAGAACTCAGACAAATATTACCAGCTCTATGAGGACTATAGTTACACTACAAATAAGTGCTTCTAATTGAAGAATGCCATTGAGTACACTATCAAGAGAGGCTTCTTTAGAGAATACATGGCTGATGCCAACAGTGGCACCAAGAGGGCTCATCAAAGACAATAGATTAAGGATGCCTGAGATGAAGATAATAATGTCCATCGTAATAATTAAGCCTCCAATGGTGTCATCAACATTACAGTTGAGGGGACTCACCTAGGGAGGTGGTTAAGTTATATCAACTCGGCTAACGCCCCATCTAAGGTAACAATAGTGAGAGAGAAGAGACAGAGGTGAGATACCACTATCTCTTTCTCAGATGAAGATGTCGAGATGATTGATACCCTTCCTTAGGATGCCCTCATCATATGGGTAAGGATCTTGGATTTCGAGGTCTTAAAAATTGTGGTTAACATAAGTAGCTTTACTAATATCCTCTTCAAACACATATACAACAAGATATGGAAGAAATTACTAGTGTAGAAGAAGTTGCTAGTACAGATGAAGTCATACCACCACATCCTGATCAGCTTCAATAGATGAAACTATTTAACCTAAGGGAATCATCACTTTGAACATGGAGCTTGGTGACAACGATAATGTTACTAAGCAACTCATAGAGTTTGTAGTGGTAGATTACCCATCCCCTTATTAATGCAATCTTCAGATGATCGATCCAAACTAGTTATAAGGTCATCATACTGTCCCTCCACTTAAAGGCCAAATTCCCTACTGCAGTGGGGGTAGGAATTTGTAGATGTAACTAAAAGCTCTTAAGGGAGCTTTACATGAAGGTGGCCCAAGATGACGATATCTTCGCCTTGGAGACCAAGTCATAGGAGAAACTGGCTGAGAGAGGTGAGCTAGGGGAAAAAAATAAAGGAGGTACAAATCGGTATTAGCCCTAACCAAACTACCAAGGTTGGGGTCAAGATGCATATTGAGCTAAAGGAGGCCATTGTCTAACTCTTATGGTCTAATATAGATCAATTTGCTTAGTTATAGTAAGATATGCTTAGCATCTCAACCAACCTAGCAATCCATAACCTCAAAATCAATGAGAAGATCCGGCTTATCAAGTAGAAGAAGAGGCACTTTGCCTTAGAATAGAAGGCTGTAATAGAAGAAAAGTAGAAGTTGTTGAAGTTAAGGTTTATCCAGGAGAAAAAGTACTCGACCTGGCTAGAAAATGTTGTGCTAGTAAAAAAGAAGAATAGGAAGTAATGAATATGTATTGATTACACAGACCTCAATAAACCCTACCCAAAGGATTGCTTCCCTCTCTCTAAATAGACCAGTTAGTGGATCAAGACATGCTCTTTTGAGTTTTGTAGATGATTTCTTAGGTTACATTCAAATCAAGATGGACCTGAAAGATGAAGTCCATACCTCCTTCATGATAGATTTCGGTACCTATTGTAATACCATGATTCCCTTCAGACTTAAAAACACTAGAGTAACGTATTAGAGGATGGTGACCATGTTATTCTAGTTTTAGCTCATACGCAAGATGGAGGTATGCATGGATAATAGGATTGTTAAGAGCAGGCAGCCTGTTGATCACAGCAAGGATTTGCATGAGCCCTTTGATAGAATGAGAAAATATGATATAAAGCTAAACCCCTAAAAGTGTATTTTTGGGGTCTCCTTTGGTAAATTTTTAGGCTTCATAATCACTTAATGCGAGATCCAAGCCAACCTTAAAAAGATCACCTCTATAAGAGGCATGAAGCCCCCTACTACCATTAAGCAAGTTTAGAAGCTCACCAACATAGTTGCCGCGCTAAGCTGATGTGTCTCCAAAAGCACGAATTGAAGCGTAAAGTTCTTCATAATCCTTAAGAATCCTAAAGATTTTGAATAAACTCCCTAATCCTAGGCTGCTCTTTTGGAATTACAAAGCTTCTTAGAGATTTTACCAATCCTATTGAAGCCAGTCCTAGGGGAAGATCTCTGCCTATACCTGGTGGGCGATAAAGCGCTTTCATCCATTCTAGTCAGGGTAGAAGGCAAGAAACATAGGCCCATATCTTATGTTGGTCACATCCTCTAAGGGCCTAAAGTCAGGTATTCTAAGGTAGACAAGTTCACCTTAGTCATGGTAATCTTTATACGATGACTTTGGCCATATTTCCAGGTGCATTAGGTCGTCATGATGATAGATCTACCACTGTGGATAGTTCTATAGAAGCCTAATGCATCTAGTCAAATGATAAAGTATGCGTTCCAGCATAACATGTATAGAATTGAATATTAGCCACGAACGACCTACAAAGCATAAGTTTAGGTTGACTTTATCATAGAGTATACTAGAGAGGAGAAAACATCGACCATAGATGATAAACCGATGTTAACTCTTCATGTTGATGGGTCATCTACCTTCAAATGAGGAAGTGTAAGGTTAGTGCTCATCAAACCGCATAAGACTATAGTCTACAATGCTCTCAAGTTTGGGTTCGACATAAGTAATAAATAATTCAAATATGAAGCATTGGTTACTAATCTCAAGCTAGCTAAGGAGATCAATACAAAGCACCTTGATGTTTTCTTAGACTCTATGCTTGTCGTTAAGCAAGTTCGAGATAAATACGAAGCTCGAGACAAAACTATAGCAATGTATCTAGAGAAGCTAAAAGCTTTCGTGGCTAAGTTCCCTTCGTAGAGTATCACAAAGCTTCGCCGAATTGAAAACTCAACAGCTGATTAGCTATCTAAGCTTGCCTCTATAGGGATAAAGAGACCTAAGGTGAAGGATAGAAAAATATTCATAGAATACCTACTAGAAAAAGAGTATTAGCTTGGACAAAGTTGGGGTCCCTAAGCTTAGCATGGTGCTAGTAGAATCGAGCTTGATGGACCCTATCGCGATTACCTAGAGCAGGTTACCTTACTAATTAACAAGAAAGAGGCTAAGAAGTTAAGATACCATGCCACTAACTATACCTTAGTTGACAACGTCTTATATCGAAGAGGGTTAGTCTCCCTTTCCTAAGGGGCTTCTATCTTAAAGAGGGACTATATGTCATAGACAAGTTATATGCTGGCGTATGTAGTAACTACATCCTTCTGCAAGCCTTCTACATTCGAGTCCTTTGGCTTGGATACTATTAGCCAACAAAGAGGTAGGATACAAAGGTAGTTGCCTAGAAGTGTCTACAATGCTAGAAGCATGCTTTAGTCACTCATACCCCTAACTCTAACCTTCAGCCTCTAATGAGCCCTTAGCCCTTTACCTAGTAAGGCATTGATATCCTTGGTACTTTCTTAAAAGCATTTAGAAGATGGCAATTCATTATAGTAGCTGTCAACTACTTCTCCAAGTGGTTCAAGGCTGAAGCCATTGCTAAGATCACTATGAGAAGCATGGAGTGCTTCATCCTTGACAACATCCTTTCTAGGTTTAGGGTTCTACACACCTTTATAATGGATAATGGGCAATAGTCTGACAACCCAAAGTCTAAGGAGTTTTACACCAAATATCACATTACCCTTCATTTCACCTCAGTCACATAACCCCAATTCAATGATCAGATCGAGGCATCAAGAAGAGGGTGGTCAATTAAGCTTAGGGCATATGAGCTCCCAGACATTATATGGGGATATAAGACCATCCACCATATGTCCATAGGTGAAACTACATTCCACCCTACCTTTAAGCTAGAAGCTATCCTACTTACCAAGCTTGAAGCTATCCTACTTACCAAGCTGGAAGCTATCTTACCTATTAAGCTAAGGCTTCCCAACATCAGGACATAATCTTTCAACTCCTTCGTGAAAGAATACATTCTGCGAGCCAATGTAGACACCATAAAAGAGATCTGAGACCTTGTTGTGGCTTAGGTCACCACTTATTAGCATAGGGTGACTAGATACGACGATAAGAAGGTTGGACATAAAGAGTTTAAAGTAGGAGACCTGGTTTGTAGAAGAATTCAAGCAATCGGCTCACGAGAAGGATAAGGAAAGCTAGCCCCTAACTAAGAATATCCGATTAGAGTTAGATAAAACTTAGGGAATAGTACATAAAGCTAGAAAGATTGGATGGGGAATTAATCCAGCATATATGGAATGCTAATAATTTAGGCCTACATTTTTATTAAATTGATGTAAATATTATTGTATTCCCTGAATTATTAATGGAATTCCATTCCTTAAATTATTGCATAGTTACCCTTTATCTCTATCTTAATTTGTTCTAGCCCATGTTGGGTGAATGGACCTATAAATGTCAAAGTTCTCGAAAGGACTCTTGACTAATGTGCCTTTTTAAGTGCGGGCAGGTCGAAACACTATTAACCTAACCCATATGGGGTAACCTTGGCAAGAGGAAATATTCCTCTACAAGATCGAGGAACTCCAATAGTGCTTGCTAGAAAACTACTCGCTCGACCCTCAAAATGACTTAAACTACTAACAACAAACGACCGTAGCTACCAATAGCTAAATGGTCATATTAAAGAGTAATACCAACTCTTCAATTGAGTATGCCTAGTACTACAGATCAGAAAAACTGAAAAGAAAAACAAAATACAAATCAAGAAAGTATGAAATGAAAATTTTTCATCATAGAAGGAAAAGACATGGTCGAAATTCACATTACTTTTAAAGAGGGTACAAGATAGGAGATTGGCATACCGACCAACATTTACAGGATATCCATTTACAGATAGGAAAAAAAAAACAAGAAAAATAAGAAAGGAAAATTAGAGAACCCCTACGAATAGTACTTGGGAACAACTAACTTTGGTAACTCTAAAAAGTTTAGAGCTTCGATCTACTCGAAGGATTGATCTATAGAAACCTGAATAGGAGGAAGCTAAGCCAAAGCAGGGTAAGGAGGAGTCTCCTTGCTTTGATCCTTACCAGTAGGAGGATCATCCCAACCTTGATTTTCTCCCTGAATGTCTTCGAGAATAACCCTCTTACGAAGCTATTAGGGCTGAAGAAGATGTATGGGTGTCTTTTCTAACCGCCTCGATAGCAGGAACGACCACCTCCTTCTTGGCCTCAGCTTCCTTCTCCTCCTTATAAATTGGAGCATTCAAGAAATCTAAGAAACCTAAGTTTAGGCCGAGGTGCTACTGAAGCACCATGTCCCTAATGTCCTAACTTGACTTCATCGCGATGCCTTCACATTTATCCTTCTACTGCTCCATTATTAGGAAATTATCAATGATTTTCTACTCAGCGGAGTAATGAATGATGTCGCCCTTCTTAAGGCTAGTGATTAGCTCCTTCATTTCACTAGCCACACATTGCAAAACCTTCACCTTCTTCTCCAACTTTCCCTTCTAGCTAACCAATTCCAAGGAGAGCTTGGTTGCAAAAAGGCACTGATCTTCCTTCATTGTTATCTTGGCTACATCTTAGAGATTGATATAATGAGCTCCTAGTTACATTAGTTGAGCTCAATCCGAGCCTTTTGCTTGTCTTCCAAATTCTTAGCGAGCATAGCTTTGGACTTCTACTCTTCCTCCAACTACCACTTTAGTTCAACAATCTCTATAACAGCCCCTTTCTAAGCCTCCTTATGCTCTTACCTCTCCTTCTCTAACTTAGCCTCTAGCGCTGATCTCTACAAAGAAGCACAGCGAAAACAATAGTTAGCTTTACAAAGTTTTTTATGGTAAAGCTTAGAAGATGAGTCTAGCTCGCTACATTCCTTTCTTTTTGCTAAATAACTCATCTTGAAGGAGCTTTACCTCTTTTTAAACATAGTTGTAGTGCTCAAACCAGTGTAGCACTAAACCATTGTATTATATAAAGTCAAATAACATACGGTTAGGAGATAAAAGCTCTCATATCTCGAAAAAGTGAAGTCATAACAGTCCCACCGTATGAACCATTCTAAGATAGAAATCATCCTAACTGCTATTATCTTAGACGTAGTTCACACCAAGCATACTTGATTCTATCCCTTTGAAGTATCAAATTCGATACTTATTTGATATAAACTTGTCGAGTAATCCTTTGAAATAATATGTTAAAAATAAATTTGTAATTTGATCTCATAAAAGAGTAGTAGTAAATCCAACAAGTACCTATCATTTTACATACAGACAAAAATATTGAAAACTACCAAGCTTATTAAGGAGTCTTGTGCAGTTTTCCTTAAAAGATAAAAAGTTAATACTAAGGGTAATAACTAGCCATTTCCTGTTGCATCTCACTCCTCGTCCCAGTTTACTAGTGTTTTGGTGTTGGGTAGACACTTGTAATCCAATTGAAACCTATAAAATACGCTATAGGGGAATGAGCGACAACTTGCTCAGTAAGTGGGGTGGAGACAGAAGTATGAAATCAGTAGATCATAAGCAGGGTTATTAACTAAGTTAGTTAGATATAATGCATATACAAGCAAATGCCATCGCATAACATTATCTGGCCCTTAACCTTGCCACGACTGCTGTAACCACCTCTCTTATCATTTAGTTCAGCTAAAGGTGGGGAAATAACCATTTTAGCTATCTTCATCGAAGGGAGTCCATATTTGGCTTGAGAATACTAGTGTTACCCCTAGTAGATTGTAATGCATATTGAATTAGATATTAAGCCAAGTTTAAATTAGTTCATCTTTTTAGGGTGATCAACCAAGCTCAAACAATTCAATAATAATATTTACAGAACAACCATATCATGGAACGCAGCTCCCATCACAGCAAATCGAAACCCAACCACAAACGTTGCATACACACAAATACTTAACTACAATTACAAACCAATACATACCAAAGTCTCCAGATATTCTAAAATAATATCCTAAAATACTGTAAAGTATTGATCCCACTTACTTGTTCAGATGCTTACTATGGAAGACTTGGGTCATCAACGATCTGATCGCTAGGGAATCCTATATAAATAAAACCTAAATTTAGTTTTCATAATAGTTATGAAAATATTAAGGTTTTATCTAAAATGGTTATACATATACATATGTATATATATAAAGTATATTTTCATTTTTCTTATATAATAATATATAATTTTATCATATAAGTCAAGTTAAGTTATTAAATATTAATAATATACACAATTATACTATTATGTATAATATATCATTCCGATTATATCAAAATGTACTTTTAGTCGTTTAAATCACGTTTCGATAACGGTAGAGTTATAGTAGTACATAAATTAGTAATATTGTAGAGATATAGGTTATATTACCTAGGTTTATTTGATTTTAGTAAAAATAGTATTTTTAGGCTTGTGCAGACTTAACGATAGGTATTATAAGTCCCAATTTCTAAAGATGACTTTTAATAAGTAATTTGAGTTTTTAACACAGTTATACTTATCTAATTAAATATTATCATACCATAAGTAATTTATGTTATTAAACCGTATTTTAATTAATTTATCAATATAACCCATAATATAGGTATTATCTAACCCTAATACCTTTATAATGTATCCTAGTTATTAAAATATCATTAAATATATTAAAAAATGCATATAATTTTTATCCAATGTGACTACTACTCAATTAGATAGTTTTTATTTAACTATTTATCATATTTTAACCTATTATTGCTAGAATTGGATATCAATTCGTTATTTAAGCTATTTTACTACGTAAATTCATAATAAATAATTCGGGATACCAAATAATTCCCCAAAAATTTCTATAAACTCCTAAATTTATTTAAAATTCAATCATCACTTAGTTTTGTGTTATTAATTTATCGATTATGTATTCGAAATTATGATTTTATCCTCAAATCACACTTAATTACCCAAATATCATTCTTTTTGTACAAAATTATTTTCAACCTATCCTAACGTCATTATACTTCATTAGAAATCAGTATAAGTCAATTTCACAAATCCTATTTATTTAACATTTTCAGCCTAATTTTGAGTTTTTTTTAGGCCAAAAAATATAATAAATATAAAAAATACTTAAATAAAAAAATCAAGCTACATAAAAATTATCTATATATCATAAGTATCTTACACAAAAATTTTGAGCTAACAACTGCATCATTTAGTGATTTATTTTGAATTTCAAATTTCGGATGAATAGTATATTTGTTAAGCATATACATTAAATATTCCTAATTTTGTAAAAATAAATTAATGAAATGAAAGTACATATAAAATGACCTAGAAATTAATTTTTTTTTTCACATTTTCCTAATTAATTTAATAATTTTTTTAAAATAGAGAAAAATAGGATAAAAACTCGGAACCTAAGTTCATTAGAGCTCCGACCACCGTTGGTCGAAGAGGAGTTGTCAGCCAGCCTAGTCGGCGGTGGCTGTGCTAAGTGATGGCAAGGCTCTACGTCAGGCTATCAAATGGTCGGAGAATTAGCTAGGCTTAGTTCTTGCTCTATTTTTCCTATTTTTTGTCAAAAATTTTTTAGGTTTTCTTAGTTGCCAAAATCTTAAATTTAAGACCTAAGATACTATTTATAGTAGTTTAGGTCGGGTGAATTTTTTTAATTATTAAATAATTTATTTTAATATTTTCTCGAAAACACATAGCAAGAGGTGTCAATTTTTTATAAATTTGCTTTTGATGTAACTGCTTATCCTTTATAAGTTGCTCTACATTTAATCCAATCATATTTTAAGTCATTTTTTTTTATATTTTTTAGATAATGTTTTAGGGTATTTTGGTATTTTATATTAGTATTTAATGATTTTTGTTAATATACGGATATATATCCTACATATATCATACACATAATGAGTAATTATATACGGGTAATCATGTTTCTAGCATATCTTTTATTTTTAAGATACTTTTGCTATTTAATTTTTGCAAGTTTATCGCTCATTATGCATAATTATATTATTTTGAGTTAATTTACAAGTATATTTATTATATATACCAGGTATACTCATAAAAATATATGTATACTCGCATAGTATATTATGCTATATTATTTTTTTATTACCTAATTAACTTATCTCTAAGTTCTCGTCGTATTCCGAGCTCGGTTTTAGGAGTTTTGATAATTTTTATACTATGTTAAGTAATCATACTTCTAGGAGCAAAATCGGGATTTTTGGGTAATTATTTTCAAAATCCAACTTCACCAAATTACTTCAACTAACTTTTCTATCCTAATCGTAAAGTTTAGGTTTAATCAGATAACTTTTCTCGAAAGCCCTAAATTTAGGTACGATTGCCCGAAATTTGATTTTAAGGTTTCATACAGAGGAAATTTTCACTATTTTGATTGTATTCTTTATATTCTTATTATATTATGGATTTTCAAAACTACAAGAATTCCTCGATTAGGGTTATCATGTTTCTCGTAAGTTTTTAGCTTAATTGGTTTACTTTCCCATATGCCCTAGATCAATTATTTATTACAATCGTACAAGGACAAAGCTTTGTCCCAATACTCAGATGTTCATATCTTGATTGCTAATTTATGGGGTATCATAAAAGACTAGAAAAGGGTCATAAAAAAAAAGTAACTCAATGAAATCATGGCTTACCTAGCAAGCCAAAGTAGTAAAACGTGCCCCCCCCATTCTCAAAGACCAAGCCATACTTAGTCTCCATCTCCTTATCTAGGATAGCCCAGTTGACTGGGGTATAGGACCCCGTCATAGCCTAATAGCTAGGTTTTTGGTGGCGCAACCTCACATCGTTAGCCCAAACCCCCTATTAAAGCCAAGGATCTTCCCCTTAACTTGCTTAGTAGTGACCTCATTCACCCCTTGATACAACTGGGGTATCCTAAGACTTATACAAGATGTTCTTGAATGCCTCCAGGATCACCTCTACTTACCGGCTTTCATGTCCCTCAGCTACATTAGTTGACCCCATTTACTTGAAAGCATGATAGGGATGAGTTGAGGGAAGTTCATTCATACTAACTTAGCCAAGCAGCTCTCCAATGTCCACATCGAACTAAAGGATATTAATAGCCTCCTTGGCTCTCTTTTAAGGTTGGTTGTTGACCTTACCTACCTTTAGGGCCTTCATTTTCTAGCCTATTAGCTCTTCTTCTGTACTGCTGTTAAGCTTCTTCCTAACACCATCAAAGGGTAGGGACAGCACCATCAATTCTAGTTTGCTGGTAGTAAGCTCTATTTCCTCTATAATGGTTAGGGGTTTAGACAATGGAGCCACTGTTGTCTCAAGGTTAGTTACCACCAACTTCGCATTAGGGGTGTTAAGTAGGATCCCCTGCAAAACTAGCCGCTTCCTTTAGCTTGTCTTTCTAATGCCTGACTTTGGCTTTGGGGCTTTGTCCTTCGGCTCAATGGCCTTCTTCTAGGGCTTCGTTTAGCCTCTCGCCACTTAACGAACCCACTAGATCGAAGCAGCTCCTTAGACCTTATTAACTTCTCAATTGCAAAAGAAAATGAGCAAAGTTAATGCAAGCACAAGTAATTACATATACTTATAAGTCTCGCCATGTCCAACATAAGTAAGGAGGAATCCTCATTCTTAAATGATGATGGACAAAGAGTAGCTTCTTGTGAGCCCATGCCAACATGATAGATGAGTCAATTTGCATTGAATTTTGGACTAATGCCTCCCAATCACTTCATCATAGTCTTCTCTATGCTTAGGAAAAGTTAGGAGATTGGGTTAGAATAATTCCTTTACACTATCTCTTCGGAATTTATTGGATTATTGTGCCTTTAGGCCATGAAAGCATCAATCTCCATCACAGCCTCAAAGTCACTCAAACTAATCTTCTTTAACTTACCAATTCAGACTAACGACATCCAACGATTCCAAAAATCTACCTCCTTGAATAGATTTGCTACAAAAAGCTCATCCTTCGTATTCTTTACGGATGAGCTCAAGCTACAAAACAACTTCTTCTAAGGGTGTTTTTGGATGTATACCCCTCCTCTTAATCCCTTCCATTAATAATAAGAATCAACTAATTGTGGTGTGGTGCACCACCAAATATTCACTAAAAGGCCTAGAATTCCTTTAGAATGCTCCAACCATTGGGAAGAATCTGAGTAAGGCAATACATATGATAATCAAAGAGCTCTTTCTCGAATTTTGTGAAAGGGAGGCACATCCTAAACTTGAAACATTTCTCATAAGCTGTAAACCACCTCCTCGATAGTGAGGTTACCTTATCATTAGGTCTTGGCACCTATAATACCGCATCAAACAAGCTCTCCCTAATAAAATTACTTAAACAACAATTTATGTCAGATGGTTAGCAATTGCTCACTTAACCATTCAGCCCTGAACCACTTATTATCTTCTCCAACAAATCGATAGCCTCTTTGACCCTATCATAAGGGTATACATCATGAAGGATGGCATTGATAAGCTCCATCCTCTTTATCTCCATAACCATTTTCAAAGACTCCTCCTCCACTTATGTCGATGTAGATGAAACTTCTTCAGCTACCATCTTAAGGGGAGTGGCAACCTTAGTTGTTCCAAAATCAAAGGAAATTAATCTATACTTCAATGAATTGGACTCATTAAAGTTTGTCATCTTTGCTGCTGTTGATCGAAGAAAATCAAAGACTTTGAAGGGATTAATTGAAGAGAGTAAAAGAAATGATAGAAGTTTATACAAGAAGTTTGAAGTGCAAAATGAGTGCAAAATATGTAAAATATAAAAATAGCCGACCTATTGGGTATTTACGGGCCTCAAGTATTGGGAAAAGCACTAACGGCTATCAAGATCTAAAGAGGTATAGTTCCCTTGAGACACTATGATGTTTACATATGGATATTGTTTGAATTGGATGGTCAAGATCAACGCGATAAAACAACTAAAACCTCTCACACAACTGCATAAACACAACAACTGTCATGTCACATTAAATGTACCTCGAAAACGTGCACCAATCCGAGAATTTGAAAGGACTAACTTCTACAAGAAGCTTTACTAATGTCCCCTTGGCTCCCATACCTACTAAAGAATCCTTTAAAAAAAAAAAGTCTGAAAAGTTATTATGCCTAGCATAGAAGGATTGAATCAATCCAACCTTAATAAATGTCACTACATGGCATCTCCCTAGATGTAATTCTTGACCTAACACACCCCTTTGCTTGAAAAGGTTAGTCCTTCGACTCTTGATCTCAACACCTGATCCTCTGTATACTCAGCTTGGCCAAGGTATGACTAGCTTAGCTAGCTTCACGAGGTACCTTTCCGAGGTTAGACTCCATTTATAACACACTAGCCCCTTCCTTTATAGATACCAGGACAATTACCTACAATAATAGATCAATCATCTAGTACATCAGGTAGCTTGAAGTCTAATTTAGCTATACGCCTAAGAAACCCATCTAGTTACTTACTCACCTAGCCATCTTATTGGCAATGAGACTATACGCAGGGGATAGGAGAGTTGGGGGGGGGGGGGGTTGAGGGAAGGGGAAGGGGAGGTTGGAGGGGGTTTTGATAGGATATTTTGGCTATGAGTCCCATAGGCTAAGGTATGACTAGCTTAGCTGGCCTCATGAGGTGCCTTTCTTAGGTCAGACTCCATTTCTAACACGTTAGCCCCTTCCGTTGTGGATACTAACATAATTCCCCACAACAACATATCAATCATCCAATACATCGGGTAGCTTTAGGTCTAGTTCTATTTCATACCTAAGGAATGTATCTAGTTACTTACTCTCCTTGCTACCATATTGGTAATGAGACTACGTATAGGGGTTTAGAGAGTTTTGGGGTAGGGGTTGGAGGGGGTTTTGATGGGATATCTTGGATATGAGTCATGTAGGCTCACATTGACCTATTTAGCCCATAGACCAACTTGATTTAGCCTATGGCTAGCCTATTAGCTCCCATCCTGGTTAGTTGACCTCTCTAAAGGATCTCTAGACAAGCTAACTCCTCCTTCGAATGACCTTCCTAACTTCAATACGATTATAATAGCTATTGAACAAATAGATAAAGCTTAGGGACCTGATCAAACACCATGACCTTACGAATCCGAAACACATCAAACTCCACACTCCTACTATGCAAATCATGATGTGTCAATATGCCAAATGTGCTCCATTAACTATTGGCGACTATAATACCCCTTATATGCTAGGTAATGAAACTCTAAATCATTAAGGCATCTTTTGGTATAGTAGCTAGAAGTACGTTGAAACTCTAAAGTCAAGCATGCTCGAGTTGAGTCTATTTTAGGATGAACAACCTCCTAGGAAGTTGCTGCACCAAAAGATAAAAATGTGTGGCATTTTACGCCAAAGTGAACGATACTTCGATGGGACAAGTTTCTATTAGATTGTTACAGGTGGTATCAAAGCATTCTCTTATCTAGAAAGGCAAGTCCTTACCTAGTAACGGTCTTGGACTTATGTAACGAAACTGATGAGGACATTAGTTTTGCAAGAGGGATGGATCATAATACTCCTTATATACTAGGTGATGGAACTCTAAATCATTAAGGTGCCTTTTAGTGTAGTGACTTAAAGTATGTCGAAACTCTAAAGTTAAGCATACTCAAGCTGGGTGAATCCTAAGATAGGTAACCTCCTAAAAAGTTACTACACCAGGAGACAAAACTATGTAGTGTTTCATGCTAAAGTAGACAATACTTAGGTGGGAAAAATTCCAGCTGTATCGTTACAACAACCCTCTTTTATAAATAGTCTTAAGCATCCCAACAATAAATCATCTTAACTCTTTATGTACTTATAATCTCATTGATAACTTTAAGCACTTTTGTTTATTCTCCCCTCACACAAATTACTAACTTAAGTATCAGAGTGGCTAGGCCAAACAACATCTTGATGCCTCTCATTATATTTTATTTTGCAAGCCCTTTATGTACATGCTCAAATCCTATACATGAATCGATACATACACACATATGGGGGCTAAAATCATTTATAAGAATTTGGACTATAAGCTCAACAACTTAATTCCTTGAGTTACTAATAGTATCTAAGGAGTCAATTTCATGGACATAGAATAATTTGAAAAGATTTGACATGTTAGGTTAGGAATAAGGATTTTTTAGCCCACTAATCTACTCTTAAGTTTATTAAGCAAGTTCATATACTCATAAGAGCTTTTATAGACTTAGATTCAAGATAAGTCTATGGATATGAGAAAAGATTCATTGTATATTACACGTCATATGCTCTATATAAAAGTGGTGGTAAATACCAATGAAATTTTGGCATGCACATAGTGTATAAAAGACAAATGGTAATTGCTTTGAAAATTATCTATTCCGTTTCCATGCATAGCAAAATTTTATCAATGTTTACATAACATATATGGATGGATCTACAAAAGGGCCTCAACCCCTCAAAGTCGAGAAAAAATAATTATAAAAATGAAAATATATATATGTAATATGTATATTTTAAGATTATAATAAAACAAAATATCATTTATATTTTAGTGGTCATGTATTCAATTCCTATGATAGTTATTTAATGTTTCTTTTTTTCCTCACAATATCTAATATTATAAATTTCCATTCATTACAAAAATAACTAATTAAGTTGCTATTTATTTAATAATTGTACATCATAAGAAATAATTACATTGCTAATATTATAAATTTTTTCAACCTTACTGCACAAAATATTAGTATATAATAACAATATATTATTTTATGTATCTTTGTTATAATTGTTATTATGAAAAATGAACGACTAATTACCTATCATTTGTCTTGAAATTGATAATTTTTGTAGTATGGCTAATGATACTATCTCGTAGGGTCCATACTTATATTTACATCATTTTGCACTTTTTCACTCTACTTATAATATATTATTGAATAATTTTTTAGCATCAAATTTTGATTAATGACAAAATTCACACAAGTTTTACATATTAATTTGGTTTCTTTATAAACTAATGGTTGAATTTCAATCAATATTTTCCACAACGAAAAAAAAAATTAGTTTATTATTTCGTCTCTTATAAAGTACACTAAATCCCTTAATTATTTTCTTAAAAAATTTAAAATTTCCATTCCTATTAAATATTATAGTGTTGTCAATACAATTGTTTATAAAATCTCTCCCTATATATATTTAAGCATATATAAGTAACTTTAATAGTAATTAAATATGGTAAATCCAACCCTCTAATTGTATAGTTTTGTGTTCATCACAAGATAATACATGTGCATACACATGGCACCTAGCACCTAAGAACATGTTTATAAAGGGGTTCTTAAAGAGTGGTACTTATGATGCTACATTACTATTTTAAGAATCTCTTCATTTAAGCACCCTTTTACTTTATAAAGTGGTGTTTTAAGAAAAAAGTTCTTCATCTTTATTTAATTATTTTGCAGGTCTTATGAAATAAAAAAAAAATTAACTAAAAAACCAATTAAAAAAACTATATAATATATTAGATAAATAGAACAAACCAATTAAAAGTAACTAATTAATTATGACGCGAAAAATTAAGGTAAAGAACTGGTTTTTCTCAAAGCGCCCCCTTTAAGTTAAGCACCTACTCGCAAGTGCAAATTATAAAAAGAGAGGGGTACTTAGCATGGGTATTTATACCAAGTAACCCTTTATAAACATGCTCTAATGAATCTTTTTCAATTGATATATCCATCAAGATGAATTCTTATCTCGAGCATTAACCACCAATTCTATCTAGCAAATGTCATCAACAACCACACTTCAAATACTTAAGTGGTCTTCCTCATTCAAGACAACTAAAAGATTAGAATAATAGTAATAAGCTGTACAACTTTCGCTTTCGATAATCAAACAGAGCTAGTAAAAAAGAACATGCCAATTTTTCTTAATACTAGTGGCATTGATACTCCAAAGCCCTTCTACTTGCCACTTATGCATTAAGGCCCTTCAGACTGTTTATTCCTTCTCTCTGTTATGTGTTTCAAGTTATTTCTCTAATTGTTAACTCAATGTCACTCTTCCGAGGATAGATGAAGTGTGAGACTTACGTTATGGTATAAGACCACATCACCAAAGTCCTACCATCTATACGAATATGTATACATACATGTATAAACATATATATGTATGTATGTATGTATATATAAAACCATCCTTGCACCCTTACCCCTACTACCACCAACCCTGCTCCTCCATTATTGACACTATTGCCATTATTGTTCCCACCTTTACTGCTACATCACCATCAATATTAGTTGTAACCCTTATCATTATTATTACTGTTACACTGCTAACACTACTGTTATACTACCACTGTTAAGCTACCATCACTATGATTGCCATCAAGGTCAATATGCATTACCACCAGCTACCATCGCTACGCTACTACACTGCTTCATCTACCATAGCCATTGTTATAACCGCTGCCACTACTTCATTAGTACCAATAGCATCACTACTAATACCTCATAATTGCACACCATTCCTTCAATATTATCAGTATAGTTTTTGCACATTACTACCTATGACACGACTAAATGTCCAAAAATACTTCCATGATGATGATAATGGTAATGGTTTGATGATGGTTGAGATGGTGATGAAATGGCAACAATTAAGGAGGTGGTGATTCGATCATTAACATGGTGGTAAAAATAGCAATAACAAAGGAAAAATGGTGGTGATGTCAATAATGTCGAAGATGGTAATAGTTGCAGTGAAAAAAGGGATGGTTTTGTTGTTGGTGTAGTGATGGCCATGGTAGTTGGATGGTCATGTAGGTCTCATAGAGGTAGGCCAACGTTAGAGATGGGAGTGTTTATAGAGGAGTTGATTTTTTTTTTTTATTAAACTAGGGCATGTAGAATTTTTTTAAATAACTGTCTCTTTCATTTTCCAAAGTAAAAGTCCGTTGGCCTTCAAGAATTACATTATGAATTATATGGATCAAGTTTCGTTATCCCTAAATGATGTGTCCGCCTATATCCACTTGAATCAAATATTGTCAGATATAAGTACTAAATAATAAAAAGAAAAGAAAAATACACAAGAAAACAAAATTTAAGATACATGCTAAAGATTTTTTATGTACAGTAACATGTGAAGAGAAATAATATAAATAAGCAAGTCATTTATGAATAAGTGATCTAAATCAGATTAGTTTCTTTTGATATTCCGTGCAATAAACAGATTCATATGCATAACTCATATACAATTTAATATTCAATGCAAACTTATAGAAGCACGAATCATAAAAATCAGTGGCTTGGCTGTAATCGTTGGGATTAACATCGAAAGTAAGCATTCGACTCGCATCATGTAATATACATTCTATATATTTTTATCGGACGCTTTTTCTCTTTTAAGGGTTATAATTACCCATTAACTTCCTACTTACCTACATTTTAGATCCATCCTCCCATTGCAGGCCACACAGCCATGCGCGCGTCTCAAATCACAAGTTAAACTAATAACCAACTACAGAAGTAACTTGAAATAATTGAATTAAGTTGATTTTGTCGTTAGACTTTTAATTCTCCCTTCAACTTCATACTTCCTATAAGAACGAAAGATAAATAATTCCTAGAATTTTCTTACTGGAAGTATGCCACATAAAAATGATATCCCATGTATGAGTTTCAATATAGATCATTATCTTATATAACACACTTCAGCTAAGGGGGTTGTAAAAGATGGTTAGCTCTAAAACTATTTACCTCTACTCCACTTAACAAATATATTTATACTATCAAATTCATTATTTAATAGACATTAGCTTCTGATAATTGACCATCCCATATGTGAATTGTGACCATTCCGCACATATCTGACTAAATGCAGTTGTATTCATGCATGTAGCACACAGTGGGTAGTCACGCGTAACACTTATCCATTAGGTCTACCACTTTGAAATTAACGTTGTACTGTTCACATAATGTCTCATGAAATCATCACCGTCGAACATATCTCAGACAGGCAATCGGACGGTTAAGACAGGAGGTACATGGATATAGAACGTTATAAGGATAACATGGAATTACCAATAGCGTTTTGTTTGGGCAGGCAGAGGCAGTGTAGGCAGGTCGAGTAGAGAGCGAGAAATGCGGTGAGAGAATAGAGGATAGCGAGTACGGAGGAGGAATCTGATGCGGACATGACGCGTCCGAAATCAGAGGAAGCGTCCAATAATTCCTCCCCACGCTGCCCGACAATCATGATTCTGTCGGGTACGGCCTTACCAACCTTCTCCACTCCCTACTGCTGCTACGCCATCTATCAAATCTCTCTCTCTCTCTCTCTCTCTCTCGCTTTGCCTCCTTAGACCACTCAAAAGTTTCTAATGGGACCAGCCAACCATATTGTCCGCATCGCGTGCTACTATCCCTCGAGGCCATTAGGACTAAATTTTTTCTGTTTATATTTCAGCATTTCGGCCAATAATATACCATGATAAAGTAACTAAACAAAATGGAACTCATTTTAAGAATGACTACATTAGCAGTTTATGGTCTACAAGCGTATCGATAATGAAATCAACCTGTGGCAAAGAAATTCTATCGATAATTTTAAGCCCAAAAATCTCATCCATATTTTATATGATATTGATATGATCTTTTATTTTTTTTAATTTATATTTATTTAAATCTTAATCATTGAACGAATTATAAATTTAATTATTTAAATTTAAAATAATATGAATGAATAGTGAGATAAAAAGCAAAATTAATCTCATAAAAAATAAAAACGAAATAATGAAATTTTTTCATAAATACATATCAAAACAACAAATAAAATAACTTTACACTTCCTTTTTATATATTCCTTTTATAAATTTTATAATCAATATCCAAAAAGTATTAAATTTTTTTATACTCTTATTAACAAGTCTTATTAACAAGTACCATCAAGGTAAGTACTTACCCATATAAACATGAAGTGATGTGTTTAATTGTCATGAATATCATTTTTAAGATGATAATGATAGGTTAGAGAGGACTTGGTATCATGAGTATCGTTTTGCTTTTTTCAAGTTGTATTTATTAATTTTCTTTTAGTATAAGTTTTTCATTTTTCTTTTTTCTTTCCCTTTCAAAACTTAAGTTTTATTTATCAAAAAAATATTGCTACCTAATATATATCATCATTAATGCTATTTATTTATTGGTAGATATACCCAAAACTATAATTACATTATCGATGTTGCAAATATTTTTGTGTTATCATATAAAGCATTAGTAATTAATAACAAGCATATTGCTTGATGCAATAATATTTTATAATTAATATTATAAAAATGAATAAGTATATATTTAACAATTGATTATGTAAGAGAAGCTATAAAGGCTCGTAGGCATAATCTATGACATTACTTTAGGACAAGCTATTTAGGAAATACAATAATATCGGTCTTATTAAAACACAGGGAAGGAGAAAGACAACTAAAACTAAAAGGAGTTCCTCATTACATCAGTGAAGTAAGACCTAAGGATTCCTAATAAGTTCGACAGAATAAGCCATTGAATATATTAGAACTTGGTGCTTTTATAGACCACAATTGAAAGATAGCTCTCTTAAACTTTTTATAGGTTACTTTTCTAGTTAGGTTCTCATTTTGCTCATCTACAGTAATAAGATTTAGATAATTAACGATTGCTTATTTTTGGGAAGATTGTTGAGCATGCAAATGAGAGCTAAATAAACTTATATAAAAATTAAGAAACTCTTGAGCAATCTCCTCTCCAATAACTACAAAGTGCTCTCGTCTTTGATTTATATATTTTGTTCTTTACTCTCTTGCTGAAGGTGAACTGATGGAAAAATTTTATATTGCCTTCTACATATGAAAGCCAATCAATGTGACATTGCCAATGCTAATACATATCCTCTTAGCATAAGGCAATATCTAATTCCTTTCTAACTCTAGCTTCCTGATTCAAATTTTCTTTTTCTACACTATTGTTTTTAGTGATGCTTAGCTGTTCATCAAACTCCCAAATACTACTGGCTCACTTCTTTGATTTTGCTTACTTTACTTATTTAAGCCAAACTTACAACACTATAATTTATTTATATGTCCATTTGAATTAGGTAATGCTATATACTCGTTTTAACTTCCTTTTTTTTTTCACTTCCTTATATCCTAAATCTAAGTGCCATTTAGTTTCAAATATGAATATAATCTTAAATTTTCTAATTTGCTTCAATTGTTCCAACAATAATGATGTAATACCTTAGAAAAAAAGAAAAAAGAAGAAGAAAAAGAAGAACGAGGAATTAAACATAATTAATGGCTAAGGATAAAACAAACAATAAAATTTTAAATCAAGGGCAATCTTGGTACTTTAATGGCCAAATATCATAAAGTATATAAGTTGACTAAAACGTACATTCTTCTTTCCTATATCTAACAAACTTTAGTCTTTCCATTGGCAAAGAGTGGACTCCCTTCATCAATCCTCGCAAGAAATGAAGGTAAGTGAATTAAGGACATCGTTTTCTCTCTGGGAAATTAATGTTGTTAAGGGTATTGGTTACTGTAGAGCAAGGATAGGGCATTAGCAAGTTGGAGAATCTTAGGTGGGTAATATAGATTTGACACGTTTTGAATGTTGTATGGTGTTTTTATTAAGAGTTATGTTTGATAATGAAGGTTTTATGTTCAAAAGCAATTGGAAGGAGTGAGGACACCCAAGATTTAGTAAATTTGAGTAAATGTATGCCTGTACGCTAAAAGTAAATCTCTATTTTGTCGTTAAGATATTGAAGTATAAAAAGAGTATTTTTAATATAATAAAATGGATTTCCCTTCAATTTCTAATGCATGCATAATGGCTTTTGAAGGTTATGATTTCAACGAAGGAGTTTCGTGTGGATTTTGCTCTAGCTGATTTCGTTCGCATAAGTGCTGTGTTTTGTACCAAAATTTTCTTATTGGTTAAGGGAATATAATATTTTCTAGTAGTACTACTAAAATGTATTTGATTGATAAAAGTAGATTGGATCTCATTTTCTATGCATAGTAATTAGTGTGCACTACCAAAACTCCACCATGCTATATGCTTTTCCAAGTCATGCTGACAAGCATGACCATAAACATGTCGTGCTCCCTAACATGGTACCAAGCACGGCTATTGGGATCTACCCTGTCCAAGTTAAGTTGAATCTCTAAAAGGAATTAATAAAAGTAATTTTAATTTTTGTAATAGGATTTAGAGAGCCTCTTAACCATAATGCTAGGGAGATTTAGGTACATGACACAATGGTTGTTTAATTTAGTAACTTGAAACAGACTAACTAATACTTGGCTTATAAATTGTGTAATGCTTGTATTTGGCTTAACCTAGGGTCCAATGGTAGTAAGTCTCAAAGGGGCACCTTGATGATCTATATGATGTATTATCCCTAATGAAGTCTTCTATGGGAATGATCTAGGATAGATTTAGGGTATTAGGGCTACGAATGGCAATTCTCTATACCATTTAGATGAGGGCACAACGACAATTCCTATCTAGGACCTATTTATATATTTTATGCAGTTTGGTGAGGTCATGAGTATTCATGTGTTCTATGATAGTTTAAACAAAAGATAACTAAATTGGTTGTTGTCTATTTCACGTTGCATTAATGTATGTAATAAGTTTATCTTATGTGGCATGTGCATATGCCTGTAGTCTCACCTATTAGGCTTTAGCTCACTCTTTATCATTTTTCAAATGTAAGAACTTGAGTGGAATTAATCGATTATAATGATTTTTAGAGACTCTTGATACCATTAGGATAGGAAGGGCAGCAACTACATATGCCATTTAGAGATTGTTATATGAGTTTGAATTGTTAGAATTTTAGTCTTTATCCAAACAATTAATTATTAAAGGTTATGATAGGAGCACTAAATGTGGATGGATATATATGAGCCTATCTCATGAACTGAAGTGGGGTCAAACCTTAAGGTAGTTTAAAATATAAATGGTAGTTGATGGTTGAGCTAGCATTGTACATAAGCACTCAAATATAACGTACCTAGGTGTCCCATACAAACTTAGTGGTAGGTTTCATATGACGTACTAATGGGGCATATATTGCTATAATAGGTAAGCATACTTAGTTAAGTTATAGTATAGATAAAATAAATATTGATTTCGAGTACCGATCCCAAAAGGGACCAGATATGTGAGTATATCTAATCATATTTAGCAGTGATACCCTTTAGTTTGTTCAATTACATGACTTCTAATAATAAAAGATTCAATAAAATAAACTAAAAGCATAAAGGAAAGATCGCAATGATGAAATGAAAGACTAAAATAATAGCAAGAAAATCAATTTAAAACCATTAACAAAGAATAAAACAACAAAATAACTAAATAACTTAATTAACCTAAACTAATAAATAAAGAAATAGCATTTTTGTTAGTAAACTTTTATCGTTGCTTACTACTTAGTTCTAGTAGATTTATTCAATCTCAATTGTTATGTTAGACCATAGAGATTTCTAATTCTATGCTTGTAGAAATCAAATTCTAAATCAATCGGACTCATGCCTTTAGTTGATTCATAATCCTGAAACCCTCTCTACTTGAATTGCTTTTGAATAAAGCATCGCAGGATCACATTAAAAGGTGGGATCTCGCTATTAGGTTGGTTACCTTCGCTTACCCTAATTTGGAAGAATCTAATTGCTAAATGGTTTAGTTAATCCTAGTCCTCTCTAATTACACTTATTTACCCACTATAAGACTTACGTCTCTACAGCAAACTCAAACATCAAATTAATAATCCAGGTGAATATTAATTTAATGACAATATGAACAGAGTAATTTGATCATATTAAGCAAAATCATAGACTGAAATTCATTTATAAAAATTACCCTTAAAGTATAGGGTTCAACAACAACTTACTAATTACTAAAATAAAGATATAACAACTAAAAGAAAAGAGAAGAAGAACAGAGAAGCCCCATTAGTAATTCTAAAGATGAACAACTAATGCTCAAGGAGCTCTCTCTGTAACCATAGGCTTAAGAGTCAATTTATAAAAATTAGACCAAAGATTACAAAGAAAACCAAACAAAAATAAAAGATTTGGAGATCATTGCAACTCCATGCCTAATGTACATTGTCATGATGCTTGGGCATGCTCTTGCTCTTTATTTGCAATCTTTAATTTTCAATGGAAATTCACGATGAGAGGATCATAGGTAGAGAACATGGGCATAGTCTTAGACTGTAGGCGTAATCTTAGATTGTGGTCTCTATTAGACTTCATTCCTTGATCAAAACTCCTTCACTTCAATCCCTAATCCATGTTTTCACTTCAATTGAGCTTGAAATTGCATAATTGTCCTTCAAAACTTCATGAAATGTTCCCAAAGTTTTAAAAACAATAATAAAGCAAATTAAGTTCAAAATAACATAAACTCAATAACAATAAAGTCTAAATCAATGTAAATTACCCATAAAAATTTATGCTAAATTCATGTCATCACCCATACTTAAGCTTCTACTTGTTCTTAAGCAAAATAATCAAAGAAAAATATTTAAGGATAAGATGATTAACTACAATCTCAAAAAAGTGCACCCTTAAAATTTGAATTACATAGCACAAATTCTTGCCATATCATCCTTATTCTTAAAACTTCATAACACCTTTAGAACACTTGAATGATATCAAAATGAGAACTACTGAATTTCAGTGATCGGTCTAAATGATTCAAAATTAGCCACAATGCATAAGTAGAAACTAAATTAGAGATTAGAACAAACATAAATAAATTGAGAAAAAATTGTAAAGATTTCCTCACTTTAATCTCAGAGGAGAGAGACCTTCCCTAATTGTTTTTAACTTAAAAAGCTAAAGTGGATGCATATTACATCAATTCATTTGATTGTCCCTCCACTCATTTCAATTTTCATTTAAAGACTTTTTAAAACTCAAATCGATTTTCTTATTAAAGCTTTGTTAACACTAGGAAAGTACATCACTATTTTGATAGGCTGAGATCGATCCTTACGACTTTAGCTTATTTAATTACCTTAGTAGTCATCAACGAGAAAGTCCAAGGCCGATCCTTAACAACCTAATTGATTTCATATTAGTAATTGGAAATAAGAAAGAGTCTTGCTCCTTTGAGGAACCATGATCGATGCTTACCAATATTTAGCAATTTATTTTATCAATTCAATTCCATTATTCAATTATACCTCCAACTACTTTAATTTTTCAAAGGACAAATCTCCTTTGTTCATCTAATCCTAAATTTTTGAAAAAAAAGGATAGATACCTATCCCCTAAAATCAAGCTTAGAAATCAAAATAACTAGTCTTTAACCCAGTCATTTCTATCCTAATCTTAAGTTTAAGTATAAACTTAAGTGATAGGAAATTGTGAATCCTAAAGATTTAATCACTTAAATTTAGTAAAGTATTCTAAATTTATAAAGGATGTGGGCAAATTTGAAAAAAAAAAATTATACTTACTTATGTATATAAGGGGTTGCAGATTTCTAAGATCATTGAAAAGTTTTATCAAAAGCTTAAGTGAGTAAGTATAGCATAACATACATAATCTATTCTTTCTCCCTACTTAAGTTGTACATTGTCCTCAATGTGCATAATCATACAAATCAAAATTCTAATGGGATAAAATAAAAAAATAACAATATGAAAAAAAAAAAGAACTGGGACTTCCCCGATTTTGGCATAGATCCTTGTAAAAAAAATTGAATTCCACAATTTGAATTTCCATCGAATCGTTAAGCACCTAGTTTCCTTTTTGTAACAAAATGAACTAACTAAAGATAAGGAAAAAAAAAGTTAAAATAAATAAAATTACTACTGCTAATTCAAGTATCTAAGGGTTAGCATCTTGTAGTCTTATAGATCAATAAAGGTAAAATAGTCAAAAGGCAATAAGAAGTTAGTTAATTAATACAATCATCTAAAATAGCAAATAAAATGAACAAAGTCTTTAAAATAAATGAAAATGGAGAAATCACTCTTCTTCCTCCTCCTCTTCAACTTATCTCTAATTGACTCCTCAATAGGGTCTAGATTAGGTATTTGTGGTTATGGTGGTGGCTAAATCCTTAAATGGGTCATGATCACTTCTTACTACACTAAAGCACAATCTACATTATGTTCTAAGGTCTATTACTTCTTAAATAGCTTCCTCATAAATTTCTCAAAAGTTCCAATTACCAAGGAAGATGAAGACTCAGCTCATAGCCTAGACAATGACGAGGTGGCCTCATCAGTTGGTTCAAGTGGTAGACTTTTAAGTGCCGATGGAAGTTGCATGGATTTGAACATGTCATAGGTGAGAGGAACAAGGGGTTTCATCACACACATGCATGCCTCATTATGAAGGCTAGGAAAGTTCTTCACTAGGCGAGTAATGAAGGGACTTGCAAAAATAAACTTAGACTGCCCTTCAGTAGCTTGGTTTTTCAAGAACCAAGCTATCCTAACTTCTAAGTTGATGTATTGACAGTTAGCAATATTATACAAATACAATATACCCCTCTCATTAAAAACTGCCTAACCAATTTCCTCTTTTAGTAAAATTTCTAACCAATACATAGTGTATCAATAGAAGAGTAAGATCAATGAAATTAGATGCTTTTGACTTTTCAGGGTTATAGACTCCTCCCTCATGTACAGTTAAATTATTCTACACAAAAGATTTAAGTGCACTGGGGTAGTTGATAAGGTAACTCCATATACTCTTGCATCATAATATATTCAACAAAATAAAACCCCATGTGGATACCAAAGCCAACAATGGCTACAGTAACCTTATAACCACAACATTTAAAGTAGACGATACTTTTGTCTACCCTAAGCAATGTTATCAATACTTCTCCACCGATTCATTGATAGTCAATGGCCCGTCCCGTCCTTCACATCCAATTAGTTGCCTAATGCTACCTTCATAGCTAGCTTATGCTAATGCCTCACAATTTATATATGTGAATCCAACAAACTCCTTTTTGGATAGGCACTTAAACCTTTCACATTGCCATGAATGCTGGAATGTGAGTTAAGGTGGTTATGGAATGGCACAACATGTTTAACTCATGGTTTAAAATAAAAACAAATGAAAAGTTCAAATTTGATAGCAATAATTCCTGTATAAGGTTGACTCAAGAAATTAACCTTAAAAATCATACCTATTTCATTACTAGTTTAATACATAAAGCAATTAAGGTAATGAATAATTCAACAAGTTTGTAACATACAATGTTAAAATTGCTAAAATCATGGATTAGCACATTTATAGGATCATTTTCAAAATCGAATCCTATGTGCTTTTGTATCTATGCATGATTCCTAAGATTTTAGTCAATAGATGAACTAATAAGCTTTATTATATTTAAATATTAGGTTCTTTAAGCTTTGATTAATAAAATTATAGGTTACTGAAATACTAATTTTTTCAATCTTAAATTCAACCTCTAATTTTATCATCTAAATTAGCATAAACACCAACATTCAATACATTTTTCTATAAGAAAGTTGTCTTCCTTTTTTTTTTTGTTCATATTTCATAATTTATGTCCATTCTAGATTACTCAAATCTATGTGAGTAACTAGTATAGAAGTTATATTTACATTGAACAAAAACATTAATCACAAAAAATTTCTTTTTCAATATAGATCAAAGTCATCAATATGGAAGAATAACGGTTTTCCCTCACTTTCTCTCTCTTTCAATCACTTTCTTATCTTTTATTTCACTTTTCTTCATCTAATCTTTACAAAGCATGCATTTTTCTCAAGATTTCTAGTAGATAATGGATAGATAACATATTACATTATATTATCTACACTGGATCACTCTTAGAAACTTAAATTTTTACATATGCACTGCTAGGACCCTAAAGGGGGCTTAGTAGGATTACCTAAAATTTTCATAATATGTGTGCACCCATGCTATAAAAATCGCTTTATAAGTCAGAGATTGCAAGACTCTAAATGATTAATCACTAAGGTTACTTAATTTTTTTTAAGTAATTAATTTACTGTAGAATACAAATATAAATAATTATGGGTATCCGATATCCCACAGTTCCTCATAATCGCAGAGAATCGGTATCCGCTACCAAATAATAAGACATGATATATTAGCATTATAGTGAGGTTTAATAAATAAATATTTTCTACAAAGGATGTCTATGTATCATCTAAAAAGTACTTAGCTACTTCTAATACTAATGTACATATCTTCATCTTGCACTTATCATTCGAGACATATCCTAATCCCATCGTATGTAAACCTATAAAGGAAACTAAGGGGTAATGAGTATAAAACAGGTCAGTGAGTTCGTTCCTCACCACTACCGGTCAAGCAAGTTTTCACACATTATTATCACACATACAAGTAAGCTATCTACATACATAATGAATGCAGGCGTGATGAATGCAAGCAACACATCCATATGAGTCCAGAACTATGAAAGGTATAGAATTACATCGTCTACATTTCGATTATCCCCTATACTTACTTGCATAGGGCACCTCAACTTACTCACATGAGGCTACCTAGGGGCACTACCCCACTAGGTAAAACTCGACTATTAACCTAGCCCAGAAAAGAGTTTCAATCCAAATAGGGGGAGTCCAAACTAGGACTATCCACCCTCCAAGGGGCACAAACATATGAGTCCTCTCGTAACCAAAATTTAACCAAGGCCTCACAGGCACAATGAAGTGAGTCCTCTCGCTATCAAGTAGAGAACCAATGTTAGCTTTGCCTTAACGTTAAAAATACGATTTATGGCTCCACAAGCCCTTACAACGATCATGCAAAAATTTGTTTACGGATAGAAAAGCTTTTGCTAAAAATACTTTTCTTAAGATTTTCGCAAGGCTAGCACTCTCAATTCATACCTTTAACAAGTCATAGACATGCAATGAGTAGAACTAGTTATTTAGGTCAGACATTTATATTTATCAATTTAAAAAAGTGATCACACAGATGATGGTATACAAACAGAACAGTCATTCAAACATACAAGCAATAGCAAATAGCAAAACATCATATAAATAACATGCACAAGCAAGTAGTAAATCATCAGAACTCCCTCACCTGGATTATTGCTCATTCTCCAAGCCTTTAGGGTTTCTAGGACTCGATATCGAACGCCTAAATCAAAATGGAAAAACTTATAAGTGTTCTGAGAATTCAGACTCCTTAGTTAACTAAAAGTCTATTATAGTTTATCTAGTTTCCTCCAATATAACCCAAGTATAGTGTGTATAAGGTTAACCCGAGTATAGTGTGTATAGGGTTACCATACTCCATGAGATTAATAGTAACTGTTTTCCTATAGTAGTAAGGTATGAGGCTTCTTTTATGTATTTTATAACTTTTTCGTTCTGATTCCGATATTTGCGAACTTATAGTCGTTTTTCATCCTTTTCGGACGCACGTTTACAGGTGATGTCTGTTTTGGACGTTAAGACCCGTGTTTTATGATATAGGCTAAATTTATTGACATTTTATCTTATCAAAGTTTAATTATTCCTATTGGCTAGTTTTATGTTCCATTTTAGTAGTTAATGATTTAATTAGCCATTTATTCTTATACTTAGGGACTTTTACATTGGTATTACTAATCTATGTCCTTAATTAAGTTTGATTCAATTTAGGAAGGGTATTAGGGTTTAAAGTTTTGGATCCTAAGTACATGTACATACTTATATTCTTCTTTTATAAGCTTATGCTTATATCATCGCTTATGTCATCAATCGCTTGTGTCATTGCTTATGTCATCATTTGCTTATGTCATGGCTTATGTCATCATGTGCTTACCTCATCACTTACTTCATCATTTGCTTACATAAACCTCACCTCATGCTTATGTCATATGTACATTTCACTTCTTCCCTTATGCTTATGTACATATACCTTATTCATATATATACTTATACATATACTTAGACTTATACCATATTTATATGTGTATACATACTCATATACCTATACGGTTAGATACGTATTTTTATACAAAAATTCGTATGCTTAATCTTTTCCTTAAGAAAACTTCCTAATTCCATTCTTTTGTATTTTTAAGTGTGTAATTAGTGTAGGATAAGTATGTATGGTTAGGTTTTGTTTTAATTTAGGTGATGTACATGGAAAATACTTATGTACCATGCTTCTCATGCTTCCCTTCTTTTCGGTTTACTTCATGTACACATTCTTTGAGCACATATTTATGTTCTCCTTTCTTCTTCTTCATGATTGCTAGAATTCTACACTTAAAGATGGAAACTTTGTGCCCTCTTCTTCAAGATCATACTTTTCACATACCTAATTGTCTAATTTACCTAATTAACTAACTAATGAAGAATAGAAAGCAACATAAAGTAACTTACGTACATACCTTTAGTTGTGTTGGAATTATGGAAACAAAAGGAGAAGTTGTGAAAGTGAAAGAGGAAGAAGAAGCTCATGGCATTGAAGGGTGATTTTTCTTTTGTTTTAATGATGAAAGAAGGCAAATGGTGGGGTCTAGAAGAAGAAGATGTGGACGGCAACAATTAAGGATAAAGAGAAGAAGAGAAAGATCAAAAGAAAAGATAAGAGAAGCCATCATGAAGGAGTAGATATTTTCTTTATCTCTTAGTGTCTTTTGTTGACTTTTCAAATTGTTGACTTTAGTTAATATGTGTTGACTTGGTCAACTTTCCTTAAGCATATGTAATTTTGTGCACATAATGTAGTAATTAAGGGAAATTAAGGGAAAAATTAAGGAAATGAGAGGAAATGAGGTATTTGGTGAATTGATTAGTAAATGTAGTTGATGAGATCTTATTTTAGGTCTTTATAGCCTATATACATCATTTGATAAACTACTTTGGATAACAAGTGCAAAAAGTACTAATTCGAGTATTAAGGTTCACTAAATTGAACCTAATCTTCAACTATACCCCTAACTCTATATAATACTATCTTAATCATATACTTAAGAAATAAATGTAATCTATGATTTATTATCTTAGTTTCTAAAGGACTACTTAAGGAGTCTAAACATATATGCATGATTGAAAGTCATCTCTAACCTTTTACTAATGATTTGGCAAAATGTGAGGGTTATATTTTCAATTAGAGTTTTAGGATTTATTATGTTGAATTAGTGTACATATGTCTTTAAAGTGATCATTTTAGGGTTTTTATCAGTTTGAGCGAAATCTTTAACATTTAAATGCATTTAGGATTTCATATATTCTTATACGAGTAAATCTTCGATTGTTATTTTAGGGTTTTGATGAGGTTCGAGGTTTTAAGGCCTTCGTATGCGGTTAGGAGTTCAATTGATGATTTAAGGTTTTTCGTATCTACTTTAAGCTTTGGATTGAGATTTTAATTGGTTTTAAATCTCATTGGCTCTTTTGAGTTTGGGAAATCATCTACAGTTTGGACATTTGTTTCTATACTTAGAAAGCTTAATTCGCGGGGTTTACATTCTTCCCCCCTTACAAAAAGTTTCGTCCTTGAAACTTGACCGAGATAACTCCTTACGAAAACTCCTTTTATTATTCATAAGTACTAAGTTTACATAAAATCAACAAAACTCATATTAGTACTTAACTTCTACCAAGATACACCCTAATAACTTTATACAACATATTTTATATACATAGTCTATTCATACTATTTACATCAAATCTCCAGAGTTTTTCATAAGTCACTAAATTCCTTTTCAAGCCACTCACTTCTAATAGCATTCAGTAGTAGTATGACCGTAGTTTCCACAGTTACTGCACAGTGGAGCACTCTTCCTTTTAAAGCACCATTTTACTGTATGTCTAACTTTTCTACAATAAGAACATTTCCTTTTAATCGAGGACATGCTTTTGGCCAGTGATCTTGGTTACATTTCCAGCAATTTAGTTGGTGTGGTTTCTTCACAATTGGTTCAATTACTTGTCATCTTGATGCTTCAATGGGTCGCTTGCCATTCTGATTAACATTATCTATGGATTCTTCATCTGATTAAGTGATTTCCCTGTTTTCTTCATTTTTCCTTTCTACGAATTCTTTTCTTGCATTTTCTATCACCCTTGCTTTTTCTACCATATCGTTATAAGTCTTTAATTGAAATTCCTTCAACTTGACTTGAGTCTGCAGATCTAGTCTTGCTAAGAACACTCGTATACGAAATTGATCACTGCTTCTTAATTCTAGATATGTAAGATGCATCAATCATTGGAGCTCACATTCATATTCACTAATACTTCGACTTCCTCTTCGTATAAGAAGTAGGTCTCCTTGAAGTTTCTCCCGTAAGCTTTCTGGAATATATTCCTTCAAGAATTCTTTTTTAAACCCTTTCCAGGTAATAGGTTGAGACATAGTTTCATTTTTAAAGTTCCACCATATCCTTGCATCTTTGTGTAACATGAATGTCCCATAAGTTACCTTTAAATCCTCTGGGATTTCATAGATTTGAAAGGTTTGTTCGATCCGTGCTAACCAATCTTCTGTCTCCACTGGGTCGTTAGGTCTACCTTCAAAGTATCTATTTACCTTGATAAACTCAGAAAATTTCACCTTAGATGATTCCATTACTCTTAGAATACTTGCAAATGAACTCCACTTCTTTAATTTTTTTTTTTTTTTGGTTTTGCTATGCCAATGTAGATCAAAATTGGTCAACAATGATAACCCTGTCAACATAATATCTCCTTATGTCAGTACTATTTATCCAACTCTTTTCATTAAATCATTAATCATTTGACTCAATCATTTTTACATTCTTCCACCCTTCCATTTTCTAAATATAAATACTTATGGTAAATCAAAGTTCAAATTCAAAATTCTATGATTACAACATTCCCTCAAATCTCTATTCACACCATTTGATTTCTCTTTTTGAATTGCTCTTGCTATCCTTTGATATCAAAATCATGAATAAAGATATCTAAGCTTCTAAATCTAAAGTTGAATCTCCAATATATATACTTATCTTTAGTTACTTATTTAGGAAGACTTATCTTCGCATCAACTTGATAACTTACATCTTCCTTAAAACTTCATGCAATCATCCTCTTCATAGTATGACTGTTCAGTTTAATCCAATAGGACAATTCACATCCTAGTAACATTACCTCCTATGTTAAACTCACTAAAGTTTTCAACTACCAAATTAAATGTGCAATAACACAATTTCCTAATTCCATCTACACCATCATTATTATAACCACAAAAAATTACACTTCATATCGTTTATTGAGATTAGGATATTCCTACACTCTTGATCTCTGACGCAATCAATTTTCCTTACTTTAACACAATCAAAGACATCTCCTTCTTGTTTCCCTTTCAACATTCATTCCTTAAATCCTTGTTATAGCACTTCAAACTTATAATCCTAAGCTTTGTATGATAATAGTTAACAACATCTCAATTAGGGAGGAGATGAACAGATAGTGAATATACATAGTTATAATATAAACATAATAGATATAATCGATACTAGATATAGTGATACTAGATATAGTATATAATCTAGTGTCTAAGTCTTTTAAATCATTAATTCCATACAACCTAGGTTCTACCCCATCTCACCATTTGGTAGGTTTCTCCTATCTCTGACAACCAAATGCTCTGATATCACTTTGTTTGGACCCTAAAGGGGGCCTAGTAGGATTGCCTAAAATTTTTATAGCATGAGTGCATACATGTTATGAAAATTTTAGGTAATCCTACTAGGCCCCTTTTAGGGTCCTGACATGCACAACAAAGTTTTCTTTATGTAGACCTAACTAAAAATTGAATTTTCACACATTCTAACAACAAATTTAAGAAAATAATAAAGTAAAGTTGATGTACGTACCTTAATTTGTTGTTTTCGTGCTTTGATTGAAGGGTTATGTGAGTGTTTAAGGCAAGTACACATAAAGAGTAGAGAAAAATATATGTATTAGAGAGATGGTGTAAATGTGACATAAGAAGGGAAGAAGAATATCCATGCTTTTTGAATTCAGAGCTGACAACGGGTAAGGACTACCACTGTAGAGTGTAGCCATGTTCCTTCCTTCCATGTCGAATTGCAAAGCTCTAAATGTATAGGTCGAAGACCATAGGCATGGTCTAGATCGTATTCTCCTCATCCATAATTTTTCTTACTTCCTCTTAAATTAATTACGAGAGCATCACAACCGTCTAAGTCTATTAGTGTAGACTTTGATTGTAATCTTTCCTTCAAATTAAAAATTCACACGAAATTTAATTCCTTTGTCTCAATTCTTAAAATTACTAGAAAAACTAAAAATTAGTACCAAATAAAGCATAAAAATTCAATTAAATAATAATCTAATTAGATGATAAATTTCCTAACTAATATTGCCTAGCTAATTGAAGTACTAATTTTTATGAAAAAACATTAAAAGTAGGATAGAAACTAACTCAAAATTGAATACTTGAACTAACTTATTGAAAAATAAAGAGCATAAACTACAACTTTAAAAATAAAAATTGATTATACTTGGGTTGCCTCCTAAGGAGTGCTTTTGTTTTACGTTGTTAGCTCCATGGTTAACATTTCTTTTCTTAGTTTGCTTTTGAACACATGGGTTTAAGGTTTGGTTCAGTTTTTTCTAGCAAACTTCCTTGTAGCCTTTCAATGATCGATCTCACTAACTTACCTAATTGATTTTTCTAAATTCCTTAATGAAGATTTTGTGTTCCTTAATGTCGCTTCATTAGCTTAGAATCTCGCATCTGAATTTTGGATAAATTGATTTAGCAACTCCTCAACATTAGGGGACCTGTTATGTTGTTGTACAGAGTGGTTCTATTATTGTTACTGGCCTCCTAAGAAAAATTAGGATAATTCCTCTACCCTAGGCTATAAGTGTTACTAAAAGGATTATTTACAAAGTGGTTAACGACAAAATTCACATCTTTAATTTCCATTAAAACTTCATCTTGCACTAAATTAACTGGTTTTATTAATCCATCAATCTTTTTACTTAAATTTTCAACCTAAGTAGTCAATGCAATTATAAAATCAACGTCATAATTTCTATATGATTTTACTTGGCTCTTACATTATCCTATTGTAAATTAGTCATTACCCAGCCTTCAATAAACTTTTGGGCCTCATCTAGTGTCTTAGCACTCGAAATGCCTCCAACTACAACATCAATGGTTTGTAGCATTGAATAATTAAGTCCATTATAAAATTTTTGGATTTGCATCCATTGAGGAAGTCTACGATGTAAATACCTTCTCAATAATTTCTTAAATCTCTTCTACATATCATAAAGAGTCCCATAATTGAATTGGAAAAAAGTAGAAATATTATTTCTAATTCTTGCTTTCCTAGCAAACAGGAAATATTTTCCAAAATTTTTTTTCTACTAATGATTCTCATATAGTGATTGATCCTTTAAGTAATGAATTAAACCACTATTTAGCCTTACCTTGTAGAGAGAATAGAAATAACTTTAATCTTGCCACATCATCTAAGAAACCATTTATTTTGAATGTATTGCAGTTTTCTGGGAAGTTTGAGATGTGCTTGTTAGGGTTCTTGTCAGTCAATTTGTCGAATTAAATGAATTGTTAGACCATTTGGATGACATTAGGTTGAAGCTAAAAATTTGTTTGAATTGCAAGTCTACTATACGAGATCAACTCTAGTCATCAATTGTTTTGGTGAATTCCATGAGCATCTTGTCAGCATCACCGTTGTTGTTTCTATTGTTCAGGGCCATATCTTTAATCTTAATTTCTACCGCTACTTCTTGTCATAAGTTAAAAAGATTCAAAACTTAGCAATAATGTAGAAAGAGAGAATGATATCAAAATAACTAAGCAAAAGGAATAGTCGAGTTTGATATTTCAATTTCTTATTTCCCTTAACTCGATCTATATTAAACCCTATGCCCATTCAATATAGGCCTTCAACTAGGAATTAAGGAAAACTCAACTTTTACTTTTTCAAAAAACATTTTGGAGTCGCCACTTGATAAAACTAGAAAAGGTGATTAAATTAGAATCAATTAGGTGAATTAGTTATAATTTAGCCACTAACCTATGATTTTAAGACTTTTTTAAGAAAAAAATTTCAAGAAACTAGATGATAGAAATTAGTCGCATAGGCCAATCATATGTAGCCGAGCTAGAGGACTTCGAGGACTCGCGTAGAGAACACTAGCTAAAAACCATATCCTAGATGGGGATCCTTATTCCAAACTGATCTCTTGCTGACTTTTTTGTTAGATCATCACATGTGACAGACCTGCTCCTGCCCAACAATGATGTTTTATTCTAGAAGACAACCCACAACTAGCTGAACCGAGCTCCCAAACCGACCACAGGTGTTTAACTCCGAGTCAGCTGACTTCTTTACCGGACTGATTGGTTCCCAACCTGATCCAGATTAGGTCGACCCCTGACTGCAATGCTTTTCTACTTCTTCTTACTTTATATTGTATTTCTAATGTCCAACCATTAAGCGATACGTATCTTCTAAACACAATCTACCAGAATGATTCTTTCTTTTCCATACTAAATATTCTTTATCTCTTTTACCCCTTTTAGTATGTTTTATGTAACCTAATTGTAGAATACCCTTTTTTCTTTTCATACATATAAAGTAACCCTAGTTGATGGGTATATAAAACCCCACTTTCTTCTATGCAAACAATTACTAATCAATATAGTAATTATTCATGTTTCCTTTAAGCAACCTTAGTGTTCTCATTATCATTCAACTCTTATCTATTCTGTTTAGTAAGGAGTAGCGGCGAGTGACCCTTCAGTTTTGACCCTCCAGCACTTGTACGCCAAGTAGGATCAAATGGTGCATTATATCCATTCAGTAGTTACCCAGACTTTGCTAGCTTTTCCTTGTTTAGTTTTAGTTCACTTTGTTATGGTGTTTCTTCATGTGTCTAACTCCGGGGATACATCAGCTTCACTGGTATCAAACTACAGTTCTGCGAGGGAGTATGTAAAGTTGCAGTGAAGTCTTGGATCTCTTTGCTATTAGTAACTATTGTATTTCCTTCGAACCTACTACATTGTGTTTGTGTGCAAGGTATTAAAGCTGTTAGTGAGTTGTTAATCTATTCAAGAAGTATTATACCATGTCCGACTGATCTGATGATAGTCGAGCAAGCAAGTAGGGCTAAGCTAATCAACTAGGTCGAGTCAAGGTTAGGCCGACCTTAAGGATATATGAGAAATGGTAGACCTTTGGACATAAGACCAAGGAAGTGAAATGTTTTAAATGCCTAAGCTTCGAACATATGACTACTAAGTGTTTGAACCAAAGCGGGTAGACCTTCGGACATAAGACTAGTGAAGTGAAATGTTTTAAATGCCTGGGCTTTAGACATGTGGTTGCTGAGTGTTTGAACCAATGTATCATGGTGCTCCGGGGAGATCTAGTAGATAGCATCGACGAGGGCGAGCCTAAGAAGGAAGAGGATGTTGGAAAACCTGAAGCTAAAGAGGTAGAAGAGACTTGTATCTATGCCGACCATTAAGAAGTGATGACCCTAGTCCTGAGACGAGTACTGAGTTTCTTACCTAACTCTAAGGAAGACTAGAGGGAAAATTTGTTCCATACCAAGTGCATAGTCATAGGCCAATTATGCATGTTTATTGTGGATGGGGTAAGTTGTACTAATGGCATTGCATAGTCCTTTGTACAAAGGTGCTTCATTATCGTCAAAGCATCCCTGACCTTATAAGTTGTATTGGCTCTATGATAAGGGTGCTTTATACATAACTAAACAAGTAACCATACCATCTAGTGTTGGGAATGTATATAGGGATGAAGTAGTGTACGATATCATCCCCATGGGAGCTCTACATCTGCTGCTTCGACAACCTTGGTATTGGTATGTTGCTCACGATAAGTATAAGAACACCTATACCTTTGTTAAGGATGAAAGGAAGATTATGTTGCAACCTATAACCCCGTCCTAAGTAAATGAAACCCATAATTAACTCACCCGAGCTAGTAAGAAGAATGTGTTAGTGATGAGCCGAAGAGAGTTCTAAACTACCGAAAAGGTTGAAGAACCTACGTTCCTGTTGATAAAAAGATTATTGGAAGCGAGAGATTTGGAGGATGTACCGGATGAATTATGAATCCTACTAAATGAGTTTTCCAATTTGTTCTCTAAGGAATTGCCTCTAGTTTGAGGCATTGAGTACTATATTGATTTGTAGCCAGGTGCTACCCTACCAAACCAACTTGCATGCAAAATAAACCTTAAGTAGACTACCAAGCTGAAAAGATAAGTAGATGAACTCATAGGGCGAGGATACGTAAGGAAGAGCATGAGCTCTTGTACTATACCATCTCTGATTATCCGTAAGAAAGATAGGACGTCATGCAGTACATCAACAACCAAGCAATCAATCGAATTATTATCAAGTACAGATACCCAATACTGAAGCTCGATGACAAATTATTCATAGTACTAAGATATTTTTGAAGATTGATCTGCGAAGTGGCTACCATGAAATTCACGCAACATCGAGCGGTGAGTGGATGACTGTCTTTAAGACTAGGCATGGACTCTACAAATGATTGGTTATGCCATTCAAACTTATTAATGTGCTAAGCACATTCACGAGGTTGATTAACTATGTAATGCCCCTCTAATTAGAAGATGTGTGATCGTATACTTTAATGACATAATGGTATACAGTACCGACCTGAAAAACTATGTTTAACATCTTCGTGAAGTATTTGGCATTTTATAAACCAAGAAGTTGTATAGGAATTTGAAGAAGTGTACATTCTGCCAAAATAAGTGATTTTTGTAGGGTTTGTGGTGTTAGGGGAAAGACTCCAGCCAGGTGAGGAGAAGATTTGAGCTATTCTTGAGTGGCCATCACCAAAGAATGTCACTAAAGTTTGAAGCTTTCATAGCCTAGCTTTTTTCGATAAGCGATTTATCAAAAACTTTAGTACTATAACTGTCCCCTTGATCGAGCTAACAAAGAAGAATGAAGAATTCAGGTGGAATGATTAAGCTGAGCAAAGCTTTAGAGAGACTGAGGAGAAGCTCACCTCAACACCTATAGTTTCGCTAACAGATTTTAACAAACCCTTTAAATTGAAATGCAACCCATCGAGGGTGGGAATTAGCACTGTCAGTGATAGCCCATCGCTTACCATAGCGAAAAGTTTAGTGGTCCTTCCTTAAACTATTCTATGTATGAGAAAGAGTTGTACTCTCTTTATTGAGCCCTTACTATTTTGCAATACTATTTGCTGTTATGAGAAATTGTTATTTACACAAACCATGAGTCTGTAAAGCATCTAGAGAATCATAATAAGCTCTTGAAAAGGCAAGCCAAGTGGTTAGAGTTTATGGATGGGTTCTCGTACGTCATTTGACATAAGAAAGGAAGCATAAATGTGGTTATCGATGCTTTATCATGTCGACAAACCTTGTTAACCACTTTGCAGATAAAATTATTGGGATTCTCAGTCATTATTGCAAAGCAATACACTGAAGATCCTCATTTTGACCTTATGATAGAACAATCTAAGGATCGAATTAGTATTAAGGGATATTATCTAAAGGAAGGTTATCTATTCAAGGACTGAAGGCTGTATATACCAAACTATTCCACGCGTAAGCTATTGATCAAGGAAGCTCATAGTGGTGGATTATCAAGTCACTTGGGGGAGACTAAGATAACTAATCTATTGAAGGAGAACTTTTACTATCTAGGTTTGGCCAAGGATATCCATAAGTTAGTTAGTAGTTGTGAAGTATACAAGCGAGCTAAGGGGAAGAGAGTACCCCATGGAGAATACATGTCGCTGCTAACACCAACCTTACCTTAGGCTAACCTCAGCATGAACTTTGTCCTAGGGTTACCCTAGACATCAAAAGGGAAAGATTCTATCTTTGTTGTAGTTGACCGCTTCAATAAGATGGTGCACTTCATTTCATGCCATCGAATTAACGATGTTTTATATATTGTTGATTTGTTTTTGCCGGAAGTTATCCAACTACATGGGGTACCAAAGACTATTGTCTCATATTGGGACATAAAATTTTTGAGCTATTTTTAGAAGACATTTTGGAAAAGACGTAGAACTAAGCTTGTATTCAGCTCCAGTAGCTACCCTCAAACTGATGGCTAAACTGAAGTGGTAAACAAGATGTTAGACAATTTACTCAAATTTGTTGAGGGAAAGAACTTAAGGGATTGGTATCTATACCTACCGGTTGTGGAGTTCGTATACAACCAAATTATCCATAGCACTATTGGGAAGGCTTCATTCAAGGTTATCTATGGCCTTAACCTTACTATTTCCTTGGATATGATTGGTGCCCTAGCAGCTACTAAAAAGAGTTAATCCGAGTTTATCGAGCCTAAGAATTGCATGAGCTACACCAGTTTGTAACTATGAAGATCGCTAAATTCAATCAGAGATAGCAAGAAATTATCAGTAGAGGCTGCCAAATTGTTTCTTTCCACCTAGGAGACTTGGTTTGGATACACCTTAATTGAGAATGGTTCCTACACTTCAGATAGAACAAGCTATCTCCTTGAGTTTATCGTTTGTTCAAAGTACTGAAGAAGATCAATCGTAATGCTTACTAAATTGAGTTAGTTGATGACCATGGTGTTTCCTCCACTTTCAATGTGTTTAATCTAATCCCTTACCAACTAGCAAAAGAAGACCCTACGTATGCCCTAGAAGAAGAAGCAGAAACTACTCCATATTTAAGGGCAAATCTTTCTGACCCCCAAGCAAATTATAGGAATCAGCCCCCCTAGCCCAATCATACGTAGCCAAGCTAGAGGACTCTGAGGACACGTATAAAGAATACTAGCTCAAAACCATATTTGAGATGGGGATCTCTATTCCAAACTGATCTCTTGCTGACCTGTCTATTAGATCCTCACATGTGTCGGACCGGCTCTTGCCTAGCAACGATGTTTTATTCTAGAAGACAACCTATGACTAGCTGAGCCAAGCTCCCGAACTGACCACAGGCATTTAACTTTAAGTCAACTGACTTCTTTACTAGACTAATTGGCTCCCAACCTGATCTAAATTAAGTCAACCCTTGACTGCATTGCTTTTCTACTTCTACCTACTTTGTATCATATTTTTATTATCCATCCACCAAGCAACATGTGTAATCTGAACACAACCTTCCATTATGATTATTTCGTTTCCGTACTAAATACTATTTGTCTCTTTTACTCCTTTTAGTATATTTTATGTAACCTAATTATAAAATATCCTTTTATCTTTTCAGACATGTAAAGTAACCATAGTAAATAAGTATATAAAACCCCAGTTTCTTGTATGCAAAAATCACTGGTCAATATAGATTTTATTTGCATTTCCTTTGAGCAACCTTAGTGTTCTTATTATCTTTCAACTTTTATCTATTCTCTTTAGTAAAGAGTAGTAGTGAGTGACCCTTTAGTTTAAACCGGTGTATTATATCTAGCAGATTTAGGTTGAGTAAGATTAAGTGGTGCGTTATATCCATTCAGTAGCTACTTGGGCTTTGCTAGCTTTTCCTTGTTTATTTTTGGTTTGCTTCATTGTAGTGTTTCTCCATGTATCCAATCCCAGAGACACATCACCAAATTTCTTGAGTTTGAGGGATATCCTATTAAACCCTATACAGTTACCACTTTAACCTTCCTAATTTAATTTTATTTTTCAAAATATCCTTCTTAAGATATTATCTATTCACAAGTAAACAATGAAATTATATCTATTACAAAAAGTAAGAAATTGAAAATTAATTACAAAAAGTGATAAAATAATTTTTTCCCACATTTTAAGTCACCTTATAATTGCGTATAGGTACCTACATATCTGTAATTCGAAATCCAACGTTTGTAGTTCATCATGAAAATTTAGGTTTGTTGATCCTTTTTAAAGTTTGAATACTAACCACAATTACATTTTAAGTCCCTTATTTTGGTTTTTGAGAAAATTGCTTTAAAAAAAAAAATCCTAATTTGGGGTTATGACTTTTTGAAAACTCTAAAGGGTCCTAATTTTGGAAGAAAAAAAAAGACATGTTATTTTCTTATTTTAGAAAAATACATTTTTCTTGGTGAAAATGTTTTTATTAAAGAAATTTAAAGTAAAAGAGAAAAAAAAATTGAAAGTCTTAAGACAAGTCAAGAGATTAACATTTTTTATTCTTTATTTTATTTTTACTTTTTTTTTATTTGGAAAAATCAAAAAGGAAACTGAAAGAGAGTAAGGGAAAAAAAATAATAGATGAAAATGAAAAGGAAAGTCAAAAGATTGCTTTGAAAGTTTTCTCTTTTTCTTTTTTTTTTTCCCTTTTTATTATTTTTATAGTAAAGAAAGAGAAAATGGAAAAAAAAAAGAGAGAAGAAAGTAGACCAACCTGGTGAAGGAGCGTAGATTGAATCGGATTGATTTGGGCGATTCGAGTCGGGTTGCAGCCTTGAATTCGTTTAGGTTGGGTTATGAATAATGCCTAACAATAGTGACCAACCAATGACATATAGTAGACTTTAGGCACTTTTTTGAGTAGGTAATCATACTTTCGTGTGATTTTAATTAGTGAAAATTAGTTTGGCAACAACGACTTGATGAATTGTTGCCTCTTTAGTGGTTTTATGTACTGGTCAACGATGGGCAGAGAGAGAAAGTTAGTGGCAACCTGACTTAGTGGTGATTGAGAGTGGTTGAAGGTGTTTTTTAGGAAGCTGACAGTGTGGGGAAGCTGCTAATAATGGTAAATTAACACAAAAACACCTGTAAAATGCTAGAATCTAGAGAGAAAAAGAGGGCTAAGCTAGACAGAGAAGGAGCATAAATAAGCTTTGATGAGCGAAATGTAAGTGAATTTAATGCTGGGATGTGAAGTTTAAGGTCCTATTTATACAAATTGATGGTGGAATGAGCTTGGTAAGTCAAAAGAACAGATTAAATTTGAAGACCAAACTTAAATGGGTTTTTAACAATTTAATTTGGATTGAATATAAAACATTGTAATTCAAGTGTGATTTTTTTTATCTAAACATGTTAACGGAGTTCAATCTTACCATCTATGATGAATAGAAGCTTCGATTTGTGTTAAAGAACTTGAATTAAGGTGGCATCAATGTCACGCATTTGAAATTTTTCTATTATTGAATCTAATTTTGACCAAATAAATGATTGTTTTAGGATACATTCTTAGCTAGATTCAAAACTAGGATATGCCTAGTGCACGATTCCACCATTAATTTAAGTGGAATCATTGGAAATTATATGAAAAGGTAGCTCAAACATGAGTCACCAAGCTAGTTTTTTGGCCGAAAACTATCAAGGAAAACTAAGGAAGGCAATGGAAAGTGGTAGAAAATCAGGGAAACAAGGCCTCAGCACATATGGTACATGGATGCACCTAGCTTAACATGCATGTAAACCCCGCAAATTTAGCTATTTAAGAATAGAATTGAACTCTAATACTGTAGATGACTTGATAAGTCAGTAAAGCCGAACAAGATAAAAATTTAATAAATCATAAATTTAAATATATTATAAGTAGTAAAAACCTTAGAAATTGATCAAAACCCTAAATTACATATTAAAACCCTAAACCGCTTTAAGCACCATTAATCAAAATTGAACCTGAATTTGTTTGAAACCCTAAAATTATAAATATAAATCTATAAAATAATTAAATATTACTCAATAGTGATAAAATTATAATTGATTGCAATTTTCGACTAAATAGCCTATTAGCATGAAATTATAACGAAATCACTATAATAACTTGTAAAAATTATAGTTGTATCGGGTACCTATTAAATTGATAAAATTTTACAAAAATTTAAAAATTAATTTATGATGAAATATGTTATAATTTTTATGTTTAAAAAAATTACATATATTTATTATTAATTTTTATTTTCCTTCTCTTTCATTTTCAATTTATCTCTTTTCTCTCTTTTCTTCATTTTCCCATTTGCAACATCCAGGAAATGAAATTCAAAGTAGTCGCCCATGTGAAGAAAAAAAAATTGATAAGTGTTGAGTGAAAAATAAAATAAAAATAAAAATAAAAAATTTGGATAATATCTTAGCTTAAATTTTAAGCTAACTACTAATGAATAAAAGGATAAAAAAAACTGTAGAAACAAAACAGAAAAAGAAAAGAGAGAAAAAAAAATCCTAGAAGCAAAAACCGTGAGGGAGAGAAAGAAAAAGAAAGAAAGGAAGAAGAAAAGAAGAAGGAAAATAAGAAGAGAAATTGAATAAATAGGTAAGTAATTATTTTAGTAGTATAGATGTATAATATGTAGTATATACATGTATAAATATAGTATTTATTTTTTTACATACAACATTACTAATACATGTTTATGTGCATAAATACTTAGATTTAATTTTATATATGTATAAGGCTAGGCATGTATACATGTATGTATACAAGTATATGGAAGAGTATGTATTATGTATTTATTGTTTTTAGAATACATATAATTAGTATAAATATATATGTATGTACCATAACTATATATATATGTGTATACATGAATAACTATATATATATATATATATATGTATAGTCGTATAGTATATATGTAGTGGGGTATTTTTATAAGTATGTATATAAGACATATATATATATATATATATATATATAGAGTATATGCTTTGGAGTATATGGCATAATATATGTATAATATATAGTATATGTATTTTATAACAAATATTATGTAAATATATATATCGAATATATATAATATAAGAATAGGTATTTATAGATTATTTATATATATATCTAAATATTCGGAAATTATATAAGTATATTATTATGTATAAATACAAATACATGAATATTATATATATATATATGTGTAAATAAGAGTATGTTGGTTTTCATAAAATAAGTATATACATACATATAGCATATAACATATATTATATATATATGTAGTATACCAAAAATATATATAGATATATACATATATGTATAAATTGTGAAGTACATAAATAATAAGAAAATGAGAAATAATAAAGGTCATAATAATAATAATAATCATAATAAAGTAAAAATCTCAAAAAAAAAAATATATAGGAAAATATACTCAAAATAAAAAATATCGAATATATGATTTCAATAATTATTAAATCATAAACATGTTAAGAAAAGCGAAAATTAATATTTTATAATTTTTAAACTTAAATAATAATTTTGGTGATATTTTTATATCATAATTTAAATTACGAGTCACAACGTCCAAAACGGACATTACCGTGTGAATGTATGTTCGAAAACAATAAAAAACGACTATAAGTTCGCAAATATCGGAATTAGAATAAAAAAGTTACAAAATACATAAAGGAAGTCTTCTAACTTACAAATATAAGAAAATAGTTACTATTAATCTCATTAAGTATGGTAACCCTATATATATTATACTCGAGTTATATTGGAGGAAACTAGATAAACTATAATAGACTTTTAGTTGATTAAGGAGTCTAACTTATCAAAACACTTATAAGTTTTATCATTTTGATTTAGGCGTTCGATATTGAGTCCTGGAAACCCCAAAGGCTTGGAGAATAAGCAATAATCTAGGTGAGGGAGTTCTAATGACCTGCTACTTGCTTATTGTTGAGTCTGATTTTTCGGTTTTTGTTTAAAATTGATTTCTCATTTCTTGATTAATACTAAACCTTAACCTATTTAATATTAATTCTCAACTAAAGAAATTTCGAAATTTCGAAATTTCGATTTTTTATTAAAAATAATTTTTGGATCGCCACCCGACCAGAGTCGGGAAAAAAAAAGAAACCGTAATCAATTGGGTGGATTGGTTGCAATTTAGCTACCGGTCTTTGATTTCAATTTTAATAAAGAACTAGAGGGTTTTGAATTCGGGGGCTAACCTATTAAACCCTAACGGGTATCACTATTTATTATCGAAATTAGGATTATTTTTCTAATTATAATATTTAAAATAATAAATAAATAAAATCAAAAGAAAAAAGAAAAAAAAAACCTAAGTTTCTACATATTTTATAGTCGCCCTGAAGGTGCCTACGAACCCGCTAGCCGGGATCAGATGATTATAGTTCTTTATTTTTAAAAAAAAAAAATATTTAGTATGTTGATTGATTTTAATTTTAAAAACTGACCGAGTTTACGTGTTTAACTGATTTAGTTTATTCAAAAATAAATAAATAAATAAAGGGCCCTAACTCGTAACTGATCAAAAGACTCCTTAGAACACCATAATCTTTTTGTTAAAAATTTTCCTTTTGTTAATTTTTGTTTCCAAAAATAATTTCCTATATGAGAATTTCTAAAAAAAACTAATTCTAAAGGAATCCTAGACGAATGTGTATATGTATATATATATATATATATATATATATAAATATGCATCTACACTATTTCTATTTAACCATTATCCTCCTAAACGAATTAACAATGTCGGGAAATATACCTAATATAAAAGCTGATCTTTAAGATTTTTAAAACTAATGTATGTATAATACTGAATAACTGAAAATTTTCCTAAACTAATGCAATCATATATACATATACTATATTTAATAAACAAGGAACTAATAACATAGTCATAAAAACCATAATAATCATAATCAAATAATAAGCAATGATAAAAAACTAACTATCTAACTAACGAAACTCACCTAATCGTGTAATAAGGGGAGTGCTCGTGTTCGACTTCAGATCAGTAGAGGGCTGACCATTCACCGGTTGCCATCGTCATGCTACCATTCCGTCGTACGGCTGGTTACTGCGCTATGGGATATTGGATTTCTGCCGTGGAGTGTCAAGTGTAGGACGTTGGAAATCGGAAAAAAAAAAAAAAGGGAATCAGATTAAACTAGACTTAAATCTTGTTTAAATGTGATTTAGCTAAACCTATATGATTTAATTAGATATGATTCTTTTGCAAAGATAGTAAAATAAAGACATAAGTACTTGCTGAGACTCGAACCCGTGACCTCCAACTAAATCCAGCCAAGTGCTCCGCTACTTATCCATTAGGCCGTTGACCTGTTTTTTAATATTCATTACAATTAAATTATATTTAAATTATCTGAATTCCTAAATTAAAATTTTTTAACTAAACTAAAATTAACACTAACATTAAACTAATTATTCCTAATATAAATTACTTCCTAAAAATCTACGAAATCTTTATAATTTTTCCTTTTCTTATTTTTTTTGGTATGTTCATTATTTGTTAATTTTTATCATTTTTATCTTTTATTAACTTTTTGTTTATTATTTTTTTTAATTAGGACCCTTTTTTGTAAAAATAAAAACTAAGACTATGGAAGGGCAAAAATTAGGTGTCTACACTTATGCATGTTACTTGTATAATGTTTTGCTACTTGCTGTTGCTTGTATATTTGAATGATTGTTCTGCTTGTATGCCATCATCTGTGTGATCACTTTTTTTAAAATTGATAAATGTAAATATCTAACCTAAATAACTGGTTCTATTCGTTGCATGTCTATGACTCAATAAATGTATGGATAGAGAGTACTAACTTTTCAAAATGTTGAAAAGGGTATTTTTGGAAAAAGGTTTTCCTAATCTTAAAGGTATTTTGTACGATTTTGATGAGCGCCGCAGTGCCGGAAATGATATTTTATCGTTAAGGCAAAGTTAGCATGGGTTTTCCACTTGATAGTGAGAGGACTCGCTTTATTGTGCCTATAAGGCCTTAGTTAATTTTGGCTGCGAGATAGACTCGCAAGTTTGTGCCCAAGGGGCCTTGGAGGGTAGATAGTCCTAGTTGGAATCCCCCTATTTGGATTGAAACTCTTTTCTTAGCTATGGTAATAGTCGAATGCCGCCTAGAGGGGTAAGGCCCCTAGGTAGCCTCATGCGGGTAAACTAAGGTATCCTGTGCGGGTAAGTACAGGGGATAATCGAAGTGTAGATGACGTACTTCTACACCTTTCATAGTTCCGAACTCCTATGGATGTGTTGCTTGCATTCATCACGCTGGCATTCATTTTGTATGTAGATAGCTTGCTTGCATGCGTAATAATAATGTGTGAGAACTTGCTTGAACAGTGGTGGTGAGGAACAAACTCACTGAGCTATTATATGCTCACTCCCTCATAGTTTCTCTTACAGGTTTACTTACATTGGGATTGGGATAAGTCTCGAGTGCTAAATGCAAGATGAAGACATGTATGGTAGTATTAGAAGTAGCTGAGTACCCTTTAGATGATACATAAACATCCTTTGTTGATAATTTAATTTTTCTTGTATTTCTTTTGTAATATTGGTATATCCTATCTTATTATTTGGTAAGAGATACCGATTCTCTACGGTTCTGAGGAACTGTGGGATATTAGATACTCATAATTATTTATATTTATATTCTATAGTAAATTAATTACTTAAGAATCAGTAACCTTAGTGATTAATCATTTAGAGTCTTGCAATCTCTGACTTGCAAGGCGATTTTCATATCATGGGTGCACACATGTTATGGAAATTTTAGGTAATTCTATTAGCCCCCCTATAGAGTCATGATAGTGTATGCCATACATACCTGGGCTAAAAAAATTGTAAGTGTTCACTTGCTTATGTTGTAGGCCGAAGGCTCATTAAGGCTTTTTAACCCTATCTCCCAAACACGTAGACTAGGTCTAAAGTTGGTCCAATTTGACACTTTTTCTTCATTTTCTTTTTTAAAGAAAAAAAAGAAAATGAAGAAAGAAAAAATATAAGTAAATAAATAAAACACACTATATTAACCTAAAATAGATTAGCCTTATAAAAATAAATTTGATTTTCAAACTAACTTTAATTTAACAATCTCATTTAAAAATTAAATTAAACTAAACAAGGTAAAAAAATACCAAAATGTCCGAAAACCATTGAGTTACGTATGTACGTTTTGACCATACAAATGACTCGTTTAACTTAACGACAACAAAAGGAAACCAAGGCTTTTATTTTCCTAAAAATTCTATTGTTCCTAAAATTTTTAATATACTTTTTTAATTGTTATTAAGCTATAAAGGGAGGCAAAAATGGGGTGGTTATAGAAATATTATAATCGTGTTAAGATAATTGATGAATCTAAGGTTTTGCTAATTTCCTAATTAGACTACTATACTTTTGGTTCCTTAGCAACGGCCCCAAAAAATTGATTGGCTATATATTGCTCTAATAGGTAAGTGCATCTAGTTATGTTATAGTATAGATAAAATGGATTTTGAGTCTGAATGTCGATCTCATGAGGAATCAAATATGTGAGAATATCTAATTATAGTTAGCAATGATACCCTTTAATTTATTCAATTACCTGACTTCTAATAATAAAAGATTCAATCAAATAAATTAAAAGTATAAAGGAAAGATCACAATAATGAAATCAAATATTAAAATAAAAGCAAGGAAATCAATTTAAAACAATTAAAAAAGATTAAAACAACAAAGTAACTAAATAAAATTAATCTAGACTAAAGAATAAAGAAATAGCATTTTTCATAGTAAATTTTTATTGTTGTTTATTACCTAGTTTTAGGAGATTTATTTAATCTCAATTGCTATATTAGACTGCAAAAAATCCTAATCCTATTCCTGTGGAAATTAGATTCTAAATTAGCCGGACTTGCATTTTTAGTTAATTCCTAATCTTGAATCTTTCTCTACCCTAGTCGCTTTAGAATAGAGCATCATAGGATCGCATTGAGAGCTATGATTCCACTATTAGGTTAGCTATCATTGATTAACCTAATTTGGAAGAATCAGATTGTTAAATGATTTAGTCAACCCTAATCTTCTATAATTACACTTATCTGTCTACTATAGGACTTACATCTTTACAGTAAACATAAATATCAAATTAATAACCCAAGTAAATATTAATTTAATGACAATATGAACGATATAATTAGATCACAATAAGCAAAATCATAAACTAAAATTCATTAATTAAAATCACCCTTATATCAAAGGTTTCAATGATGATTTACTAAGTACTAAAATAAAGATACAATAACTAAATGAAAAGAGAAGAAGAGTTGAGAAGTCCCCTTAGCAATTCTAAAGCCAAACAATTAATGCTCAAAGGGTTTTCTTTGTAACCCTAGACTTAAGAGTTTATTTATATGAAGCAGGCTTAAGATTGTAAAGAAACCTAACAAAAATAGAAGATTTGGAAATCATTACAACTCTACACCTGAAGTACACGATCATGAAGCTTAGGTTTGTTCTCTCTTTTTGTTTGCAATCTTCTATTTTCAATGGAAATTCACAACAAGAGGATCATAGACAAGAACTACGGGCATAGTCTTAGACCATAGTCTCTACTGGACTTTGTTCCTTGATTGAAACTCCTTCACTTCAATCCTTGATCCATGTTTTCGCTTCAATTAAGCTTGAAATTGCATAAAAATCCTTCAAAACTTCATAAAATGTCCCTAAAGTCCCTAAAAAAAATAATAAAGAAAATTAAGCTCAAAATATTATAAAATCAATAAGAACAAAATTTAAATCGGGGCAAATTACCCATAGAAAATATATGCTTAATTCTTGTTATCACATATATAAGGTCCCACACTACTACCTCTCATCAAATAAGGTAGATAAGAGTAGGGACTTGGTTCACTAGCTCAAGGTAGAAGAAAAGTAAATATTTTGTTACTTGGATCATTTTCGGCTAAATACAAATGGAGCATTTATATAGTTTCATTTTAGGGCAACTTCTTAGGTAGATGAAATCACAAAAAGGCTAAATTACGTAAACTGTCTTATGCACAAAAACTATAAGGGTAAAATAGATATAAGGCTGGGAAATGTGAACTTAAATTTTCATATAGCACATACACTGTGAATGGACATGTGGTACACTTCGATGGGTGGCTACAGATGAGGAGAATCAACTTTGAGCTAAGGGTGGGGAGCTATGGAATAGGTTAAAGCTTAGTAGGATTGTTAGTAAGCTTAATTGCCTTAATTAGAGACTAATCACTTAATTGCCTTAAAACCTTAATCTACTTTTTAAAACGTACTCAAACAACAATAATTTTCTCAATTCCTTAAACTAATTAGATAAGATTACCTAATAGGCATAATCAACTTAATTTTGCACATTAAGCCTAAAAATGCTCCTAATTTGTGCCAAGTATACTAGTAATTAAGATTAAGAAATTTAATTACACCCTAATTTGTTAATTGAGTTCTATATCATAATTAACTACAAATCAAGAACGATTAATCATATGAAACCAAAATAATTATATGAAAATATCTCATTAAGAGTGCTAACGTTATACTTAAGGAGACAATATGAACCCCGTAAACTTTCAGATTCAAACTCAAAGTCAGATACAAGAGTTGATAGATAATCCTTAGAACCGCTTAAGATGTGATAATAAAATCCATAAATAAAATGATCAAGCCATAAATTATAAGTCATAAACCCTAAATAATATGTTGAAAAACCCTAAAGAGAATAAAATCCTAAAACCTTAATTGTATGTGTAAAACCCTAGAAACCCTAATGTGCTAGAAACCTCAAAACAAATGGAAAATATTAATAGATTGAGTAAAACCTTAATTAGAAGTCCAAAAACATAATTCAACTAAAAAAACCTAAGTATATCCCTAAACTATTCCCTAATCGCATATAATTTCTCTAATCACTAAGAGACCTTAAATTAGTAACCTCGTATACGGTCTGAAAACACTAATCTATCCCGAATAATAAAGGACCATGACAAATGAAGTAATATAAGTCAATGAACTTAATTAAAATAATAAAATATGTCAAGACCCAAGTTATACCCTAATTAGGCATAGATTGCTTAATTTAGTACAATCGCGATTGATTAGCTTAATTACACTTTAATCCATCTACCACCTCTCATTACATCTTAATTAGTAGCAAGTCAAACTCAATTAAAAACAAAAGATAAAGGATTAATTGAGAATTAAATGACACTTGTCCTTAAGGAGACAAAATCCTCCCTCATTTGGTAAAAAGCAAACAAGGTACAATAGTACCAAGAGCAGACTATCTACCCTTATCTTAAGATAGCTACCTCTTATCCCCCTTAATCTACCTTCAATATTTTCCATTTCATCCCTCTAAAACCCTCATTTGACACCATTATATACGCATAGAAAACCCTAAAAAACACTCTCGAGACACCTAAATAAAAACCAAAGAAAAAAGGGAAGAAAACAAAAGGAGTTGTTGAACCCCTCTGCGCACCTCTGTGCTTTTTGGCCTTACCACCACCACAAGCCACCAAATGACAAGCCACCATAACAAAAAATTATAAACACAACTTAGTTTCTTGCTGAAAAACATTTTCCTTCAAATTAGTAAGTTTCAACTTTGTTTTTTAATGGAAAAGTCGGAACTTGTGCGTGCCAACTTAAGGTAAAACTCACCCAACTAAGTTTTCTATTTACACTAGTTTTACCTATGATATCTTGAGAGTTTAGGATTAGTAATACTAGATAAACATGTTATAATCATGTATATGTCATTTTAGAGTCATATAATCACACCTTCATTCATATACTTACATTCTCTAAGTGCATGAGATAGTTTTATGTATCCATCTTGTGTTCTCTATTTTATGTGATGTTATTAGCTTAAAATTAGTAGAAATGTGATGAAGATAAAGAAACACATTAGAATAAGTGTTGGATGATTGAAGGAAAGCCTAAAAAACGCACTTAGCCACCACTTTCATGAAAGTTTCAAATATATAAATTTTAATTTATTAGCTTAATAACATGTCTTTTTAGTGTTAAGTATGATTTAGGATGTAATTAACCAAGTTAATTGGGGTAATGATGAGTTAATGGCCTAAACTAGTTAAGTTGGTTATTAAGGTTTTAGGAATAGTATTAGAAACCCCATTAATGAAATGAACCAAATCAAAATACTTAATAAAATGGGTTATTTAGTAGATCCATTAGGATATTTGGCCCATTGAAAGAAGTTAAAATCAAATCTAGGGTCTTAGAATACAAATTAGGCCTAAACTAACTTAATAATGACTAAAGCTTTAGAAATATGATTAGGAGCATAATAAATGAAAAGAACTAGATCCAAATCCTAATAGAACATGGACTTATCTTAAGGGCTTTAGTGGGCTTAAGCCCAAAATAATAAGTAGAGTTAGGCTTAAGGCCTTAAAATACAATATAAGCCCGAAAGCCCTTAAAAGAACAAAAAATAAAGCTCAATAACTTAGTGACTAGATCTAAACCCCAAGTTAAAAGGCTCATAACATAAAATATAAAAGGCTTATTAAGTCCAAAAGCCTATTAAAGTCATCTCCTATAAGCCCCTTAGTAGGTTAAGGCCTTAAATTAGTAAAAAGGGTCCGTTTAGGCCTATAAGACTAACATTAGGGCCCAAATTAAAAGTTACGAAATTTGGTCAAAAACTTAAACTTAAAATACTTAAAAAAAAGGCCCAAGAGGTCAAGTGTATGGCCTAACACGCAAAATTAAGTCCAAAGCCCCAAAACCAACGCCATTGACCCAAATCCTAAACTAATCAAACCAACACCATTGACCAAAGGTTTTTTTTTTTTTTTTTGCCTAAACTAGATTCTTACAAGTCCAAACACCTTAAAAGGACTTCACTAAGTTAAATAACATTCGAAATTGTATGAAATTGACTATAAGAACACAAAAAACAGACTTAAAATAAAGAAGTTAGAGCGAAAACAAGTTTTAACCGTACTCAGAATTATGGCGAACTTTAGTAATTAAATAGGCTTTTGGGTTCTTAAAGAAACCCTTTCCAATTACTTACATATACATTATTATTATGTTTTAGGTGGCTTAATTTATAATTCAGGAAACTTGAATGTTAAGACAAGTAAGCAAGCAAGCCAGGGTAGGGGGTTTCGATGAACTGTTACTTGTTTGTGTTTGATAATTTCTTAATGTTCTATTGCTTGCCTTTGGTTGCCTGTTGAGTGACTGGTTGATTTGTATGTCAACATCTATTTGATTGCTTTATTAAAATTGGTAAGTTTAAACATTTGGCCAAAATAAACGAATATACCTATTGCATGTCTGTGATCCATTAGTTACAAATTGTAATGTTTATAGCTTTTCCAAGTTTTCTAAAAAATTTGCTAGAATAAATTTTTGAAATGCTTTACTATTCAAAGAAAGATTTATTAACTTAGTGAGTACTCATAGTAGTCTCCTATGACATTTTACTTATTAAGGGAAAGCTAATGGACCATCTTTAGTTTATGGATAGCGAATAGCCTAAGTTGGGATTCATGTGATTTAGCCCATTAGGCATTGTATGGATTTGTTGATAATGATCCCGTTGGGTATTGTATTGATTATTGATAGTAGATATTCCTAGATGGGGTCTACTTAATTGATTAGAATGATATTTTCAACTAAGGTTACAGTCAAGTTCCATCTGTTGGGACGATAGCCACAAACAGCCTCATGCGGGTAAGGTGAGTTGCCCCGTATGATTAAGCATGAGGGATAATCGACATGTAGATGATACATATCCATACCTTCCATGGTTTTAGAGCCCCATAGATGTGTTTCTTGCATTCACTATATATGCATTCATTTCGTTTGTAACTAAACGTCATGTTTATTAATAACGCTTAACTTGCTTGAACGGTAATAACGAGAGACAAACTCACTAATCTGTAGTTTGCTCACCCCTTAGTAGTTTCTTTTTGTGAGTAACCAAAAGTTGGGAATAGGCTAAGATCATAGTGCAAGGTATTCCTTAAGCAGCTGGATTAGATAAATATGATTACTTTAGTAGAGTATATTAGTTAAGCTAGATCTTTATCTTGATGTCATAGAAGTTTAATTATCTCGTCTTATTGTTTGGTAAGTGATTTCGACTCTTTGTAGTCTTAGTGGACCATGGATTATTGGGTTACCCAAGTTGCTTATATAAATAAATAAATATAAGTAAAATGAATAAGTACCATTAGAAACTTATTAATTAGAGTCTTATAACCTCTAACTTACAAGGTGGTTTTTATATCATGGATACACACATGATATGAAGATTTTAAGAAAAATTATCAAGCCACCTTATGGGCCATTACAACTCGAGTAGGTTGGTGTATTGGAGTTTGGTCTCTTTATTTGTACATTTTTGTTGGAGTGCTCAACAAACCATGTTGGCAAGTCTACGAGTTCGGAACCGTATTATTGGTCCTTGATTTCTATCATCCCTTGTAAGCTATTTAAGATTTAAGACCAAATTTGGCTTAACTTCAGGCTACTCATCCTTGGGACTGTGTTATTGGGAATTGATATCTTTGCTTAAATGAACCTACACTAGGTCACCAGCTTAAACTTCTTGAGTTTTTATCCTTAACCCTTTCATTCGAGTTTGGCAACAACTTTGGTCAAATGGTCTACTACCTTCTGATACATGGTTTTGATAGCCTCATATCATTCTATAACCATTGAGTCTTTTAGGAAGCTCGGTAGCGTTGCTTGGTCAAGTAGAAGGTTGGGGTTCAACCTACAAACAATTTCGAAAGGTGACTTTCCCATTACACTATCCACTATCTTATTATAAGCAAATTTAACTATGGGTAGGCATAAGTCCTAATTTGTTAGGTTCACTCCAACTACCGCTTAAAGTAGGGAGCCTAAGGTCTAGTTGACAACCTCAATCTATCCATCCATATAGGGTGGCATGATGTATTGAACAAAAGTTTTGTTTTAAGGCATCTCCATAGCGTCTTCCGGAACTAGATGAGAAATTTCGAATCCTTATCCAACATGATAGTCTTCTGCACTCTATGTAACTTAACCACTTCTTGCAAAAAGAGAAAAGTTATAGCCAAAGCATTATTAGTTTGGTTGTATGGCATGAAGTGTGTCATCTTATTGAACCTATTAACAACTACTATGATGGAGTCCTTCCCTCAAGAGGTTCCCATACAGGTAGTAGTATATAAGGCCGTTATTCAACTGGGCTCTTAGCTTTCCTACAGATAGGATACCTTTGTAGGACTAAGTGTACATCTTTTAACATCTTTAACTAAAAGAACCTTGACTTCAACAACTCAATTATCTATTTTTCACCAAAGGGGTCAGATGGTCCTCTTCCATGTGCTTCACACCAATAGTTCACGCATAGAATAGGTTAGGATACATAAGTTGCCTTTATCGAATAAGTATCCCTCATCTCTATGGTAATCGTCAATAGTTTAGCCTTCACTGCATCATGCATATATCAAACTAAAGTAGGAGTCCTCAGCATACAAATCCTTAACAACTGAGAATTCAAGCAACTTAATTTGGAGATCGACTAAGAGGTTATGTCACCCAGATAAGGCATCGAACACTACATTGGTCTTGCTAATCTTTTACTTCACTACATAAGAAAACCCTTCCATGAACTTGATCCATTTTCTTTGCCTCTTTGATAGTTTAAGCTAGTTCATCTAGTACCATCATGACTCATGATTAGTGTATATCATAAATTCTTTAAGCAACAAGTGCTATTGCCAGATGGTTAATGCTCGAATCAAGGAGTAAAATTCCTTATCATACATTGAATAGTTAAGAATAGCCCCTCTGAGTTTCTCATTGAAGTAGGCAATAGGTTGGCCCCATATGAGGCATCACACTCTAACTCAAAAACTTTATTGAAGTTAGGAAGACGAAAGACAGTGGCAATAGTCAAGTTTTCCTTCCCTTCTTCAAAGCTCTTTTGGTCTTTAGTCCCCACTTAAACTCAATGTTTTCTTTGACAGATTAGTTAATAAAGCTATCATGGTACTGAAGTTTTTTTTGAAGCATTTGTAAAAGGAGGCTAATCCAAGGAAGCTACAGACATTAGTAGAGCATGTTAGTCAACATTGACCATTTGGTTATCGCATATACCTTATCTTCTTCAACTTAGATTCCTCCCTCACAACAAAACCTAAGAACACCACTTCAAATTGATAGAAGTCATAGTTTTTTAGATTTCTATAGTTTATAGAGCTTTTTTACTTGAAGTATAAGAAAGACTACTTGTAGATGCTTGCAATGCATATCTAGGTTGAGACCATATACTAATGAATCATCAAAGTAGATAATTACAAACTTGCTAATTAGGCTATGGAGCATATAATTCATCGATCTCATAAATGTACTCGAAGAATTGGAAAGACCAAATGGCATCACAATCCATTCGTATAAACCATGCCTAGTTTTAAAGGCAATCTTCCATTCATCTCCAACTCGCATTTTGATCTTATGGTAACCTAATTTTACGTTAATCTTCAAAAAAGATCCTTACCCCATGCAATTAATCCAGCATGTCATCAAGCCTCAGGATTGGATATTAGTATTTTATAATGATCTAATTGATAGCTCATTATCCACACATGTCCTCTAAGATCCATCCTTCTTCAACACTAATAAGATTAGCACTACGCATGGACGTGGTGTTTCTTAAACATAACCCCTATGAATCAACTCATCAACTTGTCTTTAAAGCATGACAACTTGCTTAAGGGTCATTTAATAAGCGAGCTTGTTAAGTAAAGCAACTCCTAGTTTTGAGTCTATGCCATGCTCTATGCATTGGATTAGTGGCAATCCCTTTAGAAGTTTAATAGGAAATAGGTCAAAAAACTCATCACTTATCTTCTGCACCTTAATAGGTAGCTCAACACCTTATTCCCTCATTTCAAGTAATCTCTAGATTAGTACGAAGGTCAGCATATCCAATTTCATTTCTTGTGAAAGTTGGACTTTGGTCATAATCAATCCTTCCTTTTTTAATGCTTAACTGAGTTGAATTTGCATGTCCTTCATCTAGGTAGGGATCATTAGGCTTAATTGGTTTTCATGAATCCATCATATACAACTTTTTGATCAAATAGCCATAGTCTTTCGAACAAAATATGGGAGACACTTATTGGAAGGACATGTCATAGTATCTCATCTTAGTATTTACCAATTGAAATTGGTATGGGAATTTTCTTAGTAACTTATAAGGCTCCCTAATCACATAGCTAATGCAATTTCTATGACTTGGAGTGGGGTAAGGTAGGCAATTTCAATTGTAGAACCATGAATGCAAAGGCAACACTAGTTCTGTGAAACCCTAGTTCTGTGAAACCCTAGTTGATTAAGTACCCTAGTTGCTAAATTGACCAATCCGAGTTAGGACATTTAAGGCGTCTGGAACAATTTAGGGCGTTAGGACAATTTGGTTCAAAATGAGCCAAATTTTAATATAAGGCCATAAAAGTTAGACAAAGAATGCTATTAGGATCAATTTCTCAAAATATTTTCTATATAATATTTAATTTCAATAAAGTGTATTTTTACCAGGTATATTTGTTAATTACTAGGAGCTCGATGTTTAAGTCCCAAAACGTAGCAAGAAGTTAGAGACAAATTATTTAAGTTATAAAAATAATATTTAAGGGTCAAATGACATATAAAGTGATTAAATAGTCATATAGTATGTATGTTATACACTCGATATGCAAATATATTATAAAATATATGAAATAATTAATAAAATTTGTATTTAATTGCTTAATAATTATAAGAAAAATCATAAAAATTTTCTAAAAAGTAACAAAACAACTACAATCATCTTAAGATATGTGTAGAAGAAATTAGGATAGTTGTAAAGTAATTAAGCAATTTAGGGGCACTTAGCAACATGGATTTAACGGAATAAAAACCTTAAAGAAGAGAGAAAATGCCATATTTCAATCTACTAAACTAAGAATTGTCACCAACACTCTCCTAATGATCAGTAAACTTCTTAATAACTTAGACAAATTATAAGAATAGGAAAACAAAAGAAGAGAAAATTTTTTGGAAAAATTAGAACTGGTATTATGCAAAAATGATTTGTATGTATTATTGTATATACTTTTAGGGGAAAATATCAAACTGAAAAATTTTTAAGTGAGTATAATACTTTCTTAAGAAATTAAGCAAAATCGATTGATTTTCGAAACTGATTTGAATAACCTTGTAACATAGCTTCTAAGCCAAAATTTTTCTAGAGAATACTTATATTGCATGTAAATACTGTATGAAGAGTTTTCAGACAAGAATGATTTCCATAATTTTTAGGGATTTTTTAGCCTTTAAATTAGATAAAAAAAAATGCCATTTTCTTGAGGATTTGGTGTACAGAGCTTAATGAAATCCTTGGTATTAGGTTCTAAGGTTTATTTGGATAACATTCCTCTATGAAGGATAACTTACAATTATGTGGTTTAAGTAAGAGATGAGATATGGGTAAGTTAGTGAATATGGATTTAAAGCATTAATAGGTAAGTATGTGATTTCAAGAATTTAGTACTATGGTGTTGCTTGGTATGATAAACTTAAAATATAAACATGATTTTACATGTGTATAATCTAAAATATAATGTTAAATAAGTTATTTTGAGTAAACTTGTAAAACAACCCTATTTAGATTGTTCTTTAAAAGGTTGGTTTGTTAATAATGGGTTAGTCCTAAGTTTAGAGACTTGACCAAAAAGCTACTTGATATGAAATACTTGGCTAACATGGCATTTGTAGGTTAATAAGAGGTTTACTAATTAATAAGGGTATTTTCATATACTCCATTAGAGAGTTCCTAGTTAACGAAATAGTTTTCAAATACCTTTATAGAGAGTTCTAGAATAAAAATTGCATTAACATTAGTAATCGGATACTTGCTCAGAAGGTTCTAGAATCAGATTAATGTTCAAAACCTAATTTAGAAGCTAATTCAGAATCAAACTCAGTAATTGAATCAAAACCAGCTTATAACAAACTAATTATCAACAAGCAAGTATTTAGCTAGTATATGTATGTATATATATATATATATATATATATAAAACCTGTAATTGATTGTAGAAGTACTTCCCCTTGCTAGGTAAAGTTATGGAGGAGGAAGTTCCTGTTAACAAGTGAATTTGGGTCGTATAGCTAGCCAAGTAAGTGGAATTGCATGTACCAATGTATATCGCATGCATTAGCATAGCATATAATTTGCATTAACTTATTTGCTACTCACATACCAATTGAATATGAAACTTGAGTGTTTATATTTATGTGCTTTAGTGTATTGTGCTTTTTTTCTACCCTCACTTAGCTCAATAGTAGCTAAAGGGATAAGTTTTCTCTTATCCTCAAGTTAAGATGCAACTTTTTAGGGCATCACTAGCAATAAGGATGGACTTTTGGAGACCGTAAGATAGAGTAAGTTATTTTGAAAGTAAAAATATCTCTGAATAAGTATAATGAACACCTAGAAGCTTAACTAAAGTTTAGTGTTTAAGTTTCTAGAAATTGTAAATGATGTAAATATTTGTAACCAAAAGTCAACAATTGAGCTCCTTCAAGCGCTAAGTACATAACGAAGTGTTGTTTTATTAAGAATTGAGCTTATTTATAATAGGTTTACCTATATAATGGGACATCCTGTGCTTTGCCAAGATGTGACCTTCTTTAGGTGGTATTAAATCATAAGCTAAGGACCTTAAGTTTCTTGGTACATATGAGATGTATGGGATAGCTAAGTGACACAATGTTATAATCTTATAGCATCATAAGAGTACTTATTATTTACATTGTTTGGTGGTGTCCAAAAAATGATGTGAAGAGGACGTGGAAGGCCTCTAGTAAACTGATAACCCTAGGACCAATGGGTGGAACCTTAACTACAACCTGATTTAGCTCTGCCTCAACTCGGAATGGATTTTATGCAACAGTTTGTAGCTGTTATGGCTGGAGTTAGAAGAGGTGATAAGTTGGTTCAAGTACAACGAATAGTGAAGCCATATGATGGTAAGAATACTGATCCTTGAGTTGCTAAGGAGTAGATTGATTCTCTTGAAGAGGCATTCGAAGTACATGAATGATTGGTGGAAGCATAAGAAGCGACTTTTAGCTCAACTTATTGAGTATAATGCTTTTAGGAATGCATTTTTTGGAGCAGTATTTCCTTGAGTGCATAAGGGAACAAATGTGTGAAGAGTACTATAAACTAAAGCAAGATGGTAAGTCAATTGAGGAGTACGAAAGGGAGTTTAACAGGTTATTGAAATTTGCACTAGAGGCTATCTAAGATAATGAATTGGCTAAGGTTGGAAGGTTTAAAGCTAGACTTGATTTATATTTCTAAGCAGAGTTGAAAAGAGTTAGGATAATAAGGTACAATGACTTAGTAAATGAGGCCTAACTAATTGAGTAGGCTCATATTTTATGAGAAAAAGCTAATGGAATGGATAGTAAGAAAAGAAGGTTTGTGGGAAGCTTTAGTGGCAGTAATAAGATAACAAAAGGAAAGCAAGGTAAGTAGTTTGTAACTAAGGAATGAAGAAGTAGTATAATTACGATACTGTGTTGAAAGTGTAGTGCAAGGCATTGAGTTGTGGATTGTCTTGAGTTATGCGAAAAATGTTTTAAGTGTGAAGAAGCTGGGCATATAGCAAGGAATTGTCAGAACCCTAATCTTAAGGGTATGTTTTGTACCAATTGTTGCAAGACAAGTTATAATGCAAACCAGTGTATTGAACCACAAGCAAGGCAGGAGAAAGCCTAGGGTAATAGACTGGAATCAACTAATAGGAACAACAATAGGCTAGGTAGAAGTGGTAAGAAGGCCTAAGGTATAAGGTAAAATTTATGCGCTCCAGCAAGAAGAAGCAAGGGATGCTCATATAGTAGCAGGTAAGTAATACTTAGATTTCTCTAACTTCAATATATTTAATAGTTAGTTAGCTTAAATATATAATAGTGTTGTTTACGACTATAAAGTGATATAGTTATAAATAATTGTTATAATATTGGCATACATAGGAGATAATTATGCATATATTTTATTTGATACTAAAGCAACTCATTCATTTGCCTCGAAGGAATATGTTAGTAGGAATCAATTACCATTAGAAACCCTAGTATATGAGATGATAGTTACAACACCTTCTAAAGGAGAAGAAGTTGTAAGGTAACATAGGTTACTTAGCCTTAGTAGTGGATACACAAGCTACAGGAATCAAATTAGAAGACAAACCTGTAGTATGAGAGTTTTCTTAAAGTTTTTCCTAAGGATTTACCTAGATTTCCACCCAATAGGGAAATCGAATTCACCATTGACCTTGTTCCAAGGATTGTACCTATTTCTAAAACCTCCTATCGTATGGCATCGAAAGAGGTAGTTAAACTAAAGAAGCAAATTTAGGAGCTATTAGAGAAAGGCTTTATTTGACCTAATCAGTTGCCATGGGGTACACCAATAATCCTTGTTAAGAAGATGGATAGAAGTTTGAGGCTTTGTATAGATTATCGAAAGTTGAATAAGGTTATGATTAAGAGTAAGTACCCACTTCTAAGGATTGATGACTTGTTTGATCAATTAAAGGAGATACTATGTTTTTAAAGATAGATTTGCAATTAATGTATCATCAGCTGAAGATTAAGGAAGAGCGTATACTTAAGACAACTTTTAGAACAAGGTATGGATACTACGAGTTCTTAGTAATGCTATTTGATTTAAGGAATGCCTCGGTTGCTTTCATTGATATGATGAATTGTATATTTAGGAACTATCTAGATGAGTTTGTGGTGGTGTTCATAGATGACATTTTGATTTACTTAAGAGATAGAGAAGAACATGCAAAACATTTGACAAAAGTACTTCAATCTTTGAAGGAAAACCAATTATATGCTAAGTTGAAGAAGTATTAGTTTTGGTTGAAGCAAGTTGGATTTCTTAGACATATTGTATCAAGTGTTGAAATAGCCATATATCCTACAAAAGTAAAGGCAGTGATATATTAGGCACGATTAATGACTATAACTGAGGTGAGAAGATTCTTGGGAATGGTAGGCTATTATTGGAGATTTATGCAGGATTTCTCTACGATTACTATGCCATTAACATAATTTACATGTAAAGGAATTCTATTTGAATGGAATAAGTGTGAGAGAAGTTTCTAGGAACTTAAGAAGTGATTGGTTACTATGCCTACTCTAACATTACTTGATGGATCAGGAGAATACTTAATTTGTTGTAATGATTTAAGGAATGGTTTAGGATGTGTATTGATGCAGAAGGATAAGGTAATCGCCTATGCATTAAGATAACTTAGACCACATGAGTGAAATTATCCAATGCATGACTTAAAATTGGCAATAGTAGTATTTTCCGTAAAGATCTGTAGATATGACTTGTATGGTGAAAAGTGCAAGGTGTATACAAATCACAAAAGTCTTAAGTACATTTTTACACAAAAAGAATTGAATCTATGACAAAGGAATCAAGATGATGTGATATAGGTTATCATAGATAAACTTACCAAGTTTGCATGTTTTCTAGCTATCAAGCAAACTATAACTATACTTCAATTGGCTAAAGTATATATTAAAGAAATAGTTCGTTTGCATAGGGTATCGGTATCGATAATTTCTTATCATGATTCTCAATTCATGTCACAATTTTGGTAGGCTTTATAGGTAGAACTAGGGACTAAGCTAAGCTTTAGTACAATATATCATCCATAGAGTGATAGACAATTAGAACATACCATACAAACACTAGAAGATATGCTTAGGGCGCGTGTGTTAGAGTTTGGTAGAAACTGGGATGATCATTTACTGTTGGTGGAATTTTCTTCAACAATAGTTATCATAGTACCATTCATATGGCACCATAGGAAGCATTGTATGGACATAAATGTAGATCTCCGGTACATTGGAATGAAGTAAGTAATAAACAAACGATTGGACTAGCTATGCTATAGGATCTTAAGGAGAAAGTATAGATGATATGAGAACGAATGAGAATAGCATAAAGTTGACAGAAAAGTTATGCAAAATTAGAAGAAAGCCATTGGAATTTTAAGTAGGTGATTGGGTGTTGCTGAAAATATCTTCAATGAAAGGTGTCAAGTGTTTTGGTATAAAAGACAAGTTAAGTCCACAATATGTGGGACCTTATCAGATTAAGAGAAGAATTAGGAAGGTGGCTTATAAGTTGGAATTGCTAGAAGAAATGGCAAATATTCATAATGTTTTTCATGTTTCAACTTTAAGAAAGTTTGTAGAGGATCCCATAACTATATTAGATGTACCACCAGTAGAGTTGAAGGAGAATTTGACATATGTGGAACGTCTAGTAAAGATTCTGGATACCAAAATATAAAGATTAAGGAATCAAGATATTGAATATGTTAAAGTATTATGGAGTTGACACACTATAAATGGGGTAATGTAGGAGTTTGCAAATCGTATGAAGGCTCAATACCCTAAACTATTTACTCAAGGTTAATATATTAATTTTGAAAAGTTATCTATAGTTAGTTAGAATTCTTGGTTTATGAACTAACCTATTATATACATAAGTTTTGAGGACAAAACTTTTTGTAAGAAGGGTAAAATATGGAACCCTAGTTGATTAAGTACCCTACGATGTTTAGACCAATTTAAGGCCTTCGTATGATTTGGTTTGAATTAAACCAAATTTTAATATAAGGTTATAAAAGTTAGACGACAAATGCTAGTAGGATCAATTTCTCAAAATATTGTATATATAATATTTAATTTTGATGAAGCGTATTTTTATTAGGTATGTTTGTTAATTACTGAGAGCTTGATGTTTGAGTCCCAAAATGTAACGAGCTATTAGAAATAAATTACTTAAGTTATAAAAATAATATTTTGGGGGTAAAATGACATATAATGTGATTAAATAGTCATATAGCATATATGTTATACACCCAATTTGCAAATATATTTTAAAATACTTGACTGATATGGCATCTGTAGGTTAATAAGAGAGTTCCCAATTAATAAAGATATTTTCATATACCTCTTCAAAGAGTTCCTCGTTAACAAAGCTATTTTCAAATCCTTTCACAAAGAATTCTAGTATAAAAATTGTATTAACACAATTGAGTAGATACTTGTTCATAAGGTTCCAGAACTAGATTAATGTTCAGAACCTAATTTAGAACCAAATTCAAAAGCTAACTTAGAATCAAACTTAGCAATTGAATCAGAACCAGCCTATAACGAAGTAATTACCAACAAGTAAGTATTTATCTAGTATATATATATATATATATATATATATTTACACATTCATGATTAGTAATTGACTGTAGAACCACTTCCTCTGCTAAGTGAAGTTTTGGAGGAGGAAGTTCTTGTTAATGAGTGAACTGGGATCATACCACTAGCTAGGTAAGTGAAATTGCATGTATAGGGTATAAATGTACATTAAACTATCTTTTCACATGATTGTGATGTTTATCTGAGTCATCCTTAGAATTGTTGTGAAAAGTACTTAACTTACACTTACTTGGTGAATTGTGAATGTTTTGGTTTGTGAATGGAGTGATTGTTTAAATATTGCCTAGATTCATGATGGTGGTACTTGGTGATGTTATATTTCGTATAGTGTTGGTAATGTTTTATGTGATCAACTCAAGACTTGATTGTGAGTAAAACATACGAAGATTTATGCTATAATGAGTCAAAAGCTATTTTAGAATCAAATTCAAAACATAACACAAAGACAAAAAGAATATGATAAGCCTTGTTGATTTACTTAATGTTAATTAAGAATTGGTTGATGTATTCATGGCATAGCATGGCACAAAAAGAACATGTGGGTCTATTTTCTTAAACTTATGGTTTTGCGAAGATAAGTTTACAAAGTTGGGTTAGTTTCTCATTGACCAACACTTCAACTACACTCTATGATTTTGCTAGGCTAAAATAGTTTGCTAGGTTCCTGGATGTATTCTTCGGATGCTCGGATTTACAGTCGACCAAACTGGATGAGTTGTTAGGTTGGCTAGGATATCAGTATCGATGCATGTCGTATGAATTAGTATGGCATATAATTTGTATTAACTTATTTGCTACATGGATATTAACTGAATATGAAACTTAATTATTTATGTTTATGTGCTTTGGTGTATTGTGCTTATTTTTTACTCTCACTCAGCTCAATAGTAGCTGTAGGGATAGGTTTTCTCTTATCCTTAAGTTAAGATGCAACTTTTTGGAGTGTCACCACCAACGGGGATGGACTTTTAGAAAGTGCTAGATAAAGTAAACTATTTTGAAAGTAAAAGTATCACTAAATGAGAACAATGAAGACTAAGAAGCTTAACTAAAGTTTAGTGTTCAAGTTTTTGAAAATTGTAAACGATGTAAATATTTGTAACCAAAAGCCTATAGCTGAACTCCTGTAAGCACCAAGTATATAATAAAGTATTATTTTGTTAAGAATTGAGCTTATTTCTAACAAGTTTACCTGTGTAATAGGACATCCTGTGTTATGTCGAGATATGACAAGTTCATCTCCTACTATTAGCTATGAATGCACATAATGTTCCTTTGACCTTACATCTGATATGAAACAAGTTCTCACATTGTTTATCGTTAGGGACGAAGCTAATATTTTTCACCCATTATAGTGCTATGGTTGTCGACATGAATTTTCCTTCCTTACTAAAGATTACCTCTTCCTCTTAGGACAAGTCAATTTTTCAGTCTCTCTTTCCTTTTCCACCTCCTGATCGGTGCTTTAGACCCCAATGGTTGGCACCTCCCCTTTTATGACCATAGTTCTCTTGTTTGGGCACTAGGCAACCATGTGGCCAAACCCTTAGCATTTAAAATACTTGATCTCACTTGTCATTCTTCCATAGTCCTTTCCCAAACTTCCTTGGTATTTCCTTCTCAACAAGTTGGGATCTTGGGTTAAGTCAAACCTCTTCATTCTTACCTAGTTCTAATCGCATAAATCTACTCTAAATGAGTTGTCTATGTTGAGATTAGCTTGGTGGAGCTCGAAATCAATTCATTCTCCTCCTTTCTATCATTTGAGCGACTCGAATGGCTTCATCAAGAGTATCAATCACACTCGTCTCCAAGATATCTTCAATCTCATACTTAAGCCATTAATAAATCCGAATATAGTTCAGTCTTCAAGCTCCTCTACTTCACATTGGATCATTAGCATATGAAATTCCTTAACATAAGCATCTATACTAGATCTGCCTTATCTCAGCTCTTGCTACTTTCTAAAGTGTTTAGCAAGTAATAGTTCGATACAAACTTTTATCTCATTACTCTCTTCATTTCATCTTAAGTTATGATCTTATGCTCTCCTTCTCATTGTTAGGTAGCTTACAAGTTCTTCTACTATAAAATAGCATAGCTAGTGAACTCTAACATGGCTAATCTTACCTTAGACTCCTTAGAAACTTCATGGTTTTCAAATTGCTTCGCAATCTTGTCAACTTAATTAAGGTTGTCTTTAGCATTCCCATTACCTGAGAAGTTTAGTATCTATAACTTGAGGTTAGCAACTCAAAGAACTTATACGTTCCATTCTTCAGCTTCATAATGTTCCTCTTCATTTTCCTTACTCTCTTCACCCTCATCCAAGTCAATTCTTCATCTTACTGACCTCTCCAAACAACACCTCGGTATCTTCCTTCATGCTTCTCAGATTTGTTACCAAGATCAAGCCAATAACTAGCAACTTGTCTTTGCCTTTATTAAGGAACAACTCGAACATTAGCCAATGCCTCTTCAATAGTTCGAGCAACCGCCATTTTGTTAATATTACAAGTTAACTTAGCCATCATAATAGTAAGTTTGTCAATCTGCTCATCTGTAGACCTTAGAGTAGTTGAAGTGATCCTTCTATGGTAGATAACTCCAATCTCGTTGTCACCAACACTAGTATTAATGCTATAGTTTGTCATCCTCATCAATCATAATGGTGAATACTTTACCCAAGTTACAACACAAAGTCGTATACACTCATAACTTCAAAATCTTCTAACTATGCTACTATCACAACTACATCGACTACACTTTTTCAAACCTATTACTATAGACAAAACATACATTGGTTACTTAAAATGTTCAACACCTACAATTATCTTAATGTCAAAAGCAAATGAAGATAGAGTCTAGCACAAACACATGAGAAGAGTACATAAAACTTACTCTATACAACTAGAATTTGCTCTACAGTGGCACTTGCATAGGAATAATCCATACAGTAACAGCAACACTAGCTCCAAACGTTATCAAAACTCTTATAACAAGATGGTAAGAGAATTTAACGTAGATGGATACATGTGATCCTATCTCATGAACCATGGGTAGGTCCAAATCTTAAGACAGTATAAAAGGTAAATGGTAGCTAATGATTGAGCTAGTCTCATACATAAGTGCTTGGATATTGACACACCAAGTTTCCTCGCACGAATTTAGGGGTAGGTTTGATATGATGTACAAACCCACTTCCTAAGATCACTTGCTGCTAGCTTGATAATGACATGAGGCACTAATAAAAATTATAGATGTTAAGACACTTTATAAATAAAGATTTTAAAAATAGTATTATCTTAACCAACTAATGTGTTGGATTGTCCATAGTAATAATATTGGTAAGTATTCATAAAGTTGAATTCCTTAAGGAAAAAGGATTTAGTTAATTCCCAAATCCTAATTTGCTATTCTAATCTAGGTGAATCGAAAAGAGAAATTGCAATTGCAATTGAAATTAAAACACAAGCAAAAAACAACAATTAACATGAATAATAAAGACGCTAGCTTATGATATGTTTCTGAAGTATTGATGAGGGTATACTGTTAAGATATTGAGGATGGTTTTTAATTGTGTTTTGATGGAATTCACTTGAGCTTGATCTTAGGTAGGGCATCTCACTCAACTATGTAGCGAAAAATCTCCTTTTGGTCTCATTTCCCTACATGATCAGCTAAATATGTAATCCTGTCACAAATTAAGTATTATATTTCTAGAGACTAGGGGGTCAATCTCCTCTTGATCTCATAACCTATCCTATTCTACTAGAACTATCAAGACCTTAAAGGGGGCTTAGTAGGATTACCTAAAATTTTCTTACTATGTGTGCATCTATGATACAAAAATCGCCTTAAAAGTTAGAAATTACAAGACTCTAAATGATTAATCGCTAAGGTTACTGATTTTTTTTTTTAGTAATTAATTTACTATAGAATATAAATATAAATAACTATAGATATATGATATCCCACAGTTCCTCAGAACTACAGAGAATCGGTATCCTCTATCAAATAATAAGACAGTATATACTAACATTATAAAAAAAATATAAGACAAATTAAATTATAGTAAGTTCTAACATATAAATATTTTCTACAAAGGATGCTTATATATCATCTAAAGAGTACTTAGCTACTTCTAATACTAGTTTACATATCTTCATCTCATACTCAATACTCGAGACTTATCCTAATCCCATTGTAAGTAAACCTGCAAATGAAACTAAGGGGGAATGAGCATAAAATAGCTCAATGAGTTCATCCGTCACTAGTATCATTTAAGCAAGTTATGACATACTATTATCACACATGCAAGTAAGCTATCTATATACAAAATGAATGTAGCTGTGATGAATGCAAGCAACACATCCATAAGAGTCCGGAACTATAAATGGTGTAGAATTACGTCATCTACACTTTGATTATCTCTTGTATTACCCGCATAGGACACCTCAGCTTATCTACATGAAGCTGCCTAGGGGCACCACCCCTCTAGGCAACACTCGACTATTACCCTAGTTGAGAAAAGAGTTTCAATCCAAATAGGTGGATCCTAAACTAAGACTATCTATTATCCAAGGCCCCTCAGGCATAAACATGTGAGTCTTCTCACAACCAAAATTATCCAAGGCCTTCTGGGCACAATGAAGCGAGTCCTCTTACTATCAATTAAAGATCCTATGCTAGCTTTGCCTTAATGCTAAAATATTATTTATGGCTCCATGAGCCCTTATAGAGACCATACAAAAATATATTTAAGAGTAGAAAAGCTTTTTCCAAAAACACTTTTCTCAAAATTTTTGCAAAGCTAGTACTCTCCATTCATACCTTTACCAAGTCATAGACATGCGATGAATATAATTGGTTATTTTGGTCTGATACTTATATTTATCAATTTAAAAAGGTGATTAGACAGATGATAGCAAATAAGCAAAGCAGTCATTAAAACATACAAGCAACAACAAGTAGCAAAACCTTATATAAGTAACACGTATAAGCAAGTAGCAGGTCATTAGAACTCCTTCACCTAGATTATTGCTCGTTCTCTAAGCTTTGGGGTTTCCAGAACTCGATATTAAAAATCTAAAAAAAATAGTAGAACTTAGAAGTATTCTGAGAAGTGAGACTCCTTAGTTAACTAAAAGTTTATTGTAGTTTGTCTAGTTCTCCTAGTATAACCCAAGTATAATGTATATCGGGTTCACTATACTCAATGGGATTAATAGTAACTATTTTCGTATATTTGTAAGTTATGAGACTTATTTTATTTATTTAGTAACTTTTCATTCTAATTGCAATATTTATGAACTTATAGTCGTTTTTCATTGTTTTTGGACACACGTTCACACAGTGATGTTCGTTTTGGACATTAAGACTCGTGTTTTAGGATATGAACCAAACTTATTGAAATCTTAACTCATTGAAGCTTAATTATTCTTATTGCTTATGTTTATATCCTATTTTAGTATTTAATGATTTAATTAGCCATTAGATTCTTACACTTAGGGAATTTTACATTGGTATTACTAATTCACATACTTAATTAAGTTTAATTCAATTTAGGAAGTGTTTTAAGGTTTAAAGGATCTTCAACTCCTAAGTACATGTATACATATATATGTTATATTCTTATGTAATCTTATAATTTATTATTTTACAAGCTTATGCTTATGTCATCGCTTAGGTCATCAATTGCTTATGTCATCGCTTATATCATCATTTACTTATGTCATTATTCAATTATGTCGTTGCTTACATCATCATCCATTATTATCCTTTATATATTCATATACTTTATACATATGTTATACATATACTCATACTCTTAACATATTAGTATGTATACAGATGTATTTATACGTATACTAGTACATATACCTATATACACATACCGTAACATACGTATTTTTATACATATTTTCGTATGCCTTATATACCCTCTTAAGAAAACTTCACAATTTTCATATCTTTGTATTTTAAGTGTGTATTTAGCATGGTATATGTATGTATAGTTGGTATATGCCTTATGTTGGGTTGTGTACATAATGGATTCTTATGTACAAAGGTCTTTATACATGTATTTATCTAGTATACTTTTATATACACATACTTAAGCATATGTATATGTGTTCTTCTTCTAGTTATCTAAGGATTCCTACACTTCTAAGCATAAAAATTGAAACTTTATTTCTTTAACAACATATATGTACATAATATATAAACTTCCTATACTAACTTAACCTATACATCTAACTACTAAATAAGATAAAAATTACATAACAACATACCTTTTGCTCCTTATAATATGTAAGAGAGGTATTAATTTACCTAGTGGATAAAAAGTTGTTAAGATATGGAAGTAAAATTGAAAAGTTTGAGAGAATGGGGGACAAGAAGGTGACGGTTTGGGAAAGGGAGAAGAAAAGGGGTTTTGTGTTATGTATTTTGTGTTTTATAAATGATAACAAATGGGGTCCTTAGTGGGAAAGTAATGGACGGCATGAATGAAGAGAAAAGGAAAAAAAATCTAAAGAAAAGAAAACAAATCATTAGAAAGAAAGAGATGATTCTAGAGTGAAAATGATATTTTATTGACTTTTCCATATGTTGACTTAGTCAACCTTCATTTAGTGCACATAATGAAGTATTTAGGGAAAATTAGGAGAAAAATTAAGAAAATGAAAGGAAATAAGGAGTTTAGTAAAATGATTAATAAAAATAGGTAATGAAATCTTCCTTTTGGTATTTATATCCTATACACATCATTTAGTAGGCTATTTAATGTAATTGTCATGCAAAGTATCATTTAGGGTACTAATACCTACTAAATGTAATACAAGCATCAACTAAACTCTTAACTCTATGTAATATTAACCTATTTATATACTTAGAAGATGAATGTGATCTATGATGTAATATCTTAATTTCTCAAGAATTACTTTAGTATTATAAATATTTGTGAATGATTAAAGGTTATCTTTAATCTTTTACTAAGGATTTAATATAACACTAAGGTTATATTATCAATTAGGGTTTTAAGGTAAATTATGGTGAATTAGTGCTTATATATCCTTAAAGTTATAGTTTTAGGGTTTTTATTACTTTCGGGTATAATCTCTAGTGTTTTTACACATTTAGGGTTCAATATATTCATACGCGATTAAGTCTTCGATTGTTATCTTTGGGTTTTAATGAGGTTCAAGGTTAACTTTTACAGTTACATATACTAGAGGCTTTAAGCTTTTCATATGCGATTAGAGGTTCAATTGATAATTTAAGATTTTTTATATTCACTTTAGGTTTTGAATTGACATTTTAATTGGTTTTAAATCTTATTAGTTCTGTTGAATTTAGGAAATCATCTACAATTTGGGCGTTTAATTCTATACTTAGAAAGCTAAATTCGCAGGGTTTACAAAAATCGCACAATGTAATGTGAATTCAATGGGGAACTCCTAATCTCTTCTCAATCTCATAGTTGTAATAACCTATTATCAATACTTCACCAACTTAATGACTCAACTAAAGAACTACATGACTAATCTCCTCTCGATCTCATAATTATGTAAATCCATTAAGTCTCAATAGCACTTCCTAGGACTAATCTCCTCTCAATCTCATAATCATAAGAAAACCCATTTGAAAGTTTCATTAACCATCACCTCAAAGAGTTCAAATGAAATATTAGTTATCAAAATCCCATTTAAATATACATACCCATATTGTAACTACAAAATTTCACCATCCACAATAAGAAAAGAGAAAAATATAGCAACAACTTCCATTAAAGAAAAAGTAAACAAGATTGTAACAAATGAACAAGATATTAAATGAAGAGAAGGTAGTAAATACTTAATAAATAAACTTAAATGTGCATCAAAATCGTAAAAACATTCACTTAATATCATAAATAAGGCAATAGAACAATAAAATAAACAATGAGCTTGCAAATCTAAGCTAAATAATATTAAAAACCTAATTGTGCTCGCATTTCTAGCTATAAATGCTAGCATATATAACTTTAGGCTACCAAGCAATCGATAGATACATGTAAGCACTAGATCACCTCCAAGTTTTATGAAACATGACGTTTAAGGGGATTAGGGCTTTAGACAAAAAAACCTTAACCTTACCGATCGATCGGCATGAGTGAATCCACTCTTGCATATTCTGTTCACTGTGCCATCCTCTTCCCCACTAGATTGCCCAAGAAGTTGCTTTACCCTTTATGCTTTAAGGAATATAGATCGGTTGATAGTAAGGCTATGCTATGATCGATTAGTAGGCTAAATTCATTAACATCCTTCAGTTTAACCTCCTTGATTGAACAATAGGGGCTACTAAGACTAAGGTAGCCTCCATGCACCTACACATAGAATATAAAATTAATAAAATCTAATTAAATTCAACCTTCTTTCATGTATTTTGATAAGAATCAACCCTTTGGACAGATCATAAGAAGCTGAGCTAAAGGACTTCAAGGGCTTGTATGGAAAATGCTAGCTCTAGGCTATAGCTAAAACAGGGACTACTATCCCGATCCGACCTTTTGTTAACTTGTCTATTAAATCCTCACGTGTGTCCAACATGCTCTTGCCCAACACTAAAGTCCTAATCTAAAAGACAACCTAGAACTAACCAAGTCAAGCTACTGACTTGGCCTACTAGTGTCTGACTTCAAGACAGCTGACCTTTTGCTATGTTGATTGACCCTTGACCTGATCCAGATCGGGTTGGCCCCTGACTGTAATACATTCCTATTTCCACCTACGTTGTATCATTTCCTAGATGTCTAGCCACTAAGTGATACATATCTTCTGATACAATATTCTGAAATGCTCCTTTCTTTTTTGTACTATATATTCTTTGTCTCTTTTCCCCCTTTTAGTATGTCTCATGTAACCTAGTATAGATACCCTTTTGCCTTTTGATACATATAAAGCAACCTTAGTAAATTGGTATATAAACCCCTACTTTCCTTATACGCACTGCTTCAGCTTCTAAGTTAGAATTATTTCATTTTGAGCAACCCTAGTGTTTTCGTTATCTCTTAACTCTTATCTATTCCCTTTAGCAAAGAGTAGCAGCATCTCGTGAATTATAAGCTGAGTAGGATCGATTGGTGCATCATATCCATTCAGTAGCTATCTGAACTTTGCTAGTTTCTTTTCTGTCTTCTTTTTAGTTCATTTATTATGGTGCTTCTCTGTGTGTATGATCCCAAAGACGCATCATATTTCTAGTAATTTCATACAGGTTGGTCCATTTAGTGCATAAACTCTAATTTCATTTAAAATTTACAAGTTTTTGCTAAATTTATGCATAAATGCAGGTTTTAAAATTTGGGAAAATTTATGTATTTTAATTTGTAATAATTGCTCTCACTCAAAGAAGCTAGATAAGAGTAGGTCTTAGGACTTGATTCGCAAGCTTAAGGAAGAAGAAAAGTGAATATTCTATTACTTAGATCATTTTTGGCTAAGGACAAATACAGCATTTATGTAGTTGCGTTTTTAGGACTACTTCCTAGGTAGATGAAACCACAAAAAGGCTAAATTACTCTGAATGTCTTATGTACGAAAATTCAATGGTAAAATAGACACAAGACTTAGCAATATGTGCTTAAATTTCTATATAATTTGTACTCTGTGATTAGATGCATAGCACACTTTAATGGGTAGTTGCAAATGTAGAGAATTAACTCTATGCTAAGTTTAAGGAGCCAAGGAGTAGGTCGAAAGTTGGCAAGCTTGTTAGTAAGCTCAACATTTAGATGGTTGAGCTATTGAGATAGTAGGTTAAGCTATCCATCATGCTTCGTTGAAGGTCAAGACAAGTTAGCATTCTATTGTCTTAGTTTTGGGTCATCTAAGGACTAATTTTAGGCTCCTTTACCAAAAAGGCAATAAACCATCAATAAGAGCTTAGGAACTCAAGTAGTTAGCACATAAGAGTTTAACCTCTTCATCCATGAGTTATTGCTAGAGAGCTAAGGAGCCATCTTGGCAAATCCACGAGCTTAAGACCATATTATTAGTCCTTGGTTCCTATCAGGTTTGTTTAGATTCTATAGAAATGTTTAGAGATTTCAGTAGTTTGTTTACACTTGACGTGTCAATAGATTCTAGGAGCACGTAACGGTTTGTAGCATCTAATGTTTGGGGCATATGAATGTTGAGTGATTTGATCTATGTCTCTACGCAAATGATTTATGTTTGAGAAACTTTAAAAGCCACATTGACTTTACTAACTTCAATCTAACTTTCTTTAATTAGAACTCTAACACTTCTTCTGTTGGACCTTACATATTGTTACCCTTATAATCCTAAAGCCAAGAAGTTGTAATAGAAAATTATTTCATGGAAAGTAAGAATTTGTATCAATGGTCTTGCTCTTCCCTTAAATCTTTTTCTATGTAGAAATCTCATTCAAGTCCATAATAACCAACCAAGCTTGTTGCAAATTGTGACCAAGAACAGACAAGTCTAGTCGTAAAATGGGTCCAAACTTGCAGAAAGCTCGAAATGGAAGTAGTTGAGAATGTATGGAATAATAATTATGAATAAAGAAGTAAGCGAAACCCACGAACAACTCTAGAGGATATGACGCACCAATGGAACTCTTGAGGACTCACGATACAATTCGATATGATGCACGAATCGGTTTAATGAGTTTAGTCACCACCTAGCCTTACTCAAGGGTTAGGATAAGAGTGATCTCGAGAGTAAACAAAGTGTTTACGCAAGGAAGGAAACACAAAAGTGTATTAATTGTAACCTGAATTTTGATTCTAGCTACAAGTACAAGGGTATTTATATCCATAAGTTAGGGCAACTTAAGTAAAAGGGAAAAGACAAAAAGGACATTTCCTAAGGAAGTAATGTACAAGATATAAAAGGGTAAAAATGAATATAGAAGGAAAGCAATCATTAGTGCAGCGGATCCTATACAAGATACCGTATACGTGGTGATGTCGTTGAAAAATATGGACAAAAAGTACAAACAACTCGTTTGTTCGAGTAGAGGTGGCTTAGTCAGTCCAAACTCTTTCTCTCGGCATCTTGACAGGGCAATAGCCAAGTAAGTAATTGGCCAGGCATGTAACGACCCTAAGAGGGGCCTAGTAGTATTCCTAAAATTTCCATATCACATGTGTACCCATGATAATAAAATTTCCTTGCAAGTGAGAGATTGTAAGACTCTAAATAGTTATTTACTAGAGTCTTCAATTTTAGTTCATTGACTCATTATATAATATAAATAATTATGGATATCCATTTTTTTTTCCACAATTCCTCAAAACCGCAGAGAATCGGTATCCCCTACTAAAATAGTGAAATAAGATAGACAATTCCAAAAAATTCTAAACTTACTAGAGATACTAAACTTAATTGAGACACTAGTCGGTTTTCAAAGCATTTCGAATTAACTATACAAGCTTTTCATCATACTAATTGAATGGTAGCACTCTGCACTCAATTCCTATCCCATTCCCAACTATCGATCAACTTGCAAGGAAAAGAACTGTTGGGGTATAAGCTTACGCTTAGTGAGATAATTACCCTCATCAATATCACATGACAGAAATTTATTAGATGCACAATCATATGAATACATGAACAATCAGTATGCCAAACAACGTATGCAATGACCTAGGAACTGCATACGACTCAGAATTATGCCTCCTATAGTTAAGGTTTAGAGATAATTAACTGACCCAAACCAAAATCCGAGTTCTAGACCTTGGGTTTTATTTCATTTGCACTATTGTACTTAGCTAAAACAAAACTATATATATATATATATATATATATATATAGGTGTGTGTATGTGTGTGTATATATACTTTCTTTACCGAATAACAAATCATATTTTTAAAATCCCAAGTCTAGTGGTGTAATGACCTCCACAATCCATAAACACATCCCTTAAGAAAAAGCTACAAGACTCGGCCCCTCGTCGATAGTTGGCATCTCCCTGTGCCTAGTAAACCTATCAGCTTAGGACAGAGACTCAATATATATGATGACATAGCTAGTACCCAATCCTACAGGAGACACATCCTCCTATGAGTCCCTTCCCATTTTCTACGTAAAGCGGTAGTCGGTATTATCTGTATGTAATATGGGGAATGCATGATTCATTTTGATTTCTTATTCGTATAAGTGATTAACTCGGTTTTTAAGGTGATCAAACAATTTCATTCTATACAATTCGTATGTATATATTAGTACAAACAACTCTCATTATTATATATAATTAACAAGTCATTGCATTCCTCCACAAATTCATACACATGCGTTTCCCATATCCCACAAGCATCTAAATTTATATATATAAGTTTAGGTGCATCTATTCTATAAGAAAAATCAAGTAAAGAGTCATTGGGAATTTACTCATTTAACCATACGGATCAATCAAAATAATCCGGGATAGGTCATTCCCCAAAGTCGGGTCCCCTGGACATCGCAAATACGATACTATAAAGATTTAAAATAAAACCTAGAAAACTAAGCTAAAACCCTTTAAGTTATACTTTTGACTTGGTTTCATAATTTTTCTCGGTTTTACTTAAAAGTTCAATTACGTATAACTTTCTTGTTTTAAATCCAATTGTTATGATCTTATAGTTAATCTTCATTGTTTTCAAGTGTACTTTAATGTGGTGAGGTTAGATTTTCAAAATGAGGCATGCAAATCTGTCCATAGATCAGAACAGTAGCGATCCTCATGTTTGGAGTGCTTTTAGGCCTTGTATGGTAAATAGGCTTTTTGATAACTTGAGATCAGAATTACAACTTTGATTTATACTTCTAAGGCTAACAACCACATCATGGGCTCTTTAGTGGGCTTAAATTGTCAAATGAGCTTGTTTTTTGTTCAAACTAAAGTTAGTCACTTTGTTGGGCTTATAAAGTCTTAGGTGGATTTCATGTGGGCTTCAAAACAACCTCTCTTAATGTCTTAAAGTGCTGGTCAGAATTTTATTGAAGGCCCAACTTAGAGTTCTAGGCTTGTTTTGAGAGTTTCAGGCTTTGTGTACTTACTATATTTGCTTTAGTTGATCTTTTCACTTTTTTCATTTACTTTTATCATATTTTTAAGTGTCTTTTACCTATGTTCCAGATCTAGTCGTGATGATTCCAAGGAGTTCTCACTTAGTCTTTCAACTTGTTTCATTATTTCCTTGATTTTAGGTGTTAGATCATGCACTTAAACTACTTGTATCCAAATTTTAACTTAAATTCTCTTCCGTAAGATGATTCTTTAACTCATGTTTCACACAAAGAAATAAGAGATCTTACACTCATTACAAGTTTCATATCATAGCTCATGTCATACAAAGTTGATTTATTCATAAAACCTTCATGTAATGGATTTTCCTTTACTTAAGGCTAGGTTTGAGCATCTTTAACTTAATAGAAATGGAAATAACATCGAAATGGCTCACATGTACTCCATGTCCAGCATGGTGTCTCCTCATTCATGTACACATTTCATGATTTTTTTAACTTAAAATCTTCCATTCTAAGTGTTAAACATATATCTTTACATAACACCAACTTAGCATGCTCATAATTCAACTTTCATGTAAAGGGGTTCACAAGCTTACTTCTTAAGGTGGTTTAGCTATTTTATCATCTTATGATCATGCTAATATCTTCATGAAAACATGGCCCCCTAACATGTAACACTGAACCACTAAGACGTAACACTAAACCACTAACACAAAGAAACAACTTACTCATCTTAAAAGCATAGAAATGGTGGTTGTACGACTAAGTACCCTCTTATGTTCCTTGTTTTTGCTCCTTCTTCTTGTTCCTTCTTCTTGCAAGCTCCTTTAGAACTAGAGTTTTAATCGTTGAAGTGGGGCTTTGAGGATATTTTAAAGTTCCTAAAAGTGGTTTTTGAAGTTAACAAATAGAGGGCACAAAATAAAGCTTGGTGCCGTGAGTATGGAAGCAAAAATGGTGGCGGCAATGTTAGGATTTTATGGAGTTGGATTTTTTCTTTTGATTTGTGTTTAAAGTAAGAGAAAAAGAAGTGAAAATGAGAGCGAAAGAGGGGTGTTTAAGCATGTGAAATCTTGTGAAAAATTGTCCATATGTAGTATAAGTAAAGGGGTGATAAGGAAAATGTCTTATCACTAGATTTTGATAAGTTATCAATTGATAAATGATTCCAACTCTCATCTAAGGTGATTGGTTGGTCTACTTATTGATGTGTAAGCCTAGACATGAAGATAAGGGCATGGTCTTATAGGAAATTGTTTTAGGATTTTCATCTTGCATTGTTTTGTACTTTATGATTCGATTCCTATAAAATTGTGAAATTTTTTGAAGTTCAATGAAATTATTTAAATTAAATTATTGATTAATTACTTAGGGTTAAAATTCCTTAATTATTTTAGGGTTAGGGTTTTAAGTGACTTTAGAGCTCGTAGTTCTTCAAGCTCAGATTTTATCGATAATTGATTTTTGAATTGGAAAATTTTGATTTGTTTCTAAATGTAAACTTAAATTCTTAGTTTTGTTGATCCTTGGGAACATTCGGACAGTACTTTTAATTGAATCATGGGCCCACTAAAAGTAGGGTTTATATTTATCAATTGATAAGTTATTTAGGATGATTCGTTGATTTACTTATTTATGTACACAAATCTTATGCAAAAAGATAAGGAGATTGTCTTATATAAAATTCTTTCGGAGTTTGTCTCTTAAATTGATTTGTAAGTTATGATTTAATTCTTATGAAATTATGAAAATTTCTAGTGTTGAATAAAATTATTCAAATTAAATTCTTAATTAGCCGCTTAGGGTTATAAGTCCTTAATTGTTTTTGTATTTTGGGTTTAGAGTTTATGGTTCTTGTATTCGAGTTTTATCGATAATAGGATTTCGAATTAGAAAATTAAATTCGTTTTTAAATGTAAACTTGATTTCTTAGCTTAGTTTATCCTTGGGAATATTTGGAAAGTATTCTTAATAGAATCACAAGTTTGCTAAAAAGTAGGGTTTACAACTTATCCATATATAACATGGCTTATAAGTTAAAATAAGAGAATTGTTTTATATGAAATTCTTTTAGGGTTTGGTTCTCAAATTAATTTGTAAGTTGTAATTTGCCTCTTAAGAAATATTAGAGTTTTCTAGAGCTGAATAAAATTTATTCAAATTATATTTTTAATTATTCATTTAGGATCGTAAGTCCTTAATCATCCTAAGTTTTAGGATCCGAAAGAGTTTATGTATGTTTTAGAGTTTATTTATGTTTTAGAGTTTTTCACTAACTTAAGAATAATTGACTTATACTCAGGAGCTTAAGGTTTAATTGGTTTAATTATTTAGGAACATTTCTTTATTATGCAACATATCTATATATATATATATCATATGATAAATTAAGAAAAGAGAAGGAAATTGCTTAATAATATATTTATATATATACATATGGTGGGGTTACTTATGTACACAAGTAAAATAATTTTTGTAAATTTATTAATTTATTCCTTTAATTAGTTTGGTTTTTTTGTTTATTATTATTTGAAATAATCCCTGATTCGTTCGTTATCAGTTTTATATGATTTCACAAAATTATTGATAATTTTATTGATTTATGGCTTTTCAAACGTTAAGATAATTTTATTGATTTAAAATTTTTTTATGATTTGATATTTACGGCTCCTGTTAAGTTTAGGTTTACATTTTAAAGGTATGTGCATGTAGAGATTGGGGTTTTCTTGCATGATTAGGGTTTCCAAATTGTATAATCGTATCTTTCAAGTTTGTTTTAAGTTCCAAGTTCAAAATTTTAGTCGGTTTTCATTTTATGTGGTTTTGCCGACTTAAGGAAATGCCTATGATACTCGAGTCCGACACCATGTTTAGAAGGTTAAATTTACAGAGTCTACAAGGCATGTGTGAGAATGAAGATGGGATGTTATCTCGACTTTCCGTTTCTCAAAACACAACACGCGAGAAACAGGTAATCACTCGACTCAATAGGTAAAATGGGTCGGCAAGGAGATACTTAGCCTCCATATGAGTTAGTTGGAACAGGAGGATTCGTCTTGTCAATCCCTTTAGTCCTTAAGCTCGGCTACAAGTCAGTGATACGGTAGCCTGATTCCTACCAAAGCTTCCTTTATACTTGAAGCTATATGTCTTAGAAAGCAAGAATTTATTGCCTCTACCACAAGGCAAGATATATGATAGATGCCTAACTTCTATGTAAAAACATTTATCAAAATGAACTCATACTCTCTACTTATCCTTGTTTCCATTAAGAAAACATGGTTAAGTCCATAAAATTAAATTATCTTTTTAACTTGATTCTAATTACTTCTTAGCTTATCTTTAGCGATCTAACGATTGGTTGAATTGTAAAGAGACTAAATAGGCAGAGTACAGTTTTGTAAAGTCTACATATGACAAGTGATTGTAATCTCTTTGTGATTTATTTTAGTAGATCAAGTGGAATGGTACCAGGAAAGTAGACTAGGTCCCCAGCAATGAAGTTAGAAAGAGTAGTAGGCAAAAGGCCGGAGCTTTATAAGATTTCTACTTGATATTTTCCTCTCTTGCTCTTTTAATTTGGTTTATTAATTGTTGTGTGTTAAGTTATTAAATTATCACTAGTTACCATGATAAGTTGCTAAGAGGTGTAATTTCATTTTCCTTATATCGAAAAGTTTTCAAAAGTTCAAAGATTTTAATTCACCCATCATACCCCCCCACTTCTTGATATCTTATATGAGACTAACAAATGGTAGCCAAATTAGATGCAATTGTATAAGCATGCAATGATTTTCATCAATTAAAAAGTTTTAAGGATGTGGAATACCATAAAGTTTTATTAGAAATCGCATTTCGATATGGAATTAGAATTGTTGACCTCAATTTCCTTAGGATTTTTATGTAAGAAGGGATTCAAAATTATAACCAAGTTCGATAAATTTGTAATCATCAAAGGTGATCTACATGTAGAAAAGTTTTATGCTTGTGATAGAATATTAAAACATAGCACTAAAGTGACTAAAGTAAACAGTTCTATCTATATTGTTGATTCTTATTACTTGTGCTATGCTAAATGACAACATATGGTTAAGTACATAAATAAAAATGGATATGTCAATGTAAATGGAATAGATAATATGAATAAATGTGATATTTGTATCTAAGCCAAAATCATTAAGAAATCATTTCCTCATGTAAGAAGAAACATAACGTTTTGATTTAGTTCATAGTGATATTAATGAATTAAATGAAAATTTGACTAAGGAGGAAACAAGCATTTTATAAGTTTAATTGATGATTGCTTAGGTTTCACTTATGTGTACTTGCTAATACAAAAAGATGAAGCATTTAAATCATTTAAGCATTGTGAGTTAGAAGTAAAAAATAAATATGATTAATGGTTTAAGTGCTTTCTAAGTGATAGAAGGAGTGTTTCTCAAATGAATTTTCACCAATTTTTTGAAAAAAAAAAGGAATTATACATCAATTGACTACTCTACATATACCATAGCAAATTGAGTTAGTCGAGCATAAAAACTAACCTTTCTAAATATAATTAATTCACTAATCCTTGATGTTAGGTTGCCACTTACCATATTTTGGATAGAATCTCATCTAGATTTTTAGGTTTTTCTCCGTATGAAAAAAAGGAAATGAAGAAAAACAAATATGGAATATTTAAAATTGTGGAGGTAAATAGCCTATTATGGAGTTTTTGATATTAAAATGACAAAACTTGGTGCTAAGGACTTAAAAATAAATATTTATTGGTTATGCTCAAAATTCGAAAGGATACAAGATATTGGATTTGGAATATAATGTCATAGTTAAAGCTAAAGATGCATTATTTATAAAGAAAAAAATTCCACAATGATTTATTTGAAAATGAAAATATTCCTATTGCACAAAAGATATAACATAAAGGGATTTTAGACAACGATGATAATAACAACAACAATAATAATGTAGAAGCAAATTTAGAACTTACTATAGAATTTTTAGTAAGTAAGAGTTAGAGAGAAAAAAGAAGTAAAAATCTAAATCATGGATTTATAGATTCATGAACTCTTGATTTCTTAGTTAAAGGTGGTAAAAATTGTGTAATTTATAAAAACATCATAATATTTTGCATTAATAGTGATATAAGACATATAATGGAGCGATAGGGGTAGGTGTGGTTTGAATTTGGTTTTTCAGCAAAGGAAAGCAAACCATAAAAATGCAATTTGGTTTTTAATAACTTTGAACTAACTATGTGATTTGAATTAGGAATTTTCATAAACTATGAAATTTAAATTTCATTGACATATTGAATCATATTCTCTAATTTAGGAAGTATATATTTACATAATATGTAATCTTACATGAAAGGTACTAAATTCATTTAATAATTACAAATATTGATATCATATTAGAGGTTGATGAAGTTAATATTCATACAACTAAGAAATCTTACATGTTTATTAGTAGCTAATTTTAAGTCAAACATATATACAATTTCTAAATTATGGAAATGAAAGTCACTACAAATACATTTCAATAAATGTAAACTTAAATTATTTTAATTGCTATTTATTAACACAAGAACTTTTGTAGTTGTAAGCAACATATTAAAATAACTTTTATAACACAGTTTGGTTTGGGGTTACAAAGTGGTTCAGTATATCCTTCTAGACTAATCATAAATTAATGGATTGGTTCTACTTAAGAATTTTTTGAGCCAAATTGTACTAAAGAAAAGTCATAATTTCAAATTGGTTTGGTTTAATTTATGGATTGGTTCATATTTATAGGTTTTTTTTTTCTCCCACATGTACAAATTGATAACTTCTCAACATGTAACTTTCTATAAAGTAACAATAAATGACTCATGGCTCTTTATTATCTAATAATACGTAGTAACCAATTAACTTGCCTTAAGAATCTAAGGGAATAATTTATCAGTCAAATTTACATGGAAGTATAATTTAGAAAATTCTTTGCAAACTTTTAGGGTAAGATTATTGACAAAGGATTTAGACAAAAGAAGAAATAAATTATTTTGATATTTATGCTCATATTGTTAGTATGACCTTTATAAGAGTGTTATAATCACTTGCATTCATTTACAAGCTATATGTAAGCCCCAAAGTTCGGCTAAGTAATCATAGGATTGAACTTAGAATCTAAGGTTTAGGGCGATCGGCTAAAAGATCCGATCACACCCAAATTATAACCTATTGAGAGAAATATTAATAAAAATGACCCCGTAAACTTAAATTTAAGAAAATAAATGATAAAATAGGAGATTATAAAATTTTCAAATTTTAAGCATAATAGGTATTAATTATTGAAAATGCGAAAAGTATAATGAAATAACTAATAAATTACTAGAGATAGATTATGTGTATAATAAAAATTTTAGAATGACCAAAATAATATTTAGGAATGTTCACGTGTACCCCACATTTATTTACGTATAGATAAAAATACGCGTAATTACTTAAATTAGCCTAAAACTAAGTAAATAATTAAAGAAAAATACAAAATAATTATAGAAAAATCAGAAAAATCAGAAGAGGATAAGCTACAACAAGATAAGGTCGTGGTTAGCAAGAAAAAAAAAATAACCAATAAGAATTTGACAAACAAAAAGCCAAAAATCATGGAATTGGGGCAAAATCCCATCAAATTAATGCACATTAATTTCTACAATTGTCTATAAATAGGGGAAAAAAATTCCAGAAGTCCTTTGGTCAGTTTAGGATTTTAGAAAAATAAAAAAAAAAGAAAAAATAGAGAGAAAATCCAGAAAAAAAAGAAAGAAAACTATGCAGTTAGGGATTTTAAAGGGAACCCACACCAGACTAGGAGCTAGGAGTGGACGACCACCACCACCACACGGTGGTGGTAGTGCCCAGGCCGGCCGACGAGGCTATAGCGGTCCGCGGTGGCCGGAGCCACCTAAACTGGTGAGTCCAAATTCCAGCCCGATTCTTGTGAAATTTTGTAAAAATAGTAAATATAATTAGAAAATTATGATTTTGTTATTCTGGGATATTTCTGTACGTAGTTTGTAAGAAAAATATTATTTAGATGAAAACATTTCCCGTAATATAGGATCCTTAAGAAATCATGCAAAACCGAGCACATTTCGGTTTAGAAATAAATGACCTTAGGAGTGTAGTTTGGAGCTCAATTTTTTTCTGTAGGATGCTCATGTGATATAGAACAGTGCTATGAAGTCATTTTTTAAAATTTATTTTTTAAAATTTTTAAGTTAATTTTTAGCCGTAAAATGATGGAAAAATTGAGTAATTTGGAGTTAATTAAGTGATTAGGATATTAATTACTGATTTAGATAGTAATTAGATGTTTAGGGATGTTAATCTTTGATGTGGAAACCTGATCCTAGTGTATGGAGTGTTAAGTATAAGTAATGAAGGTGTTATGTGGTAAATGTAGAAATTAGGAATATGTAGAATTAAAAATTAATAAATATGGAAAAATTAGGTTTAATTAGATAATAAAATGATGAAAATCAGAACATAACAAATCTGAAACAAAATTCAATTTTAGGTAATTATATGAAAAATGTAAAAATTTCTCACAACATGAGTAAATTCGGTACACTAATACGGATTTAAGTGTACCAGATGGAATAAAATGCTGACTAGGGGTAGTAATCGTATTTAGGGTATCTGGAAATAATGTGGTTAGTTTCACATTATGAGTTGAAACAAATTTCTAGGGTCCGGGTACAAAACAATACCTAGAAATCGAACTAGAATCTAATTTAGAAATAGATGCGGAACCCGAACCTAAACCCAAACCTAAAATAATTATAAAAGACTTAATACCTAGATAATTAGGCATATTAAACCTTAAAAAAAACCTAACAATAAGCGTTATAGAATAAGATGAACTTATAATATTATATGAAATACTGAAACCACGTTCGTGTTATAGGGATGATCGGCGATAACCTGAGTAAATCGGACCTCGAGTTAGTGAGCGAGGAGTCGAGGTAAGTTGGGATTAATACGATACTGTATTTTGGAGGCTTAAGATTATGCTTGGTTGTGCTTGTTAGATAGAGAATGTGTGCATGTGCTTAACTATGGGTGATGCTATGATTCTATTTATTGCTCTGGCACATATTGTATGACTTGTATGAAAAGATTGATCACCCTAAACTGGACTTAATTAAATATCCGACCAGTAATCATAATCGGACATGCATGGCAACCCGTTAGGGGAACTTAGGACTCTCCAGCCAAATACCGACCCTTTCGGAAGGGATAGCGCAGGATTGAAAAATGGTCCCTTCTTTATCCTCAGTCGAGCTAAGTGACAGGAGAGGAGGTCACGGCGAGGGTGAAGACAGTGGTTCGAAGGTAGTCACGGGAGGAGCAAGGTCTCCATTACACAAACCTTGTCGTGTTTCTGGTATAGTCTTAAGTCCTCCGTCCTAACTTACTGAGCTGTAGTTGCTCACATCCCTATAGACGTCGTGCAGGTGCTGGCTAAGAAGCGACAACAACTACTCTGAAGCTAGCAACTGCTGGATCCTGGGGAGTAAGGAAAAATATTGAAGAATAAACACATATTTTTAAGGTCTAAGTTTTTATTATTTTTCATTTCCGAATGATGTAATGATATAGAAAAGTACTATAGAAAAATATTGTAAACTTTAACTGCAATAACTGAATTATAACATATATATAATTCCTCACTTTTATACGTAAATGATTTATTTAAATTACAAACTGTCTACTTCAAAGCGGGTTAGTTGTAGACGCCTTGTGTAGATCAGGTCTAAAATAGCGGTTGTAAGGCCAACTTCTATCTTAGGATGGTTTACACGACGGGGCTGTTACGACTCTGCCGCTTCGGGGCGTGACACTATATGTACATCAAAGGGATGTTAAAAAGACCTTCTTAAATGGTGCCTTGAGGACAAATTGTATATAGAACAACTTGAGTAAGCTCGAGTAATTTGATTATAGACTCAAGTAAGCTTTAAAATGACGATATGAGATATTTGATTATATATATAATCATGACATATGATTTCAAGCACAACAATGTTAGCAAGTCTAGAAGTTCAAATTCATAGAAGATTATGGTGTCATCCTTTGTTTATATGTTGATAATCTACTGTTATTCGAGCTTAAATGGTTAGTATTAATGAAACTAAAAGTATCTTACCTTCAAGTTCAAGATGAAAGATCTAAATAAGGTGGGGCGAATAAATTGTTCAAGCTAATGGAAGCATTGTGTTAATTTAATCTCATTATATTAGAAAAATTCCTACAAAGTTTAAATACTCAATTAAAAAAAAAGTGTATTCGATAAAGCCATATTTTATTCATGTTTTAATGTGAAATTTAGATAGAATTATTATTGATTTTATAGAAATCATTAAGAATCAATAGTTAAGTTTTCATTTGGACATTTTAGGTATTAAAGGATTCAGAGTGGAAATACAAACGATTTAGAGGAGCTTTACACTAAATACACGATTGGAATTGAAGGTAGATGGCCTTGAGTCGGCCTACACTATATACCAACGACCTTGGATGTCTAAGCCACTGGCCTTAGAACCTACACCACCGACATTCAATAAAAAAAGATCCATTTGAAAGCAACCTTAGTTTTCTCTATAAATAGACATATGTTTCATAGTTTAGAGAACTTTTACATCTTTCTTTTACTTAGAGAGTCTCAAAAGAAGTTAGGTTTTCTTTAGAATTTCTTAGATCATTGAGGAGATTTCGCTTTTGCTATGGAGATCAACTTTGGAGTGCAATTGAAGTTTACCCTTTCTAATTACAGAATTGGTGATCTCTATTCTATTTATGTTTATGCAATTATGTGATTTATTCCTACTTCTAATTATGAACTTCTTTGTAATTTCAATTATTATCTATGATTTTGTTTCAAATTCCATGGCTGGCTAAGTTTATTTCTGGAAATTGATGAAACCCTATGTAGCTAAGATGAGAACTATATTCATGTTATAAGATTAATAGATATATGGATGATTCATGATTGCAATTCCTTTGATTTTGATTATAGTTGTCTCATTTATTATAATTGTTAGAAACCCTATTGATATGGGAGTTGACATAGGGTTTGTTAGAAATTCTTGATCAAATTGATTAACTAATGCAAGAGCAGTGTTAATTGGATTAATTATAAATTATCTAGAGATTAATAAGATGTTTTGTGATTAATTATTCACTAAGACATTAAGGATAATTGATTTATGACATTAGAAAATCATAGCATTGGGAGATGTATGATTATAAATTAGAGCCTACTATTAATTGGAGGTACCGAAGTTGACTGATTAATTTATATAACATGATAACAATTTGATTTGCATAACTAAGGTAGATTCCATTTTTCCTACAATCCTCAATTGATTGCTTAGTGTTAGATATTTTATCATAATTTCCTTCTTAACAATTTGGGGTAATTATTAGATTAGTTAATTCACAATTTAATTTTGATTTCCTAAATATTGATAAGAACTAACATAAGATTAGTAATTTTTTAGTCCACGAGGGATTGACAACCTTACTTACTCTATATTACCTAATTTCGACTCGATATACTTGATGGAGTATTCGCAATTTAATTTTATATAAATAGTTTATGTGGATCAGTATTCAACTACTTGTGACCCCCATTTCAAGTTAATAAAACTAGAGTTGAGTGGTAGCATAATTAGAATATGTTAGTTCTACTAGAAGTTTGAAGTATGCTTCAAATTATTCTAAACATAATATTATGTATGCTATGTGCAAATTGTCAAGATATACCAATAATCTTAGTACAAAGCATTAGATAGCTATATTTAAAGCTTTTTGCTATTTGAAGAAAACCATGAACTTTAATAATTTACAGCAACCTTTTAGCTATGTTAAAAGGATATCTAGATGTGAGTTAAATGATAAATGTTAGTAATATAAGCTTAGTATTTTGATAATCTTGAGTACTAAAGCCATTAGTTGAGCATCTAAGGAGCAGATGTATATCTTGAACTCCACTACAAAGGTTCAATTCATAATCCTTACTATTATTGGCAAAGAAAAAGTGATTAAGGAATTTGCTAATGGAAATAAAGATGTAGCAATCCTACATTAGCCATTTCAATCTTTTGTAATAGTGAAGAGATGATGTTTTGAGCCAATGATAAGATTTTTAATGGAAAGTCTAAACACATGGGAATAAGGCACAATATATTAGAGAGTATAATAGAGGATGAAGTTATAATCATCACTAATATTAAGACCATTAATAGCTTAGTAGATCTTTTAAAGATTATCTAAAGACCTTAGGAAGGATAGGACTACCAAGATAGGTCTCAAGCTCTTGTATATGTAGTGATGGGAACCTTACCTTGATCTAATACATCAACAATTTTCATGTTTCAAAGGATAAAAGTAAGTTTCTATTAACTAGGTGTACCCTATGTACAATATGTTAAAAGAGGATGAAACATAGTATATACATTTTAATGAATGGATTTGTATTTGAATTAATTAATTTCATGAATTCCACTTATGTAAGCATAGGTACGGTGCTGCTCATAGCAAAAATTTAAGGAGTTTACTTTTACAAATTTTTATGAAATCACAATGATCACATTTCTATAAATGCACCACTAAGAAATGTAGTTATTGGATGTAAACATAGTTATATATATGAATTGTTTAGTCATAATATAAAGCATTAAAGTTCAAAATAATTAGCCACTTATCATCTTAGTGTAACTTTGCGAATTTTGACTAAGAAATAGTTTAAATTTAATGACACTATTCCTAAATATAATCACAAAGTTATTTTGTGTAAGTAGATCAATTGTAATGTAGTGAAGAATGTGAAATAAATGGCTAATTATGTGTTTGAGATTTAAACTAAATATGTAAATAGCTCGATAATTAACTAAAGTGGAAATCGTGTTAAGGTGTTTAGGATCTTCTAGGATCACTTCTATTGATTATTTGGACAAATCCTTCCCTAAAGTAGAAAAATTTGTCAAAGACAACTATTCCAAATGATTTGAAAAAAGGTCCAAACATGATCCTTAAAAATTTGTAGAATGCTATTCTTAAAAGAGTTGGGACTTCTAACTAACATTTATTAACTATTCGTTCACTTAATCACATGAATAAAGGGTAAATTGAATTGTAATTCAGTGAAAATGGAATTGTAATGCCCCAGAACTGAGGACATCACAAATTGCCATGTATTCCTAGTCTCTAATGACATGTCAAGCATAACATTTGACTAAAAACTCTAAATAATATTATAAAAGCCTTCAAATAATCTTATACAATTAAATCTTCAAATAATGCTATAATAACTTCTAGTTAAGAAGTATTAATGTCCAATCAATTAATGCTACCACATAAGATTAAATAATCCTATCAATTAATTTCTTAGCATATTCTTCAATACCATACGCCGACCTTACTGTTCCCATTCTCAAGGCAGTAATAATTAGCTCCATAAATTATTAAAGTCAAGTAGTACAACTGTAAGTCCTGCGTCTGAAAATATGATAAAGTGAACCAAAGCTCAATACACAAAACACAACTATGATAGGAAATAAGCTACCATACCTTTGATCCACAACCGAACTTAAGGACTAGAAGGGCTGGTACGACGAATCCTTCAGTTCTAACCAACCGCTACCGAAGCTAAATACTTCCTTGCCGAATCACCCTTTATGCCTAGCTGTATGACTACCCATTTTTCTATAGTGTGCAGAATTGAAAATTACTTACCAGTGTCGAGGTAACTAATCACTCGACATCTTCCTTACCGAGAAACCAAGAGAGAGAGAGAGAGAGGGTTCAGACTAACTAAGCCATCCTTGCTCAAACAAGCCATTTGTCTGTACTTTTTCTCTACATCTTCTAACGACCTCGCCAATGTAGCATCGTCACGTGTACAGTATCATGTACAGAATCCATTATACCAATGATTTTTTTTTTTATATTCATTTTTACCCTTTTGTATCTTAAACATTACCTCCTTAGGAAATGCCTTTTTATCTTTTCCTTTTTAGGCAAGTTGCCCTAACTTATGAGTATAAATACCTTTGTACTTGTAACTAGAAAGCATCAGATCAGATCATTAATATACACATGACTATCTTCTTCTTTGCGTAAATACCGTTTGTTTACTCTTAGCATCGTTCTTATCCTTTCTCTTAAGCAAGGTTAAGTGGCAAGTAACCTTACCTGACCAATTCATGCATCATATCAAATTGTGTCATGAGTCCTTGGAAGTTCCATTGGTGCATCATATCCTCTAGAGTTGTTTGTGGGTTTTGCTTACTATTTCATTCATCATTTTTCCCTTTTGCACTTTTCCCATTATTCCTTTTTCAAGCTTTCTACAGGCTTTGACCCATCTAACGACCAGCCTTATCTATTCTTGGTTACAGTTCGTAAGATCTTGGAATCAGAGCAGAGGTTTTTTGAAGTTCTATAATACTTTGCTTTGCGTCTGTAAAATAGAGCAAGTTATTGTGTTCATTTAACTGTTGTATTGTTAACTGTTAATTTCCTAAAGTATTTGTTTAAGCTTTGAATCTGTGAGGAAAAATGACAGACCTAAGTATGAATATTGGTACTAAAGAGTAGTCTCAAGGAACTCTTAGAAGTACTGATGAGAGACTTGATAAAGTAGCTAATCTCTTAGTAGATTTAACTCAAGTTATTCATACGCTGTCTTGCCAACCTAGTATGGTTACGCAAAACACTCCATAAGTTGCTCAACCTATTAGAGGTCAGAACCTAACTCAACCTGTTCGAGGTCAGAACCCAACTCAACCTATTTGAGGTTAAGGAGTTAGCGGATGAGTAAGGCAAAGGATAAAACTGAGAGAGCTTAATGAAGAGGAAGAAGAGGAGTACTTTGAAGAAGAACATATACGAATCCCAAAAGCATCTGACCATGTGAAGCTTTGAATTCCAAGTTTCAATGAATTTAGGAATGCTGATGAGTATCTGGAGTGGGAAGAGAACGTAGTGCGTATGTTTGACTACTATTAATATGAGGATTATGAGAAAGTGAGAACTATTCTTGTTGAGTTCTCCAAATATGCCACAAGTTGTGGAAGAATTTTTAGGCTATGAGAAGATGAGAGGGCTACTAAGAGATTAACAGGTTCATGTTGGAAACTTATCTCCAAGATAGTTTCATTCGGCTTTAGGAGCTAAGACAAGGAGGCTGAACTATTGACTAGTATGTTTAAGAGTTTCAAATACTCATGATCTATTCTGAAGTAGAGGAACTACCAGCTCGAACAATCTTAAGGTTTGTTACTGGGTTGAGAGGAAACATTCAAGACGTTGTGGAGCTCCAACGATTTGATATAATGGATGAAGCTGTTAAAATTGCCCAGTACCAGTGAGGATGCCGACTAGTCGACCCAAACAGGCAAGTCATCGAACTTTGCTAAGTATCGAGTAGATTTGAAAAGTTGATGTAAAGCTGAGCAAAAAGGTTGAACGGATGGTGAAGTGCTAACTCGAACTTATGAGAAGGGGCGAGGATATAACAGGAAAATGAGCTAAATCAAATGCTTCAAGCGCTAAGGGTTCGGACATATAGTTACTCAATACCTAAATTGATGGACAATGGTCATCAAGGGAGACATCTCGAAGCTAAAAGTAGAAAGTACGGATGAGGAGCTTAAGGAAGAGGAGGTTCTTACTAACAAAGAAAGTGTCAAGAAAGAGCTGATTGAGGAGGACGTGTTTCCTGAGAACTTAGATTAGTTACTCATGGTTATTCGACACACTATGAACGTGGAACCCTTGTAAGAGGAGGAGTAAAGAGAGAATTTATTCCATACCACTTGTAAGGTGAATGATCAAGTGTATGCCCTCATCGTAGATAGTAGAAGCTACACCAATATAGCATCAACCGATCTTGTTTCAAAACTGAAGTTGCCAACTATTGTATACTCGTGGCTATACAAGTTACATTAGTTGAGTGAGAAAGGGGTATTACATGTCAATCGGCAAATACTGCTACTATCACGACGCAACAGTATCGTTGTCGTAGTAGGTCACCATGTACCATATAAAGGTCTATTATCAACCCCCTTGCTAATCATAGGCCTTTCATACGACACACAGAGCTCTTTCCACTCTTCGTTACCACTAAGCCCATAGATAAGTAATATAGAGCAATTTAACTAAAATTACTTCTATGTTATAAATTAGCTAATTGTGTGAGCTTGTGAGACCCACACCAAAAGAATATTACAAACAAATGCAATTCATAAAGAAACTGCATTAGAGATTTCAATCTATGTTATGATCAGAACATAAAGTAACTAAATATCTATAAATCCATTACAAAATGTCCTCTTCGCTCTCTGATCGCTCCAACCCGTCCCTACACGAGACTTACCACGGGCATGCCTCGGTCTGGATTACTGAAAAGGTTTTCCTACAACAACAAAAATCTATAGGGGTGTAAGCTTAAGCTTAGTGAGATAAATACCTTCGTCAGTACCACATGGCAGAAATTTATTAGATGCACAATCATATGAATGCATGAACAATCAATATGGTAACCTAAAAACTATATAAAACTTAGAATTACGCCCCCTGAAGTCAGGGTTTGGAGAAAATTAACCGACCCAGACCAAAATTTGGGTTCTAAACCTTGGGTTTTATTTCATTTGCACTATTGTGCTTAAACCAAAACAAAACTCTCTCTCTATATATATATATGTATACTTTCTTTACCGAATAACAAATCTAAATCCCAAGTCTAGCGATGTGGTGGCCTCCGGAATCTACAAACACATGCCCTAAGCAAAAGCCACAAGACTCGGCCCCTCGTTGACGATTGGCATCTCCTAGCACCTAGTAAGCTCATTAGCTTAGGATAGAGACTTGATATATATGATGGCATAGCCAGTACCCAATCCTACAGGAGATACATCCTCCTGTGAGTCCCTTCCCATCTTCTATGCGAAGCGGCAGTCGATGTTATTCGTATGCAATATGGGGAATGCATTATTCATTTTGATTTCTTAATTGTATAAGTGATTAACTCGATTTTCAAGGTGATCAAACAATTTTATTCCATACAATTCACATTTATATGATAGTACAACAATTCCCATTATTATATATAATTAAAAAGTCATCGCATTCATCCACAAATTCATACACATGCACTTCCCATATCCTACAAGCATCTAAATTTATATATATAAGTTTAGGTGCATCTATTCTACAAGCAAAATCAAGTAAAGAGTCATCAGGAATTTACTCACTCTGCCATGTGAATCAATCAAAGTAATCTGGAGGCAAGTTGTCTCCATACACAGTATCCCTTGGTCATCAAAATATTATTTATAAGGATTGAAATAAACTTAGGAAACTAAGTTAATTTTCTTTAAGTTATACTCTTGACTAGTTTTCATAACTTTTCCCGGTTTTTGCTTAAAAGTTCAATCGCGTATAACTCGTTTTAAATCTGATGTTTTTGATCGTATAGTCAATCTTCATCATTTTTTAGTGTACTTTAACGTAGCGAGGTTAGATTTTCAAAATGAGGCATGCAAATCTGTTCATGGGTTAGAACAGTAGTGTTCCTCATGTTTTAGAGTAATTCTGGGCCTTGTATGGTAAATGGGCTTTTTTATTACTTGAGAAATCCTTTAGGCTTATTATTAAGATTTTATCATAAGCTTAAAATACTCCTTGAGATCAGATTTACTACTTTGATTTATATACCTAAGGTTAATAACTACTTCATGGGCCCTTTAGTGGGCTTAAGTTGTCAAATGAACTTGTTTTTTGTTCAAACTAAAGTTAGTAACTTTGTTGGGCCTATGGAGTCTTAAGTGGATTTCTTATAGGCTTCAAAACAACCTCTCTTAATGTTTTAAAGTGCTGGTCAGAATTTTATTAAAGGCTCAACTTAGAGTTTTAGGCTTGTTTTTAGAGTTTTAGGCTGAGTTTTGAGTTTTAGGCTTTGTATACTTACTATACTTGCTTTGGTTGATCTTTTCGCTTTTATCATTTACTTTTATCATATTTTTAAGTGTCTCTTATCCATGTTCCAGATTTGGTCGTGATGATTCCAAGGGGTTCTCATTTGGTTTTTCAACTTGTTTCATCATTTCCTTAAGTTTAGGTGTTAGATTATGCACATAAACTACTTGTATTCAAATCTTAACTTAACTTTTCTTCCATAAGATGATTCCTTAACTCATGCTGTACACAAAGAAATAGAAGATCTTACACTTAATACAACTTCCATATCATAGCTCATGTCATACAAAGTTGGTTTCTTCATAAAACTTCATGCAATGAATTTTTCCTTAACTTAAGTCTAAATTTGAGCATGTTTAACTTAATGGAAATAAAATCAACATTCAAAGGACTTTTGAATCCTCACATCCAACATGTTCATCTTCCATTCAAGTTCTTGTTTCACGATTTTCTTAACTTCAAATCTTCCATTCAAAGTGTTAAACAAGTATCTTTATAAAACACCAACTTTACATACTCATGTTTCAACTTTATGTAAGGGCTTCATGAGCTTGTTTCTTAGAACGGTTTTTGGTGTTATAACAACTTAAACCTTACTTAAATATTCAAAAAATTAAATTCTCCTAACATAAACACTAACCCGCTAATCATAAGAAACACTTAAAGCAAAATACGGTGGTTATGCACTAAAGTTCCACTTAAGCTCTTAACTTTGCTTTCTCCTTTTGCCACCTTTTGGAAACCTGAGTTGTTTGATCATTTAGACTAAGGTTTGTGAGAGGTTTTAATGGTTCTAAAAGAGCATAGATGTTGGAAGAAAGTGACACAAGAAAAGGAGAAGAAAATGCCGTGAGTGAAATGTCGAAAAATGATGGCAAAGTTGATTTTGTGGGGTAAGGTTGTTTCTCCTCTTATGTTTGTTTCAAATGAGAGAAAGAAGAAGTGAAAATGAAATTGAAAGTGAGACAAATGAGGGGAAGAGTGGCCGGTTGGAAATGAAAGAGAATGAGTGTTTAAAATGTCTTGAAAGTGTTGTCTTGTAGCTTACACAAAAGTCAACAATTGCAACTATTGATGATGTAAGCATTAAGGAGTGAATAGTGGTGTATAAGAAAAAGTGATTGATGGTCGAAAGACAAGAGCATGGCCCCCATTTTCTCTTTGTCCAAATCTGCCATTTAATGTCCTTTGGGGTCATGGAATGGTCTTATCACATTTAATGAAGTTAAGCATATGAAATCTTGTGAAGAATTGTCCATATGTAGTATAAGTAAAGGGGTGATAAGGAAAATGTCTTATCACTAGATTTTGATAAGTTATCAATTGATAAATAATTCCAACTCTCAATTGATAAGTTATCTAAAGTGATTAGTTGGTCTACTTATTGATGTGTAAGGCTTAGACATGAAGATAAGGGCTTGGTCTTATAGGAAATTGTTTTAGGATTTTCATCTTGCATTATTTTGTAATTTATGATTTGGTTTTTATAAAATTGTGAAATTTTCTAAAGTTGAATGAAATTATTGAAATTAAATTATCGATTAATTACTTAAGGTTAAAATTCCTTAATGGTTTTAGGGTTTAGGGTTTAGGGTTTTAAGTGACTTTAGAGCTTGCAGTTCTTCAAGCTCGGGTTTTATCGGTAATTGGTTTTTGAATTGGAAAAATTTAATTCATTTCCAAATGTAAACTTAAGTTTTTAGTTTAGTTGATCCTTAGGAACGTCCAAAAAGTACTCTAAATCAAATCTTAGACCCATTAAAAGTAGGGTTTAAAACCACAGATCACTATAAGGAATTACTCCAATCAGATTCCCTGCGACATACTACCCATGTACATTTCTCACATATTGTTAAGTAGACCGTGGTTATTTGATAAGAGAGTTACACATAATGGCTATAGAAATACGTATATGTTCGAGAAGGATGACCAGAAGATCACATTGAATTTGATGCCACTGAGAGAAGTTAATAAGTTGTAGACCATACTTGTTCGCGAATCGAAGAAGGCTTTGGTGATGAGTAGAGCCAAGCTCAGAAAGGCCATCAACGCTAATGAGTCAACCCTCTTATCGGTCAAGCTACTATTGGAAATGAAGGAGCGAGGTGAGTTACCTCAAGAGGTTAAGGAGTTGTTTAATGAATATGCCGACCTGTTCCCAAAACAGTTACTTAAGGGGTTGCCTTCAACTCGAAGTATAGAGTACTGCATTAACTTAGTACCCAATGCTATACTGCCGAATAAGCCAACTTAGTAGATGAATCTCAAGTAGGCTTTTGAGCTTTATTGTCTAGTCAATGAGTTGCAGGAGAGAGACTATGTAAGAAAGAGTCTCAACCCTTGTACTGTACCTACCTTCTAGTGCCAAAGAAGAATGGAACCTAGCGAATTTGTGTAGATAGTTGAGTTATGAATAAGATCATGATCAAATATCGGTATCCGATCCTAAGGCTAGAAGACATGTTGGATGAACTTAATGGAGCCAAGATTTTCAGCGAAGTTGATCTCAAATCTAACTACCATCAAATTCGCAAGAGGCTAGGATTGAGTAGAAGACTGCATTCAAGACTCAACATGAACTTTATGATCAAATACCGATATCCGATCCCAAGGTTAGAAGATAAGTTGGATAAACTCAGTAGAGCTAAGATTTTTAGCAAGATTGATCTCAAATCTGGCTACCATTATATTCGCATAAGGCTAAGAGATGAGTGGAAGATTGCATTCAAAACTCAACGTGGACTTAATGAGTGAGTGGTTATGCCCTTAGCTTGTCGAATGCCCCAAGCACTTTCATGAGACTAATGAACCATGTGCCGAGACATCTTATAGGGAAGTATATCATGATGTATTTTGACGACATCCTAGTCTACAGTGCTGACATGTCGAGTCACTGTGAACATCTTAGAACAGTTTTGGACATCCTCCGTACCGAAAGATTATTTGGCAATCTAAAGAAATGTTGCTATTACTAGGAAGAAGTGATATTCTTAGGATATGTAATCAGTAGAGGAGGCTTGCGAGTTGATGATGAAAAGATTCGATTAATTGTCGAGTGGTCGACACCTACTACGTATGCCAACGTAAGAAGTTTCCATGGACTGGCTTCATTTTATAAAAGGTTCATCAGGAATTTCAATACCCTCGCTACGGTACTTACGGAACTAACAAAAAAAAAACACCAACTTTTGATAGAGAGAAAGGGAGGAGAAGAGCTTTGCTGAGATAAAAGAAAGATTAACCTTCACCCCAATGTTAGTTCTACTCGACTTTGAGAAAATCATTGAGTTAGAGTGTTACACATCAAGTATTGGAATAGGCACTGTTTGATGTGGGAAGGCCGACTAATTGCTTTCTCCAATGAAAAGCTCCGTGGACTACAGCTGAACTACTCTTGTATGAAAAGGAACTTTTGGCACAGATCCAAGCACTACAAGTATGACAACATTATTTACTGCCAAGAGAATTTGTTATATATATTGACCATGAATCGCTAAAGTACCTCCGAAGTTAGACTAAGTTGTCAAAGCAGCAAGTGAGATGGGTTGAATTCCTTAAAGGATTCAATTTTGTAATGAAGTATAAGTAGGGAAGGAGAAACATAGTTGCAGATGCTCTTTCGAGAAGATATGTGCTTTTATCATAACTATAGACCAGACTGTTTAGGTTTGCAAGTATCAAGGAACAATAGTCTAAGGATCCATACTTCGGACCCATAATTTCACGATGCGTCGATGGGAAGACAATAGATGAGTATCATCTGGAGGATGGGTACTTTTTCCAAGGTGGAAAATTTTGTATGTCGATTTGTTCATTGAGGGAGCTACTGATTAGGGAAGCCCATAATGGAAGACTTTCTAATCATTTTAGAGAAAGGAAGACATGTGAGATGTTGAATAGTCAATTCTATCGGCCGAGTATAAGGAGAGATGTGCACCGAGTGGTCGAATTCTGTGCTATATGCAAGAAGGCTAAGTACCGAGTCAAATAAGGGAAAGCAATGCCTTTACCTATCTCAATGAAGCCATGGACTGAATTGAGCATAGACTTTGTTCTCAAATTACCACGAATTATCCAAGGCAAAGATTCTATAAGGGTCTTCGTAGATCGATTCAGCAAAATGGCACACATCATACCTTGCTCAAAAACTAACGATGCTTCTGCTATTGCTTCTCTCTTCTTCCAAGAGATTGTGTAGATATACGGTGTACGAAGAAGTGTAGTCTTTGATAGAGACAAAAGTTCTTAAGCCATTTCTAGAGAACCTTATGGCATCAATTGAGAACCAAATTATTCTTCAGTACCTCATGTCACCTCTAAACTAACGGCCAAATAGAAGTAGTTAATCGTACTTTAGAGTCACTGCTCCTAATTACAATAAGCAAGAACTTGGCTGATTAGGACATCTACCTGCTAATGATCGAGTTTTCCTGCAATTGAATAGTACATGACACCACTAAGTAGACTCCCTTTGAGGTAGTCTATGGGTTCGATCCCAAGTTGCCCCTCAACCACGCCTTTATACCAGTACTCATGAGAGAGGACCCTAACACATCGGGCAGAGCATAATCCCTTTAGTACATCTATGATAAGGTCACTCGATACATCGACTAAGCTGCTAGAAGAATACAAGAAAAGACCAAGGGTAGAACTGCTAACCAATTTCAACTAAGAGATTTGGTGTGGCTGTACCTCAGCAAGGAACGGTTCCAAAACAAGAAGAGGAACAAATTATCTGTAAGTGTGGAAGGAACTTTCGGAATCCTCAAAAAGATCAACGATAATGCCTACAGATTGGAATTGCCCAAGGACTTTGGGGTTTCTAACGTCTTCAACATTGTTGACCTCAATACGTATCACCTTGATAGAGAATTGAGCGAACACCATTCGGATTTGATCTTAAATCCAAAAAAACTTAGAGGGAGTGATGGGAATCAAGCTACCAGACCTTTGACCCGCAACCAAGCCCGAAGACTTGAAGGGTTGGCACAATGAATCCTTCTATTCCAACCGACCCTTGCCGAGGGCGAGTACTTCCTTACCAAGTTACCCTTCATACCAAGCCATATGACTACCCATTCTTCTGTAGTATGTTGAATTGAAGAATACTTACTAGCGCCGAGCCGACCAACTACTTAGCATCTTCCTTATCGAGAAGCCAAGAGAGAGAGACAGAGTCCAAACTGACTAAGCTATCCTTACTCAAACAACCCATCTGTTCGTAACTTTTTTTTTCGCATCTTCTAATGATCTCTCTAATGTAGCATCACTACGTATACAGTATCATGTGGAGAATCCGTTGCACCAATGATTGTTTTTCTTGTATATTCATTTGTATCCTTTTGTATCTTGTATTAGGAAATACCTTTTTATCTTTTCCTTTTTAAGTAAGTTGCCCTAACTTTTGGGTATAAATACCTTTATACTTATAGTTAGAAAGCATCAGATCAAATCATTAATATAAATATGACTATCTTCTTCCTCGCATAAATACTGTTTGTTTACTCTTGACATCGTTCTTATCGTTTCCCTTAAGCAAGGTTAGGTGGTGAGTAACCTCATCGGACCAATTCATGCATCATATTGAATTGTGCCATAAGTCATCGGAAGTTCCATTAGCATGTCATATGCTCTGGAGCTGTTCATAGGTTTTTCTTAGTGTTTCATTCATCATTTTACCCTTTTGCACTTTCCCCATTAATCCTTTTTCGAGCTTTCTATAGGCATGGACCCATCTAGCGATCGACCTTGTCTATTCTTGGTCACGGTTTGCAACATAACCACATACACATGATCAAACAATACATATTCACATACGTAGGAATGCAACAATAAGTAAATCACAAAATTCATTTAATTATCTTTGCATTTAAGTTGGTCACATAAGCATACAATGGCAGTCCTTCACAACCCAATCGCATCATAATTCATATCACAACTTGACATTTGGGTGTGCTTCTTCGAACCCCTCTACAACCTAACGTTGAGCATGCCTCTTCAAGCCCTTCTACAATACCCTATTATTGGGCGTACCTCTTCAGGCCCCTCTACAACGCTTAGATCTATCCTAGATAAATCCAAGCGAGACTCCACTAAGGACAATGCGTTACAAGGATCATTGGGATTGTTCTCTAGGGATCTGCCACTCTAGGCTCGTAGGATGAGCCAAACACAAGCAACAAAAAGATACATAAGTCAAATATGCATTTAATTGATTTTAATATTTGTTATCCTAACACTTACATACAACAAGCAAGTGTCACGGACCTTGATATTTGGAATCCATTACTAATGAATCAAGCCCAGCTTTATATCCTAGAAATAATAAATACTCATTAAACTTCTTTAAATAATGAATAAACGTTGTCTCTTAGCTAAGACTCACTTTTAGACCATTTAAATAATGATATATTAAAGGGGTTTACTTTAGAGGTAACAAAAGAATAAAACAAAAAGAAAAGGAAAAAGTTGGCTTAAAGGAGTAAAGCCTATGACATAGTTAAAAACACAATTGTGTCTTTTGACCGTTTAACTTACAAACTTACACTTCATTACTACAATGGACACGACCAAAGACACAATTGTATCTTTCAGTTGTGTAACTTTCTAGTCTATCAATTCACATCACCTGCTGTGAAGGACACAACCACGGATATGGTTATGTTTTTCAGTCGTGTCACTTTTTGGTTAAACTTTTTTTTTGCCTAAAACCTTTCTAAACCTAACAACAACACTCCAACACCTCAACACATGGATCAAAATACCCTTAAATTTTAGAAAACTCAACTCTACAACATAATCTCATCAACAACACCACTTATCTTTCACATCTCTAACTCTTATTTCAAATCAACACCATCAAATAAATTCTATCACTGCATTATTTAACTGACAAACATCTCCTAAACTTGTTAAAAGAATAAAGACAATAGAGATTCTACAATTCACAAGATACATACGTTAAATTCAGTGATCTTTTAGGGTTTCTTGTTATTTCTTAACAGACTACGCAAAATCCAATGTCCTTTTTGGGTTACATAAACTTTATGTTTTTCTTCTCCATATGGCTACTCTTACCCTACCATCAAAAGAAATTTCACATTAATTCAAAATTTCCGCTCTTTAATAAAAAGGAAAACAGTGGAATTTCCTCCTTACAATAAGGGTTTTCGAAGTTTATTAGAGAAGAGTCTAATCTTATAGTGCACAATAAGTCAATTTGTGCACAAGCTAGTTTAAGACTAAGTTAAGATCTCCTTGCAATACCTTTAATACCCTTCATTAAATATGGCTTAAGACCTTAATACCCCTTACTCAAAACTTAATTACCTTTTATTTTATGATGACTTTTATTAATTAATTACTCCTTTTGTTTCTCTAGTGTTACAGGAATAGATAAGTAATAGATTATTACATTGTTTGCTTGAACAAAAATACACCTATTGAATAGATAATTAATATAATCAAAATTACAAAACTAGCCATATATTTTCAAATCAAAAGGAGTGACAATTCTGAAACTAACTTAGCTACCACTAAACATCGGTTATCTCATCTCGGCTATAGTGGTGGTGTAGAGATAAGTAAAGGCATCTCTAGAAGCATTAATAAGCTCTAAATTGATTATATCTTAAATGGTGATTTTTGATGATTTTCCTTTGAAATTTGAGTTTGTTTTTAGTAAATGATACTTAATTGAGTAAAATCTTGTTATCTAGGTTTTGAATCAATTTACGTAAGAAAACAAGTTTTGAAACAATTTGTGTAAGAAAATGAGAAAATAGAAATAAGTTTAACTCAATTCGAAGATAAAACAAGAAAGTTATGAAGTTTTAAAGATCGACATAACCAAATGACATTATTGCATCGTTGCCAAGAGAATTTGAAGTGTAATTTTAATTATAAACATGAGTGACATAACCTAAAGACATAATCATGTCCTTAGTTGTGTCCTTCCTAGGATTTCAAAAGAGAAAAAAAAAAAGAAGAGAGAGAGACAAGAAGAGCCACGAAGAATTCCAAATGAAAGTGACACTTCTAGATGATACGGCCGTATCACTCAATCATGTCGATTATAATGGCTTTATTTTTCTCAAATCCTATATAAAACTTATGAACCCCTAAAAATTTCGATCTAACTTTTAAAATAAACTCGACCATGTTAGATAATTTAGGAGTTGACAAGGCTAATGAAAGTGAAAACTCTAAAGGAACTAATCAATCGCGCAAGAAACGTTTCTACCCTAAATGTATATAAATGCTAAAGATTTCATTAAAAAGTGATAAAAACCCTAAAAGGATAACCTTAAAGATATATGTGCACTAATTCATCATAATATACCTTAAAACCCTAATTGATAATATAACCTTCATACTTTACCAAATCATTAGTGAAAGATTAGAGATAACTTTCAATCATGCATATATATTTAGAATCCTTAAGTAATCCTTTAGAAACTAAGATAATGAATCATAGATTACATTTATCTCTTAAGTATATGATTAAGATAGTATTATATAGAGTTAGGGATATAGTTGAAGCTTAGGCTAAATGTAACGAACTTTAACACCTTAATTAATACTTTTCATACTAGTTATACTAAGTAGCCTACCAAATGATGTATATAAGCTATAAATACATAAAGTAAGACCCCATCATCTATTCTTACTAATCAATCCACCAAATGCCTCATTTCCTTAATTTTCCCTTAATCTTCCTTAATTACTACATTATGTGTATAAAATGGCATATGCTTAAGGAAAGTTGACCAAGGTCAAAAGGTTGACTAAGTCAACCTATGTCGACTAACGTCAACAATTAAAAAAGTTAACAAAAGACACTAATGCATAAGAAAATATCTATCCATCTCATGATTTCTTTTCGTTTCTTTTCTTTTCTTTTCTTTTAGTTTTTCTTTTCCCTCCTCCTTAATTTCCATCCACCCATTTCCTTCTAGACCCCACCATCCTCTTCATTCCATAATCAAAACAAAACAAAAAAGAAACAGAGCAAACCCCACCTTTATTGCCATGACATCCCCTTCCCCTTTCACTTTCAAAACTTTCCTCTTTGTCTCCATAATTCAAACACAAATTAAGGTATGTGATCATGTTACTTTATATTGCTTTATATTACTCATTAGTTAGGTAATTAGGTAAATTAGATAAGTAGATATATGTTGTGTGTGATCTTGTAGAATAGGACATAAGGTTTCCACCTTTAAGTGTAAAAGAATAGGAATCATGATGAAGAGGAAAGGAATAATTGTGTATATGCCCTTAAGTATATGTACATAAGTATATATTAGAAGAATACAAGTATGGGGATCTTTGTACATAAGTATTTACTATGTATATAACCTAAACTAAGACAAATCCTAACTATACATACCTATACTATACTAAATACACACTTAAAAACACAAAAGAATGAAATTAGGAAGGTTTTCTTAAGAGGAAAATTTAGCATACGAAATTTATACAAAAATATGTATATGACCACATAGGTATATGAGTATATGTACAAGTATAAATATGGTGTAAGTATATGTATAAGTATAATAGTATACATACTAGTATAGTAAAGGTATATGTACATAATAGTTTAAGTAAAGTGTACATAAGCTTTTTAGATATTACATGATCATGAGATAAGGCATATGTAATTAAATGATGAAGTAAGCAATGATGTAATTAAAAGATGACATAAGCCATGACATAAGTAAATGATGACATAAGCCATGACATAAGCAATTGATGATGTAAGCGATGATATAAGCATAGGTTTATAAAATAAGAAATAAAAAGAGTGTATAATAATTAGGTACATAAATTAGTATACCTTAATACACTTCTTAAATTGGATTATACTTAATTAAGTACATGAATTAGTAATAGCAAAGTAAAATTCTCTAAATATAAGAATTTAAGGGTTAATTAAATCATTGAGTATAAACAAAGGATATAAATATAAGTAATAAGATTAATTAAGTTTCCATCGTTAAAATTTCTATAAATTTAGTCCATATCATAAAACACAGGTCTTAACATTGAAAACGAACATCGCCGTGTAAACGTACGTCCGAAAATAATGAAAAACGACTATAAATTCTAAATATCATAAATAAAACGAAAAAGTTACATACGATTAATAATAAAGTCTAACCGGATAAAAGTTGATAGTAATTTAAGTAGAATTAGGTAAATAGATATTTAGAGTTACTAGTTAATTCAATTACTTACTAGCATTATCATATTGTAATGATCAAGTGATCTTGAGGTAAGCAAGGATCTCCCGATTAATTACTACGATTAGAGCAAGTCATCATGGCCGAGTGAGTATTTACCCTATGATTTCATGCTTATATGTGATTGTAGATAGTGGACTTAAATATTATTGTTAATTGACTACTAACTAGGGTTTGGGAAACGCTTGTGTATGTTATTATGTATTGAGTTGTGAACTTACCTTAAGTACAGATAATACTTTGTTTGTTGCATAGTAGTATAGAAAATGACTGTATGTACTATTGAATGGTCATAGCATAATTTAAACTTAATTATACTCAGCTTACAAAAAGAAACTGGAACATGCATTAACATGCATTACATAGACACAATTTCGGCGATCACATCACACAGAAGTAAAGAGAGGCCATTTAGAGGTTATTATTACTAATTTATTGGTTATATACGGTGCATTCATACAAAATGACCTTACCCTGGCCCGTAGGAACACTAGGCATTGGAGGTACCAACCGCCTGACTAAGGGTCGAGTCTAAAGGCCTCTGTTTAGGGGTGAGTGTAGACTGTAGGGGCCTACTCACAATTATACTAGAAATTGGTTTTTGTGAAAATAAAAGAATTATTTGATTTAAGTACGGAACATAAAGTTCTGTAGTAAAGTAAGTTCTAGTATAATACTCGGATCTGATTGGTGCCATGTATACTCCAACCCTGACTTCGGAGGGCATTAAATCTAAGTTACATATATGAACTAGTTTATTATACGTATTGTTTGGCATTCTATTTGATCATTCATTCATATGCGTGAATATAATATATTTATAAATTGCTTGTGGTGTGGTTGAGGGTTTTGCTTATTAAGCTTAGACTTACACCCCTTTAGACTTTTGCTGCAGGATAGCTTATTCGTAGAGGCTGGCTGAAGGATACCATAAGTTAGCTTAGGGACTTGAGCAAGAGCAAGTTATCCTGTGTATTAAGAGAGAACAATTTATGTAAACTCTTACTCATGTGCTTATGTTTTACTAGTATTATAGACTTAGATAGACTCAATTACTGTGTACTGTAAGCTTTGTAGTTCAAATTTTATATAAATATGTTTGTGTGATGATATCATGTGAATCTATATGTTCTTGGGAAACCAGTAGTTGTAGAGCCTTGTATATTGTGTGAAAAGTTCATGATTAGGAGAATAAACAAACAATCAGGAGTTCTTCGTACAATATACGACGTTTGCCACAACTAGGCCGTCCTTAGCTCGTGACAAAACTTCTTTAGGGTTTTTTTTAGATAGACTTTTAGCATAAATTTTAAGAACTTTTCAAGAACAAAACACTCAAGAGAGTGTAGTATATCAAGACTTCAAGATCTTAAGATTCAAGAATCGTTTTATCAAACTCATGATCTATTTCTTTTATCTTTCTTTAGTTTTTATTAAAGATCATTCTTTTATCTTGACTAGGGAGTAGAACTTTTTGTAGCTAGGTCTTGTGGAACTTAGATCTTACATGTGATGCTTGGTTTTTATTAAATCTAATGAATATCTTTATTCTTTTTTAATCAACTATGTCTAATTGCATGTTTTAGATTGATAACTCTATAAGTTATTAATTTAAATCTGATATTGTACAAGAAGATTAAGAGATTTCTTAAATAATTAAATCTAGCATAGTTGATGAGAGTTTGTGCAATGTTAGAGATAAATTACAAACTTCTTCCAAATCTATAATATTATCCTTTTGTCCTACCGAGTAGCTATTAATGCTAAGTAAACATTATAGTAAACCTATTTTATAGATTCTATTCTACCTCTACTCAAGTGAAGTGAACTACCACTAGTGTTTCAAGCAAATAAGTCATATCAACTTGTTATTATACTTACCAAGGCAAGAAGAACTAGTGCTGACAATTCATGTTGTCATATTGTGTCTCGTTTCTATATCTAAACAAATTCATACTTGAAAAACCTCAATTATTTATTAATCATATATAAACACCTAAACCCATTATCCAAGCAATTTAATAAGCATATCGCGTATCCATGTTAATCCTATTTATCAAATAAAAAGTCATAAATAAATCTATAATTACATATACAAAGGAAAAAGGGTGATAATAATGTTTGAATTATACAAATGGAAATAACATAGGATCATGAGATTTTACAACCTAAATAAAAGTCATTATGAAATAAAGTCTTTTCAAAATATAGGAATTCCGAAAATTTATGCAATTGATTCTTTTTAAAATCCCCAAAAAAACATATATCCTTGAATATACCTGACAAACTAAAGTAGGAACAAAAGTCCTTAATCATTGTAAGTCTAATACCTTATACATTTTTTAGTAGGTTATCTATCGTTTGTTCACCTTGTGAAACACATAATAATATCATCTTCTCCATATATTTATATCACGTCATATATGATGAATTAGGTACTCTTATGAATTGAATTCATCTTGAATACCCAAATATTTGAGATAAAAGTGAATAAGTTTTTTCCTTCAGTTGCAAATCTTGTTTAGTATTTCAAGATAAATTGAAATAATATGTTTCCAAAGTGACCTCGATTATTTAGATTTATTTTGAAATATTTAGATATTACATTAAAGATTGGCATGAAAATGTCTATATCTATGTGAATAATAATCAGCTTAAAGAAAGTTTATTATTTGGCCAGATGACAAACATATGATAACATATATATAATAATTTTGGTTTCATGCGTACAATTTGTCAACCTAAAGGAATGCGAATTGTTGGCAAATTTTTTTTTATCAATATTTATTGTTGTATTTGAGGACACCATTTATAATTTGTATTTCTATACAAAGACTAAATATCAATAATATGCTAGGTGTCTTATAATGGCCCAGTTAAAGTACTTACTTTGTTATTAGTCAATGTTGATTGGCTGATTATGCATGATAATTATAATTCTTTATTCTATATTTATTTATACATTAAAATGTAAAATTGTTATTGATTATGAGCATGCTTTATTCTTTGTTCAGTTAGTACAACCACTATTTCTACCAATTTGAATAACATTCCAATGCTTAATGATACAGACTTTAAGAAATGGAAAGAACATATCACCATATTTCTTGTATACATCAATCTTGACTATGGGATTAAGACAGATGAACCTTCCATACTTAACAGCGAAAGTATTATTTGACAAAAGGCAATTTATGAAGTGTGGGAGCATTCTAACTATGTGAATCTAATTATAATGATGCATTCCCTTTCAGATACCATTCGGAGAATTATGCTTGAGGAGAAAAATGCTAAAAAATTCTTATAGAGCTCATTTCTATTTTAATAGCAAACCAATTGGCAAGTTTTGAAAAGGTTAAAACAAGCACCATTCTTATAGAGCTCATTTCTATTTTATATGATGACAAAGGAAATATGTGAGAGTACATCATGGACATGTATAGTCTTGTTACAAGACTAAAAGCGATAAAGTTAGAATTATATGCGGACATTGTCGTGCATCTAGCCTTAATCTCTCTTCCTGCTCAATTCAATCTTTTCAAGATTAGCAACAACACTCAAAAAGAGAAGTGGACATTAAATGAGCTTATTGTACAATGTGTGCAAGAGGAAGAAAAATTGAAAGAAGAGATGACTAAAAGTTCTCATATGATGACTTACTCTTAGGATAAGACTCCTAAGAAAATGAAAATGGATCATAAGGAAAAAGGAGTTGTAGATGTTGGGACTTTACCTATGCACCAGAAATAAGATAAGGGTATCACTTGTCTATTTAACAAGAAGGCTAGTCATGTGAACAAGGATTGTCCTAAATATGCAAAAAGGCTTGCAAAGAAAGGTGAACTTCTCAACTTTGTTTGTTCAGAAGTTAATTTAGCTTTAATACTCACCCATACTTGGTGATAGATATAGGTGCAACTATTTGTGTAAGAGTAACCATGTATGGTTATCTAAGGAGTTGAATGCCAAGTGATGCTAAAAAATTCATCTTTGTAGGCAGTGGCAATAAGGTTCCTGATAGGGATCAAGGACCAATTACATGCTCTCGAGTCCAGGGCTCTCCCAAGTGGTCCGTTGAGTTGTAAGAGGAGAGTTAAGTGTCGAGGAGCTGTAAACCCCACGAATTTAGCTTTCTAAGTATAGAAACAAACGTCCAAACTGTAGATGATTTTCAGAACTCAAAAGAGTCAGTGAGATTTAAAACCGATTAAGATCTCAATCCAAAACCTAAAGTGGACAGGAAAAACCTTAAATCATCAATTAAACCCCTAACCGCATACGAAGACTCTAAAATCTCGAACCCCTAAGATGACAATCGAAGATTTAATCGCGTAAGAGTATATAAAACCCTAAATGTGTAAAAACATTAGAGATTGTGCCCTAAAGTAATAAAAATCCTAAAACTATAACTTTAAGGATATAAAAGCACTAATTCATCATGATATACCCAAAAACCCTAATTGATAATAAATTGCTCACATTTTGCCAAATCATTAGTAAAAGGTTAGAGATGACCCTCATTCATATTTATATGATTCGAATCCTTAAGTAATCCATTAGAAACTAAGATAATGAGTCATAGATTATATTTATCCCTTAACTATGTGATTAAGGTAGTCTCACTTAGAGTTAGGATTATAAATGAAGATTAGGTTACATATAGTGAACTTTAATACTTAAATTAGTACTTTTTGCACTTATTACCCAAAGTAGTTTATCAAATGAGATATATAAGCTATAAAGACCTAAAGTAAGACCTCATCAACCATATTTACTAATCAATTCATCATATACTTCATTTATTCTCATTTCCTTCATTTTCCCCCTAATTTCCCTTAATTACTACATTATGTGCACAAAATTACACATACTTAAGGAATGTTGACTAAGATAACACATGTTGACTAAAGTCCAAAAGTTGACCAAGTCAACACATGTTGACTAAAGTCAACATTTTGAAAAGTCAACAAAAGACACTAAGAGATAAGGAAAAATATCTTAACTTCATGATGGCTTTTCTTTTCTTTTTCTTTTTATTTTTCTTTTTCCCTTTCCCCTCAATTGTTGCCGTCCACTTATTCCTCATTTTGGTCTCACCATTTGTTGTCTTCCATAATCAAAAACAAAGAAAAAGAAACAAAACAAAAACATTCCCCATTGCTGTGAGCTTCTTCTTCCCATTTCACTCTCATCACTCCTCCTTTTGTCTTCTTAATTCCAACGCAATTAAAGGTATGTCTTTAAGTTGTTTTATGTTGCTTTATATTATTTATTAGTTAGTTAATTAGGTAGATTAGATAAGTAGTTATGTGTTTAGTGTTGTCTTGAAGAAAAGAGCACAAAGTTCTCCTCTTTAAGTGTAGAAATCTAGGAATCATGAAGAAGAAGAAGGATATGCATGTTCATATGTCCTTAAGTATATGTACAAAAGGATATGCTAGAAGAATACAAGTATAAATACCTTTGTACATAAGTATACAATATGTACATAACCTAAAATAAGGTATATACTAACTATACATACATATATCGTGTCAAATATACTCTTAAAATACAAAAAGAATAAAATTGTGAAGCTTTCTTAAGGGGCTAGATAAGGCATACGAAAATACGTATAAAAATACGTATTTCACCGTATGTGTATATGGGTATATGTATTAGTATGTATATTAGTACATAAGTACACATATTAGTATATTATGAGTGTAGGTAGGTATATAACAAATGTATATGTCTAAGTACTTAATGACATGGATTACATAAGCCATGACATCATCTAAACATTACATAAGCCATGACATCATCAATTGATTACATAAGTGATGATGCAAGCATAGGTTTATAATAGAAGAAATAATAAGATTGCATAAGCACATAACATAGGTATATATAAGTATTTAGAAGTCGAAAATCTCTTAAACCCTAATACACTTCCTAGATTGAATTAAATTTAATCAAGTATGTGGATTAGTAGCACTAATGTAAAATTTCCTAAGTGTAAGAATCAAATAGCTAATTCAATCATTAAATCCTAAACTAGGGCATAAACATAAGTAATAAGAATAATTAAACTTCAATAAGATAAAATTTCAATAAATTTAGCCCATATCATAAAACACGGGTCTTAACGTCCAAAACAGACATTACCGTATGAATGTACGTTCGAAAACGATGAAAAACGACTATATATTCGTAAATATTGAAAATAGAATGAAAAAGTTACGTACGATTAGCAATTAGGTTTAATCAAATAAGGGCTAATAGTAAACTAAGTAGAATTAGGTAGATAGATATCTAGAACCATTAGTTGAGTCAACTACTTATTATCCTTATTATCTCGTAATGATCAGGTGATCCCGACGAGGGCGAGGATCTCCCGATCGGTTATTCCGACTAGAGCGAGTCGTCATAGTCAAGTGAGTACTCCCAATGACTCCATACTTGTTTGTGCTTGTAGTTAGTGCACTTAAATTGAATATCAATAACTTGATGCATGGGGTTTCGGGATATGCGTGTGCTTGATATTGCTTGATTATTGTAAGAAATATTGTTAAATGCAATAATTGATGATTTGATGGTATGATTGATTTTTATATGATTTGGATGGTTTGCTGATATTGATTGATCACCTCATAATTTGACCTAATTATATTTGGCTTATCTTGAATCAAAAGGGTCATACATTATCCATGCATCGCATTACTTGTTCCGGTCGTCACTTCACGTGATTGGTAATGAAGGGCCTTGGAAGGATGGATTCCCACATGATTTGATTAATACCGTGCAGGAGCATGGGAACAATAAGACCCTACCCTTGGCTCGCGGGTTATATTGGCGCTGGAGACACTAACCGTGGGCAGCTGGGGGTCGCGTCTAGAGACCACCACTGTAGGGTGTGAGTGTAGACTGCAGAGTCCACCTCACCGCTAGGCCTGGGACTTTGTGAACTACTGGATTTTTTAGAAATGGAAATATATTTTTGTGAAATACGGAATTCAAAGTTATGGGTAAAAACCTAGGTACTAGAGCCCGATTGTGATTGGTGCCAATGAATATCCAACCCTTATTTCGGAAGGCGTTAAAATCCGATATTATATGCAGTACCGGTCAACTGCGTATATTGTTTGGCATTCTGCGTGTATATGCATTCATATGGATTGTAATAATTTGTTTGATAACTTGTTTGCCAGTATGGTATGAAGGATAGCTCACTAAGCTCTTGTAGCTTATTCCCCAATAGTCTTTCTTTTGCAGGTTTGCCTACGATGGGATTGGGATGAGTCTCAAGTGCTGAGTGCGAGATGAAGATATGTACATTAGTGTTAGGATTAGTTGACATCTTTATAGTTGATACATAACACTCTTTGTAGAAAATATTCACATGTTAGAATTCAATATAATTTAATTCTACCTGCAGTTTTATAATGTTGGCATATCCTGTCCTATTATTTGGTAGGGGATGCTGATTCTCTACGGTTCTGAGGAACTGTGGGTTATCGGACATCCATAGGTATTTATAATTCTATATTATGTCATGTTACAATAACTTAATTACTTAATTACTTGAAAATCATTAACCTTAGTGTTTTATAATTTAGAGTCTTACAATCTCTGACTTGCAAGACAGTTTTCATATCATGGGTGCACACATGTTATGGAAATTTTAGGTAATCCTACTAGGCCCCCTTTAGGGTCCTGACAGGAGCAATGCTTGCCTCAACCTGATTTATTGAGCTACTTTGCTCTCCATGCCATCCAAGATGTTGTCAAGGTGATCAACTGGCATGTCGAGCCGAACCCTCTGCTAAACTGTAGTCCAAGCGTCAAATCTAAATGTAGCAATCTCCACTATGCTGAGGTCGAGAAGAACCGTTAGGAGCCAACCATCCAAGGCCAACCCCAATATGAGCCAACCCTAAACCAACCACTGTCCAGCCCCTTTTGATGACGAACAAGCCTGAACTAAGGTCTACCCTACCCGGACCACAATATTGTCAAAATCACAACAAAAATGTGCGCACACTGTCCTTTACTAACATTTGTACTGTCATTTCTGACAAAGGACGTCCACATTCCTTCTTTTGCATGATTTTATATTTTCCTTATAAATTATTCTCTTTTGTTTTTTGTTTTTTTTTTTTTTTTTTTTTTTTGCAAATAAGAAACATTCTTTTGTAATTTTTGTAACTTAGGATTTGCCTTAACGGGATGATATAAATACTATCATACTGTAAAAGTAAAGGACATCAGAATACAGTGAACATGCTGGACTTTTTCACTCTCAAGCTAAGTGTCCCTCTTACTTTTCAGTTACTCTTATCTAGCTCATTCAAGCATAGGCTAAAGGCGAGTGACCTCCAGTTATACTTGTGTATCATATTAAGTGTAACCTGAGCTCGCGTGAGGCATTGGTGCATAGGAACCCCCTGTTAACCTTTGACTATCATTCATTTTTCAAGCCATCTTGCAACTTGGACCCACCCCTTTGGTTTCGCGTAATATTGGGTTCGTATGTTCATCCACAAGTCCAATCATCTTGATATCAGAGCTTAGCTACGTTTAAAGTCAGATTCTGCTACTATGTTCTTTTAATAGTTTATCACTGCTCTTGTGTGAAATTGGCACTATTGTTAGCTTTGAAGTTCAGTAGTAAGAAGTGTTTTGTACTCTGTTTTCCCCTGTTTTCAATACACCAACACAAAGTATGGGTGACTGTATATTTTTTGGGAAATCATCATTGTGAAGCAAACATCAATGTTGAATTTAAGTGTGCAAGGGACTTTAGGAAACTAAGAAAGTGGTACTCGACATAGTCAAAGACAAGAAGGAAGCTCCTTACTGCAGTTAGTAGGTAGCTACTTAGATAAGCTTATCGATTTGGTAGCTAGTCTGGTGACTGTCATCCAAGAAGATAGACAACGAGCTAGAAACAGCCCTATTAGGGAACGTGAATAGCATGGCTGAGGCAATGGTCAATTTAGCTAAGATAATGTTCTAACTTGACCACCCAAGCTGAAGGAACTAATAGGGACGCTAGATGAAGACTAACGCTTGAAGAGATTAAGGAGGAAGCAAAAGGAGGTGATGAAGCAAAAGAGTACTACGAACTTAAGGAAAGGAATGTATGAGCCCTTAGGGTTGAGGGATTGAGGATACTTATTTCGAGTTTTTCTGGAAGTGGTGATGCTAAGGACTACCTAGATTAGGTAGAGCAAATTGAAAAGCAGTTTTAATGCCATGAACTACTCGAAAATGCAAAGGTTAGGCTAGCTATGTTAGAGTTCACTAGCTATGCCACCTTATGGTGGAAGAACCTATAAAACACTAGAAGAAGAGAAGGAGAGTGAGAGATTAAGAGTTGGAATGAAATGAAGAGAGTTATGAAAAGGAGGTTTGTACCAAGCTATTATCTATAAGATGCCTTCAAGAGACTATAAGAACTGAGGTAAAGAGCATCAAGTGTAAATGCTTATGTTAAAGAGCTCCAAATGCTAATGATCTGATGCGAAGTTGTGGAGCCAAAAGACCGAACTGTGTCTTGATTCATTGGTGAATTGAAATATGAGATTGGGGATATCCTAGAAACCCTGGATGTTAGAACACTCGATGATGCAATCCGAGTTGTCCAGAGGATAGAAAGGCGATGAACAGGAAGATTCCAACCAAACGTTAACCGTCTTACAGTAGCCGACCTGTTCTATGTAGACCTATATGAATGGAACTAAGCAAGTTCACTAAGACCTAACCTACTCAGATTACCCAAGCAAAGGAAAAGGAACCACCGAAGAAGTTTGAGAAAGGCCATAGTTTAGGGAGGAAGACCAGTGACATCAAGTGTTTCAAATGCCTAGGGTTTAGACACATGGCCACTCAATGTTCAAATAGGCGAACAATGGTGATCAGAGGCGAGGCACCGATCATTGAAATTGATAGTACTGATGAAGAAGTAAAGGAGTCAAAGGAGGACAGATAGACTAAGTTATCTGAGGAGGAAGTTATCTACAGCGAGGAAGGCAACTTCATTCTGACCATTCTAGTATTGAGGAGGACAATGAGTGTCAATCCTATACCTGAAGACGAGCAAAGGGAAAATCTCTTCCATATTAGTGCAAGGTGAATAAATCACTATGCGTGTTGATTGTAGACAGTAGGAGTTGCATTAATATAGCCTCTGCATTTATGGTCCAACAGTTGAAATTGCCGACTATGCCCCACCTAAAACCTTATAAGCTTTATTGGTTCAATGACAAAGGAGCCTTAAAATTGAACAAACAGGTGTCCGTACCGATCTATATAGGCCAATATCGAGATGAAGTGCTTTGTATTGTACTGCCTATAAAAGAATCTTACCTTTGACTTGGATGACCATAGATGTTCGATCGAGCAGTTATATATGAAAGTAGGAAGAACACATGTTCTATGGAGCATAAAAGAAGAAGATTGAAATTGAGTCCCATGACTACCGAGTAGGTAAAAGTCATGCAATCCCAACTTAGCCAAACGCTAAAGAAGGAAGCTTTGGTATTGACTAAACCGAATTGAAAAAAGAAATGGAGCTGGAGGTATCGACTTATCTGCTTATTAGGAGACTTATAGAGATGAGACCCGGAGAGGAAGAGCTGCTGACCAAGGTAAAAAGCCAACTAAAAGACTTTAATGACTTATTTCTAGAGGAGCTACCGGAGGGTCTACCCCCAATCCGAGGCATCAAGCATGCGATTAACCTACGGCCAGGAGCTGTACTACCGAAAAAGCCTGCCTATAGGCTAAACCCTGAACAGGCTGCCAAGCTACAGAGGTAAGTAGATGACCTCTTGAAGAAAGGGTATGTGCGTAAGTCCATGAGCCCCTATACTATGCCAACCCTGTTAATGCCAAAAGAAGGATGGTTCTTGGAGGATATATGTGGATAACTGAGCCATCAATCGAATCACCATCAAGCACAGGTATCCCATGCTTAGGCTTGATGACATGCTAAACGAGTTAAGTGGAGCAAGAGTGTTTTCCAAAATCTATCTCAAATATAGATACCATCAAATTCGAATGCGTAAAGGAGATGAGTGGAAGACCACCTTTAAGACATAATATGGTTTGTATGAATGGCTTGTAATGCCATTTAGGCTATCCAATGTGTCGAGCACATTCATGCGACTTATGAATCATGTGCTTCGAGAGTTACTGGAAAGGTTTGTCGTGGTTTATTTTGACGACATTCTAGTATACAGTCCCGACCTAAAGATGCACCAAGAGCATCTCCAATAAGTGCTTGCAAAACTTCAAGCTGAACAACTCTACGCTAATCTAAAGAAGTGCAACTTTTGCCATTCTGCGGTGATCTTCTTAGGATTTTTTATGAGTGGAGGTAGCATTCGACTCGATGAAGAAAAGATAAGAGCGATCATAGAAAGGCCTGAGCTAACCTGTTCTGTCGATGTGAGAAGCTTCTACGGCCTGGTGTCGTTCTATCGCCAATTCATCAAGAACCTTAGTGCGATTGTGGCCCCACTTACTGAACCCTCAAAGAAGAATGTTGAATTTAGATGGAGAGAGAAAGAAAGGAGGAATTTTAAGGAAGTGAAAGAAAGGCTAACTACAGCCCCCGTCTTAGCTCTGTCGAGCTTCGATAAGATATTTAAAGTAGAGTGTGATGCGTCCGGACAAGGCTTAGGTACTATGTTGATGCTAGAAGGCTAACCTATTGCTTACTTCAACAAGAAAATTAGAAGAGCTATACTTAACTATTTCGTCTACAACAGGGAGTTCTACTCCTTAATCTAACCCCTGACAATGTGGCAACACTACCTGCTGCCCAAGGAATTCATGATCTATACCGATCATAAATCCTTGAGATATCTAAAGATCCAATTGAAGTTGTCCCGGAGACAGGCCAAGTGGGTTGAGTTCATGGAGGGTTTTTCTTACATCATAAAATACAAGAATGGAAAGAACAATGTAGTAGATGACGCCTTATCGAGACGGCATACCCTCCTGACGGAACTGTAGACAAAGCTACTTGTTTTTTCAACCATCAAGAATTTGTATGCTGAGGACCTATACTTTGGTCCTATCTACGCTCGTTATGAGGAAGGATGAACACTGGATGACTATCACAGGGAAGACGGATGCTTATTCAAGAAGAGGAGGCTATATATCTCGACTTGTTCCACACTAGAAATGCTAGTGCACGAGGCACATGGAGGGGGATTGATAGGACACTTCAGCCAACGCCAAACTTATGAGGTATTATCCTCTAGATTCTTTTGGCCAAAGATGAAGAGAGATGTCCAATCTATGCTGGAAAAATGTACAACCTTCCGAAAAGTAAAGAGTCGAGCTAAGCAAGGACACTACCAACCCTTGCCGATCCTAACCAAACCATGGTGCGGCTAAGTATAGACTTCATCTTAGGATTATTGAGGACGTCCTAAGGGAAGGACTTCATCATGGTTGTTGTGGATCGGTTTAGCAAGATGGCACACTTAATGCCCTGTTTCAAGACTAACGATGCTTCAACTATCTCTTTTCTATTCTTATAGGAGGTGATTAAGCTTTACGGCATGCTTAGAACCATAGTTTTAGATCGAAACCCTAAGTTCATGAGCTACTTTTGGAGGAAACTTTGGAGGTGATTAGGAACCAAGTTATTATACAGCACATCCTACCATCCATAGACCGATGGGCAGACCGAAGTTATCAACCGAACTGTAGGAACTTTGTTACGAGTCGTTGTTGGATGAAACATAGGTAACTGCGATCTGTGTCTGCCAATCATCGAATTCGCCTATAATCGGACTGCCCACAGCTTCATAATCATGTCTCCATTCGAAGTCGCCTATGGGTTTAACCCTAATCGAAAAATAATGGTGATGACCGGCCAACTGTTGAGAAAGTAGAAGCCATCAAAACCATACACCAAAAGGTTATAGAGCAACTAAGTTGAGCTACTGTTAAGCTTAAGAAGCAAAGCCAAAGACGAAATAAGAGAGAATTTTGGCCGGGCGATTTAGTTTGGATATACCTTAGCAAGGAATGATTCCCAAACTTGAGGAAGAGCAAGTTAGCTCCTAGAGTTGACGGACCTTTCAGGGTACTTGAAAAGATCAATGCTAACACTTATAGGATCGAATTACTTAAAGTATACGGAGTCCCAGACTCTTTCAACATTGCTAACCTCTAACCTTACACTCTTGATGATGAGCAAACTAGACCCAAACCAAATTTAAACCTAAATCTCAAACAACTTAGAGAGAAAGATAAGGATCAAGGACCAATTACACACTCTCGAGCCCAAGGGCTCTCCTAGATGGTCCACTAAGCTGTCCGAAGAGAGTTAAGTACCGAGAAGCAGTACTTGCCCCAACCCAATCTATCGAGCTACTTTGCTCTCTATGCTATCCAAAATGTTACCGAGATCACTAACTAGCATGCTAAGTCGAACCCTCCACTAAACCATAGTCCAAGCATTGAATCTAAATGCAGCAATCTCCACTGTACCAAAGCCAAGAAGAACTATCAAGAGCTAACCATCTAAAGCCAACCTTAATGTGAGCCAACCCTGAACCAACCACTGTTTAGCCCCTTCTAATGACCTAAACCAAGGTCTACCTCTACCCAGACCACAATACTGTTAGAATCGCAGCAAAAATGCGCGTGCACTGCCCTTTACTGATATCCATACTGTCCTTTTTAACAAAGGACATCTGCATTCCTTCTTTTGTATGATTTCATATTTTCCTTGTAAATTATTCTCTTTTTTTTTTTTTTTACAAATAAAGACCATTCTTTTGTAACTTCTGTAACTTAGAATTTTCCCTAATGGGATGATATAAATACTATTGTATTGTAAAAGTAAAGGATATTAGAATACAAAGAATGTGCTGAACTTTTTCACTCTCGAGCTAAGTATCCCTCTTACTCTTAAGCTACTTTTATCTAGCTCATTCGAGCGTAGACTAGCAGCAAGTGACCTCTAGCCATACTTGTATGTCATATCAAGTATAACCTGAGCTCATGTGAGGCGTTGGTACATCATATCCTTCATCAGTATACGAGAACCCCCTGCTCAACCTTCATTTATCATTTATTTTTCAAGCCATCTTACGGCTTGCACCTACCCCTTTAGTTTCGCGTAATATTAGGTTTTTATATTCATTCACGAGTCCATATCAATTGTTATTAAGGTTATTAGCATGTTTAGATTACAATTAAACTTGGATTGTTATTTGGATTTAGAAGGGACTTATTATGTACAGTCATTTAGATGGAATTTAATTTTTTTTTCGTTTAGACAAATAGGTTATCTTTATTCATTTAGAGATGAAAAATTTAATCTTTTTTTATATTCAAATATTGTTGCCACTAGCACTTTGATTAATAATCTATACAGATTAAATTTGCATGCTTCATATATAGAAGAAACCTTGCATACAAGTAGTTGTGGTATAAAGAAAAAATCAATGAATGAGAATTCTTCTATATTATGGCATAAGTGTTTGGGACATATTTCCAAACAAAGAATTCAAGCCTTATGTCAGAAGGAATTCTAAATTTCTTTGACTTTTTAAATTTTGAAATATGCATTGAATGTATCAAGGGAAAATAAACAAATATTAAGAAAAGAGGTGCCAAAAAGAGTTCTATCATCTTAAAATCAATACATGCGAATATATGTAGTTCATTCCCTACGGCTTCATGGAATGATCAATAGGTATTTTCTTACTTTCATAGACAACTATTCTTGTTATGGGTAATTATAGTTAATACATAAGAAGTCAAAGTTCTTGGACATTTTTAAGGAATATAAAGCTAAAGTTGAAAACTAACTTAATAAGAAAATTAAAGTTGATAGATTAGACCGTGGTGATGAATACTACTGCAAATTTGATCAATTAGGTGAACAATGTCCTGAACCTTTTATGAGATATTTAAAGAAATGCAGGATTGTTCCTTAGTACACTATGCTGGGATAACTAAGTCAAAATGATGTAGCTAAGAGACATAATAAAACTCCAAAGGATATAGTTAAAAGTATGATTTGTCATTCTTCTTTACCAAAATCACTTTAGGGAGAGCCATCCACAATGTACATCTTTAATTGAGTTTTGAAAAAACTTATATCTACAACCCAGTATGAATTATGGACTGGTAAGAAGCCTAATCTAAGGCATTTTCAAATTTTGGGGTATCTAGTAAAAGTTAGGCCATATAGGCCTACTAATAGAAAATTGGACTCAACAATTAGTTGTAACTTTGTCGAATACTCAAAGCAATCAAAAGGATTTAAATTCTATTATCATATAAGTAGATCCTTTTTCAAGATTGAGAATGCTAAGTTTCTTGAGGATGTTGAATGTAGTGGGAGCACACCAGTTAGGAATATTATTTTTTAAGAGGATTGTGTTGATATTCTTACAGTTGCAACTAAAAGTATAGCAGCAATTATGCTTGTTACTTTTTAAGATGCAAATACAAATGTTCTAAATTCCTAGGAATCCTACTTTTTCTAATGAACAAGCTCCTATTCATATTAAGGAATCACAAAATCTCAAGAGGAAGTGTCATCAAGTAGATCCATTAGGGAAAGAAGAATTGCGATTCTAGATGATTATGTCGTATACATTTAAGAGCAAGAGTTTGATATAAAACGAGAAGATGATCTATCATCTATGAGTCAAGCTAAAAAATCCCAAAAGTAGATTAATGCCAACAAGGAAGAGATGAAATCAATGAAAAATAATGATGTTTGGGATCTTGTTAAATTGCCTAAAGGTGTAAAATCGATTAGTTATAAATGGACTTTCAAGACTAAGTGAGATTCAAGAGAAAATGTGTAAAGATATAAAGCACATCTTATCACTAAAGATTTCACTCAAAAGGAAGGTGAAAACTATAAAAAGAATTTCTCTCCGGTTTCATCAAAAGACTCTTTTAGAATTATTATGGCACTTGTAGCTCATTATGATTTAGAGCTCCATCAGATAGATGTAAAGACTACATTTCTCAATGGTAGCATTGATGAAACAATATATATAATTCAGCTAGAGATTTTGAATTTAAGGAATCAAAACATCAGGTATGTAAATTAAGAAATCCATCTATGGATTAAAGCAAGCATCTCGTCAATGGTACCAAAAATTTAATTAAGTGATTTCCTTTTCTGGTTTTAAGAAGAACATTGTTGATCAATGTGTATATCACATGATCTGATGCATACCGCAACTAAAGACAAACAAAGTCGGTCGCAAGGATAGGTCCAAGCTTGTCAAAAGCTTGAAAAGGGTGATGAGAAAACTCACAAAAGGACAAAAGATAAATGAAAGAGTAAGCAAAACCCACAAATAGCTCCAAAGGATATGACGCACTAATGGAACTTCTGAAGACTCACAACACAACTTAATATGACGCACGAGATGGTCCAGCGAGGTTGCTTACCACCTAAACTTGTTTAAGGGTTAAGATAAAAGTAAAATGAGAGTAGACAATCAGTGTTTACGAGAAGAAAATGTTCAGTGTATTAATGATAATCTACCTCTTAAGCTACAAGTATAGGTAGTATTTATACCCAAAAAGTTAGGGCAACTTACCTAAAAAAGGCAAAAGATAAAAAGGGTATTGTCCCAAATAAGTAATATATAAGAATACAAAAGGGTAAAAATGAATTTCAAGAAAAACAATGATTAATGTAGCAGATTCTACACATGGTCCTGTATACGTGATAAAGATGCATTGGTGATACCATTGGAGGATGCAGAAAAAAGAGTACAAGCTGATCAAGTGTCCAAGTAGGGGTACCAAGCAAGTATGGACTAATTCGAGCAGAAGTGGCTAAGGATTACTTCAAGGAAAATATCTCAAACTCTCAGCAGAGTGATGCCGAGCAATTTCTCAGCTTAGTCATGGCTGAGCAAGCATGTGAGATTTAGCTAATGTCTCGGCATTCTTTAAGTCGATACATAACTTTTGAGAGGTGGGTAATCATATAGCTTGGCATACAAAGTTGATTGGCAGTAAGGATAAACTCAACTTCAATAGAAGTCGGCAGGAAAATGAAGATTCACTTTTCTAGTCCCTCTAGTCCTCAACCTCAGCTATAGGTTAAAGGTCTAGTAGCCTAATTCCTATCATTCCCTCTAGGTTGATTTAGATTTGGGATCAAATCCGAATGGTCTTTAATCAGCTCTCCATAAGGGTGATATAGACTAAGGTCGATAATGTTGAAAGTTTCAGAAACCCTATAACCTTTGGGTAGCTCCAACCTATAGGCATTGTCATTAATCTTCTAGATGATTTTGAAGGGTCCCTCAGCTCTTAAGGATAGTTTATTCCTCCTCTTGCTTGAAAACCTTTTGTTGTTTAGGTACAACCACACCAAGTCTCCTGGTTGAAATTGTTTCATCGTCCTACCCTTGGCTTTCTCTCGTATTCATTTGGTAACTTGGTCAATCTGCGAAGTAACTTTGTTGTAGATGTGTAGAAGAGATTGTGCTTAGGCTTTTACGTTAGGTCTTCTTAATTAGATACAGGTACAAAGGTGTGATCAAGGGGCAACTTAGGATTAAAACCATAGACAACTTAGAAAGGGGTCTGCTTAGTGGTGTCATGTACTATTTAATTGCAAGAGAATTCAACTACTGATAAGAAGACGTCTCAATCGACTAAGTTCTTGCGTACTGTAGCTTGGAGCAGCGATCCTAAAGTATGATTGACTACCTCTATTTGGCCATTCATTTAGGAGTGACAGGATGATCAGAATCGAGCCCCTAGACCAATCACTCGTAGTGCAACTAGAAGAATCTAAAGACTCGTATAGAGAATACTAACTTGAAACCAAAGCCAAGATGGGGATCCCTATGCTGAACTAATCTCTTGTTGACTTATCTATCAAATCTTCACATGTGTCAAATCTGCTCCTACCCGATAACAATGCCATATTCCAGAAGACAGCCCAAGTCTATCCAAGCCAAGCTGTCAGACCGACTACAGACATCTGATGCTGATACAGTTGACTTCTCTATAGGACCGATTGGCCCCTGACTTGATCCAGATCAGGTTGGCTCTTAACAGTAAGCATTGGTCTGTTTCCACCTACCTTGTATCATATTTCTCCTATCCAAGCACAAGTGACACATGTCTTCTGACATAATATTCTAAAATGATTCTTTTTTTTTCCGTATTGAATATTCTTTGCCCCTTTTATCTCTTTTAGTATGTTTTATGTAATCTAATTGTACATTACGCTTTAGTCTTTTCATACATGTAAAGTAACCCTAGTAGATGGGTATATAAACCCCTACTTTTTTGTATCTAAACAATCAACTAATCAATATAGAATTATTTGTGTTGAGCAACCTTAGTGTTCTTTTTATCATTCAACTCTTATCTATTCCCTTTAGCAAGGAGTTATGGTGAGTGACCCTTCAATTCGAACTAGTGTATCATACTTGGCAGATTGTGGGACGAGTAAGATCAAGTGGTGCGTCATATCCATTCAGTAGTTACCCAGACTGTGTTAATTTTTTTTCCTATTTGTTTTTAGTTTGCTTCATTGCAGTGCTTCCCTGTATATTTGACCCTAGAGACACATCAACTTCGCTGGTATCAGAGCACGGTTCTACAAGGGAATGTGTGAAGTTGCAATAAAGTTTTAGTTCCCTTTGCTATTGGTGGATGCTATGCTCCCTCCATAGCTACTGCAGTATGTTTGAGTGTAAGTAAGTGTAGTTTCATTATTACTTTATTTTTCATTACGAAAACAAAGCAAGTTGCTACTATTATGTTCCAGTGATTTTGGATATTAAAGTTGTTCATGAGTTGTTAATCTGTCTAAGAAGTATTACAACATGGCAGATTCAAGGGTTCAAGGAGTTATTAGTGATTAAAGTAGTAATGCTTAACCTAATTGATTGATGACAAACTTGACAGACTGACCAACCTTGTTGAGAGTCTAGTTACAGCAATGCAGGTCAACAGACATCAACCCTATGGTGTACAACACCATAACCTACCAAAAAATGCCCCTGAGAGATACTACAGCCAAGGTAATCGAATCAATCACCCAATTCAATTACTGTGAGCTAGAGGAGTAATGGACTAAGTTATTAGACAGAGACTAGAGTTAAAGGAGATTAAGGAAGATTACGATGAGCTAGATATCGAATAGTTTGGGGAGGAAGAAGAAGAAGTTGACTATTATCAAGTACAGGGACAAGGGCGCCGAATCTCACGAAGGTTAGACAATGTCAAGGTTCAAATCCCACCCTTTAATGGAAGTGGAGATGCAAAGTGATTGAATATTATGGGTATACAAATGCTTTCAAAGTCTAATTTACAATACTGGAGTTTACTGGGTATACCACTATATAGTAAAAGAATCTAAATATAGCCAAAACAATAGATAGAAGACGAAGTGTTAGAACCTAGGATGAGATGAAAAGATTGTTGAGAGGTAGATTTATGCTTGAAACCTCCCTACGAGATACATTTGCAAAGTTGCAACAGCTTCGCCAAGGAAGTCGATCAATTGATGACTACGTAAGAGAGTTCCATATGCTAATGATCTGAGCTGATATGGAAGAACCAGAGACTCATACAATATCAAGGTTCATTTCAAGACTTAAGTATAAGATTCTCAACATTGTGAAAGTACAAAGGTTTTACACCTTAGAAGAAGCGATAAAGATAGCACAGAGGGTTGAAAAAACGAAGGAGAAGTGCTCTAAGCCAACTTGGGCCAATATTCTCCTGACCCTTAGTTCCATGTCGACCTATTCAAGCTGAGCTGAAGAGGCCATATAAGGCCGAGAATAAGAATGACTAGTCTGATGATAGCTAAGCAAACCAATAGGGCCGAGTCGGTCAACCAGGTCCACCAAAGGTTAAGCCAACCCTAAGAATATACAAGAAAGAGTAGACATCCAAACGGAAGACCAACGAGATGAAATGCTTTAAATGCTTGGGCTTTGGACATATGGTTACTAAATATCCGAACGACACGTCATGGTACTTTAAGGATATGTAATGGATAGCACCGATGAGAGCAAGCCTAAGAAAGAAGAGGATGTCAAAAAACCCAAAGCTGAAGAGGAAGAGGAAGAAGAAGAAGAGACCTACGTCTATGTCGACTAGGGAGAAGTGATGACCCTAGTCCTAAGATGAGTATTAAGCTCCTTGCTAAACTTTAAGGAAAATCAGAGAGAGAATCTATCCCATACCAAATGTACTGTCAAAGGCCAATTATGCATGGTCATTGCAGATAGCGGAAGTTGTACTAATGTCATTACATAATCCCTTATGCAAAGGTTGGGTCTACTAACCTCAAAGTAACCCCGACTTTATACGTTGCATTAGCTTCATGATAAGGGTGCTTTACATATGATGGAGCAAGTGATAGTACCATTCAGTATTGGGAGCGTGTACGGGATGAAGTAGTTTACAATGTCATCCCTATGGGAGCTTTACATCAGCTGCTTGGACGGCCTTGGTTATTTAACTGACGTGTTACTCACGACCAGTATAAGAACACATATGCTTTCGTTAAGGATGGAAAGAAAATTGTGTTGTAACCCTTAACCCAGTCCTAAGTAAATGAAACCTACAATCAGCTCACCCGAGCTAATAAGAAGAATGCCTTAGTGATGAGTTAAAGAGAGCTCTGAGCTGCTACAAGGCTGACAAATCTATGTTCCTATTGATCAAAAGATTGTTGGAAATGAGAGATTCGAAGGATATCCTTGATGAAATCTGAGGCTTGCAAAATGATTTTTCCAATCTATTCCCTAAAGAACTGCCTAAAAGACTGTCTCCAGTCCAAAGCATTGAGTACTATATTGACCTATAGCCATGCGCCACCTTGCTAAATTGACCCGTATACAGAATGAACCCTGAGCAGGCTGCTAAGCTAAAAAGACAAGTGGACGAACTCATAAAGCAAGGATATGTAAGGGAGAGCATGAATCCTTATGATATACTGGCTCTGCTTATTTCTAGGAAAGATGGTTCATAGCGCATGTGCATCGACAACCAAATAATCAATCAAATTACTATCAAGTATAGATACCTGATACCGAAGTTTAATGACATATTAGATAAGCTTCATGGCTCTAAGATATTTTCAAAGATTGATTTGCGAAGTGCCTACCACTAAGTTTGCATAAAGCCAGGCAATGAATGGAGACTACCTTCAAGACTAAGCATAGACTCTACAAACGATTGGTTATGCCATTTAGACTTATTATTGCACCGAGCACATTTGTGAGGTTGATGAGCCATGTAATGTGTCCTCTAATTGGAAAATGTGTAGTCATATACTTTGATGACATATTAGTATATAGTACTAACTTGAATGGCCATGTTCAACATCTCCGCAAAGTATTTCATATTTTACGAACTGAGAAGTTGTATGGGAATGTGAAGAAGTGTATGTTCTACCAGAAGGAGGTGATCTTCCTAGGGTTTGTTGTGTTAGGAGAAGGACTCTAGGCAAATGAGGAAAAGATCCAAGTCATTCTTAAGTGGCTGACACCAAAGAATGTCATTAAGGTTCAAAGCTTTTATAGCTTAGCTTCTTTATATAAGCAATTTATCAAAAACTTCAATACCATAGCCGTCCCCTTAACCGAAATGATAAAGAAGAATGGAGGGTTCAGGTAGACCAATTGAGCTGAGCAAAGCTTTAGGGAGATCAAAGAGAAGCTCACCTCGACGCCTATCCTTCCACTACTCAATTTTGACAAACCTTTCAAATTGGAATGCGATGCATCGGGAACAGGAATTGGCACTGTCCTGATGCAAGAGCGACGACTAGTTACTTACCATAGTAAGATACTTAGTAGTCCTACCCTGAATTATTCTGTGTATGAGAAAGAGTTGTACTCTCTTTACTAAGCCCTTATTGTTTAGCAACACTATTTGTTGTCACGAGAGTTTGTTATTTATACAAACCATGAGTCTCTAAAGCATCTAGGAAGTCAGAATAAGCTTTTGAAAAGGCAAGCAAAGTAGTTGGAGTTTATGGAAGGGTTTTTGTACATCATCTAGCATGCTCATGATCCTCATTTCGGCCTTACCCTAAAACAATGTAAGGATAGAATTGCTATTAAGGGGTATTATCTTAAAGAAGGCTATATGTTCAAGGATCGAAAGCTGTGTATACCGAATTGCTCCATGCATGAGCTATTGATCAAGGAAGCTCATAATGGCAGATTATCAGGTCACTTTAGGTAGACCAAGACAACCAATCTGGAGGGAGAACTTTTGTTGACCAGGGATGTCCATAAGATAGTTAATAGTTGTAAAGTGTGCAAGCAAGCTAAGGGGAAGAGAGAACCCTATGGAGAATACATGCAACTGCCAACACTAACCTTACCTTGGCCAACCTTAACATGGACTTTGTCCTAGGGTTGCCCCGAACATCCAAAGGCAAAGATTCTATCTTTGTTGTAATAGACTACTTTAGCAAAACAGTGTACTTCATTCCATGCCATCAGACTAACAATGCTTTATATATTGCTGATTTGTTTTTGCAGGAGGTTATCCGACTACATGGGCTATCGAAGACCAGACTATTGTCTCAGATTGAGACATAAAGTTTTTGAGCTATTTTTGGAAGACTCTTTAGAGAAGACATGGAATTAAACTTGTATTTAGCTCTAATAGCCACCTTCAAACTGATGGCCAGATTGAAGTGCTGAATAGGATGCTAAGCAATCTACTCAAAGTTGTTGTAAGAAAGAACTTGAGGGATTAGGATCTAAGCCTACCAGTTGTAGAGTTCGTATACAACTGAACTGTCCATAGTACTATTGGGAAGACCTTATTCAAGGTTATCTATGGCTTTAGCCTTGTTATTCTCCTAGATATGATTATCACCTTAGCAACTATTGAAACAAGTTAATTCGAAGTTGATCGAGCCCAAGAACTGCAAGAATTACGCCAGTTCATAACCAAGAAGATCTCTAAATTCAATTTGAGACAATACGAAGTTGGTAGCCAAGACCACTTAACTGTATCCTTCCATCCAGGAGACTTGGTATGGATATACCTTAACCAAAAACAATTCCCACACTTAGGACAAAATAAACTATCTCCTGGAGCTAATGGTCAACTCAAAATCTTAAAGAAGATCAACCGTAATGCCTACTAAATTGGCTATGGCCTAGAACTAATATTTTTTGTACAAGCCTTTGAAGTCCTCTAGCTCGGCTTCTTGTGATTAGTCAGGGGGTTGAATCCTATCATCTGCCTGGGGATCAGAAAGATTTGTCCTCAAATCTAAAGTGGTTTCTACTCGTTCTTTTAGGACGTTTGCAGGATCTTTTTTGCTAGTTGATGGGGAATCAAATCGGATACATTGAAGGTAGAGGAGACACTATAATCATTAGGTAACTTGATCTGGCAAGCATTGCTGTTGATTTTCTTTAAGACCTTGAATAGGATGTTAGCTCGAGGAGAGAGTTTGCTTTATCTTAAGAGCAGGAATCACTCTTGGTTAAGGTGAATCCATACTATGTCTCTTGGCTGAGGTGATTCCATACTAACTCTCTTGGCTAGAATGAAATAGTTCAACAGCTTCGGCTGCCATTCTCTTGTTGTCTCTGTATTACATCCCGGCATAACATAGGATGTACCATCACATAGGAATACATGTTGAACACTTAACTCAACCTGCTCATTCATCAAAAGACAACATTATTTACATAATAAAGTGGTTTCTACATCGGAGTTCAACTAGATTTCCTGTTACAAATTATATGTACAATATAATATTTACATCAAAACATGAACTAGCATTTTCCTTTGTCATCTTCACAGTACTAGAATCCTTGACTTAATACAAGCTCCATACAAAAGTCACTGACTTCGACGAGTCATACTCTCAATATATATATCCTCCCTTAGCGTTAGGCCCTTCATGATACAATTAACCTAGGGATAAAATATCTTATCTCCTCAACTACTAAAGATGAGTAAGAATGGATAATATACAATACAATATAGATAATATAGCATACCACAATTGAAACATCTCAATCATAACCCATAAGTTTAACTTCTCATATACTTTTACCCAACTGAGCATTTACTACTAGCAATGTAGCATGTTATGCTCATGCACATAGCATGCATCGATACTGATATCCTATGCCCTCCAAACTTCTTTTGGTTAGTCGACATAGTCGAGCATTTGGATACAACATCTAAGAACCTAGAGCAATAAGGAGCTACCTGGGAGTATGACCCCCACCAAATTGGACTACATGGTATAGTCTACCATTTTCAAAAAGGGCAACAAGGAGCTACCTAGGAGTAGGACCCTTAACATTGCTTTACAAAATTAGACTAGACACTATAGTTCACCAAATCAAAATAGCAATACTACCAAATTAGATAGTCTACTAAATCAAAGTAACAATACTACCAAATTAGACCACACACTGTAGTCTACCAAATTTGACTATCAAAATAGTCACAATGTTCAGGAAATGCAATCTATATGCTTCCAAAAATTAAGTTTATAAAGCCATGCTTTTTCCATGATCACTTAGAAGCCTCATTCTGAAATTTCTAACTAATAGGTCCCTTTTCGTGCCATGTTGTGCTATGATATGCAATAGCAACTCAAGAATATGAATTAGCACAATCAATCTTTAAGTTTTATCCAACCTAGTAATCTAATTCTAGTTTTCGAACTTTGCCAAGCAGAATTCTAGTATCTTACTTAGAGTTTACTTAGGTGAACACCTAGAAGATTAAGCCAGCAATTACTCAACTTCCTTAGTTGGCACAATCATTCATAAACATGATTCATCACCCAATGTAGCAACATAACAATTTAACCAAGGTACAGATACTGTTATTTATAATCACTACATCTGCATTTTACCATAATACTATATCAATTCACCTAAGATATACTCATATTCAATCAACACAGCATCAAACAGCATGTAATATTATGAGTAGCAATATATCTACTCCAAGCATGGGTCAGATCCCCTTACCTAGGCTTAACAATAGTGTAATATCCTATACTTTGTGACATGGTCCTTTCTTACTTATCAAACCCATGAAAACATAGCACCGTCTTTAAATCAAGTATAGGTTGAACCTGAACTATTATATGCTTTCATTTCTACATTTTTAAACTTCAATTGAATATATCTTACTCATTTCCTATCTAATTTCAGTAAACTTTAAATCGTTACAATCATTATTTTGAGTACTATTACTATATATTAAGAAATAATCAATATTTTTAAAAACCCAAAAATACCCTTTTCTTGTTATGACTCAATCGTACACTACCATAACTCCGTAATTAACTTGTGTAAGCTCTAGTATTGGACTAAAAATCCTAAAAATTATACTTTCCAAACTTATCCAACAACACTTATTATACTCCAAATTGTTCATTTGACATGGATTGAATAAACATTCTAATAATACTAATTATTATATTACATATTAAGCTAATATATAGGTTTATACTAGGAAAATACATAATAAATAGTATATGAGCCCAATTAATTTTACCAAAAATCCTGTAGAATCGTAAAAATATGTAGTTTAGTTATTGATCACCAACCACACTAAATTAGCTATTATCTATTTTTATGAAAATAGCGATTTTAGCTTAAAATTATGAAAAATTAAGGAAAATAAATAAATTTATGAGTGAGATAAAAACTAAATACTCCAAATGTCATTATAAACATCTAGAAGTCTAAACATGTAGAGCTCATTCATTAATTTCATTAAAAACTAATTAATTCAATAATTTGGCAAAACTAGCAGTTTTATTTAAAATAATTATAAAAAATAGTAAACATGCTTAATTTTTAAAATTATTGTTACCAAAATTAAATATATATATATATATACATATATATATATATTGGGTGTATTACATACAAAAATTGAGCTTAAAACAACATCGTCTAAATTTATAAAAAATGAATTTATTTTCGTCCAAACAAGACATTTTCTTAAGGACTTTATATTTCCAATAATTATTTCACTAAAATAAAATTACTATATTAATATATAGATAAAATAACTCTAAAAAACCAAGTTTCATAATTAAATAACAACATTTAATATTTTTAGAAAAATCACTAGGTTTTGGTCGAAATTTTGGTTTACTTGAGTCGGCTGCCTCTGGCCACCTAACTTTGTTGGAACACCTCATCTGGTGATGCTTTCCTTGACCCCAAATGACCACCACAACTAGACAACAATAGCTTATTGAACCAGCCTAATCAAATTCTATATCTTATTTTTTTAATCTAACTTTCTTATTTTTTCTAATTTGTTTTGGAAATTTCTGGTGTTTTTATTATATTTTCAAACTTTCAATTTTTTTTTCTTTAAGTTTAAAAACCATCTTTCAATACATAAGGTGTCATTTTCTCATTTCTTTGTTTTTGACTCATCATCCAAATTATCCTAAGCTACTACATAGGTATGATGACTCATCCTTGCATTTTTTTTATTAATTTTTCAATTTTTTATATTATTTTACCTTATTTTAATAATAATTTCTTATTACATATGTATATTTAATACAAATAATGCATATTATGTGTTAATACATGTAAATTACATATAATTCAATTTTATTTATTATTTTTATGAGTTAAATAACTTATTTCTAATATCTCACTACATCTAAAAGCTCGAATTTTATAATTATCAGAATTATCGGCTTTATTGATGAACGTTTTCCTCAAATCAATATTTATATATAGCTTATTTTGATAAATTGAATTTACTTGAATCACTTCATCCGACTTTTCTAACTTTTCTATGAAGTTTAAAATAAAACTGATAAGTTAGTCTGGTGCCGTAAATTTAGGAGCTTGGATCCTAAGGTTACTAAACTAGCTCAAAATCTTGAGATATTACAAATATATGTCATTTTTTTTTTTATTTTCAATGCATGTGTGTCATTTCCTCATTTCTTTGCTTTTGACTCATCATCCAAATTAATCCTAACCTACCACATAGGTATGATAACTCATCCTTGCATTTTTTTATTAATTTTTCAATTTTTTATATTATTTTACCTTATTTTAATAATAATTTCTTATTACATATGTATATTTAATACAAATAATGCATATTATGTGTTAATACATGTAAATTACATATAATTCAATTTTATTTATTATTTTTATGAGTTAAATAACTTATTTCTAATATCTCACTACATCTAAAAGCTCGAATTTTATAATTATCAGAATTATCGGCTTTATTGATGAACGTTTTCCTCAAATCAATATTTATATATAGCTTATTTTGATAAATTGAATTTACTTGAATCACTTCATCCGACTTTTCTAACTTTTCTATGAAGTTTAAAATAAAACTGATAAGTTAGTCTGGTGCCGTAAATTTAGGAGCTTGGATCCTAAGGTTACTAAACTAGCTCAAAATCTTGAGATATTACAAATATATGTCATTTTTTTTTATTTTCAATGCATGTGTGTCATTTCCTCATTTCTTTGCTTTTGACTCATCATCCAAATTAATCCTAACCTACCACATAGGTATGATAACTCATCCTTGCATTTTTTTATTAATTTTTCAATTTTTTATATTATTTTACCTTATTTTAATAATAATTTCTTATTACATATGTATGTTTAATACAAATAATGCATATTATATGTTAATACATGTAAATTACATATAATTCAATTTCATTTATTATTTCTATGAGTTAAATAACTTATTTCTAGTATCTCACTACATCTAAAAGCTCAAATTTACAATTATTAGAATTATCAACTTTATTGATAAACGTTTTCCTCAAATCAATATTTATATATAGCTTATTTTGATAAATTGACTTTACTTGAATCACTTCATCCGACTTTTCTAACTTTTCTATGAAGTTTAAAATAAAACTGATAAGTTAGTCTGGTGTCGTAAATTTAGGAGCTCGGATCCTAAGGTTACTAAACTAACTCAAAATCTTAGGATATTACAGATGTATGTCATTTTTTTTTTATTTTCAATGCATGAGGTGTCATTTCCTCGTTTCTTTGCTTTTGACTCATCATGCAAATTAATCCTAAGCTGCCAGTATGATAACTCATCCTTGCATTTTTTTTATTAATTTTTCAATTTTTTATATTAATTTACCTTATTTTAATAATAATTTCTTATTATATATGTATATTTAATACAAATAATGCATATTCTATGTTAATACAAGTATATTACATATAATTCAATTTTATTTATTATTTCTATAAGTTAAATAACTTATTTCTGGTATTTCACTATATCTAAAGGCTTAAATTTTACGATTATCGGCTTTATTGATAAATTAACATTTTTCTCAAATAAATATTTTTATATAACTTATCTTGAGAAATTGACTTTACTTGAATTGCTTCATCTAACTTTACTGTAAAGTTTGAAATAAAACTAATAACTTAGTCCGGTACCCTTAGGGGCTCGATCTGAGGGTTACTAAACTAACTCAAAATCCATGGGTATTACAGACATATGTTATTTTTTTTTTATTTTCAATGTATGAGACATCATTTACTCATTTCTTTGCTTTTGACTCATCATCCAAATTAATCCTAAGCTACCACATAGGTATGATAACTCATCCTTGCATTTTTCTTATTAATTTTGCAATTTTTTATACTAATTTATCTTATTTTAACAATAATTTCTTATTATATATGTATATTTAATACAAATAATGCATCTTCTATGTTAATACATGTATATTACATATAATTCAACTTCATTTATTATTTCTGTAAGTTAAATAACTTATCTCTAGTATATCCCTATATCTAAAAGCTTGAATTTTACAATTATCGGCTTTATTGATAAATTAACATTTTTCTCAAATTAATATTTTTATATGGCTTATTTTGAGAAATTGACATTACTTAAATTACTTCATCTAACTTTTTTAACTTTAGTGTGAAGTTTAAAATAAAACTGATAACTTAATCCGGCAACTTAAATTTAGGGGCTCAAATCTTAGGTTTACTAAACTAGCTTGAAATTCTAGGGCATTACACTCTGATTGAACTTAGCAATCTTCCTCATGACAAACTAGTGTAGCTCATGCAATTCTTGGGCTTGGTTTACTCTAGATTAACTCTCTTCTGTAGCTGCTAGGGTGCCGATCATATCCAAGGGAACGGTAAGATTAAGGCTATAGACTACCTCAAGTGGGGTTTTCCCGATGGTGCTATGGATTGTTCAATTGCATACAAACTCCAGGACTGATAGGTACAAATCTCAATCCCTCAAGTTCTTCCCCGTAACAGCTTTGAGTTAGTTACCTAGTGTCCTATTCACCACTTCAGTCTGGCCATCAGTCTGAGGGTGGCTACTAGAGCTGAACACTAATTTAGTCCCAAGTCTCCTCCAACAAGTCTTCTAGAAATAGCTCAAAAATTTTTTGTCCTCATCTGAGACAATAGTCTTCGATAGTCCATGTAGCCAGACAATCTCTTACAAAAACAAATCTGTAATATATAAGGCATCGTTAGTCCAATGGTACGTAATGAAGTGTGCCATCTTGCTAAAATGGTCCATTACATCGTTAGTCCTCAGGATGTTCGGGCCAACCCTAAGACAAAGTCCATACTGAAGTCAGCCTATGGCATGGTAAGGTCAATGTTAGTAAAGGCATATATTCTCCATGGGATTCTCTCTTCCCCTTGATATGTTTACACACTTGACAATGACCAACTACATTATAGACATCCTTAACTAAACCTGGCCAATAAAAATTCTCTTTCAACAAGTTGGCTATCTTGACCTCCCCAAAGTAGCCTAAAAGTCCACCGCTGTGAGCTTCCTAGACCAATAGTTCACGTATGGAGTAGTTTAGAATACATAGCCTACGGTCCTTAAATAGATAGTGATCCTTAAGATAATATCCTCCTACAATTAATCCTTCACGACACTGTTCAACAACAGAACTAAAGTGAGGGTCATTAGCCTTCTGCTCAGTGATGAGTGAAAATCCCAATAGCTTTGTTTGCAAAGTGGTCAGTAAGGTTCGCCGTCATAACAGATCATTGATGACTACATTTACGCTTCTCTTCTTGTGTCGAATGACGTACGAGAAACCTTCCATGAACTATAACCACATCGCTTATCTTTTCAAAAGCTTATTCTGACTCCTAAGAAGCTTCAATGATTCATGGTCAATGTAAATAACAAACTCTCGTAGTAACAGATAATGTTACCAAATAGTATGGGTTCGGAAAAGGAAGTACAACTCCTTCTCGTATACAAAATAGCTAAGTGTTGGGCCACTCAGGAACTCACTATGGTAAGCGACGAGCCATCGTTCTTGCATCAGGATAACACCAATTCTAATTCCTGATGCATCACATTCTAATTCGAAGGGTTTATCAAAATATAGCAGCTACAGGATAGGTGGCGAGGTGAGTTTTTCCTTAATTTCTCTAAAACTCTTTTAAGCTCAATCGTTTTACCTAAATCCTTTATTCTTCTTCGTCAACTCGGTCAATGGGACGGCTATTATACTGAAGTCCTTAATAAATCACCTATAGAAGGAAGCTAGGCCATAGAAACTTCAAACTTCAGTGACATTATTTTGGCATTGGCCATTCCAAAACAGCTTAGATCTTCTCTTCATCTACTCGGATTCCTTCCCCTGGTACTATAAACCCTAAAAAAATCACCTTACTTTTGCAGAATGTACACTTCTCCATATTCCCATACAACTTTTCAATTCGCAAAATGTCAAATACTTTATGAAGATGTTGAACATAGTCGTTCAAGTCAGTACTGTATACTAATATATCATCAAAGTACATGATCAACATCTTTCATGTAAAGGGCGCATTACATGGTTCATTAACATCATGAATGTGCTTGCCATATTCGTAAGTTCGACTGGCATAACCAACCATTCGTAAAGTCTATGCCTAGTCTTAAAGGTAGTCTTCCATTCATCACCCAACCTCATGTAAATTTGGTGGTAGCCACTTCGTAAACCTATCTTTGAAAATATCCTTCCACTATGAAGGTCATCCAACATGTCATCAAGCCTTGATATTGGGTATCTGTACTTGAAAGTAATTCGATTGATTACTTGGCTATCAATGTACATACGCCATAAACCATCCTTCTTCGAAAAGAGTAGAGTTGGTACAGCATATGGGCTTATGCTTTCCCTTACATATCCTCGCTCTATGAGCTTATCTACTTACTTCTTCAACTTGGCAGCCTACTTAGGGTTTATCCTATATGCAGGTCGATTTGGTAGAGTGGCACCTAACTGTAGATCAATACAATGCTTTATGCATCAGACTGGTGACAATCCTTTAAGCAGTTCTTCTAGTCAGAAAACTCATTTAGCAAGCTTCAAATTTCTTCAGGGACATCTAGCAATTCCTTTATCTCTATTAATCTTCTAACTAACAAGGACATAGGTTCATCAGCCTTCTTAATAGATTGGAACTCTCTTTGGCTCATAACTAAGGCCTTCTTATTACTAGCTCGAGTGAGCTGATTATGAATTTCATTTACTTGGGACGGGGTTAAAGGTTACAACAAAATCTTTCTTCCATCCTTGACAAAGGCCTAGGTGTTCTTATACCCATCGTGAGCGACAAGTTAGTTAAATAACATTCCTAATACTGAATGGTACAATCACTTCTTTAGTTACATGCAAAGTATCCTTATCATGAAGCCAATGCAACTTGTAAGATCAAGGATGCTTTGAGGTTGGCAAACATAACCACTACACAAGGGATTATGTAACAATATTTATACAACTTCCTCCATCCACTATGATCGTACATAATTGGCCTTTATTGGTATACTTGGTATGGAATAGATTCTCTCTCTGGTCTTCATTCGAACTCGACAAGGAACCTAATACTCATTTCGAGACTAGGGTCATCACTTCTCCCGAGTCGGCATAAACATAGGTCTCCTCCTCCTCTACAACCTTAAGCTTCCTAACATCTTCCTTGGGTTCACTCTCATCAGTGCTACCCACGACATCTCCTTTGAGCACCATAACACATCGGCTCGGACACTCAGCAGCCATGTATCGAAAGCCTAAGCACTTGAAGCATTTCACCTCTCTAGTCTTTTGTCTGGAGGTTTATCCCTTCTCATATGTCCTTGGGGTAGTGCCAACCTCAGATTGGCTCTACTGACCGGCTTGACCCTACTAGCTAGCCCTGCTATCATCAAGTTTGTCACTCCTATCCTCGGGTCGATATGGCCTCCTCAGGTAGGATTAAATAAGTAGGCATAATATGGGAGCTCGAGAGAATGTTTATCCAGGTTGGCTAGGAACGTTTCTCCTTTGCTTTTTAACCCTTTATGCGATCTTGATCACCTCTTTCATGGTATAAAACCTCTACACTTCCACAATATTGCAAATCTTATACTTGAGTCTAGAAATGAACCTTGATATTATACGGGCTTCCGATTCTTCCATGTCGATTCAGATCATCAACATCTAGAACTCTCTAACATAGTCATCAATAGATTGTTTTCCTTGGCAAAGCTCTTGCAATTTTTCAAACGTATCTTGTAGGTACGCTTCGGGCATAAATCTACCCCTTAATAACCTCTTCACCTCGTCCTAAATTCTGACACCTCATCTTCCATCCCTTGCTCATGCTGCATTCAAATTTTCCCACTACATTGTTACATACCTAATAAACTCCAATTTAGCAAGTCGAACCTTAACAGTATTCATGCATCCGTAACAGTCAAATACCTTCTCGACTTTCTCTTCCCATTCTAAGTATTCATTGACATCTCCACCTCCATTGAAGGTTAGGATTTGAACCTTGACATTATCTAAGCCTCGAGAAGCTTGGCATCCTCGTCTTTGTAATGGGTAATAGTCAACTTCCTCTTCTTCCTCCCTAAATTCTCCAACATCCAGTTCCCCATCTTCTTCCTCAATCTCCTCTAACTCTAATCTTCATCTAACAGCTTGGCTCTTTAATCCTCCAACTTATTGTAGTTGAATTGGGCAGTTGGTTTGGTTACCTTGGCCATAGTGTCTCTCAGGGGCATGTTCTTATAGGTTAGGTAGCTGTACACCTTGGGGCTATTGCCTGTTTACTTGCATCGCCGTAACTAGACTCTTAACGAAGTTGGTGAGCTTGTTAAGACTATTGTCAACGGACCCCAGGGTATTATTACCATTATGACTATGACTAGGTTAAGCACTACCACTTTAGTCATCAATAACTCCTTACATGCTCAAATCTAAAATAGTTTAATACCCTTCTGTAAACCCTACTTTTAGTAGACCTAATATTTGATTAAGAGTACTTTCTAAACGTTCCTAAGGATCAACTAAACTAAAAACTTAACTTTCACAAGATTTCACGTGCTTAACTTCATTAAATGAGACAAGACCATTCCATGACCCAAAAGGACATTAAATGGTAGATTTAAATAAAGAAGAAAGGAGAGCCATGCTCTTGTCTTTCAACCATCAATCACTTTCTCTTACACATCACTATTCACCCCTTAATGCTTACATCATCAATAGTTGCAATTATTGACTTTTGTGTAAGCTACAAGACAACACTTTTAAGACATTTTAACCACTCATTCTCTCTCAATTCCAACCAGCCACTTTCTCCCTTACTTCTCTCACTTTCAATTTCACTTTCACATCTTCTTTCTGTCATTTGAAACAAACATAAAAAGGAGAAACAACCTTACCCCACAAAATCAACTTTGCCCCCATTTTTCAAGCCTCACTAACAGCATTTCCTTCTCTTTTTCTTGTATCATTTTCTTCCAACATCTAAGCTCTTTTAGAACCATTAAAACCTTCCACAAACCCCATTCCAAAAGATCAAACAACTCGGGTTTCCAAAAGGTAGTAAAAAGGAGGAAGCAAAGTTAAGAGCTTAAGTGGAACCTTAGTACACAACCACCATATTTTGCTTTAAGGACAAGTAAGTGTTTCTTGGGATTAGTGGGTTAGTGTTTATGTTAGGAGACTTTGATTTATTGAAGATATAAGTAAGGTTTAAGTTGTTATAACACCAAAAACCGTTTTAAGAAACAAGCTCATGAAACCCTTACATGAAGTTGAAAAATGAGTATGTAAAGATACTTGTGTAACACTTTAAATGGAAGATTTTAAGTTGAGAAAATATTGAAACAAGAACTCGAATGGAAGATGAACAAGCTAGACGTGAGGATTCAAAATTCCTTTGAATGTTGATTTTATTTCGGTTAGTTAAACATACTCAAATCTAGACTTAAGTTAAGAAAAAATTCATCACATGAAGTTTTATGAAGAAACCAACTTTGTATGACATGAGCTATGATATGGAAGTTGTATTAAGTATATTATCTTCTATTTTTTTATGTGGAGCATGAGTTAAAGAATCATCTTATGGAAGAAAAGTTAAGTTAAGATTTGGATACAAATAGTTTAAGTGCATAATCTAACACCTAAACTTAAGGAAATGATGAAACAAGTTGAAAAACCAAACAAGAACCCCTTGGCATCATCATGACCAGATCTGGAACATGGGTAAGAGACACTTAAAAATATGATAAAAGTAAATGAACAAAGTGAAAAGATCAACCAAAGCAAGTATGGTAAGTATACAAAGCCTAAAACTCTCAAAACAAGCCTAGAAATCTAAGTTGGGCCTTCGATAAATTTTTTACCAACACTTTAAAACATTAAGAGAGGTTTTTTTGAAGCCCATAAGAAATCTACCTAAGATCCATAGGCCCAACAAAGTCATTAACTTTAGTTTGAACAAAAAACAAGCCCATTTGACAACTTAAGCCCACTAAAAGGCCCATGAAGCGGTTGTTAGCCTTAGGAATATAAATCAAAGTTATAAATTTGATCTCAAGGAGTATTTTAGGCTTAGGATAAAATCTTAAGACCAAGCCCAAAGGATTTCTCAAGTTAGCAAAAAGTCCATTTACCATACAAGGCCCAAAAGCACTCCAACACATGAAGAATGCTACTGTTATGACCCATGGATAGAATTTTATACCTCATTTCCAAAATCTAACCTCACCATGTTAAAGTACACTAAAAAACGATGAAGATTGACTATGAGATCATAAAAATCGGATTTAAAATGAAAAAGTTATATGCGATTGAACTTTAAGTAAAAACCAAGAAAAATTTCAAAAACTAGTCAAGAGTATAACTTAAGAAAAATTAACTTAGTTTCTTAAGCTTATTTCAATCCCTTATAAATATTATTTTGATGACCAGGGGATACCGTATACGAAGACAACTTGCCGCTGGATTACTTTAATTAATCCACATAGCTGAGTGAGTAAATTCCCAACGACTTTTTACTTAATTTTGCTTGTAGAATAGATGTACCTAAACTTATATATATGAATTTAGATGCTTGTGGGATATGGGAAGTGCATGTGTATGAATTTGTAGATGAATGCAATGACTTGTTAATTATATATAATAATGGGAATTGTTTGTACTATTATATCATGTAAATTGTATGGAATAAAATTGTCTGATCACCTTTAAAATTGAGTTAATCACTTATACGATTAAGAAATCAAAATGAATCATGCATTCCCCATATTGCATACAGGTAACACCGACTACCACTTCATGCAGAAGATGGGAAGGGACTCACAGGAGGATGTATCTCCTGCAGGATTGAGCACTAGCTATGTTATCATATATATTGAGTCTCTGTCCTAAGCTGATGGGCTTACTAGGCGCTGGAAGACGCCAACCGTCAGTGAGGGGCCAAGTCTTATGGCTTCTACTTAGGGCATGTGTTTGTGGATTGCGAAGGCCACCACACCGCTAGATTGGGATTTTAAAAATATGATTTGTTATTCGGTAAAGAAAGTATACATATATATAGAGAGAGAGTTTTGTTTTGGCGTAAGCATAATAGTGCAAATGAAAAAAAAAAAACCAAAGTCTAGAACCCAAATTTCGGTTTGGGTCTGTTAATTATCTCCAATCCCCGACTTCAGGGGACGTAATTCTGAGTCGTATGTAGTTCCTAAGTCACTACATGCATTGTTTGGCATACTGATTGTTTATGCATTCATATGATTGTGCATCTAATAAATTTCTGTTATGTGGTACTGATGAGAGTAATTATCTCACTAAGTTTAAGCTTAAGCTTACACCCCTATAAATTTTTATTGTTGTAGGAAAACCTCTTTACTAATCTAGGCCAAAGCATGCCGTGGTAAGTCTCATGTAAAGACAGGTTAATGCGATCAAAGAGCAAAGAAGACATTTTGTAATAGATTTATAGACATTTATAGACATTTAGATACTTTTATGTTTTTGCTCATAACACAAATTTAATGCGGTTCCATTATGAACTGCATTTGTTTGTAATATTCTTTTGGTGTGGGTCTTACTAACCCATACAATTAGCTAATTTATAACATCAAGGTAATTTTAATTAAATTGATCTATATTACTTGTCTATGGGCCTAGTAGTAATGTAGAGTGGAAGGAGCCTTATGTATCGTATGAAAGGCCTATGATCAGCAAGGGGGTTAATAATAGACCTTTATATGGTACACGGTGACTTACCACGACAACAATACTGTTGGGTCGTAATACCTTCTAAACAGATTAACAACTTACTAACAACCTTAATACCCAATAGTTACTTAAACAAAATAGAAACAAAATTGCTCTGTTTTTGTGATGAAAAACAGAGTAACAATGAAACCACACTTTCTATCACATTAACACATTGTAGTAGCTATAGAAAGAACACAGCGGCCACAAATAGTAAGGTGAACAAAAACTTCACTGTAACTTCACATACTCTCTCACAAAACTTAGCTTTGATACCAGTGAAGCTGCTGCATCTCCGGGATTGTATACATAGAGAAGCACCACAACTAATGAACCAAAAAGGAAATAGAAAAGAAACTAGCAAAGTTCAGGTAGCTACCGAATGGATATGATACATCAATCGATCCTACTCGGCCTACAATTCACTAGATATGACACATCGGTCCGAACTGAAAGGTCACTCACCACTAATCCTTGCTAAAGGGAATAGATAAGAGTTAAGAGATGATGAGAGCACTAAGGTTGCTCAAAATGAAATAATTCTGTCTTAGAAACTAAAGTTGTGCGTACAAGGAAAGTGGGGGTTTATATACCCGTTCAGTGGGGTTGCTTTATATGTATGAAAAGACAAAAAACTTATTATATACTAGGTTATATAAGACATACTAAAAGGGATAAAAGAGAATAAGAATATAAAATACAAAAAAGAAAGAATCATTTTAGAACATTATGTCAGAAGACATGTGTCACTTAGTGACTGGACATCTGAGATATGAGACAACGTAAGTAGAAGCAGAAATGTGTTACAATTAGTGGCCGACCTGATTTGGATCAAGTGGGGAGCCTATAACGACCCAACAGTATCGTTGTCGTGATAGGTCGCCGTGTACCGTATAAAGGTCTATTATCAACCCCCTTACTAATCATAAGCCTTTCATACGATACACAAGGCTCTTTCCACTCTACGTTACCACTAGGCCCATAGACAAGTAACATGGAGCAATTTAACTAAAATTACTTCTATGTTATAAATTAACTAATTGTGTAGGCTCGTGAGACCCACACCAAAACAATATTACAACCAAATGCAGTTCATAACGGAACTGCATAAAATCTAAGTTATGCGCAAAAACATAAAAGTATCTAAATATCTATAATCTATTACAAAATGTCCTCTTCGCTCTCTGATCGCTCCAACTTGTCTCTACATGAGACTTACCACGGGCATGCCTCGGTCCAGATTGACGAAGAGGTTCTCCTACACCAACAAAAATCTATAAGGGGTGTAAGCTTACGCTTAGTGAGATAAATGCCCTCATCAGTACCACACGACAGAAATTTATTAGATGCACAATCATATGAATGCATGAACAAACAGTATGCCAAACAACGCATGCAGTGACCTAGGAACTACATACGACTTAGAATTTCGCCCCCTGAAGTCGGGGTTTGGAGATAATTAACCGACCCAAACCAAAATCCGGGTTCTAGACCTTGGGTTTTATTTCATTTGCACTATCGTACTCATACCAAAACAAAACTCTACATATATACAAATATATATATACTTCCTTTACCAAAATCAAATCATATCTTTTAAAATCCCAAGTCTAGCGGTGTGGTAGCCCCCGCAGTCTACAAACACACGCCCTAAGCAGAAGCCACAAAACTCGGCCCCTCGCCAACGGTTGGCGTCTCCCAGTGCCTAATAAGCCCATCAGCTTAAGACAGAGACTCAATATATATGATGGCATAGCTAGTAGCCAATCCTGCAGGAAACTCGTATTCTTGTGAGTCCCTTCCCATCTTCTGCGTGAAGCGACAGTCAGTGTTATCCGTATGCAATATGGGGAATGCATGATTCATTTTGAGTTCTTAATCATATTAGTGATTAACTTGATTTTTAAGGTGATCAACCAATTTCATTCCATACAATTCACATGTATATATTCATACAAACAATTCCCATTATTATATATAATTAACAAGTCATCACATTCATCCACAAATTCATACACATGCATCTCCCATATCCCACAAGCATCCAAATTTATAAATATAAGATTAGGTGCATCTACTTTACAAGCACAATCAAGTAAAGAGTCATCGGGAATTTACTCACTCTGCCATATGGGTCAGTCAAAGTAATCCAAAAGCAAGTCGTCTCCGTAAACAATGTCCCCTGGTCATTGAAATAATTTTTATAAGGAATTGAAGCAAACTTAAGAAACTAAGTAAATTTTCCTTAAGTTATATTCTTAACTAGTTTTCGTAATTTTTCCGGGTTTTTACCTAAAGTTCAATTACGTATAACTTTTTCGTTTTAAATTCAATTTTTATGATCTTATAGTCAATATTCATCGTTTTTTAGTGTACTTTAACGTGGTAAGGTTAGATTTTCGAAATGAGGTATACAATTCTGTCCATGGGTCAGAACAGTAGCGTTCCTCATGTGTTGGAGTGTTTTTGGGCCTTGTTTGGTAAATGGGCTTTTTGATAACTTGAGGAATCCTTTGGGCTTGGTCTTTAGATTTTATCCTAAGCTTAAAATACTCCTTAAGATCAGATTTACATCTTTGATTTATATTCCTAAGGCTAACAACCATTTCTTGGGTCCTTTAATGGGCTTAAATTGTCACATGGGCTTGTTTTTTGTTCAAACTAAAGTTAATGACTTTGGTGGGCTTATGAGGTCTTAGGTGGATTTCTTATGGGCTTCAAAACAACCTCCCTTGGTACTTTAAGGTGCTGATCAGATTTTTATTGAAGGCCCAACTTAGAGTTCTAAGCTTGTTTTGAGAGTTTTAAGCTCGGTTTTGAGTTTTAAGCTTTATATGCTTACTATACTTGCTTTAGTTAATCTTTTCACTTTGTTCTTTCACTTTTATCATATTTTTAGGCTTCATTCTCCCACGTTCCAGATGTGTTCATGATGGTTCTAAGGGGTCCTTACTTGGTTTTTCAACTTGTTTCATCATTTCCTTAAGTTTAGGTGGTAGATTATGCACTTAACTACTTATGTACAAATCTTAACTTAAGTTTCCTTCCATCAAATGATCCTTTAACTCATGCTCCACATAAAGAAATAAAAGATCTTATACATAATACAACTCCCATATCATAGCTCATGTCATACAAAGTTGGTTTCTTCATAAAACTTTATGTGATGGATTTTTCCTTAACTTAAGTTTAGATTTGAGCATGTTTAACTTAATGGAAACAAAATCAACATCCAAACAACTATGGAACCCTCACGTCCAACATGCTTATCCTCCATTAAAGTTCTCATTTCAAGATTTTCTTAGCTTAAAATCTTCCATTCAAAGCATTAAACAAATATCTTCACAAAACACCAACTTTACATGCTCATATTTCAACTTCATGTAAGGGTTTTATCATTTATTTCTTAAAATGATTTTTGGTGTTATAACAACTTAAACCTTACTCATATCTTCAAGAAATCCAAGTCTCCTAACATAAATACTAATCCACACATCACAAGAAATACTTACTCGTCCTTAACGCAAAGTTTGGTGGTTGTGCACTAAGGTTCCATCTTAAAAGGTCTTAGATGGTGAAAGAAAATGATACAAGAGCAAAGGAAAATAATGCCGTGAGTGAAGCTTCAAAAATGGAAAAAAAATTTGATTTTGTGGGGTAAGGTTGTTTCTCCTTTTTATGTTTGTTTCAAAGGAGAGCAAGATGAAGTGAAAGTGAAATTGAAAGGGAGAGAAATGGTGGAAGAGTGGCCGGTTGGAAATGGAGAGAGAAGGAGTGTTTAAATATCTTGAAAGTGTTGTCTTGTAGCTTACACAAAGTCAACAATTGCAACTCTTGATGATGTAAGCATTAAGAGGTGAATAATGATGTATAAGAAGAAGTGACTGATGGGTGAATGACACGTACATGGCCCCTCTTTCTCCCCTTTTTAGATCTGCCATTGGAAGTCTTTTTATGCCATGGAGTGGTCTTGTCTCCTTTATTAAAGTTAAGCTTATGAATTCTTGTGAAAAATTGTCCATATGTAGTATAAGTGAAGAGGTGATAAGGAAATTGTCTTATCACTAGATTTTGATAAGTTATCAATTGATAAATGATTCCAACTCTTAATTGATAAGTTATCTAAGGTGATTGGTTGGTCTACTTATTTATGTGTAAGGCTTATACATAAAGATAAGGGCATAACCTTATAGAAAATCGTTTTAGGATTTTTATCTTACATTGTTTTGTAATTTATGATTTGATTTTTGTAGAATTGTGAAATTTTCTAAAGTTGAATGAAATTATTCAAATTAAATTATCGATTAATTGTTTAGGGTTAAAATTTCTTAATGGTTTTAAGGTTTAGGGTTTTAAGTAGCTTTAGAGCTCGTAGTTCTTCAAGCTCAGGTTTTATCGACAATTGGCTTTTGAATTGTAAAAATATAATTCGTTTCTAAATATAAACTTAAGTTTTTAGTTTAGTTGATCTTTAAGAATGGTCGGAAAGTACTCTTAATCGAGTCTTAGGCCCACTAAAAATAGGGTTTACAGAGCCAATCAGCTTAGCAAAAAGTTAGCTATCTTGAAGTTAGACGCCAGTGGGTTAAGGTAAGAGCTCAACTCGGCTAGTTCTGACCTATCTTCTAGATTAGGACTTCGCCATTGGGTAGGTACATATTAGATACACATGAGGATCAAAGAGACAGGTCGGTAAGAGGTTGGATTGGGATAGGAGTCTCCGTCTCAACTATAGCTTAGAGTTACTATTTTCTATGCAAGCTCTTAAAGTCCTCTAGCTTAGCTTCTTGTGATTGGTCTAGGGGGTTGATTCCCATCGGCCATGTATCATCCTTTTTGGGCACCAAAAGCACTAGAACAACACAAGGGCTAAGACTTTCCCTTACATATCTTCTTTCTAATAGCTCATTAACTTGTCATTGGAGCTCAAAGCCTATTCAAGGTTCATTCGATAAGCTGGCTTATTCAACAAGGCGGTACTAAGTATGAGGTCAATGCAATGTTCTATGTCTCGAATAAGGGATAACCTCTCAAGCAATTGTTTTGAAAACAAGTTGGCATATTCATCTAGTAACTCCCTTATTTTTAAGGGTAGTTCACCCCATTCTTTCAACTCTAATAGGTGCCTAACCAACATAAGGGTCGACATGTCAGCTTTAATGGCCTCTTAGAGCTCGACTCTATTCATCACCAGAGTCTTCTTCAATCTACAAGCAAGTTTTGTCTACAGTTTATTAACTTCGCTTGGCGACATCGAGTTCAACATAATCTTTTAGTCATCCTTTTCGAACACATATGTATTCTTATATCCATCATAGATAATTCTTCTATCAAATAGCCATGGTCAGCCAAGCAATATGTGTAAAGCTCTCATAGGCAATACGTCGTAAAGAATCTCGCCAGAGTCATTTTCAATAGTAATTAGCAGTAGTATTTGCCGGGTGACATGTAGTGCTCCCTTCTCACTTAACCAATGCAACTTATATAGCCTTGGATGTGTAATAGTCAAAACTTTAGCCTTGTGATTAAATCAACTAATGCCATATTGGTATAGCTTCTGCTATCCACAAGTAGTGCGTACACTTGATCATTCATGCTATAGGTGATATGAAACAAGTTCTCCCTCTACTTCTCCTCACATGAGGGTTCTAAGTTCATTGCGTGTTGGACAACCAAGATCAACTAATCCAAGTCCTCGATAAACACGTCCTCTTCAATCTATTCATTCTCTTAAGAAGCTTCTTTCTAGACAGTAATCACCTCCTCCTCGAGTTTCTCATTAATACTTTCCACTTCTAACTTTAGGACATCTCCCTTGATGACCATAGTCCTCTGGTTCAGGCATTGAGCAACCATACATCCAAACCCTTGGCATTTGAAACACTTTATCTAGCTCGTTGTCCTACCAGATCCTTATCCATTCTCATAAGTTCAGGTCAACACATTACCTTTTGTTCGGCCTTTCTAGTTAGTCCAAACATCACCTGTCTGATCGGGTCAACATTCGGCTAACCTTAGTAACTTCCTTGAACAAGTTGGCTAACCGACAATCGAGTCAGCATTCAGCTCTTTCTTTACCTTTCCACTCATTGAGCTATTTATATGGCCTCATTCATTGTGGTAAATCGTTAGAGTTCCACAATGTCTTGGATGTCACTCCTCAAGCTTATAAGGAACCTAGAGATCTTTAACGTAAGTGGCTTCTCTACTTCATAGTGAATCATAAGCATTTGAAATTCTTAGACATATTCCTCAACAGTTCGACCACGCTATCTCAACTCCTAAAGCTAAGTAAAAGTGTCTTGTAGATAAGTATCCAATACAAATCTGTTTCTAAGTATTCTCTTCATCTTAAGTCAAGTATTAATCTCTATGTATCCTTCTCGGCTCCTCATTGCCTAGAAATTCTTCCACCACATGGAGATATACCCAAAGAACTCAACAACAGCAGTTTTCACTTTCTTGTAATCCCCATATTGGTCGTTCCACCTTTTTCCCCTAATCCAAGTATTCATCCATACGTCCAGACCCATTGAAGCTTAGAATCTAAAGCTTCACATGGTCAAATGCTCAAGGTACTTGAGTTCGCTATTCCTCTTCATAATACCCTTCCTTACATCTTCTCTTAAATCTCCTAAATCAATTCTTCTCCTCACTTATCTAACTACTGCTTTACCTCAAACTTGTCAAGTTGGGTTTTAACCTCTAGTAAGTCGGGTAACTCGTAAGGTATTAGCCATCGCATCTAATCTCTCATCAATGCTTCTAGGTTTACCTTGGGATTGTCAACCATGGTAGACAACACTGTTGTTGTTATCCTTAACAATAGTATTAATACTTGGTTCAATCATTTTCCTTAACAAACTCAGCTCCAAATCTTCAAGTCAGAGCTACAACTGATACTACTCCAAATCCAGTAACACTTTGTCCCTTCAAACTAGAAGCTCAATAACTAGCAAACATGGCAACTAGATTAACACAAAAAACTTGCTTTGTTTCACATACCCAAAACAAAGTACAGATAAAACTTCGAAACAGACTTCTACAACTCAAATGAAACCTCTACTCTAATACCAAGATATTGTATACCGTAGGCAATAATAGACAAAGTTGGTTGTAGGGATAGGTCTAAGCTTCCCAAAAGCTTGAAAAAGGTGATGAGGAAACTCACGAAAGGACGAAAGATAAATAAAGGAGTAAGCAAAACCCACAAACAACTCTAAAAGATATGATACATCAATGGAACTTCTAAAGACCCATGACACTACTTAATATGACACATGGATGATTTAATGAGGTTACTCGTCATTTAACCTTGCTTAAGGGTTAGGATAAGAGTAAAATGGGAGTAAGCAATAAATGCTTACGAGAGGAAAATGATCAGTATATTAATGATAATTTGTCTCCTATGGCTACAAGTATAAGAGGTATTTATAACCAAAAAGTTAGGGTAACTTGCCAAAAACGGAAAAGATAAAAAGGGTATTGTCCCAAAGAAGCAATGTATAAGAATACAAAAGGATAAAAATGAATATTTAAGAAAAACAATTATTAGTGTAGCAAATTCTACATGTAGTCTTGTACACGTAACAAAGATGTATTGGCGATGCCATTAAAGAATGCAGATAAAAGAGTACAAGCTGATTGAGTATCCGAGTAAGGGTGCTGAGCAAGCATAAACTCATTCGAATTGGAGTGGTTAATGATTACTTCAGGGCAAATCTCTCAAACTCTCGATAAGAGTGATGTTGAGCAATTGGTCGGCTTAATCATAGCTAAGCAGGCACACGAGATTTAGCTAATGTCTCGACATTCTTCAAGTTGGCACACAACTTCCAAGAGGTAAGTAATCATATAACTCAGCATACAGAGTTTATTGGTAGGAAGGAGAAACTCGACTTTAGCAAAAGTCGATTGGAGCATAAGGATTTGCCCTGCCAATCCCTCTAGTCCTCAGGCTCAGCTACAAGTTGAAGGCCTAGTAACCCAATTCCTATCATGATCAATGGGAGTAAATTCATTTTCCGGTATTATATATCATTGACATTTTGCTTATAAGTAATGATATAAACTGATTAAATGAAATTGAGAGATCTTTCAAATAATTTCAAATGAAAGACCATAAGAATGCATCCTTTATGCTAGGCATACAAATCCATCGTGATTGTTCATAAGATATATTAGACTTATCACAAAGAGCATATATCGATAAGGTACTTAGCAGATTTAGCACAAAAGATTATGTACTAAGAGTATTCCTATGGCTAAGGGTGATAAGTTCTATTTGCATCAATTTCCTAAGAATGACATTGAGAAAAAAGTAATAAAGCAGATCCTTTATGCATCAGTGGTAGAGCGTCTCATGTATACTCAAGCTTGCATACATTCAGATATTGAGTACATTGTTAGAATACTTGGCAAATATTTGAGTAATCCAAGCATGAATCATTGGAAAGCAACAAAGCATCTTATGTGATACTTGTAAAGAACAAAGGATTATATGCTTACATATTGGAGATTTGATCATTTGTAGATCATTGGGTATTTCAACTTCAATTATGCTAGATGCCTTGATAGTAGAAATCTACTTCTGGTTATGTTTTCATAATGGTTGGTAAGCTATTTTATGGGAAAATGTCAAATAGATTCTAATAGCTTTTTCTACAATGGAGGTAGAATTTGTTACTTGTTACAAGTCATCAAATCAAGAAATATGATTGCAAAATTTTATTGCAGGGCTGCAAATTATTGATGGCTTTGAAAGACTATTCAAAATTAAATATGATAATAAGGTTGTTGAACTATATTATAAGAACAATAGAAGCTCATCAAAATCAAACATATTAACATAAAGTTTTGTGTTGTTAAAGAGTGAGTTCAAAGTTCTCAAGTGTCGATTGAATATATTAGTACAAATCTCATCGTTGTGGATTCACTTACTAAGGCTTTAACACCTAAAGTGTTTCATAAACACGTTGCTCGTATGAGTGTTGTTAATTTTGATGATGTACCGATATAGTAGGAGATTTGTTTTTAGTTGATATTCAATTATATGCTACATTTTTTTTTTTATAATTAACTCATACATGATTGTTTCTTGAATTCTTTGAAATAAAGTTCTATATATTCTAATTGCAATTATGCATACAATGTGGAGTATGTTATGAGTTATAAAAATAGGACTTGTTGAAAATAGATATGTTAAGAATCATATTACATATAATTTCAATGCTACACATCCATTCTTGATCTATATCATTTATCTATGACCATTGATGGGTCTTATCACAACAAATGATGATAAAGACTGCTTTGATCCTATATTAGTATGATTGATGGACCAAATTGTTTGAAGATGAGACTCAATATACGTAGTAAAGGTTTGAACTCATAAGAATTTTACAAGGTACAATTATTAGGTGATACATATGACCTAAGTGCAAAACTGTTATAATTTTGTAGGTGACTATATCAATTAATTATATATTATTTACTATCTAATTGAGTTAAGAAGTTAATCCAATAAATAAAAATAGTCATTCAGTTGATAAATAAATAAAATATATATCGCTCATAAACTTATCTTTATGAACTTTTGATATAAGCCTAACATGCCAACATATAAAAAATTAAGTATTTTATTTCATCTATCGTAATTAACCATAGTGAAGTAAAACAAGAACAGGCACCACCCCATAAACTAGAAAGTCATAATCTTTAAAGAAAATTTCTTTCTATAGATTTAGGTGCGTTTTCACATACATTATAATTATATTATTTATGTTCCAATTTTATACATGAGATCTTGATATATTTAAATATGGAAATTCAACATATATGAGTTTAAGCTTTTCACTATTTAAACTATGATGCAATAAAAAGAATATATAGTTAGTAGTAGCGAATCTCATATTTTAATTGAGATTTTTAAGTTGAGAAAAAGAGATTTATACAGCAAAATGTAGTTATAAGAAAGCGAGAGAGATTTGAAAATTGAAAGTGATGACTCATGATTTTGTGTAGTGCAACTAAAGTCTACAGAGTCTCTAAATGGTTTCGTGAGTTGAACTTATGTTTTAGAAAACTGTTTAATTAATGAATTTGTAAGTAGGTTTAAGAGTTGAACACAAACTCATATACAAATTTAAATGGATTTTGATGGATCTAACTTATCAGTATCTTGTACAAAAACTCATATGGTGCACGAGCCCTATGAAGCAGATGTCATCTGTCTGATATGAAGACACCGAGAAACAACGGAACAAAGTATGCTTGAGTAGTTGAGTGTCATTTTGCTCCTACTTAATCTGATAGTTGATTTGAAGTCTTATGGTGAAAAGTAAAAACCATGTTACAGTAATGGCCCTCTTATTATCGCGATGTAAATTCGTGCAATGAATGAATTGATGAACACGTAATATTCAACTACGTTTGTCCTCGCACATTAAAATCCTGCATGGCAAATCATTTACATGTTCCTTGCATTATTATACCTTTGGACAACTTATTTATTATCTGTTCCTTATTCTTAATTAGTCGGTAATGATTATTAATTTGGAGTAATTTACGGTTGTACTAGTACCATTTAATTATCTATAAAAATGATGTGTAAATATATGCGGTGTATTATTGAGTTCTCTCACCTGCCAGAGCTGTCATCAAATCCACCTTTTGTATGAGCTATTATTATTATTAATCTTCTCTTTTTCTATAACAGTGGATAGAGCAATTGGTTAATCCCAATGAATAAAGTCAAGAAAAGAAGAAGTAATAATCAATTCTTAGTAAAAGGGAAACTAGATATGGTTTTGCAAACCAATGGATGGTTTTATTAATTATGTTGGAAAAAATGGTCCTTTCATGGATAAGAGTATCTAGAACTTTCGAAGGATCGTTTTAGTCCTGCCAAATGGAAGCGGGTATCTTAAAAAGAAAAAGAAAAAAAAAACACATACTGAACCGGTCATTTTGTTTCTTGGGTTTTTTCTAATTTAATTTTGCATTAAAATTTTTTTAAATTTAGATACTTCCTTTGGAATATCTCTATAACCCTCCAGAAAATTCAAAACGAAAATATTGCATAATATTATATTATAAACATGCAATTGCATATATAATTTATTGATGTATAACCATGTAATATGTAACATATTTTATAATTCGGTTGCATAAATAGTACTTACATGACTATATAACACAAAAAGGCTTACACAAATTGTGTACATTCAATTATGTAACTTGTATATTCTAAAATATAAGTATTATATTTAGATAAATACACATAACGAATAAAACTGCACAGCTCATGATATGAAATATGTATGACATATCATTATGAAAATCTATCTAACTTGTAGATTCACTTGTTATTTGATTGAAATTGAAATAAAACCAAAAGAATTTGGTTTGATTCAATCATGTTTCGAAAATTTTTCAAACCAAAGAGTCTTCAAAACCAAATCAAATTAAAATATACACGTCTCTAAAACCCGAACAACCAACCCAAGAATTAGCTTAAACCTTTCTCTCTCCATATAAAATATATACACATAAATGTAATCCTAGGTTATACAAATTAAAAAAACAAAACAAAAGGAAAGAAAATCAGGATTGAGTAAATGATATGCTTGCATTGTTGATTCTAATATGCTATGGCTAGTCACCTTATGTGACAGCAACTTAAAGTCTAAACTTACGACAATTGGAGTTGGATTAAAACAAGAAGCAAAGAGATAATCCATGACGCAAAAGGCCAGATTTTTCTCCTAGCTATTGGTTAGAAGGTCTTTACTACTGGAAATAAGTTACATCGGAAGTTACCCCTAGTCCATATGCTTAGCCCCACTCCTTGTGGCAGGGGGCCGTAGGAATCCCTGATTTTGATCTTACATTCTTACTTTAATGGATGAAAGTTACCTATAAAGTCATTTCTAAGTAATCAACTAGAATGAAGTTGGCCATTTTTGGCCCCTCATGACTTATGAGTCTCATCTAGGGTTTTCCTTTATTTGTAATGAGCATGTGTTATCTTTATATATATATACTTTATCTGTTGATTAATGTTGAACTACTCGACCAAATATAAAAAAATTTTCTTTACAAGTACTTTTGGATACTTGTGGAAAGGACTTTTTCCTTTTTTTTTTTTTTTAGGTATGAGAGTTAAAAATTTATAGTAGACTCTGGTTTAGTTTTTAGGAATAGAATAAGAATTCAATTCCACCATTTAGTAATGAAAATAAACTAGGAATTCCATTCTTCATAATTTATCAAACAATGAATTAGATCCGGGAGTAACCTAAAAGGCAATATGATAAATTGCATTAATTCCTGAATTCTAATCATTAAGCAATATTATGGTTAGCTAGCATAATACCTATAGTTCTAGGGCTTGCGGAAACACTCGTGATGAATTGAAGTTAGTTGGTCTAACAAATACTGCAAAATCAAATATGCCTGAATGCGATTAAATCAAGTGACATGGAAAATGATATTTAGCATATTTAAAAAAGCAACGCAAGAATTTCCCGAGATGGAAAACTTAAATCAGAACGAGAAAAGCATGTTTTGGATATTATTAATTAGAGTGGAAAAGAAAAAATCAAGCAAAACCAAAAATATGGTTCTTTCTGCAATTTGATTTGAAAAATTGCCAAACCAAACCAAACAGTTGATTTATTATTGACTTGACTTGGACAAATAAACCAAGGCAATACGTTTTATAAAAAATGTAGAAATACTTTCCATACAACAAAAGATTTCTATATATTATTGTAGCATAACACACAAAAGAAAGTTAAATGTACATTTTAATTTACATTTGTCGTAATGTATATGTATTAAAATTTTATTACCATATGAATTCATATAGAGAGAGATTCAAAATTTTTATTATATGTTTTTTTATAAATGAAATTAATTATCAGTAAACATTTGAAGTTTCTTAATTACATGAATATTGATTTTATTAATCTTTAACATGATATTAATACTCATAATTATTACTTGAATTCAGTACTATTCATATGAGATTATATGTAATGAAATATAATTTCTTAAATTACAAAATATGATTCAATTTGTAAATAAAATCAAATCAAACCAAATTTAACAGTGTAGAAAAATTCCTAATCTAAATCGTATAGCTTGATTTAATGTTATAAAAAATCGAATAGAATTTTGGTTGTTTTGTTAGCTTTGCAAAGAAAATTAAATCAACTCGAACCGGTACTAATGCAAATTAGGAGGAACTATCTATTAACATGTAAAATGGTAAAAGAATGTCAGATCTAAGTGACGGCGCCTGCTCATCCATCCAACTAATCTGAATTGTTAGTCGAGAAACTGACTAATGAGTGGCCAGAAGACACCAACACACACGAGAAAATTTAGCACAAGGGTCAACGTATTACCGAAAAATTAAGAACTATTTAGGCATATTCCAATCCAAACCTACATGGCTCATTCACTTTATGAAATAAAACGTAAAAAAAAAAGAAATTAAAATTTCATAAAAAATGAAATAAGGATATAATATATATTATTTTACTTAATTAAATTTATAAACAATTTAAATATAGATATGTAATATAATTTTAATGTAATGTTCTAAAACTCATAATGCTGTCGTATTCCTAATTCTCTAATGACATATCAGGCTCTAACAACTATAATGAATATTTCAAATTTGACATTAAAAACCACCAATATCGATATATATAAAAAAAATCTCCTATTTCATAAAATTCAAACTCCATAGTTCATACTCCATAAATACTAATAAGATTAAAAAAAAATCATCTTTCACAACAGAAATAACGTAATTAAGATCAAACAACTAGTACGAATGGAAATTAAAAGAGAAAACAAGTCTCATCCACAATTCCATTTCAATCCTTATTAATAATCCTAATATTGTTGGCTATCATCATGATAATAGTCTATAAAACCAACATTCAAGTAGTAATAACTATCATTCAAATCTTCAACTCCAACATTCTCATAACCAATATATTCTCCATAACTATAATCTTCATAAACATAATTCTGACCTGTAACTAGGAAAAATAAATAATATAATGAGTCGAAACTGAGTACGTAACATATAACCACATGTACGTGACCAAACGATATATATTTACATGCATAAAAATGCAAAACAAGTAAATCACATAATTTATTTAATTACCTTTATTTTTAAGTCAAACACACGACACATTATAGTAATCCTCATGATCTATTCACATCACAATTGTATTACAACCTAATGTTTAGACATGTCTCTTCAAGCCCCTCTACAACAACTTAGATCTACCCTAGATCATTTCCATATAAGACTCCACAAAAGACAATACGTTACACAAATCATTGGGGTTACCCCCTAGGGTTTTGCCACTACAAGCCTCTAAGATGAGCCAAACACAAGCAATACGGAAACATTTGAGTCAGATATGCATTTAATACATTTAATCTTTACTATCCTAACACTTACATACAACAAGTACGTATCACATATCTAGATATTTGAATCTGTTACCAACAAATCAAAGCTAGCTTTAAATTCTAGAAACAATAAATACTCATTAAATTCATTTAAATAGTGAATAAACGTTGTCTCTTAGCTAAGACTTACTTTTAGACAATTTAAATCTCCTTTAATTCACTTAATAATACGTTAAAGAGGTTTACTTTAAAAGTAACAAAGGATTAAAACAAAAAGAAAAAGGAAAAACTTAGCTTAAAGGAGCAAAGCTTATAATATAGTCAAGGACACAATCGTGTCTTTTGACCATGTAACTTATTGAGTTACACTTCATTACTGTAAGGGACACGACCAAGGATACGACCAGGGATACGGTCATACCTTTTGGTTATGTAACTTTCTAGTCTACCAACCAACATCACCTACTATAAAGGACATAACCAAGGATACAATCATGTCTTTCAATCGTGTCACTTTCTGGTCAACCTTTTTTTTTCTTCCACCTAAACTTCTCTCTAAACCTTGCAACAACACTCTACAACTCCTCATCATAAACCCTTGATTCAAACCAATATAACACTTCCAAAATCCACTTGTGTAATGTTTTTAATTAAAAAAAAAAGAAAAGAAAAAATCAACACTTGTAAAGAATTCAAGAAATTTAGGAACTCTAAGGAATATACAAGGGTTATCTTAATCTCGATGGTCCTTTAGAGTTTCTCACTTTTCCTTAACCAATTATTCACAACCTTAAACAATTACAATAAAAACTTAGTTTCTAAAAGAAAGAAAACTCAAAACTACAAATCTAACTTTACTTACTAAGGTCTTCTAAGGTTATGTTCCTCACATGAACTACTCTTACTCTTGAGAGCTTTCGATAAATACAAGAGAGAAATCTAAACCTGTAGTATACAAAGAGTATAATTGCACTAATTAAGCTAGGGTTTTATTTTAACCATTTTCTTGAATTTTCGATATCACTTTTAATTAATCTATCACTTAAGACCGTAATACCCTTTTTTCATATAACTTAATTACTGTTTTGATTTTATTAAGATTTTTATTATTTATTTATTCCCCTTGAAATTTTCTTTTCTCAGATATTACATTTAATGACTAAATTATCCTCAATCCATTTTTTTTTTCTCAACTAATCTTAAAGTAATAAGTGGTGGTGGTTAGCGATTGCAATGGTGATTGGTAGTAGCTACAATAGTAACAGCGGTGATGGCAACAGCAATAGTAGTAGTAGTTGGTGGTGCTAAAGATGGTAGTGGTAACGATAGTGATGGTAATGATAGGAATAGCAGTGGCGGTAGGAATAGCTATAGTGATTGTTGGTGATAGTGGCAGCAATGGTAATGGTAACAGCTACAGTGGTGACAACAGCAGTAGTGGTTGGAGGTGGTGATAGTAGTGATGGCAATAACAGTGGTAGTAGCTACAGTAGTTAGTGGTGGTGATAGCAATGACGGTAACATCGGCAGTAATTAGTAGTGGTAGTGGTAGTGGTAGTGGTGGTAATGGTGGCAACAACGATGGTAGCAATGGTGACAGTGGCGGTAGCGGTAGTGACAGTGGCGGTAGCGGTAGTGACAGTGGCGGTAGTATGAGTAAAGAATCATGATCTTTCAGTTGAGTTAATGAATCCCTATTACTTATTTTCAAGTAATAATAATTCATACGAAACTGCGATTTCGTGAAAAAAAAAAAAAAAACCCAATGAACCTCGTAATAAGGAATAAGGAGGGAATGAAATTCCAATTTCATGAAGTGAATGGGCCATCAATGTTATCTGATGTTCTGTGATGGTTGCTATTTGGCATTTACTGTCGATTAATTGATTTAAATTCATGTGCAGCCAATCAAATGGTTGAATTTCCATAAACTAATCTGGACAAACTATCAAATTTTATGAGAATGTAGAAAGAAAAGGAAAAACAAAAGAAAACTACTTACCAATTTTCAACTATCTAATTCGATCATGTACTCTCAATTGATAATTGATTCAATCATTGAGAACAAGCCAAGATGAATAGAATAGAAAATACATGCTAGCATTTTGTAACTACAAGTTTTAAAATTTTGAAACTGTAACCTAGACTTAAAGAAGGGTTGAGTCTGGCCCATGAATCAAATTAGACCTGGTCTACTGACTTAATGAACTAGCCGAAACTCAACTTAGGCAGGTCCAACCTGTGAATGGACTTACCAATCTTGGTAGGTCCAAGCAAGTCAAAAGTGGTGACCTATCTAAATCAACTGGTCAATGACCTAAGGATAAATTAGCAATTTGACCTGTTAGTTCAACTCGAGTCAATGAGGAGAGGGAAAAAAAAAAGAGATAAATTTTTCAAAAAATATTTTAACCAATTAGCACTTGCATTTTTTTCTCTTTTCTATAGGTATTCGATATTTGAATTGGATAATTTTTTTTAAGAAAAAAAAGCCCCTAATTGGCTTTTTCTCAAATCTAAGAGTTATTAATATTGCCACTATTTTAGAAATTGGAAGTATTTAAATAAAAATTAGTTTGTATTGTAGAACATTTTTTAAAAAAAAATTGAAATAGCTAACTACATATACATGATGGTTTTTCTTGAATATAAAAACTAAGCAATACACTAAACGTTTATTAAAAAAATTAAAATTATTTTAGAATTACAATGATCTGATTCTGTGTACCTAATATGTATGCAATTAGTAATAGATTTCAATAAAAAAAAAATTAATTTTGAAGTTGTTTGAAATATAGTAAGTGTTCCTAGCAGTTTTAGTAAATAGGCTGAAGACCTAAATTGATCATATCAACACTTAAGCTTAGTCCAATAATCTAGTATGGGCACGACTTCTACAGACCTGCTATAAATACTAGAGAAGTCTCTCCACTTAAGGAGACTCTGCTTTGATTTTCTCACTCTCATAATCACTTTAGAATTTTATTCACATGACAAGATGGTTGACTTAAATGTCTGGTCGCATTAGAGTACCCTTCAACGACTTTCATAACCGTTTTCTCATTTTGCAGATATCCACACATCAAAACAAAAATTATTTTTTAACAATTGGTGTCGTTTGTGAGAATTAAGAAAAATTTAATGATTCTCCGAAAGGATGAAAGAAGATGTTTCTTGTCCTGTAGGTTCTATCAAATCAAGTGTTATACTCGATTTTCCTCATCTCTTCATGGAATTTGCCTAGATATATTCATGGTTTGTCTGAGTATTTTACTTATTTAAATTTCTCTTTTCTCCTTGTTTTAAATTTGGTACTAATGTTTTCATTTTCCCATATCTCCATCGTCATTGATGTTTAATTTGGAGTTTTGCTTCTTGTGAGTATATGATCATTCACATCATAAAGGTTGGAAACCGTCACGGTAACTAACACGGTGCTACACTTCGAAAAATCTGCAACTTAAAAGTAACTACTGTCGCGGGTAACCGCCACTTGGCAATTCGTAATCTCTTATTTCGGAGCTACAAAGGTGTTTCTCTGGACATATAGATTCTAGCATCATATTAGAGGATATGGTGCTCCAGGAATGTATATATTGTTTCCATCCTATTGTTGAGATTCAAATTATAAAATCATAGCTTTTATTCACCATGGAAAGGGAGCATATCTGTTATTACATTCAGGAATATGTCCTCAATGGGGATAAGAGGTATTTTGCCATTAAAAGGTTACTGGATAAGAAAAAAGCAAGGCACGTTTAATTGGGAGATATCTGGGCATCTTTTGTCCCGGTCACTAATTACTAACTTAAGGTATAGATAAAAGTATACAAGCATAAAAGCATCTCATTGAGAAGGTTTCAGAGCTGTAATTTAACAGCAATTCAGCACTATGCATGCCAAGCTGCGATTTCGTACTTCAACCAAGTATAGTTGAGGGTGTAATGAATTGAAAATCAGAGGATGATCAAAGTAAGTACTCCGACTAAAGTATGAGATCAAAGATATCTTGGAAACTGTAGATATTAGGTCACTTGACAATGCAATTCGAGTTGCCTAAAGGATAGAAAGGCATCGAATAAGAAGGTTCCAACCACCAGTAAGCTGACCTAACAACAGCAAACTGTTCTAAGCAAACCTGTGCAAATGGAATCAAGTAAGGTTACTAAGACCCAACATCCTTAAACTATCCAAGCAAAGGAGAGGGAAGTCCTAAGGAAGTTTGAGAAGGGGGCTGAGTTTAAGAAGGAAAACAAGTGAGATTAAGTGTTTGAAATGCCAAGGATTTGGACACATAGCTGCTTAGTGTTCAAATAGAAGAACAATGGTAACCCAAGGTAAAGTGCTGACTGTTAAGGTAAATAGTATTGATAAGGAAGTAGAAGAGCTGAAAGAGAGCGAATAGACCAAGTTGTCAAAAGAAGAAGTTATCTACTGTGAGGAAGGCAACTTTATGTTGACCACTCTAGTGTTAAGGAGGACAATAAGTGTCAATCCTATGCCCGAAGATGAACAAAGAGAAAATCTCTTCTACTTCAGGTACAAGGTGAACAAGACACTATGTGCCCTAATTATTGATAGTGGGAGCTGCACCAATGTAACCTTTACATTTATGGTCCAGCAATTGAAATTGCTAACTAAGCCCCATCTAAAACCTTACAAGCTTCATTGACTCAATGATAAGGGAGCCTTACAAGTGAACAAACAAGTATTTGTGCCAATCTACATTGGCAAATATCAAGATGAAGTGCTCCATGATGTGCTGCACATGAATACATCCCATATCCTACTTGGACGACCATAGATGTTCAATTAAACAATGATATATGATGGAAAGAGGAATACTTATTCCTTAGAGCATGAAGGCAGGAGGGTGAAATTGAGTCCAATGACTGCTAAGCAAGTAAAGGTTATGCAGTCCCAACTAAGCCAAACCCTAGAGAAAAAGGCTTTGGTATTAACTCGAGCTAAACTATAAAAAGAAATGGACCTCAAAGGATTAACTTATGTGTTAGTCCGAAAAATGCTTGAGATGAGGTATAAAGAGGAGCATCCCACCTAGATGAAAACATTACTAAAGGAGTTCGCTAACTTGTTCCCAGATGAGATATTAAAGGGTTTGCCTCTCATCCTAGGGGTTAAGCTAAACCCTAAACAGGTTGTTAAGCTACAGAAGCAAGTAAATGAGCTAATGGAAAAGGGGTATGTGCATGAGTCCTTCATCCCTTATACCGTACCAGCCTTATTGGTGCCAAAGAAAGATGGGTCTTAGAGAATATGTATAGATAGCCAAACATTCAATCAAATCACCATCAAGTACAGGTACCCCATATCAAGACTTGACAACATGCTAGATGAGTTGAGTAGAGCAAGAGTTTTCTCTAAAATTGACCTCAAATCTGGATACCATCAAATTCAAATGTACGAGGGTGATGAGTAGAAAACCACATTCAAAACATGCCATGGATTGTATGAATGGCTTGTGATGCCGTTCAAACTGTCTAATGTATCAAATACATTTACATGCTTGATGAATCATATGCTCTAAGAATTAATAGGGAAGTTTGTCGTGGTTTATTTTGATGATATCTTGGTGTACAATCTCAACCTGGAAACTCACCAGTAGCAATCCGAAGAGTCTTTACAAAACTTGGAGCTAAATAGCTCTACGCCAATCTAAAGAAGTATAACTTTTGCCAACCTGAAGTGATATTCTTAGGATTTTTTGTAAGCGGTAGTAGCCTATGAGTTGATGAAGAGAGGATTAGAACGATTATCGAATGGCCAATACCGACCACTTTGGCCAATGTGAGGAGTTTCTACGACTTGGCATCATTCTATTATAGGTTTATAAGAAATTTTAGTATGATTGTGGCCCCACTCACCGTACTCTCAAAGAATAATGTTAAATTCAAATGGGGAGAGATGGAACACAGGAGTTTTGAGAAAGTGAAAGGGAAGCTGACTACAACCCCTATCTTAGCTCTACTGAGCTTCGAAAAAGTGTTTAAAGTAGAGTGTGATGCATCTAGACTAAGCATAGGTGTCGTACTGATGCAAGAAGGTCGACCTATTGCTTACTTTAGCAAGAAACTTCAAGGAGCTATACTTAATTATTCTATCTATGACAAGGAGTTTTACTCTTTTATCCTAGCCCTAACAGCATGGCAACATTATCTACTACCTAAGGAACTTATGATCTATACCGATCATGAATCCTTGAGATATTTGAAGAGCTAACCTAAGTTGTCCATAAGACAAGCCAAATGGGTCGAGTTCATGGAAGGTTTTTCTTACATTGTCAAATACATAAATGGAAAGAGCAATGTAGTGGCCTACACCTTATCAAGACAACATTCCCTCCTAAGAATCCATACTTTGGTCTTATCTATGCCCAGTATGAGGAAGGACGGACACTAAACAACTATCACAGGGAAGACGAATACTTATTCAGGAAGAAGAGGTTATGTATCCCAACCTATTCCATGAGAGAACTATTAGCGCACTAGGCGCATGGAGGTAGATTGACAAGACACTTTAGCCAGTACTAAACCCATGAAATAATATCTATGAGATTCTTTTGGCCAAGGATGATAAGAGTTACGTAGTCAATGTTGGAAAAGTGTATGACCTGTCAAAAAGTAAAGAGCCAAGTCGAGCCAAGCAAGGACACTATCTACCTTTGCCCATCCTAACCAAACTATGGTCCGAACTGAGTATGGATTTCATGTTGGGATTACCAAGGACATCTCAAGGGGATTCCATCATGGTGATTGTAGATCGATTTAGCAAGATGGCACACTTCGTGCCTTATTCCAAAACTCATGACGCTTCAACTATCTCTTTTCTTTTCTTACAAGAAGTGATCAAGCTTCGTGAAGCACTCAGAACCATTGTTTTAGACCGAGACCCAAAGTTCATGATCTACATTTAGAGGACACTATGGAGACAAATGGGAACTAAGCTATTGTACAGTACGTCTTACCATCCACAAACTAATAGATAGATCAAGGTTGTCAATAAAACAGTGGGAACTTTGCTGTAGGTTGCTATCGAGCTGCTATCAAGCAAAACATGGCTAATTGGGATCTATATCTACCAATCATTAAGTTCTCCTACAATAGGACCGCCCACAGTGTAACAAACATGTCTTTATTCGAGGTTGCCTGTGGGTTCAACCCCAAGCTCCTAATAGACCAAGCACCTTAACTAAGACCTAATGATGACCAGCTTACCGTTGAAAGAGTTAAAGCCATCAGAGCCATGCACCAAAAGGTTATAGAGCAATTAAGTCCAGCTACTAACAAGCTCGAGAAGCAAGGCTAAAGACAAAAAAAAAAGAGAGAGAGAATTTCAATGAGGTGATTTAGTATAGGTACATCTTAGCAAAGAACAATTCCCAAACCTGAAGAAGAACAAGTTGTCTCCCAAAGCCGATAGACCTTGCAAGGTGCTTGAAAAGATCAATCATAATGCTTACAAGATTGAACTACATGAAGGATATGGAGCCTTGAACTTCTTCAACATGGCCAATCTCCAACCTTACACTCCCAAGGATGAGCAACTTGGAACTGAATTAGATTTGATCCTAAATCTCAAATAACTTGCAGGGGATGATAGAGATCAAGGACCAATCATACGTTCCCAAACCCGAGGACTCACTCAAATGGTTCGCTGAGCTGTCTTAGGTAAGTTGAACATCAAGTAGCAGTGCATACGCCAATCCGATTTGCCGAGCTACTTTGCTTTCTACACTATCCAAGAAGCTGCCGAGGTGACCTGCTGACACACCAAGCCTACTCTCCTACCATATACCATTCCAAGCATCGAATCAGAATATAACCAACCTCACCAATACCAAGCTGAGTTGACGATAGTTAGGAGCCAATCATCTGAGGCCGACTTAAAAATGAGTTACCCCTAAATCAACCTTGCTCTAGTCCTAATTGCCTAAACTATCAAAGTTTAGACGCTAACCTAACTTGATTGAGATCTGCCCCTGTTTAGCCAACAGTACCATAGCAGCCACAAAATGAGCAAACTGCATGCATGTTTTCCTTTTCTAACAATAGATATTCTTTTGCACGATACATTGATACCCCTATAAATTACTCCCCATTTCCTTAGCTAGTAGAAATCATTTTCTATAATTTCCTTTAACCTAAAACTCACTCTAATTGGGTACTATAAATACTTGCAAATTGTAATAGCCATAATAGTTATGACATTGAATTTTTCGTACAAACTCTCTTAAGTTAAGTGTTCTACTACTTACTCTCAAGCTACTCTTATATATCAATTTAAGCATAGACTAGTGGCAAGTGACCTCCAATTACACTTGTACATCATATCAAGTGCATCTTGAACTTATGTGCGGTGTCGATGTATGATATCCGGCATTAGTGCATCCCTTTACTCATCCTTCAATTATCATTTACCTTTGGAGGCATCTCACGTCCTAATCTTCCCCCCACCCCCCGGTTACGTGTAAGATTGGGTCTGTGTGTTCATCCACGAATTCGTATCAATAATTAATTAGGAGAGAAGAATACAATTGGTTTGTTTATGCCTCAGTAATGTTATTTCAAAGACAAATTTTATTTCCGATAAGTTATCTTTCTCTGAAATGAAGAAGAGACCAACTCTTTTTCAAACACCTTAAGCCTACACATACCTCACCTAAGCCCATATGGTTGAAATCCATGGGTCAAGGTTTTAAATCTCTTAAAGGTAAAAACTTGGCAATATAAATATTCAATTTTTTGTCCAAAGGAAAAGAGAAGAGTTAGAAATAATGGGGCAAAATGATAAATAAGGAAAGAAGGGGGCAATTAAAAAAAGAGAGAGGAAAATAAGAAAATAATATAAATAAATAATAAAAAAAAGAAGAGCTTAAAAATCGGGACTTATATGTAAAAGAAAAAGCCCTAATTGAAGAAATCCTAGAAAATATAAGGCCCATAATTAAAGCCCAAACATTCCCAAGAAACGCAAAGCCTTTATAGCCCATTCTAAATCTCATGAGCTCTAATCACAAGACATAAAGCCCCTTTATACATCCTTAGCCACAAACACAAGACCTTCCCACCTCTAATACCGCCCTTACTTAATAAAGCTCTTCAAATCTTAAGAGATAATTTATCTTTAATAAAAATTGTTTTTGAAACTAAGGCAAGCATCCTTCTTATTTTTCCTAAAAGGTTTTTGACTTATACACTCGGGTTGAACAAGTAAATCTTTTAAAATAGACCTTCTCATCAATCCTCTTTGGAAACTTTTGACCAAAAGCCTAAATTCACAATGCTAAACCAAAAAAGACCTAATGGATTAATTAAGGCGTATCACTTGCAAAATGGACTGTAATTTTTGGAACTGTAATCAAAAGTGAAATCTAAACCGAGAGCTCGCAAGGAAGTCCTTTTTGACTAAACTAGTTATGAGTTACCTTTTCCTTAAAAATAAGGGCATTTGAAATCACAAAGCCCCACTCAGCGACTCAACATCAAGGTTAAGGAGAACATAAGAGGCCCCATGTGATTATGAAGGGAAGGTTTTTCTTTACTTGTTAACAAACTTAAAGAAAAAAAAAAAGGGAAGAGAGAAAGTAAAAGCTTGTTATAAATCTTTTATCCAAGTCCATGTCGACTCAAGTGGCTAATTTTTCAATCCATGTCATCTAATTTCAAGCAATTAACCACAATAGTCTTAGTCATTCTTACTCTTCCCAAATGAAGGAAATTATCCCCATTGTCTTTTTTTTACTTATATGGTTTTCACCAAAGGGTTAATCTATAAATATTTTTTGAATCAAGTAGTTTTCCAAACAAGTTTAATTTCCTCACTTTACATCTTTCACTATTGTTAAAAATCTAGCCAGCTCTTAAAGCATTGACCCATTCTTCTATTCTTCCAAAGGTTCTAGCCAACTTTTAAAGCACTACCCCCTCTTTCGTTAATTTCCTTTAGGGTTTATAGTGAGCCCATAGGGTGCTTATCTTCATCAATTTGTTGTAACAAGCCCTTAGGGTGCTTCTCTTCATCAATTTCCCTTTAATGAGCCCATCAGATGCTTCCCCTTGGTCTATTTCTCTCAAGTAAGCCAAAAGGGCACTTTTCTTTACCAAATTTCTCTTTTAACGAACCCATAGGGTGCTTCAATTCACTAATTCTTGTAGCAAGCCTACAAGGTGCTTCTTTTCACCAATATTCTTTAACGAGCCCGTAGGGCACTTCTCTTCATCAATTTGTTATAGCAAGCCCTTAAGGCACTTCTCTTCACTAATTCCTTTTAACGAGCCCATAAGGTACTTCACTTCACTTCACCAATTTCTTCTAGTGAGCCCATTGGGCACTTTTCTTCACCAATTTGTTAAAGTAAGCCCATAGGGCGCTTCCCTTCATCAAGTCCTTTTAGCGAGCCCATTGGTCGCTTTCCTTTACAAATTTCTCTCAAGCAAGCCCATCAGACACTTCTCTTCATCAAATCCCGTAGCGAGCCCCTAGGGTACTTCTCTTCATCAATTTGTCAAAGCAAGCCCATAGGGCGTTTCTCTTTATCAATTCCTCATAGTGAGCCCATAAGGCACTTCTCTTCATCAATTCCCCATAGCAAGCCCATAGGATACTTATCTTCATTAATTCCTCTTAAAAAGCCCATAGGGTATTTTCTTTTACCAATTTCTCTCTAGCGAGCCCATAAGGCACTTCCTTTCATCAATTCCAATTTCAGGTTGCTAATCCTCAAGAGACATTCTTGCTTAAGTCAATAAGCTTAGAAAACCATGGCCAGGTTTTTCATATTGATTCTAATTTAGGGTTGCTAATCCCTAAGAGACGCATTCTCTTAGATTAGTGAGCTCAGAAGAGTACAGCCAGGTTTTTCAAATCAATTTTAGCTTAGGGTTATTAGTCCTAAAGAGATGCTCCCGTTCTAGTTAGTAGGCTCAAAAGAGCACAACCAAGTTTTCTATGTCTATCCTAGCTTAAGGTTACTAGTCCTTGAGAGACGCTATCACTTAAGTTAGTGAGCCTAGAAGTACATGACCAAGTTTTCCAAATCGATTCCAACTTAGAGTTACTAGTCCCCGAGATGCTCTTGCCTAAGTTAATGAGCTCAAAAGAGCACAACCAGGTTTTCCAAATAGATTCTAACTTAGGGTTGTTAATCCCTAATAGACACTTCTACCTAGGCTAGTGAGCTTAGAAGAGCACAACCAGGTTTTCCAAATCGATTCCAACTTAGGGTTGTTAGTCCTTGATAGACACCCCTACCTAGGTTAGTGAGCTTAGAAAAGCACAACTAGGTTTTCCAAATCGATTCCAACTTAGGTTTGTTAGTCCCTGATAGACACCCCTACCTAGGTTAGTGAGCTTAGAAAAGCACAGCTAGGTTTTCCAAATCGATTCCAACTTAGGGTTGTTAGTCCCTAAGAGACACTCCTACCTAAGTTAGTGAGCTCAAAAGAGCACGACCAGGTTTTCCAACTTAGGGTTACTAATCCTCGAAAGATGCTCCCGCCTAGGTTAATAAGCTCAAAAGAGCAAGATTAGGTTTTCCAAATCGATTCAAGCTTAGGGTTGCTAGTTACCATGAGACACTACTACCTAGGTTAGTGAGCTCAAAAGAACATGACTAGGTTTTCCAAATCGATTCCAACTTAGGGTTGCTAATCCTCGAGAGACGTTCCCACCTATGTTAATCAGCTTAGAAGAGCACAACCAGGTTTTTCAAATTGATTTCAATTTGGGTTACCAGTCCTTAAGAGGCACTCTTGCGTAGGTTAGTAAGCTTAGAAGAGCACAACCAGGTTTTCCAAATCAATCCTAACTTAAGGTTGCTAGTCCCTGAGAGATACTCTCACCTAAGTTAGTGAGCCTAAAAGGGTACAATAAGGTTTTCTAAATCGATTCCAACTTAAAGTTATTAGTCTCTAAGAGACACTCTTGCCTATGTTAGTGAGCTCAGAAGAGTACAACCAAGTTTTCCAAATCAATCCTAGCTTACGGATGAGAGTCCTCGAGAGATGCTCTCACTTAGGTTAATGAGCCTAAAAGAGCATAACCAGGTTTTCCAAATCGATTTCAACTTAGAGCTGCTAGTCCCCAAGAGATGCTCCGGCCTAGGTCAGTAAGCTCGGAAGAACACGACCAGGTTTTCCAAATTGATTCCAACTTATGGTTATTAGTCCCCAAGAGGTGCTCCTATCTAGCTTAGTGAGCTCAAAAAAATATGACCAGGTTTTCCAAATCGATTCCAACTAGGGTTGCTAGTCCCTAAGAGACGCTTTCGGTTAGGTTAGTAAGCTTAGAAGAGCATGACCAGGTTTTCCAAATCAATTCCAACTTAAGGTTACTAGTTCCCATAAGATACTCCCACCTGGGTTAGTGAGCTTAAAAGAGCATTACGGGGTTTTCTAAATCAATTCCAACTTAGGATTGCTAGTTTTCGAGAGAAGCTCCTACCTACGTTAGTGAGCTTAGAAGAGCATAACTAGGTTTTTCAAATCGATTCTAATATAGGGTTACTAATCCTTGAGAGACGCTTCTGCTTAGGTTGGTAAGCTTAGAAGAGCACGACAAGGTTTTCCAAATCAATTATAGTTTAAGGTTACTAATATTTAAGAGACATATCTACCTAAGTTATTAAGCTCAAAAGAGCACGACCAAGTTTTCCAAATCAATTCTTGCTTAGGGTTGCTAGTCCCTAAGAGATGCTCCCACTTAGGTTTGTGAACTTAAAAGAACACAACTAGGTTTTCCAAATTGATCCTAACTTAGGGTTGCTAGTCCCCAAAAAACGCTCTCACTGAGGTTAGGGAGCTTAGAAAGGCACGACTAAGTTTTCTAAATTGATTCTAGCTTAGAGTTGTTAGTCCCCGAGAGACGCTCCCACCTAAGTTAGTGTACTTAGAAGAGCATAACTAAGTTTTCCAAATCGATTCTAACTTAGGGTTACTAGTTCTCAAGAGATGCTCTCGCCTAGGTTAATGAACTTAGAAGAGCATGACAAGCTTTCCAAATTGATTTCAACTTAAGGTTATTAGTCCTCGAGAGGTACTCCTACCTAAGTTAGTGAGCTTAGAAGGGAACAACTAGGTTTTCCAAATCAATTCTAACTTAGGGTTACTAGTCCCTAAGAGATGCTTCCACCTAAGTTAGTGAGCTTAAAAGAGCACAACTAGGTTTTCCAAATCGATTCCAACTTAGGGTTACCAATCCCCAAGAGACACTCCTACCTAGGTTTGTGAGCTTAGAAGAGCACGATCAAGTTTCTCAGAACGATTCCAGTTTAGGGTTTCTGGCCCTCGAGAGACACTCTCGCCTAGGTTAGTGAGCTTAGAAGAGCACATCAAGGTTTTCCAAATTGATTGTAGCTTAGGGTTGCTAGTCCCCAAGAGATGCTTTCACCTAAGTTAGTAAGCTTAGAAGAGCACGACTAGGTTTTCTAAATCAATTCCAACTTAGTATTGCTGGTCTTCAAGAGATGCTCCCACCTAATTAGTGAGCTTAGAAGAGCACGATCAGGTTTTCCAGATCAATTCTAGTTAAGGGTTGTTAGTCCTCTAGAAATACTCCTACTCAAGTTAGTTATATCAAAAGGGCACAATCAAGTTTCAAAACGATATTTCTAACTAGTTCCTAGGATGCTAGCCCTTTCTAAACTCACTCAATTAGCTCTTAAAGCACCTTCTCTTCCTTTCACCTCTCACCAAATCTCAAGTAGATTAAACTTAGGATAGCTAGCTTAAAGCAAAAATAACACCTCTTTAATCTTTTTGGTAAAGTTTTACTCAAACTTTACCATAAAAAGGGGTAGCTATAGATGCTTTATTTTTGCACCCCTTTTTATATTATTATTTTATTTTTAGAATTTTTAGGATGGGATAAAGGATATAAAATTAGGAAAAATACAAAAAATAGAAAATTAAGAAAATAAAAAAAAATAATAAGAAATTTAGAAAAATAAAAATAAAGGATTTAGGAAATTTAGAAAATAATAAATTTATTAAAATAGAATTTATAAAAAATAAGAAATGGGCCATTGGGTTTGATCTTAGATTTGAATTTGCCCAAGCTAACTTAGTCTAATTGTACATATGGATAAGGCATAAGCTAACAATATAATGGATAAGCACTTGAGTCTAGCATTGGAGTTGACATAAAGGTCTAAAGCTCAAATCTCGCCAAGCATAAAGTGTGTTTTTGAAAAAAGGAACTTAATGTGTGATTAAGATGGGTCGCCTAGTTAATAGGTCTTTAATTTTTAATATCTAGAATTTAAAAAAAAATAATAAAAAAAGGAGAACAAAACAAGGGAATCTAAAGAAATAAGGAGAATTAGAATTCTCGCTTTTTTCATTTATGTTTCTATTAGTTAGTTATTTTTATTAAAAAATTTAAAAATAAAGGAAGGAGAATATCAGACCAAGTTTAAAACCTACTCCATACTTTTGCCGAATAGGGCCTATAGCCTTGTGTAAAAACTTAACATGGCAATCAGGGGGACGCACGCTAGGCGTACTCCATTTTTTCTTTAAATTGTGTGTATGGCATGTGCCCCGCACATGGCTTACACCCTACTTTCCTTCTTCTTCCCTAAAATTTTTTTAAAATTTCCAATTTTTGCATTCTTTTTCTTCAATGCAGTGTAATCATTTCAGGGGCTTTTTTAATGTGATTTTTACACATTTTCATACAATTTCTTGCTAAAATCACATACTAAGCTTAGCCTAATTTCGAATTCACCCCAAAACCTATCCAAATTCAATCGTTTGTGCAATTAAAATCAAACTCAAAAATAGAAAAAAATTCATTATGGGTAAAAAATGCCGCCAATTTGATTATGATAATTAATGGCTTCCTTAACTTTCTATGCATATTTAAGCTTCATTTAGTACAAACAGGGGCTGGGAAACACACAAGGACACATAACAAAAGCTTCAAAACACTCTAGATAAGCAAAAATTGAAGCTTTCTCTCTCTCTCTCTCTCTTTCTCTTTAGGCATCCTCATCCAAAACCACCACCACAACTAATTTTATAGTGGTCAAAAAACCAATATGCTAACTCCCATTCACTTGCAGTGATCATCGCGTAATTGATTGCTTCATCTCTTTTTTTTTTTTTTCTCTTTCCATCTTTTGTAGATAATTGATTGCTTTATCTTTTTTTTTTAGAATTAAATTAAGTTGCATGTAGATAGATTTCATTATAAGGGTTTATTAAAAGGTAAATTTATATTTGGAAAGATTAAAAATGGTACCCATTTAGGGTTTAAAAAATTAGTCTCCAAATCCAGATCTTTGGTTTTCAAAAATCGTTTTAACCAAAATCAGTTTTATCAAAAGATTAGTAACTAAGTTATAATCAATCCACCCAATTAGTTATAAATTAACTCTCTCTTTTTTTCCATACTAGTTAGGTGGTGACTCCAAAATGTTTTCAAAGTTAGAAGAATCGATTTTCTTCAAACCTTAGTCAAGAATCAGTATTAAATGGTTAGGGTTTAATATGAATCGGTTTAAAGAAGACTTATTCATAAAAATTGGGAGAAAAAACCAAGCTCGACATATGTGACTTTCTTTTAAGAAAATTTTGTCCTTAAGACCAACACAACTATGAAATTGGAGTAAGATTATCTGAGCTTGTTCTATAGTAGCTAAAGTTATGAATTGTTAGGCAATGAGCTCATATCTAAATTTTTACACCAAAATGTTAAGTACTGAGGCTTTCACAAGTAACCAACCTTTAAGTAAACTACCATATACTTATCAACAATTAAGGGTAAGCTTGAAGCCCTGAATAGTTGAAGTGAACAATTAAGCTAAATAAGGTTTAAACCCCTACTATGCGGTACAAGTAGTCCAAAACTAGGTATCTCTTGAGCTGTCCTCCAAGCAACTACCCTCCCCTAACTTTATTGACTTACCAGATATAAATATAGTCAATGAATTGCTTAGCAAACCATATGTGCCAATAAGTATAGAATACAATTGTATTCAAACTTTGTGTGTACACAAGTGCCATACCATGTTGTGCAAATGCCAAATACTGTTATGTATGTCGAGCCGTAAGTGAATGTACTATCCTATCCCGAGCTACAACTATGTGTTTGAGCAATTCCTTGCCGACCTAAAAGTCGCTTACTCAAGCATTACAGCATTACTAGCCCATGTTATCCATTAGCCATCACACTGTACTGGACAATTAACTATACGATAGACTAAGCAAGTTCAAGCTAAATGTTAAGCATTTTAAGCCACGTTCCGTCTTGCATTAGACTCTAAGTTCATGCCAAGCCCTTCCATTTTTTAGGCTAAATCATTAGCCGTCAAGCTATTTCTATTAACCTATAACAATGGTCGAAATGCCAAGTTTTTTTAGTCTTTCTAACTCGCTAAGTTCCTTTATTCACATTCACTAAGCTAATTAATCTCAGCTCCTAAATAGCAAAGTAACTCGAATTATTTACTAAAGTGTCGAGTTAAGCTAGTCTTCCAAGTAAGCACAACTATCAAGCCCTTTGTTTAAGTCATACCTAGCTACTAAGCTATATTTAGTGAGCTCCCTTACCATAGTAATTCCTAAGCTCCACAAAAGGTGAAGTTATGAGCTATTCATCACACAACTAATTAACATGCATCTGAATAGCAAGTTGAAGCTTATACACATTGAGCTTACAATTCCATAGTAAGCTATTAGTAAAATATTTTAGTTTCTCTTCATCAAGTGTTGGAGTAAAGTCTAATCTCCAAGCGAAATCGTGGCCAAGTAACTTCCATAAGCGAATCCATAAGCTCTAAGACAACATGAATGTAACATTAGCAAAGGTCCTTGGATAAGTTTCGTTTAACTGTCCATCCATAGCAATACTCAATTCGAGCACTAAACTAATGAGTTCAACATGAGGAAAACTTCCGATGTAGCTCTTCGACCTAAGTTGAAGTAATCAAAACTTATCAAGTGGTAAAACGTATGCTGTCTTGGCTTAGTACTAAGAGCAATTTCTTTGGACATGTTTATTCGAATGTTGATATACATTTGAGCAGAGCTCTACAGTAGGTAGTTAGTTTAAGCAAAGCCCCATCCATGGACAACTTAATGCCTATCAAAGCCATCATGTATTGTTATATGAAGTGACATGTTAGTTACGACAAGACAAAAATGCTAAGCTAAGTTATCCATTAAAGCAATGCCAAGTTATATATGTAAGCCTCAATAAGATAGTAGCGCCAAGTTGTTTTCCAATCTTCTAAGGCAATTATCAAAATTGATTTGAGTTTCCTATGAAAAGAACTCGAGCTAACAAAATAATCTGATCAAACTGAATAACCACTCCATAGAGTAAGGAGGTAGAGTTTTATGAGTAGCACTAATAATGCTGAGAGGACCAAACATCAATAGCCGTAGCAATGTTGAATGGGATAAAGATTGAGCATTCCTAGCAACAATATTGCTCGAGCTTTAAGTTGAGCAGTTACATGACAACAATATATCTAAGACAAACATTACTAAGCTTCATACCCGTACATTAAGTCTAGCTTACGATAGATCCACGGTGGTAGAGCAATTTACTTAAGCCCTTTTAGTTGGCGTTCAAAATATCTTGGCACTCCATGGCTAAGCAATTTTCATGCCGAACAATTGTTGCTGAGCATTAAAGCAAAGTACTTCCATAGTTGAATGACGAAAGCTATTTACATGCTCAACACTAACCTCTATCCCTATAGTTTTCAGGCGGTTACTCCTTTTGCTAGTGCTTATTGACTCAATACGTAAAGAGAAAAAGGAAATGCTAGATGGCAGTTAACACTAAAAGATAGTGTATCCCGATATTATTTGAAAAAAGAAACACTTGGTCCATTAGGGTAAGAACACATGCTATCAACAGAGCATCAAAAGGAAGTGATAAAACATCATTCATAGTGCAATGGTCATTCACGTGATTGTACATCATCTTTCTAGGCTATGTTGGTGTTCTTTCTCTCTAATACATCTAAGAACCTTTAGCTTTGGAGTGAAATTCATTATCTTTAAAACCCAACCACCAATCACATCAAGAAGACACAAGAGCAAAAATGGTTCAAATGAATTCAAAGAAACTTTCAAATAGCTCAGTAATGTTATGGCTTGCAAGGTCTTTCCTAATCCCATCTCATCCCTGAGAAGAACATTAATGCCTTGATCATTTTTTCTAACAAGCTACAACACTTTATCTACCTGGTTTTAAGGCTGCAATAATACTGATGTTAGCAAAATTGATTGACGGAGAGTTGACTACACATGTATCATCACATGTAACTTAATCTATACCATTTATAGCCAAACTACAACTAGTAGCTACCTATACATGGCCGATTCGACTTAACTTCACCACAAGTACAAGAACTCCGACCTCATTGAGCCTATTTAGCAAGTTGAATAAAGCTACAGTAAGTAAACAACACTAAGTTACGATTCCCTACATCCAAGCTTGAGAAATATCAGCTATAAGAGTAAAGGCTTCATGAACATGTTAGAAAGTTAACAACACTACACTTGCACTCTCAATATACACATGTTGAGAAGAACTCTAACCCCCGTTGAGCACCAACATAAGTTAATCCATGATGTGACAAAGTACACTCTAGAAACAAAAGGACGAACTCTAAATATGCCAAATGATTACGATCAGTGCTAAAGCTCTCTAATACTCAAAACTATGATAGAGTAGCTAACATAAATATGAGCACGACTCATAGGTATAAGCAAAACACTAAAGAACCTAACTCTTATGAATTTTGAAAGCTCCCTTAAGAGTGACAAGAATCGTCACCCTAAGGTCTTAATAAGAAGACAATGAGCCACCTAGAAACTCTAAGCCATCAATTGGCAATGTACACCATACTTAAAGTCTAATAAATAAACAACAAGCTAATTGAAATCCCTAATCCCCTAAGTAGTGATCGGTGAAATACTCTAATCCTACAACATATATGGACGACGAGTAAATAAGCCCATAATCTTATTCATTAATAGACTAAAGGCCAACTAGACTATTTTACAGCTCTACTTAATACAGGTCATGCTCAACTTGGATGGCTCGAATGCTTTCCTAGCCACTTTGTCCATATTGGCCTCATCAAGCCTTCATCTCTTCAGGCATTTTACCTTCTTCAGGCCTTTACCTCTTCAGGTGCTCCAATCTCTTTAGACCCTTACCTCTTCAAGCACTCCAACCTCTTCAGGTACTCACTTTTTCAAGCATACCAATATTTATAAGTGCTTTGGCCACTCTTGCCTTTACTCCTTTAAGTGTTCTAGCCCTTTTAGGTACTAGATTGTAAGCTTTTCCAAGGGTCTCACAAAATCAACCTCCTTAAATACTCTTTTTGCCAACTTTGTCATTAAAGAGAGTGGGGGCAAATGTTGATAATTGTTTTAGTAAATGAACCAAAGGCCTAAATTGATAATATCAATACTTAAGTCCAATCCGATAATCTAGTACAGACACAACTTCCATTGACCAACTATAAATACCATTGAAAACCCCTAGGTAAGGAGACCTCTCTTTAATTCTCTCACTCTCATAATCACTTTACAATTCCATTCACATAATAAGAGGATTGACTTAAGTATCGAAATGATTACGTCGGAATACCCTTCGGTGCCCCCTATAGCCATTTTCTCATTTTATAGGTATCTATGCACTGGGACAAAAATTACTTGCCAATAATAAGCACATTCTCATTATATTTCATGGACAATATAATTTTTCAATGTATAGTACAATACAATTATATTACAAAAATATTGTACAAATGTTTATTATTAAAATTTAAGTTTCTTCTAAATTTCAAATTCACATGTGTTAGTATGCAGAATTGTTATATAGGGAAGGAGAAAAATGAAACTGCCCGAAAATAGGGGATATTTAAAAAAAAAAAAAAGAATAGGTCACAAGCTGCTGAATCGGCTCATGAACTGGCAAACCTATTAAACCAGTCTAGAATCAACTTTGATCGGGTTAATCAAAGTTCACCGACCCCTATGCTCGTGACCTGTCGGGTTCAAACCAATTTAGAGCCAAGTTTAACCGAACTTTAAGTCTATCGTAACCCATACTAATACCTTTTAGAACCATGGCTGAATGTATGCCCATTAAAATGTATGGTTTCATGGTATTTCGATAGAATCTATAAACTTTTGCAGCTTTCTTATTAATTTTTTTGTTAAAAATAATGTAAATATTCATATGCAACATCACGATATATTCAAATTAAATGTTAATATCAACTTTAAAATTTTTTTATTATAAACAATGCAAACATAGTGAATTTCAATATAAAAAGCATAAAATATAATATAAATAAATTAAGTTTTAGAATCATGATATAAAATTTACATTATGAGTAAAGGCAACTTGGTTAGATTTTCTTCTTTCTTCTTCTTCTTCTTTTTCCTCTGTATTTGTGAAATTTAATTATATTAGTGTTATTTTACAAGTGAACTATATAATATTGAAAAATCATAAATACCGTATGACATAAAACTTGTATCATATATAGTACAGCTACAATCATATTCTAAGGTAGGTATCAAATCATATTATAAACCCATCCTATAGTGTAAATTTAAAAAATTTGAAACTAAAATCTATTTAAGGAGACATAATACCCATCTTGAAACTTATTCAACAATATAAAATACAAGGTATTATCCAAGAGATTTCAATATTCAACCCTAAGAATAACCACTTAAATGTGTAAAAAAAAAACTTGGTCAATAGTTTTTGGTTAATTCAATGGTTCTTCTATCAAAAGACTTATGTTGAGATCATGATATAAATGAGAAAATATTAGTAGAGTTGTAGATACAAAGCTACATGAATGGCAAGTATGAAAACTACGTTTTTACGATCAAAAAGTTTTATTCAATAAAAGTTTTTGCTTTATTACTATAACTTTATTGTAACGTACAACTTACATATTAAGATTTTATTTATAGAATTCACCAAGTAATTATAATATAGTGATATTAATATTAGTTTTTCAATAAAATGATTAGTTTGTAATCTATTTCTTAATGTATGCTGTTATTGAAAAAAAAAATTCACTATACATAAAAATAATTTCTTTCTCGTGTTCATAGAATTCACTATTCATTGTATCACAACGTACGAATTCTAAACTTTTTGTTCACCGAAAGAAAAGATAAATAAATCTGAACTCTATCTTTTTTTTTTTTTCCTTACTAATTTATTCATATTTTTTTGCAGCTTGGGCTTGGTAAATCCTGAGACGTAGGACTTACTTGAGAGAAGAAACAAATCGCAATTCTCTCTCTCTCTCTCTCTCTCTTATGTCCTGCGGCCGACTGAAAATGTCGTGCATAACAGAAGCCTGTGCCTGCAATAAAGCTGCTTACGCCCCCTGCACATATACGCTTCGTCAGAAACATTTCTCACTATTCCTCTTTGCCACACCACACTACACATCTCTCTCTTTCTCTCTCTCTCCATAAATAAATAAACATAGTCTCCACCCACTCTCAGAACACATCCTCTACAACACAACACATCAACACACAAAATCATATCACACCCAACCCCAAAGACCCAACATTTACACTTACAGGGAGCCTGCTGAGTCACCATTTATATACATATACTGAACTAGAGCAAAAAAAAAGAAAAAAAGTTTCACCGATTATTCTACTCACTAAAAGACGCTGACCTAAGGAAAAAAAAAAGAAAAAGAAAAAGAAATGCCCCAGGAAGCAACTGACCGGAAACCACCCAAGCACCATCAGGGCACAGCGGCGCCACCGCCACCGGAGCAAGAGCACCTTCCTTGCCCGCGTTGTGACTCCACCAACACTAAATTCTGCTACTACAACAACTACAACTTGTCACAGCCCCGCCACTTTTGCAAGTCGTGCCGCCGATACTGGACCCACGGCGGCACTCTCCGTGACATCCCCGTCGGCGGTGGCAGCCGGAAGAATGCTAAGCGGTCCCGCACCTCTGCTGCTGGAACGGACATCCAACATCCACTCCCTGCTACCCCAGTTATTTTTCCACTTCCGTCCACCGTATACAGCGGAGGACCGCCATGCGGTGGTAGCGAAGGGAAGGGGAGTTTGGGGCTGTGTGGTAGTTTTACTTCCTTGCTAAATAGTAATGGGCCTGGGTTTCTGGCTCTTAGTGGTTTCGGTCTTGGGGTTGGGCCGGCGTTTGATGACGTGGCGTTTGGGCACGGGAAAGGAAGTGGGACAGTGTGGCCATTTCCGGGGATTGGAGAAGGTGGCGCTGCAGCCGTAAGCGGTGGTGGTGCCGTGGGGTTGGGGAGCCCGTGGCAGTTTGAGGGTGGTGATCAAGGTGGGCTTATTCCCGGGGATTGCTTTACATGGTCGGATCTTGCTATTTCAACACCTGGAAATGGTCTTAAATAAATTTTTTTTTCTCGTCTTTCACATGTTTTTATATGTTTCCTTTTTCTTTTTCTTTTTTTTTTCCTTCTCTTTTTGTGGTGGTGGTGATTATGTTGGATTATGGATTAAAAATTTTCAGTTTCCTACGTACTCAAGACAGTTGACAACTATGATCAAATTTTTATTCTCCCTGTCTATGTAATTGCATAGTTAATGTATCGCGTTTGGATTGTTTCATATAGGTACATATTTATTTGCTTTTTTTCTGTTCTCTCTGTCTCTCTCTCTCTTTATATATATATATATGTGTGTGTGTGTGTGTTAAGGAATGTTGTGCATTTGCTCATTCCCCAAGTGGAAATAGCTCGAAATGGCGAAGTCTTATGATTCTGAGGATTCTTGTCGGGTATAACCTAGTCCAGAAGGGTATTTATTAAAATGGTGATTGAATTCTTGAGCTAATTGTATACTTCTCAGCAGAATGCTTTTGATCAAAGTTTTGAGTTCTATAAATAAGTGATCTTGAAGTTTGAGATACCACATCCAACAATTAAATAAGGTTTCCTTTCCCATTCAAACGATTGCATTTCGTTACATAATATAGCATCACGATATTTAAAGCTGGGTTTACAATACTTGAAATCATCAAATATGAGTTGCTCAAGAGAAGATGTGGGTGCAAACTCCAGTCAACACGGGACACTCTCTATCAAGTAGCAGGCCATGCAAAATCAGACTCATCTTTGTTGAATATGCCCCCATGTCGATGGCCAATCAATCCTGTAATACTGCACACGCCCTTCCTCAATTAGTATCAAAATCCACATTAATTGTGATATTATACGACTTACTAGAACTCCATCTCTCAATTGACATTTCTGTTCATGTTTGATATTTAATGGAGAGCCATGCATGAAGATCATCGATCATTGAAGTGCATATAAGCATGACGATGGACGGTGGAGCTTAAATCTGGCATCAAAAGTATTTTTACACAATAATCGAGTCTTCCGTTCTTTCCAGCTCTAGCTCTACACAGAATAGCTAATAAGCCACGTATAACTGCTATCTTTTCTCTGGACCAAGTTCATGTTCATTTAATGGCATCATTTAGTTTAGAACTCTCAACCCAAAAACGATGCTTGCAGAAGAGTGCTTTTACTGCGCAAACCCCAATTTTTGCTTTTAAGATGCCACCACCATCACTATCTACTGCTTTCTATTGTGAGAGAGCGTATGCCACTGCGATAAGATAATACGTTTTAATCTTTCCAACATGGGATTACGTGGCATGCATCTTTATACTCACAACACAACAGCATTATTACTAACCGAAACCCCACCCCACTAAGCGGCCCAAAGCTGGTGTCTAAGCTGGGCCTGCCATGTTAGAACTTTGATACCAAAATGATCTATATCATTTTGCGATATCAGTTATAATCAAAATATAATTGATAATTAAATATATTTTGTAGCGCCCCAGTAACAAAATCTCAAACCCAAATCGTCAAACTGCCTGCTTTCTTAACCAAAATTCCTCTCGGCCTCACTTTGGTCATGAGTTTGTCAAACATAGTTAGAAGAAGTAGATATTGAATAACTACATATTCACAATTGCCGTAACGCTCTCACAAAACGTAAGAGTGGAATCTCGTTTTTGGACACACTTCCTTCATCAACTATAACCTTCTTCTCATTCATCTGCTGTATGTTGAGCCTGTTTTTTTTTTTCAAATGTATGTAAATCAATTTATTTTAAACCAATTCATATTAAACTTTATCTATTTAATACTAACATTTGATTGAGGTTAAAAAAAAAACAAAAAAAACTCAATTCTCTTAATTTTAAAAACATTTTGGAGTCGTCACCCTATTGGAATCGGTAAAAAAAGTTAAGTTATAACTGATTAGATAAATTAATTATAACTTAACTAATGATCTTTCACTAAAACTAATTTTTTAAACAATTTTTTTTTAACTAGAGAAATGAGTCCAGGGGTTAAGATTTTTAAACCCTTACAAGTATCATTAACTTTCCAATTTTAGATCTAATCTCTTAAATCACCTTTTAATAACTATTCTAAAAAAGCAAAATTTAATCATCGATTAATAAATTTGAACAATTTAAACTAAAATAAAAAAATAGGTCTTTTTGTTTATTACAATCACCTCATATGTGCTTACGTAGCTGCTATTAAGGATCAAACGTAAATATTTTTTTTAAAAAAAAAACTTTAGGTGTGTGAGTTAGTTTTAACTTTTAAAAACCAATAAGATTTACATTTTAAATTAATTTAGGTTTATTTAAGGAAATTCTAAAGGGCCTTCAATTTGGGGTTTTTTCATTATTATTTTCGAAAAATTCTAAGTAACCATAATTTAGAATGGTTAATTATTCTTTTTGTTTGGAAAAAATAGTTTTTTTAAGTGATAAAAAGATTTCTGTAATTTTTATTAACTTTCATCTACTTATTATTATTACCATGTTTTCATTTTTTTATAATATTTATTACCTATTATTATTTTAATTTATTTGTCAAAAATAGATTTTTTTTTTTTACTTTTTCTTTTCTTCTTTTTTTTTTCTTTTTCTCCCTTTTTTCTCTTTTTTCTTGTTACAAATTACAAAATAAATACAAAATACAAAATACAAAATACAAAATACAAAATAACTAAAACAACTAAATAAGATAAAGGGTCGAACTTGAGTCTTCTATGCGAGTCGGCCTTCTAGAGCAAGTTGGAGCACAAGCCGGGTTTGGAGCCCAGATCCGGGTCGTAGTTAAAGAAGCGCAAAGGCTTGCAAGGGGCAGTTCTAACCGTTCTAAGCTCTTAATAGACTAGGGAAGTCGATTTTCGTAGCTGTATTAGGTTTGTGGGGGGTAGGCAAAGTGCCTTGGCGTATGGTGGCTATTCCCAAGAGTGGTGGCTTTAGTAGTTCCCAAGAGTGGTGGTTAGCGGTGATTAAGGGTACGTTAGGGTAATGGTGGTTGCAACTTAAAAGAAGGCTATGACTTGAGTTATGAATTACCACGAAGTTGGTCGTAATGGTGGTTTTAGATGACAATGTATAAAGAGAGAAAGTAAGAGGAAAAGAGAGAAGATTGTGAAGAGAAAGATCAAGAGGGAGAAATGATGTTCTCATGTCAAACGAGGATGGGAGGTTCCAATTTATAGCCCCTCAAGCCGCATGAGTTTAGAAAGCTCGTTAGTAGCTGAAATCCGCCATTGATGTCTTATATTGAAAAATTGACTTTTTGTGATTTTCCAAGCCTGATTTGGATAAGTGAATGGATGAATGAGGATGAGATTTTTATTTCAATTTATAATATACTAAGTGTACTACATGATTTCACCATTTTGGTGAAATCGTATAGTAAATAAGGTAAAAAAAATGACCCCAAACCGAGCACCTAAAGGAGGGAAGGGCTAAAATTCTAGAAAGAAAAGAGGAAGAAGAAGGTTGGGGGTGAAGCCACGTGCGGAGCACGTGCCATGCATCCCTAAGCGCGTATGCATTATACGCATGAGTTTGAAAAAAATTAGGGCACACTTGCTTAGTGCTTTGATCATGTTTGAAACAAACCCTATTCAATAATCATACAAATTAGGTTTAGCCTGATTTGATCCATATACACTTTTTTAAAAAAAAATACTAAAAGAAACAATATATGCTTGGTAAGATTCGAACCCTTGATTTCTAAGCCAAACCTAAATGTAAGTCTAAGTATTTATCCATTAAGCCATTAACCTGTACCTTGTTTAAATTGTACATATGAACAAGGTCAGCTTGGATTAGATCCAAATCTAGTCCCAAGTCTAACAACCCTCTCTTTATATTTTATCTAAATTAAAAATATATATATTATATTATATTATTAAAAATTATTATTTATCTATATTTTCTAAATTCTCTATTTTTTGTGACTTTTTAGTTTTTTGTAATTTTCTATTTTTTGGTATTTCTTATTTTTTGGCTTTTCTTAAATTTTCTTTTTTTTTTGAATTTTTTCTAAGTTTCTTTTTTTTTTCTAGATTTTCTATTTTTTAAATATTTTTCTAAATTTCTCATTTTTTATATTTTCTTAAATTAGATATCATTACCCTATCCTAAAAATTTCTAAAAAATAAAAAGAGAGTAAAAATGAGGTGTCTATAAGGTTAGCTAAGCACCAAAAGATAGTGAGAAGGCAAGCGCCTTATGGGCTTGCTCAAAAGATTGTTAAGAGAAAGAATCGTAAACATATTGGTCATATAGTCTAAATGTAAATGCAATATTCAAAAACTAATGCACTAATATTGTATGAAAGTACTTATCCAGTCTTACCGATAGTACCCAAACTGTCAAACCTTTTCTTGAAATCTCCCAATAAAACTGACTAACTCATTCTTCGATCCCTTATTGTCAACCCAATTGATCTTGATAAGAAGCCTCTAGGACTTCTTTGGTTCTTTTAGAGAAACCACGGAAATTAACCCAATATAGAATGCTACCCACTATTTTTGTTTTTTCGAAACTTTTATGAACCGAAACTCTTATTCCCGACTAATCAATCTCTATTGTAAGGTGATTGCTTATCTAGATTTCTCATTTTCTTGAAAAATAGACAATAAAAGCTCCTCGTCGATGAGGGTCAATCCATAATAGAGTATTTTAAAGAGTCTTATCAATTACTAATGTTCTATATCTCACTTTTCAACTTGTTTCGTGTTTACAGTATATGGGTTCGATTAAATGGAGTAAAGAGTTAGACCTTTTAGCGGAGTAAAAAGAAAGGGTAATGATTTCAACGTTGACAATTGCCAAGGATACCAACTTTGCTTGTAAGGAATGAAAATTAAGCCATCATAACATTCAAAATGACTAACACTTGCATGTTTTCAATAAAAATTTTCATTAACTTCTCATAGGTAATACATCTTTACAATATCAACATTTACGAGTCTTTTAATTCTGGATCATCCATTTGAGACAAAATTAAAGCTCCTTCCGATAATACTTGCTTCACTACATAAAAGCCTCTATAATTGGCAATAAATTTTCCCCTAAAGTCTTATACGTTGGAGAAAGCCTTTTTCAACACCATATTACCCTTTTTAAAGTTTCAAGGTCATACTCTTTTGTTGGAAGCTTGAGCCATTTTTTGTTGGTAACATTGATTATGACATAGGGCTATCAATCTTCTTTCATCAATCAGATTCGGCTACTTGATGAGTTTCTTTACTCAATCGGTTTCATCCAATAGGGTCTCTAATAGTACTTTGAGAGACAGGATCTCAACTTCTACTGGTAACATTGCTTCAATCGACATTCTAATGGAAGTTAGATAGACCATAAGTATAAATAGCAACATCTCATGCTAATCCTTGTATGTAACAACCATTTTCTCGATTATTCTTTTGAGGTTTTTATTAGCTACTTCAATGGCCCCATTCATTTAGGGACGATAAGGGGTAGAATTTCTATGAATGATCCTAAACTGTCGGCATAACTCTGACACAAGCTTATTGTTAAGATTAGTGTCATTGTCGGTGATGATTGTTTTTGGAGTCTCGTATCGAACCAAGATATCTCTCTTAATGAACTTGACTATAACCCCTTGAGTAACACTCAAATAGGATGAGGCCTCAACCCACTTGTTGAAGTAATCAATAGTGACTAGTATAAAGCGATGCCCACTGAACGCTTTTAGAGTAATCGGGTCGATAATATCTATTCCTCACATAAAAAAAAGCTATGGCATTGGGAGTATGTATAATTCTTGAGGAAAGGAGTTTATCTTATTTGCATAAACTTGACAAAGTGGCAGTGCTTAATGTGTTTGATGCAATCGCCTTCCATTACTAATGAGTAATATCTAAGCCTCACAATTTTCTTAACCAACATGAAACTATTCATGTGAGGACTACACACTCCTCATGTACTTATTTCACCAAAATCTCGACCTCTTTATCATTTACATACCTTAAAAGTGTGCTGTCAAAAGATTGCTGGTACAAAGTGGACTCGCTTATTAAGAATTAGGTAGCTAATCTCTCGGTCATCTTTCTGTCCTTTTTCTCAACCTCTTCAATAGTGAGGGGCTGAATCTCGACTCCACCAGATATCTGGAAAATAGATGCTAAAGTGGCTAAGGTATCAGTAAATTGATTCTAAGTTCTTGGTACGTGATTGAAAGTGATTTTTTTTATTTCTCCATCAAATCAATCAAGTGCCAATAATAAGGTACTAGTTTAGGATCTTTCATCTTGTATTCTCCCTGAACTTAGCTGATAATGAGTGAAGAATCCCCATACACTTCTAATTTTTGAATATCTTTATCTAGGGGCATTTTAAGTCCCATAATGCATGCTTCGTATTCGATAATATTATTGGTGTATGGGAATAGGAGCCTTACAACTACAAGGTACTGTGTACCTTTAAAGGATATCATTATTGCCCCAATTCCACATCCAGATACGTTAGTTACCCCATCAAAGAACATTTTTCATTTCAATGGTTCATCATCTTCTCTTTTATCAAAACTTTCTTTAATTGCTAAGATATCTTCATCAAAGAAATTGACCTATACCTCTTAAGGGGTATTATCAGAGGGATTCTCTACTAACCGATCTGCTAGAGCTTGGCCCTTAACTAAATTCCAGTTCACGTCTATAATGTCAAACTTTGATAGTAACATTTGTCACTTTAATATTTTGCTAATTAAGGCCGGTTTATTTGCCAAGTACTTCAGGGGATCGTGCTAAGTTAGCAATTCAACCTTATAGTAAAGTGTGTATTGTCTAAGCCGATGCATTACCCAGACCAAAGTACAGTAGGTTCTTTCAATTTTTGAATATTTTTGTTCCCCTTCAATAAATTTCTTACTCACGTAATATACAGCCCGTTCTTTTCCTTCCTCGTCCTTCCGGCCAAGCATACACCCCATGGTTTTTAGTAAATAAGGGCTTCTCAGGTTTAGGAACTACTAAAAATAGAAGGTTCATAAGATGCTCCTTGATCATTGTGAAGGCTTACTCGCATTCTTTATCCCAGTTTATCTTAGCATTCTTTTTCAACAACTTAAACCAAGGATAGCATTTATCTGTGAGCTGAGATGTGAACCAAGCTACATAGTTTAAATAACCCAACAAGCCTTTGATTTCTTTAAGTGTGTGTACAAGGGGCAAGTTAACTATGTCTTTAACTTTATCAAGGTCTACTTCGATGCCCTTTTGACTAATTATGAAACCCAATAATTTCCATGAGGTCACTCTGAAGGTATACTTCTCTGGTTAAGCTTTAATTGGAATTTCCTCAACCTATCAAACAATCTCTTCAGATTATCCAAATGATTTTATCTTTTCTTAGACTTTGCAATTATATGATAAACATCTACCTCAACTTCTTTGTGCATCATGTTGTGAAAGAATGTAACCATGGCTCTTTAGTGAGTTACTTCGGTGTTTTTAAGTCCAAAAGGAATTATTTTATAGCAAAATGTGTCCTAAGTTGTGATAAATATGGTCTTAGCTTTATCTTCTCTAGACATTTAAGTCTGATTACATCCCAAGAACCCATCCATGAAGGAGAAAAGATGGTTGCCAACTGTATTATCGACCAAGACATCAACATGGGGCAAGAGAAAATTATCTTAAGGGGTCGATTGGTTGAGGTCTCAAAAATCCACACAAACTTTGACTTTTCTACTCTTCTTCATTACTGGCACAATATTAGCTACCCACTCAGGATAATCAAATGCTTTAATGAAACCGACCTCCAATAACTTTCTAACTTCTTCCTTAATTTTTAGCAAGATATCTGGTCAAAATGTCCTTAGCTTTTGCTTCTTAGGTTTGACATCTTCTCTTGTGGATAAGTAGTGGACTATGATTAATGGATATAATCCGAGCATATCTTCATAAAACCATACAAATACATCTTGGTATTCAAATAGTAGTACAGTCATTTCCACCTTCTGTTTCAAATTCCCTCCAATTTTCAATATTTTGGGGTTGTCATCAGTCCCAACATTAACTGTCTTAGTTGGTTTTTCGATGGAAATTTTACTCATTTTATGTCTTTAACAGCTTTCGTGCACATCACTGTAGTCAATGACATCACTTCGGACAACTAACTAAGCAAGACCGGAAGTGATATCAATATTTTCATCACCTATCTGTACGAGGTATTGTTGGCCTTTATTTGAAGCATTGGATCTTAGCAAAAAGTATGTAAAGGAAGAGTATGAGTAAGGAAGGAGTAAAGAGAAAGAAAACCGATTCTTATTATGTTAGAAGAAATTCTTTCGAGTACAAAATTGTAGAGCAAAGGTAATTATTACAAAACTTTATAAAATACTAAACCGTAATTCATCCTTTACCTTATAAAAGACTTATTGCTATTCATAGGGATAGAGAGCCAATTATTCAAGTGCTAAGATTTGTAGGATGAGCTAGCTATTTTATTCCTGCTAGCGCAGTCCTCTTTAGCAGACTCTAAAGTATGGACATTAACCTAGATGAAAGTTTCTAACAACGGTAGAAAGGTCATTAGGGCATAATACAATCCGTCACCTCTTTTGCCCCTCGCTTGCATATTTCGCAACTCATCTACTAGAGTTGGGACATAAATAAGCCCATAGGTACCGACCTATCCTTCTTTAGATTTAGGCCCCTCATCTTTCTATCGATCAGTAACCATACACACTTCTTCAAACATTTGGAGCCCAAAGTCCTCTTACACTTCAATGCTAATGTAGGGTATGGCTATTTCTTTATATGTTCTGTAATCCTAGTCACTTGAAATTGTTATGACCTGGCCATTTAAGATGAACTTAACCTTTTGATGCAGGCTTAAAGGTATGCCCCTTGCTGAATGTATCCAAGGTCTTCCCAATAATAAGTTAAAGGTCCTTGGAATGTTTAAGACTTGAAATCGGATGTTAAAAGTCGATGGGTCACTATCAACCAGTATGTCGATCTCCCCTATAATTTCCCCATCAAAATCCCTGACTATTGTTGAACTTAACTTAATAGTAGTTGTGTCAATACCTAATAAATCCAGGGTAACAAGAGAAAGCAGACATTTAATGATGGTCTATTGTCGATAAAGACTTTTGTTATGATAATATTGTTTACCCTCACCATTATGAAGAGAGGCTTGGTATGTTGGTTACATTCTCTACCTAGTTCCTTAACAGAGAAAGAAATCTTATGCATGGTGAGGATAGAGTTGGTGACAAACCCTATTCTTTCAATTGGTATTTCACAAAGGACTTTAACCTCTCTCAAAGTTCTAAATAAAGCTTCCTAATGTAGTTCTAACGCCATCAATAAACTCATGAGAGATATTTGTGCTAGAGTTTAGCGAGCCGATCCATTATTTTATACTCACTAGACTTGATTATTTTAGTGAAGGTAAACAATCCTTCTTTGTATTCATCTGGTTCATTATGCCTTTCCAGCACAATTTTCTTTTTCATGTCTTCCTTTAGGTCACAAATTCTACTAGAACGGGTAATTTCTCCCATAAGTGAGCTTGATTGCCCTTGATTTACTGCTCAATAGTTGAGATGGGTAGTTTTATAATTTCCAAGGGCTAAAGGCACATAGAAGGTGTACCTTTTGGTTTATGAAATTTTCTTTTCCTCTTGTTTGTAGAATTTATAGAACTTAGGTTCTCGGTTGGAACCGATCATGTAGATGGCTGGATATGAGTTGTCAAATATCATATTGATGATGGGCCCATGATCAAGTAAGGGGTTGTTAATGTTTGGAACTGGAGCCTTTACAAAGTCTAGTTGGACTGTGCCTTCATCAATTAAATCCTAAATTTTATTTCTCAATCTCCAACATAAGTCTGTTGAATGTCTACTAGGAGGGACATGTATTTTGGTGAACTGCCTTAGGGCCCCATTGACTTGGCTTCTGAATTGTTGCTGAGCTGGTAGAGAATTTATCTTGAAAGAAACTTGAACATTAGCCTGGTATTTGAATGGACCATGCCAATAGTAGCTTCTCTAAGCTTGCTGATGGTGAGTTTAGTAAGGAGTGGTCTTTTGCTTAATGTTCTTCTAATTTGTTGGAGGAGATGACACTTTCAATCCGATACCCTGCTACTATCACCTCTACAAAACTAAAAGAGGCTTACTCGATCAAGTAAGAGAAGTAGGGTCTATCAAAAGTGTTGATAAAAGCTTAAGTCAATTCTTTCTTGGTCATGGAGGTAGATACCCTTACAGCTAAGGACCTCTACCTTTGGACATATTCTTTAAAAGATTTATCATGCCTCTTCCTTAGGGCAACCAAGTTCATTATGGTTGGTGCCACCTAAACATTGAACTTATATTGCTCATAAAATGCCTTAGCTAGCTTTTCCCATGTTTTTTCCTAATTCAGGTCCAATTAGGCGTACTAAGTTAAAGTAGGGCCAATTAGGCTATCTTGAAAAGTTTAGACCATGAGTTGGTAATATTACATATATTTTCCTACCTTTCATACATATAGCCTGGTGTGTAGCTTAGGGCACCTAGTTCCATCGTACTTCTCAAAGTTAAGTACTTTAAATTTCTTTGAGAAGCTTTCATAGTCATATAAGCAAAGAAGTTTGTTATACCAACTTGCTCGAATTGGTCATACCCTTCAAGCATTTTCATCTCCTTAGTGATCTGTTTGGTTAATTGCCTCTTAAGCTCTTTTGATCTATCTCGATTAGCTTCAGGCTTTAGGTTGATTGGAATCGAGTAAGTATTTGGCTTAAAAGTTAGGTTAACCTTCAGATAGACTCCTTCTATCTCAAAGGCTTAGTTAACTTTGGTTTAAGCTTCCTCTACTTCAAGGGGTGGGCCTTCAGCATTCTTTTTGTATCAAGCTTTAGAGTTTTTTTCATTTGATAGAGCTATAGACCTGAGTAAGGCAATGTTATTAGCAAGAAAGCTCAATTAATCTGTAATCTTCCCCATTGTTTGTTCTAAAAAGAAAAACATCAGCTTGATGGGATCAACAATTTTGAGGTTGACATTACTGTTGTTAGTGCTGTCATTTCCTTCGCTAACCATTCTGGTTTAAGAGCAAGTTCAGATAGGACTTCTCTGGAAGGTTCAACACTTAGGAGCTATCTTAGCGACCTGGTTTAAGACCACTTCTTAACAAGTTAGCACATGTATTTTAATTTTTGAAGATATGGGACTGAATAAAATGCAGCATGTTACATAGATGAAAAGGAGGGGATTGACAATTAACTAACAAAACAACAAGTTTATTTATTATTCTTCGACTCTTAGAGTTTTATTACATTAAAAGAAAATGCAAATTCATCTATACTAATCTTCTTTTCTTCTATAAGTCGAATGACATTTTTCTTCTTCTAGTTATTGGGTTCAATGGCCACCATTTTTCCCTTCTTTTGACCATGTTCGGTTGCTTCCTCAAATTCTTGGATTCTCTTATGGGTCATCTTCAATTGGTGCTTCAAGGTACGTAATCTTTGCCTAAACTCCTAAAAGAGGTTTTCTCATGTCTTTTTCATTGTAGATGACTTTCATATGAGCTTTTACCTAATCCATATAGGTTACCATTTTAGAGTTAGGATTTATGGGGGAAGGTTGAAGGGCCTTTGGTGCTCGATACTGTAACATGCCTACCTACCTTGTGAAGTTGATCGTATAAATAATCTTTAGTAACCCAATATTTATTTACTTCTTCTATGAACTCACTCAAATCAATGTTAAGGCTTATGGTCCTAATGCCCTACCAAGCCTTGATCTTGCAAAGCTTGGATACCTTTTATATGGAGTGAGGCCTTTTGAAGTTAAGAGTGAATGGCTCTAATGAAGGCCTATTAACCATATCTCGGATGCCTCCAAACTGCTTTACCATATTATTTGGATAATAACTTGTACACCAACTCATTCCGATCAATGTTACAACATTATAATTTTTACAAACTAATATGACCTTAGTGTAATTGCTCTATCTAGCGGTCTACAGTATGTCTTCGACCTAAAAATCTTGTAGAACTTCTATCTAAAGAAGGGTAGTGATATATTTTGTTAATTTGATATTATCAATGAAAGATTCAATAAGATCATTCTTATTGGCAAATGCACCCCTTATTAAGTCTAACCTGAAGCATTTGATGTAACTAACGAACCATACCATTAACAGTACCATGCTTGACTTCAGATCTCTACATCCTCTTTTCTTAAGTAAATCAAGGTACTTTACTTGTTCAACTAGTATGGCACAAATAGAAGACTTCCCTTCCTAAAACTAAGCCACTAATTCTGCCATATTAAAGTGTATAAGAAAATATCCGCTTGAAAATAGGATGGTGGCAAATACTGCTAATATATAGGCCTTGATTCGGTTTTCCCTCTAACTACCAAGAAATAGCCTTCTGTTGGAGCTAGGTTCAATCTAGAACCAATGGATCTGATCACATATCTTGATAGTGTACTTATTGCAATCATTTAGGCCTTCATTTATCTCAAACTTACAAATCCCTAAGAATTTTAAAAAATTGTAGGTTAAGCTAAAGTTAAGCTCTGGAACATATATTAAGGAGAGTATGGGCCTAATCTTATTGGTGATGAACTCTTATTCTCTTGGGTTGAGGGCTTAAAACAATTGATTGAACATAGGCTTCAAGTTTGTGGGCTTATGAACATGAATCTCTTTAGCAAAGACCTTAGCATTGGATGAGCTGGCCATTTTTGAAAGATTACAAGGAAAACATAAATTACAAAGAGAAGAACATTTACATCAAAAGAAATTACAAAAGATTTCCTATGTACATGAATTATAGGAAAAATACAAGGAAAGAAACTCTGGGTTTGTCATTTATTCTTCTTCTCTTTTATAACAATACTGCCTCGTTAGCTATTCACTAACCTCGAAAAATACATACAAGAAGGATGGGTTCTATAAATCCTTAAACTCTGTGACCTCACATGTTTATGAAAAATGGTTCCTTAGTCACATTGAAGTTTAAGTAGGGTAGCCTAATAAGCTCCAAGCGGTGGTTGCGTCGCTATTCCCAGAACTTATACAATAACTCCCCACCCTAAGGTTCTAAGACGGCCTAAGGTCAACCATGTCTATCGTGCATTTATGGTACATAAAATGAATCCACTCCGATGGGAATCAGCCTCTAACCACATCTAAGCTGAAGCCTATCAATGCTTACCGAGGCTAAACTACAGCCAAAAAGACGAGAGGAAGGAAGATGAACACTCAGCATCAGGTCTATCGTTAGTCGAAGTACTGATAGATCACTCAACCGAATAATCGGAACCAAAGAACCACTTGGCACATTAGAGAGAGACTCGTTCCAACTAATTCTATGACTTGGCAATTATAGGCCGACCTCTCTAGTGTCTCAACCAAGATATGCGAGAAGTTAGAGACCCCTTCTTGAACCTGGACATTCAACTGCCGGCCCTATCCAGTTCGGATACTCCTCCTCCTAAGATATGCCGAATGACCTCTGCCGAGTGACTGCATGTTGAGTCTTGTAAAATGCATAGTTTTGTATTCTTGTATATGCTTTCCTTCATTTTATTTATGGCCCAATTCTTTAGGGTTTATAGCCTTATACATTATTTATAGTTTTGCCACTAAGGTTTAAGAGTTGCTATAAATAGCAATATTTGTATAGATACAAGCATATAGAGAGTGATAGTTATACAGAAATATATATATATATACAGGGAGTGAAACTTTCCTCTTCCGAGCAAGGCTATACTTGAGTTAACATTTGTCAAATTATCGAGTGTTGATCATACTCTTTAATCGTCCTCGCGTTCTTATTAATCTTGTCCTCAAATTGTGGTCAACCCCTTCATTTGAATCGATTAGTGGGTTGCATCTAACATTCATTTGAAACCCCGAGCAACAATTAGTGTTTGTGAGTCGTATTAAACTCTATTTCAAGCTTAAATCATTAATCGTGTTTGTATCTTGGTGAGTTATATCAATTCACATTCACATTCACATTCACATTCACATTCACATTTACCATCAAAACCTTCCTGTTCTTCGTACCCATTGTCTTTTGAATACCCATTCCTATTCTTTCATTCCAGACCTACTACCGTTTCTTTATTATCTCGATCCTGTATCACCCCAACACCACTCCCCACCACAACAAACTATTACATAATTAAAACTAAACCTGCAAAAAATGTTAGTACAGTTATGGTACGAATAATAACAAATGAATAAGTAAATAAATTGTACTTTAGTAAGGTAATTTTTAGAGATTAATTTTCAATTTTTGAAAGTTGAATGGTTAACCCTCTTAACATCTCCAGTGGAGTCGCTAAACTATGGAGCTTGGTTTTTTTTAGGTTTTTATAAATTAGTCTTCTTCAAACCGGTCAATATTAAATCCCACTCATTTAATACTAACCCTCGATTATAGTTTAAAGAAAGCCAATTTTTTAACTTTAAAAACATTTTGAAGTTTCCACCCTACAAGAATCGAAAAAAAGAGTTAATTTATAACCAATTAGGTAGAATCATTATAACTTAATTACTGATTTTTCGAAAAAACCAATTTTTAAAATTATTTTCTTTTTTTTTTTAAACTAAAGAAACCAGTTCAAGGGTTAAGATTTTTAAACCTTTGCGGATACCATTAACTTTCCAATTTTATATCTAATCCTTTAAAATCACCTTTCAATAACTATTCTAAAAAAATGAAATTTAATAATTGATTAACAAATTTGAACAATTTAAACTAAAGTTGAAAATGGGTTTTTTTCGTTTTTTATCATCGCCCTATAGGTACCTACGTACTCGTTATTCGAGATCAAACGTATGTAGTTCTTTTATTGAAAACTTTAGGTGGGGAAGTTGATTTTAACTTCCAAAAACCAATTGGATTGACATTTTGAATTGATTTGAGTTTATTTAAAGAAATTCTAAAGGGCCCTACGTTTAGGGTTTTTTTATTATTATTTTCGAAAAATTCTAAAGTTATCCTAATTTGGAAAATAGTTAATTATTCTTTTTTATTTGGAAAAAATAGTTTTTCTAAGTGATAAAAAGATTTCTCTAATTTTTATTATCTTTCATCTACTTATTATTATTACCTTTTTATATTATTTATTACTTATTATTATTTTATTTTATTTATCAAAAATAAACTTATAATTTTTTTTTTGCCTTTTCCTTTCTTCTTTTTTTTTGTTTTCTTTTTCTCTTTTTTTTTTTGGTTACAAATTACAACAATAAAAAAATATAAAATAACTAAAACAACTAAATAAGAGAAAGGGCTAGACCTGAGTCTTTTATACGGGTCAACCTTTTGCAGTGGGTTAGAATACGGGTCGGGTTTAGAGTGTAGATCTAGGTCGTAGTTGAAGAAGAAGCACAGTAACTCACAAGGGACAATTCTAACCGTTCCAAGCTTCCAATCGATCGGGGAAGTAAAGTTTCATAGCTATTGTATTAGGTTTGTAGGGGGTAGGCTAAGTGCCTTGGCATGGGGTAGTTGTTTTGGTGGTTCCTAAGAGTAGTGGTCGGCGGTGGTTAAGGGTGTGTTAGGTTGGTGGTAGCTACGACTTGAAAGAGGGCTAGGACTTGGGTTGGAGACCACTACAAAGTTAGTCGTGGACTACCACAAGTGGTTTCAAATGAGGATGCATAGAGAGAGTGTGTGTGAGATAAAGAGAGAAAAGATTGTGAAGATAGAGATCGAAAGGAAGAGATGATGTTCTCATGTCAAACGAGGATGGGAGGGTCCAATTTATAGCCTCTCAAGCTCATACGAGCTTGGAAAGCTCATTAATGGCCGAAATTCGCCATTAATGTCTTATGTTGATAATTTGACTTTTTGTGATTTTCCTAACTTGATTTAAGTAAGTGAAAGGATGATTGAGGATAGGATTTTTATTTCAATTCGTAATATGCTAAGTGTACTATATAATTTCACCATTAATTTGGTGAAATTGTATAGTAAATGAGGTAAAAAAAATAACCCCAAACCAAGCACCTAAAGGAGGGAAAGGCTAAAATTCTGGAAAGAAAAGAGGAAGAAGAAGGTTGGGAGGCGAGGCTACGTGCGAGGCACATGCCATGTACCCCTACACGCGCGTTTGAAAAAAAATGAAGTGCACCAAGCGTGCTCCCTGCTTGATGCTCTAGTCATGTTTAAAGCAGGGCCTTGGGCCTTGTTCAATAATCATGTGGACTAGGTTTAGCTTGGTCCAATCTACATACACTTTTTTAAAAAATACTAAAAAAAAAACATTTTATGCCTACTAAGATTTAAACCCTTGATCTCTAAGCCGAACCCAAATGCAAGTCCAAATGTTTATTAATTAGGCCATTAACCTGTACTTTGTTCATATTTGCAATGACAAGGTTAGCTTAGGTTAAATTCAACTAAAATCAATCTAAGCTAGATTTAAATTTAAACCCAAGCCCAATGATTCACTCTTTATTTTTTATCTAAATTAGAAAAAAAAAATCTATTCTATTATACTATCAAAAATTATTATTTATCTATATTTCCCAAATTCTCTATTTTTTATGACTTTTCTTTTTTTTCTTATTTCTTATTTTTTGGATTTTCTTAAACTTTCTATTTTTTTTTCTAAATTGTCTATTTTTTTATATTTTCCTAAATTAAGACCCATTACCTTATCCTAAAAATTTCTAAAAAATACAAAGGGAGCAAAAATGAGATGTATACGCTCTACTACCTCTAAATTTCCAATATCAAGTCCAAAACCTTCGTTAATATCAAATATAGGTTCTTTAGTGATCTCTTTGTTAGCAGCCCCTTCTAGAATTCCTTCTACAACTAAATACTTGCATTCATGTTCCTCTGATTTTTTGCCTAATTAGCTTTATATTATTTTACCCTCCTTATAGCTCACTTCCTTTGTACTCCTTCTCTTATTATGATTAAGTCTACCTGTACCTAATCCTTTATACTCCTCTTACAGACAATCGTCTTTCATCAAACCTTTACTCTAATACTATAATGATATGCACAAATCCTAATGTTGAAATAGAGTTACAATCTTTGTCTTGTCACACAACAATAATAAAGTTTGAATCTTTTTTTTTTAGCTAATTGATGGGTTTATTTAAATAAAATAAAATCTTTATATTGTTTATGAATTTTTGCGTTTTGAGACAAGAAAACGAAAAGGATAATGAACAATTTACAAATTGGATATGACACAAAAATTCCTACATAGTACTAGACCTTTAATCAATTTTATGATTGACATAGCTCACGATAAAAAAGAAAAAGAAAGTTGTATGCACCATAATCTCACAAGAGATTAATAAATACAAAGTTCACTATAATTAATTAACTTCTTGATTGATAACAACTAAGGGTAAATTCAAGAGAAATCTATCTCAATAAAATCACTCATAAAGGGAAAGGTTTCACATTAATGCTCTGCTCACTTTTAGGAAGCAAAGATCTCAAATAATGCTCTACTTACTCTTAAGGATTAGGGAGATAAAGAAGGTAGCTAATGAAGAGTAGGTGTTAGCCTAAGCTCTAGGAAGTGCTCCTTCTTTTATGGAGGTTAATCTGTGTTTGGCTTTAAACTCACCCAAAGTGGTCAAGACTTAAATCTTGGTAAGGTTTCCCATTTCTTCTGGGAGGATAGGAGAAGATTATATTTCTTGGCTTTTGATTTTAGTCCATTCAAGGACCTTGCATCCCGACATTAAGTTAGAGGTTGAGGATTCTAGGGAACTTAGCTCTTGTGAGATTGGCATCGTTAAGGCAAGTTTCTTGCTTAGCATGCTTAGTGATCCTAACTACTGCTTTTAGGGAATGTAAAATGTGATCGCAAGAATTGTAGAAACTAGTAAAAGTATAGCATAATGCCACAAGATTATCTATGACACACTTTGTCAAGCTTCTCTTACCATTATAAGGCCCTTAGCCATAGGAGTGCTCTTATGATGACAAGGTTGCTTTGTCTTTCTTATTGTTGTACAAAAATTGACATATGTACTATATGCTTTAGGGTCCATATCTCCAAACAGTGCTCAAGCCATGTATGTTGCAGATAATGGCGATGGCGTAACTTTGCACTGTTGCCAAAATTGCTTATAAGTAAGCTTTTCTATAGGGGATGTCGGAAGCCATTTCCTTATCAAAAGCACAATTATAGTCCTATGCAAGTTGTGTTTGTAATCTTACACTACTAATAGTGATAGCGGTAGCATTCTATTTCATTCTACAACCAATATGTGCACAAAAACTTCCTTTCACTATAGGCGCATTCTTATGCTGTTGAAGAGCTTAATGTTGTAGCCTTTTATAGTTTATTTTTGTTATTTGCCAATGGGATTAGCTTTGTTTTTCTTACTTGTGTCCCGCTTTGGATCCACCTCAAAGAGAAATTTGAATGTTTTTTAAGTGTGTTGATACTGCTAATGAAAGATTCATTATGCAGACAACACAAAATATTCACCTTAGACCTTTGTTAGTAGGGTCCTTCGATGGATCCAAATCATAGATTAAGCTAATGGGCCTAAGATCTACTTAGATGGGTCTTACTAAGTGTCCTTACATAGTGATACATAGCTAAGTGGTCTCCAGAAGTTGCTCGATGTAGTTACTCCAATGCCGAAGTCAATCCATAAGTAAATTTAAAGCTTAAGGGAAGAGAGAAGAGTATATTGGCTATCGAAAACAATATTAACTTGCTCCACTCAAGGAAACTCTCTTCCTATATAAAGAGAAGTTGAGACTTTTATAAGTGAACAACCAACAAGTAGGAGGTTCAAGGTGTACCATCTTGGGAGGTTCCCTAAGATAATGGGAAACCCTAATAAGGGCTTAGGTGTTGAGGTGGTCCCTCTTGCCTTGTACCTGTCTTTTCATATTTTAAGCTTTAGGGATGCCATATAACCTTTTGACCTTAACGCATATCAAAGGTTGTGTGATTAGGATTGTGTCTAGTTTCCTACTATGGTGCTAAATTGCTTTGCCCGAGCTCTATAAAGGCCCATGGCAAGTGAGCTTGCTTACAGCCTTTTGTTAGGCTAAGTTTGGGCCTTCAATCCAAGCTTGAAAATTTACTATCAACAAAAATGATGTTCTGAAAGAAGAAATAGAAATGTTAAAAAACAAAATTGATGAGCTTTCAAATTCCATCAAAAACACTTTTGAAAAATTTAAAGAGAAACTTAATAATCTAATCTTGAATTAGAAAAATGAGTGGCTATAAAATGGGCTTAGTATTGAAAATAATAAATTTTCTAGTTCTCAAGGAAAAATCAATTTCATTTAAGTTAATGAAACTAATGTGGAAATAAAAGAACCTAAAAATTGAACAGGTAATGAATAGTAGCTCAAGTGCACAACTACTAAAATAAAAAAATTTATGGCTTTGCAAGGAAAAGGTAAAATTATCTAAAGTCTTATACATGTTTCTCTTGTAATAAATTTGGCCATATTGAAAAATATCATTTTTACAAAAATAACAAGCTCACTATTGATCAAGGAAATTAAAGTAATCTTGCGAGACTAAATTATAAAGGACCTAAATTTAAATGTATTCCAAAGAGAAGATAATCTTTTTTTTTTTTAATTTTCATAAGTTTATGAGCAAGAGCTTAATTGGAGGTTATTCTGAATCAGTAAAAGCCTCATGTTAACAAAGGGAAATTTATAGTTTGGTATAATCCTCCTAAACCATATATTTATAATTTTTGTCAACCTGTGATAACTCGTTGTTTTTATAAATTTAAGTGAAGTCCAAATATTTTTAATTTGTATCATATTTTGAACTAAAGCATATCTTTTAAAAAGATAAATTGAAAAAATGAGATGTGCAAAAAGGTTGTTTCCAAAAATAGGGGAAATTAATGTTTCATATTTAAAAAATTATTGATTGTACCTTTATGTAAGTTAAGTACTTAATGTTTTGATATAATAAATATTTACATAGTATTATAAAAAAGGAAAAACTAATACTTTTTATATTGCTTATCCATTGTTGTAAGAATCATAATATGTTTTTGTGCTAGGATATGGTGAAATGAGAAACAACATTTGAAGGAAACTATAATCAATTTCTTAAAAGAGATTTAATGCTACCTATATAATGTACTATGTCTGTTGGAGTGACTATAATTATGATATATATATATATATATATAACCATTATAATATTTCATAATTATTTAGAAAGTGTCACTAAAGTTTTTGCAAGATTTTAATAAAACCTAAAAATAAAAGAGAAAATAAAGTAAGAAAAGAAAAAAAAATATAAGCGATACTATGGTTAAGGGTAAGTCCGGTATTAGCGATCATAACAAAGGGTATTATTGGAATGGGAAAAGTTTAGCAAACCTTAGGTATATCAAGGGTCGCTAAGGTTTTTGGAAACCCTTTTCACTTCTTTTCCTACAGGTGTAGCAACTGCCTCCTAGGTTTTGTGCACGTTCTTGAAGCTACAAAGTGAGAACAATAAAGTCTAGGCATTTCCAGGTTAAGGCATCAAAGGTAAAGCTATTACTATGTCTTTTAATGTATTTTTCTCATGAATTCTTATCGAGATACCCCCTTGTTAGCATAGGATAGCCCTACTATGAATTTAATAAGCCTCTTTAGGTGTCATATAGCAAATCTTTGATAGTATAAGTGCGATTAGAGGTAAGTTACTACAAGGTAAGGTAGTATGTATTGTTTTTATTAAGTTTCTAATAAAAAAAACTCTTAAAGAATCTCATTTTTCCGCATAGGGTAGCGAGAAAAACAACCTTAGGTTAGTCCTTCACATAACTTATGTCGTGTTAGCAATGATGGGCATTAGGTACGTTTCTATTCTTGCATTCCTTGTTTGTTGCATTTCAACAGGTTATGTTTTGATTATAAGATTGGGATGAGAAGTTGTTTATAAGGGTAAGTTGTCTTAGGTTTTAGATTGGTGTGGTGATGTTGTTCTATTAGGGTTTTGATTTAGGAGTGTTGATTTTCGAAGCGGCGAAGGGTGAGGCAATAAGCAAAGGATTTCACATTGTTGCAATCCGCAGAATTCTATAGATTACAGTAAAGGCATGGACGCCATCCCCTGTAGCACCCAAAAGCTAGGATTAAGACCATGCTCTTTCAGGTATGGCATTTGGATGCTAGATAAGCTAGCATCCAGATGCCTAACCTTGTTTTCTTGTAGAAGTGTTCCTTTATGATTTTTGAAGGTCTTTTTTTTCGATATTGTTTATCAATCCTATACCCTTTCTTAAACTTTTCTAAACACAAATCACTCAAATTAGCCTACAAATAAGTTTAACTTATTAGTAACCTTAGGTTTCATTTAAAGTTCTTAAGAAAACTTAAGTTAGGTTGAGTTGTTGTGTTAAATAATACCATTAGTTGGTTATAAATCTGAGTAAGTATGGTGTTTCTCTTGCAAACGGGTTGTGAGGCACTTGTGCTAATGCTACAGTCAAGTATGAGGTTTGTGTATTGATTATGAATGCCTAGTATTGGAATGTAAATGAACTTAATGAAAACTCAGCTTAAATAAGTGTGCTACTAGTACTTGGTTGGACCTAAGGGATTAGAACCTTAGGGTGGTATCCCAATGATTCTTGCACAACAGTGTCCTAATTAGAGTCATACTTAAAAATGATCCTAATAGATTTAGGTTATTATATGGAGACTTGGTTCTTGGTCATCAAAATGTTAAAGAGAACCCAACATCGATATCTATATGTATTATATATATATATTGTGTGCTAGAGTCAAGAGTTAGTCTAAGTTCTGGAATGTCGAAATTGTGGTTTGATAAGCTTAAATAAAGATAATAAATTGTTGTTATGGCATTTGGTTTTAATATTTGAATTAATGTGTGTGTGACTGTACATTATTGTGTGATCATGTGCTTGTGGTTGATATCATGTATTGGGTTGCTTACCCCCTAGGTTTTCATGTTTTTAGATGTAAGCACAAGTTTTAGTGATTATGAAGAGTCTTACAGCGAGTATGACGTTTATAGTAATGAAGCAAACTATTATGATTATAGGGATAGCTCAGGTTAGTTATCTAGGGGTGAAAGCAAGTCATGAGCATGTTGTCGGACAAAGTTACTTTATTTTGTTATTTTGTTGCTATGGTCATGAGAATTCACCTGAGTGTTCTCCGGATGTGTCATTTTCAGTTGATATTTATATGTTGGCATATATGAGATGAGAAGTCATGGCTTATAGTTCATTAAAATAGTTAAATTTGAATTCTAAACAAGTTTTTTATTTTTTTCCTTCCTTAGTTTCAATGAATAAAGTGAGAGTTTGATCTTTATGTAAATTGTGGTGAAATGAGGATGTTTAAGTTATCTTTGTAATTTATAATAGAGTTATTGCAAGTATTTGGCAATAAATGAAGTATGTGATGATGTTAGCATGATGATTATAGATGTTTGACATGTTAGTAGATTATACAAACGCGTAGTATACTGTAATATCTTAGGTTCTGGGGAGTTACAATCTTTAAAATAGAATGGTTTATAAATTTTCATATAAAGTGCTATATCTTTTTTTAAAATATATTATTTGAAAACCTATGAAAAAAATAAGTTTTGTTTTGATATATGCTTAATAATAAGTAAAATTGAGATTCTAAGGAGAAAAATTGTGATATTGTAATGTAAATGCATATCCTATAATATAGTATGCTCCAATATGCTATATGTGTTTCGATGGAAGAGTTTTACTTTTCAATGGATTTATTTGATATCAAAATGATACATTTAGTATGATGAGATATATTATTGAAATGCTTGAAAAAAAATATATAGGAAAATTGCTATGATTCTTATGACAGGACTTTTTTTTTCTTTTTAATTGAGCATATTTATGGCATGCGGTTCAATCATTCTTTAATGGGGAAATACTAATATATTGAAAAAGCCTTTGTACGAGTCTTGTTAAAAAATAAATATTTTTATATAAAAGAAAATAAGAGAAATGATGGATAAAAATTAAGGGGGAGAGAAACTGAAAATTATTTGTGAATACTACAAAGAACAAAAAGGTGGAGAAAATATGAAATGAGAAATATATCAAAGAGTGATAAAAATTTGCTATCCTTTGTTTGTCGTCCCTTAGCTATGCCAACAACTAATACCATGCCATGTGACACATATTTACCATGTACAAAGAACATGCTATTTCTCCAATTTCAACGTTAATGATAAAGCCTAACACAATCAATGGGATCATTTAACTTTCTTTCTCCTTTTAGTAAGCCACCTAAACTTACGCAATAATATTTTCCCAAACTTGATGCAATTTGCCCAATATTTAGGAAAAAAGAGGAAAATTTGAACTAAAAGATCTAGCATACAAAGCAAATAGATCATTCTCTTTCCCCTTTTCCCTAGCTATCTCATGATAACAACAATTTTTTCCTTTTCTAGCCTTACATAAAATTAACAAATATGCACCTACTATAAGTTAAGGTCTTTTAAGGTTTTTTGTCTTCCCTTTTTTCTTTTTATTTTTAGCATCTCTTTGTTTGTTCCTACTTCACTTATAAAAATTGTAATGCTAAGAATTATTAAAGAGGAAGATTTAATAAAATTCACAAAAATGTTTTAAAAAGAGTAACCTTAGTAGTAACTTAAGAGAGAAGGGTTATTGATATATTATATTTTTACTTAAGATAATATTTTGTTGTATTTGTTTAATAAATCTTGGTTCAAATTTGAATATATACAATTGCAAGGTAAAGTTTTCTGGGGATTAAAGTATATGCTTTAGCTATTATAGATTAAAAAAAAAAACTTGCTTTTCTGCCATCATTTTTCTTCCTGTATTAGCAATGGTAATTGTAGCAAAATTTTGATTTTAATACACCATCTAAGCCTACATTAATTGTCACGAACTGAGGATAGCCTACTCATGGTAGACGCCGTATACTGTACAAAGAACCCTTGATTAGTTACCCTTTCAATCATGAACTCTTCACACAATATACAAAGCTCTACAATCATTAGTTTCCCAAGAATATATAGATCCATATGATATCATCACACAAACATATTTATATAAAATTTAAACTACAACGTTTACAATACACAGTAATTTATTATATTTAGGTCTATACTACTGCTAAAACAAAAGTACATAAGTAAGAGTCTACATAATCTGTTCTTTCTTAATACAAAAGATGGCTCACTCTTACCCAAGTCTCCAAGCTAACTTGTGGTATCCCCTGGCCAGCTTCTACGAATAAGTTATCCTGTAGTAAAAGTCTAAGGGGGTGTAAGCCTAAGCTTAGTGAGTAAAACCTTCAGCCACACCACAAGTAAGTTATAAATACATTATATTTACATATATGAATGAATGATCAAATAGAATGCCAAACAATACATATAGTTAACTAGTCCATATATGTAACTCAAATTTAATACCCTCCCAAATTAGGGTTAGAGTATATATGGTACCAATTAGATCCGGGTACTACATTAGAACTTACTTTACGACGGAACTCCGTGTTCTGTACTTAAATTAAATAAGTCTTTTATTTTCACAAAAACCAAATTCTAGTATAATCGTAAGTGGGCCCCGGTAATCCACACTCACCCCTAAACGGAGGCCTTTAGACTCGACCCTTAGCTAAGCGGTTAGCGCCTCCAATGCCTAGTATTTTTATGGGCCAGGGTAAGGTCATTTTATAAGAATGCACCGTACAGAACCAATAAATTAATAATAATAACCCCCGAATAGTCTCTCTTTACCTTCCTGTGATGTGACGATCGGAATTGTGTCTATGCAATGCATGTTAATGCATGTACCAGTTTCTTCTTATGAGTAAAGTATAATTAAGTCCAATTATGATATGACCATTCAATAGTATACACAATCACTTTCTATTATCTATACTTAAGGTAAATTCACAACAACAAGTAATAACATACAAAAGCATTTTCCGACCTTACACAACAGTCAATTAACAATAACATTTAGGTCTATTATCTACAATCACATACAAGCATGGAATCACAAGATAAATACTCAATCGGTCATGACCACTCGGTCATGACAACTCGCTCGAGTCGTAGTAATTAATCAAGAGATCCTCGCCCACCTCGGGATCACCTGATCATTACGATATAATAATGCTAGTAGTAATTAAATTAACTAGTAATTCTAAATATCTATTTACCTAATTCTACTTAAAAACTATCAATTTTTATCCAGTTAGACTTTATTATAAATCGTATGTAACTTTTTCATTATAGTTCTGATATTGATGAATTTATAATCGTTTTTCATCGTTTTCAAATGTACGTTCACACGGTGATGTCTATTTTGGACGTTAAAACTCCTGTTTTACAATATAGATTAAATTTATGGAAATTTTTAACTATTGAAGTTTAATTATTCTTATTGCTTCTATTTATATCCTATGTCTGTACTTAATGATTTGGTTAGCCCTTAGATTCTTATACTTAAAGAATTTTAACTTGCTATTACTAATTCATGTACTTAATTAAGTTTAATCCAATTTAGGAAGTGTATTAGGGTTTACTAATTTATGTACCTAATTCTTATGTACTTTTCTTATTTCTTATTTTATAAACTTATGTTTATATCATTGCTTACATCATCAATCGCTTGTGTCATTACTTATATCATAGCCTACGTCATCTTTTAATTACATCATTGCTTACATCATCATTTAATTACATAAGCCTTACCTCATACTTATGTCATATGTATACTTTACATATGTTAACTATATACTTATACCTTTACTATACTTATATGTATACTAGTATACTTATACCATATTTATACTTGTACATATACCCATATATACATACGGTCACATACGTATTTTTATACGAATTTTGTATGCCTAAAATTCCTCTTAAGAAGGCTTCTCTAATTTCATTCTTTTGGTGTTTTAAGAGTGTATTTAGCATGATATAAGTATGTATAGTTAGTATATGTCTTAGTTTAGGTTATGTACATAATGAATACTTATGTATAAAGGTCTCTATACTTGTATTTCTCTAGTATACCCCTATGTACATATACTTAAAGATATTTACACATGCATCGCCTTCCACTTCACAATGATTTCTACTCTTCTACACCTAAATATTGAAGCTTTATGCTTTCTTCAACATGGATGTACATAACACATAAACTACTCATCTAATCTACCTCTGCACCTAACTAGTCAATAATATAAAGTAATACATAATAACATACCTTAGTTTGTTCTTGAAATATGGATGTAAATTTGGAAAGGGAAAGGGAAAGGGAAGGTCACAACAATGGAGGTTGGGTAAGGGTTTGATTTTTTTTTTTTTTTTGTCTTATGTTTAAAAAGAAGTAGAAAGTAGGGTCTAGAAGGGAGATAAGGTGTGGACAGCAATTAAAGAGATGAAAAGGAAGAAAAAGCTAAAAGAAAAGAAATCATTAGATAACTTAGATATTTTCTAAAGTGAAAGTGTCTTTTATTGACTTTTCAATGTGTTGACTTAATCAACCTTTTGACTTTAGTCAACATGTGTTGATTTGGTAAACTTTTCAAAAGCATATGCCATTTAGTATACATAATGTAGTAATCAAGGAAAATTAAGAGAAAATTAAGGAAATAAGACATTTGGTGAATTGATTAGTAAAAACAGATGATGAGATCTTACTTTAGGTATTTATATCCTATATACATCATTTGGTAGGCAACTTAGTATAACTAGTATGAAAAGTATCCATTAGGGTATTAAAACTTACTACATGTAACCTAAGCATCAACTAAACCCCTAACTCTATGTATTACTATCTTAATTATATACTTAGAAGATAAATGTGATCTATGATACAATATCTTCATTTCTAAAGGATTACTTAAGAATTCTAAATATGTATGTATGATTGAAAGTTATATTTAATCTTTCACTAATGATTTAGCAAAATACAAAGGTTATATTATCAATTAGGGTTTTAGGGTATATTATGATGAATTAGTGCTCGTATGTCTTTAAGGTTATAGTTTTAGGGTTTTTATCACTTTCAAATGAAATCTTTAGTATTTACATATGTTTAGGATAGAAAAATTTTATACACGATTGATTAGTTATTTTAGGGTTTTCACTTTCATTAACCTTGTTAACTCCTAAATTATCTAACATACTTGAGTGTACTTCAAATGCTAGATCGAAAAATTTAGGGTTTGCATTAATACTAACTAATTTTGGATTAAATAGAAAATTTTAGATTGTTAACAAATGGAATTACAATACGCAATCATGATAAAAATAAATAAATAAATAAATATCAAGTGATAATTTTTAAAAATTGAACAATGGAAGAATTGGATACTATCAGTAAATAGAAATCATGATGTGTATGAATCAAATAGTAAGGAAATGTTATAGGAAAAGAAAAAAAAAACCTAGATAAATGGAATTTGGTCAAACAATGGAAAGATGTCTCAAAGTCAAACTTGTAAGCTAGATTGAAATTTTTCATTTTGTTTTATTATTATTATTTTCTTTAAGACGTCAATGCATTTCTTATTAAGACAAATATACTATTCGAAAACCTAACTTTTATTCTTATTTGTTGTCTTTAAGTAATAGAATAGGAATAATATTCTTATTTTAATAGCATATTATGATATGAAATCTAGTAATATCATAATAAAATAATGATGTTTGTGTCCCAATTATGGTTACAATTAATCTAAAAGGAGTGCTATTGGATATAAGACATTTTAGTACTAAAACTATTATATTTGTATCAAGAATATTCTTACATGGAAAGTTTGAGCCTAACTAATTTATATAATAAATAAAGTGGTGCATGTAATAAATTATCATTATTTATTAAAAATTTCTTCCCCACTAATCTATAAAGGAAAAAAAATGTTAAATTAACATTCTAAATGTAGAATATCAAATAAATGAAAGCTAAGTGCACTTGAAATAAGCAAAAGGTATGTATTTACAAATGGAAAAATTACATTTTTAGTCCTCGAACTTTTTCATTTTTTTAAATTGAGTTCTCAAACTTTTTTTTTTATTTTAGTCCTCAAACTTTTCAAAAGTTTATAAAAGAATTCTCTATTAATGAACCTAAAACTTTTCAAAAGCTTACAAAAGAGTCTTCTATTAGTGAAACGTTGTTTTTTTCATTGATGAAGAACTATTTTGCAAACTTTCGGGAAATTTGAGGATTGAATTAGAAAAAATAAAAGTTCAATGACTTAATTTGAAAAATGGCAAAGTTTAAGGAATAAAAGTGTAATTTTTCATTTTTTTTCATCATTTGTTAATTTTTTTAGGAAAAAAATGGGTTATAACTTAATGAATCAAAATAGTTAATTGTGTTATTAGATAAATATTAGTGGAAAGTTATTTCTCTTATTATAAATATAATCAGTATTCATTTTTTTTATTTGAAAATGTATAATAATATATTAACTAATTTTATGTAGATTATTAAAATAAACGTGATAATTAATTATGATCATTATTATTTATTTTATTTAATTATTAAAATAAATATCAAATAAGTTATATAATTACTTTATTAATATTAGTCCCTCAAAATAATGAACCAAGTTTGAATCCCTTCTCCTTAAATTATTGTAATGTATAATATAGTTGCCAAAAAAAAAATATTGTTATACGTAGATTTGAAAAATTATAAAATTAAATATGATTTGATTCTTTTAAGAATGCTAAATCAACTCGTTGATTGTTTGAAGTATTTGTTAACTAAAATGGACATCAAAAGGACCAAAACTTTTTTTTCCTACCTATTCATTTTAGGATCTTATGTTTTCACTTTTTCTCCGTTTTAAGACCTAAGTTCTTAAAAATGAGTAAAACTAGCTTCTTTTTTTTATGTCTTACAAGTACTGTTAGAAAGCATATCCTCAAAGTTGAAATATGTATATGTATGTAATAACTATGTAGCTCCTAAAAGGAAAGAAAAGATTGGCTGGTGGGGGTGGTAAGGTAGGGTGATAGTGGGTGTAGGATGCATAATACATTTTACATTTTTAGTCATCAAACTTCATCACTAGTACTCAAACTTTCCAAAAGTCTATAAAAAAGTTATTCATTAACGGAAAAACTAATAGTTCACTAATGGGGGGTTTTTTTTTTTTGGAAATTTATAGAAAATTTGAGGACTGAAATAGAAAAAATAAAAGTTTGAGGATTCAATTAGAAAAAGAGGGAAAGTTTGCTAATTGAAAGTGTAATTTTCCTTAGACAAATTATAGAGAGTCATTTCAGTAATTAGGCTTTTATCCCAATTTAATACCATGGACCGATATCTTAGAATAGTAATAGGTTTAGGAAATTGACTCAATCAAAGACGTTTTAAGAAGATTTGGCTTTAAAGGCTTAAAACAAGAATCACCAAATTGGATTTTCTATTCTCAACCTTATTTTGTTATCTTGGGCATGAAAAGTAGACTCCAAAATATCCTTTCTATGCTCATCGAAGCTTTGTTTGGCTTTATTGGGCCCTAAAAAGGCTTTAGTGTCCTTCAAATTTATTTAAAGAGAAAATGGGCTTATGTTAATTATCATATGCCTTGAGCCCATATTTAAGCCCATCAAGACTAAAGTAAAGGGATAAGCTTAAATCTCAACCGTTAATCTCGTAGCCATTGATAGATAATATCAACCTCTAAATTTTATAAATAAGAGACTCCTTCTCTCATTTGATTCATTTAGAATATTGGCAAATTTAAGACAAACACTAATGCTTTATTGAAATCACTTCTTAGAAAATCAAATAAGTATTTTATCAAGAACAATTAAGAACACCGACTTTAATCTATTGTTATATGCACGTGCTTAAGATACTGAGTTTGCCATTCTTCCTTCTACGCCTCTTCTTAAATATTCCTTCATGTGCCATTGGCTCAAGGCATCTCTTAGGTCAACTAGCACCTCCATTGCACGTAATCAACTAGCTACAATAACATCATTACACATAAATTATTCCATAAATAGAAATAATGTCTTACAATTAATATATGTTGTTCAATCAAATTGCTCTTACTTTGTTAATTTATAATAAAAGGATGAAGTTACAAGGTCAAATAGAAACTTAAAAGTCAAACTGTTCCACAAGCTTTTTCCTAGTAGAAGCTAAGAATGGAAAATGGTAAATGGGCTAATTTATTAATGTGATTAAGATTATTCATACAATCCTACTGCATTAGGCTTAGGAAAATATCTATGGTGTGATTATTTAAATCAAGCTTAAGTGGCTAGTCAAAAAGGGAAAGCGAATTAAGTGATCCCATTGATTGCATCCAACTTTGTCGTTAATATTGAAATGAGATAGATGACATTTTCTTTTTACATGAGAAATATGTGCCACATGGTATGATATTAGTGGTTGGCATAGCTAAGGGATAACAAACAAGGTGCAAGTCCTATGTAAGATATTAAGAGGGAGGTGGGTGAATTGATATCTTTGGTAAAAATAAAAACTTTTGAGTTTTCAAATAAATTCCCCTCTTAGTAACTTAGATGGTGTATAAGTAGTTGTTGATTAAATGTTAACTTTTGGCACAAAAAGAAACATCACAAATAATGAAGTGCAAGAAAGGAAATAAAGTTAGAGAGAGAAGATTAGGTAAGTGAGTTAAAAAGCTTCAACTTTATGCCTACTGCTCTTTTCTAACTCCACTGTTGGGGATCCATCTTCCTTACTAGTACCATTCCACAAGTCCAACTCTTTTAACAATCAAAATAAATCTTGACGTTACAAGGATATCCAATCACTCTCTGCCTTATCTCACTGGCTTCTCCCTAAGCTAAAAACAGGCTTACAAAGAACTCCCTAACCTCACAATTGTTCAAACACGATCACTTAAAATATTACAACAGAATGTGGAAATATGATACAAATATCCTCTCTAAAGGTTTAGCATAAATACAAAAACAATAGAATAGAAAATCTTTGTTGTTCAAAGTTTCTAACTCAGTTTCTAAGGGAGTTTTTGAGTGTCGTTGTTCATTATGAATCTTGCAAAAAAGTTCTGATCTCTCTCAATCTTTTGTTTTAGTCATGTTGCATGAAATATCTTGATATAATATTGGAATAATGGCTATAAATGGCTAGCTGAAAATAATATAAAGATATTTTGTTCTATTGTTATCTTAATCAAGTATTTTGTAACTAAGTGAAGAAAGTCTTTCATATGGTTGTTATCCTTCGATTTTCAATTTGAATTTAAATAACAGTTGATGTTGCTATAGAGATAAACTTTCACCAAATCAGGAAGAGATCTTATTGCGACTATTATCTTAAAAAATTTGTCCTAAAAAAGCAGCCATATTTTTCTCTTCATAAACTTCATCATAAAGCTTAAATATCTACTAAAAACTTATCATTTCCATAGATAGATATATCCCACTCATTTTCAAAATTGAAATCCCTTCATAATCTCCACCAGATCTTCATAATTGAATTTTAAAAAATATCTTCAAAAAATTCTACATGAATTTTTATCCCTTATCCATATTTCTTAAATTTGAAAAGAGTAATCACAGATATTTCTCCCAACTTATTCCATAACTTTATCTCAACTTGATATCTTCAAAAAGGTATTCCATAAATCCTGCTCGTAAAATATGTTCCAATGTTGTATTACTGCTGCTAAAAAGTAAATTCTTTAACCTCCACGTCTAAATGTTCTTTGCCACTTTGATAAGCATCGTACGTACTGAACAAGCTAGACATTAGTCTTGGTGATGTCTCGTTGCTTTGAAGAAATTTGTGCCAATAATCCTTGAAAAAACACTTTGATCGTACTAGAGCTACATTGCTTGTCCACATAGGCTGTTGTAGTCAAAAGTAATTCATTTCTACTTTGAGATATTAAATAAACTTGAAAAGCTTGAATTATGATCATGCCATAAGTTGAAGTCTTCAAATCGTCCCACCCTGAACTACATGCCATTCATGTTTGATACAAGCTGCATCTTCTATAGTAATCTATCACGTTGATAATTTGGAATAAAATAATTTGAAGTTGCCACCTAATGAAAACTATTGCCATGTACTTGATAAATATATAAAAGCAATATATTTCCGTGACTTCACTTCGATAATAAATAATTTTCCAACTTCATTCCATCTTCTCATAATTTAATCTTCAGTGATATAATTCAATATTATCCAACGAAATATTCCACTTAATAAAATATAATCCTCATGAATATAATTGACTAACTTGAGTGGAATGAAATCGAGCATATTACCTAAATACATTCAATAAAGTAGAGTTAAGACTTCATGTCAATTTGTACATCTTAAATAATCTGTATAATTAATAAATATATTAGTAATAACTTATTATATGTTTAATTATCATCAAAACCACATTACAAAACTTAAAACAAGGACAATATTTTTTTTTTCATCAAAGAAGAGAGAATGATTCCTGAATATATTCAGAGAGAGAGAAAAAAAAAAGGAAAAGATAAAAATCTGTTGTTACAATCTTTGTGAATCTCTTATATAACTTATTTGATATGTGATAAATGGTCGTAAAAATTAGAATAATCATTGAAATATACTATGATGAGTTGGATGTTTTTGCTGTGAGTATGCATAATTATTCTTTAATAAGAATTTTGATATCGTTGGAGAGGAAATTTTACTATGAATATTTTAATATGCTTTGCGATTGGAATATATTGAGATATGGACCCTTATATATTTGGATAAGAATATATTGAGAAGTGCTGGAAATATTTCTAAAGGGAAAAGGTCTTTTTTAGAGTTGTCAATTGTCATGATTTGCTAGATGCATTTTATGGATGCTTTGTAATATTTCATTATATTTTGAAGTGTTTTGTGAAATAATTATTTATATGTGATTTTTCATATTTTTCGAAACTTAAGAAAAATGTTTATGTATGACTTCATTTGTGTTCAGAAAAGTAATTTTTGTTTTGATAATAACAAAAAGAGGGAGAAAAAATTAACGAATAATTTTCAATGCTATCATCATTTTAGGGGTAATATGAGAACACATCTTATGTTTAAAAAATATAAAATCATATTATAATATATAGTTTTGTAAGCTCTTTATTTTTTTTATATCTCATACTTTTATAGTATCATTAATACATTTCCATATTTTGTTTTGTCATATTTAATATAATTTCGAAAGCTCATCTTTTATATTCCATTGTGACAAATTATTCCAAATTGTTCAAATAATTTTACAATTAGATACTATTCAGTAATTTAGCTTAAGTAATTCTTTTTATAAAAATTATATATATTGTATATAATTTGATAATAAAAACATGTTAAAGAGGGGGAGAGGTTTTTGTATTTTTTTCCTCGTTCAATATTCAATAAGTTATATATAATGAGTCATTCTTTTTTAGAACTTTATATTTTTTTAACAAAATTTTTTTATAATAAATATAAAAACATTAGATTATAGTATAATTTTTGTTTCGCCAAAAAAAATCATTATTTAAACTTTTATCCGCATATTGCATCGATTCCTTAGCTAGTTATTTTATTATTTGAGAAGTGTCTTGAACATCAAAAAGGAGGAGAATGTTAAGTATTTTAAAGATATTTTGATGATAACAAAACACTGTTTTAAGTATGCTAATAAGTTTTTTGAGTGTACAGCTAAAAGCATTAAACATGATATAAGCTTGAGTTGAAGAAAGAAGTTTTACATAGTCGAAAGAAGCACATTCAGAAATATGTTCAGAAGTTTCAAAATTAGAGGTATGTTCAAAATTAATGTTTAGAATCAAACTGTAGAACAGACCTCAGATCAAATTTAGATTTCGGAATTGGAATCAAAGCGAAAATTAAACCTTAGAATCAAAACCAAACTTCAAAATATAATCTTAAAATCAAAGCTTAGGTTCAAAATCAGAATGTAGTTTTCAAACTTCAAAACTAAAAGTCAGAATCAAAACACAATTTTTTAAAGGTCCAACAGCATGAGTTAAATGTATATGAATAATAAATTTAACTAAACATCTAATGAATATTTCTCATAATGTTTTGCAAGAAATTCTAAGAATTAAGTAGCTATGGACAAATAAGATATTTATAGAAGGAAGCAATACAGAGATATATATTTAAAAGGATTATAACAACTATTACCATGAAACTTATGAAGAATAAAGAAATACTCAATTGATAAATTATTTATGAAGATATACTATGCAACGTCTACTTCTATATAGAAACTTCGGAGGATGTTTATATAAAGGAGAAAGATAAGATGGAAAAAGACATAAAAACAATTAATACAATGAAAAAGAGAAAGTGAGCTAAAGTGTATTCTTGATATTGTCCTATAAAAATATTGTGCTAAAGTGAGAGAAACCCCATTATAATTCTCAACATAGTTGCTAGCCTCTTAGAAAAATTAGTGGAGGTGCTATTTGGGAGCAGATTTTGTATACGTACATAATCTTGGGATACAGATTATGAAGTAAGGCAAAGTTAGGGAAATTGACAACTTGTGGCATAGTTTGTGCATCCCACCTTTATTTCTTTCAAATAATGGAATGAGTAAGTGTAGAGGACTAATTCCTTGGTCTTACATTAGAAGAGTTACCTAATTTACAAGGAAGAACCACTCTAAGTACTTGTTTGATCTTCCGATCCTTAATTTATTACTTTACGCAATTTATTTAATTAGTATATTACTTTTATCCATTTAATCTTTTATATCATTTTAAGAGTCATCATTAAATGACTAAAAAGGGTTGAGATTGTAAATTTGTGAAAAATCCTTAACTTCAATAATGATAATGACTTAATGAAAAGAGATTTGTGCATAAAATGGATGAACTATGCCAAAAATAGTTAGATTTGATGAAAAAGATTCAAACTTTACAAAAATGTTTAATAATTTGAAATGTCTTATGCATGTATATATAGGTTGTCATACATTAGGCAGCCTTCACCATTGGATCAAGAGGCAAAAGATTGAAAGACAAAAGATTCTAAAGCATCAAGGTACTAGCAACAACTCCATCGATAGATCGCTATACGAGGATGGGAAGAGAAAAAAAGCTCAAAATGGGTTTCACCTTTATCGATTGATTAGTGTTTCCTATACTGACCTAATCAGTAGCATAAACCCTATTAGGGTGTCCACTATGAAACACATCGTTTCACTAATGTATACTAGAGTGGGAGCCAATACATTTGTACCGGTCAATTGGTAGCTATAGACTATAAAATATGCTCATAAAGCAAGGCAAACATTTAGTAGGGTTTAGGGTTTTGGTATCTACATAATTTCCATTGCTTTTAACTTATCTAAGCTCAATTTAGACTTAGTTATAATAGATTTTAGTGCTTCCACAGCATTTTAACATTGGAAGCAAGAATTGAAGCTTAGATAAAAAAAATTTCTTGAAGATTTGTGTTCTTCATTTAAGTGATTTCTAATCTTTGCTTTAATGATATTTACTACTGTTGCATTGCTAGTTAATGTGTTCTTGTTCATGTTATGAGTAGCTAAATAGTTTATCATGGGTTTATGACATTGTTGAGAGAGTAGTTGATGTTATTTGGGTATAGATTTTGTGTTTAAATAAACTTTTCATATAAAATATTCTTGTTTAAACCATTAAAATGCATGACTATTTGCTTACATATGTTAAGAATATTCTTAAGTGTTTTTCTATGATTGCATGACCATTGGGTCATAGAAATCACTTGAACTCATTTTGCTTAATGTAGTTCAAACTATAGATAATTAAAGCTAATCAAACAATTAGTCCATATTTAGAACTAGAGTATTTAGTTGGTGAAAGTAACTAAATATTTAGCTAATCGTGTAAAAAAAAAATATACTCAAAAGGTTGATTTTACATTTAATGATCCTACTCAGAAATGAGTTCAAGTGAGTTCCTTAAAAACCTATCTAAAGACCCTATCTAATACCCAATTTAACATTGTCATCAATAAGCTAAAGGATATGAATCATAATCCCACATCTTTATGAATCATGTTCATTAAATTATTTCATCATGTTTGCTTAGTCTTGTTAGATATCTCTCAAATTACCTAGAATTTAATTCATATAGATTAAAGTAGTAAGCTATATTTGGTGCTTAGCCAATGTACCCTTCTTCCTCAAAAGATCAATAAGGTGGGTACTCTTTAGTTCTATTATTACATGCGATTCAACATACTAGTCAATTAAGTAACACATTTTTCAAAAAGCTTGTCTTCAAAATTATCGCTTTTAAAATTCAATGTAACCATATTATGGTCGTTTATTATTAGGGATAGATATTAAGATGAGATTCTATGTGAGATGTTACCCATATGTGTATCACATATACTACTCAGCCAACCTTAGATAATTGATTGATGATTATTACATGAAAAGTACTAATATGAATCAAGCTACCAGGCCTTTGACCCACAATTGAGCTTAAGGACTAGAAGACCTTGCAAGGCAGATTCTCTTACTCTAGTCGATACCTATTGAGGTCGAGTACTTATTTACCTAACCACTCTTTATGTCAAGCCAAATGATTGCCATCTCTTTATAGTACACCGAGATATAGAGTACTCACTTGCTCCCGAGTCGACTAATGACTTGGCATCTCCCTTGCTGAAAAGCCAAGATAGAGAAACTTCAAATTAACTAAACCACCCTTGCTTAAACAGGGAAGTTGACCGTACTTTTGTCCGTATCTTCCAACAGTGTCGCCAATACCGCATTGCCATGTATACAAAATCAAGTGTAGAAACCATTACACCAACGATTGTTTTCCTTGAATATTCATTTTTACCTTTTATATCTTGTACGTTACTTCCTTAAGAAATTCCCTTTTGGTCTTTTCCCTTTTTAGCATGTTGCCTTAAATTCTCGAGTATAAATACTCCTTATACTTGTAGTTGTAAACATCAGATTGATTACCGTTAATACACTTGAGTATTTTCCTTCCCTGCATAAATATTGCCTATTTACTCTCGGCATCACTCTTATCCTAACCCTTAAGTAAAGCTGAGTGGCAAGTAACCTCATTAGACCAACCCATGCATCATATCAAGTTATGCTGAGAGTCCTTGGAAGTTTCATTGGTGCATCAAATCCATTGGAGCTATTAGTGGGTTTTTGCTTACTCTTCATTCGCAATTGTCATTTCACACATTTACCATCACTTCTTTTAAAGCTTTTTGCAAGCTTAGACCCATTCAACAATCGGCCTTGTATATTCTTGGTCACAGTTCGCAACATCTTGATATCAGGGTGAAAGTTTTGTTTGAGTTGTAGTTGGTTTTCGAAGTTCTATTTTGACATATGTAAAACAAATCAAGTTACTATGTTCATCTTAATTGTTGTTTACTAATTATTGATTTTCTAGTTTGCAAAAGTATTCATTTGAGCTTTGAATCAGTGAAGAAAATGACTAACTCAGGTGTAAACATTGGTGTTAGAGATGACAACAATAGAGTTGTCTACTATGGATGATAGTTTCAGGAAACCCCTAAAAGCACTGATGAGAGACTTGATGAGGTGGCTGACCTCTTAGTAAATCTAACTTGAGTTATTCATGCGTTAGCTTACTAACCAACTAAGGCTACGTAAAACATCCCACGAACTACTCAACCTAATAAATTTCAAAACCCAACTCGACCAGTTTAAGGTAGAGGAATAGGTAACCAAGTGAAGCGAAGGATAGACCTAAGGGAACTGGATGAAAAGGATGAGGAGGAGTATTTTGAAGAAGAGTGAGCTAAAGTCCCCAGAGCATCTAACTATGTGAAGTTTCAGATTCTGAGCTTCAATGGATCTAGGAATACTAATGAATATCTAGAATGGGAAGAGAAAGTGGAGCATGTTTTTGAATATTATCAATATGAGGATTATGAGAAGGTAAGAACTGTTGCAATTGAATTTTCTAGATATGGTACTGTTGAATTTTCTAAGTATGCCGCCATATGATGAAAGAACTTCTAGGTTATGAGGAGGTGAAAGAACTACCAAGAGATTAATACTTAGCTCGAGATAAAGAGAATACTTAGAAACAGGTTCGTGCCGAAAACTTATCTACAAGATACTTTTACTCATCTTCAAGAGTTGAGACAAAGAGGCCGAATAGTTGACGAGTATGTCCAAGAATTCCAAATGCTCATGATCCAATGTGAAGTGGAGGAGCCCCCAGCATGAACAATTTCTAGGTTCATTATAGGTTTGAGAAATGATATTTAGTATGTTATAAAACTCCAATGATTTACCATAATGGATGAAGCCATTAGAATAGCTCAACGAGTGGAGAGATAAAGAAAAATCCGAGTACCTACCAAAATGTTGACTAGTTGACCCAGACAGGGAAGTTACTGAGCTCAATTAAGAATTGAGCTAACATGAGAGGTGTTTGCTGAAGACTTATGGCCACTCAGTGCCCAAACTGAAAAACTATGGTGATCAAGGGAAACGTCATGAAGCTAGAAGTAGAGAGTACAAATGAAGAACTCAAGGAAGAGGAGATCCCTGCCTTGAAAGAACTAATTGAGGAGGACGTGTTTACTAAGGACTTAGATCAGTTGATCATGGTTGTCTGATGCACAATGAACATGGAACCTTCATGAGAGGAGAAGCAAAGAGAGAATTTGTTTCATACCACTTGTAAGGTGAATGATTAAGTTTGTGCCTTCATCATGGACAGTATAAGTTACACCAATGTAGCATAAGCCAATCTTATTTCAAAATTGAAGTTACCAACTGTTGCACATCTAAAGCCATACAAGTTGCACTAATTGAGTGAAAAAGGAGCACTACATATCACTCGGCAAATACTACTGCCAATCACTATAGGGAATTACTCTAACTAGATTCTCTACAACCTACTGCCAATGTATGCTTCCCACATGTTTTTAGGTAGACCGTGACTATTTGATGGGAGAGTTATCCATGACAGCTACAAGAACACATATACGTTCAAGAAGGATGGTCGAAAGATCATAATGAACCCCGATGCCACCAAGGAAAGTTAATAAATTACAAACAAAACTTGCTCACAGATCGAAGAAGGTTTTGGTGATGAGTAGAACTGAGCTCCAAGAGGCCATCAATGTTGACAAGCCGACCCTCATGTTGGTCATATAACTATTAGAAATGAAGGAGCAAGGTAAACTATCCCAGGAAATCAAAAAGTTGTTTGATGAGTATGTCAACCTATTCTCAAAACAGTTACCTGAGGGGTTACACCCTACTCAAGGCATAAAGCACTGCATGAACTTAGCACCCAACCAAATAAACCAACCTATCGGATGGATCCAAAACAAGCTTTTAAGCTCCAACGTCAAGTCAATGAATTGCTGGAAAGAGGATATGTCAAAGAAAGTCCAACCCTTGCGTTGTGCTGGTACTTCTAGTACCGAAAAAGAATGGAAACTAGTGGATATGTGTAGATAGCCTAGCTGTAAACAAGATTACAATCAAGTATAGGTATCATATCCCGAGGTTAGAAGATATGCTAAATGAATTGAGTAGAGCCAAGATTTTTAGCAAAATTAATCTTAAGTCTAATTATCATCAAATTCATATGAGGCTAAGAGATTAGTGGAAAATAGCATTCAAGACTCGACATGGATTATATGAATGGATAGTCATGCCTTTTGGCTTATTGAATGCCCCGAGCACCTTCATGAGACTAATGAATCTTATGCTAAGACATCTAATCGGGAAGTATGTTGTGGTTTACTTTGACAACATTCTGGTCTATGGTACCGATATACCAAGTCACTGTGAACATCTTCCAGTCGTTCTGAATATCCTTCATGCCAAGAGATTATTCAACAATCTCAAGAAGTGTTGCTTTTACCAAGAGGAAGTGATATTCTTAGGCCATGCGGTCAGTGGAGGAGGCTTACAAATGGATGATGAGAAGATCTGAGCTATTGTCAAGTAGCCGATTCTCACTAATTGTGCTGACTTAAGAAGCTTCCATGGACTAGCTTCATTTTATAGAAGATTCATTAGGAATTTTAGCAACCTCTCTACACTACTTATTGAACTAACAAAGAAGAACATTGACTTCCGATAGGGAGAAAAGGAAGAGAGGAGTTTTATCAAGATAAAGGAACGGTTAACCTTTACCCCTGTACTAAATCTACTCAATTTCAAAAAAATATTCGAGCTAGGGTGTGACATTTTAGGCATTGGGATAGGCACTGTTCTAATGCAGGAAGGCCAATTAATTGCCTTCCAAAATGAAAATCTTAGAGGACCTCAGTTAAATTATTCTGCGTATGATAAAGAACTCTTAGCGTTAATCCGAACACTACATGTATGGTAGCATTATTTACTGCTGAGAGAATTTATCATATATATTGACCATGAATCGTTGAAGCACCTCTAAAGTCAAACCAAGTTATCAAAGCGATAGGCGAGATGGGTTGAATACCTTAAAGGATTCAATTTTGTAATAAAATATAAATAAGGAAAGAGCAATGTAGCTGCAGATGCTCTTTTAAGAAGACATACACTTCTAAATGAACTACAAACCAAACTATTTAGGTTTACAAGTATTAAAGAACAGTATTTTGAGAATTCACACTTTAGACCCATAGTTAGCAATGCATCAATGGAAGAATAGTGAATGAGTATCATGTAGAGGATGGCTACTTGTTCCGAGGTGGAAAATTACGCATGTCAACTTGTTCCCTGAGGAGCTGCTAATTAAGGAAGCCTACAATGGAGGACTATTCGGACATTTTAGGGAGAAAAGGACATATGAGTTGTTGAGTGGTCGACTCTTTTAGCTTAGGACGAGGCGAGATGTGTACCAAATTGTTGCAAGCTATACCGTATGCAAAAGGGCTAAGTACCGAGTTGAAAAAGAGAAAGGAATACCTTTACCCATTCTGATGAAACCATAGACTGAGTTGAGCATGAACTTTGTCCTCGGATTACTACGAACTACTCGAGACAAAGATCCTGTAATGGTTGTGGTAGTCAGTTCAGCAAGATGGTGCACTTTATGCCTTGCACCAAAACTAACAATGCTTTGGCTAGTACTTCTCTTTTCTTGTAGAAGATTGTACGGTTACACAAAGTGCCAAGAAGTGTAGTCTCCTATAAAGACCCAAAGTTCTTAAGCCAATTCTAGAGGACCTTATGGCGTCGGATGGGAACTAAACTATTATTCAGTACATCCTGTCACCTCGAGACTGATGGCTAAACCGAGGTGGTTAATCATACTTTGAGATCACTACTCCGAGCTACAATAGGTAAGAACTTGGCCAATTAGGATGTTTGCTTGCTAGTGGTCGAATTTGCTTACAACCAAATAGTGCATGACACTACCAAGTAGACCTCCTTTGACGTTGTCTATAGCTTCAATCTTGAGTTGCCCCTCGATCGTACCCCTGTACTTATGCTTGTGCAAGAAAACCCAAACGCAAGAGCTAGAGCACAATCCCTTCAACATATCTATGACAAAGTCAATCGGCACATCAACCAAGTTGCTAAAAAGATGCAAGAGAAGGCTAAGGGTAGGACAGCTAAACAATTCCAATAAGAAGACTTGGTATAGCTGCACCTCAGTAAGGAACGGTTCCCAAGTAAGAGGTAGAACAAATTATTTACAAGAGTTGAAAGACCTTTCAGAATCCTCCAAAAGATCAATAATAACACTTACAAATTGGAGTTGCTCAAGGACTATGGGGTTTCTAACACCTTCAATATTGCCAACCTCAATCCATATCATCCCAACGGAGAACTGATCGAAGACCATTTAAATTTAATCCCAAATCCAAATCAACCTAGAGGGAATGATCAAGCCACTGGGCCTTTGACTCACAGCCGAGCTTGAGGACTGGAAGGCCTGGTAAGGCGGATTCTCCTACTCCAACCGACTCCTACCGCAGCCAAGTACTTCTTTGCTGAACCACTCTTTATACCAAGCCAAATGATTGTCCATCTCTCTTTAGTATACTAATTTGTAGATTACTCACTCGCATCTGAGCCAACCAATGACTTAGCATCTCCCTTGCTTAGAAACCGAGATAGACTCCAGATTAACTAAACCACCCCTGCTCAGATAAGTAACCTGACCGTACTTTTGTTCACATCTTCCAACGGTATCAACAATATAGCATCGCCACATATACAAAATCAAGTGTAGAATCCGTAGCACCAATGATTATTTTCCTTGAATATTTATTTTTACCTTTTTATGTCTTATATATTACTTTCTTAGGAAATGCCCTTTTGGTCTTTTCCCTTTTTAGCATGTTGCCTTAAATTCTCGAGTATAAATACCTCTTATATTTGTAGCTGTAAATATTAGATTGATTATCATTAATATACTTAAGTATTTTCTTACCCGTGTAAACACTACCTATTTACTCTCAGGATTACTCTTATCTTAACCCTTAAGTAAGGCTAGGTGGTAAATATCACGACTCAACAGTATCGTTGTCATGGTAGGTCGCCGTATACCGTGTAAAGGTCTATTATTAACTCCCTTGCTGATCATAAGCCTTTCATAAGACACACAAGGCTCCTTCCACTCTACGTTACCACTAAGCCCATAGACAAGTAATATAGAGCAATTTAACTAAAATTACTTCTACGTTATAATTTAGCTAATTGTGTGGGCTTATGAGACCCACACCAAAAATATTACAAACAAATGCAATTCATAACGAAACTGCATTAAATTTGTGTTATGAGCAAAAACATAAAAGTATCTAAACGTCTATAAATCTATTACAAAATGTCCTCTTCGTTCTCCGATCGCTCCAACCCGTCCCTACACGAGACTTACCACGGGCATGCCTTGGCCTGGATTAGTTAAGAGGTTTTCCTGCATCAACAAAAATCTATAAGGGTGTAAGCTTAAGTTTAGTGGGATAAATACCCTCGTCAGTACCACATGACAGAAATTTATTAGATGCACAATCATATGAATGCATAAACAATCAGTATGCCAAACAATGCATGCAGTGACCTAAGAACTGCATACGACTCAAAATTACACCCCCTAAAGTTGGGGTTTAGAAATAATTAACCGACCCAAACCAAAATTCGGGTTCTAGACCTTGGGTTTTATTTCATTTGTACTATAGTACTCATGCCAAAACAAAACTCTATATATGTATACTTCCTTTACCGAAATCAAATCATATTTTAAAATCTCAAGTCTAGCGGTGTGGTGGCCTCCGTAATCCACAAACACGCACCCTAAGCAGAAGCCACAAGACTCAGCCCCTCGCCGACGGTTGGCGTCTCCCAGCACCTAGTAAGCCCATCAGCTTAGGATAAGGACTCAATATATATGATGACATAGCTAGTGCCCATTCCTGCAGGAAACTTGTATTCCTATGAGTCCCTTCCCATCTTTCGCATGAAACGACAGTCGATGTTATCCATATGCATTATGGGGAATGCATGATTCATTTTGATTTCTTAATCGTATAAGTGATTAACTCAATTTTTAGGGTGATCAAACAATTTCATTCCATACAATTCACATGTATATATTAATACAAACAATTCCCATATATATAATTAACAAGTCATCACATTCATCCATAAATCCATATACATGCATCTCCCAAATCCCACAAGCATCCAAATTTATACATATAAGTTTAGGTGCATCTATTCTACAAGCACAATCAAGTAAAGAGTCATCGGGAATTTACTCACTTTGCAATGTGGGTTAATCAAAGTAATCCAGAGGCAAGTCGTCTTCGTACATAGTGTCCCCTAGTCATTGAAATAGTATTTATAAGGGATAGAAATAAACTTAGAAAACTATGTAAATTTTCCTTAAGTTATACTCTTGACTAGTTTTCGAAATTGTTCCCGGTTTTTACCTAAAGTTCAATCACGTGTAACTTTTTCGTTTTAAATCCAATTTTTATGATCTTATAGTCAATATTTATCATTTTTTAGTGTACTTTAATGAGGTGAGGTTAGATTTTTGAAATGAGGCATATAATTCTATCCATGGGTCAACTTAGAGTTCTTTTAGGCCCAACTTAGAGTTCTTTTAGGCTCATTTTGAGAGTTTTAGGCTCGGTTTTGAGTTTTAGGCTTTGTATGCTTACGATACTTGCTTTGGTTGATCTTTTCACTTTGTTCATTCACTTTTATCATATTTTTAAGCTTCTTTTTCTCACATTTCAGATCTATTCGTGATAATTCCAAGAGGTTCTCGCTTGGCTTTTCAACTTATTTCATCATTTCCTTAAGTTTAAGTGTTAGATTATGCACTTAAACTACTTGTATCCAAATCTTAACTTAACTTTTCTTCCATAAGATGATCCTTTAACTTATGCTCCACACAAAGAAATAAAAGATCTTATACTTAATACAACCTCCATATCATAGCTCATGTCATACCAAGTTGGTTTCTTTATAAAACTTCATGTGATGGATTTTTCCTTAACATAAGTCTAAATTTGAGTATGTTTAACTTAATGGAAACAAAATCAACATCCAAATGACTATGGAACCCTCACGTCCAGTATGCTCATCCTCCATTCAAGTTTTTGTTTCAACACTTTCTTAACTTAAAATCTTCCATTCAAAGTGTTAAACAAGTGTCTTTACAAAATATCAACTTTACATGCTTATGCTCCAACTTCATGTACGGGTTTCATGGTTTGTTTCTTAAAACAGTTTTTGGTGTTATAACAACTTAAACCTTACTTATATCTTCAAGAAATCAAAGTCTCCTAACATAAACACTAACCCACAAATCACAAGAAATACTTACTCGTCCTTAAAGCAAAGTATGGTGGTTATACACTAAGGTTCCACTTAAGCTCTTTACTTTGCTTCCTCCTTTCTGCCACCTTTTGGAAACTTGAGTTGTTTGATCTTTTGGAATGGGGTTTGTAGAAGGTTATAATGGTTCTAAAAGATCTTAGATGGTGAAAGAAAATGACACAAGAATAAGAGGGGAAGTTGCCGTGAGTGAAGTTGGAAAAATGGAAGAAAAGTTGATTTTGTAGGGTAAGGTGGTTTCTCCCTTTTATGTTTGTTTCAAATGAGAGAAAGAAGATGTGAAAGTGAAATTGAAAGTGAGAGAAGTAAGGGAAGGAGTGGCTGGTTTGAATGGAGAGAGAATGAGTGTTTAAAATGCCTTAAAAGTATTGTCTTGTAGCTTACATAAAAGTCAACAATTGCAACTATTGATGATGTAAGCATTAAGAGGTGAATAGTGATGTGTAAGAAAAAGTGATTGATGGTTAAAAGACAAGTGCATGGCCTCCTTTCTTTCTTGTTTAGATCTGCCATTTAAAGTCCTTTCTGAGCCATGGAGTGGTCTTGTCTCATTTAATGAAGTTAAGCATATGAAATCTTGTGAAAAATTGTCTATATGTAGTATAAGTGAAGTGGTGATATGAAAAATGTCTTATCACTAAATTTTGATAAGTTATCAATTGATAAATGATTCCAACTCTCAATTGATAAGTTATCTAAAGTGATTGGTTGATCTACTTATTGAAGTGTAAAGCTTAGGCATGAAGATAAGGGCATGGTCTTATAGAAAATTGTTTTTAGGTTTTCATCTAGCATTGTTTTGTGATTTATGATTTGATTTTTATAAAATTTGTGAAATTTTCTAAAGTTGAATGCAATTATTTAAATTAAATTATCAATTAATTACTTAGGGTTAAAATTCCTTAATGGTTTTAAGGTTTAAGGTTTTAAATGACTTTAGAGCTTGCAATTCTTCAAGCTCAAGCTCGGGTTTTTATCGACAATTGGCGTTCGAATTAGAAAAATTTAATTTGATTTCTAAATATAAACTTAAGTTTTTTGGTTTAGTTGATCTTTGGAAACATTTGAAAAGCACTCTTAATCAAGTCTTAGGCCCACTAAAAGTAAGGTTTATAGTGAGTAACCTCACCGGATAATCTCGTGCATCATATTAAGTTGTGCCATAAGTCCTTGAAAGTTCCATTAAAGCTGTTCGTGGGTTTCTGCTTACTCTTCATTCACAATTGTCCTTTTGCACACTCACCATCACTTCCTTTCGAGCTTTCTATAAGTTTAAGCCCATTCAGTAACCGACCTTATCTATTCTTGATCACTGTTCCCAATAAGTACCAAAACACATGTGCATCTTAGAAGGATGCTAAGAAGGTTGTCTTGCATCCCATGTCACCCTAATAAGTACAATAAGCCTAGGCTTCAATCGCTTGAGCTCATGACAATATATATATATATATATATTGTTCATGGGGAAGAGTAAGCTAAAGTAGACTTTAGTTCTAAAGAGCCATTGTACTTAATTTTGATCGAGCAATTATTAGAATTGATTACCCTAAGTTCCCAAACGAAGTGAAAGGGTTATTGAAGGAATTTTTAGATATCTTTCCCAATAAGCTGCCTAGTGGATTGCTACCCTTGATAGGGTTTGAGCACAATATAGACTAACTAATATGCTTAGAAGTAGATGAACAAGTGCTCCTAGCTACTACACGAAATAAGGGATGAGTCTAAACCTCAAGATGACTCAAAAAGTAAATGAGATTCAAAGGGTAAGCCCTTTTCTAATGTCAAAGATGCATGTCATCAGTTGAGTGGATACTTTTCTAGTGTAGAGAGATTGGCTTGGTATGGGTAGGCTTTTAAATAATGGTTAATAAACAACTCAAATCCTTAGATGAACGGTAAGCTAGCTGAGCTATTTAGGTCGGATAGATGGCTAATCTCCTCTACTCAAGAAATAGAGTAGCAATAGTGCAAGCTTGCATAGTTAACCAGTAGAACTTCTTAAGGAACTTAGCCTCTTCCTTGGTGAACTACTTAGAAAGAGCTCGGCATACTATGGTAGATAGTCTTTGAGCTTAGGAATGGGTTGTCACGCCCCGAAGCGGCAGAGTCGTCACAGCCCCGCCGTGTAAACCATCCTAAGATAGAAGTTGGCCTTACAACCGCTATCTTAGACCTGATCTATACAAGGAGTCCACAACTAACCCGCTTTGAAGTAGACAGTTTGTAATTTAAATAAATTATTTACCTATAAAAGTGATGAATTATATATATGTTATAATTCAGTTATTGCAGTTAAAGTTTACAATATTTCTCTATAGTATTTTTCTATATCATTACATCATTCGGAAATGAAAAATAATAAAAACTTAGACCTTAAAAATATGTGTTTATTCTTCAATATTTTTCCTCACTCCCCAGGATCCAGCAGTTGCTAGCTTCAAAGTAGTTGTTTGCTGCTTCTTAGCCAGTACCTGCACGACATCTATAGGGATGTGAGCAACCACAACTCAGTAAGTAGGGACAGAGGACTTAAGACTATACCAGAAACACGACAAGGTTTTCAATCACTTATTAGATGCAATGTATGTGCAAGCAAATGCCATCGCATGACGTTGTCCGGCCCGTCGTAAGATTAGAGAAATTGCGCCTGCTCTAATCCGGGTTGAGGAGTTGCCATTAATGCAACAACTAACGACCAAACCTAGGCTTATGCAATGGAGACCTTGCTCCTCCCGCGACTACCTTCGAACCACTGTCTTCACCCTCACCGCGACCTCCTCTCCTGTCACTTAGTTCGACCGAGGATGAAGAAGGGACCATTTTGCAATCCTGCGCTATCCCTTCCAAAGGGGTCAGTATTTGGCCGGAGAGTCCTAAGTTCCCCTAACGGGTTGCCATGCATGTCCGATTATGATTACTGGTCGGATATTTAATTAATTCCAGTTTAGGGTGATCAATCCTTTCATACAATTCATACAATATATGCCAAAACAACAAACAGAATCATAACATTACCCATAATCAAGCACATGCACACATTCAACTATCTAACAAGCACAACCAAGCATAATCTTAAGCCTCCAAATTACAACATCGTATTAATCCCAACTTACCTCGACTCCTCGCTCATTCACTCGAGGTCTGATTTGATCAGGCCATCGCCGATCATCCCTATAACACAAACGTGGTTTCAGCTTTTCATATAACTATTATAAGTTCATTTTATCCTATAACACTTATTGTTACGTTTTGTTTAAGGTTTAATATACCTAATTATCTAGGTCTTACGTCTTTTACAATTATTTAGGTTTGGGGTTAGGTTCAGGTTCGGTTTTCGCATCGATTTCTAAATTAGGTTCTAGTTCGATTTCTAAGTAGTGTTTTATACTCTAACCCTAGAAATTCATTTCAACCCATAATGTGAAATTAATCACATTATTTCCCGATCTCCTAAATACCATCATTACTCCTAGTCGGTATTTTATTTCACCCGGTACACTTATATCCTTATTAGTGTATCGAATTTACTCCTAATATGAGAAATTTTTACATTTTTCATATAATTACATAAATTCAAATTTCCTATCAGATTTATTGTACATTTTTATTATTATCACAATATCAATTTTTATTATAATATTTCCTATTTATAAATAATATTTCCTATTTATTATATTTCCAATAAATACCTATTATGTATTATTACCTTTTATGTATATATTACACTTCTAATATTTATATCACTCTAATTATCATCTCTAAACATCAATTATCATTTCAAAATGTCTAAATTCATCCTAAATCAGATTTTACTCCTAATTACCCTAATTTACAAAATTAACTTAAAATGTATTATTTTTCCATATTACTTATTTACTACATAATTAACCTAATAATTACATCTAACACCCTAAATGCTACAAGTATCATTCTCCATTAGATTTCAACATCCCTAAACATCTACTTATTCACTAAGTCAGTAATTAATAATTTAATTACTTAATTAACTCCAAATTACCCAATTTTTTCATCGTTTTAGGGCTAAAAATTAACTTAAAAATTTTGAAAATTAATTTTAAAAAAATGGCTTCATAGAACTATTCTATATCACATGAGCATCCTACAAAAAAAAATTGAGCTCCAAACTACACTCCTAAGGTCATTTATTTCTAAACCGAAATGTGCTCGATTTTACATGATTTCTTAAGGACCATATATTACGGGGCATGTTTTCATAAAATTAATATTTTTCCTACAAACTACATACAAAAATATCACAGAATAACAAAATTCATAATTTTCTAATAATATTTACTATTTTTACAAAATTACACAAAATCGGGCTGGAAATCGGACTCACCGATTTTCGTGGCTCCGGCCACCGCTGGCCGCCATGGCCTTATCGTCCGGCCTGGGCACTGCCACCACTGTATGGTGGTGGTGTCCGTCCACTCCTAGCTCCTCGTCTGGTGTAGGTTCCCTTTAAAAGCCCTAATTGCATAGTTTTTCTAATTTTTTTTCTAAACCGAATTTTTCTCTCAATATTCATCTCTCCCTAATTTTTTCTGATTTCTAACTGTCCAAATGGGTTTCTAAATTTTTCCTGCTATTTATAGGGCTTTAGAGGATTTATTGTGCATTAAATGGGACAAGACAATTGCCTTATCCCTTGATTTTTGGCTTTTATGTTGGCTTATTCTAATTAGACAAATTTTTTCTTATTTTTTTCAGCTGCCACGACCCAATTCTGGATCATTTATGATTTTTCCTGATTTTTCTTTAAACATTTTGTATTATTTTAGCACATTCCGCGTATTTTAAGAAATTACGCATATTTATACTTACATGTAAATTCATATATAGTACAAATAAATATTCCTAAACATTATTTAGGTTATTTTATAATTTTGAGTATACATATAATTTATCTCTAGCGATCCGTTAAGTACCGGAATGCCTTTTACGCATTTTCAATAAATAACGAGTTATATACTTAAAATTTGAAAATTTTGTAGTCTCTTATTTTATTACTTATTTTCTTAAATTCAAACTTACGGGATCGGTTTACTAATATTTCTAGCTTTACTTTATAATTTAGGCTCGATCAAATCATTCAACCGATCGAAACCTCAGATTGCTTAGTTGTGGGGCTTACATGGGTCAATGGGCCTTGATTCCTATCACCTACAACTTGGAGATGCCTTACCAACTCAATTTTCCTATCATATGAACCTAGAGGACGCTAAGGAATTAAAGCGCTATGTAGACAAGCTAATTGAGAAAGGGAATGTAAGGGAGGGCATGATCCCTTACATTGTACCAATGTTGTTGGCTCCACAGAAAGATGGCACTTGGAAGATGTACATAAACAGCCAAGCTATCAACTACATCACTATCAAGTATTGATATCTAATCTTAAGGTTGGTTGATATGCTCAATGAACTGCATGGAGCTTAAATTTTGCAAAGATAAACTTGAATAGTGGTTACCTCCAAATCTAAATGAGGCTTGGTGACAAATGTAAGACTACCTTTAAGATATGCTATGGTTTACATGAGGAGATGATCATGCCATTTGGGGTTGACCAATGTACCGAGCATTTTTGTAAGGCTCATGAACTGTATCCGATGCTACCCGATAGGAATGTGTATAGCAATATAATTGATGATATTTTAGTCTATAGTAGTGACTTAATTTACCATGTTAAGCATTTATGAATGGTGTTTGATGTTAAAGCTATGCAAATGGGTTTTAGCCTATTTAACCTATTTTGAAAACGGGTTTAGGCTAAGTTTTTTTACCCATTTAAAAAGCAAGTCCACTACACCTAGCCTATTTAATCTAGTGGTTAAAGTAGGTTACTTAATGACAAGCCAATTTAGCCTTCTTTAAAAAAAAAAAGTCAAAACCCTACGTCCAAAGATTATAGACCATTAGATTAGTATCGTACAATCTAAAATTGAAAACTACAATTATTACTCTTTTTCTTACACTCTTCTTTACTTTTTAGACCCTAGCCATAAAATCAAGTCACCATAAAATCAATCTAATCATCATCTTCCATTCTTCTCATCTTTGTCTCTCCATCAAAGAATTAAAGCTGAAGGTTCTATCATCATCTTCATTCTTCAATCATCAACTAGGTACTCTTCCACTCTCAAACTCTCTTCATTTTTTCCCCCTTATTTGTTGCATCATCCTTGCCCTCATTTAACTTCATTGGTGATAGATTGAAGCAATTTTTTTTTTCTTTTCTTTGCAACTTTAATGGTGGGTTTAAGAAAAGATGCTTGCTATGAATACATATACTGTACAAGACTTTAGGCTACACAATTAAAGGTAGGGGGACAGGGGGGTATGGGGTGTAGTGAAGGGGGGAAAAAAAAGAGTACCACCTGAAGATGAATCTAAAGAAAAAGAATAAGGAATAGGAATTGTTAATCTAGATCAATGTTTATTTTTGCTATTTCAAGATATCAATGGGTTTTCCTACAACTATATTTTTACAAAAACCAAAGCAGATGATTTAAAATTAGTAAATTATTAGCAAAATCTATACTTTTGGGATATATTTATAGTTTCATTCATCAATGAACACTAAACTATGATACTTGATATTATGAAATGGAAATCATGATTTGTTATTTCTTTTTAGGCTACTTTGCAATGCGATAAATTTTTTAATTATGGTCCATGTGTTACAAACAAGAACAACTACTTACCTTTTGTTTGTTTCAATTTTTTATCATGGTAAGAAGTTTCTATACTTCTTGAAACTTAAGTCTAATATCAAATAGAAAAATTGAGAGTTTATGGTGATGAAAACTCAAACTATTGTGGTTAGTAGGCAAAGAAGGTCTTGAGATGTTCTCTTGATTATTTAATTACTAGACTATATCAATATACATGATATTTGCTATTGTGACTTTAAATATATAACTAAAGATATGAGTATGTTCTTGTAGATTTTTAATGCTTATCTATAATGGCTAATGAGTGTTCATGTAATATTCAACCATATTGAGCATGCCAATTTGTTTTGCCATGGAGCAAATCTTTCTCATTAGTATTTCAACACTTTTGGCCATAAAGATGAAGTTAGTTTTGTTTTATTTAATTATAAGTGGCATAGTACAGTGACATAAAAGTAATGGTATAATAATTTATTGAACATTATGTTATGACTCTAAAGGGAGCCTAATAGGATTACCTAAACTTTTCATATCATGTGTGCACCCATGATTTGAAAATTATCTTGCAAGTCAGAGATTGTAAGATTCTAAACAATTAGTTACTAAAGTTTGTATTTATTCTTAATTTAATTAATTTACGACCACATATATGTGACTATGGATATCTGATAAGCCACAATACATCAAAACCACAGAGAATTGGTATCCCCTACCAAACAATAAGATTAAGTAGTAAAGTTCTAAAAATCCAACTTACTAAAGTTACAAAATTTAAATGTAGTATTAATAATTATATATATATATATATATTAATTCAAATGAACTATATAGTTTGTCCTCAGAGTCTAACTTCTATGCATCCCGATGTAGACGCTCAACGCTTAACTCTCAATTCTTAACCCATGCCCGATCATCTAGCAACCTGCAAGAGAAAACTATTTGGGAGTAAACTACAAGAGTTTAGTGAGTTATCTCTCATATTATACCAACAATCAAGTTATTAAACAGTTTATTACCAAACATATGAATGCATGAATAAGCAGTATGCCAAATAATATATATGCAGTTGATCGGTACTACATATAACATCAAATTTAATGCCCTTCGAAGTAAGGGTTGGAGATACATCAGCACCAATCACAACCGGACTCTAGCACCTGAGTTTTTACCCTTATATCATTATATATATATATATATATCAATTCCTTGTTTCATTAAACAGGTTTCTACTTCCATCTGTCAATAGTATACAAATATCCAAGTCTAGCGGTGAGCTGGCTCCTGTAGTCCACGTTTACACCCTACAGCAGTGATCTTTAGACGCAACCCCCAACCACTCACAATTAGTGTCTCTGGTGCCAATAGAACCCACGAGCCAAGGGTAAGGTCTTATTATACCAATACTCCTGTACTGTACTAATCAAATCATGTGGGAATCCATCCCTCCAAGGCCTTTCATTACCAACCGCATGAGATGACGGCTAGAACATTATATGCAATGTTCGTGCTTTATGCATGAAGCGTGTAATTTTAGTTGGGTTGAATATGATAAAGTCAATTTATGAGGTGATCAAACATTATCAACAAATCATTCAAATAATGCAACAATCAATTATATCACATTTAACAGTATTTTACACGATTATCAATCAATATCAGTCGCATGCATAACCCCAAACCCCATGCATCAAGTTATTAATATTTAATTCAAGTACACTAACTACAAGCACAAAATAAGTATAAAGTCATCGGGAATACTCACTTGGTCATAGATGATGTCAGAGATTGTAATAGTTCAAAGGAAAATTGGTCTCGATCTCAGGGTCACCCAACATTAGGGGATATGGAAAATAATAAGTTTAGGAATTAAATAACTAAACTAGTATGTTAAATCGTACTGTTTACTTAAATCGGTTATTGATTTACGTGAAATCATCGATTCGAGCTTTTTATCAAATCATGTATAACTTTTTCGTTTTAGCTCAAATTGTCATGAACTTATAATCCATTTTAATCGTTTTCGAGTGTATTTTCTCGTAACGATGTTTGTTTTGGACATTGTAGGTCGCAATTTGGATTGTAACATAAAAATATCACAAAATTTATTATTTTAGTTTAAAAATTATAAAATACTAATTTTAGCTTTTTCTTAATATATTTATGATTTAATAATTATTTAAACCATATAATTGATATTTTTAATATTTTAAGCATATTTTTCCTATTTTTGAGATTTTAGCTTTGTTATGATTATTATTATTATTATTATTGCCACTATTATTTTTATTATTTCTTATTTTCTTATTATTTATATATATTTCACGATTTATACATATATATATAGACTTATAATATATTTTATAAATTTATAATTTTACCTTATTGATAACTCTTAATTTATGGTAATACACACATATATATATATTTATGTACCTACTTCTTACATATTTATAAATTTATTTTATTTAGTAAGTATTATACTATATATATACCACTTAATGTTCGATATACCATATATCTCCTATATGTTGTACATATACTATATATTTTATATACCTTAACACTACATACATGTATACCTATATGTATATAAAATATAACTTACATAAAATATAACGTACATGTATATATATGAAATATATATTTACAAAAATACTTATATATACTATTCGAATACATATTCATGTGTATATATATATATACCTCACGTGTACAACTATATATATTTGTCCATATTTATTTTGTAAAAATATTACTAAATACATATTATGTATAGTCTTACTAGATACATACACATACATATATTATACTTATATACATATATGTCTACATACATATTTTTACACATACATACATATATATATATATATATCTTAAATTAGCTACTTATGCATACATATATATATAGATAATGAAATATTTGATAAAATACAATACAAATACTTAATATATATACATGCACATACCATATAATATACATATATACTACTAAAATAATTTTACTTACCTCTTATATTTTCTTTTATTCCTTCCTTCCTTCTTCTTATTTTTCTTCTTTCTTCTTCACGTTTTTGGGTTTTAAGTTTCCAGGATTTTTCTTCTTCTTTTTGTTTTTTTTTTCTAATTTTTTTTTCTAGATTTTGTTGCTTCTTTTTCACGTCCAAAGTGTTGTCTTTCAACTAGAGTAAATATATATATATATATATATATCTTATACAAATCTTAATTGAATTAGCATTGATGAGGAAAAGACAACCTAATCCAATTGTATTTACTTTGTCTTTCTAATTGCAACACTTGTCTCTCGATTTATCTAATGTGGGCTGCTATATGCTGATTTTTTTTCTTCATTGTACAAGACGTGGCAAGCAAGGAAAAGAAGAAAAGAAAGAAAAGAGATAAAATGAAAATGAAAGAGAAGGAAAATAAAAATTAATAATAAATATATGTAATTTTTCGAAACATATAAATTATAACAATACACATCATAAATTAATTTTAAAATTTTTTGTAAAATTTTATCAATTTAATTGGTACCCGTTACAATTATAATTTTTACAAGTTATTATAGCGATTTCGTTAAAATTTCACGCGAATAAGCGATTTAGTCGAAAATTGCAATCAACTATAATTATATCACTATCAAGTAATATTTAACTATTTTATAGGTTTATATTTATAATTTTAGGGTTTCGATCAAATTCGGATTCAATTTTGATTAATGGTATGTAAGTCAGTTTTAGGGTTTAAATATGCAATTTGGGGTTTTGATCAATTTCTAAGGTTTTTACTACTTATAATATATTTAGATTTATGATTTATTAAATTTTTATCTTGTTCGGCTTTAATGACTTATCAAGTCATCTATAATATTAGAGCTCAATTTTACTCTTAAATAGCTAAATTTACAGGGTTTACACATTATGAGAACACTAATTGATCAAAAAGCTCTTACATGGTAAAGCTTTTTAAATTTTAAGTCACCGAATGAAACATTTAATAGAGAAAAGCTCTCCGTAGCATATTTGAACATATTCAATATACTCACTTGTTTACTTTTTCTTTTATGGTTTATATTTTCTACGTATTTCTATATTTTTCAAAAGGAAAGTGCATGAAAAAATAATTTATTATTGGTGGATTAATGGGTAAAACAAGTCAAACAGGCTGGCTTAACTCGTTTAGCCCCTGTGAAAAAGTAAAAATGAGCCAAACAGGCCATGTTTAACCCATCACCCATTAAAATGGGTTAATAGGCCAAGCTGGTGGGTTAGTGTGTTCAACCTACTAACCCGCATCGGTTAAACTTAGCCAGTCAAATTTTGGCACATTTAAAAGTGCACCAAAATCGGTTAGCTTATTTAGCCCATGGGCCTAGATGGGCTTACCTATTTAACTCATATGTACACCTTTATTTAGCATGTTGTGAGCTAAAAAACTATTTGCTAATCTAAAGAAGTATATTAATACATCTCAAAGTCATACATACAAGAGTATTATAATAAGCAACTTAAAATAGCAAACCAATAGTAAAAATAAGGTATAGGATTTGCTAGAATCATGAGTAGTTTGATGGATATGATGCAGCACCAAACTTTGTACAACCTAAATTAGTACTTGATATTACCTACAAATACTAATCTAGGAGCACTCACCACTAACTCTTACTAAAGAAGTTAGATAAGAGTAGGGAATCAAGAGGAATGCTCTCTAGGGAAAAATCCTATATCTAATATCAAAATGAAGATGATGACTATATATAATGTTGGAAACTATTTGTGGTAAGTTTCCTAAGGTGGCTAATAAAGCGTAAAAATTTATGTTTTTTCTCAACTTAAGAACTACAATTGTGCACAAATTTGAAAGGAATTTGATTAATTATTTACTAAAGTAATCTTTATGCATGGAATGGACCAACTAAATGAAAATTGCCAAAAATAATGAAAAAGATCAAAACTGTACTGATTTTTTTTTTTTAAATTTATATTGTACATGCAGGTGCATGGGACAACCATAAACTAAGTAGCCTCCACCATTCAATTGGTGGTCAAAGTTTGGAACTATAAGGAGTTTAAGCTTATAGATCTATTATTAACTTCCATACCAATCGATTGGTGTGCCCTAAAATGATAAGGGACAACTAATGGCTTAGATAATCAATTGGTGCAAGCGATTGATGAAGGAACAAAAGGGTCTAGAATTGTTTTGCTTTTGCTAAAAAATCAATAGTTCTTATATTGATAGAGTGATACCCCAAAAACCCTAACTAGGGTTTTACAAAATTGCATCACCTAGCTTAAGTTGATGAAGCTAAAGCCAACACGTGTTTACTGAACATTCGATAGCTTAATTTATACAAATTCATCATTTTCTTTCCTATTTCATGCATAGGCTTATTAGGTTAAGGTTTTAGATAGTTTTTGCACAACTTTTCTTTCCTTTAGCTTATCTTAGGGTTAGTTTACTTTTAGGTTTATTTTAACATATTATTAGTGTTTTTAAGCATATTTCATCAGTGCAAACTAAGTTTTAATCTTATTTCCATCATTATCTTGTTTGTTCATTTCAGTTTCATTATTATTATGTCTAAGTGGAGTTTGTTGCCATATTCATATTGCTTATTATTATTTTTATTAAATCCATGAGTGGCTAGAGTAGTTTTTATGGGATTGTGATTATGTAAATGGTGTAGTGTGTGTAGATAACATGTTATTTTGATATGGGTATGGTGCTTATTTGGAGATTTGGTGTTTAATACTCTTACTAAAATCATTACAATGGTTTACCCTATATTTTAATGTGTTTAAGAGTATTAATGAGTGGCTTTTTATAATTATGAGACAAAGAGGAGATTAACCATTGAAAATCACTTAAAACCATAGTACTTTATGCGATACCAAGAGGAGATTAATTTATAGGATTAGAGTATTTGGTTACTGACAATAATTAAATTTTTACTTGATCATATAGAAGAATAAGATTGAAAGAAGATTTTTCGCTATATAGTTGAAATCTATATCCTATCCAAAATTAAGTTTAAGTGAGTTTCACTAAAATCTACTGAAAACCATTCCTAATATGTCAATGAAATAGGCTTTAGCACAATATTGGAAGCATATCACAAGCCCACTCCTTTTCCATTCATGTTATTTATTTAGTTTTATTACTCTCATTTAGTTTACTTCAAGATCCCTCACCCATTTTTTATTCATGTAGCTTTGATAGTAGGCTAAAATCTAGTATCATTTTTAACCCTTCTCATAGTAGAATCGACCTAGTGAGTACTTACATTTATTTATTGTAGACAATCTAGCACAATAGTCAATCAGGTGCAATAGTGTTTTGAAAAGCTATATTTATAGAACTCGTGTTCTAAGTATAGCAGTATATTATGTCAGCCAACAATTGCACATGTAACATGAATTATGAAAAGCATAAGATTCTAAATAAGATAAAATGTACATCATAGGTTCATGCTACAAGGGGTACAAACAAAAAAAAAAAGGAATACGTCTAAAAAGTATCATCCTTAAGATCAACACATGAGATACGTATTGAATCCGAATTAGTTTTTTCCACATAAAGCAAAAAAGAGGAATATTTGGTTTGTTCTAAGTAGAGAGTGATTTATAAGTGACCGTGACATAGGATACTAATAAAAATGACATATTTAAAAACACCAGTCATTTCCCAACAACAATGCCGAAAATTAACTCATGATGACACAACAATGTTGGTAAAAATAATAGCTTTTGCAAATATTAATTTTGAAAACATGTCGTACTGGATTGAACAACATATCGAATTGTGTATAGTAATAATATTGGTGAATATTCACCAAATCATTTCCTTAAGGAGAAGAACTCTTCTAAGAATCAAATAATAAAATAATGTGTGTGTGTGCGGAGGGTGTTTGGAAGACAAGTAAATAAGAGAGCAAAAACATAACAACTAATGCAAATTAATGAGAGCGTAAGCTTATGACATGCTTTTGATGTAACGGTAAGGTTATGTTATTAGGATATCAGGTATGGTCTTTATGCGTGCTTTATGAATTCACTTAAGTTCAATCATAGGTACAACATCTCACTCAACTATGTAGTGAAAAATCTCCTATCCATCTCATTTTTCTACATGATCAGCTGAACACTTACTTTCTATCAAAAACTGTGTTCTAGTTCTATAAATTAGAGGGTTAATTTCGTCTTAGTCTCATAACATATCCTAATTCACTAAAACCGTATAAAGCAATATGAATTCAATGGAATCTCTACTTCCAATCTTCTCTCAATCTCATGGTTATACAAACTTGTTCATCAATAATTTAAGAACTCATTGACAAATGTAAGAATTTCCATAACTAATCTCTTCCTAATCTCATGATTACAAAAACCCATCTAATTCTTTAAGGATTCTTATAATCATAAAAACCTACTAAGAGAATCATTTACGATACTTTAATAAGTTCACATAGAGTATCAAACAACAAAATTCCAAGTAAACTTCATACCCATATCAAAACTACATGGTTTCATCAACTACATCAACATTATCACAAACCCACAAAATGCCATTTAACTACTCTTTATATCAGCTAAAATCATCAATGGTAGTAATGAAATAACAATGAAAACACATAGAATAGGCATCAACAAATACATTATCTAAATAAGAGTTAACATTAAAAAGGGGTTTAAAAATTACTCATTTGAATGCATTAACATCTCTAAGAAATGTACAATACTTATAAGTGGATATGTTTGAAAAGCTCCAAAATACCTACATTAACAAAATATAATAACAAGAAAAGTAAAACAAAAAGAAACAACATATATATATACACACACAAACATGTAAAATGGAGGCTCAAAGGTCTTGAAGTGTGGTGGCCAAAGGAAATAAATATTCTAAAGCTTAGTGTCTACTATCCACATTGCTTAGAAAGAAGGAGATTATATATTGCAAATGTACCTTGACATGTAGGGCAAAATGAGGTAACATCCAGTGTTGATGGTCCACAATAAGATAGGCTCTTCAATGTTGTCTTCCAAGCTTTAATCTTCAAGACATGGCTAAGCTAAAGGCAAACATATAAGCCTCCAAGGTGATGAAAAATGGCATGATTGAAATTTCATTTCAAATTTCCCTTTCTTAGACATTAGATGCAAATGAAAAATGATGGGGATCTTATGAAAGGGGGCTATGGTGCACTAATGAACTCCTTAACATGGTAGACATACAAAAATTGGATATCAATTGCACCTAACCTCGCAAGTTCAATTTTGAGTTGACACAGCATATATTTGAGATAAATTCATATAAGTACAATATAAGTTATTTAATCTCAACTTTTAATCATTTTTCAACATTTTATCACATTGACCCCTTTGTGTGCAATTTATCAACTTTACAATAATAATTCAATAAAGGCACTATAAGTTATACAAAAATTTGTAGGATATAACGTAAAAAAAGTGTGAAAAATATACACTCATCAATAAGCCTTCAAACAAGATGACGACCAATCAGAACAGCTTGAACTAGGTGAAAACATGTAGGTGTTGAGCTCAATTGACCTAGATTAGGTTAGTTCAAATGTTAAAGATTTGCTCGGGTTATGTTAGGGTAAGCTTGGAGTGCTTACACATAGGTCAAGAGTTGTCCTTACTTAGATGAATGAAGGTTCTCGAGCTCTAGAAGATGATTAAGGCCTTGGATAAGATAGGGTACCTTGCCCCAAGCTAGTTGATTAGCCTGAATACATTGAATTAGGCCCTAAAGGCCTCAAGCTCAACTCCGTTGGTCCATGGACTTAATTCCTATCATCCTCTCCAAGGTACTAAGGATTTGACCTTAAATTTGGAGAATCATCTTCAACCTCGTCTTCTTCTTCAATCTTGTATGGGATAAGGTCCGTTACATTAAATGTGGAACTTTAGGTAAATCAACCTGGTAGGCATTGTTGTTGATCTTCTTTAGGTTCTTAAATAGACCATCAACTCTTAGAGATAATTTGTTCTTACAAGTGTAGGAATCTATCCTTATCGAGATGAGTCCATGTTAAGTCTCTAAACTTTAAGTGCATTACTCTTCTTTCTCGACTACTTAACAATTGTTGCTTCTCATTAAACCTTTCGATCCATTTAGTGACTATGCAGCTTCTATAACTCTTGAGCTAAATTAACTCTACTAAGATTTTCCTAGATGGTGGTAAGGATTCTTATAAGGTCTAGAGGAATCATAGGATTAAACCATACACAACATTAAATGGGTTCTTCCCAATAGTCCTATAGACTATTTATACGAAACTCCATGGTTGGTAAGAAAAAGTCCCAATCACCAAAATTCTTTTCAACAGTAGCTTGAAGTAATGCTCTCAGATTTTGTTAACCACCTTAGTTTGTCCATCTATCTAAAGGTGGCTATTGGAATAAACATAGTTTAGTATGGCTCTTCTATGATATCCTAAAGAAGAAACTTAAAAGCTTAGTGTCCTGATTTGAAACTATGGTCTTAGAAACTCCATGCAACCTGACAACCTCTTATAAGAAAATATCAGCAATATAAAGCATATGATTAGTTCTATGGTGGTATGAAGTGTGCCATGTTTCCAAATTGATTAATAATGACCAAGTTGGAGTGTTCCCTCGAGACGTACTAGATAACCCTAAGACAAAGTCTATGCTAAGGTCTTTCCATAGCTTAGTTAGAATAAGTAATGACATATAGTCTCCATGTAGCTATTTTCTCCCATTCACTGGCTTGCAAACCATATAGTTTCCAACCGCAGTATGAACATCCATGGCCATCCCCCACCAATAAAATGTTTCCTTTATTGGCTTGATAGTTTTGATCTCACTAAAATGCCTTGACAAATCTCTACTATGAGTTCTTCTCATGAGTAGTTCTCTCATTAAAGTGCTTAAAATATATTGTTGCTTCCCATAGAAAAAATACCCCCCACTCATAAAGTACCCATTCACAACTATTCCTCCCCTACCATGACTCATGATAGAACCAAACTGGGGGTACTAGGCATACTATTCAATAATCAAATAAAACCCCAGTAACTCGGTTTGGAATGTAGTGAGTAGGATATGTCATCGAGACAAAGTATTAGCTACAACGTTGGTACTCCCCTTCTTATGTCAAATGATATAAGAGAATCCTTCTATGAACTCAAGCCACCTGGCTTGCATCTTCAAAAGTTTTTACTTGTTAAGAAGGTACTTCAAGGACTCTTAGTCCATATAAAAGACAAATTCTCATGGAAGGAGGTAGAGTTACCACATTATAAGAGCTTAGAATAATGACTAAAGCTCTTTCTCATACAAAGAATAATTTAAAGCAGTACCACTTAGCTTTTCACTACAATATGCTACGAGCTTCCTTTCTTACATTAGAATAGCTCCAAATCCTACACTAAAAGCATCAAACTTGAGCTTGAATGGCTTCTTAAAGTTGCTAAGGACAACCTTTGGCCCAAGTCAAGTTCTCTTTGATCTCACTAAAGCTTTTCTTAGTTCACTCATTTTATTAGATTTCCATCACTCTTTTTGGTCAACTCGGTTAAGGGGGTCTTACTAACATTGAAGATCTAAGTGAATCCCTTATAGAATGACGTTAATCGATGGAAATTTGTCACATCCAATACATACTTTAGGGTCAGCCACTCTTAAACAGCTTGGACCTTTTCTTCATCAGCTCCGATTTCTCCTTCAAATGCTACATAACCCAAGAAAATAACTTTTTGCCGGCAAAAAGTATGTTTCTTCAAATTACTAAACAATCATTCAATTTAGAGTATACCAAACAAATCTTAAGTACTCTACCTAATCTTATAAGTCAATACTATAAGCCACAATATTGTCAAAATATACCAAAACACATCTTCCAATCAATGGTCTCATCACATGGTTCATTGATCTCATCAATGTGCTCAGTGCATTGGTGAGACCAAAGAGCATGACCAATCACTCATAAGGGCTATGCTAGGTTTCAAATGCTATCTTCTACTCATCTCCAAGCTTCATATGATACAAACATAAAGATAACCACTTCTCAAATTAATCTTAGAGTATATTCTCACACTATGGAGCTCGTAAAACATGTCATTAAGCATAGATTACAAATACTGACACTTAATGGTAATTCGATTAATGGCACAACTATTAATACACATGCACCAAGAACCATCCTACTTTGGGATGAGTATAGCTAGTATAGCACAAGGGTTTATATTATCTCTTAAATTTTCCATGTTCTGTTAGCTCGCCACTTGTTTCTTCAACTTAACTTCCTGTTTCAGATTCATTCCATAAGTAGGTCAATTAGGCAAGACTATGCCATTTTGTAGGTTAATATAGTAAGGACAATCCTTTAGGAAGTTCCTCTAGGAACAAGTTAGCAAATTCTTCAATCAGCTTCTTAATTTCCTTAGGTACTATTTCTTTACCTTTGACCTCTAGCAATCATTAAACTAACACAAACATAAGCTCATCTAACCTCACGGTCCCTCTCAACTCACTTTGAGACAAGAACAGTATCTTTTTTTAAGCTTAGGCAAGTAGTAATTTTGTCTCACTTACTTACCAAGGAGTCATGCGTTACGACTATAGGTGTAAAGATATGGATGCAATGGTTATGTGTGTACTGTGTGATAATCACGTTATACATCACTAAGGGAACAACTTAAGTTGCACATGTTTGATGATCAGGAAAGAATTATTGGGAAGAACAGTAAGTAATATCAGTAAGGCTTTAACATAAAGTGTGACAACTAGAAAAGCTCAAAAACATCAAACTCTACAACCAACAAAGAATAAGGTTGAGTTCTTAAGATAATTGGGTATTTGATTTTTTAAGGTAAGAATCTATCAGAGTAACAATGTTTGTGCTAAGATCTCTCTTTTTTAAATGGTGGTAGGTAAGGGTATTTATTGGAGTTAGCCATTAATCTCATTTGTTAGACCGTGATGATGATCAATGATCAAAATTGATCCCTCCCCTTTAGTAGACCTTAAGGTTCTTTTAATGGTTTTAGGCCCAATAAAGACCTACTTTGATGTATAAGCCAAATTGAGAACAGTTAGTATTGGATAAGCCAATCTAAGGGCCCTAAGCCAAGCTAACCATGGAAAATCTCACTTAATCATCTCAAGTATATATGAGCTTGACTTCCTAAGCCTCATTACCTTAGCCTAAAGAGTTAAACTCAATTAATTAAAGGTTTTAATTTATCCCTCTATATTTTGCCTCTTAACCAAGTCCTTCAAACGAAGTTGAAGAGGTTTGGGCTTTAAATAAGCCTTTAAGTGACTCAACCGCATGTGTGCTATTGAACAGCTATACCATTACCAAATTCATTTGAAAATTGTCTTAGTGCATGAATTTGCAACACCTCTTAATCATGTGTCTTGTCTTAGCCTAATTAAGTTACATGTTGCCCCTAAGGCAATACTCTAAAACAAATCTTCTCTAAGCGAGCTAATTTTCCCTTCAATTCATCTACGAGTTATTTGTTCCATTAAGTTAAATTCCATCGACTATCTTTACATTAGCAATCTCATTAAGCCAATCATCATGTATCAATATTGTCTTGATTTTCTTCAAATATAGGAGAATTCTTCTTATGAAATCTTCATATATACAATTGTCAAATGCCTTAAAATTTGATTGTATGACCATATTGTATGTTGGTGAAACATTTTTAGGAGGTAAACTTAAAATCAAAATTTTCTAGGGGTTTATATGGAAGTGGAGGGCAAGAATCAATAAGCCTAGGCCTAAAGCCCACCGTAACCTTGTTGGGTGGTACAGGGTGCTCCCTTCTCCCCACCCCCACTCCCAATAGTGTAGTATAAACCAACTTTGATTTTTTTTTTTTTTACACATGAGATCCTTTATTTGCCTTGTATGTATCTCTTTCTTTATTAAGTGGGTTTCGTTATATACTAACTCTTTACCTATTTGAAGACATTCAACTGTTGAGTTCTAAGCATAAAGAAGTTTCATACAACCCATATTAGCATGCCTTGGCAGAGATAAAATATCCTAGTCTATGCACTATTGTTCGGTTCACTAGCAATATTTGCTTAAGTAAAAGACGAGAAAGAAGCTTATCATATTTCTTTGGTTTTTCAACTTGTTTCATCATTTCCTTAAGTTTAGGTGTTAGATTATGCACTTAAACTACTTGTATCCAAATCTTAACTTAACTTTTCTTCCATAAGATGATCCTTTAACTCATGCTCCACACAAAGAAATAAAAGATCTTATACTTAATACAACCTCCATATCATAGCTCATGTCATACCAAGTTGGTTTCTTCATAAAACTTCATGTGATGGATTTTTCCTTAACATAAGTCTAGATTTGAGTATGTTTAACTTCATGGAAACAAAATCAACATCCAAATGACTATGGAACCCTCACATCCAGCATGCTCATCCTCCATTCAAGTTTTTGTTTCAATACTTTCTTAACTTAAAATCTTCCATTCAAAGTGTTAAACAAGTATCTTTACAAAACACCAACTTTACATGCTCATGTTTCAACTTCATGTAAGGGTTTGATGAGTTTGTTTCTTAAAGCGGTTTTTGGTGTTATAACAACTTAAACCTTACTTATATCTTCAAGAAATCAAAGTTTCCTAGCATAAATACTAACCCACAAATCATAAGAAACACTTACTCGTCCTTAAAGCAAAGTATAGTAGTTGTGCACTAAGGTTCCACTTAAGCTCTTAACTTTGCTTCCTCTTTTTTGCCACCTTTTGGAAACCCGAGTTGTTTGATCTTTTAGAATGGGGTTTGTGGAAGGTTCTAATGGTTCTAAAAGATCTTAGATGGTGAAAAAAAATGACACAAGAATAAGAGGAGAAATTACCATAAGTATGGAAGCAAAAATGGTGGCGTCAATGTTGGGAATTTGTGGAGTTAGATTTCTTCTTTTGATTTGTGTTTAAAGTGAGAGAAAAGGAAATGAAAATAGGAGTGAAAGAGGGAGAGAGTGGCAAATTTTGATTGAGAAAAGAAGTGTGTGCAAAAAGCTTTAATTGATTTTCTTGTAGCTTACACAAAGTCAACAAGTGCAACTATTAATGATGTAAGCATTAAGGGGTGAATAGTGATGTGTAAGAGAAAGTGATTGATGGTTGAAAGGCAAGTGCATAGCCCCCCTTTCTTCCTTGTTTAAATATTCCATTTAAAGTCTTTTTGGGCCGTGGAGTGGTCTTGTCTCATTTAATGAAGTTAAGCATATGAAATCTTGTGAAAAATTGTCCATATGTAGTATAGTGAAGGGGTGATAAGAAAATGTCTTATCACTAAATTTTGATAAGTTATCAATTGATAAATGATTCCAACTCTCAATTGATAAGTTATCTAAAGTGATTGGTTGATCTACTTATTGAAGTGTAAGGTTTAGGCATAAAGATAAGGGCATGGTCTTATAGAAAATTATTTTTAGGTTTCATCTAGCATTGTTTTGTAATTTATGATTTGATTTTTATAAAATTTGTGAAATTTTCTAAAGTTGAATGGAATTATTCAAATTAAATTATCGATTAATTACTTAGGATTAAAATTCCTTAATGGTTTTAAGGTTTAAGGTTTTAAATGACTTTAGAGCTTGCAGTTCTTCAAGCTCAGGTTTTATCGATAATTGGTTTTTGAATTGAAAAAATTTAATTCGTTTATAAATATAAACTTAAGTTTTTGGTTTAGTTGATCTTTGGGAATGTTCGAAAAGTACTCTTAATCAAGTCTTAAGCCCACTAAAATTAAGGTTTACATACCTATTCACCTTGGTTCATCAAGGCATGATCGAGCTTCAATTCCTCTTTCAGTTTCTCAGCCAACTCTTAGAGCACCTCCTCCCTCTTTTCACTATTGTCAAGCTTGGATTTTCACCCTCTCGGTTCGTTTATAAAATTATGTCTTTTTTAAACCAACCAGTATTAAACCCTTAGCTGTTTAGTACTAATCCTTGACTAGGGTTTAAAGAAAAACCGTTTAATTTAAAAGTGTATTGGAGTCGCCACCTGATAAGAGTCGAGAAAAATTGTTAAGTTATAACTAATTGGGTAGATTGGTTATAACTTACCCATTAATCTAACGATTGAAACCAATTTTGTGAAACATTTCTTAAAACCAAAGATCAAGATTAGGGGGTTAGGAATTTTAAACCCTTACGGGTACCGTTGACTTTCTAAATTTAAACTCAATCTTAAAAGATCACCTTTTTTATTTCATAAGATGGAACTCAATTGTTAATTACTCTAAGTGGATAACTTAAGTAATTTAGAAAAAGGAAAATTTAGATTTTTCTTTTTATCGTTACCCCGTAAGTACATGCGTACCCACGAAACGAGATCAAACATACATAGTTCTTTTATCTAAACTTTAGTAGGTAATTTGATTTTAATTTTTGAAAAAAAATCGGATTTATATTTTTACCCAGTTCAATTTATTCAAAGAAATTCTCCTAAAGGGTCCTAATCGATGTTTTATTTTTTGAAACTCTAAAATAGTCCTAATTTGGAAAAAAAAAGGTTCATTTATTTTTAGAAAACTCAATTTTTCTAAGTATCAAAATTATTTTTGTTCACTAACCTATTTATTTATTTTTATTATATTATCTTATTTATTTTATACTTATTCTACCTATTTACAGTAACTATGACAAATTGCTACTGAACTGTAGACTTTAGAAATGGTTTGAGTATGTCCAATCTGCATTGGACCAAGGGGTAAGGGCTAGTGAGGCGATGCAGTTCAATAAAAGGCACATGGTTCGATGCCTTATGTTTTTGGCATCGTAGACATTGCCGAACAACAAATTTTACATCTTCTTTTATAGTAAACTAATAATAGTCGAGTCTTAGCACACGACTATACAAGGTCTAACCCTTTACATGGTTGCTATAGACACCACTGTACAACTCAAATAGTATTCATTGAGCATCTTTCTATGGAAGGCATTGAAGATAAGGTTGGGAAAGGCCACACTTGTATACTTGGTCGTCAATTAGTATATAGTTTGCTGCTTAATATATCAACCTACGAGCTTCTTTTTTATCATTAGGTAAAACACCATCCTTCAAATAGTTAAGAATGGGATCCATCCAAGACCTCTCTTTTAGGTAAGGAGCTAACTCATAAATTTACCCGATAGTTTTTAGGTTTTTATTGGGGAGATACTTAATGAAAAGCTTATCATTTAAATCAGGAAGTGTCGTACTAGTAACTTTGATAGTTTATCAACGGTAATGTTTCTGGTCCTTGGTATTTTCTCAATTGAAAAAGATTAAAACTCTTCCTTAAACATTTGTACTATCAACAAGTACTTGCTCATCACTTCTTCTTCTACTGCATAGCCCCCTTTGACTTGATTCATGACTAACTGTGAATCGGAAAAGACTTCAACTTTCTCGACACCAATTTCCTTGGCTAGTTTAAGTCCAGTAATTAGAGCTTTGTACTCGCTTCATTATTGCTAGCTAAAAATCTAAATTTCAATGCATAGTTAACTTTTACGTTATGGGGCCCTTGTAAGATGAGGCCCGCACCGCATCCTTCTTTAGTGGAGGAGACATCAACATATAAGTTCCATGTCGGCTTCTCAACCATCTCAATGCTATCTTCTTCTCCAATGAATTCAAAGACAAAATCTATCAATACTTAAGCTTTTAATGTCATCCTAAGTTTGTATTGTACACCATAAGCACATAGCTCCAAGGCATACATCATCATCCTTCCTGAAGAATATGGTTGCTCTAAAGCTTGTCGTCGAGGTTGATTAGTAAGGACAATGATTCTATGTGCCTTAAAGTATGGATTTAAGTTCCTTGCTGAGAGGAATACTGCCAATATAAACTTTTCAATCTTTATACATTGGTGTTCTAGCCCTTGTAAGATATGGCTCATGTAATAAATTGGCCGTTGCTCTCTACCTTCTACTCAAATCAAGATAGATGAAAGAGCTTGACTACTGATTGACAAATATAAATACAAATTTTCTTCAAGAATAGGTGTCGAGATTATTGGGGCTTATACAAGAAACTCCTTCATCTTGTCAAATGCTTTTTACACTCATTAGTCTATCGAAAATCCTTCGAGTTCTTCAATACTTTAGAAAACTCTACGCATCTATCTGTGCTTCTCGACACGAATTTATTTAGAGCAGTTATCTACCTAATTAGCTGTTGAACTTCCTTGATTGTGTTAAGGGACTTTATATTCTAAATAGCATCGATTTTCCTTAAGCTTACTTCAATGCCATGTTAGTTCACCATGTATCCCAAAAATTTTCCTAAGGTAACAGCAAAAACACACTTCTGTGAGTTTAGTTTCGTATTGTATCACCTTAAGATGCTAAATGTCTCCTCAAGATCAACAAAATGCCGACTTTTTGTCGTGCTCTTCATAATCATGTTATCGACATAAATTTTGACATTTTGATGGATATGAGGTTTGAACATCTTGGTTATAAGCCTTTAATAGGTTACATGGACATTTTTTAACCTAAAGGGCATCATTGTATAATGATATGTCCTAAGGTTAGTGATAAAGAATATATGGACTTCATCTTTCTTTTCTATTTTGATTTGATTATAGCTAAAAAACGCATCCATAAAAGATAGTAAGGCATGTTTAGCAATTGAGTCAACCATTTGGTTTATTCTCGACAAGGGGAAATAATCTTTATAATAAGGCTTGTTCAAACCCGTAAAGTTTATGTACATGTGCCATTTGCCATTGCAGTTCTTAATTGGCATACAATTAACTAGCCAAGTTGAATAAGGTTCTTTCCTTATAAACCCTACCTTCAATAGCTTTTTGACTTCTTCAATGGCTGCTTGCCGTTCTGGGGCAAAATGCCTTTTCCTTTATCGAATTATCTTTGTATTGGGATCAATTTGAAGCTTATGTGTCATTACCACTGTAGGGATGCCTGGTACATCTAAGGGAAACCAAGTAAACATATTGGCATTATCCTATACGAAGTTGATCAAACTTTGACAGATATTTGGTGGCAAAGGTTTCCTTATCTTTGTTGTCTTCTAAAGATAATTTCCCAATGGGATTTCCTCTACCTTTTCCTTGGCTTTTTCTACTCCAGTTGACTTTTGTTCTGGACATGTTTCAACTTGAAAAACTTCTTTGTGCCGTAGCACTCTCAAATACAAGGATCTAACTAATTGTTAGTCCCCTTTACATACTTCGACTCCAGTAGGAGAGGGAAATTTCACCCTAAGATGTGCAGTCGAAGGGATAATGCTAAATAAATGCTGACATGGTTGGTCAATGATCATATTATACGAAGACCAACATTTAACAACAAGAAAATTCACCTTATCTTCTACAATATGCTCGTCGTCTCCAATTTGAATTGGGAGACAAATATCTCCGACAACCAAACGAGTTGATTATTGAAAGAATATAAATCATAATTATAATGTCTCATCTGTGCTTTGATCTTTGGCTTAATCTAATCGAAGTCACATTGAAAAATAATATCTGCCGAACTTCTAGTATCACCTAGAATCTTTTTTACCTTGAAGTTGGCAATCCTTGCGCTAATTATCAGTATGTCATTATGGGGCCTTTGAATGCCTTTGAAATCCTCTTTTGTAAAAGGAATTGAATTATCAACTTTAACCTTCTTGCCTTGTACATTACAAACATAATGTATAGTGTTAGTATAGCTAAAAGAGCTTGACCAACCTAAAGTAGAAGGTTTATCGACAATAGTATTTATTATACTATTCAATGCTCTACTACTATTTCCATCTTTTGCATCTCTTTCAACCTGAAAAGGCCGTGTATTGTTTTATGGCTTGTCACATCATCTTTGAGTCAGTCGCTCAATATTCTCAATTTCATGGTGTAGACATCTTATTTTTGCCAATTTTTTTTAATTAAGTTAGGTTAACAAATAAATAGAAAAATAGAAAGATAAAATAAAAATAATAAAAAATAAAAACGAAAATTCAAAGAAAAAATGAAAAAAAAAAAAGAAATCAAAGATAGATCAAAGCAAGTTGAGTCATAAGTCGAATCGTGTCAAGTTAGATTAAGTTGAGTTGTTGGATTGGGTGATAAGATGGGTTGAATTAATTTTGGGCTAAGACTAATAAAGAATAAGTATTTATCTAATTTAGGGGCTCAAAATCAGGATTTATTAAATTATTAGGCTAAATTGGACTGGGTTAGGCCTAGAAAGAAAAAGCCCGACCTAACTAGGGTTTCTAAAATTTAGGATAAATCTTGGAAGAATCGCAATTGACTCTTTTATATCTTCGATACAAAAGATTCGATCTTGAGCTTATAAATAGCACAGCGGCCAAGGATTTAGGTTTTTATGAAAATCACACTCCTATATACGTATACTCAACATATTCCTTTAAAAACACCACACACAAACCACACGCCGCCCCTATGTGCCACCACTTTACACACAACCAACGCACGCACTACAACCACTGTCATCACCCATAACCACTACCCAAGTCGCCCATCGCCACCGCCTAGTATCACCCATTGCTATCGCCTAGTATCACCCATTGCTATCGCCCAATATCACCTATAGCATCACCCAGTACTGCCCATAACATAGCCCAGTACTACCCATAGCATCACCCACTGTTGCCTATCACCTACACCACTGTCGCCCAAGTTCATCGCCCTCGCGCACGCCCAATGATGCCCCAAATGCACACTTATCTGCTCACTCGAGCTGTTGTCCGTGTTGTCACTCAGTGATCGCTTACAGTTGTTGCCCATGTTATTGCCTACTCTCGCCCGTAGTTATCACCTAGTCTTGCTTGAACGCTTGCTCAGCTCTCGCCCACCCGCAAGCCTAAACACTCACCCATTTGCATGCCTAAGCATTTGCCTACAATATCGATCGTACATGCCCAAGTCATTGCCTAACACCAACAATCTAATGTTAGGTAAAATTTTCAGTATTTTTTATTTTTATTTATTTATTTTAGCAATTTTTTAATTTGCTTTATTGTTTATTTATTTTTATTATTAATTATTATTTTTTTAAGTGTAGGATTTTTTACTTATTTTGCAATTTTTTAGTCTTGAAAAAAAAAATCATTTTTTAATAAAATATATTTTTGGCACTTAGGGTTTTTTTTTTGGAAAAATAAAAAGATATAAATTGACTTTTTAAAAAAAAAAGATAATTAGTTAGGGTTTTTGTTTAATTTAGGAAAATTAGATTTTTTTTCTTAAAATAATAAATTAATACAAACATAAACTTGGCTCGATTTTTAAAATAACAATAACTCATCCATTGAATATTTTATAACAAAAAAAAGAAAGAACTACAGCCGGTTTAATTCTAATTAGCTGGTACGTAGACATCTTGAGATAACCGTTAACAATAATTTTTTTTAAAAAAAATTTCATGATAAAAAATAATAAAAATCATTTTTAGTCATTGTTATGAATTTAGATTTATTTTTAGGAAAAATTAAAAAACAAAGCCTATCAATTTCTTTTAATTTTCACATAGTGACTTAGTTTTAAAAGGTTAGCCCTCGAATCCGGTTTTTTTGTTCAATTTTTTTAAAATTAATTTTTTTTAGAATATTTGCAGACTAGTGGTCAAATTAAGGTTTTCTTGCCCAAAACCCTAATCTTATTTTTTACTAGTTAAACTAGTTAGTGAATCTAATTTTTAAAATTTTTTTAGAATAGCATTTCTTTAGTTTAATATCGAGTAATTAATATTAGGCGGGCTAGACTTAATATAGGTTAAATTAAGGAAACCAAAATAGGGCTCGACAGAATTGGCGACTCCACTAAAGACGTTTGGTGGGCTAGCTAAGTGAAAGTTAAAAAATTATTAATGGGCTTTTGTATTACTATTTTCTTTTTCTTTTTTTTTTCTGTATTATAGTTATACTAATGGTTTTTTTTAGTAATACAGGTCTTAAACAAAAAAAAAAAAAGAGAGAGCTTGGCCCAATAGGCCTTCTAGGGGATTAGAAGGGATTTTTTCAATGTAATAATCATTTATGTGTTTAGATGTAATCGGACTTGGGCCACCTTAGAAACCTAGGATGGGCCACCATTGTATAACCTTCAGGTCGTTTGGGTCATTATCCCTACTTGGCAGTGATAAGTGAGCCCACTTAGGCTTCGATGTAGCCTAGTAGGCTACAGTAGCCTATTAGGCTTCAATGTAGCCTACTAGGCTTCTCTCCGAAAAGCCTTAGAGCTACAGAGCCTGAGACCCCACCTTCTTATATCATTATTTTTTAAAAGGGGTAGTAATTCTTAAATTATAAGAAAAGCTTGATCAATCCAAGGTTGACCCAATATAATTCTTCAAGAAAAAACCAATAACTCTCATATATGAGTATTTGCAAACTTCATTTTTTAAGAAAAATCCTATTTCAAACTTGTTTATCTATAAAGGTATTTCTCGACTGCGGATTCTTTGTATTTCCTATAATTTATTAATCACCCACCCCTACTGCATTGCATTTGTGTGTAACATATTGCATTTTTTTATATGCTCGTTTCTCTATGAATATTTTATTTCCTTATGTTATATGTATATTATTTTTTTTATTGCTCCTTAGTTAGTAAAAGGCTACACGATATCTAAGAAAATTTTTGAAAAAAAGTTGCGAAATTATTAACATCATATCTAAATTTATTCTAAATTTAGTAGCCTTGTTGTTAATAATCGTTGCCTTTTATTTTGTTTATTTATTTATTTATTTTGTAATATAGATATGGAAAGTTAAGGTAATGTCAGTGCAAGGCCCATCCATGAAGTCCAACTGGACAAGTATTCCTTCCTTGAGGCTATCCTGAGAGGTTGGTTTAGTCAACTCCCACTTGTCAAGCAAGACCACATTCGTAAGAAGACCAGGTCAGTCATATCTCTCATACGAGTCTAGCTTTAGTAGCTTCTAATTCAAGCTCTTATCTATTACTGGGACCTTAAGTCTACTGCTTTCAACTTCAGCCCGCACTTATTAACCCCCACCATAGAAGAATACTCACAACTACTTACTGCCCCACCCCTCGAAGCAAGCACAGCTGTCCTAGATCTCAAAGTCCAGCTCAAGAAAGCTTTCATGACATTGTTGGGAGTTAAAAGGCCAACCTTGGCCCTATTCTTATCTTCAAAGGGCTAGAAATGTCTTAACACCCTAAGATTGGTAGAGTGGTTCTCAAGCCCAAGTGCTTATTAGAAGTATTGCCGGATCTTCTATGGAAGATACGAATCGTGGGCCAAAAAGAGGGTTAATGCATTTATTGTAGCAATTTTTGGAGCATTACTATTTCCCTTCAGATATGGCCAAGTCCATTATAGAGTTGCCAAGCTAATAACTCAATTCCTAGTTGGTAAAGCCTATATACCCACATTACTGGCAGAACAATTCATGACACTCACCCACTTAAAGAGGCAGAGGTACGGTTATTTCACGGTAAACCCCATAATCCTAGCTGTATAGTTCCTTAGTTACATACAAGGGTATGGAGGGAATTTGCTCAAAGAGTCCTTGACTGAAAATATGAATCTAATTGACAACTTTACTCGCTACCTCAAGGTACCAAATGAAGCTTAGTTTAATGGATGGGTGTTAGTTATCAGCAAAATGCAACTAGTAGACTTTATATAGATAGCTAGATGGAGTAGCTACACTCAAGCCGTCTTGGGGTGTACCAATTATGTAGGAGTCCCCCTTAACGGCATTACTAGCTATAAGGATAGTTCCCAGCTTGTGTCACTAGATAGTTGGATCCACTTTAAGAGAGAGCTTACAGAGAGTCCCTGGACATTGTTACGATGAACTATCAAGATCCCTGTCTACCTACGACTACTCTAATTCAATGATTAGCAGAACTCGTGAAGCTGTGGGAATGAGGAGAAGTAAAAAAGATAGTCAATGTGGTAACATTGAGGGGCAAAGTCGGAGAATATTGAACTACTAAGTAGTTCATTTATGATTAATTGGAGAAGATTAGAAAGATAAGTATGAAGCTCTGGATGTATTCAGACATAAGCCAGAACTAGTACATGTTTCACCCATTGAGCAGGCTTACTAAGACACCATACGAATTAAGATTGAAGCCCAATTCCAAGAAAGTAAGAGAAGTGTTGAAGAGTTAAAGTTGGAAAACAAGAGCCTATTGGAGGAAAATCAATTCTTGTGGAGCAAGATTCAAGAAAGGGATGTTACGGTACGAAGACTTATGAAGGAAGTTGGCTTACTAAGACACCATACGAATTAAGATTGAAGCCCAATTCCAAGAAAGTAAGAGAAGTGTTGAAGAGTTAAAGTTGGAAAACAAGAGCCTATTGGAGGAAAATCAATTCTTGTGGAGCAAGATTCAAGAAAGGGATGTTACGGTACGAAGACTTATGAAGGAAGTTGATGAAGCTCATCCTAACCAAATCTGTTAGCTCTTGTAGATATAGGATTTAAGTTTTTAAGAAGATTAGTTAGGAGTTTTTCCTTTTTTTTCGCTTAATCCGTTGTATAAGATAGATTTTATGATTAATAAATTTGCAACTTTAGTAAATAAAATTTTCATTAATTGTGCAGTTTTTTACTCATTATTATTATTATTATTATTATTATTATTATTATTATTATTATTATTATTATTATTATTATTATTATCATTTATTTATTTGTTTAGTTGACTTTTTTAAAAAAAAAAGAGGAAATTTTGAAAAATAAAAATAAAAAAAAGGTCAAAAAGAGGTAAATAACAAAACAACAAAAGTCATAAAAAAAAGAGAAAAAAAAATCTTTAATTTACCGAAAAGTCTAAAACTTAGGTTTTCGCATAGGATTTCAAAGATAGCGTCTAAGCAAGTAGACTCAGCTAAAAGTACAATATTCACTTGTTCTAAGGCCAGAATGTCAAGTCAAGGCACTGGAAGCATTAATCAAATTGAGCCCGACCCGAAGTAGTAACTTTGGAAGAAAACATGAACAAGATGCCCAAATAGATTCAAGCTCTCACTAAGGCTATTAGGATTCTTAACAACAGACAAGGATCTCAAGTTAGCCCAAATCGGAATGCAGAAATGACCTCTCCCCTTGAACTAGAAGACGAAGAATCAACCCCTAATGTTGAGGTATTGAGGAAGGAGATTGAAGAGAAACACCTCGAGATGGAAAGAAAGTTTATGCAGAAGTTGACCGAGAAAATGAAAACCTTGGAAATGGTTAACGGGTTTAAACAAATGGGGATGATTAATTTGCCGACATATGAAGACAATGACTTCTCGGAAAGATTTAAAGTGCCTGAATTTGAGAAATATAATGGGACCGGCTGTCTGAAGCTCCACACTAGGTTGTACATTAGGAAAATAGGAAGATATACGAAGTACAACAAGGTGATGGTCCAAAATTTTTAAGACAACTTGACTGGGCCTGCCTTAACCTGGTATGCCCAACTAGATTTGAATGAGATTGATACTTGAGGTAATTTAGCACGGGCTATCTACAACTAATATAAATTCAAAATCGAAGTGGCCCCGTCTATATGGGATCTAAATAATCTACGAAAGAAGACCAATGAAAAATTTAAAGAATATGCTCAGAGATGGAGGGGTATGGCGGTTAAGGTGACTCTACCCTTGACAGAAAAGGACTTGACTTTCGCCTTCATCAACACTCTTAGAAGCCTATATTACCAACATCTCGGCGGGTACCCCGCCTTCAACTTTGTAGAAATTGTAGCCTTAGGGTGCTGAATTGAGGAAGCCATTACTATTGGAAGGCTTCCTAATCTTGAAGCAACTGAGAAGAAGACATTTCTCGTGAGGTTTTCCAACAAAGCTAGAGAAGGCACCATAAGCATTGTCAATACCGGTAACCTTATCAGACCCCACAACCCTAATAGCCATGACTGGAGGATCCAATTCCCTACCGAATCCAAATCAAAACAACTACCCACAAAGAAGACAATTTACCTATATTCCTATTCCTTTAAGTCAAGTTCTTACGTAACTAAGGAAAGAGAACCTTTTGACGTTTGAAATACTAAGGGAGGGACAAAGACCAAGAGATTATAACCTAAAGCTTCGTTGTGATTATCATTTAGGGTAAGTGGGAAACTCTACAGATCTGTATTGGAGACTCAAACATAAGATCCAGGATCTTATTAACGCCAAATTTTCAATTAGATTTCATCCAGACTCCCATTCTCAATGTGGGTAACAACCCTTTGCCGAATCATGGAAATTCAATCAATATAATTACTGCTGAAGTTTTTGAACCGAAGATTGATCTAGACAGTCTTCCCATCACTATTGAGGAAATAGCTTGGAATTTGAGGTAAGCCAAGTATTTGTAGAATATGAATCTCAGAGATAAGACCTAGACTAGATCAAAAATATATCAACTGCTAAAGGATGGGAAGATAAAGAAAGCTGATATCATGGCTATGACAATCTCAAAACTACAAAAGAGAAGTACTCAGAAGGAGCTTAGAAAAAGATATGAAGCTGGTGATCTGACGGTTAACGCCTTAGGAGAACCATTAAGGAAGTTTGAGTATTTGGTGGATTACGCCAGTTCGCCTATTATATATGCTAACGCACCACCCATTAGATGGGGTCCAGAATTTGAGGAAGAAGACAAACTTATTATAGAAGCCAAGAAGATGGCTAAGATGGTTGGAATTATCGGAGATGGGCCTAAGCCTTTAGTTTTTTAGTATGATGGGAAGACTAAGAAGGTTGAGGAATTGGGAAAGCCTAAGAAGATTACTTTCAATGTCCCAATATCCTTAGAGAATTACAAAGCAGCACCTCTAGATTACTAGGTAGTGAATCAGACAACCAAGGCCTCATCACCCATGGTCAGTGGGCTTACACACTCAGGACGAGTTTATGATCAAAACGAGGAAGCCAAGAGGAAGTCTATTGTAAAAGAGGCTTCTTGAAAGATCTTTGAGGATATGGATGATAAAGATCAGAATGTTGTTAAGGAAATAGTGAAAGCCAGCGAGTATAAGATAATGGACCAGCTAGCTAAAGTACTAGCCCAAATCTCCTTAATGGGCCTACTATTGTCATCAGATACTTACCGGAAACCTTTAATTAGAATTTTGAAAGATGTCAAAGTACCCGAAGGGATTTCCACTAAGGAGCTGGGATTGGTAGTGAACTCGATATTTGCGATTGATCAAATTTTATTCTCGCCAGATGAGCTAGGTAAAGAAAGGGACCAGCACATGAAACCCCTCTTCATAGTAGTTAAGTGTGCAGGGAGAGTGGTTGCTCAAGTTTTAATAGATAATGGGTTATCACTAAATGTGTGTCCCTTGGCGACACTAAATTTACTCGAAGTTGATGCAACTAAGATAAAGCCTAGCTCGATTTCAATGAGAGCTTTTTATGGGTTAAAAAGGAAGATAATTGAAGAAATTGCGTTCCAAGTCAAGATTGGCCCACAAGTGTTCACTATTCCTTTTCAAGTTCTGGATATATTGCAAACTCTCAACCTTCTGTTAGGAAGACTTACTCGAAGTTGATGCAACTAAGATAAAGCCTAGCCCGACTTCAGTAAGAGCTTTTTATAGGTCAAAAAGGGAGATAATTAGAGAAATTGGGTTTCAAGTCGAGATCAGCCCATAAGTGTTCATTATTCCTTTTCAAGTTCTAGATATACCGTAAACTTTCAACCTTCTATTAGGAAGACCATAGATTCATTCAGCGAAGGTAATTCCATCCAGTTTACATCAAAAAGTGAAATTCATAGCCAATGAGTAGTTGGTTACTATTCTCAGGGAACAGGATTACCAGATTTACAAAGAAACGACTATTCCCTATGTTGGGGATGAAGAATTGGAAGAGCCAGGGTTATAAATTTTTTATGAAGCCAGTATGGTCGAAGAAGCAAGATAGGGGGTACAGGGTCGTTTGAAACAAAGTAGCAGATTGGAACATTTAGGCTTAGGTATCAGCTGACTGAAGAGGAGATTCAAGAAATGAAGATTAAGATCAAAAGCAAAAGAGGAAATCAGCTGTACCATGCTCATATGGAATTTTACAACATCTGCCAGACATTCCTAGTATCAGTTGGTGTTCAAGAACCCGAAGTAGCCAGTTTATCTAAGGCCTTGACTCAATAATGAAACATTGATTTATACGAGAAGGAAGATATTGGCGTACCAATTTCCCTGTGCAATTGGTTTTTCATTCCCGTTAATAGGTCTCTTTAGAAAGGTAAAATTAGATTAATTAGGAACATTCAATTTTAATAATTAGTCCGATTAGTTAGGCTTTTTCTTTCAGACAATTTGGATTCATTCATTCAATAAATTTCATTTCTGTCTTTCTATCAATTCTTCTTTATTATTTATTCATTGTCCTTCTTCTTTTTTCTTTTATTCTTTAGATCTAATAAAAATGATGAACGAATGGATATATTGTGCATGTAAATGATGAAAGTACTAATATTACCTTCGACCTTACTAGGTCAAACATCAGGGATGATATTGAGACTCCAAACAAAATTCAAGAGAGTTAGTGTTAACATGAATGAGGTAGAGTGATTATTGACGAACTGATGGATGAGATTAATCTAAGGACAGAGGAAAGTCCATGAAACTTCAAAATTGGCGGTAATTTAATGAATGATCAAAAACAGGAGTTGTCCCGATTGTTATCAGAATACTTGGATATATTTAGTTGGTCTTATGAAGATATGCCCGGTATAAATTTTTCTATTGTAGTTCACAAATTACCAACTAAGGAGGAAATTAAATTGAAAAGATAAAAGCTTAGACGATTTAAGTCAAACATACTTCTCAAAATAAAAGAAGAAGTGAGGAAGTTGCTAGAAGTCGAGTTCATAGAAGTGTTGGATACCCTGAATGGGTGACCAATGTGGTGCCAGTATTAAAGATAAATGGGAAAGTTAGGGTTTTTTTAGATTTCTAAGATTTAAACCAAGCGACACCAAAGGATAACTTTCCTTTGCCACATATTGACGTATTAGTGGATAATATAGCCAAGAACCATCTTTTCTCATTTATGGATGGTTTCTTGGGATATAATCAAATTAAAAAGGTAGAAGAAGATAAAATCAAAATGACTTTCATTTCCACTTGGGGAACATTTTGTTGTCGTGTAATGCCTTTCGGATTGAAGAATAGTAGGGCAACTTATCAATGTGCTATGGTTGCTTTGTTTCATGACATAATGCATAAGGAAATCGAGGTTTAAGTGGATGATATGATCACCAAATCTAAGGAGGATGAAAATCATGTAAATATTTTACGAAAGTTATTTGAGCAATTAAGGAAGTTTCAACTGAAGTTAAATCCTGAAAAGTGTACCTTTGGAGTAACTTTGGGTAAGATACTAGGTTTTGTAGTCAATAGAAAAGGGATTGAAGTAGATCCAGATAAAGTCAAGGCAATCATAAACATAAAAGCACCAAAGACTATAAAAGAGGTTCAGGGACTGTTGGGAAGATTAAATTACATTACTTAGTTTGTATTGCGGCTAATTGATAGATGCAAGTTGTTATTTAAACTTTTAAGGAAGAATGCAGCCATCAAATGGGATGAAGAGTGTGAGCGAGCTGATAACTCTGATTTTAAACATATTTCATATGGTGATTTTATAGTATTTTCCTTACATTTTTTGGTTTTCTTTAAAGAAATTTATACTTAATTGAGTAAAATGTTGATTTCAAGGTTTAAACGCGTTCTAGGCTCGAAAACGAAGAAAAGGAATCAAGTTTCACTCAATTTCGAGTTCAAACGAAGAAGTTATAAAGTTTTGAAGTTGTGCAGAAAATTTGCCTAAGTGCAGAAAGTTACACAACTTGGGGACACGGCCATGTCCCAGGCCGTGTCGGGTGACGAAAGCAGAATCTTTGAAATATACATATAAAAGGATATCTTAGGGTTTCAAGAGGAGGGAGACATTACAGAAACAAGAGACAAGAGGAGATTTGAGAAGAACATTAATCAAGAAGCAAGAACGACATCGATTTCAAGATTAGAGAGATTGTTCATCAAATCAAGAGGGGTTCTTTTTATGCTTTATTTTACGTTTTTTGATGAAACTCGTTTTTAGATTCATTATGATAGCTTAGAATTTGAGTATTTAGGATTATGGAACCTAGGGTTTCATGTAACCCTTGGATTGAATTATAATTTCAACAAAATTTCTACCTTTTCTTGATTCAATTATGGATTGATAATTCTAGAGTGTCAATATATGATATTATGCATGTTGATTGAGAAATTGCATGTGTAATTAGATATAAGCATAATTGAAGAGAATTACATGTATACTTAGAGATAAGATACATGTTTCTTCCGGAAAGTTGATTATTTGTGTAGGAATTTATTACACGTTAATGCGATTCTAAATTATATTACTAAGTGAAGAGATTCCGGTAAATAATTTAGGATTAAGGTTAATATGCTTGAGAAAGATATTAGCTTTAATTGTGAATCCCTCCGGTCAAGAATAGTAGAAATTGAATTGGATATATTTTAAAAAGGTTACATGTTAAACACTAGTGGAAATAATTCCTAAATACATTATTGCATACTTGAAGTCGTTCGTAGTTTATTGCTTCCTAATTCGCGTAATTAAGTCTCATAAGTAGTTTAGTTGTTAATTTCAGTATTTTTAATTCATTCAATTTATCACAATTTTTTTGTTAGATAATAAAGCTAAAGTTAATATTAGTACTCAAAATCTCTGAGGGATCGACTCGGACTCACATCCGCTATATTAAAACTGATAGGTGCACTTGCCTCATATTAAGTTTTTGGTGCCGCTGCGGGGGATTTTCGATATTAAGAATGCTAGTTGCTTTATTACTTTAACCATTTTTTTTTCCATTGTTTTCATTGTTTATTTTTATTAGCTAGAGCTGCAATTGATTTTATATTTCTTATCCTTACAGTACATGACTAGAAGTAACCCGAAAAATTTGGTAGAACTTGATCCTGAAATTGAGAGAACTGCCCTTCAAAATTTGAAATCACGACCTAGACAAAGTGTGGCGACCATTGACGACTAGTCAATTGTTGAAATCAAGGAAGAAGGTGAAGATACTAACACTCAATTCATCGAGCAGGAAGATCCACCACACATGGCGAACAACGGGAATGAAAAAAATCGGACCATGTCCGATTATTCAAGGCCTACACTTATTGGAGCTGACTCTAGCATTGCAAGGCCAACCGTCGCGGCTAACAACTTCCAAATTGCACCTAACATCATACAAATGATGCAACAATATGTTCAGTTTGACGGTCTCCAAGATGAAGATCCTAATGCCCACATCTCTAGCTTTCTAGAGATTTGTGATACTTTTAAAATCAACGGAGCCACGGATGATGCCATCCGACTGCGGCTATTCCCTTTATCCCTGAGGGGAAGAGTAAAACAGTAGTTGAATTCTCTACCACGGAATTCAATCACAACTTGGAATGAATTGGTAGAGAAATTTTTGGAGAAGTATTTCCCACCTGCAAAGACCTCTAAACTTCGGAATGATATTTCATGTTTTGCTCAATTGGAAGCGGAGACTCTTTATGACACTTGGGAGCGATTCAAGAACTTGCTCAGGAGGTACCCACATCATAGCCTCCCACTATGGATGTAGATTCAGACCTTTTACAATGGTCTTAATTTATCCACTAGACAGATGATTGATGCATCCGCAGGAGGTACTTTGAACACAAAGACACCTGAGCAAGCACAAAACCTGATTGAAGGAATAGCGATGAACAATTACCAGTGGGAAAGCACTAGAGCCAAACAAAAGGCTATGGGAATTTATGATGTGGACTTGACCACTGCTTTGGCAGCCAAGGTAGACTTATTAAGTAAAAAAATTGATGCACTCTCAGTTGGCCCTCAATAGGTGCAATCGGATGTAAGTGATTTTGGTATGCAGAGGTATGGAGCACAAGAACCACTGGAACAGGTGGATTATCTAGGAAATCCACCTAAGCAACAAAATAACCCCTACAGCAACACTTACAATCCAGGATGGAGGAATCACCCCAATTTCTCATGGGGAAACCAAAACCAAGGCTAGCAGAAGACCAACTTTGGCCCACCTGGATTTCAAAGACCATTCCTACCTCCTCTCCCTCAAGAAAAGAAATCCAGTGTGGAAGAACTTCTCACAAAATATATTCAAGGCAATGAGGCTCGCTTATCCAACATTGAATCCTCGCTGAGGAATCAAGAGGCTTCAAATCGCAATCTTGAGAACCAAATTGGTCAACTTGCGAAGCTAATCTCTGAAAGACCGCAGGGATCGTTACCGAGAAATACAGAAACCAATCCAAAGGAACATGTTAAGGCAGTGACACTTCGTAATGGGAAGGAGTTGCATGCTGAGAGGAAATCCAGCGAGGAAACTAGCAAGAGCAAGGAGGGGACGAAAGCAACAGCAAATGTAGAGCCATCAAAGGTGAAGGAATATCAACCACCTATCCCATATCCCCAAAGACTCCAGAAAGATCGCAATGGCCAACAATTCAGTAAGTTCCTTAACCTCTTTAAACAACTGCATATTAACTTACCTCTTGTTGATGCCCTGTCACAGATGCCGAAGTACGCTAAGTTCTTGAAAGATTTGTTATCTAACAAGAGGAAGCTTGAGGAGCTTTCTACAATCATCTTGGATGAAAAGTGTTCAGCAATCGTGCAAAACAAGCTGCCCAAGAAACTAAAAGACCCAGGAAGTTTTACAATTCCTTGTCATATTGGTAATCTATTAATTGACAAAGCCTTAGCTGACTTGGGTAATAGCATCAATTTAATGCCTTATAAATTTTTTAAGAAACTAGGATTAGGGAAACCTAAGCCCACACGCATGAGCTTGCAATTAGCTGATAAATCTGTGACATACCCTAGAGGTATATTTGAGGATGTATTAGTTCAAGTGGGTAAATTTATTTTTCCAGTTGATTTTGTGATATTGGATATGGATGAAGATTTTGAATTGCCCCTTATCTTAGGTAGACCATTCTTAGCTACCGCTAGGGCTATCATTGATGTTAGTGATGGCAAGCTCATTCTTCGAGTCGGAGATGAAGAGATTATGTTTAAAATTTCGGAGGCCATGAAAAAGTCTGTCGATTGGGATGATACTTGCTGCCTTCTTGATGTTACTGACACTTTTGTTTCAAGTTATATGCAGGAAGTTCTTCTTAAGGATCCGTTGGAGAGTTGCTTGCAATTAGGCATGGAGGAAGCTTCGGAAGATCCTATCAAATCTGAGGTGATAGCCCAACTGGAGGCAAATAAACCTATCTCTGTGGAGAAAGGATTTGAAGAGATTGAAAAGAGGAAGAAAGCACAGTTAAAACCTTTGATTGAGGAGCCACCAGTATTGGAGCTAAAACAATTACCTGACTATTTGGAATATGCCTTCTTAGAGAAGGACTCCAAATTACCGGTAATTATAGCATCCAATTTGGAAAAAGAACAGAAAGAAAGGTTGCTGAAAGTACTCAAGGATCATAAGAGGGCCATTGCTTGGAAAATATCCGATATTCGAGGTATCAATCCCTCCTTTTGTACTCATAAGATTTTAATGGAAGAAAACTATAAGCCGGTTGTGCAGCCCCAGAGACGTTTGAATCCAAACATGAAAGAGGTAGTCAAAAAGGAAGTTATCAAACTCCTTGATGCAGGTATGATATATCCTATCTCTAATAGTTCATGGGTAAGTCCAGTGCAAGTAGTTCCAAAAAAAAGTGGGATGACAGTAGTCCCCAATGAAAAGAATGAATTGATCCCAATGAGAACAGTAACAGGTTGGCGTGTAAGTATCGATTACCGAAAGTTAAACGATGCTACACGAAAAGACCATTTCCCTTTACCTTTTATTGATCAAATGATAGAACGATTAGATGGACATATGTTTTATTGTTTTCTAGATGGCTTATCTGGTTATTTTCAGATACCTATTGCACCGGAAGATCGAGAAAAGACCACTTTCACTTGTCCTTATGGCACTTTTTCTTATCGCAGAATGCCTTTTGGTCTTTACAATGCACAGGCTACATTTCAGCGATGCATGTTAGCTATTTTTGATGATTTGATTGAGGACATAATGAAGGTATTTATGGATGATTTTTCAGTTTTTGGCAATTCATTTGACCTTTTTTTGGATAATTTGGACAGGGTACTTACCAGGTGTGAAGAGACTAACCTTGTCCTCAACTGGGAAAAGTGCCATTTCATGGTACAAGAAGGTATTGTGTTGGGCCATAAGATCTCTTATCGAGGAATTGAGGTGGATACTGCCAAAGTGGATGCGATTGCAAGACTCCCATCTCCAACTTCGGTTAAGGCCATAAGAAGTTTTCTAGGACATGAAGGGTTTTACAGGCGATTTATCAAGGATTTCTCAAAAATTGCCCGCCCTTTGACTAAGCTTTTAGAGAAGGATGTACCTTATGTTTTCTCTCAAAAGTGTTTGAAAGCTTTCAATATCCTTAAAGAGAAACTTACCAATGCTCCAATCATGGTAGTACCTGATTGGGCTCTCCCCTTTGACCTTATGTGTGATGCAAGTGATCACGCAGTCGGGGCAGTGCTGGGGCAAAAGCGAGACAAGCACTTTCAACTGATTCACTATGCTAGCAAAACTCTTACGAATGTTCAGGAGAATTACATTACTACAGAAAAAGAGTTGCTAGCCGTTGTTTTTGCCTTTGATAAATTTCGCTCTTATTTGCTTCTATCTAAGGTGATTGTTTATACTGATCATTCTGCCCTTAAGTACTTGTTAGCAAAGCCGGATGCAAAACCAAGATTGATTAGGTGGATCTTGTTGCTGCAAGAGTTTGATGTGGAGATCAAAGATAAAAAGGAGCTGAAAATTTAGCAGCGGATCGCCTTTCCTGATTGAAGAATCCAAACTTGGAATCGCTCGACGAGAACGAGATCAAGGATGAATTCCCTGAGGAGCGACTCTATGCCATCGCCTAGGTAAGTGATATGGAAATTCCTTGGTTTGCAGATATTGCTAATTTTTTAGTTGCTAGGATCATACCGAAGGGACTTCAACACCAACAAAAGAAGAAATTCTTTTCTAATGTGAAATATTATTTTTGGGATGATCCTTACCTTTTTAAAGTATGTGCAGATCATATCATTCGAAGGTGTGTACCACACCTTGAGAGTTGGCGAATTTTGAGCCACTGTCATTCGGGGCCCACGGGTGGGCATCATAGTGCCAATAGGACAGCTCATAAGGTCCTAAAGGCAGGATTTTATTGGCCTACCCTATTCAAAGATGCCCAGAGATATGTTGAGAGTTGTGATCGTTGCTAATGAGTGGGAAATATATCCCGTAGGGATGAAATGCCACAAAACCCCATCATCGAGGTTGAGGTATTCGATGTGTGGAGGATCGATTTCATGGGCCCTTTTCCGAATTCAAATGGAAACAAATATATCCTAGTAGCCATAGACTATGTCTCTAAGTGGGTGGAAGCTAAAGCCTTACCTACTAATGATGCTAGGGTAGTAAAAAAATTTTTGAAAGGCCTATTTTCTCGATTTGGCACCCCTAGGACAATTATAAGTGATAAGGGAACACACTTTTGCAATGCTCAATTCGACCACGTATTGAAACGTTATGGTGTTACACATAGGATAGTCACCCCATACCACCCCCAAAGTAATGGCCAAGTGGAAGTTGCCAATCGCGATCTTAAGCGAATTCTTGAAAAAACTGTAGAGTATCATAGGAAAGATTGGTCAGACAAGCTGGATGATGCTCTATGGGCGTATAGAACCGCCTACAAAACACCACTCGGTACCACACCCTACCGACTTGTATATGGCAAAGCTTGTCATTTGCCGGTAGAGATAGAGCATAAGGCTTATTGGGCGATTAAGCATGCTAATGTTGATCTTGAGCGTGCAGGTTATCACAGGAAGCTTCAATTGAACGAGCTAGAAGAATGGCGAGCAAATGCATATGAGAACTCCAAATTATACAAAGAAAGGGCCAAAAAGTATCATGATCAGCGCATCAAACAAGGTCGACAATTCAAAGAAGGTGATCATGTTCTTTTGTATAATTCCCGCCTTCATCTATTCCCAGGTAAGTTAAAATCTAGGTGGTCTGGACCATTTACAATTACCCGAGTTTTCCCGTATAGGACTGTTGAAGTTACACACCCGAAGAAGGGCACATTTAAGGTAAATGAACAACGGTTGAAATTATACTTGAGTCAAAACTTGGAGCATGTTGGCCGGGAGGAGTTTTATCTCCATCTGATGGAACTAACGTCAGAAGACGTATCCCGTCGAGCTATCGACGTTAACTAAAGCGCTTCTTGGGAGGCAACCCATGTCTAACTCTATTTATGCTTTAGTTCTTTAAGTTTTCTTCATTTTATTTTCCGTTCAATCTAACTTTGTTTTCCTTCTTTTCTTTTGCTTTCATTTTTTCGTCATAATTCTTTCCTCTCTTAGCTTTAATTTTTCCTTTTCTCTTTAATTTTATTATTTCTAAGTTTCCTTTATCTTTAGATTTAAAAAAAAAAAAAGAAAATAGTTACACTGGCGAGGGACACGATCGTGCCCCAGCCCGTGTGCGCCCAGATAGCAATCCCATTCGAGCACAGAGAGTTACACGGGCGTAGGACACGGTCATGTCCCCAGCCCGTGTGCGCCCAGCAATATCACTCACCAACAGAGAGTTACACAGGCGTGGGACACGGTCGTGTCCCAGCCCGTGTGTGCCCAGAAACCCCACCCACATACAGTAAGTTACACGGGCATAGGACACGGTTGTATTGCAGCCCGTGTCCATCCATTTCTCACGCACGGGCACAGTAGGTTACACGGGCATGGGACACGGTCGTGTCCCAGCCCGTATCTGACCAGACTCCACACAACTCACATAGTAAGTTACACGGGCAAGGGACACGGTCGTGTCCCAGCCCGTGTTGACCCAAATAACACGGTTTTCACATACGACCGGTTTATTTAAATCACACACCCTCTTACACTCTCACAATCACACATTTCTCTCTTACACTCTATCTCATTCTCCCTCTTCTCTCCACAATTCCTACATTCCGCATTTTCATCCAAGTAAGTTTTCCCCCTTAATTCTCCTTTCTCTTCCTTATGCTGCAGCAATTAGGTTATGTGTGTTCTTTCTTTTCTGCATATTGTTTTTGGCTTGCCAATTTCTTTTGTGTATTCCTCAATGCTATGCATCATTGCTTTGAGTTTCTTGATCTCATATATTATAAATGCTGCCTCATCTAGTTAGCTTACATTATGTTCTGTCAATTCCAAATTTTATTGGTACATTCGATCGTCATTATTCATTCATGCTAGTTAGGGTTAGCAATGGGAGATAATATGTCTAGGTCATTTAGTGTCTTTTCTATGTATGGACGCCTGTTTTTCTTCGTTAATTGTTGTGTAGTGGAATTCGTTGGACGTGTTTATCACGCATTTCTTTTCCACCACCTCGTTTTCTAGCTGCACTCCATATGTTTGATGAAATGCCCCAATGAGCATTCCTTTCACAATCTTACCCATTGTTATTCCTGTTTTTCTATTTGCCTCAAACTATGTACAATATGGATGTCCATGTTTGATTTGGATTGTTGCCTCTTTTCAGGTATTCAAATGGCTAATCGATCTAAGCTTTCCGTTCACCGGAAATCCAAATTTGCGGCATCCTCTTCGTCACAATCCGGCGTAATTATTGAACCACTGGCGACTCTTCCCCCTCTGGAGCACCCAATGCTCCAATTCAAGGAGGACTACCAAGTATAACGCTACCAATTGCTTCAGTCTAAGCCCTTTAGCGAGACCCTTCGGTTGGATTGGGATGTTCTCGCTCAATTAGAGCTCATCGCCAAAATAAAGGAGCTCTTGGATGGTACCGTTTGGGAGCGCCTATTATCCTTTGAAGCTCCAATTTATAAAGAACTGACCTTGGAGTTTTTGTGCACTTATAAGCTGGATAAAGACAGTGCTACTCACATGGGCCCAAACCGCAAATTACACTTCACCTTGAGTGGCCATCCATTCTACATGTCCATCGCTCAACTGGGCCGATATCTTGGTTTATATGCAGAAAGATATACACGGACGGAAGAATTCCAAAGTCTTTCATGTCGTTTTCCTCGTGGTGTCACGGCAGGGTCATTTTGGAATGAGATCACGGTTGGCGATGCTTATGATCCAGCCAGGAGTAAGGCCTCTCAAGGATTGCCTCTATCTCTACAGTGTCATCCATAAGTACCCCATCAATCTAGCCATTGAAATTGCCGAACTCTTCAACCATCAAGCCACCACTACTCGAAAGAAAGGGCATATTTGCTGTGGCCCTTATATTACATTACTAGTCTAAGCTATGAGGACTAAGGTTATTGCTTGGCCCTCACTTACTTTTATTAGCCAAGTCACTCCTATGCGCCTCAATTCCTTCCACCTCATGAACCTCTTACCATCAAAGTCGACGCTCTCGCAGCAGCACATCTCAGGGCCAAATGTCTTCAGCCAGCTTAGACGATAAATTTGATTTGTTGCTGTCTGAGGTTCGTTATATACGAGTGGGTATGGATAAACTTCATATCCGCCAGGATAGAATGGAAGAATTTCTTAAAATGAAAGCGTCGGCTACTACTGAAGAGGAAAGTGCGGAAAAGGATGAGGAGGATGAGAGTAGTGAGGAAGAGGAGGATAAGGAGGGTGATGATGAGGAAGCTGGAGAGAGTGATGAGGATGAGGATGAGGATGAGGAGGATGATGAGGAGGGTGATGACGATGATGATGCTACTATGGCTGAGGCATCATCTGATGAGGAGGATGAGGAAACAGATTCTGATCACTCTTCTTAGTTCCAAATTTTTTGTGTTGTCTTTTGTTGATCAAGACTTATGAACTCCGATATAAATAATGATGATGCTTCTTCATTTTGCACTTATTTTCAACTGGCAGGGAAGTATTCGTTTCTTTTCATTACATATGTTTCCTTTTTCCTATGCTATTTTTTTTCGTACTGCTTTGATTTTTTGTGGTACATTGAGGACAATGTTCATTACTACGTGTGAGGAAGGGATATATATGAATTTATTACTGTTTAGGAGACCAATTATTCACATTTGACCCAATTAATTTTTAAGCTAACTTGCAATAGGTGATTAACAAGTATTTCGCCAAATTAACTATTTCATCTTGATTATTATTGACCTTATGATACTTTACTAAAATTGATTAGTCAAATTTGTGAAGGGCAAAGTTACGAGTTATTTAGCTTAGGACGTTAGGACTTGAGATTAGATCAACATCACTAGTTGAGAGTTAGTCATGGTTATTTTTAAATTTACTTTTATGTATACCTTTCTCTTAGATATTTTTAAGAGTCCTATAATTTTTAGCAAACAAACAAATGAAATTCTTCTTTTGAGAAACCCCTGAAAAATCACAATGATTGGAGGTCAAAAGTAATAACAAGTGTAAGAATAGAAAAAGTTGGTAAGGATTCATCTTGGTCCATCAGAAGAGCGAGATTGAGTCCCAATGCCAATTCAAATGAAAAAAAAAAAAGAAAAAAGAAAAAATTGATATGGATCGGTCTTAGTCCGTCAGAAGAGCGAGATTCTTTCCCACTACCAACACAATTGTGCTTAAATAAGGTAGATTTAAAAAGACCTCTCAACAAAAGCATGAACTAGGGGGATGATCAGAGGAAGAGCGGATGTAAAATGTGTTTGTTTTAGATTATGGTGCTTGGTGAGATGGAAGAGAGAATTGTATACACTTTAGTCAAATAGACAAAATTTTTATGACTCTTTCTCGGTTGGCGAGATGTTAAATCTAATTTTTAGTTTAAGAATCCTTGGTTAAATGATTCGGGGTAAACTTTGATTTTCATAAATTAACTAATGAACTCTAGTATTAAGTATTGTTGGAGCATTTGAATATGGTCAGATGAAATTGGTTGACTTTATTATTGCAAGTTAGTTGAGAATGATTTTCTTACTTTTCTTCGGGTCAAGTGTATTCGTTCACAGGTTTCCTAAATGGTGATAAATTTTGATTAAGTGTTTCTTGTCCTGAAAGTTTTGTTTTGATTTATTTGCTTGAGGACAAGCAAATACTTAAGTGTGGGGAAATTTGATAACTCTGATTTTAAACATATTTCATATGGTGATTTTATAGTATTTTCCTTACATTTTTTGGTTTTCTTTAAAGAAATTGATACTTAATTGAGTAAAATGTTGATTTCAGAGTTTAAACGCGTTCTAGGCTCGAAAACGAAGAAAAAGAATCAAGTTTTACTCAATTCCGAGTTCAAACGAAAATGTTATGAAGTTTTGAAGTTGTGTAGAAAATTTGCCTAAATGCAGAAAATTACACGACCTGGGGACATGACCATGTCCCAGGCCGTGTCGGGTGACGAAAACAGAATCTTTGAAATACACATATAAAAGGATATCTTAAGGTTTCAAGAGGAGGGAGACATCACAGAAACAAGAGACACAAGAGACGAGAGGAGATTTGAGAAGAACATTAATCAAGAAGCAAGAGACACATATAAAAGGATATCTTAGGGTTTCAAGAGGAGGGAGACATTACAGAAATAAGAGACACAAGAGACGAGAGGAGATTTGAGAAGAACATTAATCAAGAAGCAAGAACGACATCAATTTCAAGATTAGAGAGATTGTTCATCAAATCAAGAGGGTTTTTTTTTATGCTTTATTTTACGTTTTTGATGAAACTCGTTTTTAGATTCATTATGATAGCTTAGAATTTGAGTATTTAGGATTATGGAACCTAGGGTTTCATGTAACCCTTGGATTGAATTATAATTTCAACAAAATTTCTACCTTTTCTTGATTCAATTATGGATTGATAATTCTAGAGTGTCAATATATGATATTATGCATGTTAATTGAGAAATTGCATGTGTAATTAGATCTAGGCATAATTGAAGAGAATTACATGTATACTTAAAGATAAGATACATGTTTCTTCCGGAAAGTTGATTGTTTGTATGGGAATTCATTACACGTTAATGCGATTCTAAATTATATTACTAAGTGAAGAGATTCCGGTAAATAATTTAGGATTAGGGTTAATATGCTTGAGAAAGATATTAGCTTTAATTGTGAATCCCTCCGGTCAAGAATAGTAGAAATTAAATTGGATATATTTTAAAAAGGTTACATGTTAAACACTAGTGGAAATAATTCCTAAATACATTATTGCATATTTGAATTCGTTCGTAGTTTATTGCTTCCTAATTCGTTAATTAAGTCTCATAAGTAATTTAGTTGTTAATTTCAGTATTTTTAATTCATTTAATTTATCACAATTTTTCGGTGAGATAATAAAGCTAAAGTTAATATTAGTACTCAAAATCTCTGAGGGATCGACTCGAACTCACATCCGCTATATTAAAACTGATAGGTGCGCTTGCCTCATATCACGAGCATTTACTGAAATCAAAGAGTATCTCATGAATCCTCCCGTACTGGTCATTCCTACACCAAGATTGCCCTTAATCCTTTACTTAACGATTCTTCCTAAATCGATGGGATACATACTGGGACAGAAAGATGAAACAGGAAGAAAAGAGCAACCTATATACTATTTGAGCAAGAAATTTACAGAAGGCGATAAAAAATACTCAAAAGGAGAAAGGACGTGTTGTGCCTTTGTATGGGTAATGCATAGGCTCAAGCAATACATTCTCTATTATTTAATAAATTTGTTAACAAAACATAACCGGTTAAGATATTTAATAGAAAAGCCAACATTGATTGGAAGAATATCGAAATGGTAGATGCTACTCTCTGAATTTGATATCAAGTACGTAAGTTAAAATTCAATCAAAAGATAGGTGGTGGCTGATCAATTGGCAAAATACCCATTAGAAGATAAGGAAAATGGTTTAGAAGCACAATTTCCTGATGAAAATGTGATGATAGCAAATGAATTGAACAGTAAAAAATTGAGGTGGAAAATATATTTTGATGGAGTAGCCAACGTGTTTAGATGTGGGATGGAAGTACTATTAGTATCCTCTCAGGGTAACCATTTCCCTATGGTAGAGAGGTTAACATTTCCATTTACCAACAATATAGCAGAATATCAAGCTTGCATTTTGGGGCTCAAAATGGTGCTAGATAGGGGAATACAAGAGCTTGAAGTATACGAAGATTCTTCCCTTATAATTCTCCAAATCTTAGGAGAATGTAAGATGAAGGACAAGAAATTGGTACCTTATCATGAGCATTTAAGCGGGGTAATTGAAAAATTCCAGAGGATTTCATTCACTTATATTCCAAGAATCTAAAATCAATTTGCCAACGCATTGGCTACATTAGCATCGATGGTAAAAGTCACGGACGAGATAGAAATTCAGCTCCTGAAGATTGAAGTGGAAGAAAAACCAGCTTTTTACCTTACAGTTGAAGAGAAGGGAACAAAAGAACCATGATATCGTGATATCAAAAAGTTACTTCAAATAGGTGAATTTCCTGAAAATGCTGATCGAAAAGATAGAAAAACTTTAAAAAAGTTGGCTACTCATTTCTTATTGAGTAGAGCCACGTTATATAAGAGATCCAAATGCAACATTGGTAAGTTATGTGGATGAAGAAGAAGCCGAGAAATTAATGAAAGAAGTACATGAAGGAGTTTGTAATCTTCACATGAATGGGTATATGTTAGCCAGAAAGATCAAGAGAATAGTGTATTTTTGGATGACAATGGAATTGGATTGTATCAAACATGTGAGGCACCATCATATGTGTCAAGTGTATGCTAACAAAATTAACTCTCCTCCTTAAGAATCGCTTGTGCTATCAACTCCTTAGCCTTTCTCGATGTGGGGAATTGACATGATCGGTCCGATTTCGCCAAAGGCTTCAAACGGGCATAAATTCATTCTAGTCGCGATCGACTATTTTACCAAGTGGGTAGAAGCAACGTCGTATGCCACAATGACTAAAGGAGTAATGGTCACATTCCTAAAAAGAGATATTATTGTGAGATACGATGCACTCGAGTCTATTATTACAAACAACAAGACAAATTTGAATAACCAATTGATGGATGAAGTGTGTAGCCAATTCAAGATCAATCATAGAAATTCAACTCCATATTGACCTCAAATGAATGGAGCAATTAAAGCTGCAAATAAGAACATTAAAAGAATCATTGAGAAGATGGCGATCACTTATAAGGATTGGCATGAGATGCTTCCCGTTGCTCTCATGGCTTATAAAACCTCGTCAAAACTTCTATTGGTACAACCTTGTATTCATTGGTATATAGAACTGAAGCAATAATATCAGTGGAAGTAGAATTACCTTTGTTTCGAGTATTGGCAGAAACTCAACTCAATGAAGTAGAGTGGGTGAAGAACTGAATGGAGCATTTGAATCCCCTGGATGAAAGAAGACTTACGGCGATATGTCATGGTTAATGCTATCATTAGTGGATGATCCGAGCTTTTAACAAGAAAGTACGCCCAAGGTACTTCAAAGAAGGAGATATGGTGCTGAAGAAAATATTACCAAATGCAAAAGACCCCAGGGGTAAGTTTACTCTGAATTATAAAGGCCCTTATGTGGTGAAAAGGGTATTATCAGGAGGTGCATTAATGTTAATAGAGATAGATGACTCGAAATTAAGGGGACCAGTGAATTTAAACATAGTCAAGTTATATTATCTATGAAAACTGAGTTCAATAAAGATTTCAATTTTTCTTGAATAAGTTTGTAGTTAATCTTTCATCTGTTATAAGTAAAGTTTATATCCATAAATGTTTCCAAATTTGGAAGGTCATTGACCAACAAACACTTCACCAATAAACCCTTGAGTACCATGTTTTTCTAACCTCATATACTTAAACACCAGACCCTTACCAATAAATTTAAATCACCAAATAAATTGAAATAGAATGTTCTTAATAATTTAGTCTTGTTTCTTTCAAAAAAAGAATTACTATTAAGAAGTCATAAAGAGTGGAAATTGAAGTTTAGTGTCGAACAAAGCAAATTCAAGGCATGAGCATGATCTAGTTACGAGACTCAAAAGTTTGGGAGATTTCAGAAAAAGAGAAAAGAGGAAAAAAGAAAGAAGAAGCAAGCACCGTCCCTTCTTGAACTTTTACTAATTTAATGGGTGAATATCGAGAGTTAATGTAAGCACGCCAATTGGTTGCTATTTGAGAAATTCTTTAGTCCAAAAAAAAAAATAATCTTAAAAGTTATTTAAAAGAATTAAGCTAATTTTACAAACTAATCTTAAAGAGATCTATCCTCTTCAGATTAACCAAACCGAATCTCGAAGAGAACTATCCTCTTTAGATTAACCAAGTTGAATCTCGAAGAGATCTATCCTCTCCAAATTAATCAAGTCGAATCTCAAAGAGATTTATCCTCTTCAGATTAACCAAATCAAATCTTGAAGAGATCTATCCTCCTCAGATTAACTAAATTAAATCTCGGAGAAATCTATCCTGCTTGGATTAATCAAATCGAATTTTGAAGAGATTTATCCTCTTCAAATTAGTCATTAAAGTCAAAATGAATCTTGAAAAGATCTATCCTTTTTTAATTCCACTAACCAAAACAAAGCAAGAATCTCGAAGAGTTCTATCCTCTTTGAGTTACCAAAGTGAAATAAATTTTAAAGAGATCTATACTCTTCAAACCATAAGTTAAAACAAATCTCGAAGAGATCTATCCTCTTTGGGTTAATCAAAGAAACAAATCTCGAAGAAATCTATCCTCATCAAATTAACCAAGTCGAATCTCGAAAAGATCTATCCTCTTAGGATCAGACCCAAAACCAATCTTGAAAAAGATCTATCCTCTTCAGATTAACCAAAACCAATCCTGAAGAGATCTTTCCTCTTCAGGTTACAAGTCAAAACCAATCCAAAAGAGATCTATCCTCTTCAGGTTACAAGTCAAATACAATCCAAAAGAGATATATTCTCTTCAAGTTACAAGTCAAAATCAATCTCAAAGAGATCTATCCTCTTTAGGTCACCAAAGAGAAACTAGTTTTGAAGAGATCTAGCCTCTTCAGACAAATTAACCAAAATGAATCTCGAAGAGATCTATCCTCTTTGAGTTAAACTCAAACGAATCTTTATGAGATCTACCCTCTTCGAATCAATGAAGTTTTAATCTTGAAAAGATCTATCATCTTCAGATTATCCAAGTTGAGTTTGGCAAAAATGGTTATCTCTTTTGTCTTTGTAGCCAAGTTCTGATCGAACTTCACTATAAAGAGGTGCAGCTATAGACACCTTATTTTTGCCAATTTTTTTAATTAAGCTAGGTTAAAAAATAAATAGAAAAATAGAAAGATAAAATAAAAATAATAATAAATAAAAAAGAAAATTCAAAGAAAAAATGAAAATAAAAAAAAAAAGAAATCAAAGTTAGGTTATAGTAAATTGAGTCATGAGTTAAGTTATGTCAAGTTGGATTAAGTTGAGTTGTTGGATTGGGTGATGAGATAGGCTGAATTAATTTTAGGCTAAGACTAAAAAAGAATATAAGTATTTATCTAATTTAAGGGCTCAAAATCAAGATTTATTAAATTATTGGGCTAAATTGGATTGGGTTCAGCCTAGAAAGAAAAAGCCCAACCTAACTAAAGTTTCTAAAAATTAGGGTAAATCTTGGAAGAATTGCAATCGAATCTTCTGTATCTTTGATATGAAAGATTTAATCTCGAGCTTATAAATAGCACAGTGGCCAGGGATTTAGGTTTTATGAAAATTACACTCCTGCATGCACACCTCGCACATTCCTTCAAAAACATCACATACAAACCACATGCCGCCCCCACACGCCACCGCACCCTCACGTGCTACCATACACCACAATAACCACCACCATTCTACATACAACCAACACACATACCACAACCACTGTCATCACCCATAACCACTGCCTAAGTCACCTATCGCCACTGCCCAAGTTACCCATCACTATTACCTAGTACCAGCCATCGTTGTCGCTTAGTACCACCCAAAACATCGCCTAATACCTCCTATTATCACCCATCGCCTATGTCACTGTCGCCCAAGTTCATTGCCCTCGTGCACGCCCCTCGCATATACCCATCTGCTTGCCCAAAGCCTCACCCGAGCTGTAGCCCAGTCTTACCTAGTGATCACCTAGCTTTCACTTAATGATCACCCACAGTTGTTGCCTAGTGTCGCCCGTGCTGTTACCTAGTCTCACCCGCAACTGTCGTTCAGTCTCGCTCCAAACACTTGCCCACCCACACACCTAGATGCTCACCTATCCACATGCCTAGGTGCTCGCCTACGCAAGCCCAGGCGCTCACCCACGCTCACCCGAGTCACTGCTTGTGCTTACTTACAGTATCGACCGTGTACGCCCAAGTCACCACCCAACATTAACAATCCAACACTAGGTAAAATTTTCAGTATTTTTCTTATTTTAGCAATTTTTTTAATTTGCTTTATTGGTTATTTATTTTTATTAAGTTAGGTATTTCTTGAAAAAAAAATCATTTTTTTAATAAAAATATATTTTTGGCACTTAAGGTTTTTTTTTTGGAAAAATAAAAAAATCCAAATTAAGTTTTTTTAAAAAAAGATAGTTATTAGGGTTTTTGTTTAATTTAGGGAAATTAGATTTTTTTAGGGTTTTTGTTCTTAAAATAATAAATTGATGAAAAAAAAAGTACACCTGACTCAATTTTTAAAATAGAAATAACTCATCCAGTAAATATTTTATAAAAGAAGAGAACTACGACCGGTTTGATCCTGATTAGCGGGTACATAGGCAACTTCGAGGCAACCGTTAAAATATAATTTAAAAAAAATTCCTGATAAAAAATAATAAAAATCATTTTTAGTCACTTTTGTGAATTTAGATATATTTTAAATATTTTTAGGAAAAATTTAAAAAAAAAAACCCATCAATTTCTTTTAATTTTCACATGGTGACTTAATTTTAATAGGATAGCCCCCGAACTCAGTTTCCAGATTCTTTTTTTAATTAATTTTTTTAGACAAGATATACCAACTTTATAAAATTACAAGAAATATGAAAGTAAATTGAGTTCTAACATACAAATATTTCCAACAAAAGATGTTTCTGTATCATCTATAAATGTCTCAACTTATTTTATTATTATCATACTTATCTTCACCTTGCGCTCAATACTCGAGATTTATTCCAATCCCAACACAAGTAAACCTAAAAAAGAAATTAAAGGGAAATGAGCACAAAATAGCTCGGTGAGTTCATCCCTCACCACTACTATTCAAGCAAGTTATCAAACATTATTTACACACATGCAAGCTATATACATACAAAATGAATTCAGGTGTGATGAATGCAAGCAACACATCCATAGTAGTCTAGAACTATGAATGGTGTAGAGTTATGCTGTCTATACTTTGATTATCCCCTATACTTACCCATACAGGGTACCTTAGTTTATCTACATAAGGCTACCTAGGGGCATCACCCCTTTAGGCAACACTCACCTATTACCCTAGTCAAGAAAAGAATTCCAATCCAAATAGGTGGATAACAAACTAGGACTATCTACTATCCAAGGCCCCTTGGGCGCAAACATGCAAGTCATCTTATAACCAAAATTATCCAAAGCCTTACAAGCACAATAAAGCGAGTCCTCTCATTATCAATTGGAGATCCCATGCTAGCTTTGCCTTAGTGTAAAATATTATTTCCGGCTTTGCAAATCCTTATCAAAATCGTACAAAATATGTTTAATATTAGAAAAGCTTTTTCCATAAAACACTTTCCTCAAAATTTTACAAAGCTAACACTCTCCATCCATATATTTACTGAGTCATGGACATGTGATGAATAGTTACGGTTATTCTGGTCAAATATTTATATTTATCAATTTTTAAAAAGTGATCACATGAAGATGGCATATAAACAAAACATTCATTCAGACATACAGGCAACAACAAGTAGCAAAACATCATACAAGTAATACGCACAAACAAGTAACAGGTCATTAGAACTTCCTCACCTGGATTATTGCTCATTCTCCAAGCCTTTAGGGTTTCCAAAACTCAATATCGAAACGCCTAAAAGATAATAAAACTTATAAGTATCTTGAGAAATAGATTCCTTAGTTAACTAAAAGGATATTTTCTAGTTTCCCAATATGACCCAAGTATGGTGTATATAGGATTTATCATACTTTAGTGAGATTAATTGTAAGTATATTTGTATATTTGTAAGTTATGGTATTTTATGTATTTAATTACTTATTTTTTCTTATTATCAATTTACAGGGTCTATTCTATTACTTAGTTATCTTATTTATTCCTTTCAGTTTTATCTTACATCTTTAGTCGCGTATAGCTTTTTCATCTTAACTCCGATTTTTACAGTCTTATAGTCGTTTGTTATAGTTTTCAGACTTACATTTACATGGTAAGGTCTATTTTGGACGTTAAGACCGGTGTTTTACAATATGAACTAAATTTATTGAAATCTAATTGTTGAAGCTTGAATATTCTTATTAGTTAGTTTTATATTCGATTTTAGTAGTTAATAATTTCATTAGCCATTAATTCTTACACTTAGATGATCTTATGGTTTATTATTTTAGAGACTTATGTCATCGCTTATATCACATCCATTACATATATATTTATTTATCCTTATGTATTCATACACTTTACACATACATTATATATATATACTTATACTTCTAACATACTAGTATGTATACTTATGTATTTATACGTATACTAGTACATATATCCATATATACATATGGTGACATACATATTTTTATACGTATTTTTATATGCTTGGAGTACCTTCTTAACAAAGCTTCACAAATTTCATATTTTTACACTTTAAGGGCATATCTAACAAGGCATATGTATGTACAGTTAGTATATACCTCATTTTAGGTTATATACATAATGAGTACTTATGTACAAGAGTCTTCATATATGTATTTATCAAGTGTACTCTTATATACACATACTTAAGCATATGTACATGTGTTCTTCTTCTAGTTACTAAGGATTCCTACACTTCTAAGCATAAAAAAAATGGAACTTTCTCCCTTCAACAACATATATGTACATACCACATAAACTTCCTATACTAACCTAACTTATTCATCTAACTATTAAATAAGATGAAACAATATATAATAACATACTTTTTTCTTCTTCATTTATGATAGTAGGAATTGTGAAAGTGAAGTGCGAAAGTGTGGAAATAGGGGAGCAAAAGGGGGTATGGTTTGGTAAAGGGGAGAAAAGAGTTGTGTTTGTGTTGTTTTGTGTTTTAAAAAGATGAAGACAAGTAGGGTCTAGAGGAAGGTAAGAATGGACACCAACAAAGGAAAGGAAAAGGGCAAAAATTAAAAAAAGAAAAGAAAATAATTCAATAGAAAGAGAGGGAATGTTCTAGTGTAATAATGAAATATATGTTGACTTTTCAATATGTTGACTTAGTCAACTTTTGACTTGATCAACATTTCAAAATTACATGTAATCTAAATGTACATAATGAAGTAATTAAGGAAAATTAGAAAGAAAATTAAGGAAATGAAAGGAAATATGAGGTTTATTGAAATGATTAGTAAGAATAGGTAATGAGATCTTCCTTTAGGTGTTTATATCTTATATACATCATTTGGTAGGCCACTTAATATAATTATCATAAAAAGTATCATTTACGATACTAATACCTACTATTTGTAATATAAGCATCAACTAAACTCTTAACTCTATATAATACTGACCTAGTTATATAATTGGAAGATGGATGTGATTTATAATGCAATATCTTAGTTCTTAAAGAATTACTTTAGTATTATATATATATATGAATGATTGAAAGTTATTTTTGATCTTTCACTAATGATTTGGTAAGATATTAAGGATATATTATCAATTAGGGTTTTATAGTAAGTTATGATTAATTAGTACTTTTATATCCTTAAAGTTATAGTTTTAGGGTTTTTATCACTTTCGAATGAAATCTTTAATGTCTAGATACATTTAAACTATAAAAGTTTTCTATACAATTAAATCTTCAGTTGTTATCTTAGGGTTTTGATGAGGTTCAAGGTCAACTTTTGCAGTTACATATACTTAAGGTTTTAAGGTTGCCGTATGCGATTAGAGGTTCAATTGATAATTTAGGGTTTTCCATATTCGCTTTAGGTTTTAAATTAAGATTTTAATCGGTTTTAAATCTCACTGGCTCTATTGACTTCAGGAAATCATCTACAGTTTTGGAGGTTTGATTATATACTTAAAAGGTTAGATTTGCAGGGTTTACACTCCCTCCCCTAACCTGACAACACATCTGCTCACCCAAAGGAGTCTATTTTAACCTTTGTTTTTTGAGGTAAATAGAAGGTATCCTATCTTCCAGACCAAAGTAAATAAGCCCTACTTAATCCTTATTATTATGATAGTGTATGGGTTATTTAATTAGAAGTTTAGGACACTTAGAAACACAAAAAACATTGCCTTTATGTGCATGTATTATTTGGGGTTTACAAAGTATTTTTCTAAAAATTTACAAGTAGAAAAACACACCATATGCATGAATTGATAGTTAGGACTATAGATAAGCATGTAACTTTAAGAAAAGATGAGAAAGCTCCATGAAACCCTAGAACACAATGTATGTCACCTCTTCCCTAGTAATATTCATCTTGTACTCACCATATGACATGATGCTATTAGTCTAAAATAAGTAGAAATGTAGCTAAAACATAGAAAACATGGAAGGATAAGTGTTGAGTGGAAAAAATATGGAAGAAGACCTTAGAAAGACCCTCTTAGCCACTACCGTCAATGGGGATAACAAGCTGAAATTTGATTAATTAGAGTGATGACATGATTAGTTAGTGTAAGGCATGATTTAGGACTTAATTAATCAAATTAAGTTAGGTAATGTTAACTTAAGGGCCTAAATTAACTTAATTAGCAATTGGAGCCTTAGAAATATGATTAAAGGCCCAATAAATAACAAGAACCAGATTTGAATTCTATTAGAAAATGGACTTATCTTATGGTTTTTAGTGGGCTTAAGCCCAAAATAACAATTAGGATTGGGTTTATGGTCTTAAAAAGTGAAGTAAGCCCAAAACTCCTTAAAAAGACAAAAAATAAGGCCCAATAACTGTAGGATCATATTTGACCACTAAGTTGATGGGCTAATAAAATAGCATATTAAAGGCCTATTAAGTCCAAAAGCCAAATGAACCATCCTTTATAGGCCTTTTAATGAAATAAGCTTAAAACTAACAATAAGGACCCATTTAGACCCACAAGTGTAAAATTAAAGCCCAAATAAAAACTTTAAGAAATAGATTGAAAATTTATCTTAAAAATATTTAAATAAAAGCCAAAAAGCTTAAGTATAAGGCCCAATACTCAAAATTAAGCCTAAAACCCAAAACTAGACTCAAATGCTAAAGTAGTCAAACTAAAGCCTTTGATTAGTGATTTTTTTTACGTACACTGAAACCTTATGAGCTTAAACTCCTTAAGTAGACATACCAAATGAAAGAACACTCAAAACGATGAAAATTAACTTTAAGAACGTGAAATTTTGATATAAAACAAGAAAGTTATGACCAAAATACGAAATAAGTGAAAATAAGGAATTATAACGAGACTAATGAATAAACTAAGTCTAAGATGAGTCCTATTTGCTTTAATTGCACTAATTAGGTGATTTAGACACCAAGCTTAAGACCATCGAGGACTACTAGGATAACTAGACTTCATGGCTAAGTGAGTACAACACACCCCATCTTACTATGTTATGTGCTTGTAGATAGTGCATCGTATGGTTATATCTAATAATTGAACTTGTTCCATGTAGAGGTATATGGGAAACTCGTACGTACTTGCTATGATTGATTCTTTCTTACAAAGTATGCTAAGATATCTCTAAGCCTCTTGCTTGTTGCATTAGAACTTAAGGTATTAGAGTGTTTAAATTATATGTACTTGGTTACCTAATGAATCCAAATTAATAAATATTTGATCAATAATTGAACTAGACAAGTATTGCATCCTATTGCATAAGCTAAAGGACATTAGCACTTTGCAGTAGAGTGAGAGATCATGCATTTATGGATCTAATCATTTTCTTACTTTATATAGTTATTTTCGCATGAGTATTCATGCAACATGTTTTTGCCCTAACTTTTAAGAACTACTTGGTTTGAGAGAACGTTACCCTTAACTTGGGGCCAGGTTATTGTCAATTGCTTAGGGAAGCCTAAGGTATAGCCAATAAATGCCTAAATACTTCCTAACTCGAACAACGTTAGGTGTAAAACCATGTTTTACATGTTGTTGGCAACTTGTGTACAATGTTTGCATACCATATGCTTGTACAGACATTCATTAACTTACTTTTGATTATTTATCAATATGGTAGGAACTTTGTTCGTTAAGCTAGTTAGTTTCTTATACCCTTGTAGTTAGTTATCACAAGTTGATCTCTGATTAGTGTTAGGTCGAGGGATGCTTGAGGCAAGTTAAGCTAAAAGGCAAAAGCACGAGCAAACTTAAGATTTATATTTATACTCTCTAGAACTATTTATATCTTTTAAGTATCTCGATAGCATGTGAGACTACTACAACAATTATCATTATTACAATGGTTTAGTTCTTAGACTTATCTAAGGGACAATGGTCCTTATACTTAATTGCTAAACCTGTCTATTTATTTAAACTGCTCTATTATTATTACTTGATATCGGTCCCCCTATAGTGGTAAAGGTTATAGTAAAAGCCTTGTATATTGTGATGAGTATTGATGGTCGAATTTCATTCACTCAGCCACTGGACTGCTAATAGGCAAAGTAACTTCATTCTCGGCTAACACTAAGTAACATAGATCCATATCTAATTTGAATTCAAGGAGAGTGGCGCGAATAATTATCACTTGGCACGGTTATATTACATAACTACCTACTATCCCTACATTCATGAATGTACCTAATCAAGAAGCCACCATATGTATCGATAATCGCTCCACTAACTGCTACTTTAAACATAACATTCACCTATAAATACGATGAAGAAACACTGTAAGAGAGATTTGATAACTCCTACTACTTGTTCAATCTCTTCCAACATTCACTGACTAACTTTGGGCAAATAGCTGCCCTTAACCAATTTGTGTCGAAAAACACTAACAAGTGTGCAGAATTCTTTAAAATTTTTAAGAATTTGAGATATTTCAAATGGACAGATGATTGCGAGGGAGCATTCAATGAACTTAAAGAATTTCTCACATCACCCTCGTTACTCTTGACACCTATCTCAAGAGTGAATTTATATTCATACTTCTCAGTTAGCTACTAAGCATTATCTTTTGTATTGGTCCGAATTGAGAGCAAGGAGCATTAACTTGTTTATTACATAAGTCATGTCTTGCAAGGATTAGAGCATCAATACACGAAAATTGAGAAGTTTGTATTCTCTCAGTAGGAAGTTGAAACCGTATTTTGAGGCTTACAACCTTTACGGTAGGCATTGCAATAGCTAGACTCTTCCAGAAGGATGGTGAAATATGCCTTAAAGCTAAGTACCAATGGTGTATAGTACAAACCCAGAACGGCATTAAAAGTTCAAGTATTAGTAGATTTTCTGACTGAGTTCACTAGTGATGAAGATAGTTTGGAGATTGCTAAGAAACCTATGTAGTATCTTTATGTAGATAATTCTTCCACTAGAAAGGGAAGTGGTATAACCCTTACTCTACAAGGACCCCATAATTTTAAGGTTAATTATGCCTTGAAGTTCGGATTTCCAACTAGCGATAATGAAGAGGAATACGAAGCCTTTATAGCCAGACTTAAACTAGCAAACGAAATTGGTGCTGAGAAACTCAAAGTTTTCTCCGATTCTCAACTAGTGGTAAGCTAAGTCATAGGAAGTTACGTTGCGAAGGAAGAAGAAATAAGTAAGTACTTGTTGATGGTACAAACACTAGCGGAAGAATTTTAGTCTTTTTCAATCTACAAAATACCAATGAGTAAGGATATTGTTGCTGATAAGTTATCCAAGCTGGCTAGTATGGCATTTCTTGACTTAAATGATAAACTCTTTATTGAGTTTCTCTAGCACAAAGGTTTATCCATTGTCTTGCAAAGCTGTAAATTAGCTCCTTTCCTGAGAGAGAAGTCCTAGATGGATCCTCTGAAGGATTACTTAAGAGATGGTGTCCTCCATGATAACAAGAAAGAGGTTTAAAGATTGGTTTATCAAGCTACAAATTATACAATGATAAATGATCAGCTGTATAAACGTAGTATATCCTAACCTTACATTCAATGCCTTCCTTTGAAGATGCCTAACGGATATTATTTGAACTACTCGATGGTGTATGCAGCAACTATGTAAAAGTACAAACACTGTATATTCGTGCTTTACAACTTGGCTATTACTGGCTGACCATGAAAGAAGATACAAGAACAGCTGTTTGGCTTTGTCTACAGTATCAAAAGTATGAAGTACTAAGTCATGTACCTTCTACTAAATTATACTACTTATTTAGTCCCTAACCCTTTATCCAATGGGGATTAGACATACTCAAACCTTTTCCAAAGTCTACAACCCAACAACAATTTGTTATTGCTACTGTGGATTATTTCACAAAATGGGCAAAGGTCAAAACATTAGTAAGGATCACCAAACAAAAAGTTGAGGTATGTGTTTTCAACTCCATAATATCAAGGTTTGGAGTCCCATTTATGATAATCATAGACAATGGACCACAATTTGACAACAATAGATTATAAGCATTTTGTGAGAAATACGACATTCGCTTGAACTACACATCTGTAGCTTATCCTTAAACTAATAAGCAAGTTGAAGCTATCAATAAGATCATCTTGTACAGCTTAAAGAGGAAAGTTAATCAAACTAAAGGAAAATGGGCTGACGAATTGTCGGATGTCTTATGAGGATGCTAGACTACCCACAGAACCACAATAGAGGAAACACCCTTCAGGTTAACATATGAAGATGTGCCTAGGAACTCAATTCTCACTAGAACTTACTAGCAGAATCAAACCAACGGGTCTTTCGAAATATCGAAGAAAATAGAGGGAGTCGGTTTATGAACGGGAAAGAGCAGTTGACGTAAAGTTATTTGGAGGATATGACATACCAACGAACACAATACGGCTGGACACTTTACTTGATATGATACACAAGTTGATGTTAAGGTCCACTGCCACTAATCCTAAGTTACTCAGCAAGATTAGATAAGAGTGTACAAAAAAATGGACTTGGAGAGAGTTGTCTCACAAGAATGATATATCCAATGTATATTTGTAATGTAAGATGATTTTGGCTTATAAGCAAAAGGGACTATCTATAGTAAATCCATAAGGCAACCATACAAATAAAGAAATTACAAAAAAGCATGCAAAATAAGAATTCTTAATACATACAAAAAAGGGTAAAAAGGACAAACAACAGAAAGGGAAAAATAGTACAATATCAAGTGAAACGGATAGGTGGCAGTGCAACATTAGTTCTATACATAGATTCTCTGATTACAGCTAGTGAGGGGAATCAAGATGTTGTAGCCTCAAGGATTGGTAGGAAGTCATAAGAAAGTATTTGGCCCAAAGAAGAATGTTTCATCACTCGATAAAAGTCTCTTAGTAATTGAAAGTTCATTCATTCAACACAAAGCCTTCGATAAGTGAATAATCAGTGTCGTCATAAGAGAGAGAACAGAGCAGGGTGTAACCTTTCTAATTTGTTAAGGGATTCATCCATCCGTCTTCTACGTAAAGTCTCTCGTCATCAGTAGATTGCCGAAAGAGGATTCTTTAAGTGAAGAATTAGAGGCCTCAGAGTCATAGATACGTAAGAGACCCAGTGGTCGGTAGCTCATCAGTTCTCTAGGGTTGTTAAAGATTCGCCCTCAAATCTTAGCCTTCTTCTTCATTGAGTACGTATAGTGTTAAATTAGCTACACTAAAATTGTAGATATACTATATCCGTCGGGTAACTCTTGCTCGTAGGCATTGTTGTTGATGTACTCAAGGACCTTAAAAGGTTTGTCTGATCTAGGGAAAAGCTTATTCGTTCTCTTCCTAGGGAAATGCTCCTTACTGAGGTGGACCTAAACAAAGTTACCAGGGTTATAAACTACTCGTCTCCTTCCTCAACTTCCCTATTCCATTTACTAGGCTACAATCTATACTAGATGTTCGGCAACCTTTTGATATAACTTCTGGAATTCCTTAGCGCATTGTAAGCCTGATTGACTTTCCCTTTGTACGGTCAAGTTGACAGCTATATCTAAGGGCAAGTTCAAGCTAAGTTCATCGACGACCTCAAAAGGTAACCTTTTGTTGAGCTATGAACTGATTAGTTGTAAGCAAACTCAATGACAGGTAGGTATAGGTCCCAATCGTATAAATTCTTCCCCACAACGGCTCATAGTAAGTTATCGATTGTCTTATCACTACTTTGGTCTAGTTGTCTGTCTAAGGGTGGCAAGAAGGTACATAAGCATGGTGTGGAGTTTCCTCTATAGGGTTTTCCAAAAAGAAACTCGTGAACTTCGAATCATAATCAAATACAATACTTTTCGATAACCTATGCAAACATACAATTTCCTACAAAAAGAGATTACGATAAATAAAACATCATTAGTTCTATGGCAAGAAATGAAGTGGCTCATCTTGTTGAAATGATTAACCACAACCATAATGGAGTCAAGTCTTCTCAGCGTTCAAGGAAGGCCAAGCATGAAATCCATGTTGAGGTCGATCCATGGGTGCTCAGGTATAAGCAAGGGTATGTACTCTCCATAAGGCTCTCTCTTTCCTTTTACATGCTTACACACTTCGCACCTCTCAAGAACTCGGCGTACATCCCCCATTGTCCTAAGCTAGTGGAAATGTTCTTTCAAGATTTCATTCATTCTCTTTTAGCTGAAATGGCCAGGCAAGCCTCCAACATGAGCTTCACGGACAAGTAATTCTCTAGTCAAACCACTCGGTACACAAACTTACTTACGCTTCATCAAGAACCCTTGACTCAACTAGAATCTATCCATAACACCTCCAACATTGCATTTGGCCACTAAGGGCCCAAAATATTAGTCGTGCTCATATTGATCGGGCAGGTTGTCGAATCCAAGTACTTTGGCTTGCATAGTTGTAATAAGGATATGACGACAAGAAAGGAGTTGGCTACAATATTAGTGCTTCCTTTCTTATATCGAATGACGTAGCAGAAAGACTCCAGGAATTTAACACATTTGACATGACACTGAGAAAGTTTCTGTTGCTTACAAAGATGCTTCAAAGACTCATGATCTAAGTACATGATGAGCTCTCTTGACAACAAATAATACTGCCAGTTTTGTAGTGTTTAGACAAGGGCATATAACTCCTTGTCATAGGTTGAGTAATTTAGGGCAAAATCATGAAGTTTCTCGCTAAAATAGGCAATTGGTCAACACCAGTGCCAATGTCAGACACGTTACATTTTACCTCAAAAACCTTCTCGAAATCTGATAGGGTTATATTAGAGTAGACATAAACTTAGACTTCACATCTTCAAAACTCTTCTAAGCTTTCTCTAATTACCTTAAGCTTTGATACCAGGATTATATGATGTGCTTAGGAGCTCAGTTATCACTATGACTTACGGTAGTAGATTCAAATTAATGGGTCCTTCAAAATATCAAAGAAAATAGGATGAGTCAATCTATAAACGGACAAGAGTAGCTGACATGAAGTTGCTTAGAGGATATGACATACCAACGAACACAACACGGCTTGACACTTTATTTGATATGATACATAAGTTGATGTCAAGGTCCACTGGCCACTAATCCTAAGCTACTCGGTAAGATTAGATAAGAGTGTACAAAAAAATGGACTTAGAGAGAGTTGTTTCGCAAGAACAGTATATCAATATATATTTGTGATGTAAGATAATTTCGGATTACAAGCAAAAGAAACCATTTATAGTAAGTCCATAGGACAACCATACAAATAAGAAATTACAAAAAGGCATACAAAATAAAGAATTCATAGTACATACGAAAAAGGATAAAAAGGAAAAATAACAAAAAGGGAAAAATAGTACAATATCGAGTGAAAGGGACAAGTGGCAGCATAACATTAGCTCTATACATAGATTCTCTAATCACAACAAGTGAACGAGAATCAAGATGTTACAGCATTAGGGACTGATAGGAAGTCGGAAGAAAGTACTCAGCCCAAAGAAGAATGTTTCATCATTCAGTAGGAGTCTCTCAACAATTGAAAGTTTGTTCATTCAATACAGAGCATTTGGCAAGCAAATAGTTGACGTTGGCATAAGAAAGAGAATAGAGTTGAGTGTAACCTCTGAAATTTGTTAAGGAATTCAACCATCCTTCTTCCACGTAGAGTCTCTCATCATCGGTAGGTTGTTGAGAAAGGATTCTTCGAGTGAGGGATTGGAGGCCTCAGAGTTGTGCACACGTAAGAGAACCAGGTTATTGATCGAGTTGGCTTTGCCAAATCTACACATACAAAATTTTGACGTAATGATCAATCATGTTAGTTTGATGGTAAATCTGGATATAATTTAAGAAATTAGAGATGTTGCAAGAGCAAGGGTTGCAGCATATTAGCGTAGGGTTGCGAGATATTATAATCAGAAGGTAAAGTATAAGGTTTTTCAGCTTAAAGATTTAGTTTGTCGAAAATTAAAGGCATCCAATGAGCGAGAAAAACAAGGAAAGCTTAGCACAAATTAGGAAGATCTAATTAAGCTCCAGGAAGTCGCTGACGAAAGGGCCTATAGACTAAAAAGGTTGGATGGTATAGTCATACCTTATACATGGAATGCCGAGAACTTAAAACTTTATTTTAATTAATTTCCTCGATGTTATGCATTTCCACTTATTTTGTAAGGTAATGGCTTACTTGCTTTGAAAGACAATTGTATTCAAAGTTAAAGCTTTGATTTGTTTCTTAATCTTTTTATGATTAATGAATTAAGAAGTTTAAACTGCATGATGAATAAATTAGTAGAAGTTCAAGCTTATCGTGGTTAACAAACTTCATAAATCAGTTGAAAAGTGGAATAACGAGCTTTATACTAAGTTCAAGTAAAACGGCTAGTCCACATCTAGAATGACTAACAAACGACCTTTAGTAAGGCATCTAATATATTGCGTGTGAAATAAAACATGCCCAGGAATATATTGCATGTAAAATAAAACATGTCAAGAAATAATAGCTTGTGAAATAAAACATGCTAGGAAAATGCATATGAGAAATAAAACATGCCTAGAAATGATAAAGTACATAAAACAAAACGTGTTGAAACTTCTAAGTTATTCATAAGGAAATGTGTAAGATTCATCACAAATACAATTACAAATTCTTAACTACTCGATTGATGATATATTCTTAGAATGAGCAGAGGTATTCTCGTAATCAAAAGTTGGAGCCCTGTTGGAACCTATCTCCTTTTCAATGCTTAGGGTTTGAGAACAGGTGGATTTCTCTTTACATACGTAGGCAATTTCCTTAGACAAACGATCTTCGTCATCTCTAAGATCCTCAATACGACCTTTATTTTCACCCGGCATATTAATCTCGACACTTGAATCTTTGGCGTCTTCCTCATCACAACTGCTGACTTTATCATCAATGTCCATGAAATCCAAGCACGGTAGATCATATTTAGGGTAAAACTTAAGGATCTCTTCTCTTACCGCTTGAATACCCTCCAACAACTTCTTTCACAGTAATCTTTCATATTGTCGATTGGGAGTCGCAATTTCAAGTGCCTCTTCAACAAATGGCCCTTTCCTCGCTACCTCCTCCAATTTAGCGATACGATTCTTTAATCCGAAGTTATTGGTCTCTAGCTCCTTTATCTTCATCTTGAGCCCATATTCCTCATCACTCATAGAGTTGAATGTTCGGCCTAAACCCTATATTGCTCATCAACCTTGGCCTTAAGGCTTAAGACTTCATCAGGAGCTAAAGAGTATAGCAATTTCTTAGTAGCAAGTTCATCTTAACACTTTCTAGCTTCCATCTCAACCCTTATCCTTATGTTTTCAGTGATCACAATTTGAGCTTTTAAGTAGTTGCACCTATCCTCAATTTTCTGCAACAAGTCGATATGGAATGATCAATTCTCCAAACCACTTAGCAAAATATATAAAAATTATTACTATTATTACCTTTTTCATCTCTTTATCGGCTTCATCCAAGCCTGTTAAGACATGGCTGTTGATCTGTAAACAAACAAGAGTGTTAGCAATCAAACGCGCTTAATAATTAAAAGCATTCAATAGATACTTACATCATATATCTTGGTTGCAATGTGTACCTTATTACAACTACTGACCTTATCGACATCTTTCTTCGCAATCTCCTTATCCTTAGGAAGAATAACTCCTTCCATTAAGGCTAAAGATTTAGTCTTGTTACCTAAGGCCAAGTCGATATGCAAGATGTTATAGCTCTAACACGGGACGAAGTACTCGCCTACCTCAATGTTAGGGACGAATTCGACACTACTAATGCTGAGAGCCTTATTTCACATAGCCTCTTTCACCCTTTAGTCTAATTCTTTAGACCTCTTGGCTAGAGGTTGGCTAATAAGTTCCTTCCGACTTCTTTTGTTTGTGCTCGGTATAACCTCCACTAGGAGTGATGAACTTTCTGCGGCATCTAAAATGGTGACTTTGGTCTCGTTCCGGGGTTTGATTTCTTGGCCTCCCTCTTAGAACTCCATGGTAAGAGGAATATTTTTAGTTAGAAGTGTATCAACTCGTGTGGCCTCGATTAACCTAGGTTTATCACTCTCCTATTGCTTCTCAACTGGATGGGAGGTCTTCTTTTGGACTGCTACTTATTTCAATAGGCCCTCTTTTACTACCTTTTTTACAGTAGTCAGTCGAGTAGCAGCAGTTGCGGAGGTTGCATGTTTATCAACTTTTGATTTCCTAGCCTTCACTTAGGATAACAACTTAGTAGGGTTTACCTCACCATCACCTATATTTGCGACACAAAATAGATGCATTAATACTAAAGAAAAGAATAAGAAAGAACTTACATTTTCTATACTGAGCAATGCTTAAAGGCTAATAATTCCTCCCCTAAAACATGAAAACAGCTTTCCTCTTGTAGTTCTACTTAACATGGCCATCTCTTAGAAGCATACCTTCTTTTTCGAAGAAGATTGGCTCTCCACTTTCATACTGCCTAATAATTCTTTCGACATCCTAGAAAAACATTTTGTTTTTCCTCCTCTCATGGATTTTCTTTGCTATTGCAGCATCATTCGGTGTCAGTTCAATGTCCCTTGTGCAGATTGGTTCAGTACATTAGGTCCAAAAATCCAACTGTTCATCTAAAACAATAGACATGAACTTATCATACCATTTGTGGATCTTGAACTCCAACCCATCAATGAATTTTCGCCTTTACCTAGCAACTACAAAGTACCAAACATCGAGTTACCTCCTAATTGTAAAAAAATACCAAAATAATTGAAGCATAACCCTAACTTTAACTTCTTCACAAACTATCTCGAAAGCAAAGAGAAGTCAATAGATGTTTAATGAGAACATACTTAACGTAACTCAAAAATAGTTGAAGAACTGCTTGACAAAAATTGAGAACAGAAGCATAGTCCAATGTTAAGATATTTTAAGTAGATGTGGAACTCGCACTCCCCTGGAAAGCACACCCTTTGCTCCTCTCTCGGCCTCTTAAGATTCCATGTTTTCCAAAGGTCTTGCCATTATTTATTATATTTTGAAACTAGAACTTTGTCAGCAATACTAGTCACTCTAACCAATGAGTTATTTAAGTAAATTGTATTTGTTGGTCCTATATAAGATATCATGAGGAGAGGTGAATTGATATCTTTAAAGTTTTTGAAAACTTTTCAATATAAGAAAATAAAATTATCCCTCTTAACAACTTATAATGGTGAACAGTAGTATCTTAATAATTCAATACGCAACAAATAATAAACCATATTAAAAGTGTAAGGAAGGAGAATATCAGGCAGGGTTTTTATAGAGCTTGGGCTTTCTACCTAATACTCTCTTCCAACTTTACTATTGGGGACTTAATCTACTTTATCAGTGCCGTTTTACTTGATCCACTAAATTAAATTACAACAAGATTACAAGAACTCGTCACACATGGACTTTACAATACTTTAATCCGCATATTTAGCCTCTTTACAAACTAAGCTAATGCAGATCTATAGAGTATAAATGTACTGGTCTCAATACTCAAACAAGAAATAAGAATTACAAATGAGAACAAAAGTATAAATCTCAAATAATTTCGCTCAAGAGAGAAATGATGAATGTTGAATAATTTGCTTTAATGGAACCTTCTAAAGAAGTATTTAAAGGACTTTACGTGACTTTTCAGAAGGTTGAATCTAATCATGATTTTTTGTGCAACAAAAACTTTTCTTTGGAGTTATGTCTCACTATGTTTTGAATCCTGTCTCTTTTTATATTAAAATCTTCCAATGGCAAATTTAAAGATTATCTTCACTTCCATATTTATCCAACCGTTAGCTATTAAAGATAATTCCTTGGATATTTTGAGAAGATTTTGATCATTTGAAATTCAAAAACAACTCTTTTTATCTTGTTTAGATAAGATATATTTCAATCCGTAACCACCGGATAAGCTTTTGTTTTGAATTTGAAAAGATATGCTTTTGTTGGCAACTTTCGGATAAGCCTCAAGTTCAAAAATTTGAAACTCTACAAAATTTGAATCAACCTTATCCTTATCCATTCTTGTGCATATCTTGATTTATCCAAATATATTTTTGCTTAAAAATAATCCCCAAGGATCACGATTCCATCTTGAGTGAAATAGGATTAAGTATATTTTCCTAATACACTTAATTTAGTAGAGCTAGGCCTTGATTAATTCGAATTTGATTTAAATTAATTTTTCACATTACTTTTCTAAATCAACCTTCTAAAGCACCTTCTGAAGAATATCAGTCTTCTTCTTTTTTTTTTCTGAAATCTCTAAACAAGTTTCTAAAGTATTATACAAATTCTTCCTATAAAAGCTTCTAAAACACTTTGTAAAGATTTTCAGACTAATCTCTTTTTCAGTCAATCCAAACCTTCTAAATAAGTTTCTGAATACATCTCAATTTGTAAATTTAAACTTTCTGAAGAACTTTATGAATATATATACACTTGTTAATTCATTAGTATTCGTCTCTTTTTGTTATCATCAAAATCCATGAAAAATATTTAACAATATTGTTATACATGTACCTTGTTATAGATCTGTCTTCTTTATCTTCAAGATAAGTATTTGCTGTAAGAGAGTTGATCCGAGCAAGTTTGTCCCATCGCTTTACAATATTGTCAGTTGAGTTACTTAAGGAATATGCGGTTTCGCTCTTATTTTAGGGGGGGGGGGGGGGGGGGGGGGAGGGGGGGGAGAACTAGGCTTAGTCTTAGTAGCTTCAGAATTTGAAAGGATAAGTTAACGAATTATGTTGCAAACCATACCAAATTTTGATTATAATAAATCTCACATAACTTTTTGAAGGTTCAGAGGACAAGTTGTAAACAAATGAAAGATTATGAATGCAAACGAAGTTGAAATGAAATCTATTTTCAGTGTTGGAAAATTTCTTAAATATAAATGATTTGCCCTTGTAACCACGATACATTTTTTATGGAGAAATGATGCATTAATAGATAATAGCTTGGATTAATGACATGTGTTTTGTAATAGAGATCGAATGGTTATTAATGCTTTGATAGTTATTAGGTTTGCAAGGTAAATATGACCAATATGACAGTTATCGTACTTTCCACAGTTTGATCTTTTGATAGGTGGGAAAATTAAAAATTGCAAATTTTCAAATGGGATGTGATCCGTCTTCCTAAATAAAAATCAATGAACTTCTCACCTTATTTAGTGTTTGGGAAACAATTCCCCACTCAACCCCTATAGAGAATATTAAAATATTTACTCCCTTAGTCGAATCCTCAAACACAAGAGTTGGGAGGCAAATGTTGATGGTCAAATTTCATTCATTCAGCCACTTGGCTGCTAACAAGTCGAGTAACTCCATTCGCAACTAACACCAAGTAACATAGATCCATATTTGATTTGAATTCAAGGAGAAAGGCGCAAATAGTTGTCACTTGGCATAATTATATTACATAACTGCCTACTATCTCTACATTTCAAGAATGCACCTGATTAAGAGGCCTCCACATGTACTAATAATCGCTCCACTAACTACTACTTCAGACATAACATTCACTTATAAATACGATGAAGAAACACTGTAATAGAGATTTGATAACTCTTTACTACTTATTTTGTCTCTTCTAACATTCACTAACTAACTTAGGCATTGGACTGGTTGCACCAAACTCATACCAGTACCAAAAGCTTTCTCTTTCTTTACTAGGCAAAAGTTCTAACCCAAAATTACCTAACAACAATGAGAACTCCTGATCGATAGTAGAGATCAACCTTGTATCACATCCCTCCTTAGCCCTGAATGCAACACTCACAACTAACCTTTAATAAACCAGAGAATAAGGCTACATATATATATATACAATAACTTACTTACATAACTAAAGGTTTTTAATGGAGTTTATCCTTACAAATAATACTTTACATATTTACAATTTTGTACAACCAACTATTATAGTCTTTCTAACTCTTTTTACAAAATTTAAACATAACGACTATCTAAGTGTATAAAAAAAAAAACAAAAGTCCTTCAAAGCAACTGACTTCAACTTAAGCACTTCAAAATCTTCCTCTCTAGTAGTGGTGGTGCCTTCCTATTCTTCGCCTTTACCTACGAATACAAAACATATCTACCTAGTTTACTGTGAACTGTGTGAGAGTTAATAAAACACACAATATAGCATACGCATATCCAATTATTATAACATATTAGTAGTGGATATTTGGTTAGACAATATTATGCCACTTGTAGGGTCTTTGCAAAAATGTATACCATGCTCATGCACATGAGGTAATGCATTAATACCGATCCAATATCCAATGTCTTAGGCTCGTTTTTCATCTGATTAGTCGACTTTATCGGGTTTATGGATTTAATGTTTAGGAACCTATAGTGGTAGTAAGGAGTTGCTTAAGAGTTGGACAACTAACTTATACCGTGAATAAGGAACAACACTATTAGACTAAAGAAGATAACACATTACGTGATCAAGGCAAAACGCTCAAGCATATGTAAGTCTCTGTGCTTTAAAGTCCTAGCTTATCAAAATCGCAAAAAATCAAGCTTTTTCTCAAATTGACTACTCGTTTAGAAAAACAATTTCCTTTCAAATATCTGACTCGTAAGTCCTTTTAATACTATGCCATGAATGCACCAACAATATGTTAAACAATACATTAAGTGAAATGTTTAAGCTTTATATCAACTACAATTTTAATTTGCTTTAATCTCATTATGCTCTTATTGCCTCAATATTTAACCTAGTGTCGGGTTTGCTTAAGCGAACACCTTGAAGGTTGAACCATTTGATTATGTTTCCCATAGTTTGAATGCATCATAATAGATATCATTTAATCAATACATTCATGGCAACAAACTCAAGATTCAAAACCAAGCACAGCCAATCCATTACATGTCTAAGGACATCAACACATGTCACATAAGCCATGTAACTTACAACCTAATGAGTAGCTATAAGTCTACTCCTAAACATATAATATCCACTTACCTAGTACTAATGTCTTTCACCTTTAGTAGCATCTTTGAGCTTCTTGTTATTTAGGTAACCTACGATTAAAATTTATACTTAGTGTTTATTTAAGTTGCATAAATGATTCATTAAAACTTAAGTGTGTTCGTAAATTAAAGGGTATGTTCCATAGCTTTTTAGGTAAGAGCATTTCATTAGTACTTAGGACCTTCTATACAATCTTCTACATGTTCATTTTTGTTTAAATCCTTGTTATTTAATCTTCTATATAGCCTTCTACTAGGGAAGGATCCCTATTAATTTCATTACTTGTATCTTTTACTCAACCTTTTACTTCAGGTTGGTGATAAGATTCATGGTCAAGAAAGCTTCTACTTATATTTTACTTTTAGTTTCTACTTTATGTTTTGCTAATGAACCTTCTACTCAAGCTTCTACTTAGACACATTTTAATTCACTTAATTTGGTACCTTACTAGAGACCTTCTACGGATGCTTCTACTGATTATCACATTAGGAACTTCATAGGTAACCTTCTATAGAAGCTCCTACGTAGTCAAATGATGCCTAAACTTATTAAGGCTCTATGTAACCATTAAGACCCACTAGGTTTTGGACACGACCAGCAGTAAAACCATTCTTAAGATAATATTTCGAATTTAGACAATTTTTTTAAAATTCTTATTGCTCATTTTTCAATACATTGCTATTCCAGTTTCACAAAAACACTACTTTTGACTTATGAAAATGCAATAAATCACATGTTTGACCACTTTTTCATCCCAAAACTTGTGCATTCGTATAAAATATCATTTTTGTACTAAAAATATGAATAACAATTAGATCTGACTAAAAGTACTTGAAAATAAACTAATTTCCTAAATTTTCAAATTTGGCAATTTTTTATAAATCAAAACTAATAAGAATCTACCAAGTTAATTTAAGGAAACTTTTAACATAGCTTGATAATAAATATTATGAAGAGTCTACAAAAAAGTTTTAGCTTGAAACAACGTCGTTTGCTCTTTTGAAAGTCAAATCGAAAATATGCTTGCAACAATTCATTTCTTAAGAGAAGTATATAAGACATGCATATTTTGAAAAACTAATATTTTTCCATAAAAGTATACCAAAAATGACCTAGGAATACAAATTTTTATAATTTTTTGAAGTTGATTTACTATTTGTAACAAATTATTAAAAATCAATTAAAAATTAGAACTTACCGTCGCTATAAGTTTTGACCACCATGCGCCACGAAAGCCTTGTCAATCTACCTATGCATTACTTTTGGAGCCTAGTGATAGTGGCTGCTTGTTCCCAGGTGGTCATTTGATATGGTTTCCATGAGTGCTCAAATTCTGTACTAATTTTTCTAATTTTCTTATTATTTTCCTAATTTTTTCAAAAATTCCAAATTTTGCTCCCAAATTCTCTTAAACTCTTAATCTATCCAAAGAGAATAGAATGAGTAGATTTGATGTTTATATAGTGAGTAATGTAGGGAACAAACTTGTCATGCATCAAGTTGTTTAAAAAAAACCATGTCCTAATACCATGGTTTCCCTTGGTCTTGCCATTTAAAACCATGTGTTATTCTTGTTTTAACTTCCTAAACCATGGGTTGCCTCTTGTTTAGGAGACAAAAACCAATTGTAGCCCACTTTTTCCCAAAACAACCTTTTTATTGATTCATTTATTTATTATTTATATATTTTATATGCATTATGCCTTATTTATAAGCTTTTATAAGTATTTTCTTAACTTTTTACAAGGCTTTATTCCACATCACAATCCTTTCTTATTTATATGTTTTTAATATAAAAATTATATTTAGTAAGCATATATCATTTTAAATAATATTCTAAGCACAGTTATGAGCTTCACCTTTTAAATAACTTTCGGTTTCGACTAACTTGAAACATTGTTTAATTGCTTCACATATACGCATTATTTTAGTGATTCAACTTCATAAAATAGTTTCTTCTAAATTTTATAACTTAGTTATAAAATCTCACTTAATTTGATTAGCATCAACTGATACCCTAGTTTTAGAGGTTTGGAACGTAAGGGTATTACATCTTAGGTCCTCTGGTAATATATGGAGGTACTACCACAATTTAGTTACTCCTTGGGTTGTGATACCTTACCCTTAGGTGACCAGATTTCTATAGACCATGGCTATAAGGTCCTAACCCACTTAACAAAGTGTGTTACATGCCCCTATGGCTCGCTAAAATCTTATCATTCTTTTTTTTTTCTACATTTTTCCTTTTTCCTTTTTATTTTTTCCTAATTTTTAAATTAATTCTATTTAATTTTTATTAATTTTATCTTATTAAATATATACATATATATTATTTTCTTACTTAATTATAGATTTTTATTCTTTTTCTAATTTAAATATTTTTCCAATATTTTCTTTATTTTTTATTACTTCATTTACTTTTTAATATTTTATCATATTATTTATTTAACAAATGTGTTATAACTAATGGAAAAAACTCATAACAAATTAATGGATAACTTGTTTGTAAAAGTTTAAAGAGTGAAATAGAAAAAATTAAACGTTGAGGGCTCAAAACTAAAAAGATAGTAAATGTTGAACAATAAGTTTGTATTTCTCCCTTTTTAGAATCAAAGGAAGGTGATCACTTCCAATAACTGTTAAATTAAAAAGCTGAGTTCTTAGAACTAACAAGAGCTACCCTTCATTTACCAAACCTCCATTCAATCTTTCCTTCCCTAGCACCTCGTCAAAACATTTATTATAACAAGTGAATTTTTTGCATTTGTACCTAAGATTAAACACATTATAGTCTAGAATCATTTCTGAAATTCCTTCAACGACCTTACAGCTTATCCCTTTTGCCATCTCTACATTACTAGTTATTTTGTTACAATCTCTAATAACTAGCCACATGCCTTATACTTCTTATGCTATTTTACGTAATAGTTTCAAAGATGTGTTCTTCTTGGAACATTTAGAGATCCATAGCACCAAAAAGATCTCACATGTCTCGTTGAATTTAGGCTAATATTGTTATTCACTTACACTATCTCCACATCAATTTCCTCAATCCATCATAATGCCAATTCGCCACTTAAGCTAATGGGACCAATATGCATCTTCTTCTCAAAACGTAAACTTTGCTATATAAAATCAATTCTTGGTCCCTTATTCCTAGTCTCATTAAGAAAGATGATGAGGAGTGTCGATTGTAATTTTTTTTATTTATTTTCCTTAACCTGGTTAATATTCAAACTTAACTCGTTTAATACTAACTCTCAACTAAGAGTTAAGAAAAAACTAGTTTTCTATTTTTGAAAGTTTGGAGCTACCACCTGACTGAAGTTGGAGAAAAATAGGTTAAGTTAAATTGATTGGGTGGATCAATTTAATCTAGTCGCTGGTTTATTTGAATACTAATTTTTAAAAATGGTTTTTGAAAACCAGAGATTTAGTTTGGGAGCTAATATAAGAAACCCTAACGGGTATCACTTTTAATTTTCTGAATTTAGATTTTATCTTTCAAAATACCCATTTCTAAATTTACAATTAAAACTAACTCTATAACAAATTGAAATTATTTTACAAAAGAGAAAAATAAAAATATTTTCTTATTTTAAGTCACCCTGTAGGTCTCTATGTACTCTCTATTAGAAATTGGACTTTCTATAGTTTGTTCCTAAAAATTTAAATGTGTTGATGATTTTTAATTCTGAAAAGTAGTAAAGTTTACGTCTCGTAACCATTTTATTATTTGAGTAATATTATAAGGAAGGGTCCTAAATAGTATTTTCATGTTTGGAAAATTCTTAAAACGTCATTATTTTGAAAATGATTAATATATTTTTGTTTATTTGGAAAATAGATTTTTCTAAGTGATAATTTTTTTCCTTTTTTCTTTCATTCTTATTATTTATTTATTTCTTTTTATTTTAACCAAAGGACAAAATTAAGTAAATAAAACAAACTAAGCTTTTCCCTTTTTTTTATTTTTTGTTCTTTTTTTTTTATCTTTTTCGACTCTCTTTTTTTTTCTACAATTACAATGGAGTTAACAAAAAACATAAAAATTAAAAAAAAAATACATAAAACCAAAACTAGAATGAAAAGAAATAGGGTCAAACCAAATGGAGTAGGGGCACGTGGGTCATTGGAGTGGGAGGAGTTGAAACTTGATTTTAGGTCGCCAATTGGTTCATACAAGGAAGAGGACAGTAGCAATGTGAGGGCACGATTAAAGATCTTCCAAGCAAAATTTTGTATAGGGAAGATCAATTTCATGAAATTTTTATTAGTCTTAGGGGGTCTATGACAAATGTTGTGGTGTTTGGAGCTCATTTAGTGGTTATCGGAGAGTGATGGCCATGGTTGTTATGCACGTTACGTAATGGGTATTGCACGAGATGATAAGATGGTTAGGTTTTGTGTTTTCGAGTGTGGGGAGTTCGACTGCATGGTTATTTTAGTTTGGGAAAGAGTAAAGTTAGGTGTTTTAGCATGGTGGCCGCTGCCATTAAACCCTAAGTGGTTGGTTCTTGTGAACTCTAGATGATTGTTCATGTTGAGAATGAGTTTAGGGTGCCCTATATATACTAATTTCAGGTCACATAATATTGGAAATCTCCATTAATCTTGGATTCAAACATCTTAGATTTTAAGCTCCTAGGTGATTTTAGTACTAATTTTGACCCTTAAGTTGGATGAATGTGGACAAGTTTTGGGATTGATTCAAAAATAGGCTACGTATTCTTAGAGATTTCACCATGAAAAAAGGGAAAAAAATTGACTAGCATTGAGCCAACTAAAGAGGAGAAGAAACCGAGAATTGAGCTTGAATTCTAAAAGAAGAAAAGGGCTAGTGCATGGTTACATACAGGGCATATGCCATATGCCTCATACATGCGTGCATTGTACGTACGCAACTGAAAAAGAACCAAGGCATGCTGGAGTACGCTTGTCTGCCTAGGTTGAATTTTTCAACCTTAACTGTTAGGCTTTAAGCCTAATGATGATCTAAACTCTACTTTTTTTTAATAAATTTTTTTAAAACTATACTAAAAATAATCGACCAAAAAAAAAAATTTCTTGAAAATTATTAATTTTTAAATTTATGAAGTTTTTTTGTATTTTTCTAAATTTTCTATTTAAATGTCTATAAGGAGTTTATGCTTAAGAATTAGGCATTTCAACTATTCTACTGTCAAGGCTACTTAAATTCTTAATAGTTTAAGGTAAGGACACTCACTCATGGCAATTTAGTAGCCGTTTCAAGCCAACTACCTTCACCTACAATCAAAGATACATCTAATTGGTGAACTTTTACCTTAATAAGTTTGCTAGAAAACTCTATCTTTCCTCTTAGTTGACTACTTTTTCTTAACTATGCACCTTCTTCTTCTAAATTGTTGTCAACTTATCTTTTATATATATGTATATTTATACATAGTTATTTATCATGACCAGCTCTTAAATAGCTTCCTTTCCTCTCTCTTTTCTTTCTTTGCTTTTTTTTTTTTTTAAGCAAGTAGAAACAAAATCTCCTCCTCATCATGAAACCTTCCTCGTTTAATAAAGAGTACCTAAAGTACTCTAGTAATTGGAGATGGGAGGGGGAATTAGAGAAGCAATTGAGTTATTACTTTTAAGACTCCTTGGTTTAATAATAAAATATGGTTAAGGCATTGGTTTCATAGAGGAAAGAAAAACCTTTTTTTTTTGTGTAAAAACATAGCTAATTGGTGTATGTTTGGTTAGGGAAGAAGAATTCTAATCACAGGGTTTTGTTTATAAGGTAATCTTTTTGTTTATGATAGGGGTAGCATGGGAAGAACTACATGATGATATTTAGGAATTAGGAGGTTAAAGGCTCTTTAAGCGAATGCCATCCTCATATAAGGATCTCCTTTGGTAATAATGTTTGTTTTTAAGGTAGAACTATTTAGATGACTTAAGTAATTAGAGGTGGGGCATGAGATACTATTACTACTCACTTTAATTTTTAAATTGAATCTTCATAAAGGCTTCATTAGTATCATTTCTCCCCTTTTTGCAATTGTCCATAATTTTATCAAGTAATTATGTGATCTTTAAAGAAACATGGTGCGGTATTATAGATGTTGATTTCCTTCCACATTAGGCTCAATACTACCTTTACCCACATTAATTGATATGACCTGGTCTTTTTCATTTTAGTTATCTTTCCTTTGCTGCACCACATTCAATTCCACTCTATGGACTGCAAATTTTAGTTACCCTTTCCACTATTATGTAACTTTCCTTTTTCATTCACTGTCATTGTTGGTTGTGGCTAGATGAAACTCTTCTCTTTCGTTGATGGTGATTGAGCTGCTTTAACTTGAAGACCTACATCTAATCCTTTTGATTGAAAATTTGGAGATGATTTCATGCTGCATTGAGACTTTAGATGACTAATCAATCTACAAGCGAAACAGAATCATGCTAAATGCTCATATCTCATAGATATCTAAATTTTCCTATGATTAGAGTCTTTCATCCATAATGTCCTCATGATTGGCTTCACCAGATGGAATCTAACTTTAATTCTTAAAAAATTCCTCTTGACAAGTTGTCATCTTCCACCTCTATCACTTCCCTAATTTTTGAGCCAATCAAGCTTGCATTTTTTATTAAAAGGATGTTCAAAGAAAGACCATACAATTTAATCCAGAACTTATAATAATCAAACTCTAAATCTTCAATCTTTTTATTATGATTCCATTACCTCATACTAATTGGATATCTCATAATAGTCAATGATTTATTATTTTGAATTTAGCCCCATGTGTTGACTTTATTTGAAGTTAGGAGATAAAGATTGTTATTGGGGTGAGAAATCTCTACTCGCCCCATTTCTTTCAAATGCTAGAATATTAATGGCCACTCTAGACACCAATTTACCTACTAATACTTTCCTAACAATATGTTGTTTGAATAAACTAACCTCAATATCCAGCTTAGTGATGTTTGCCACCATTTCTTGGCACATTGTGCTTCCATTAGTTCCATCTAGAGTAGAGGTCGTCAATTGTATACATAAGATTGTATTAAGATATAACCAAAAATAAGAAAAAAATAGATAGACTTGAATTGAAACACTTAGGAATTTATCCAATAGAACCCTAAAACGAAAAAAGAAGAAGGAAAATGGATTATACTGATCGAAAGAGATGAAATGATAAAATAAAATGTTTTATGGCAAAAAAAAGAGATCAAGTGATCATAACTTACTAGAATCTTCAATTAAGAATATAGAAGACAAAATGCCAATACGGAAAAATGCATAAGGAAAAGATGAAAAGGGGAAAGGCATTGATATAAGAATTAGATAATAATATAATATAAGAAAGGAGGGAAAAAAAAGAAGAAAGAGATCGAAAGATACTCTGAAATCACACTTACACATGCTGCTATTGAAAATTAAGACGTTGAAAAAGAAGGGGATCTTAGCTAGGCCACATTGCTGAAGTTTACTTTTTTTTTTTTAATAATTATTTATTATTTTTTTAAACGAATTATTTTTTTCCAGTTAAATATGATTCGATTGTTTTAAATATAAAATCTTAAGCCAAGTTGAAATTAGATAATTATCTTTTTTTACTATTTCATTCCCTTTGTTCTTAATTTTTTTTGCCTTCGAATTTAATCTATTTTGATAAAAAAATAGTAGTGATATTATTATTTTATAAAAGTCTTAGCTACTTCATCCTTAAAGTTTGATAGCATAAAATTATTTTAGATTTTTTTTTAATTTATAAGACACTTATATATATATATAATTAGCCAATAAGATACTTGTGTAATATTTGTAGAAAATAAATAAAATTATATCATATAATTGAATATATTATAATATTAATATAATATATTAATAAAGGGAGAAGATAGAGAGTGGAAAAATGGTAGGGAAATAAATAAGAAGAGAGAAAAAGGAATAAGTAGATAAATTTATTTATTTTTATAATTTTTATAATTTATTATATTTTTTTAAATAATATTTAAAAACTAAATAGATAATTTTAATGATGATGGTTATTTAAATCCAAAAAATTTTAATAATTGTGATATAACAATTCTTATTAATAAAATGAAAATATAGCTGTTAAAAAACAAAAAAAGAGAAGCAGTATGTCAGTATCATTGCCAACGTGATTTCTTCAAAGGCGGGGTTTTATAACATTTTTCCCTCTTTCCCGTTTTCTCTCTGCTCCCGAGAGCAAGCTAGGGTTCTGGCTTCTGGGTCTCTAACTCAAGGGTTTTACTTGTAACCTCAACTCTATCCCCATACTCAAAACACCCATCTCTCCATGTCATGCAAATTCACACTTGAAAACACAATCTAAACGACAATGTCGTTCTCTCTCTTCTCAACTCCACAAGCCCAACAACAACAAACTCCTTCCCTTTTCCAACCCCAACAGCAACAGCAACAGCAGCAGCCATTTCAGTTGAGTACTCCTTTGTGGTCTCAACCCCAACAACAGCAGCAGCACTTGCAGCAACAACAACAATTGTTACAGCAGCAGCAGCAGCAGCCTCAGTTGTATTTGTTTACGAATGAGAAAGCTCCTGCAAGTTACAGTACTAAATGGGCTGATCTTCATCCTGATTCCCAGAAAGTTCTGCTTCAGATTGAGTAAGTTTGTTTCCTCAAGTGTTTTTTTTTTTCTTTTAAATTTAATTTTTGGTTTGCTTTAGTTTTTTCATTGTTTGAAGAGTGAAATTTTAGGATTTTGTGGTGAGCAAAGTGGCATCTTTTATGGATATTCTAGTGTTGTTTTTCACGGTTTTTGATTTTGGATTCTCTTAAGTTTTTTCATTGTTTGAAGACTGAATTTTTAGGTTTTTGTGGTCAACAATATATTTCTTTATGGATATTCCGCTACAGGTTGGATGTGTGTTTTTATTGTTCTTTTCTGGGCATTAGTTTCTTGAATTTGATGACTAAGGTTTTAGGAATCTACGGCCAAGAAGGCAGTGGCTTACGGATGTTCTGTTTCAAATTGGGTGTGTACATATTGTTATTTTCTGGGTTTTGATTTTTGACTTATTTTAGTGTCTTGATTGCTTGAAGGTAGAAGTATTAGGCTTTTATTAATCAACAAAATATTATCTCTATGGATATTATGCTTGAGGTCAAGTGGATAGTTTCTAATGTTATTTTTGGCTTTCTGACTTTTGCGTTTGTTTTAGTTTCTTAACTGATTTGAAAGTGAAGTCTTAGGTTTTTTTGGACAACAATATGTTATCTCTACAGACGTTCTGCTTCTAATTTTGGGTGTGCTATAGTTGCTCATTGTTTGAAGAGAGAGGCATCCTGCTCTATTTTGGACCTCTTTTTGGGCAATCGTTTTGGTGGAACTTCTTGTTATCTTCATTCTAACCTGATTATTTTATTTTGAATTTTTGCTTAGTGGGTGAATTTTTCTGTTCTTTTGGAGAAAGTGGTATCTTTAGAAGCTTGACCTCAGATTAAGTTTAGTTTTTGTGTTCTTTTTTGGGTTTTAATTTTGGGATTTCTTATGGAAGCTAAAGTGTTGAACCCAATCGTGCTTGATATCTACACTAGCTCTTTTGAGTTTTGTGTTCTTTACTGGATTTGTTTTGTCTTTTCTGGATTTCTCTCTTTCATGTCATTGTGTCAAAGGGAATATCTGTGTTAGAAGTTAAACTGAGAATTGAAGAAACAGTTGTCATCTATAGAAGAAAATTGATCTGCATTGGCCAAGGTAATTTCTACTTTTAAGCGATTTCCATGACATGGATATACCCCATTCTTGTGTTAGCCATGTATTGTATTTGTAAGTTATGACTACTTACATTAACACTGCTGGGGGGAAGGCTGAGAAAGAGGTGAATGGAAACATTTAAAAGATACATGGCATATTGAGGTATTAGAGATGATATGGTTTGCGTGAGTGTGATGGGAATGGGATTGTAGAATCTATACAGCTGTAATCACTTTCCAGGAGTGAGGTTCAAGTGTTGTTGTATTATATTGAGTTATATTTCTGCCTTGCGTGATAAAGATGCAGCCTTTTTGAGGATTTCTTTTTAAAAAAGTCTATAACTCTTTTTTACTTTAGTAAGACACCCTGGATTTTGATGTATTTTTGCTGATGAATATCTTTAGAAAAGGATGTGTCAAGTGTTGTATTATATGAAGTTATTTTGCTGCCCTGCACAATAAAGATGCTGCCTTTCTGGGGATTTTTCTTTAATGAAGTCTATGACTCTTTTTTTCTTTAATATGATATCCTGGATTTTGGTGTGTTTTAGCTGATGAATAACTTTAGAAAAGGATGTTTTGAGTTGTTTTGCTGTGTTGGAGAGAAGGGTGTTGTGATCCTTAAAATGTTTGCTTTAGATGTGGCCCTGCTTTTCTGTTCTCCCCAAATTTTTGCAATGCTTCATGTGTTGCAGAAATGTAAATTGGGCAAAATATGCAGTAGTAAGTTAATTGATTCTTGGTATTCTTCTGTTAATTGTACTTGGTGGTGTGGATGGAGCAGACAATGCTTATTAACGTGAAGTGTTTCTTGTCCGTATCGAAAAGAGCTTGTGACTAAAAAGTCTCAATGTATAACATGACAGTTTTATCAATAGTGTTTGAAAACCACCCCATACCTTGACCCATTTGGTAAAGTTTTTTTTTTTTTTTTAAGTTGAACATGCTTATCCACTGAAAATATCTAAAATAGATACTGCAGTAGTTGTAATGTATATCAAAAGAATCGAAACAAAATTCTTAATAAAATTAAAGTCTAAAAGATCAAATCGCTTAAAGTTTTAAATATAACAAATTATATTGCATCAAGCAAATTCTTAAGTATGTCTGCTTAAATATAATAAAATAAATTATTCATTTACTACATCCCATTAATGCAAAACTGAGCCAGGACCTAATTGGGTATTAGGGCTTAACTCTTTAAGAGAGATTGCCAAAAAAGTCTACATTGGAAAAGAGTTATTAATAAGTATTAAAGATATTAATGAGAACGTTTTGTTATCCTCTTCATCTTTTCTCTAGTATTTCTATATCATTAAGGCTTAATTGGTGAACTAAAAGATAATCGTGATCCAAGAGGCATTAATCATACAAATCCTTCTTACTTAGCAAACGATAAGTGTATCTGCATAGTACACGTTTGGATAATTTGAACACTAAAAATTTTGTGAATGTGTCAATAGATAAAATCTTGCGGTATATAATTTTTAAAATAAACGTGGTTAACATTATGGAAATGATAAGACCATATTCTAATGTAGGTATGACAGATATAGGATATCTCAAAATAGAATCCGTATCTTTTATCAATGAGGAGACTGGATAAATCTCATAACACATCATAACAAGCTATCACCATGTGATTCTATAGGTTAAGTGAAATTCCTGTTGTAAGCAAAACTATTGAAGTTCTTAAATTTCAATTTAGAAACATCACTGCAGGAAGCATAAACCAAACGGAGATATTGGTCATACAAGTTCTCTATTAAAATTAGGTTAGAATTTAGGCCAAGAACTTAAAGAAAATGTTAACAACCCTGGTCTTAAATGGGTTGGTGGGTTTGTAAATGGGTTTGGGTCTTAAGCCTGAATTGTCCTGTTTATAAATAGGTCCAAATAGTTTTGACTTGTTTATTAATCGTGTTTAGTTTTTCTCATGCAAACCCGTTTATAATTGTGTCATGTTGTATTAGAATCCATGGGTTGTGTGCCAAAATTGCCAGTCCTTGTATGGATATTTTGCAAAAGCCCTTATTACAGTACTTATCCATGTTTGTTATGATTGAGTATATGGAATGGTCAAATATCCTGGGAATGCCTAAATTAAAGTAGAAAATGGTCTCATCTATCAAATGGTGGAGTAAATCATTTTAGTTTTTAGTTAATTTCCATACGAACGATAAGTACTAGTACTTGTTGTCTTCAGGTTGCTAGTGTCATCTCCCACCACCTTCTCCCACTAGGCACTGAGCACTACTAGTTAGCGCAACTGTTATTGTGACAATTCTTAGAATTTTGAAAAGAACTTTGGAAAACAAATGCTCCCTGAACTTTCCCCCCTTTGTTTCTGGGTTCAGATGTAGCTTCATGATTTGCTCTGTCGATGATAAATGTTGGAAGTACACGGTTGATCATTGGTTGTCAAAAATTTTCTGTGGGTTATCCTGTCCTTGACCTAAGCTATCTTTTGAGTTAGCCAAATAGGTTACTACTGGCTTGAGCTTGTTATATCTTATTATTTTTTTCTTTAATCTTTGGTGCAGTTCAAGGACAAGGAGACTAATTTTTCTAGTCCATATGATTGCCCTAATTATCTCTCTCTCTCTTTTTTATTTTTTTAATATCTTTTTTCCCGCCAATTTTGCAATCTTTTGACAGCAAATGCTGATATACAGGTTGAAATGATTTTTGATTTGGAGCATCTGCATTTCTCTTTTAAGATTATATATTCTAGTCGACGGATTATCTTATTGCATTTTGTGGACTCCTGAGCTTAATCAATTGTGTGATAAGGGATAACTGTGAAAATGTTGCCTCCCCTCCGTACCCGTACCCGTACCACCCCGCCCCCCCCCCCGCGGGCGCGGCCTGCCCCCTCTCCGGAGCATCTGCATTTCTCTTTTAAGATTATATATTCTAGTCGACAGATTATCTTATTGCATTTTGTGGACTCCTGAGCTTAATCAATTGTGTGATATGGGATAACTGTGAAAATGTTGCCTCCCCTCCACACCCCCCAAACAACCCCCCCCCCCCCCCCCCCCCCAAAAAAAAACAAAAAAAGTAAAAATAAAAATAAAAGAGCTTGAGTATATAATAGCTTTTTAGCTATGGGAGGAATTTTGAGTTGTCTTGTGATTCCTTCATTTGTATTTTGAAGGGAGAGGATGCTAGAGTATAGGGATGAGAGCCGGCGGCTTGATCAGTGTAGTCGCCTCTATGATTCCTCAGTTTCAAATGTCGGTTTTGAGCTGGATGCAAGCCACATTGTACAGGTTATCTCTTGCACTGATCTTCATTATATGCTTTATCTTTTCAAAATGTTCTTTCTTCACAAAATTTTGACCTCTTTTTTTGTTTTTCTTTAAAATCCTCTGAGTCATATTATTTACTTGGATTTTTCTATGGTTTTGTTTATATTTTTTATGGGATCAATCCCATTTTCTATATGACCTTTGATTTAATGTCCATTAGATCTAAACCATTGAATTAATTTCATTTTTAATTATTTAGATCTAGTAGACATCAAATTCATTGTGTGTTAGAGGATGGGGCTAGTCCCGTCAAAATAGAGTACGGGACCATAGAAACTCTCTATTTACTTACCCCCCACCAAAAAGAAAAATCTAGCAATCATTATTGATAATGATATTATGATTTATTTATTTTTAACTCCATCCTACTTGTGCATGTAGAATTTGCACTTATTGAGGCATTTCATAATCTGGGTAGAGTTTAAACTTGCATGAGAATAACAATGTAACTCCTACTGAAATAATGAGAGATTTGAGCACTTGGAATTAATCCAATATATCCTTTGTTTAGAACATGATTTGATCTGAGGGGAAGCCTACACTACAGGCGTGCTTATATTCCTGATGCAGTCTTCTTTAACTGATCCTTTCACTAATTTCTCCAGAATTCATGGCCTACACCCTCTTTCATCTAGGGTCTTTCATTGACCTGTTACTGGTGAAACGATGAAACTATATTTTAACTTGACCTATTGGATTAATTGGTAAATTATCCTTTCCGGGAAAGAGAAATTTGGGTCATTCTGTTGATAAGGGTATTGGTCATCTTATTTTTCCAAACACGTGGTATTCATGATTCATAGGGCTCTCTCTGCTTAATGTTAAAGCTCAATCCCAGTGGCTGTGAAAAATGTAAAATGGCTTATACCCAAAGAAGAAAGAGATGATGTCTGGAAGAATGGAACTAATAATATTAACAAAGGGATTGATATGAATGCATTGTGCAAATCATTTTTTTGTTGTAACGAACATTGAATGGTGTCTATGTAAAAGCTCTCTGGCTGATTTTCCCATATGATGAAGTTCTCTCAGATTTGAAGTTGTTCTTAATAGTTAATACTTGTGAGTTGGTTACTTGGCACACTCTTGACCTGATCTCCGAATGCATCAACTTTGACCAAGTCTAGTTACTTTTTTATTTGCATTTGTGAAATTTTAGCTTTTACTAACAATCAGGGATCTGTGGGTTGAGCAATTTTGCATTTGGCTTTGCATATCTGCTCTATGTCCTTAATGGAATTTTCCTGTGAATCTTAAATCCTTGTGGCTCGATGGTGGCTACAAAGTGCTTAGAAATCATGTTCTGCTCTTTTCTTGGACAGGCGTACAACTTTTATATAGCAATGGGTCATCTAAAGATATAGGAGATTGCAGAATATTTATTCTCTGCTTTTCAATAGAATCAAGTGCAGTTGCTTGGATACTTGTCCATTTTTTAAGATCAGGTTAAAAGAAGTTGTTTGACATGAGTTGGACTGGAATTGGGTACACAGATGATGCGCTACTGTTTATGGACATTAATTGATTGCAAAAGAACTAATAGAAAGATAGTACTTAGAACTGTTAATTATCCCAAAGAAAGAGATCTGAGTTGTTTATCCCTTTTATCCCTAGTAATCCTCAGTACACTTGCTATAAAGGGGATATTTCTGTACCTAATATTGAGGGAAGAAGTGAATCCAACTTTTAAAGAGCAATCCAAGCTTCTTGGAGATCCTTTGAAGTGGATGTGTTTTTTTCAATTACTCCTTATCACTGGTACATATTTTGTTTATTAGTAAAAACGCACTAGGGGATGCATATCTTTTAGAAAAGGCTGATGCACAAGCAATTATGCTAGCCCCTTTTTGCAAGTCGCATACACATTCACAAAGAGTGTAATTGACTTGTCTTTCATAACAAGTATACTTTGATCCTTGTTTTGGGAGCTTTGTTATCATTACCTCTTGAAGCCCATCTTTATTTGTTCCTGGATTTCCAATTTACCTCATGATTGGCATCTCCAAAGTTGTGTTGATATAATTGTAGCGTACTTTGGTTTCTTGTATAAATTAATAACTTAACTACACCCTTGTTATTGCTGAATTCAATCTATCCATTTTTCCTTGTGTATGGATGAGGTTGAGGCTCTTGAACTCAACAGATTGGTTTTCAGGTTTTTTTTCAAAACATCTGGTGTAGGTGAATATGAGTTGGGTATTCTAGATATCAAACTGAAAAAAGCAAAAATCAAAGTGGAAAACTGAAAAAGGAAGGAGGCTTGGGAATTCTGGATATCAAACTTTGGAATGGAGTTGCACAACTTACGCACATACGGACTTTGGATAAAGGATCCTCTTTATGGCCAAGTTGATGTAAATCGGAGTTACTCAAGGGGAAGAACTTTTGGCATGTCAAAATTTCAAATGATGCCTCTTGGGGGTGGAGGAAAATCCTCCAAGCTAGATCCCTGGCCAATCAGCTATTAACGTGGAAGATTGGGGATGGATCTTCTATTTCCTTTTGGCTTGACAATTGGCATTCCAAAGGACCTCCAATTGAATGGATGGGGGAATAAGCTGGTATTGCGCTAGGATGCCTTAGATTCCCTTCTATGTAACTTTATCGATGGAAATACCTGGTGTTGGCTGAGAGGAGAGAGACGGCGGCCGATTATTGTTGGTTTAATAGGCCTAAAACCTGTTGGACATACTTCGGATCAGCTTGTGTGGAGAGCAGCCCTTTCCAAAAGCTTTACTATCAGAAATGCCTATATTTTGGCTAGGAATAGTGAACCTAAGGTTGGTTGGCATTCATTTTTATGGCATGGAGCCATTTCGCCAAGACATGCTTTGATTCTATGGCTTATTGTACAGGAAAAGCTACTTATTATGGACAATTTGCTCTCTTGAGGTATCATTAATACCAACAATTGCTATTTATGTCAAAATGGAGAAGAAAGTTCTTGGAATGTCCCTTTGTGGAAAACTTAGGGAAAAGAGTTGAAGCTGCTACTATTTGAAGGCAACATAGGTGATCAAGTTCTTCTTTCCTATCATACTTTCTGGTTTCCCCTGTTGTTACTTCAATGAAGACTATACACAGGAAATCTTTTGCAATTGGGTGCTATTATTTATGAAAAGAAAGAAATAGGAGACAAGTGGGAGAAGGCACTGAACTCTTTGGAATCTATTTTGAGAACTATTGTTTGCTATATTTTTTGATATTTAAGAGCAATTTAGATTTGTATGGCTATATAATCGAACGAAGTATTCTTTTGTTCATCTGATACTTTGTTTGATTGTGTAGGTTTCGTTGGGTGCTCTCATTTGTGCATCTCCCGTGTATGAATATTTGACCAAGGGGTTGACCTGGTTGTTAAAACCTACTTGAATATTTGTATGATGTCATGCATCCAACAAATACCAAGCTATCCTTTGGGCAATCTACCGTGTCTGCCTGCAGTTTATTTGATGCACAGGGCTTCTAGAATGCGTATGTGCCCAGATAGCTGGTTCAGATATTGTCTTGCCCCTCTTTCCCAAAAAAATAGAAAAAAAACCTCACAAAAGTTAGGGCATAGGTTGAGTTCTCTATGTATTGACACTGTTACTGGTTGGATGGTAAAGTATTCTATTGAAGGATCACATGCTGTATAATCAGTGTATTAATCATATGAATTACCAGAAAAAGGGATAAAAGGGAGGGTCATCCCTTTTTCTTTTAAAAAGCTTTTTTACATTCTTGATCAAGCCAGTGGGTTGACTGTGAAAGTTTTCAGCTGCTTCCTATTGAAAAGGAAATAAGTTTTCTGCTCCAGTTGAGTTAATTACTTGTTTTGCTAACCAATATAGAAAAATTCAAGAATTGGTTAGGGGATTAGCCAGAGAATTTAGCTAATTTAAGCCCATAAATCCAATACTGATTTCTATGAAGTGATGTTAAACAAAAGGATTAATCAACACTGATTTGCCTGTAACTCTACCTGTGAGACTGAAAGTCCTTATTTTTCACAACAATATCAAAGTATTAAGGACTCTAGGTTAACATGGTAATACTGCCAATGTCTTTAACGGTGGTGCTCTATTGTGAGTCACCAGGTTCTGCCTTTCTGACTGATTTTGCTTGTGAAATTTTATCAGGAACTTGGAGGAATCAGTGCCGCGATGGAACGACAGAAGGCTTTACTGCATGAATTGATGGTTGCCGTGAAAGATATGCTTCGCAACACTGAAGTCGCTGTCCGTTCTTTCATGATGCTACGTCCAAGGTTTCTTCATCCGAGTACTGTTAGTACTTCAAGTGCGACAGCACCAGCACAAACTCCAGGGGCAATAACTCCGGCTTCAAGTAGTCAACCTGCTGCTACCTCTATAGTTCCAGTATTTGACTTCTATAGTGGAGTTCCAAAGAAACCGTCTCCTTTTCTGCAGCATACTGTTGCCAGATTCGAGAAGTATCTCGGTGAATGTCGGCAGTGGGTTGAAGAATTGGAGCAGCTCCTCCTATTAGATTCAGACAAGAATGGTTCAAAGTACAGAATCTCATTGGTTGAGGCTCTTCCAAAAGTCATGTCTAATGTGCATGATTTCTTTGTTCACGTGGCTGCTAAGGTAAATGAATCCTGTTTACAGGGATACTGGTTACAGATAATATTGTTCATGTGTAATATAAGTGGAGGTGCCACCTAGCATGTGCTTGATATTTATGGTTTCGATTTTGCTACTTTGAACAAATGAAATTGCTTGTTTTTTCCGTTCAATTTATGGGCTGGCTTTATTTGACTATCTTGTGGCATATTTCACACCTTTTTTAGTGTTGCAGGTTGAGAGTATTCATCAATATATTGAATCCATGAAAACTGCTTATCTTGCTGATCAACGCTGTCGAGGGGATGTTAATGATCCTTTTCTTGAGGCTGATCGACGTGAAACAGCCAGACAAGAAGCTGCTGCTAAAAGAGTACATCCAACACTGCATTTGCCTCTAAGTTCTCAGCCATCAACCCAAGTTGCTGGGTTATTTGCCAGCTCAGCAACAACAGGAGCATCAACTGTGCCACAGACATCTGCTGCAATCTCAACTGCATCATCTGGAAGTGGTTTCTCACTTTTCAATACACCATCATCTGCTCCTTCTGCTTCTATGCCAGCATCTTCATTGTTTGCAACACCAGCTTCTGCCCCGACTTCCTCTCTATTTGGATCCACAGCTGCTGCTACTCAAGCATCCCTCTTTGGATCTGCTTCAACTCCATCTTTGTTTAGTAGTACTCCAGCATTTGTTTCTACTGTATCTGCTGGGGCTTCGCTTTTCTCAACGCCATTTGCTTCAGGTATCTCTTTTATCATTTTGGCAGTTATAGTTTCTGAGGGGCATTTCAACAAGGAAAATGCTAATTTCCTGCTATTTACATGTTTATAACCAAGAAAATGTTGTTCACAATAGATGGACCTTCTTTTTGTTCTTTCAGAATTTTACGAGTATTACAGGTACATCTGTAACTAACTAAATGTGGAAGAAGTTCAATGCAAAACTATAGTGCTTGTAGTAACACAACTATAGCTTTGTGGGGAATTGACAGTTTGGTTGTTTCTTTGAAAGTGTTTTGGAGATTTCTAATAGCTTTTTCTGAGTAATTAGATTTCTCATTTGTGTTATGCAATCTTCCATAGACATTATGATCAACAGCTTAAGGAGCAAATACATGCATTCAAAATGCTTATTTTTGAGATGGTCAAGCAGTATTTACAGGGTTGCCAAATGACCTAGCTAGTCTGTTTGTTTAGGGCCATGAGTAAGGTTGAAATGCAAGATTGGTACTGAAATGCACTGGTTTAACTTTTCACCATAACATGTTGATGCTATACAGCATTCTTTTTTAATTTTTCAGAGATGCCATTAAAGTACTTATGATGAAGCACACATCATACTGGGTAATATGCAATGCATGGTCAATACAATGTTGGCAACTCAGGATTTTTGTTTAACTTACTGCTTTCTTAATCCAAATTTGGTTTTGTGCTGTAATTCTGAGGTCCTGCACTGAAGTTCTTGTTTTTCTGCTTTTTTTTGTGCAAATAAAGCTGTCTGAAAGGCCAAAGAGGACATTGTGGAAATTTGATACTCATGCATTTTTGAAACATTTTGAGATTGGTGGCCAAGATTTTCCTAATACAATGTTGTTTCATTTCTTCAGGCCCTGCAACAGCATCAGGTGCAAGCTTTGGAGCAGCATCTGTGAGTATATGTATTTTCTTTTCTTTTTTGGGATATTTATGTGAATTTTCCTTACCTTAAATGTATTCTTATTTTCCTGATCATGTTCCTACATCAAAATAAAATGTTTAAAACTTCTTGTTGTCTTGTATCACTTATAGTCTTCAAGCAAATGCTTAATTCTACTGTTACTAAGAATTATGTATTTTGTTTTTAATTAGCAGAAATTGTCAAGGCCTAAGTCGCGGACAGCTCGGAGATAGTCAGTGGTTTCTCTTCATGCAATCATGTGGCAAGAACTCATTCATCAGACTATATTCATCCTTACATATATGAGAAAGATCCGTGTCAATCCTGTCCAGTTTTTCAAGTAGAAAGGTGGAAGATGTACTTTCCTTGAGGCAAGCTGATAATGCAATGAATGCTTAGACACCACGGTAAGCATACACAATGAAGAAGGAAATTTGTTTGCACCATGAAGCTTATGCTTTTTGTGTTGCTCGATCATGAATGCTATAAGGTGCATTTAACAGTTTAACATTGTAGAGTATTGACATCAACCTACATTCTGGACATTGATTCTTATTTGGGTAAGGAAACTGTATTTGGCGTTGCTTGGACTGTGTAGCGTAGCGTTACATTGTCTGTGTGATTACTAATTGTTGCTTTGTATTTTTTCCTGTAAACTGATAATGTAATATCTTCATTGTCAATATTTTGCTTCATGAGTTGGGTGTATTTTGGCTTATCCTTTCTATTTTAGACTGCTGTTTATGAAAAATTCAACTTGTCCTGTATATTTTCATATTAAGTTTGAGTTTATGCTGGTTTAAATATGTTTGGACTGCCATGCGGAGCAGTTGAACAAGGGTTGAATGCATTCTACTAACCAATTATGTTGTCCATTAATTTTCTGCGAGTATTTTCTTAATTGAAACAACAAGACAATTCACATTATATGCCTTAAATAATTGTTGAAGCATGGACCCTCCTGTGATAGATTAAGATGTGATTCAGGGAGTCTTTTTTGCTGTTTAGTGGTGTTCATGATGTGGTATTCATGGTGAACGAACTCTTGGAGTCTTGGGTGCTTCGTATAGAGAATCATTGTCATTGATGATATGGGATGTTTGTTGAATGTCTATGAATCGGACCTGGAAGTTATGGATTTAAATAATTTTTCTAAGATTAAATTGTTGCTTGGTTATTAAGATATCAGTTATTGCCTGCTGTGTTCAATGATCGAGTTCTCAATTGATGGGATCAATATGATGGTTATTGTACTGAAATGCCATGCTTGGATGTGTATTGTTGATTGTCATTATCAATCACTACTCGGTTTGGATTGGTGAAAATAAGACTCAATATGCTCAGCTTAAGAAAGGGACGGTGGAAGTTTTTTAGTAACTGGAACAAGGCATTTTATGTGCATGATGCATTGGTTGTCTTGAGCCACGATATGACATCATTGGCTATTTTTACCATTCTTGATGATTATCACGTATCACTATATTCGGCTGCTTTCTTTTTGTTAGCTGCACGCTGAAATCCTTCACAGCTCGCAGAGTTGAGGGAAATGTTATTTTATACCTATGTATCGAAGAGGTACGAACCATGCAGGATGGCGCCTCGATGACTTGACAGCAGTTTGTAACGGACCGTAGATAGTCTGTTTTAGGTGCAATTCCAGAGTCTTAAGTCACTCCTTTTCTTAGAGCAGTACGTGTGACATGTATGTAAAGATGTGAATCGAGATGTGTCAGTTAAAGTTCAATTTTGCTTTTAATGCAATTAACCTATTTTTTTTCCTTTCGATTACATCGTGTTACAACTTAAAAGAAACTGAAATACTAGTATTCATATTATTTCTGATTGCCAAAAAAAAAATAAAAAGTATTCATTTTAACTTCCTTTAAGAATGTTATGTAGTTGTGTCATGTTATATTGAAAAGTGTGGAATTTCAAGTCCTACATGGTAGGCATAGAGAGCAGTCTTTTAGTTCTACACTTAGAAGATGCCGATTTGATCCTCTCTCCAAACTTCATTTCCATCTATAGTATAATAAAGTTAACCAACATTTGAAGTAAATCATTTTGTAATAAATTTCTATTTATTGGTTCAACCCAATTTAATCCGAGTTGGATGTTCTAACCTTTGATCCCTCCTTTTTTCTGGATCAAGGTATGATTTGATGTTGATAGCATTCAAATTTGCACCATGAGATTTAGTGCTTGCTCTAAAAGTTGTAAGAGTTTCGAGCCTAGTGCTATGTAGACCCAGGCAAAGACCTTAGATCAGGCTCAACCTGGTTGGAGTTGCCCAATTATGGGTCCCCAAAGAGATGAATTGGACTGGTCTGTGGGCCCTTGTTTCATGCTGCTTCATTGGAATTGGAAAAATCAAAACTTTTTTCCCTTTTCCTTTCCCTTCATTTTATTTTAGTTATTAATGTCATGTTGGGAACTTTGCGGATAGAGATTATGGATTAGGAATATCATCAAAGATGTCAGGTTGTTTAGTATAGTTATTCTGATACTTAAATAGTTGTTTAGTATAGTTATTCTGATACTTAAATAATTGAATTTATGATGATAAAGGAAGCAAGGATATAAGAGTGAGTCTAGGTGGATTTTTTGTAGGGGTGGACCTCTATTTACAGTGAAAGGAATGATTATATATCTGGAAAATGGTGTACTCAAATGTCGCTAAACAAGAAAGTGTATCTTCTTAAATTAGGTAGATCTAAGATTTTTGGAAGTGATGTGATATGCGATAGGTTAACAATCCCATATAAGTTCGAGTATTTGGCAAATTCCCTTGTTGCTTCGTTACTCAAGCTTTGTAAGGAGAGTTTCAACCTTTTGAGGACTTGCGCATGAATGCCATGTGTAGGAATAATGCTTCAAGTACGACTCTTGAGCAGGGATAGCTTGGGTTGTAGTGTAGAGGTTAGATTTAGATTAGAGGTTTTAGGAGATAAGTTAGGCTTGCACTTTGTTAAGTCGAATATGGGCTAACGAAAGTTGACCTATGATCCACATAGGTCAGAATAGGATTCAAGAGCTAGTTTTTAAAATAGCCTATCAATAATTAGTGCTTTATAATTTCTCTTTAGCCAAATGATTAATCCATTAATTAATTACAATTGCACATAATCACTTTCGATATTTATTTATTTGATGACATGTATATATAGGAGTGTTACTACCATTGCAAGATATTGCAATATGGGAAGTAGACTAAGTAGTACTACTACCTCATATCAATACAAAAAAAAGTAATACAACAAAATAACTAAAATGTAGAAATTATTTGGGGAAGAAGGGGGTGAATTAATATTTCTAAATTTTTGAAAAAATTTTTGTTAAACAAAAATAAAATTACCCCTCTTAATAACTTATAATGATGAACAATGATATTTAACAATTTAATACGCAAAAATAAAATTGCAAAATTAAAAGAGTAAGGAAGGAGAAAATCAGGTAAAGATTTTATAGAGTTTCGGCTTTCTATCTATTGTTTTCTTTTAGCTCCATTGTTGGAGCCTGGTTTATTTCACCAGTACCGTTCCACTTGATCCATTAAATCAAATCACAAATAAATCACAATCATTTATCACAATGACTTTACAACACTCTATTCTGCCTATTTAGCCTCTCTTCAATTTAAGCTAATACAGATTTATAAAGTACAAATTATTTTTTCTCTACAACAAAGTATAGAGATTACAAGTGAAAATAAAAGTACAAGTTTTAAATAATTTTGTACTTGAAAGAAATAGTACTTGTTGTAGAATTTTGATTCGGTGCAGCTTTTTGAAAAAGTATCTAAAGAACTTTCTAAAGTTTTTTAGAAGGTAAAAATTGGTCAAGAATTTTTTGTGCAGTGATAGTATTTCTTTAGAGTTGTATATCTACGTTTTGAATCTTTTTTCCTTTTATATTGATTTTTTCTAACAGCTAAAAGTCTGAAGATTTTCTTCACTTCCATAATTATCCAACCGTTAGTTGTTTTAGATAATTCATTGGATATTTTTATGAGAAGATCTCGGTCATTTGAAAATTCAAAGTTGATTCTCCTTATCATGTTTAGATTAATCTGTAATTGCTAGATAAGCTTTGAAAAAAAAATCTGCTTTAGTTAACTACTTACGGATAAGCCTTATATTCAAAATTTAAGATCCCATAAAAACCAATTCAACCTTATCCTTATCCAATGTAGTACATATCTTGATTTTTTCAAATATATTTTCTCTAAAAAATAATCCCTATAAATCTTAATTCCATTTTTAGTGAAATGGGATTGAGTGTATTTTTCTAATACATTTAATCTAGTGGAGTTAGGTATTGCTTAATTTGAATATGATTTAAATTAATATTTCATGTAATTTTTCCAGACCAACCTTATGAATAACCTTCTGAAGAGTATCAACCTTCTTTTCTTAGAAGTCTTTGAACTAGCTTTTGAAGTAGGGTACTAATTCTTCTTATAAGAGTTTCTATAATATTTTCTGAAAACATTTCGGAATAGATTATTTTCAAACAATTTTAAGCTTCTGATTTAAATTTGAAAAAATCGACTCAATTTAGTTTTGCAAAAATTAAACTTTTTAAAAATCCTTTTGTAAGCCTGCATTTTTAAAGATTTATTAGATTTTAACCATTTTTGTTATCATTAAAATATATCAGAGATATCTAATATTCTTTCTCTTTTTGATAATAACAAAAATGTTATTATAAAACTAGATCACAAAAAAATATATATATTCACAATCACATATTCGTACATCATACAATGTTTATCTAATGTAATGTATTATCTAATGTAATGTAATATGAGTGCGGTTAATTGTGGTTTTTCTCTCCCCCTTTTTTATTATCATTTTGAATAAACTCTCCCTTAATCTTTATAAAATGCGCAAATTTGAATAAATAAAATCTCGAGTGCAGAAATAACAAAACATAAGAGATCAAATTTCATTGATTAACTAAGTTCAAAAACAGAAATGACAAGTCTACATATGGACAAAAAACAAAACAAATAAGATAAGGTTTTTGCTAGTAAAAGAGAAAGAAAAACATAAAAGCAACCATTTTTTGGATTTTTTCATGGTTAAGAACAGGAGTGGAGGCTTGAAGTGTCTTTTTTAGGGGATTGTGGTGAAATGACTAGAGTCTTTTCTGAAGTTGGAACAAGATCAAGAACATTTTGATTGATTGGTTGAGAGGAAGGATCAGGTCTTAGTGGTGTGATAGGAGTATGTGAAATAGGAACAGATGGTTCTTTGGTGGGAAAATGAAGTTTAGATGTAGGTTCAAATGGTTCATAGGTTTAGTGCTATGTACGGGGTTCAGGATAAATAGAATTATATGCTTGTTTAGGAAGATTGGTTTCTAGAACAGACTCCTTAATCCAAGCCTTGAATAAGTCTTTCATGCCAATCATTTGATCCTTGACAAACTTTTCTACAATAGCTTTGATTCCTTCAAAAAGCTGTTCCACAAAAACTACGGGTAAGCACGGTTTCGTTCAGTATTGTTTAATCCCTTCCCCTTACTGAATCGAACCTAATATAACAATTCTTTTTTTTTTTTAAGTCGAACCTAATTATACGGTTTAATTCATAAATTTTTTGAATCAAATTAAAACCAGTTTGGTTCAGTTTGATCTACAGTTCGAACCGTTTGTATTAAATTTTCATTAAACATTTTTATCTTCAATAACTATGAAATTTCAAATGGAATTTACTTAACTTAATCTTAATAATTAATACAAAATTATGGTAAAGAATAAAAAAATATGAAAAATTTAATGAAATTTATGAAGATTGATAGAAAAAAGTATAAAATAATTGCATAAATTTTTTTATTTAACTAAACGGTTCGATTCAAAACGGTACGGTTTGGTTCACTTCTCTGAATCGAATCGTGAATCATTTATACATAACTAAATCGAACCATAGACCAAACAGTTCTAAAAAAAATCGATTTTTCGGTTTGATTTAGTTTGGTTTACAGTTCAACCCACGGTTCACGATTTTTTTGCCCACCCCTAACAAAAACTAAGCTCTCTCTTTGTTTGTATTGAACAAGTTAGCTCTCAGAACTATCGAAATCTCCTTCTGAAACTGTCCTAGTAGGCTCTCTAAACTCAATGCCACCTGACCTTTTAATCAGTTTTCCTTTCTTCTTTAGTTCCTTCTTAGCTGGCTCCTTTCCTCTCTTCTTTTTCTTTCCAACTCCTTTTTCCTCAATGGTAATGACCTTGCTTTTCAGATTTGAAGGATGAACAAATATTCCCCTATTATGTGAATGCCACAGTTTGTCATTCATATAAATTCCCATCATCTTAAAGATTTTCTCACCAAGCTTGATAGGAGAAAAAGGGCAATTTGTCTCTCTTAGAAATTTTAGATTTTTGAAACTAAAAATGGCCATTAACAAATTTTCATATGGCCTCACATCTACATGTTACCACATGTGTTGTATCATTAACTTTAGAACATCTACTTGTTTCTTGCCCAATATTGCCAATATCACCAATGCATCTTCCCTAGTTAATGAAATTGCACTACCTTTCCTTGGTAGTATAAAAGAGTTAATAAACTTGTGAAGAATTCTTATTAACAATTCAAACTCTGTATTAAAAATATCTCTTCCTATCCCCAAATCGATTCCATCATTCAATTAAGTAAATATCTGTTCTTTTGTCAATTGTCCTATGCTTTCATCATAATTGAATTCTTTGATGCCAAAGCATTTCAGAATATCCTCCTTAGTGATTTCTATTCTCTGCCCTAGTACAATTAATTTCCATACTTCTTGATGTTTACTATCAAGTTTTCTATAAAACTCATCAATCAAATCTCCATATATTACTCTACGTAAATTAGTTAGACCACTTAAACCCAATCTATCTAAATAATCTTTCCAGTAAAAACCATTCTTCTCTAAGTATTTAGAGTTTAAATAAAATGAGTCTTTGATTGAAAGACTTTTACCTTTGACTGTATACCTCTTCTTGGGTTTCTCCTTTAAAGGGGTGATTGGGATATTAGCATTGGTTGATTTGTCTACTTTTTGGGAAGTCTTTGATTTCTTCTTGATTGAAGTAGACGTTTTAGATTTTTGAACAGATTTTCTTGGTCTCATAATAGGATCAAGTTTTGAAGGATCTCTTTCAAAAACATTTTCAGATGGTTTTTTCAAGGGTTTAGATTCTTCTGAATCAGCAACTTCTTCAAAAGAGCTAGATTCTTTATCATCTTAGATGACCTTTTGAACAGCTTTCTGAACTTGTTCAAAATATACTTCAGAGGTGTTCTTCTGACTCACTTTTTGAATGCCCTCTTCTGAAGGTTCATCTTGGAGTTTAAGGGTTAGGGTTCTTTCAAATGATCTTTGGTATGTTTCAGGAGGATCTGATTGTGTGTTTGTAGGATTTATGGTTTTGGTTTCTTGTTCATTAAGAACAATAGGATTATTAGAGTCATTTTGAATTTTCGATTTAACTCCTTTAGCTGCAATGTGATTAGATTTTCTAAGCGCCATTGGTGTTGTGATGAGAGAAAATACGAGAGAGAGAGAAGAATAGGGAGAGTCTGATGAGAAAGAGGAAAAGTAATAGAAGAAATGAGACTTTTAAAGAACTTAAACTACTAATTTCATTAGCAGTTAGTTGAGAATTGTGGACCCACTAGGAACATGCTAATCACCCCCTAAGTGGATTTACTTAATGGACCTACTAAGGAAGATTTTGTGGACCTACTAAGAACATGCTAAAGCTTACAAAGTTTTTGTGTACAGCAGATTTCAAGGGAACTTGTTCGTGAAAGAGAAACAAAACATCCATGTAAAATTGAATGAAAAACAAAATTAGAAAAAGGGATTACAAACACCTAGTTCATTACTAATGAACTCAAATCTCAATTTATCTAGAGGTTTAGTGAAAATATCAGCAAATTGATATTCAGTTGAAACAAAATCAATACTTACATCATTATTTACAACATGATTACGTATGAAATGATGCCTTATTTCTATGTACTTTGATCTTGAATGATGAACATGATTTTTTGCTAAATTGATAGGACTCGTGTTATCACATTTTATGGGAATATTTTTATAACTTATTCCATAGTCATTTAATTGTTGTTTTAACCAAAGAATTTGTGTGTAACAATTCCCCAAAGACATATATTTAGCTTTTGCAGTTAAAAGAGCAACTGAATTTTGTTTCTTGAAAGACCAAGAAACCAATTTATCTTCTAAGAATTGATATGTTCTTGAAATACTCTTCTTTTCTATTTTGCAACATACATAATTAGCACCTAATATCCTATAAGATCAAAATTTTTACTTCTAGGATACCAAATTCTCAATTTTGTAGTGCTTTTTATATATTTAAAATTCTTTTTGACTGCAGTTAAGTGTGTTTCAGTTGGTGAATTCTGAAATCTAATACGTACACAAGTACTAAATAAGATATTAGGTTATGAAGCAGTTAAATACAATAAGGATCCAATTAAGCTGTGATAGAGTTTTTCATTTACCTTTTTGCCATTACCTATGATGTCAAGCTTTATTGATGTACTCATAAGTATTGAAGAATCCTTAGTATTTTCAAAACCAAATTTATTCAATATTTGTTCGGTGTACTTCTCTTGGTAAACAAAATTGCATTTTCTAATTATTTGATTTGTAATCTCATGAAGAAGTTTAATTCACCTATGAGTGATATCTCAAATTCTGCTTCTATCATACTTGAAAATTCTTGACAATATATTTCATTAGTTGCACCAAAAACAATACCATCAACATAGATTTGTACAACTAGCATATCTTCACCAAAATGTTTCATAAAAAAGTGTAGTATTTACTTTTCTTCTTTGAAAGTCATTTTTAATCAAAATTTGACTTAATCTATCATACCAAGTATGAGGAGCCTGTTTAAGTCCATATAAAGCTTTTCTTAGTTTAAACACATGATCTAATTTGAAGGGATCTTCAAATCCAGGATGTTAATTAACGTACACTTCTTCTTTTATGAATCTATTGAGAAAAGCACTTTTTACATCCATTTGATACAGCTTAAATTTTTTTAACAAACAAAAGCAAGTAGCAATCTTATAGCTTCCAATCTAGCAATAGGTGCATAGGTTTCATCATAATTTATTTCTTCTTCCTGTGAATAACTTTTAGCTACTAAACGTGCTTTATTTGTAATTATTTTTCCATGCTCATCCAGTTTGTTCTTAAATACCCATTTAGTTCCAATGTTGACTTGTTTTTAAGTCTTGGAACTAAATTCCAAACTTGATTTCTCTGAAATCGACTTAGTTCATCTTGCATGGCCAAAATCCAGTTATTATCATTTAAGGCTTCTTCTACTAAATGAGGTTTAATTTAAGAAATAACAATAAACTGATTTTCAAAATTCTGTAAGCTTGATTTTGTTCTTATTCTAGAACTAACATTACCAATTATAACTGTAGGAAGATAATTGGTTTTAAATTTTAAAGTTGATAGAGGTTTACGAAAGTGTTCAAAACCTTCTGACTTACCTTTTGAAGGTTTTTCAACAAACCTTGTATTAGCTTCTAAAGTACCTTTTGATACAGATTTTGTTTCGATTCCATCAAGCATCTTAGAAGCTTCTGAAGTTTGAAGGAGGTTTTGTTTTTCCTTCTTTTGAAATAGGATGAACTGCCTTCTTTTTGCTTAAAGCAATTGGTATTTCATCTTCCGATTCTTTATGGATTGTTTCCTTAATAAATTTAACATTTATCGACTCTTCCACGACCTTTGTTTCTTTGTTGTATACTCTGTATGCTTTCGAGTTTAGAGAATAGCCCAAAAATATGGCTTCAACTACTCTCTCTTCAAATTTTCTCGAGACTGTTTTCTGTTTTCTTAACAAAACACTTACAACCAAATGTATGAAAATATAAAACCATAGGTTTCTTTCCTTTGTAAATCTAGTGAGTAATTTTATTTGTTAAGGGTCTTATATATACACAATTAATGATATAATAAGCTATTGAAGTTGCTTTAGCCCAAAATTGATTAGCTATACTACTTTCATTTAGAAGAGTTCTCGTTATTTCTTGGAAAGTCTTATTTTTGCGTTTAACTACTCCATTTTGTTGTGGATTATAGGATACAAAAAAGTTATGGATGATGCCTTTATCTTCACAAAATGAAATGAAATCAGAATTTTCAAATTCCTTACCATGATCAGTTTGTAATCTGATGATGGAGAGGCCCTTTTCATTTTTAACTCTTTCTGAAAATATTTCAAAACTTTTAAAAACATTACTTTTATGATGCAAAAATAAGATTGAAGTAAATCTAGAGAAATCATCTATTATGACAAGATCATATTTATTTCTTCCTAAACTTAATGTGTGAATGGGGCCAAAGAAATCTAAATGTAATAATTTCAAAGGTCTTTGAGTAGAAATAACCTTCTTACTCTTATGAGATGACGAATTCATCTTATTCTTCAAGTAAGCAGCGCAATGAATATTTTCATGAGCATATACCTTAGGTAAACTAAAGACTAAATTCTTTTTGGACAAATTATCCAGTTGATAAAAATTCACATGTCCTAGTCTTTTGTGCCAGAGCATAGCATTATCATTTATAGAAATAAAGTAGCTTTCAGATGAAACTTCAGATGGTTTAATTAGATAAACATTCTTTTTTCTTGAAATCTTCAAACAACTTTAAATCATCTTGATTAAACCCAACACATTTATTATGTTAAAAAACTATTCTGTATCCTTTATCATATAACTGACTTATACTTAATAAGTTATGTTTTAATCCTTTAACCAGCAATACATTTTCGATTGAATAAGGTACCAAACCAATTGAGCCTACCATAATTATTTTACTTCTACCATTGTCACCAAACTTCACATAATCATTTTCTTTCCATTCTAGATTTGTGAACAACGAAGCGTCACCGGTCATGTGTCTTGAATATCCACTGTCAAGATACCATGTTCCTTTTATCTTTGTTTCGAAGTCCTGCACACATTAAAGCATAATCAAATTTGTTTACAAACCCAACGAAACTTGGGTCCATAGGAATTTAAGCTCATGTTTTGAATTGAACCTTAGTTAATACCGAGCTTGTAATTTTTGAAAAAACAATATTTTTCTATATGACCTATTTTATTACAAAGAGAACAAGCATAAGATTTTTGTTGAATATACTTGTTACTTACTACTTTCCTTTGGTTTGGATTCTTTCTAAAATACCTTTTGTTCAACCTTCTTTTGTTGTCAAGATCCTAAAGGGGGTCTAGTAAGATTACCTAAAATTTTCATAACATATATACACCTATGATATGAAAACCACCTTGCAAGTCAGAGATTGTAAGACTTTAAATAATAAATCATTAAGATTACTGATTTTCAGGTAATTAATTTATTGTAACATAACATAACATAACATATAAATATAAATAACTATAGACATCCGATATCCCACAGTTCCTTAGAACCGCAGAGAATCGGTATCCCATACCAAATAATAAGACAGGATATACTAACATTATAAAAATATATATATATATATATACAAAAAAAAATTAAATTATAGTAAGTTTTAACATATGAATATTTTCTATAAAGGATGTTTATGTATCATCTAAAGAGTACTCAGCTACTTCTAATACTAGTATACATATCTTCATCTTGCACTTAGCACTCGAGACATATCCCAATCCCATCATAAGTAAACCTGTAAAGGTAACAAAGGGAGAATGAGCATAAAACAGCTCAGTGAGTTTGTCCCTCACCACTACTGTTCAAGCAAGTTATCATACATTATTATCACACATGCAAGTAAGCTATCTACATACAAAATGAATGTAAGCACGATGGATGTAAGCAACACATCCATAGGAGTCCGAAACTATAGAAGGTGTAGAATTACATTGTCTACACTTCGATTATCCCCTATATTTACCCGCACAGGGCACCTCGGCTTACCCACATGAGGCTGCTTAAGGGCATCACCCCTCTAGGCAACACTCGACTATTACCCTAGTTGAGAAAAGAGTTCTAATCCAAATTGGTGGATCCCAAACTAGGACCATCTACCATCTAAGGCTCTTTGGGTACAAACATGCGAGTCTTATCGCAACCAAAATTATCAAAGGCCTTACATGCACAATAAAGCAAGTCCTCTTGCTATCAATTGGAGATCTTATGCTAGTTTTGCTTTAACACTAAAATATTATTTATTGCTCTACGAGCCCTTATAGAGATCATACAAAAATATATTTAAGAGTAGAAATGCTTTTTCCAAAAACACTTCTCTCAAGATTCTTGCAAAGCTACCACTCTCCTTCATACCTTTACCGAGTCATAGACATGTGATGAGTATAATTGGTTATTTTGGTCTGGTACTTATATTTATCAATTTAAAAAGGTGATCACAACAAGCAAAGCAGTCATTCAGACATATAAACAGCAACAAGCAGCAAGCAGCAAAACCTCATACAAGTAACACGCATAAGCAAGGAGTAGATCATTAGAACTCCCTCACTTGGATTATTGCTTATTCTCTAAGCCTTTAGGGTTTCCAAAACTTGATATTGAATACTTAAGTCAAAATAGTAAAACTTATAAGTATTTTGAGAAGTCAGACTCCTTAGTTAACTAAAAGTCTATTGTGGTTTATCTAGTTTGCCCCAATATAACCCAAGTATAATGTATATAGGATTACCATACTCAATGAGATTAATAGTAACTATTTTCTTATATTAGTAAGTTATGAGACTTCCTTTATGAATTTTGTAACTTTTTTATTCTAATTCCGATATTTGCGAACTTATAGTCGTTTTTCATCGTTTTCGGATGCACGTTCACACGGTGATGTCCGTTGTGTTTTACGATATGGGCTAAAATTATTAAAATTTTAACTCATTGAAGCTTAATTATTCTCATTGCTTATGTTTATATCTTATTCTAGTATTTAATGATTTAATTAGCTATTAGATTCTTACACTTAGGGAATTTTACATTGGTGTTACTAATTTATACACTTGATTAAGTTTAATTCAATCTAAGAAGTGTATTAGGGTTTAAAGGATCTTTGACTCCTATGTACATGTATACATATATAGGTTATATTCTTATGTAATCTTATAATTTATTATTTTATAAGCTTATGCTTATGTCATCGTTTAGGTCATCAATCGCTTGTGTCATCACTTATATTATCATTTGCTTATGTCATAGCTTATGTAATCATTTGATGATATCATGGTTTATGTAATCATTTGATGATGTAATGGCTTATGTAATCATTTGATGATGTCATGGCTTATGTAATCATTCTTTACATATAAATATATATATATATATCCTTATGTATGTATATCCTTATGTACTCATACATATGTTATATACATACCTATACTTCTAATATACCAATATGTATACTTATGTACTTATACATATACTAATACATATACCTATATATACATACGGTGGCATATGTATTTTTATATGTATTTTCGTATGCCTTATTTGACCTCTTAAGAAATCTTCACAATTTCATCTTTTTTGTAATTTAAGGGTGTATTTAGCATGGTATATCTTCTTCCATGTGCTATGGCTATCCTACACTTCTAAGCATGAATATGAAGCTTCCTCTTCTAACAACACATATGCACATATTATACCAACTTTCTATACTAACTTAACTTATACAACTAACTATTGCATAAAATAGATAATCAAATGATAACATACCTCTTTCTTTATAATTTGGAAAGGAAAGCAAGTAGATATAGTAGATTGGTGTGTGGTGGTATTTAAGATTGTGAAAGTGAAATTTTGAAAAGTAAAGATGATAAAGCAAAGGGGAGTTCATGGTTTGAAATGAAAGAGGAAAAGGGAGTTGTTTTTGTCTCAAATTGTGTATTATAAATGAGAAAAGCAAAGTCTAGAAGAGGGAAAAGAATGGACAGCAAAGAAGTAGGAAGAAGGAAGAAGGAAGAAAAATTTAAAAGAAAAGAAAAGAAAAGAAATCATTACATAACTTAGATATTTTCTTATGTGAAAGTGACTTTTGTTGACTTTTCTAAATATTGACTTAGTCAACCTTTTGACCTTGGTCAACATGTGTTGACTTGGTCAACTTTCCAAAAGCATAAGCCATTTAGTATACATAATGTAGTAATTAAGGAAAATTAAGAGAAAAATTAAGGAAATTAGACATTTGGTGAATTGATTAGTAAAAATAGATGATGAGATCTTACTTTAGGTATTTATATCCTATATACATCATTTGGTCAGCAACTAGTATAATTAAGATGAAAAATGTCATTAAGGATATTAAGGTTTACTATATTTAATCTAAGCATCAACTAAACCCCTAACTTTATGTAATATTAACTTAGTTATATACTTAGAAGATGAATGTGATCTAGAATGCAATATCTTAGTTTCTAAGGGATCACTTAAGTATTTTAAATATTTATGCATGATTGAAAGTTATTTTTAGTTGTTTACCAATGAAATGGCAAAATATGGAAGATATATTATCACTTAAGGTTTTAGGGTAAATTATGGTGAATTAGTACTTTTATATCCTTAAAGTTATAGTTTTAGGGTTTTTATTACTTTAGGGCATAATCTCTAATGTTTTTATACATTTAGGGTTTAATATATTTGTACGCGATTAAGTCTTCGATTGTTATCTTAAGGTTTTGATGAGGTTTGAGGTTAACTTTTGCAGTTATATATACTTAAGGTTTTAGGATCTTCATCTGCGACTAGAGGTTCAATTAATAATTTAAAGTTTTTCATATTCACTTTAGGTTTTGAATTGAGATTTTAATCGGTTTTAAATCTTACTGGCTCTATTGACTTCAGGAAATCTTCTATAGTTTGGGCGTTTGATTCTATACTTAGAAAGCTAGATTTGTGGGGTTTACATTTGTACCCTTTAAAAGGATACTTGTTGTTCTTTTGAGAAAACCTTCTATTGCTCTTTTTGATAGGTTCGAACGTTTTTTTGTTTTCCTTACTTTTAATCATTTCTTACTTTTCATCTTTTGATTTAACAAAAACTATTTCTTTCTTTATCTTAGATGTTTCACCAAATTGAAAATCTAGTCCAGATTTTGAATTATCCATCCTTTAGCTAAAAATCAACATTTGTAGTTTTTTGTCACTTTTATCAAACTTGTGAAATGTATTCTTAATTGACTTAGATAGATCTTCCATACGGTTTTTCAATTTCTTAATTTCTTCTTTTAAAATTAGATTTTCATTAACTAAAGCTTCATAGGCAATATGCAGACCTTTGAAGTCATTTTTTAGAATAATTTTCATCTACTAGAAATTTATTAGCTTAACTAAGTGCATGTTTCTCAAATTTCAAAGTTTTTACCTCAGATTTAAGCATAAATATTTTGTTGCTTGACTTAGACAGGGCCTTGAGGGGTTTGTTAATTTTGGCACATATATCATCAGGTACATCTAGATCAGAATCAAAATCAGTTTCATAATCTACTTTAGAAAATGCCATAAGACATAAATTAACTTTCTTATATTCTTCTGAACCTTCTGATTTAGTTTTTGAATCCTCCAGATCACTCCATGTTGTCATTAGAGATTTACATTTCTTCTTGAATTTCTCCATTTTCTTGATCAATAGAGGACATTCGTATTTGATATTCCTAGGTTTCTTCCATTCATAGCAAATAATCTCCTTTTTGACCTTCTTCTCTTCTTTTTCTTTGATTGACTTCCCTGCATCAACAGACCGATTCTTATTAGTAGTAAACTTTTTAGTAAACGTTCTCTTACCCTTTTTTTTGAGCCATTCCTTAAGCTTTCTAGCTAGCAGTATTATGTTCTCATCTTCTTCTTTAGATGAATCTTTTTTCTTTTGAATCAGTATCTATTTCTTTGGATTTGAAAGCTATGGTCCTCTTCCTTGTATCTTTTGAAGAACCTTCTGATTTGAGAAAATCGATTTCATATGCCATGAGCTTGCTACGTAATTGACTCGGTGTTAATATCTTCAAATCACAAGCTTCCTCTATGGCTATTTTATTTGCATTCCAAATTTTGGGAAGAATTCTTAGCATCTTGCAAACTATATCTACATCACTAATAATTTTACCAAGAGAAGACAATTTATTAGTTATAGCAGTAAATCTACTGAAGGAGTCTTTGATTTCTTCACTAGGGAGAATTCGAAATGTTTCATGTTGTTGAACCAGCGAGTTGATTCTTATGTATTTGATGGTTTTCGTGCCTTCATAAGTTTACACCAAAGTGTCCTAAATATTTTTAGTTGTTTCATGAAAAGCAATTAGATAAAATTCAGAACATACAATAGTACTCAACAAGAGATTCTTAGTCTTTGAATTTAGTTCAACTTTGGTGATATCATCTCTTAAAGTGATGATAGTTGGAACTTTGAGATCTCCTGTGGAAATAATTTGCCAAGCTTGACAATCAAATGCCTTCACATAAGTCTTCATCTTGAATTTCCAATAAGGAAAATTAGTTCCATAAAAAAATGGTGCCTTGTCAAGTTGAACTATTAAACTACTACTTGATTTACCTATGATTTTTGAACTCTAAAAGATATTAGAGCGAGGCTTTGATACCAACTGTTGGTCCCGTATAAAATATCGCCCGGGGGGGGGGGGGGGGGGGGAATGGATATATCTAAATTTTTGAAAACTTTTTCGTTAAACAAAAATGAAATTATCCCTCTTAACAACTTATAATGGTGAACAGTGATATTTAATAATTTAATACACAAAAATAAAATTGTAAAACTAAAAGAGTAAGGAAGGAAAAAATCAGGCAAAGATTTTATAGAGCTTCGGCTTTCGGCCTTCTGCCTTCTACCTACTATTCTCTTCTAACTCTACTATTAAGGACTCGGTTTACATCATCGGTACCGTTCCACTTAATCCATTAAATCAAATCACAAACATTCATCACAATGACTTTACAACATTCTGTTCTGCCTATCTAGCCTCTCTTCAATCTAGGTTAATATAGATCTACAGAGTACAAACTATTTTTTCTCTACAATATAGTATAAAGATTACAAGTGAGAACAAAAGTACAAGTCTCAAATACTTTTGCACTTGAAAGAAATACAACTTGTTGTAGAACTTTGATTCGGTGCAACTTTTTGAAGAAGTATCTGAAGAACTTTCTGAAATTTTTCAGAAGGTAAAAACTGATTAAGAATTTTTTATGCAACAATAATATTTCTTCAGAGTTATATATCTACATTTTGAATCTTTTTTCCTTTTATATTGATTTTTTCTAACAGCTAAAAGTCTGAAGATTTTCTTTACTTCTATAATTATCCAACCGTTAGTTATTTTAGATAATTCCTTGGATATTTTTATGAGAAGATCTCGATCATTTGAAAATTTAAAGCGGATTCTCCTTATCATGTTTAGATCAATTCGTAATTGCCAGATAAGCTTTGAAAAAAAATCTGCTTTAGTTAGCTACTTACGAATAAGCCTTATATTCAAAATTTGAGATCCTACAAAAACTGATTGAACCTTATCCTTATCTAATCTAGTGCATATCTTGATTTTTCCAAATATATTTTCACTTAAAAATAATCCCTATGGATTTTAACTCCATCTTTAGTGAAACTGGATTAAGTGTATTTTCCTAATACACTCAATTTTGTGGAGTTAGGTCTTGATTAATTTGAATCTGATTTAAATTAATATTTTACGTAATTTTTCCAAACTAACCTTTTGAAGAGTATCGGCTTTTTTTTCTTAAAAGTCTCTAAACAAGCTTCTGAAGTATTGTACCAATTCTTTTTATAAAAGCTTCTATAATACTTTCTGAAGGCTTTCCAAAATAGACTATTTTCAAACAATTTGAAACCTCTAATTTGAATTTAAAAAGATTTACTTAACTTAATTTTGCAAAAATTAAACTTTCTGAAAATCCTTCTATAAGCCTACACTCTTAAAGATTTATTAGCTTTTAACCCTTGTTGTTATCATTAAAATACATGAGAGATATCTAACAATTGGGATGTGGCAATTATGTGATCAAGTAAATCAATTGAAATATATGTATATGCTTGTTATATATGATTGTTGCATTAGTTATGTAAGTCATATGTGGTGTGGCATATGCATTGTGTATGATTTAAGAGATAGTTACTTGTTTGGTTTTGCTCATCCGATTTAGGGAATCTTTTTTTTTTTCTATAATTTTTTTCTTATTGATTGAATAAGAAGGAACTTAAGATCCTACGATTGTGTCTTGTGCACTTTGTATAAGTTTGGGATGGATTGTGATGCTCTTCAGTTTTAAGGAATGATATCTATATAACATTTTGATTGCATATGGAGCTTTCCATTTTCTAAAAAGTAAGAAAATGGGAAATCCAATCGGTATGTTATTAAAGTGGACATAAATAACATCTATAGAGTTTAATATTAATATTATAGCATAAAAATTAATCTTTACACTTTGAGATTACCTCCTTCTCCTTACATTCCTCTCTTGATCACCTCATTTGCACTATTTAAGTTATTTTTCTTAGTCACATGTGTTGTGACTACATGTAGAATGTATGTAACCTTTCACATTTAGACCTCTATACCTACATTTTTTGGTGACTCCATTAAGAAGGGGAAGCTTGACACTTACGCAATGGTACCTCCAAGAAGAAAGCTAGTTGATCATATTGACATTAGTAGTTAAAAGTAGGATGCTGCTACTATCATGATTGAGCAACTTCCATTAGCAACTAGAGATACAAATGAGGAAAATGATGTGCAAGAAGGTCGACTTGATAATGTGCAGACAATGTGTGAGTTTCAAGAAGCTACTTAGGCATTGAATCAATTTTTTGTGATGTTTGGTCAACATGCTCTTAGCTTGGTTGCTATAGTTGCCATGCAACAAACTACAATTCTCTTAAATCTTGTCAATGTAGTGCAATAACTACAACATGTCCCGAAGGCAACTCAACCACCTAATCCTCCTCTTAGTAATGAACAAAATGCTCTAAGTGTTGAGGAGTAAGTTCATGTGTTAGAACCTGTAGCTAAATAGCATCCTCAATTGGAAGTGAAGAGCCTAGGAATTCAAATTGGAGGGTTGTCATATTTACATGTTACTCCATGTGTTGTGATTGTTGCACCTACAAACCTTCCTAGCTCTACTCCTGTCATACCAACAAAGGGTAAAATGTTTGCTTAGAGGGATTTGTTTGTTACCAAGGAGGACTTGGATGTATACTTGAAGGAAATCCAAGCAAAGCCTATAATAGGGTTGCTAGAGTTGAAGTTGCCATATCATCCACACATCATTGCAAGGCCTACCTCAAGGATTATGTAAGCCCAAAATTCCTCTTGTTCAATGGTAAGAAGGAAAGTGTTAAAGAACACTCGAAATTCATTGAGACCTTGGAAGTGTATAGGCATGATGACGATTAAAAGTTGAAAGTGTTCTCTAAATAGCTTACAGAGAAAGCATATACTCTTATTAGATATACAAGACGTTTGTGATGAAAAAGAGTTGGCCAAAATCTATATTCATGGAATGTTTACTGAATATGTGGTGTATCTTGAGAATCTTTCGTTGGTTTTCTTTACTAAGGTAGTTGAAAACATGTGAAGGAATAACAATTTGGTTCCATGATAAAGTAGTGAAATAAAAGATTTAGTAAGCATGCCTCATTGATAAATGTAGCTTGGGGAGAGGCTTAAAGGAGAGTGACAAACTTGCAAGTTCTAAACTATCATTGATGTACCCATGACCCATGGCTAAGGTATAGGCGATGCTTGATCAATGGTTGTATGACATAAACATAAAGCTTTTGAAGGTTAAATGTCTGCCTACGAATGAAGAAAAAACGATCCTAAAATTTTGCAAATTTCATAAGAGCATCGGTTAACCTACAAGGGATTGTGGGACTTTGAAGGAGATATTTAATGAGCGAGTTCAACGTGGAGAACTAATTATTCAAGACGATAATGTTAGGAACAATTTGCTTCTGGCTTATAACAATCTAAGGGGTATTGTAAATGCCATTAATCATGATCCCATAATGATGTAGGTAACTAATCCACAACATGTCGAAAATCACAAAGATAAAGGAAAGTTAACCGAGGCTCATGAAGATGAGTATCCGGTTATTATCACAACACTATCAAAGATTGGTAATTTTAAAAATTTTTTTAATTTATAGGGATTCGATGAGAAAGCTTGGCTTACAATAGTGATTGTACTCATGTACATTTTGTAGGGCAAATACGTAGGGTGTAACCTATGAAGAGAATGACTATAGCACATGAAAATGCAATCTTGTTCACTAGTACGGAAATGTATGTGAAGAACTTTAATCATAATCACCCATTAGATATGGAAGGGTGCTTGATGGCTATCTAGTTAGGGGACATTCATTGAGAATGGTTTGTCTTTGAAATAATGCTTATGAGTATATTTAAGGTCACTAGAATCATTATTTGGCATTTAGTCAAAAACCCATATCAATAAATGACTTTAGTTATGCTCTTATCGATTTTGTAGGGTATGTTAATATCGATCTCAAGGTGAGCCTATTCATAACACCATCACGTTTCATGTGATCAATGCACTTATGTGATATCATTTGCTCATAGGCAAAAAGTGGTTGCATGATCACAACTTAATCCCTTCAATACTACATCAATGAATGAAAGGGTATTAGAAGGAAAAAGATGTGTTTATTTCATTTATGAAGAACCCTTTTAAACAATAGAGTCATATTTAATTGGAATGGCCTTCTTTGATGAGTTTGCTAAAGATGGAGAAATTACTATGGTTAAGCCATGGTGTGCCATTACCTACATGGGAAGAAGTTCAGGAAGGCCAATGGAAGAAAAAAAAAAAGATGCATGGTTGTCATGGAAGAAAAAAGAAAAACAAACAAATTAATGGAATTGAAAGTTTTATTAGGGAGGATGGACAATGCATGTATCGCTTGTGATAATTTCAAGGGTTTAAGGAAGTATGCCTCTCTTCTTTCATCCTATACTGGTGTAAGAAGTTTAAACCACCTTATCCCCCGACGACCAACTAAAACTGACAGATGTAAGATCAAATGAAGCCTTAAAATAGAAGAATTGGATCTAATGCTACTAAGAGAGTCATGGTGGCCAATCTTCATAAGTAAGAGTCTTTTGCAAGAAATAGAAGTCCATATTGTTGACTTATTGAAAGAATTTAAGGATGTGTTTATGTGGATATACGAATAGATGCCAAGATTAGATCCCAATCATGTGGTGCATAGATTAATTCTCTCTAGGAGTTACACTTGTAAAATAAGGACAGCAGGTCTTCCATTCGGAGATCGAGGTGCAAATCAAGCAAGTGATCAAGAAGTTATTATAAGTTGAATTCATAAAGGCAATTGAATACCTCCCTTGGCTTACTAATATTATTTCTATGAGAAAAAAGAATGGGTAGATAAGGATAGGTGTAGATTTTCAAGATTTAAATAAGGCTTATCTCAAAGATGACTTCCCTTTGCCAAACGTTGATACTTTGATAGATCCAAACGTGGCAAATGAATTGTTTTCATTTATGGATGGTTTTAGAAGTTATAATCAAATTAAGATGGCAATAGGGGATGTGGAGTGTACTACCCTTCAGACATTGGTAAAGAACTTTTATTACACCATCATACTATTTAGACTTAAAAATGTGGTCCCCTACATACTAAAGGGTGATGACCACCATATTTCATGACATGATGCATGATTTCATAGAGGACTACATTGATGATATAGTTACCAAGTCTAGAAGAGCACTTGATCATGTGATCTATCTATAGGAAGTTTCTAAATGGTGTTGGCAATACAAGCTTTGCACAAATCCTTTTAAATTTGTTTTCGGAGTTTATTCGGGGAAGTTTCTTGGGTTTGTTGTCTATAGGAAAGTAATCAATGTTGATCCTGTGAAAATCTAAGCTATAAGGTCCATGTCTTCCCTTACTACAGTTAAAAACTTTTATAGGCAAGGTCTCACATATTAGAAGGTTTATGTTCGCATTAGCAGAGATTTCTTACTCATTACATCAAATTCTGGAAAAAAAGAACTTCATTCAAATGAGAGCAAGTCCATGAGGACGTGATTTAAAAGATTAAGATAATCTTGATCTCTCTCCAAATTATGACCATGCTGATCAAAGAACTACAATTGATGTTGTATCTGACCTTCATCGATAGATTTATTGGGGCTTTACATGTGCACAAATTGGATGGCCAAGAGCGATTTGTTTGTTTCTTGAGCCAAACACTTCAAGAAAGCAATGTCAACTATCCAGCTTGCGAAGAGCACTATTCACGTTAGTATTTGCCACGCAAAAATTAAAGCATTATTTTCTAATGCACAAAATCAATTCGTTTACCTGCTCGGATCCAATCAAACACTTGCTGTCACGACTAGCTTTGTTTGAATTTGAATATTTGTTTATAAATTTTTACCTACATTTATAAATACCAAACTCGTCTCTTTAAACATGTGGATATAATTCAAATCACTATTAAGGTACCCGATTGACGGTGTCCATAGTTGAACAGAAACCATACAATTCTTGTTGGATGATTAAAATTAAAACATGGTAATTAAGTATATTGATAGTTAGAAACCTCAAGGAAGGTAAGGAAATAGGGGCATATCACGACTAAAACAATGGACAAATTTCACCTTCCTTTCCTTCGTTTTAGGTGTATGAGTAGGCTGCAATCTGGTGATGTTCCCGTAGCATGCTATTTGTTGAACCATGAATGTGTAAATTCAAATTGTTGTAACTAACGTTTTGCAATTTACACACGGCTTGCGGACCCTGTCTGTTTCTGAGGATGTAGTCAACTCTGTCTCATTGTCTTAATGTTTCCTTTTACTTCTTTTTTATTTTATAATTGTCATGCTCAGCCAAGCTTCTTTTTATCACATTATACGTTTAAAGTTTAATATTGCTAAAAAGGAATTTAGTCGAGCTTTCACATGTCAATATTATTACCGTTACCATCTTTATGAGAATATCATAGTAAATAACGTGATTTCTTAATGAATTAGTAAAATAGAGTGGATGCCATGATGGGGATACGCTTTAGATTGTATGTGCGAAAAGATATAAAAAGAACAAGAGAAGATATGAACAATGAATCATATCTTGTACTTAATTAGATATGCGTTTAAGAAAGAAAACAATACGGAAAGGGAGTAAACAATCTTCAATGTTTTTCTTACTTGATGAAATTTGAATGACCGGTCATTACATTCGGATTCTAGATTACCTAAAAATGTAAAAAGGAAGATTTATCCTTTAGATGTAACACATATTTATCAATTAAAAAAAAGAAAATTATATAAATATGAATTATATAAGATTAACTTTATAAATGCCAATGTTAAATCACATTTAGAAGATGCTATATTAAAATTTACAAAAAAATCGCATGTACAAGCTGTTTCATATTATTTCTTACTGTTGACTTGTACTGCATCTCTTAAATGCGACATACGTACACATACTAATGTTGTACGTCAAACTTGCGACATACCTTATAGTAATGTAGCATATTCTACATAGACATGTCTACAATCTTAATATTACATGCACAACATGAGATCTAACATTAATATTTCTATCATATATTTTTATATAGTTAATATTTGTATAATATTTATATATTTTAATAGTATATGGTTGGGTTCTTGTAGTTGGCTGATCACATGCAACATAGGAAACGTTTTAAGCTGACAACATATGGAGTAATGTAGTTAGGAAGAGGTGTAAGAGGAAAAACGGGTAAACTCGGTATCTTGAGTACGTGCATGTAATAGTGGATTGGATTAGATGTTATTGATCTTTCTTGGATCGTTCTTGATAAAATTGCTTGTTTGATTTTCTCTAGAGTGATTTTAGTAAAGTTCTGGTGTTTGTTTTAAGCTTAGTAATGTTTTGAATAAATCAAATGAAAAGAGAGACCTCCTATTTATAGAGTTTAGAGATTAATCTTGTCCATCGGATGGCTTTAAGATGGATGGTGGAGATTGAGTTCCCAGCTTATTTTCTCCTTTAGCCTTTATAGACTTGAATATGGGCTGAAGGATACTTAAGGCTTATGGTAGCTAAAGAAAGCCCATCATTATTCTAATTAAGCCTAAATATCAACTAAACCTCCTCAAGGCCCAATAAGACCAAATGAAGCCTAAACAAAGTCTAAAGAGGCTTAGAAGGACCATTTTAGAGTCTTCTTTTTGCGTGTGAGATAACTAAGTAAGGTCGACAACGGAAAACCTAGTCTAGCGATCCCTAACATAAGCTTATCAAGTTGGATCTCCCTAAAATATCTTTAATCGGACTGATTTTCTAGACTTTATAACTAGCTCAGGATATCGGTTCATGGTATTAAATTGGATTAAAAACTCAATTGCTAAAATAACCCTCTATATTTTACCCCCTGACCAAAAGTTTCTTGAATACAGTCAAGGGGATTTTCGGTATTTTTAGAAATTGTTTCTTCTAATGTTGTGGAGATGTATCGGATATTAACTTTGCTTGCTTGATCACTTATAATATCAATAGAAGTGATGATTCTTTTAAATTTTTAACAGTTATTAATTTGCTTCCAAAATACCATCTTGCATTCATAGCATGGGATCAACAACTCGGCTTTTCCTCTTCTTTCCATGAGGCTTTGTAGAGAAAAATAAAGTCAACAAAGCATTTGTAGAAATTTGGTCTCTAATAATACCTCATTTCTCAACATTGCATATATATATCTTGTCCATAACGATAAATAGGACAGCACTGTCGTGAAAGATAATAGAGCTCTGCAGTGAAGCAAAACAAAATGATATGTTGCGCTATGTAGGAATAGCTTGGGGGTGTAGGGGCAACACTCTCGTGGTATGCTATAGACTTCCTTTTCAAATTGTTACTTTATTTTTTCCTTTCCACATATTCTTAGGTATAGAAATAAAAAAAGTATCTTCCTTCATTATTTGAACACCATATCTTCCGATTCCATTCATATCTCTTTTGAATCTTTCTTTACATTTTAAAATCTTCTTCATATCAATCCAATTTCATTTTTTCTCATGTCAAGTCAACTCTACATATTAGTATCGAGCAACAACTTTCATCTTTGTTTTTCCATGATTCATTCTTCATTTATTTTTCATCTATGTATGTGCATACAATATGATTTTCCACTTTTTCCATGAGCAGCTTCTAGTATTCCTTTTGTAAATAATTTCCCATACAAAATGGCCATTTGACTACCATTTTCCCCTGTGAACATGCTAATTACTTGCTTCATTGGTGGTCTAAGTTTCGTACTCCACCGATGTCGGTTTATAAGGACAAAGAGGATAATTTAGTATAGTAGATATATACAATGTGATGCCAGGTTTCAACTATTAGGTATCATGCGGTGTTTTCACTATTTATTTATTTTGGCCCACAACTATAATCTCATGCACCTTAGACCTCCTTTTCCGCAACTTCATATCAATAAATGATAAAGCTTCAATTTCTTTCCCAACTCCTCAAATCACCTACAACCAATTAATATCTCATTACCTCTAGTCATTGAACTATCTTAAAATATACAACCTCATCATATCTTTGATTCAAATATTTTAATCTCTATCCAGTCAACCTTCATTGATTGGCTATATATCTTCATCAAATCCTTGCATTTCATGACAGCAACATCAATAACAGTGGCATACTCAAACTTTGCCTTTGATTTTTTTTTTTTTTTTCTGGCAGTGAATAAAAAATCTGACTCTCTGGGGGAAGAACACCACGTGACCAAGCTCGTAGTTGGTTCGGAATTGTTCATGTTGAGTTGCATCGAATTTAAGTCCCGTAACATAGCCACAGAAGATTTAGATGCACCATACGGTCTGCTTTCTATTTAATTTTTCTTTTTTATTAATAATATCATAGTCGATATTGAATTGAATCTCCATGACCATAATAGAATCTCGAGTGCACTTCGCATGTGAAAGTTCCCATTGCGAAATTGCTTCCAGGATATCCTTCTGGCCTTGAAACCTGGAAATATTATTTCCATTTTTGTACATTGCATTCAAGATAGCATCATGGCACATTAGTTCAAGCAATTATCTTCATAGAAGCTAGTCATAGAATCTGAATAAAGCAAATTACGTCTTTGCACTTCGTATTCTTCTTTTTAGATCTCTCTCTCTCTCTCTCTCTCTCTTTTTCTTTAATACATTATGACTGGCTTTGATCCTTAATCTCATAATTCTTGCCAAATTCGTGATAGGTAGTAAAGGCTTCATGTCCTTCAACTTTGCTCTTCGTGATCGAAAATTGAGGAGCCTCACATTTTGACCTCGATCTTGTCTGACAATAGAGGTTTGATAATGATAGTAAATTTGGTGTTGCTTGGCCTCTAGACAGGCCACAACTAGATGTTCAAAGCAAAGGGGTTGAGAGCCTGATTTGTGACTTCAGCTTGCGGTAATCAACTTAAAGGACCAAACCATAGTTATTAATATACTTGTTGGTCTACTCTTATTTTTCGTAAGACTAACGTCACTTCCACAAGTAAAGGACATTATAAATCTTTTTTCTTTTCTTCTTCTTTAACTAATTGATTCTTCTTTATCATTGGACCATGTGTAGTGCATATTCTCTGATTGCCTCGTATATATATATATTCAGCCACCATACAAGCAGGTTGGACCTCTCATTATTTTTTTTTCGGATGGCTCTTGTCATTGCTTCTGCTCATGAGTAGGTTCCCAAGACTTGGCTTCTTCCTCCTCTTCCTCTTCTTTTTCTTCATAGATGTGATTCTTCTCTCTCTCTCTCTTTTTCTTTTTTAATTTCGATGTTAAGACTGCCTTGGGTTGTCGTCATTTTCTTGTTGGGTGCTTGTCATGAGTTCGCCATTGATACAAAGAGCTACTGAGTTAAATACTCATTGTATATTGTCGCACTCCAAGGCCAACATTCATTATCTTGATGGGTCCTTGCTAACTCAGCTCAGATTCCCAAAGTCTACTTATTCATTTAAGCCTTCGGTTAACCTTAGGTGTTATCGTGGACTTCTAATATCCAATGGACCTATGGTTAACTTTAAGTGTTAGCTTAAATTCTCAAAACTTGATAATTTATTCAAGCCTTCAATTAACCTTAGTGTTATCGTGGATTCCTAGCATCTAATGGACACGTGATTAACTTTAAGCATTTTCTTGGATTCCCTTCTATTATCCATGGACCTAAGTATACTTAGTGTGTAAATATTAATAAAATGTTTATATATATATATATATATATGACGTATACAAATCAATAATTGAGAAATTATCAATTATATATATGAATATCTTATTAAGATTTACATGCTATGTGTGCATTACATTATACGTGGCATGTAATATTTTATAAATCCTTTTTTTATGTGGACATGTTGGATAACGAGATATAACCGACTAGTTTAACTCATAATAAATCCTTAATGCATATTACTTCCCTTTCAACTATTGAAACTTTGTGAAGGGGAAAAAAAAAGGAGAAAAATTACTTCTCGAGTTGTCAATGAAGATTCTCGAATTATGATATTTTTGTTGTGATTTATGAGATGAGTGCACTCTTTTTTAAAGCTTAAGACCTCCTTATCAAGCTAATGGAGTCACATTTAACAAAAGGGTCAGCGTGCACCTCATTCTGTTTTGTTGACCACCGTAAATTTACGTCAATTTTAACTTCATTTTCTAATCACTTCTGAAAAATTCTACCAACGTCTATCTTTTTTTTTTCTTTGAAATGTTGATCATGAATTTATATCCACATATATCTTACTTGAAGGGATGATATTCCCTCTTTGGTTTGGAAGATGTTGCTTTAACTTATCACATTTGTTAAAAACGTTTAAAATGTCAAAGACGAAAATATGGAAATGAAAAACTTTAAGAACTTAAAAAAAAAAAAAGAAATAAAACTAAGTTTATCTTTTTTCTTTGTTCTTAAGATCTCATAATTTTTTTTTCTCTTTTCAACTAAGTTACAACTTTGGGGGAGGAGGATTAGAACCTTAATTCATTATCAATGATGTAACACCCTAGAACCGAGGACATCAAAGACTGCTATGTGACTGTAGTCTTTAATGATACGTAAGGCGTAATATTCGACTAAAAACTCTAAATAATATTATAAAAGTTTCCAAATAATCTTATGTAATTAAATCTTCAAATAATGTTAGAATAACTTTTAGTTAAAAAATATTAATGTCCAATCAATCAATGTTACCACATAAGACTAACTAACCTCATCAATTAATTTATAGGGATATTCTTTAATACCATATACCCTCCTTACTCTTCCTAGTAACAATTAGTTTTATAAATTATTGAAGTTAAGTAATACAACTGTAAGTTCTGCATCTGAAAATATAATAACGTGAGTCGAAGCCTAGTATGAAACACACAACCATAAGCGTATGATCAAATGATATATATTCACATGTGCAGGAATGCAAAACAAGTAAATCACACAATTCATTTAATTGTTTTTGCATTTAAGTTGCTTACATAAGCATACATTAGCAGTTCTTCATGATCCGATCACATTACAATTCATATTACAACTTAACAGTTGAGCATACCTATTCGGGCCCTTCTACAACTTAACTTAGGTATGCCTTTTCGGGCCCTTTTACAACATCCTAACATTGGACGTGCCTCTTCAAGTATACCTATTCGGGCCCCTCTATTACACCTAGATCTATCTTAGATCATTTCTTAGCAAGACTCCACTAAGGACAACGTGTCGTAAGGATCATCAAGATTACTCCTTAGGGATCTGCCACTTTGAACCCTTAGGATGAGCCAAACATAAGGAACAAAAAGATATATAAGCTAGATATGCAAGCTGGATATACATTTAATTCATTTTAATTTTTGCTATCTTAACACTCACATACAATAAGCAAGTGTCATGTACTTGGATATTTGGAATCCATTACCAATTAATCAAACCTAGCTTTAAATCCTAAAAACAATAAATTCTCATTAAAATTTTTTAAATATTGAATAAACAATGACTCTTAGTTAACTCACTTTTAGACCATTTAAATCTCCTTAATTTCACTTAATGATATATTAAAGGGGTTTACTTTAGAAGTAACAAAGGAATAAAACAAAAAGAAAAGGAAAAACTTAACTTAAAGGAGTAAAGCCTATGATACAGTTAATGACACAATTGTATCTTTTTAGATGTGTAACTTACTGAGTTATACTTCATTATTACAAGGGACGCAACCAAGGATACAACCAGAGACATGATCGTGTCTTTTGGTTATATAACTTTTTGGTCTATCAGCCCATATCATCTACTATAAGTGATACAATCGTATCATTTGATCATATCACTTTTTGGTCAAACCTTTTTGTTTTTTGTTTTTTATTTTTTTTACCCATACTCCTTTCTAAACCCAACAACAACACTCCAACACCTCAACAACTGAATCAAAACACCCTTAAATTGTTGAAAAATGTTAGACATCTCTCATGGATTTTGATGATAACAAAAAGCGAAGAACACGAATGAATTAACAAGTGTGTAGGTATTGAAGAAGTTTTTCAAAAAGTTTAAAATTGAAAACTAAGGTGCATTTAGAAGCTTATTCAGAGGGTTTGAATTAATTGAATATAGACTAGTTTGAAAATCTTTCAAAAAGTATTTCAGAAACTTTTATAAGAAGAATTGGTATAGCAATTCAAAACCTTATTCAGAAACTTCAGAAACAAAAGGCTGATATTTTTCAAAAAGTTGTTCAAAAGGTAAGTTTGGGAGTACAATGTTGAAAATAGCTTTAAATCGTATTCGAATTATTCAGGGCCTAACTCCACTAGATTGAATATATTAGGAAAATATATTTAATCCCATTTCACTCAAGATAGAATCATGATCCATAGGGATTTATTTTAAGAGAAAATATCTTTTGATAAATTAAGAGATGCATAAGAATGGATTAGGATAAGGTTGATTTGGATTTTGTAGGATTTCAAATCTTGAACACAAGGCTTATCTGGAAATAGCTAATGAAAATTGATCTTTTTAAATTCAAAATAGAAGCTTATCTGATGGTTACGGATTGAAAAATATCTAATCTAAAAAGATAAGGAGAGATGTTTTTTTAAATTAAAAAGATTGAGATCCTCTTCAAAAATATCCAAGGAATTATCTTAAATAACTAATGGTTGGATAAAAGATAATCTTCAAATTTTTAGCCGTTAGAAAAACTCAATATAAAAGGAAGAACGATTCAAAACGTTACGTGATACAACTTTGAAGAATAATTATTGTTGTACAAAAACTCTTGATCGGTTTTTATCTTATGAAAAGTTTTAGAAAGTTCTTCAGAGAGCTGCATTGAATCAAAGTTATACAACAAGTATTATTTTTTTCAAGTGAAAATTGTTTGAGAATTGTATTCTTTGCTCTCACTTGTAATCTCTAGACTTTATTGTAGAAAGAAGTTAGTTGTACTATGTAGATTTATATTAGCTTAGATTGTTGAGAGGCTAGATAAGCAAAATAGAGTATTGTAAAATCATTGTGATGAATGCTTATAATCCGTTTGTGATTTGATTTAGTGGATCAAGTGGAACGGCACCGGTAAAGTAGACCGGGTCCCCAATAATGGAGCCAGAAGAGAGCAGTAGGCAGAAGGCCGAAACTCTATAAAATTTTTGCTTAATTTTCTCTTTCCTTACACTATTTTAATTTTGTTTATTATTTTTTTATTTCACAAAATTAAGTTATTAAGAGGGGTAACTTATTTTTATATTGAAAAGTTTTTAAAAGTTTAAAGATATCAATTTACACTACCCTCCCCCCCTCCTCTTAATATCTTATATGGGACCAACAAAATAACCTGACTTTTAAACAAAAATCTCATTAGCAATACATTACAAATTACACATCTCGAAACCTTTAATTCAAATTCAATACTTATTCCATCAACATCAAACTTTCCATTACTTTTATCACTTTAACCACCAAATCATCCCCATAATTTTATTAAATAGAAAGATTATAAGAAAAATTTACGGTACAATGGATACTTTACCTTGATTTTTGACAATTCTTTCAAGTTTCTTCATCTTCTTATAGTCAATCAATGCATAACCCTAAAATATCAATGCATATTACTTAGATTTAATCAAAACCTAAATTCCGTAATTGACTCTTCACTTACCATTGGAAACTCCAAGGGTTGTGTATGCCTTGTGATTCCCTTCTTTAGATGAGTTACATTGCTAGGAGAGATTTAAATCAATTCAAATTTTTCCTCTAAAAATCGATAAGATTTAATATTCTTAATGTACTTTCAGTGTTTCCTAGGTTTGTAGTGGAAGAGTCTTATTTGATAATTCTAAGAAGTCTAAAAAAGTTTCTAGGAAATAACATAATATATATGCACTAGTTAGGTTAGGAAATTTTTGTACTTCTAACATTGCCCTTTATTAAACCATTTCTTAAGACCTTAATACTTCTTACTAGTAACTTACTCATCCTTTATTTATTTTTATGACTTTATTCTTTTATATCCCTCTTTTTTTTTAGGTATTACATTCTCCCTTTTTTCAAAGAACTTTCATCCTCAAAAGTTACTTGAACATTGGGCCAACTTTGGAGACTTATTCCCACAAGTTTCTTCGACTTTGAGGTAAGTTGCTCTCTTGAGCTTTATTTATTAATTATTTCTTTTTCTTAAAATTATCTTTACATATCTGACTGTCTGTTTCATTACAAGAGCATTCCTAAAATTGTTATCTACTATCTATCAAATCTCCTATTATCATCATAAATCTTCAATTATTTAAGGTTTCTTCTTTAGCTCGTCTTTCATTGTGCTACTCTTATTATAATTTAATCATGAAATTTTGATCATTTTTCCTTTTAACTTGTCTTAATTGTTATGGCTCTACATAACTTGATCATTAGCCCACTTTGATTCAAAGAACTCAAGATTACTAAGATTACTTTCCTAATAACATTAAACTATGACTAGTTTCTCCTAAAAAAGAATATTTCTCTCTAAGTCAACTCTTAATAACTAAACTCCTCTTATTTATTTGAGAGCTTCAACTTTTCTATCTTGAGAATATCAATTATTGATTCTCAAGTAAACTTTGATTCATTGTGATTACTTTATTGCACCTTAGCATATAAATGGATTTATCTTCTCTAGACTCTCTTAGGTATCCACAATTCCACATAAATACCCAACTCTTTCTCTTTCTAACTCTAATACAGACTTTAATCCCATTTACTAAATTGCTTAGGTCTTTTCAACCTACATTAACTTCCTTCTACTTATCTCATGTTACCTTCTCACTACTGCTCTACCCATTAACCAACTTGCACTAAATTCACCCCATAACTCAATAAATTTTGTAATTCCTTAGAAGTCAATAAATTCAACTTGAGCCCCACATTTTCTTCTTTTATCTCTTTTATTTAAGTATTCTCTTTATCCTATTTTTTTGTATCATCCACTTCCGGTTTATAAATAATTCAATTATAATAATATTGGCACTAGATGAAAACCATAACAATAACAATAGGAGCCACACCTATAACATTTCTTATAACCTCATTTCTATCGCCATTCTATAACTCCCAATAGATTAGAGACTTAATCAAACAATAAGAGTCTCTATCTTTTAGATCTTATAATCTTTGAAAAATTCTATGACTCTGCAGAAGAAAGTTTACACTTCTAGAGTTTGTTAAAATTCTTCTCACCACCAACCATTCTCAATTTCAAGAGTTCTCACTATTTAACACTTCTATTAATGCTATCATAATTTAATGGGAAAAATACAAAAAAAGTCCTTAACATTTTATGTTCTTACAAATAAGTCCTTAACCTTTCATTTACTCCATTTTAGTTCTTAACATTTTTAAGTCGTATTAAATAAGTCTTTTTGTCAACTCTGTTGAATTTTCCGTTACTGTGTATATGTATCAGTATATAATTGGTTCATGTAAGTATAAAAAAGTCCCCAATATTTACTTGTATATATGAATAAGTCCTTAACGTTTTGTTGTATATGCGAATAAGTCCTTAACCTTTTTCATTTAGTTTATTTTAGTCTTCATGTTTACACATAACGGAAAAACTAATGGAATGACTTTTTTGTAAATTTATTAAAATATTGAAAACTAAAATAGACTAAATGAAAAGTTAAGGACTAATTCGTATATACAGCTAAACGTTAGGGACTTTTTTGTACTTATCCCTAATTTAATCTTAAGTTACTCATTCTCTTGTGACTTGTGTCAAGCTAAAAGTTGTTAGATAGAAGGGGATACACTTAATTGCTAACTTCATGCTTTTGGTGTATATAAGTTTGATTGATTTTACCATATTACTATAATTATCATGATTATAGTTATGATGTAGTTGAACTATTTGGTGCACTTAGAGTTGTTTAATTGAGTTTTAAAGAATTTTGTTAAATTTTTTACTTGCTTCTTGCTAATACTATAATTACTGTTGCTTGTCGTTACTATTATTAAATTTATTGGCCTATTTTGTTCCTTCCTAAGATTTTGTTGTAGATTAATTATTTGATAGTTATCAATTGAATACTATTATACTTGTGTTGCCTATAGTTAATATTGAGTAGTTTACATATGAAGCGTCTTAACATATGTATACATAGATATGAGTTAATGAGTAACAAAACATGATTTGACTTGACCAAGATATGATTGACAACCTAACTTGACTTACACAATAAACACAACATGATATGATGATACCGTTGATAACACTTGATATATTTAACATGACTTAGACCAATCGTAAGATAGAAAAGAAACTTGTCAGCCCTATCACATGCACTAATGTATATATGAAACATCCCATTAAACTTTATTTCATCATCGTTAGTTAGAATTCAATGAACTCTTTGTTATCATTGTGTTATTGCTTATTGTGGATGGTCTAGTGAGACAGCTTTACTATTATTATTGGTATCGTTGTTATTATTATAGTGCTTAATTATTATTGTTAGCATTATTAATATTGCTATTATTATTATTGTTAGTTATGATTATGTTTTTGTAACATCTTCATCTATATGGAATATGGTTAAAATTGACTTTAATTTTGTATAGGGAAATTATAATAGATTTTTGGGTGATTGGTTTACGATTTTGATTCTTTATTTGATACTTTTTCAATCGATACAATTGGTCATTTCTTATTTCTTAATTGCCGTTTATTGGCTTCTTAATTTGCCCTATATTGGTCATTTAAGAAAAATTGATGTGTATTTATGAATACATAAATATTCTTATAATATTTAAATGTCTTCTTACTATATTTACAACTTTCCATCATTTGGTAGTTAATAATTCTTATATAAGGATTGTGTTTTGTTTGTTGTATTTTCTTTTAAAAATACTTTTGTTTCTTACTTTGTTATACTCATGCTATTAATTAGAGCTATTTCTAACAATTTTGTATTTTCCCTTTTCTTAAATGTCTTATTAATTTTATGTTTTATTACATTTGGTCAAAGCTAATTTTATAAAGGTTTATGAATTTACATGGATTTCGATGGCATAATCATTAGCTACTATTGATTATATTATCATTATTATTATTCTTTCTTTTATTCACTAATCGAATTTATAGGTCAAATGAATCTTAATACTCACTTTTAATGTTAATCGTGATACCGTAAGACATATTACTTGTAACATGTATCCCTCTAAGCTATTTAACAATGATCATTTTAACTTAATGGTATTTTTTTATATGATAAAGGTTTCTATTTTGTACTATATTATCCTATTTTTTGACTATATATCTCGACTCTTAAGTATTAAACTCCTATATTTTTTTAACCTCCTAAGCAAAACTAGACAATGATGTAGATATATATTATTCTCAAAAAGTTAAATGAAACTCCAAAATAAATAATGACATCAAATAATAGAATCTTACATAATTGCGAATCCAAAACATGAATTTCTTTTTAAGGTCAAATCTAGCCCACATTCTACCCCTTTCATTGTTAAACCGTCCCATTCCATTGTTTTATTGCTTCTTATTTCTTTTCAAAGGATTCATAACCTATTGCTTTGATATCACTTTATTTGTAACGTTCTAGAATCAAGGACATCACAAACTGTCATATGTTCTTAGTCTCTAATGACATGTCAGGCATAACATTCGACTAAAAAATCCAAATAATATTATAAAAGTCTCTAAATAATTTTATACAATTAATTCTTCAAATAATATTAGAATAAATTTTAGTTAAAAAATATTAATTCCCAATCAATCAGTGTTACCACATAAGACTAAATAACCTTATCAAATAATTTTTAGGGATATTCTTCAATACTATATGTTGTCCTTGCTCTTCTTATTCCAAGGTAGTAACAATTAGCTCTATAAATTATTGAAGTCAAGTAGTACAACTGTAAGTCTTACATATGAAAATATAATAAAGTAAGCCAAAGCCTAGTATGCAACATACAACCACATACACGTGATCAAGCGATACATATTTACATGCGTAAGAATGTAGAACAAGTAAATCACACAATTTATTTAATTATCTTTGCATTTAAGTCAGTTATATATGCATCCATTAGTGGACCTTCATGGTTAGATCATATCATGATTCATACCACAACTTATCGTTTGGGCATGCCTCTTCGAGCCCCTTTACAATACCTAGATCTAGCTTAGATCATTTTTAAGTGAGACTCCATTAAGTATAACGCATTACAAGAATCATTAGGATTGCTCCCTAAGGATCTACCACTTTAGGCCCCTAGGATGAGCTAAACATTAGCAACAAAAAGATATATAAGCTAGATATACATTTAATTCATTTTAATTTTTGTTATTCTAATACTCACATACAACAAACAAGTATCACGTAACTGAATATCTGGAATTTGTTATTAATGAATCAAACCTAGCTTTAAATCCTAGAAACAATAAATATTCATTAAACTTCTTTAAATATTGAATGAATGATGACTCTTAGTTAAAACTCACTTTTAAACTATTTAAATCTCCTTAAATTCACTTAATGATACATTAAAGGGGCTTACTTTAAAAGTAAAAAAGGAATACAACAAAAAGAAAAGGAAAAACTTAATTTAAAGGAGCAAAGCTATCACGAACTGAGGACGGCTTAGTCGTGGCAGACGTCGTATGCTGTACAAAGAACCCCTGATTGGTTACCCTTCCAATCAAGAACTCTTCATACAATATACAAGGCTCTACAACCACTAGTTCCCAAGAACACATAGATTCACATGATATCATCACATTAACATATTTATATAAAATTGGAACTATAAAGCTTACATTATACAGTTATGGTGTACATCTAAGTCTACAACATTAGGAAAACAAAAGTACATATGTAAAGGTCTACATCAACTGTTCTCTCAATACATAGGATAGCTCGCTTTTGCCCAAGTCCCCAAGCTAACTTGTGGTATCCCTCGGCCAGCCTCTATGAATAGGCTATCCTGCAGCAAAAGTCTAAAAGGGTGTAAGCCTAAGCTTAGTGAGCAAAACCCTCAGCTTAGTGAGCAAAACCCTCAGCCACACCACAAGCAAGTTATAAGTATATTATATTCACACATATGAATGAATGATCAAACAGAATGCGAAACAATACGTATACTTAACTAGTTCATATACGTAACTCGGATTTAACACCCTCCGAAGTCAGGGTTGGAGTATACACGGCACCAATCAGATCTGGGTATTATAGTAGAACTTTATTTTCTACGGAACTCTACGCTCTGTATTCAAATCAAATAAGTCTTTTATTTTCATAAAAATCAAGTTTTAGTATAATCGTGAGTGGGCCCCCGCAGTCCATACTCACTCCTAAAAGGAGGCCTCTAGACTCAACTTTTAGCTAGGCGGTTGGCGTCTCCAATGCCTAGTGTTCTCACGGGCCAGGGTAAGGTCATTTTGTATAAGTGCACCAGAACCAATAAATGAATAATAACAACCCCTGAATGGCCTCTTTTTACCTCCGTATGATGTGATGGACGGAATTGTATTTATGCGATGCATGTTCCAATTTCTTTTTATAAGCCAAGTATACTTAAGTTCAAATTATGCTGTAACCATCCAATAGTACACACAATCACTTTATATACTACTATACAACAAACAAAGCATTCTCTGTACTTAAGATAATTTTACAATTCAACACACAAGATCATACACAAGTGTTTCCCAAACCCCATACAGTAGTTAATTACCAATAATATTACACAATCACTTTATATACTACTATACAACAAACAAAGCATTCTCTGTACTTAAGATAATTTTACAATTCAACACACAAGATCATACACAAGCGTTTTCCAAACCCCATACAATAGTTAATTACCAATAATATTACACAATCACTTTATATACTACTATACAACAAACAAAGCATTTTCTGTACTTAAGATAATTTTACAATTCAACACACAAGATCATACACAAGCGTTTCCCAAACCCCATACAATAGTTAATTATCAATAATATTTAAGTCCACTATCTACAATCATAAATAAGCATGGAATCATACGGTAGATACTCACTCGGCCATAGCAACTCACCCTACTCGTAGTAATCGATCGGGAGGTCCTCGCTCACCTTGGGGTCACCTGATCATTATGTTATAATAACGCTAGTAAGTAATTAATTAACTAATAATTCTAATTACCTAATTCTACTTTAATTACCTTAACTTTTATCCAGTTAGACCTTATTCTTAAGCATTTATATCTTTTTTCGTTTTATTTTTTATATTTATGAATTTATAGTCATTTTTCATTGTTTTTGGACGTACATTCACACGATAATGTCTGTTTTGGACGTTATAACCCATGTTTTACGATATGAACTAATTTAGAGAAATTTTAACTATGAAAACTTAATTGCTCTTATTACTTATATTTATATCTTTTGCTTATACTTAATGAGTTAGTTAATCCTTAACTTCTTATTCTTAGAGGCTTTTACTTTGCTATTATTAATTCATGTACTTAATTAAGTATAATCCAATTTAAAAAGTGTATTAGGGTTTACTAATTTAGGATCCTAATTATTATACACTCTTCTTCTTTTCTTAGTTTATAATCTATGCTTATGTCATCGCTTACATCATCATTTGCTTAGGTCATTACTTACGTCATCACTTGCTTACGTCATGGCTTATATCATCATGGGCTTACCTCATCACTTACTTCATCATTTGATTACATAAGCCTCACCTCATGCTTATATCATATGTACATGTCTTATGTACATTTCACTTCTTCCCTTATGCTTATGTACATATATGTTATACATATATATACTTATACCGTATTTATATGTGTATACATACTCATATACCTAATCTTTTCCTTAAGAAAAGCTTCCTAATTCCATTCTTTTGTGTTTTTAAGTGTGTAATTAGTGTAGTATAAGTATGTATGGTTAGGTTTTGTTTTGTTTTATTTTAGGTTATGTACATGGCAAATACCCATGTACAAAGATTCTCATGCTTCTCTTTTTTTAGGATTTCCTTATGTACACATACTTATGAACACATATTCATGTTTTCCTTTTTTCTTCTTCATGATTCCTAAATTTCTACACTTAAAGATGGGAACTTTGTGACATCTTCTTCAAGATTATACTTTTCACATGCCTACTTGTCTACTCTACCTAATTAACTAACTAATAAATAATATAAAGTAACATAAAGTAACTTAAGTATATACCTTTGGTTGTGTTGGAATTATGGAGACAAAAAGAGAAGTATTGAAAGTGAAAGGGGAAGAAGAAGCTCACGGCAATGGAGAGAGGTTTTTGTTTTGTTTCTTTTGTTTTGTTTTTATAATGGAAGAGAGCAAATGGTGGGGTATAGAAGAGGAAGATGTGGACGGCAATTGCGGAGAAAAAGAAGAAGAGAAAAATCAAAAGAAAAGAAAAGCCACCATTAAGTATTAGATATTTTCTTTATCTCTTAGTGTCTTTTATTGACTTTTCAAATTGTTGACTTTGGTCAACATGTGTTGACTTGGTCAATTTTCCTTAAGCATATGTAATTTTGTGCACATAATGTAGTAATTAAGGAAAATTAAGGGAAAAATTAAGGAAATGAGAGGAAATGAGGTATTTGGTGAATTGATTAGTAAACATAGTTGATGAGGTCTTACTTTAGGTCTTTATAGCCTATATACCTTATTTGATAAACTACTTTAGATAACGAGTACAAAAAGTACTAATTAGAGTGTTAAAGTTCACTACATGTAACCTAATCTTCAACTATACCCCTAGCGCTAAGTAAAACTATCTTAATCATATACTTAAGAAATAAATGTAAGCTATAATTCATTATCTTAGTTTCTAAAGGATTACTTGAGGATTCAATACATATATGCATGATTGAAAGTCATCTTTAACCTTTTACTAATGATTTGGCAAAATATGAGGGTTATATTAGCAATTAGGGTTTTGGGATATATTATGATGAATTAGTGCTCATATATCTTTAAAGTGATCATTTTAGGGTTTCTATAAGTTTTGAATGGAATCTTTAACATTTAGATGCATTTAGGGTAGTAAAGTTTCTTACGCGATTAATGAATTTGGCAAATTTCATTAGCCTTGTCGACTCCTAAATTGTCTAACATAATTAAGTCTATTTCAAAAACTAGATCGAAAATTTTAGGGGTTTACGAAAGCCTATGACATAGTCAATGACACAATCGTGTAATTTTGGTTGTGTAACTTATTGAGTTATACTTCATTACTGCAAGGGACGCGACTAAGGATATGGTCATGTAATTTTTTGGTCTACCAACCCACATTACCTACTATATGTTCATGTCTTTCGGTTGTGTCACTTTCTGGTCGAAATTTTTCTTTTTTTAACCTAAACTTCTTTCGAAATCCAACAACTATCCTTAAATCATTAAAAACAACCCAACTTTTCAACAAAAGTCTCATTAGCAATACATTACAAATTACATATCTCTAAACCTTTAATTCAAATTCAATACTTATTCTATCAACATCAAACTATCCATTACTTTTATCACTTTAACTACTAAATTATCCCCATAATTTTTTCAAATAGAAAGATTACAAGAAAAATCTATAGTACAATGGATACTTTACCTTAATTTTTTACAATTCTTTCAAGTTTCTTTGTTTTTCTACGACCAATCAATGCATAACCTTAAAATATCAATGCGTATCATTCATATTTAATCAAAACCTAAATTTCATAATTAACTCTTCACTTACTATTGGAAATCTCTGAAGGTTATGTATGTCTTGCAATTCTCCTTTTCAGATGAGTTACACTATTAGGAGAGATTTAAATTAATCTAACTTTTTCTATCAAAAATCGATAAAATTTAATATTCTTAATGTGTGTTTTTTGAGTTTGTAGTGGGAAAGTCTTATTCAATAGTTTCAAGAAGTCTAAATGAGTTTTTAGAAAATAATGTAATATATATGCACTAGTTAGGTTAATAAATTTTTGTACTTTCAACATTTCCCTTCATTAAATTGTTGCTTAAAATCTTAATACTCTTTACGTGTAACTCACTAATCTTTTATCTATTTTTATGACTTTATTATTTTATAGTTCTTTTTTTTTTAGATCGTTACAAATGGTGATATCACCAAGCTGCAACAGTCTTGGTATATGTCTATTTTTGTCTGCTTGTGTTTGGATTAAAAAAAATAATAATAATGCATGAAATAATTCCTTGATAGAGAACCCCTTCCTTACTTCACTTTGTTTCACAGTAGATTCTTAGGAAAAGGTTTTATGGGACTCTTATGAAGGTCCTTAATCAATCTGTTGGTGTCTCTAAGATAAATGTCTACTCTTGCACCAAAGACACGTGAAGTATTCTGGGAGATTAGATCCTTCGTACAATGTGGATGTGATATATACATCTGACGGCGGGCCAGACAGCCATCCAACATCTCTTTTGGTTGGACCTAACTACATGGCAACAAAGCTGTATGAACGTTCCCCTCCCGTGGTTAGTATATGATCCAAGTTTTATTTTCGCCTAGAAGTTTGATGTCATTTATATATTATATATCGTTATGATTTAAAAAATCGTCCATTTGGGTCTATATATAGGTGTGTGTGTGTTAATATATATGTATTTTTCCCATGTGATTCATTTTGTCATATGGGCCTTCCTGCTCGCCATTTTGTTTTTCATTTCCTAGCAGACTATAAATCCAATGTTTAGATATCCTACTATAAATCCAATGTTTAGATAACATGGATAGGGAGAAAATAATATAGGATATACAATATGGTATCCTTTTTTCTTTCATCACAATTATACATATAGTATGAAGAGGGGAATTTGAATTTAATCTATCTCGTTTGAAGATCAGTATTTATATTATTTGATTATAAAGACCTTAACTTATGTATCCTAATTAAAAAATATTTTTCGAATTTTGGGAAGACGAAACGTTATCATATATTCCTTTCTAAATGAGAGGTTTTTGTCTTTTATACTTGAAACTTTACATTATCGTAATAATATTACTTATACCGTGCACCCACACCCTCCTTAAAAGATTAAAGAAAACACATTATATTCTGGTATGGAAGTCTTAATATTTTTATACCTTTTTCTTCAATAATGAAGTTGTTTGAATAGAAAACAATTTGGTTAGACCAATACACTTGTACCCCGATCATGGAACATGGGGAGAGGAAATAATACTGACAAAACAAAAGTGTGGATCAGTCCGACGTGTTTTCATAGTTTGCGACCAGGACAACCAAATTAAGGTAGATATGCAGAAATGGATGATCGAGAACAACGCACCAGATGAAGTCAAAGTGTTCTATGCTTCAGGTCACATGGTCATGTCCTCCAAGCCCCAAGAGCTATGTTTTTGCCTCTAAGAAACCGCACACAACTACTTTTTAAAGCTAAACCCTTATAGCTTTTTGGCGTAATAATTGTGTGATGTGACTATAGGATATATATAATTGTTTTTGGAAAGCAGAAAATGGTAGATGCAACCCCAAATCGAGATATTTTAAATACAAATGAAATTCATAATTAATGCAAAAACAAACTCTTTCATCCTCCCTCAACATTCAAAGATGCCATTGGTTAAGGAGATCTTGTCAATATTTGTTGTATTTTATGACGAGTGGCTTAATAGCATCACTCACTACCCCATTCGGAGAATCAACATTATAAACGATGTTGTTATATAAATACCTAGCAACTAACCTATCTTCCCCATTGTCGAGATAATTATCCACAGAAAAAGCTTCGATGTAAGCAAGTTTCTCCCATTTTTTCATAGTGTTATTTATTGATGAGAAAGTCGAACTAGTTCTTTCTTGAAGGAGCGAAGTGGCCTTAGAGAGAGTTACTTTAGAGTTAGAAGAAACGAGAGGACAAATAATGCTTCAAACCATACCTGTAGAAATGTCAAAAATCAGCCACAAAAGGAAGTTGTTTAAGGGTTTAATGAGAAGTCACAAAAGTAAATTTTGAGAGAAAAGAAATGCGAAGAATGAGGATTAGAAAATAAGGATAAGAATGAAGAAAGGAAAAGTTTTTTTTTTTTTTTTGACAATGCTTCTTGGGTGTAAAGCAATCCTAATTAGGATTTGGATACTGATAAGATGATCTAGCATGAATGGTAGACACGTGTCAAGAGCTAGAAATCCAAAGGTCATTTTGCTGCTAGCAGTTAATGAAGCCTGTAATGTAATGATTATAGACATGACATCTATCCTACGTGCTTATGTAGAAAATGAATGAGCGGGAAAATCAAAAGGCTGTAACTTTTTCGCTTGAAATTTGATACAACATGTTTTAAATATTAGACTGAAGGACAACAACAATACAACAAATTTGCTTAGAAAGTATGTTATGACTTTCGGGTTCTCCATTGGTTGAGTTGAGTATCAATTTTTATTATCAACTTCCATAGTCGAGTTCCCAACTACGGGAGTTGGGAGGCAAACGCTAATAGCAGAATTTTGCTAGGCAATATTGCTCGGCACCTCGATTGTTAAGTTGCCGATCGTTAGCATTTTAAGTTGAGGCCTTTGTTGGTTCGATTTATCTAATAGGCCTAAAGGCTTAGTTTTCTTATATGTCTAGCTTGAATTTGAAAAGTGGTGTGGATAGTTGTGGGCTTACAAGACTACATTACATAATTGCACACTACTATTGTTTTTTAGGTATGTGCTTAATTAAAGAGCTGTTACATGATTCACGACCAAGGACTATCCGTTACAGTAGACATTCAATACACACTTATAAATAAGGAAAGAATACATTGTAAGAAATCTCTTGGATACTCTCAAATACTCACCTTTTTGTTTGATACACATACTAATTTAGGCATCAATGGCTATATTGAACTAGCCTTGACACCTATTATAGCCTTCTTTTCTTCTTTTACAGGTTGACCTGCAACAATGAGGATGACATATGAGGTTAGTCAAGGAGCAGAACGCGGAAGGGGAAAGAAATATAAAAAGGAAAAGGATGTGAAATGTAGAAAATGAAATGGGAAACAAGAAGGTATATAAATGATATGAAAGGTATAAAAAACAAAAGGGAATGTTTGTGTAATTTTAGTGAGATAAAATGAAAGTTATAATGGAAAATTTCCTCAAATAATGTGAATTAGAGGTGTAACAACTGTACCATAAGGCAAAGAATATCCTTTTGGAAATGTTTTGCTCATATCCAAATATAAGGGAGAAAATGAAGAATGGTGATGATGGGGTCGGCTGTTTGTGTAATACCCTTACAAATGGATTCAATTACATGTATTCAATAAAAGAACAAGGAAATTGGACACTTGTCTAGCTCACAATGGAAAAGAGGGAATAAAGGAATATGGTTTACTTTAGAGAAAAAGGTCGGTTTGCCCGTTATGGGAAAACTAATTTCTTAAAAGGGGTTGTTGGGAAACTAATTCCCATTTTATTGTAGTGAAATCACATTGTGAAATCCCATTTTGTAAATGTGATTTCACTTTTGCTCACTTCATATCTTGATTGGACAAAAAAATGCAAAGAAATTGTATGATAAACGCATTCCTTAAATGTGATTTGCATTTCATATTTCCTAATTGCGATTTTCGTGGTAACTTATTCCACAAAGCAGCAGTAGCTCCACATGCAAGTTTACATATAGTAGCAACATAATACAATAGTAGCATGATAAAAATGATATGTGACAAATCTCCACTCTATAAGCTCCAAACCTAAACTCCATAAACCAAACTTATACTCTATGAACCAAACCTAAATGCCAAACCCAATCTATAATCCCAAAACCAAAATCTAGCAATCAAACCCAATATCTAAGCACAAACTCCATTGTAAGTAAGGTCAACTACATCACAAGTCTATAAGTACCTATAAATCGCATTAGTGACAATTAAGGCACATATACTCTAAACATCATTTTACAACAAAATTGATAGATAAACGAAACTAAATTGCATGATGAAAGGAAACAAATAATAATATATTAATATCAAAGTCATATACATATAAGTGCAACTGTTTACAAATTTTCTTATAATATTAAGTTAAGTACATAGTAGACTGATCCAAGCTAGACACATGAAATCACCCTAACCCCTTTGTTGCCTGCCCTTAAAGTCTGATTGCTCATATCGGGTGCAATTTTGTCCTCTATGAGAAGACGTGCTTGGTCCCTCATCCCATGTAATCTATCCTGAGTCCACCTTTATGATACCCTCCTCCATACTAAACCCTGTTGGATGTTTGTGAAAATAAGGAATATCCGGAGTGACCATGAAGCTAGAAGTTTGACCAATGGTAGGCATGAAAAATGAAGTTAAATTCGATCTTGGTTGAGATAAGATGGTTATGTGCAACCATCAACTCCAACAATTAAGCAAATTTATATAACAATATCATAATACACCTTTTCTACACCATCTGGTATATTCCTATGAGCAAGTATAGAAAAGCTCACAAAATTACCCATGTTCAAGACCGATCTCAACAACTATTGAACAATTATGAGATATTGCAAAATAATTACATCTATAAAAAAAGTACCTCAATAGTATACTGTAAGAGATGCTTTACTTACGAGTAATTGAACTTTAAAACTATAAAATATAAGAGAGAGAAATGCATTGGTGCACTTAAGGTTAAATTCATAATTGAAAAAGAAAGAGAAAAATAGGAATCTTTACTTACTATGCAGACATTAGAGACGTGGATCCAACTCATGTAGTGTGATTTTGGAAGAAAAAAAGAATGGAAATCATGTGATGAAGATGAGAGTTTTTTCTTTTCGGTCATGCACTGTAATATATCTAGAGAGAGAAACGTTTCTTGGAATTGAGAAAGAAAAGGTTTTAGGGGGGTGGGTAGGGGATGATTGGGTGGGGTCAAGTAGCATGACTATTTCACTTAAATGGAGGGCTATGCACTTCAGCAAAATCATAACCCTGAGGTGCGATTTATTTCCTCAAAACATAGAGTTTCAATTTAAAGGTAGCATTTTGTATTCAGTGTAAACCATAAGTAAGGAATGTGATTTACAAATTGCATCGACAATATGTGATTTTTTAATTGCATCCTCTCTATGCGATTTCTTTGCAAATTTTCAATCCTAATCATCGGAAATTGGAAAAGGCAAAAACATATGCTCTAAATGTGATGTTGCAACAGTATTTTTAGAATTACTTTCGCTTAAACTAGTTTTAAGGAATAAGTTTCCCTATAAGGGGCAAATTGAACTTGTTCTTCTCTACTCTATGCTTATCTTTTTGCTAAGTTGCATTGATGATAAAGAAAAAAGAGAATGCAATACAAGATGTGAGTTAGTGATTTCTTTTTGTATACCTGTATACTTAACGTTATGTTGTCAAGCATAAAGTTGAGATGGAACAATGTTATTTATTTAATGACAAAGATACTTAACAAACCATAGTGATTTCACGGTACGAATTCAAATTATTTGAGCACTCCTATCAATTGCCATATTAAAATATGTTTTGTTAAATAATTTACAGTGAACAAACGTCTATGCATTAGGCCGATAAAGTTGCAAACCAATACTGGCTACTTCTAAATATTTTAATCAACCAAAGTAGTAGTTGGATTTATTGGTGCAATCGTAGCAACTGTGTATATTCAAGTGACCATCTAAGCATGGACAATAAAAAAAAAAAAGAAAAATAAATAAAAAGAAAAGTTGATCTACGAAGAAAGTATCTCAAGGAAACTGTATTGCTGCAATACTTGCCTTATTTACAATGAACCTAAAGCTAATGAGGATTTCACACAAGTTGAAAAAATGTCATGGAGAATGGTGAAAGAAGCTAACTTAATTTTTGAAAAGCAAAGAATATACTTTTTCGAATATGATTCATATTGTTTAAAATGGGAAGATATATTATAATCTTTAGGCTAAGAGTATGGTTTCATCTTGTTGAGGTGTTTTATTGGAATGAATTTTCTAGTGGATTTTACTTGATCTAAAAAAAGGGCTGCATCTTAATTATACGAACACGTTTAAGAAGAATAAGAGTAATCTTTTCAAAATGTACAACTTAAGAAAAAAGTGCCTTAGAAGTCATATCTGGTTGCAATTTGGATTGCGTAACATTAGTTCAATGCATTCACTAATCATGTATACATGAAGATTCTATAAGAAAAATTCTCTTATATCTAAAGAAAATCAAGGTGATATTGATACATGGAAGTTAGCTTGACGGGATCGTTAATGCGGAGCTAATGCGTGAACTCCAACTCAATAAGATAAATATTTTATATGAATAGAATGAGAAGAACAAATAAGCTAGTACGGTTATCAAGGTAGACCTGTTGCTTAGGGAGCAATATAGCTTTGAAAAGCCAAAGCGACACGTGTAATTGAATGGTGTAACGAACTCGCATACTAGGTAAAAGAATAATAATTGCATTATTGACACTTAGACTTTTACATTACAAATTGTCAAGAAAACAAACATTCATAGATACATATAGACATATCGACAATGGTGCTGTTGTTTCATAACGTAGGTGCATTAGGTAGCTACTTAGTCTTTTTATAGGCTTATTTGATGTCCAAAACCCTTCGACTTTGTTCGAAAGACTTTGGTTAGGGGGCAAAAATGTAAAGGGCTAAATCTAAATTTATGCTTTAAGCCCAAGTAAACGAAATGAATATTAACTCTTTGAACCAAGGTGATAAGACTTAGAGAGTTAAGCTTATAAGAATTTGGGATGATTAAGGGAGATTTCGTATGATAGGCTTAGAGTAGGGCCTGTTGGATTGGTTTATCTAATCTAACATTTCTTGATTTGGTTCACATTAAAATATAAGGCTTTCATTGGGCCTAAACCTATGAAAAGAGTCCACTTGAGATCCATTAATATAAGGCTCCAATCTTGATCATTGATTGTTATTACGATTCGATAGATGAGATCAACAACTATTTCCTATAAATACCCCTTTCCCTTCCCCATTTGGATTCCCATTAACGTCATTACTCTGTCGAAATCCCACCTCAAAGATCAAACACTTAAACACCTCGAGGATGCTACCTCGTTCTTCATTGATTATGGAATTTGATGCTATTGTCCTTCTCCACTAGTCATCATATGTGTCAAAGCCTTACAGAGATTGCTTACTTTTCTTCTCTATCCTACCTCACTTGATCATCCCATACGTCTAATTTAAGTCATTTCCTTAGTTACGTGTAGTGCAATTTAACATGTGACATGCATGTGACCCTTATCATTGAATCCTTACACCTACAAAAGCAATATCAGTTGTATCTTTAAGTCCAATTCCTTTGCTAAATGATATTCATATTTCCTAACAATTTGATCGGTCAACCTTCTTCTAGATGTAAGTACATTAAATATTTCAATTCACTTTTGGTATTCCATTACATAAATTCCATCCTCTTTGCTAGAGTTAATGTTGATTGTAACAAGCCAAAACATAGTTTAGTAGCTTATAGAATGCGAAAATCTTTAATGCCTAATATAGTACACATGGTATGGTGGGTGGTTAACCTTTAGAAAGTCCATTCTTGCATGCTTATATATATATTTATATATAAATAAGGATTCTTTTAACATAAACATCAAATCAAATTTAACTTGGTTTTCTTTTAGTAAGTTTTGAATCTTCTTCTTTAGCTTTATTTCTACATATAAGGTGGAAATTGAATGAGAATCAGGCATGTTGTGTTGATTCATGGAGCATGCCTTGGGGCATGCTCAAATCCTTAGGTCACAAAGTTACAATTTTGGACCTTGTAGTAGCTAGGGTGCACCCTAAGTAGGTGATGGATACCAATAAGATGTTGGATTACATGGAGTCGTTGTTTTTGTTTATGGTGGCTTTGCCTCTAGATGAGAAGGTGGTTGTAGTATGTCATAACATGGTTAGTGTTGCCATATCAATGATGATGGAAAAATTTCCATAACTTAGTGTAGACGCTTTGACCAAAGAGGTACGCTCTTCTCTCTATGAATTATGTATGAAATTGCATTACATAGAAATGATTCATCACATGTGGCACATCACATGATCGTATTTAGCATATAAATACTAATAAAATATCAATATATATTATATATGCAAATTAAGAATGGTAATTATTTTAGAAACTACCAATTTTGTGTATATAATATTTTATTAGTATTTATATATATATATATATATACGCGCATAACATAATAATATGCAGTGTGTAATATATAACGAATCCTTTTTCTATGTATACAAGAAATAACTGACAAATTTAATAGGTAATAAGTCAGTAATGTATATTACCCCCTATTAACTATTGTAACTTTGAGAAGGGGTAAAATGGAAAAATAATTACTTCTTAAGTTGTCAATAAATATTATTAAGTTATAATATTTTTGTTGCGATTTATGAGATGAGTGCACTTTTTTAAAGCTTAGGACCTCGTAATTAAGCTAATAATAGAATCACAGTTAACAAAAGGGAAGAAAAAAGATATAAGAGAAAAAAGGTTTGCCTACATGTTGTTCTATTTTGTTGACCACTGTAAAATTGTTTCAATTTTGATTTCATTTTCTAATCACTTTTGAAAAATTCTTCCAACCTCTAATATTTTTTTCTTTGAAATGTTGAACATGCATTTATATCCACATATATCGTACTTGAAGGGACGATATTCCCTCTTTGGTCAGCAAGATGTTGCTTCAATTTATTGACATTTTCTAAAAACCTTTGCTCTTTTTTTTTTTTTTTTGGTTATAAATTTGGTTTTGAATGTTTGGTTGATAATTTATGTGAGTTTGTAGCTTTTATTCCTATTTCAGTCCTAATTTCTAGAAAGTATTATATTTGAGTTGTTTTGTTGGTTCATGTTAAAGTTTTATCAAATGTGTCAACTCCTTTATTGGTTCATCATAATTTAATGGTTCATAGTAATTAAATATAAGGAAAATAGCAAATAATCCCATAAACTTAGCGTTGGCATGCGTATACCGCATGAACTTGCAAAGATAATAACTAATCCTCCAAAATTTGACAAATCAATAGTATAAAGTATGTCTCCCTTTTCAATTATAGATCTAGGTGCTTAAGTATAGATTAACAAATTCAAGAAGGTGTTGAAAAAAAAAAATTTTTAAATCGAAAGAATGTTTCCACTCCAATGACAAGTTTAGGTGGATATTTGCAATTTTCTAAAGTTTAGAACATATATTTGTACTGAGTTTAAAGATTTTGAGAGTTATTTGTATTTGTATTTTTTTTTTCTAAAATGTAGTGTTGAATACGTTAAACTAAGTTGAATAAGAACAAATTGAAAACGGTGCTTCACTTGACCGAATAAGAAGTTAAGTTTTTTTTCTTCTTCTTCTTGTGTGTGTGGGGTGGGGGTGGTGGGTGGGCACGGCACAGGGCCCAAGGGACAATTGACTACCCTTGGGGAAGGTTTTTTCTTTTACTGATTTTTTATATTTTAAAAATTTATTAAATAAAATCTATTTGATAGTATATTTAATAACTGTGAGTTAATTAGGAAATAATATGTATAGAATTTTGATAAACTTTTTAACAAAGTTAATCTAAGAACTTAAAATAGAAAAGCTTTTAAAATGTTAATGACCAAAATATAAAATAGAAAAACTTGAAGAACTGAAAAAAATAATCAATCGTTGAAACTAAATTTATGTTCTTCCTTTGTCCTTAAGACCTCATAAGTTTTAAAATTCCATGTGTATTTTCAACTACTCACTTTTAGATTTAAAAAAAAAATGATAAATAATGCACGAAACAAGTCCTTGAAAGAGAACCCCTTCCTTACTTTGCTTTCTTTCACAGTAAGTTCTTAGGAAAAGAATTTATGGGATTCTTATTAAGGTCCTTGTTAATCAATTTGATGGTGTCTCTAAGATAACAAGCATTTAGCACCTTGCAAACGTTCTAAATGTCTACTCTCGCACCAGTGATATGTGTAGTATTCTAGGAGATTGGATCCTTCTTACAATGAGGATGTGATATATGCCAATGACGACGGCCAGACAACCCTCCAACGTCTGTTTTGGTTAGACCCAACTACATGGCAAAAAAGCTATATCAATGTTCCCCTCCCGATGTTAGTATATCTAAGTTTTATTTTCGCCTAGAAGTTTTATGTCATTCATATATTACATATCATTACGATTTAAAAAATCATCCATTTCTCTCTCTCTCTCTCTATATATATATGTGTGTGAATACATGTGTACTTTTCCCATGTGATTCATTTTGTCATATTGGACTTCTTACTCTCATTTTGTTTTTCATTTCCTAACGACTATAAATCCAATGTTTGGATAACATGGATACCAAGAAAATAATATAGGAACTACACTAAGGTATCTTTTTGCTTTTTCCAACTCAATTACACATACAATTTAAGGAGGAATTTTCAAACTAATCTATCCCATTTAAAAATCATTTTTCATACTATTTGGTTATAAAGACCCCAACTTATATATCCTAATTGAAAAATATTTTTCGAATTTTAGAAAGATAAAGGGATATAAGATATACCTTTTTAAATGAGAGTTTTTGTGGTTTGTGTACTTAAAACTTTACATTATGGTAATAATATTACCTATAACCCACACACCCTTAAAAAAAATTAAAGAAACACGGTATATTTTGGCTGGAAGTCTTAATATTTTTATACCTTTTTCTTCAATAATGCAATTGTTCAAATGATATGGGATCTGAGTTTAGCAACTGTAGATGTATGGGTTCGATTGGAGTGGTTACGTATATATTACGTGAGCAACAAACTACATGTGGTTTCAAAAAAGTGAAGTAAGACTGTTATTTGAAGGGATGATGATGTAAGAATAAGGTAAGGGGGAGGAATAGGCATTCTTAGCGTCTTAAATATACAAGTGACAAACAAGGCAGTCTTAAGGAATGTAGCTTCAAAGAAGTGAAGTGAGATTGTCACATGAAGGGATGATGATGTAAGAATAAGGTAAGGGGGAAGAATAGGTAATCTCAGCGTTTTAAATATATAAGTGACAAACAAGGCAGCCTTAAGGAGCCTTAAACGTTCACCTTGTAGCTTGAGTGAATGAGATCAATTCTTTCTTTGAATTACTTGTTTGATCTTAGAGAGCAGATATTTTGCACAGCGCTATTGTTTCTCTATTCTCTTTCTAAAAGTTTTAAATGAGGAGAAAATAATGGGTATTTATAGTCTTAGGCAAGATAACATTCGTTGGATCATTTCGGTGATTAACGGATGAGATGAAGTTTGCTCAATTCATGATTATTTAGAATGAGCTAGCTAATGGGCCTAGTGCATGAGCCTACTTGAGAAAGATTGGAGGTGGTGGACCAATCTAATGATCCCTATTCTAAGCCCACTAAGCTAAAGCTCCTTAAACCATCTCAAATATGGATTAGACTCCTTAAACCCTATCACTTGGCTTAAGGAGTTAGGTTTAAATAAATAATGAGCTTAACTTAATAAGTAATATAATAATTTTCAACCCTCGACATTTTGTCCCTTGACTAAAAATCCCTTTGAGACATTCAAGGGGATTTTAGGCATTTTTAGAAGTTGTTTCTTCAACTGTTATATAGATGTACTGAATGTTAACTTTCCTTACTTGATTACTTCTAATATCTATGGAATTTGTGCTTTTTTTCGGATCATTGACAAGCTAAACATGATATGCTAGTATTCATTTTACTGCCATGGAACACATATTTCGATATGCTTTTGTATCGCACTATTGACTTATTGCTCCTATGACATTGATTCTCCAAATAATGTATATGGTGGCTCTTCTAGATATTTTTTCCTCATTTTGCAATCATTCACAGAAAAATAAAACCATTGGAGTATTCACAAGAATCTAAAGCTTTCATAACATCCCATCCGGCCATATTATATGCATATATATATATATATGTGTGTGTGTGTATGTATCTCATTCATACCAGTAAATTGGACAGTGCTATCGTGAAATGGAGCGAAGCTTTAGAGCATTGCAAAATGAAACGACAGCATCTACCCTCCTGAAAGATTACAAGAGTTACGTTGCGTTACGTGGAGACAGTATGGGGGTACAAAGGTAACGCCTTCAGGGTACAATATAGTATTTTATTTATTTATTTATTTTATATTTATTTTTATTTACATGACCACATAATAAAATAAATCTTCTCCTTAGTAGTGGGTAATATTTTATAATATCTTATCTTTAATAGATTAAATCTTCAATATTTTTGTCAAATCTTCTTCTACAACTGAATATCACTAGCAATATCTCATTATTTCCCTTCACCAAATAATTAACAACAATATCCAACATAATTAGATCTCCACCTCAAATTGCAATACTTATCTTCTTAACTCATACCAAAAATTTAATCTAACTGCCATCATTCAAATCCATAAAGAATCTTAGATTCAAATATGTAAAATCTATCTTGATGTCTCTTGATATGAGTTATAATATATCTTTATATGTTGAGCTTGGTCAACACTTATACCAACATTAAACTTCGGGTGAGTTGTGCCCTTTTCCTCTCCTCTTCTTCTTCTTCTTCTTTTTTTTTTTTTTAATAATTTCTATTGGCATTAATGCTTTCTTTCTCTAGTTTTTTTTTTCGTTATTTATTTCTTTGTGGTTTCATGAAACCATCCTCCTTATTGTTAGCCTTTGTTGGCGGTAGAAGATCTTGGGTCCAAAGACGAACATCGAACATAGATATACATAAGTATCCAATCACCTCATCTTCATCTTCATTGCTTGTAATCATATGGGATACTTATTTATATTTCTTTAAATAATATTTCTTACTATGGTTAAAAGTCACCAATAATTGCCTTCACATTACACGTATCATCAATGGAACAATAAGACTAGACATTAGTCATGAGAGCATCTTCATGTAAGCCCCAAAATTCAGCTAAGTAACCGTAGGATTGAACTTAGAACCTAAGGTTTAGGGCGATCGGCTAAAGGATCCGATCACACCCAAATTATAACCTATTGAGAGAAATATTAGTAAAAATGACCCCGTAAACTTAAATTTAAGAAAATAACTAGTAAAATAGGAGACTATAAAATTTTCAAATTTTAAGCATAATAGGTATTAATTATCGAAAATGCGAAAAGTGTAATGAAATAACTAATAAATTACTAGAGATAGATTATATGTATACTAAAAATTTTAGAATGACCAAAATAATATTTAGGAATGTTCACGTGTACCCCACATGTATTTACATGTAGATTAAAATACGCGTAATTACCTAAATTAGCCTAAAACTAAGCAAATAATTAAAGAAAAATACAAAATAATTATAGAAAAAAATCAGAAAAATCAGAAGAGGATAAGCTGCAACAAGATAAGGTCGTAGTCAGCAAGAAAAAAAATAACCAATAAGAATTTGACAAACAAAAAGCCAAAAATCATGGAATTGGTGCAAAATCCCATCAAATTAATGCACATTAATTTCTACAATTGTCTATAAATAGGGGAAAAAAAATTCCAGAAGTCCTTTGGTCAGTTTATGATTTGAGAAAAATCAAAAAACCGAAAAAAATTGAGAGAAAATCTAGAAAAATAAAAAAAAAGAAAACTGTGCAGTTAGGGATTTTAAAGGGAACCCATACCAGATGAGGAGCTGGGAGTGGACGGCCACCACCAACACACGGTGGTGGCAGCGCCCAGGCCGAACGACAAGGATACGGCGGCCCGCGGTGGCCGGAGCCACCCAAACCGGTGAGTCCAAATTCCAGCCCGATTTTTGTGAAATTTTGTAAAAATAGTAAATATAATTATAAAATTATGAATTTTGTTATTCTGGGATATTTTTGTATTTAGTTTGTAGGAAAAATATTATTTAGATGAAAACATGTCCCGTAATATAGGGTCCTTAAAAAATCATGCAAAACCGAGCACATTTCGGTTTAGAAATAAATGACCTTAGGAGTATAGTTTGAGGCTCAATTTTTTTCTATAGGATGCTCATGTGATATAGAACAGTGCTATGAAGCTATTTTTTTAAATTTAATTTTTGAAATTTTTAAGTTAATTTTTAGCCCTAAAATGATGGAAAAATTGGGTAATTTGGAGTTAATTAGGTGATTAGGATATTAATTACTGATTTAGATAGTAATTAGATGTTTAGGGATGTTAATCTCTGATGTGGAAACCCGATCCTAGTGTATGGAGTGTTAAGTATAAGTAATGAAGGTGTTATGTGGTAAATGTAGAAAATTAGGAATATGTAGAATTAAAAATTAATAAATATGGAAAAATTAGGTTTAATTAGATAATAAAATAATAAAAATCAGAACATAACGAATCTAAAACAAAATTCAATTTTAGGTAATTATATGAAAAATGTAAAAATTTCTCACAACATGAGTAAATTCGGTACACTAATACGGATTTAAGTGTACCGGATGGAATAAAATGCGGACTAAGGGTAGTAATCGTATTTAGGAGATCGGGAGGTAATGTGATTAATTTCACATTATGGGTTGAAACGGATTTCGAGGGTTGAAATCTAAAACATTACTTAGAAATCGAACTAAAAACCTAAGTTAGAAATCGATGCGAAAACCAAACCTGAACCTAACCCCAAACCTAAAATAATTATAAAATACTTAATACCTAGATAATTAGGTATATTTAACCTTAAACAAAACCTAACAATAAGCGTTATCGGATAAAATGAACTTATAATATTATATGAAATATTGAAACCACGTTCGTGTTATAGGGATGATCGACGATGGCCTGATCAAATCGGACCTCGAGTGAAAGAGCGAGGAGTCGAGGTAAGTTGAGATTAATACGATGCTGTATTTTGGAGGCTTAAGATTATGCTTGGTTGTGCTTGTTAGATAGAGAATGTGTGCATGTGCTTGATTATGGGTGATGCTATAATTCTATTTGTTGCTCTGGCACATATTGTATGATTTGTATGAAAGGATTGATCACCCTAAACTGGACTTAACCAAATATCCGACCAGTAATCATAATCGGACATGCAGGGGAACCCGTTAGGGGAACTTAGGACTCTCCGGCCAAATACCGACCCCTCGGAAGGGATAGCGCAGGATTGCAAAATAGTCCCTTCTTCATCCTCAGTCGAACTAAGTGACAGGAGAGGAGGTCGCGGCGAGGGTGAAGACAGTGGTTCGAAGGTAGTCACAAGAGGAGCAAGGTCTCCATTACACAAGCCTGGGTTTGGTCGCGATTTGTTGCATTAACGGCAACTCCTCAACCCGGATTGAGCGGGTGTAATTTCTCTAATTTCATGACGGGCCGGACAACATCGTGCGATGGCATTTACTTGCACATGCATTGCACCTAATAAGTGATTGAAAACCTTGTTGTGTATATGGTATAGTTTTAAGTCCTCCGTCCTAACTTACTGAGCTGTGGTTGCTCACATCCTTATAAACGTCATGAAGGTGCTGGCTAAGAAGCGGCAACAACTACTCTGAAGCTAGCAACTGCTGGATCTTGGGGAGTGAGGAAAAATATTGAAGAATAAACACATATTTTTAAGGTCTAAGTTTTTATTATTTTTCATTCCCGAATGATGTAATGATATAGGAAAATACTATAGAAAAATATTGTAAACTTTAACTGCAATAACTGAATGATAACATATATATAATTCCTCACTTTTATAGGTAAATGATTTATTTAAATTAAAACTGTCTACTTCAAAGCGGGTTAGTTGTGGACGCCTTGTGTAGATTAGGTCTAAGATAGCGGTTGTAAGGCCAACTTCTATCTTAGGATGGTTTACACGGCGGGGCTATTACGACTCTGCCGCTTCGGGGCATGACACTTCATACATGAGTCTTGAATTGGAAGACCCTTGTAGCCGTTGGACATTTTCATGCCCCCATAAATACCTTTGGTGGTTTATTATATATAATCTTCCTCTTAATTGAGAATTGAGATATCTTTTTCCCATATTCAGAAAAAAGCTTCTTGTTTCCTTCAAGGCTCATATTATCAAATTGACAACTTATCTCATAAGTGAGATCTCTTCTCTTAAGTAATCTAACATCATATCCCTGGCATGAACTTAGGCTTTGACACAATCATTGCTTCTTTTTTCTTTTCTTAGCTTTTCGTACACGATGAATTCAAATTTAGGAAACAATAAAGATTACATCTATTCCAATGAAAACCAATCCTTTTGAATTTGAATGACATTGATAAGAATACTATATATTGATTCTTCCACTAATATTTAATATAATATATATTATCCTTCGCATGTCATACTTTAGGATCTTCATTGGCTAATGAAATATTTGTCCTATTTAGGAACTAACTTTGATACTCTTAGCTCAAGATTGCATTCCACTTTTACTTTTCTTTATCCCCAAATCATTACATAGAATTGGATGTCGTTTATCCTCACTTATACTTTCAAATCTTGCCCAAAGAAAAACTTCAGTCTTCCGCCATAATAAGTTCAAAGAATTTATATGTTAAGCAAATCAAGCCTCAAGAATCTGGGTTGAATAAATATCCAATACTTATTTTATATATGTTGTAGATACTTGGAGATAAAAACAATTCCTTCATTCTTCAAGATTAATGGACATGTGTTTGATGTAATACTTCCAAATATTGAAAAGAAACAATGGATGTTAGTGGATATTATTAGCAAGCTAGATGATTATAAATTCTAATCGTTTGGAAACTTTATGCATGATAGGCTAACCTTGCTTTGCACGGTTTTGAGCATGAATCTTTTTTGTATAATCTTTTCTTCATAAATACTAGCATGAAGCACATGAACAAAGGCATGGCTACCTAAGTCTCATGAATTTGAGATTATCACCATAGTATCATCCTTGTTACTCCTTGTCTCTTTCTTGTCATTGTGAAGAATCCATAATTCGTAATCAATAAAGGAGACTACATACCCACAATGTCTTGAGTTCCCTTCACTTTTCTCTTTCTTTTTCACATTTGCCATTAGCATGGCTTATTTATTTATTTATTTTCCATTGTGAAGAATCCATAATTCGAGTAGCTTGTAGGGTATTCTGCACGGCCTCAACAGGTTGATAGGCCATCACATGAACAACTTTGGTTAAATCAACTAAGAGGTTAGCTACTTTACCTAGTCTTTCGTCTTACTTTGGGGGATGCCTTGGGATTGTCAATTATAGTGGACAACACCACTATTGTCATCCTTAATACCAATATTAACACTTAAGTCTATCATTTCTTTGACAAATTTAGTTTCAAACTTCAAATTTGAGATAAACCTGACACTATCCCTTTAAACTAAATAATACGCATAATCACAACAACTACATTGATGAATAAACTACTATACTAAAACTTGCTTTATTTTTAGATGTTTGAAATAGGGAAAAACATAGTATACTTGAGAACAACTACCACACTCTATTACTCACTCAAACGCTTCAGTGATTTCTCTTCACAGCTTTGATACATTGCTACAACAAGCATTACTTCACACAAAACATAAACACAACTTACTCAAACAAAACCTTTACTTTGATACAAACATGATACGGTCTAAGGCTAAAGATAGACAAGGTCAGTCACTGGAATGGGTTCAAGCTTGCTAAAAGCTTGGAGAAGGCGATGAAGTTGCATGAAAGAATATAAAAAGTATGATAAGCAAATCTATGAATAGCTTTAAAGGATGTGACGTATAAGTAGTGTAAACCCTACTTTTAGTGGGCCTAAGATTTGAGTATAAGTACTTTTTGAACGTTCCCAAAGATCAACTAAACCAAAAACTTAAGTTTATATTTAGAAACAAATTAAATTTTTACAATTCAAAAGCCAATTGTCGATAAAACCCGAGCTTGAAGAACTATAAGCTCTAAAGTTACTTAAAACCTTAAACCTTAAAACCATTAAGGAATTTTAACCCTAAGTAATTAATCAATAATTTAATTTGAATAATTTCATTCAACTTTAGAAAATTTCACAATTTTATAAAAATCAAATCATAAATTACAAAACAATGTGAGATGAAAACCTAAAAACAATTTCCTATAAGGCTATGTCCTTATCTTTATGTATAAGCCTTACACATAAATAAGTAGATCAACTAAACACCTTAGATAACTTATCAATTGAGAGTTGGAATTATTTATTAATTGATAACTTATCAAAATCTAGTGATAAGACAGTTTCCTTATCACCTCTTCACTTATACTACATATGGATAATTTTTCACAAGATTTCATAAGCTTAACTTTAATAAATGAGATACGACTACTCCATGGCCTAAAAAAACTTTAAATGGCAGATCTAAACAAGGATGAAAGGGGGGCCATACACTTGTCATTTACCCATCAATCACTTTTTCTTACACATCACTACTCACCCCTTAATGCTTACATCATCAATAGTTGCAATTATTGACTTTTGTGTAAGCTACAAGACAACACTTTCAAGACATTTAAACCCTCATTCTCTCTCCATTCCAATCGGCCACTCTCTCCATCATTTCTCTCACTTTCAATTTCACTTTCACATCTTCTTTCTCTCCCTTGAAACAAACATAAAAAGGAGAAACAACCTTACCCCACAAAATCAACTTTTCTTCCATTTTGAAGCTTCACTCACGGTAACTTTTTCTTTTGTTCTTGTGTCATTTTCTTTCACCATCTAAGACCTTTTAAGACCATTAGAACCTTCGACAAACCCCATTCCAAAAGACTAAAAGATTCAGGTTCCAAAAGGTAGTAAAAAGGAAGAGGCAAAGTTACAAGCTTAAGTGGAACTTTAGTGCACAACCACCAAACTTTGCTTTAAAGATGAGTAAGTGTTTCTTGTGATATGTGGATTAGTATTTACGTTAGGAGACTTTGATTTCTTGAAGATATAAGTAAGGTTTAAGTTGCTATAACACCAAAAATCGTTTTAAGAAACAAACCATGAAACCCTTACATGAAGTTGAAACATGAGCATGTAAAGTTGGTGTTTTGTAAAGATATTTGTTTAATGCTTTGAATGGAAGATTTTCAGTTAAGAAAATCTTGAAACAAGAATTTTAATGGAGGATGAGCATGCTGGACGTGAGGGTTCCATAGTTATTTGGATGTTGATTTTGTTTCCATTAAGTTAAACATGCTCAAATCTAGACTTAAGTTAAGGAAAAATCCATTACATGAGGTTTTATGAAGAAACCTACTTTGTATGACATGAGCTATGATATGGGAGTTGTATTAAATATAAGATCTTCTATTTCTTTGTGTGGAACATAAGTTAAAGAATCATCTTGTGGAAGAAAAGTTAAGTTAAGATTTGGACACAAGTAATCTAAGTGTATAACCTACCACCTAAACATAAGGAAATGATGAAACAAGTTGAAAAACCAAGTAAGGACCCCTTGGAACCATCATGAACAGATCTGGAATATGGGAGAAAGAAGCCTAAAAATATGATAAAAGTGAATGAACAAAGTGAAAAGACTAACCAAAGCAAGTATGGTAAGCATACAAAGCCTAAAACTCTCAAAACAAGCTTAGAACTCTAAGTTGGGCCTTCAATGAATTTCTGACCAGCACCTTAAAGTACCGAGAGAGGTTGTTTTGAAGCTCATAAGAAATCCACCTAAGGCCCCATAAGCCCACCAAAGTCACTAACCTTAGTTTTGACTAAAAACAAGCCCATTTGACAACTTAAGCCCACTAAAGGGCCCAAGAAGTGGTTGTTAGCCTTAGAAATATAAATCAAAATTGTAAATTTGATCTCAAAGAGTATTTTAAGCTTAGGATAAAATCTTGAAAACAAGCCTAAAGAATTTCTTAAGTTATTAAAAAGCCCATTTACCAAAAAAGGCCCCAAAACACTCCAACACATGAGGAACGCTACTGTTTTGACCCATGAATAGAATTGTATACCTCATTTTGAAAATCTAACCTTATCATGTTAAAGTACACTTGAAAACGATGAAGATTGACTATAAGATCATAAAAATCGGTTTTAAAACGAAAAAGTTATACACGATTGAACTTTAGATAAAAACCGGGAAAAATTACGAAAATTAGTTAAGAATATAACTTAAGGAAAATTTACTTAGTTTCTTAAGTTTGTTTCAATTTCTTATAAAAATTATTTCAATGACTAGGGGACACTGTTTACGGAGATGACTTGCCTCTGGATTACTTTGATTGACCCACATGGCAGAGTGAGTAAATTTCCGATAACTCTTAACTTGATTGTGCTTGTAAAATAGATGCACCTAAACTTATATATATAAATTTGGATGCTTGTGGGATATGGGAGATGTGTGTGTATGGATTTATGGATGAATGTGATGACTTGTTAATTATATATATAATAATGGGAATTGTTTGTATTAATATATACATATGAATTGTATGGAATGAAATTGTTTGATCACCCTAAAAATCAAGTTAATTACTTATACAATTAAGAACTCAAAGTGAATCATGCATTCCCCATATTGCATACGGATAACACCGATTGCCGCTTCACGCAGAAGATGGGAAGGGACTTACAGGAATATGAGTTTCCTGCAGGATTGGGCACTAGCTATGCCATCATATATATTGAGTCTCTATTTTAAGTTGATGGGCTTACTAGGCGCTGGGAAACTCCAACCGTCGGCAAGGGGTCGAGTCTTATAGCTTCTGCTTAGGGCATGTGTTTGTGGACTGCGGGGGCCACCATACCACTAGACTTGGGATTTTAAAAGATATGATATGATTTTGGTAAAGGAAGTATACACACATATATATATAAAGAGAGAGAGAGTTTTGTTTTGGCATGAGCATAATAGTGCAAATGAAATAAAACTCAAGGTCTATAACCCGGATTTTGGTTTGGGTTGGTTAATTTTCTTCAAACCCTGACTTCAGGGGGCGTAATTCTGAGTCGTATGCAATTCCTAGGTCACTACATGCGTTGTTTGACATATTGATTTTTCATGCATTCATATGATTGTGCATCTAATAAATTTCTGTCATATGGTACTGACGAGGGTGTTTATCTCACTAAGCTTAAGTTTACATCCCTATAGATTTTTGTTGATGCAGGAAAACCTCTTCACAAATCCGGGCCGAGGCATGCCCGTAGTAAGTCTCGTGTAGGGAGGGTGAGAGCGATCAGAGAGCGAAGAGGACTTTTTGTAATAGAATTATAGACATTTAAATACTGTTGTGTTTTTACTCATAACACAGATTTATGTAGTTTCGTTATGAACTACATTTGTTTGTAATATTTTTTTGGTATGGGTCCCACAAGCCCACACAATTAGCTAAATTATAACATAGAAGAAATTTTAGTTAAATTGCTCTATATTACTTGTCTATGGGCCTAGTGGTAATGTAGAGTGGAAGGTGCCTTATGTATCGTATGAAAGTTCTATGATTGGCAAGGAGGTTGATAATAGATTTTTATACGGTACACGGCGACCTATCACGACAACGATACTATTGGGTTGTGATAAGTAGAACTTCCAATAACTCACGGCATAACTCGATATGATGCATGAGAGGGTTTAGTGAGATTACTTACCACCTAGCCTTAGTTAAAAGTCAAGATAAGAGTGAAAAGAATAAATAAACTTAACAAGAGCCATGTTCACAAAGGGAGAACATTTAGTATATTGATGGTGATGAGATCTTATGTGGTTATATGTATAAAGGGTATTTATACACATAAAACTAGGGTAACCTACCTAAAATGGAAAGACCAAAAAAGGTAGTGTCTAAAAAGAGCAATATATAAGAAATGATGAAGGGTATATTGGAAAATACAACAAAAGTAAGTATTCTATACAGGGGATTCTATTATATGGTTGCTTAGACATGTAGGTCATTGTGGGTGGACACCTTTTTAGTAGAAAAGACAATTTTGCATGATCCACTTGATTTCTACCAAGCCGAGTAGATAATTCTTTTGAGGTGAATTTACCTTGGATAGTTTGAGCATGGCTCAGATTTAGGTCAACTGAGTTGATGGTCAGATGGGCAGAGCTAAGGGTCAGATGAGCTAAGATGATGTTTAAGTGCAGTTCAGGTTAGTAGCTTGAGATGAATGATGAGTATGAGAAGGTTTGGCTTAGTTAGGGTAATAGGTTAGCAAAGCAGTATGTTAGACTCCTCGGTGTTGGGTCTTAAGGAAAGAATTCTCTTAGCTATGCTTTCTAGCCCTTGGGCTCAGGTGTTAGTTAAGGATTCGGTGGTTTGATTCCTATTAGTGAAGTCCCCTTATTTAGGGACCTCATTGCTTATTCATATGGGATGAGACCAAACTACCTTCGGACTAGGTTATTAAAGCTTAGCCTATATGTTGGGGAGGTCAATTTAGGCTAAGGACCCATATCCTTAAAAGCCTATCAACACTTACTCCCCCCTCACATTAAAAAAAAAAGAAAAAAAGAAGAAGAAAAGAAAAACAGTGTTGGAGACAGGTTTAACAAGGAGAGTGAATACATGGAAGGGCTCTTAAGGCTTTAAGTCAAGCTGTTACATTGTAGAGGGAGCTTCTTGTTTGCATTTTTTACTTTATCTGTGATCTGGTAAGCTAGAGCCTTGACTTTAACAATATAGTTGGTTAGTCGGATGCCTAAGTTAAACATAACTCTTGTTGAGTGGAGTAGTGGAGCATCATGTTGAATGGGATTTCCTCAAGTTCATATGCCTTTAAGGTTTCCCCAATGGGATTTTTTTGGGCTTTTGTGCCTTTAAGGTTTCCCAGTTAGCTTGAAAAGGTAAGTAGGCAATCTTTGAGCTTTCATGCCTATAAGGGTATCTTGAATAGGTTGAATCCCTATTGAGGCCTGAAGAAGCCAATGGACTTTGTTAGCTAAAGAGGTTGGGCATCCATTAAGAGAACCTAAAGATGCTTGGTGAGGTTATCCTCAAGCTTTTATGCTAGTGAGGATCAAATGGATGATGAGACATATTTTAAGGTAAAGGAATTGTTGAACCAAAGGTTCATTAATTGATTTTGATGAGAATAAAACAAAAGTGACTGATTAAACTAGGTATTATTTCATTATATTAAGTTAATTGAATGAGATCAATTAATTCACTTAATGAATAAATATATTAATTAACTTTACGAGATATTTAATTTTTAAGTAGTGATCAAACGATCTCGGAATTGTATTGCAAAGTGTATTTGTTTGTTGTGTGTTAAAGTTGATTTTAGGTGATATTTGGTCTACCAGCATGACGACATAGGAAGAACTAAGTTGACAGTGTAAAGCCCTGGATTGCGAGAAGAAAAGCTTTTTGATCCCTAAGAGCTGGCATGCTGGTACACTTGCCTGTGTTCATGCCAATAGTAGTATTACTTACTGTTGTACGGTAAGAGGACACTACCGTAATGTTGCTAAGCTTGTTTTAAGTAGTTGTTGGAGCATTTAATGTGTGATAACGGGAAGAATTCAATGAGTTGGTATAAATGCTCAATAACCTAACCAAAGAGTATTAAGAATTGATATTCTGTTACAATCAAAAGACATTCTCTTACATTCTTTAGCCTTATTACTTACTACTTATCTCTTATACTCTTTACTTGCAATTAAACAAAAGAGACTTAGTGTGTAGTACTTGTAAGTCCTTATATTTGCAATCTTGAGAGAGAGAAAAGCACTACAGTTGAGATTATTGTGTGTGATAATGATTATGTAAGTTTATGTAGCTCTTTGAGCATTATGTTAAGAAATTGATAAAGTAGAGTGAAAGTCCTCGATTGGAGGTATTATGAGTCTGTGGAGATTAGGGGGTGGTCCGAACTACATGTTATATTCGGGCTTGAATTTCTCTATCCCTATCTCTTTTAATTTCCACATTTATTATTGTTTTAATCATTCTTGTTATTGTATTTAATCGATAATTTCGAAAAGAATTGCAATTTTTCTTATAAACTCAATTCATCGCCCTCCCTCTCCTCCTTCCCTCCCCCCTCTTTTGAGTTTAGCCTAGTGTTCTTAGAGGAATGTGGTGTCTAAGCTCCTTGAGGTCTTGATAGTGTGGAAGCCCACATCCCAACCTTCTGTAAAAGTTTGATACAGACGAATAATTAGAATGAAAGGAGAAGATAGAAAAAGCACTCTATTGCTTATATGTTGAAGATGCCTAGGTCTATCTTGCCACATTGAAATTCTCCTAGTACGCAATAATGAGTGCAAGCACTTGGTGGGGATAAGAAGAGGGAATGTTCCACTAGTGTAAGGAACTAAATTCAATTTTTTTGTGTGAAAAGTATACGAACATGGCCACACTTTATGGTGATGTACCCAAGGCATAGACATCCTATGATGAGCAACAAATCTTCTATTTTTATAGCAAATTTTTTAGTTTTGTCAAGCTCGTTTTATCAAACCTAACTCTATTCCCTATATATATATACTCTTATCCTTAGGTCTTGAGAGAGAGCCTCCTTTGGTAAAATTATAAGGTAAAATATTATTGGGGGTTTCTCAATTACTTCTTCTTTTCACTATGTTGTTTCTTTGAATCATTCCAAGTAGATTATTATTGAAATCTAGTTCTTCTTGTAACAACTCTTCTTTATACCTATGATATTTTTCTTTGATGATCTAATTACGTAGAATATATTGTCTTCAATTAGTATTTTCCTGGGATGCTATATTGATGTATGAGTTTATTGAAGAGATGCAAGTCCTATAGTTAAACAGACAAGTATAATTAGAAGGATTTGAGTATGTTAAAGAAATTAGGTACTGAATTACGACATCCTAATAGCAAGATCTACATTTTTAATGCAATCTTGCAATGCTCTATTCAAAAGCTATTCAAATATAAAGATATCAAGATTAGGAAGAGGCTAAGGACATGAGTTCAATCAATTCAGAATCCAATTTCCATTAGAATATGATTAGGAATCTTCATGGTTGAAAGAACAATTGAGTTTAAAAGGTTGTAAGGAACTAGAGAGTAAATAATAACAATTTACAAAGGATCATATGCTCTTTATTTTAACTAAATCATGCTTATTTATGTTAATTAGATTTGTTATTTTACTTGTTCTTATTTTATCAACCCTTATTCATCTTTTCTATTTAATCACAATCATCTCCATATTGATAAGTTAGATAATTGGAAGCTTTAGGTAAATCACTAGTAATTAGGTTCTCACATACGTAGTTCCCTATGGGATTGACATTTGAACTCACAATCCGTTTTTATAACTTAACTAGGTGTACTTGCCTAATACTGATCAGCATGTTATTTAGATTAAACAAGGAGAACATACCTGTAAAATAGGAAATGGATAATTAATTATTGTAGGTAACAAAATAATAATAAAAGAATGTGGGTTATAAGTATATGACCAATATAATATGTATGGGCATGTTAAATTAACTATTAAGCAAAATGTGTAATTATACCCTTTTACTCATTAATTATAATTACACCTAAAAAGATAGTAACAATAGAACAATAAAAGGTATAAGAGGATCCTAAGTGCCTACTCCTAAGTGGACAACTTTAAGAATTCTATTACATTAATTACTGCATGGAAAACTAAGTGGGAAGAGAGAGGAAACAAAAAATAAAACTTGATAAGCTCATCAACCCTCAAAACTTTGAATTTATCTAGAAATTTTCCCATATGCAAGTTAGGATTCTTCATCAACAACACTAATAAAGGTTACATGTGATCTGACATTGAGCGAGTTTAGTAGCTAAAAACCTAGGAGGTATAATGAGGGAGGGGCATCGGGGTAGAGGTGTGGTGGTGGGGTATTCGGTGGTAGCCAGAGCTCTAATTTCTAGTAAGATGTTTTTTTTTTTTTGGCTAATTTTGAAAATTTTGTTAAAAATAGCAAATGTTGTATAAAAATTTTGAAAAATTGTATTCTAAGATAATTTTGAGTATTGATTCATGTGGTAAAATTGCATGCAAGAAATTTGAAGTGGGTATATAGGTTCTTAGGAAATGAGAGATTGTTTAGAGCTAAATTCAAATTATAATTCATAAAGCTTAATGACATAGTTTTGACCTAATTTTTTGTATGTAGATTCTAGTTATATTATATTAAATCTAGATGATAAGGACTTTAGATTTTAGAGTGCAAAATATTTATTTTGAATTTTTCTTTAAATTTACCTCTTTTTTTAAAGTAGAGGATTTAATGGGATTTTCAAATGAATTATTTATAAATATGAGATAAAATGATTCTTAAGACTTATATGTGATGCAAGGATTGGTTTAGATAAATGTGATATGTAATCTTGGTTTATTATGCAATCTTAATAACAATTTGGTTAGCATTCGACATTTACATGAATACAAATTGCCAAAAGATAAGTTAATGAGCAAGGTTGATATTTGCAAGCAATGTAATGCGCTAAATAATAATGAGCTCTTTTCAAGGTTACCTTATCATTTAATGATAAAGTATAGCTAGGAGCTTGAGAAGTCAAGGAGTTTTGGTAAAAAGGATGAGGTAACAATGGTATTGACATACCTCATGCATAGCATTCTATGTTTTTGGATGAATGTAAAGAAATTGCATCTTGTTAGTTTACTTTCCTTTTTATTTGCTTTTATATACTCACTTACTTTAATAAGGAGGTAAAGAGTTATTTTATTTTATTTTTTTTTAACTAACCCCAAGTATGGGTGAAGATTTGTGTAGTTATTGGCTTTGGATTTTGGGAATGGGAACAGTAGAATCATATTTTGAAGTTAAAGTTCATCATGGGTAGTAAACATATATAATCATGTGTGTGTCATTTGTGGCCTATAGGAGAAATCATGTATGACATATGTATTTAAAGTGTTATATAGGTGTGCGTCATTTGTGGCATGTATAACATACGTATTTAAAGTGTTATATAGGTTCCTTAAACATATGATAAGGATCCTTCAAGTTGACTAAGTATGTTCAGCATAGTGAAAATTAGACTAAATGAAGTAAAGTTGTTAAGGGATGTCTACTACATATTATGCATTTGATGAGTTTTCTAGCAAGGATATAGGTAAAGAAGGTGTTAATAGCTCTCTAAGAAATCTTTTGATGTCCTAAAACTCTTTAAAAAAAAGGTTTGTTGTAATGGAACCTAAGTATCATGGATGTACGTTGGTATAGTTCAATTTTCTTATAAAGTTAGAAGTAAAGTTAGAAGGTTTATTTAGAGGGATAGAATTTTAAATCCAACATAAGAGGTAAGTCATAAGCAAAATTAGAAGGTTTGGAAGAAAGGGTAGAGAGTTCATCTTCGTCTTCTTAGTGACTTAGAAACAAAGTTAAAAGGTTATTAAAATATGGTAGAGTGTTAAACTTATTGTCCAAAGAAAGTTAGAAGTTGACTTATAAGTTATTATTTGAGGGTTGGTAAGGTTGAAACCTATATTTAAGAAACTAGAAGCCAAACTTATGGCCTGTTTGGATTGTCTTTTTTTCATTTATACCTAATTTGTATCTGTTTGGTATTTGGAAAATGATCTTATTTATTTTTATTTCATAATTACAATGAAAACAGTGATTGGAGAGTTAAAATTGAAAAATGAAAATTTGTGCACTTTTGGGAGAAACATTTTGAAAAAAGATATTTTATGCATTAGAAATAATTATTTAAATTGATATTTTTAAAAAGATATATTTCCTTCTTTTTTATGTCTTATTGTTATCGAACACTATGATTTAAATAGAAAATAATAAGATGGAAAACAAATGAACCAAACGGAGCTTTAGAAGGTACAATTAAACATGTGAAAGGTTGTAATTCAAAGTAATATGATTCCATCAATGGTATTAAGTGTAAAATACCTAGAAAGTACATGAATTATGAGTTGAATCAAAAGTTTTAAGTTAATTGAAGCCTTAAGACATAAACTTAGAGGGTAAAATTGTATATATGAAAATTATGGTTTAAAGTAAGAGGTTGAAATGATTTGAAAATACTTGAACTTATGTTTGAATGACTAGTTTAAGCTTGCAATTAGCCTTTTATTTACTTTAGAAACAACATAACGATCTTCCTTTAGGTATCAAGTTTCAAAAGAGTATAAGGCATTTGAACACCTAGAAGATGGGATGCTACAAGAATGGTCAAAATATTAAGGTGGGTCAAATCTATCGACCAAACCGAATCATTCTGACCTTTGACTTAATCGAAACACGATTAGATTTATACTTGAAATCGTTTTTTTTATTTTTTTTATTTCCTATGTTATAGTGGTTTTCCACCGTCTTAAGGAGGCCATGTGATCCCTTTAGGGAGATGTGATTTTCTTTTAATTTATAGAGTTTTTTGTTTTATTATTTAAAACTTTTTTATTAATGTAATCTAATAATATATCTTATACATGTACACATATTTATTATTGTGATTCTTTTCATTTTACAATTTTTTTTAAATTTTCACTATTTTGAATTCTTATATATATTTTAAAATTTTTAATTACTTTAATTTTTTTAATATATTATTATATCATTTATTTAATAGAAACACGTGGACTAATAAGATGGTGCCACATGTCATCCCTAACAACAAAACTAATAGTAAACCAATTGAGGACTTGTTTGCAAGCATTTGCAAATGTTAGGGACTGAAAGTAAGGAAAAAATAAAAATAAAAGTTGAAGAATCAATTAAAAAAAGTAGTAAAGATTGAGTACTAAAAATGTATTTTCTCTAAATAATTCAATCACTCAGATTTGACTACTTACAAATTGTTTGATAACTCATAAAAGAATAGATAGAGAATGAGTATTTTATATGCTTATTTTAAAGTGGATATTGGAATTAAATGTAAGAAAATATTTAATAGATGGACATGTACGGAATGTATGTGCTCATTTCAAAAATAGAAATGTGTATGAGAGTTAGAAAACTAATCCCCTATTTCCACATCTTGATTCACTGGTATTTAGTTTCCTTACATGAAGTAGATAACAAAACATACGAGAAAGTAAAATCCCCAATTGAAAAAATTACTTATTTACTAGAATTAACCGTCAACTGTTTGTGAAATGAGATGCAAATTTCAATTTTAAGGGCAATTAAAGGAATTTATTAGTAAATAGTTAATTTTTGAGATTTGGTGACATAAAGAGTACTCTACTTGCATTTTATTATTATGGTTACACAGAAGAAAAGAGAGAGACATGAAGTAATAATTTTAATAGAAGAGTTACTACATGTTTTAGGAATTGACATCCAAATAACAGGAACAAAAAGTATAAGGTTTCATAGATTTAGAAAAATATATAATTTCTTGTAAAAGCGGTATAACGGAATTCTTATGATTCTATTATGAGGAAAGCACATAAAGCTAAAATCAACTTTGTTAGTAGAAATGCAAGTTCAGTTATAAATTGGGTAGCCTGATGACATTTGGATTGGTAATCAACCTCTCCATTCTCTCCTCAAAAGTTTGCTTCTAATTGATATTGCTTATTGCTATATAGACTTAGGATATTTGAGGGAAAAGAAAAAATGTTTAGCCTCTTCAGTGATTTTGACTATTACAAATCACCTTATATATTTCTAATCAATAGATTAAGTGCATAGTTTTAATGTGGAAAGTGGATGAATAATATAGCGGTCCTGATGGTCTATACAATGTAAAGATGGTTATCTAAAAGTAAAAGTTAATAATCTAAGGACAAGGCCATCTAAAATACAACTGGGACTTGCATCAGAAATTTGCTCGACTGCAGGTTGATTAAATTTTTCAAGATCTAACTTAGTCAAATTAGATTCATTTTGTAATGTGTTAAACTGATTTCTACAACATCTTAACATCGAATTACATGGAATAAGTTTCAGACTTTTAAGACCAAGCATTTAAATTTTGAATTATTAGTTCAGACAAAAGCTTCAAGATTTACAAAAATAATCTAAGATTAACATGCTCCCGACTGTTCATCTATATCTATAATATTAAAAACAACGCAAGCTCACTTTGATGTTCCTTGTGACTTATAGAACACATTACTCAAATAAATTAAAAAAGAAATAACTGACACAAAAGGGATGAAAACTTCTTTGCATGAAAATGTGATGGTGTCCATTATTTCTTAGCTGCTTTATCCATACAAACATATACACATATATACAGTCTCTTTTTCATGAACAATCCCATATATTATTAATATAATTCGCTAATACTTTTTCTACGCACCTGTTATGCACATGCAGATAAAATTGTACCATCATTCGTAGCCTTCCAAAAAGCAAAAAAATCATCTCTATTTTCTATAATTTTCCCTATTTTGAAGGAGAAAATAAGTACTTCATTAAGATCATCGTAGCATATTAGTCGTGGAGGCCAGAAATAGACACATTACACAATGTGAAGATGCGCTTGTGCCGGTAGAAAAAGAACCGCCCGTACAAGGACAACGAAGGAGAATATACCATACACAGCATTGAGATATCAATATTTACACGAGTAGAGAGAGTAAAATTCCCAGCAGAAATAATAAGTGCATATCTGAAGCCAGATTTCTTCCATTAAGATAATATTCACATGGTTCCATGTAAGGTGGAAATGGACCAGCCTCCAATAGAAGATTGGTAAAAGGATAGTGGCAAACCGCAATTAATCAGCTGAGCATTGTTGGATGTCCAGTCTGAAGCATCCTCTTGAGCATGTCCATTCCAAAAGCAGAATCAGACTGGCTGTGGAATTACACTACAATGTCAATTTACACAAATGATAAACCGAAAGAGAAGCATGTAAACCGACCAGACACCAAAATTGAGTTTCCGGTATGTAGATAGTCATACTGAAACTTGTAACAAGCTGTTGTGAAAATCAGCATCCTCATACAAGTGCATAAAACAGAAGTAATCGAACATCCAGCAAACCTATCTTGTAGTACCTCATTGTAATAGTGGAGTAGAATGATATGTAACTTGTGCAGCCCATATTACTGATTAGGTACATGAATGAGCACATGCTTTTTCCTCAAATCATTGGCAGGAAAGCAGATATATGACAATCCATCATGAAAATTAGAAGCTGCCTAAAAGGTTCTAGGAGATAAAAAAGAAAATTGCTATCATCAAACAAAGAGCAAGTAACCAGCTATTCCTAGTAAAGTTGCTCACAAATTTGTGTAGGGGAAATGTTCTATAGAAATCTGGAGTCTAAAACTCAACATTAAAAATTCAAAACATATTCTCCATTTCTTAATTTCAATCTTGTTTTCTGCATGGTAAGGATGACCAAAACTATGGATTGTAGGAATAAAGGGTCAAATTATCATTTTTCTTTTCTTTAATACCAAAAATAGCAGATACAAGGGGCCGAAAATTGGGATACAATGCCATATTCTATCAATGCTTTAAAATATCTATTTACAATTAGCCAACAGAACAGATGTGGGGCCTTTTTGGAAATATTTTGAGGTATGCGGATGTAATTGCATTATTCTAGAAATAATTGCTTGGTTGCAAGCAACAGTTTGACAGTGGCAATATCTATAATTCACAGAAGCACTGATATCACAAATGAAACAACCACTACACATGACAAACAAAAACCCGAAACTACAGCATCTTCTAGAAGCCCAATCCATCCATGCAGATTACTATCACTTCCTGCTATTATATTTCTAGAATCACATTATCAGGATGAAGTCCTAATGTAAACAACTTATGAGGAAAGGAAGAAGAAGGAACACATATTAACTGTTAAAGGATTAAATAAATAAGCAAATATGAAGTGATAATGGAATAGTTCCTGAACAGAAAGAACATCTGACCTTGTTATAGTGATTTCATAGGGGAATGAAATAACTCCTTCACGATTTGGTATAGGCGGAACATGTTCCCTTTTATCATTCACAAATCTTATTATTTGGAATAAAACATCACGTAAAGATGTTTCTAGTGCTGCTCGATGAGCGCTTCTTTCCTCCGAGGCACTTTCTGGATTATTACCAAGAATGACACACTAAGATGATGATGATGAAAAATAATAATTGAAACACACACACACACACACAGATTCTGCAAAAACGTTGTGCAGATCACAGAGCTATACCACCTGGATTGACTAAAACTTTGGAACTATGAGACTTGGTAAACTGTGGCTTCGGCTGCTGGACCACATTCAAATTGATGTGCCACTGTTCCCAATATAAGCGTTCAACCTTGTTCGTGATAAACCATGATGGCTGCTTATTTTTAACTTCAAAGAAAGCTAAGCACATCTGCATACATAAGGACAAGATAATCTGTGACAAGAGCCTAACACAATCAATGATCTAAGACTAATCATCTCAGAGCATAGCCTTATATTGCCCCACATGTGATATGTACATTTGACAAAAGAAAACAAACAATAGAAAAGGCTGATCATCTATTGGATGTTATTCATCCGGGATTTCTATGCATCAAAAGGTATACCAAGTAGGGATAGTTGAGTTTGGTATAAAAAGAATGAAGTATGTCCAAAAAATGACGGTAGTGATTTACAAATAGTCCTTGGCAGAGTTTTCATTGTGATTTATGTTCAAAAAGAAGATACAAGAGTACAAGTATTGATTAACAGCATACTTATTAGGTTTGATGAATGGGATGCCTTGGTCATGTTTATGTCATGTGTCAAACACAAGCAACAAAAGAATACAAAAATCATTCCTCTTGAGAAAGTTTATTCACGCAAGAAAAATAGAAGAGGTAGACCAAGTAGAGATTGTTGAGGTTGGTATAAAAAGAATGAAGCATGTCTAGAAAATGGTAGTAGTGATTAACAAATAGGCCTTGACAAAGTTTTCATTGCAATTTATATTCAAAAAGAAGATACAAGAGTACAAGTATTGATTAACAGCATACTTACTCGGTTCGATGAATGGAATGCCTTGGTCATGTTTATGCTATGTGTCAAACACGAGCAACAAAAGAATACAAAAATCATTCCTCTTGAGAAAGTTTATTCACACAAGAAAAATAGAAAAGCTAGGAATGTGTAATGTGGTGAATCGTGTTCATGATTATAAGTGCTGTATGTTTTTAATAGTTGCAGTTGTGAGCATTGTTGTCGTCGCTTGAAGATATATTGGTCAGTGCTCTTGTGTTTATGTGTGTTGGTCAGGGTTGTGTCCAGAGTAGGGTAAAAGTTACTTTATTTTAAATAGGTTATATTGCAGTTATGCTAAGTGTCAGAAAAGAAGTAGATCTACGACTGGCAATATTTTTAGGAAGTTGCAGTTAGTCCAACTGCTAAGGCCAGTGAAGCCCTATATACGTATGAGAACAAGAAAAAAATAGAATTTAAGTCCTATCAATTTTTTTTTTTTTTTTGAAAAAAAGAAATTTACAACTGTCAAATTCTAAAAGATATCGTAGAGTTCTCTCTATACCAGGCCCTAAGATGAGATTATCAGGTTCTCTCTATTACAAGCCTCAAAGTTTATTTAAAGACCAATTTTGTAACAAAATTTGGTACCAGAGCTAGGTTTGATGGAAGAAATTAGGAAGTTACAACAAAAATTTGAAGCATTTATGGCCATGTATAAGAGAGAGAGCAAGTGAAGGCAAGACAACAATACATGGCAATACAACTTGCTAATTTGACCCATTGTACTGCTGGCCAGCGAACAGAGAAGGAACAAGGTGAAGCCAGCAACAATAGAGAGGAAGAGCAGATCCCAGATATCTTGAATGAAGACTCAATGCTGGAGTCACTATCTTCCTCCAAAGAAAATCTGCAAGTGATGGGCACTATACTTCCAGATCCAAGAATTTCTCTTCTGCAGGTAGTGGGAATCCTCAAACGAGGAAATTTCAAAATCCTGCAAGTAGATTAACACCACCTGATGTTTCATCTGCAACTAAAGCTAGGAAGAAGAGTCCACTGATGAGCAACAATGAAAATGTCAACTGTTCAATTCTCTCAAATGTAGGTCGAGAGCATCTTCAATCTGGAAAATCAAAATGGCATCAACTGTTTCTCTGTCATTTGGTCGGTGAAAATGACCTTAAGGAGAGAGATGAAAACATTCCAGAATCTAGGAATCGGGAGGAAAGTGGGCTATTAAGGTTTGATGCAGAAAAAAAAAAAGATATTTTTTAAATTTGGATCTCGTGTTGCTCCTTACAAGAAGGGCTACCCAACTATGACGTGAGATCACGCCTCTTAAAGGAGGTTGTAATGTTGTGCATCAAACACGAGCAACAAAAGACAATGGAATCATTCCTCTGGAGAAATTTTAGTCGCACAAGAATTACAGAAATGCTACCAATGTGTAATGTCAAGAATTGTGTTTGTGATTATTACTGCTGTATTTTTTAATAGTTGCAGGTGTGAGTTTTGTGGGTTCATTGTTGTGGTCACTTGAAGTTATATTGGTCAATGGTCTTGTGTTTATGTGTGTTGGCCAGGGTCTTGTGTCTAGAGTAGGGTGGCAATTACTTTATTTTAAATAGGTTATGTTGCACTTATGCTAAGTGTCAGAAAAGGACTAAATCTAGGACTAACATTTTTTTCTACAAGTTTCAGTTAGTCCAACTGCTAACCAGGGAAATCCAATATATGTATGAGAAAAAGAAGAAAATAGAAGTCCTATCATTTTTTTTTAAAGAAATTTACAATTGTCAAATTCTAAAAATGATTATGAGCCCTAAAATGAGATCGTCAAGTTCTCTCTATAACCAGCCTGAAAGTTTGTTTAAAAACCAGTCTTCTAACAGTTTATCAATTCAAAGTAAGATTGAGGAGGTTAGGATTAGGATTGGTGTTGGGTTGCCAGCATTGGCATTAGGATTTGGGTCACTGAAATCAATGTTGGCATTGAGGTTTAGGTTGCTAGTGGGGTGGTGCAAGTTGGGGGATCAGAGTGGGATGGGTGATGGGTGTCAATATTGTTGGTGTACCTTGCTAGTGTGTGGAGCAAGAGGTATGGTGCATCTCTAGTGATCTTCTCTGGTCAGAGGAGTGAATGCTGCTAGTTTATCTAGCTACTGGTTCAAAGTAGGAGGTGTGATGCATGTCCAGTGTACCTCTGGTTGGAGACTAGATGTCATTGGTGTAAGTTGAGTGGGTGATGTAGTCATTTTTGTCATATTACTAGTCCATTCCTTAAGGTGTTTTTCAGTTCAAGTGAGCAATATAATAGACTCTTACATCTTTATTCCATTCATAATGAATAGAAGTTCTATTACGTGCCTGTTACATTTGATGATGCGAACAAGCAATAAGTATAACATGTACCCACGCATAGCACATGCAATTTCCCTTTATTTTCATTTTCAGAAAATAGTTCTATGGAAGGATGTTCAGACTAGAAAGTTCACATAGACTTTACAAACAAAATCAATAAGCCATTAAATATGTGTCTCTTGCTCGTTAAGTAGTATGATAGCAAGAAAAGATAAAGACACACAAACCTGACTTTTTTTGTTTGGATGCTTCTCAACCCAGGCAATGAACTGCTCTATTTTCTCATCTATTTTCTTCTCAACTTCAGCATCCCCACATTGCACCTTTAAAAGGAGAAAAACATGAAGTCAAAGGCTTAAAAAGGTGGCAGATGTAACAGAAATTCATGAGAGTTAATGGTAGAATTTCGTTAAGAAGGGTACCATGAACCTTGGGAATGGTTTCAAGCTAATGAGCAAGAGAACATCATAAAAATTCCACTGGCAAACATCATGTTCTAAACGAATAAGGTGCTCTAATTTCCTTCATTTAAGGCACTGTAATATCAAGAATTCACCAATTCTCACTTTAGTCAACTAAGTACTAGTGCAATTGTACTAGCAACCTGCTGTTGCTTCACCACACATATCATACACCATGCTGTTTGAGCCATTCAATTTTTTCCCCTCTTTTTAGTGGCAGCAGAGGACAAGAATTCAATTTAGATTGGCTACAGCAAGAGGGATTTTGTTTTCATATCAGCAAGAATGGAAAGCTTGTTAATTTGTACCATTTATGGGAAACTGAGTTCATAAAGTGATCTATTTAGTGTCTGTGTCTCTTTCCGATGGTCCACTCTTTTTTCCAAAACATCAATGGCCCATCAATTGCTCTGGCTTCTCAAGAACAAAAGGTTTGAATAGAAACTTTCTCATATACATGTCATGTGAATAACTCCAAAAAGTCTTGCTACGATTACCCACAATCTGTCTTACAAGCATCTAAGTTTTTTTCTTTCTTTTGGACAATTAACAAGCACCTAAGCTAAATAAACTTTTTAGAGTGCAAGACTCAGCATAGCTTCAGTCTTTGATGGAAACTTATATCCATATTCTATGATCAGCATACACAAAGTGGCTTTGTATTATCAATAGCAATATCAACATAACCATGCCAATTATCCTTTGATAAGAAGCCAAGAAACAGATATATCAATTATAACTAGCTATTCAAATGCATTTGAATTTCAAAGGTGCTTTCTTCCTTTTCCATTTTTCAGTGGAAGCAAATGAGCTACCACTGATAAATTAGATAAGTTTACCACCAATTATCTACCAATGTTAACCGTAAAGTGATTGGAACACAGCAAAACAAACAGTAATCAAAAACTAATTGCCTGCTTACATATGTTATTTCAAATAGCTCCAAGTCAATTTCTTTGGGTCGCACAAGGCCTAGAGCCCGATGAAACACAATGGTGTGCAAAATACCTGCATCAAAGTTTAATTTATTTTTTTTTTTTTCCAATAACACAAATTGGAGAGAAAGGCAGATTACTAATATATGAAATCCAAAAAAACACAAATTAAAGATTGAAATAGATCGAAAAAGGGGGAAAAAAGTCAGGTTTACCACAAGAATCGCTGTGAACAAATTCAGGACAGAGAGAAACAGACTAGAAAGGATTTAGCAACTTGTCAATACACTAATGAAGCTTCCTTTTAACAGACCAAAACTTTCTGCCATCAATTTCCTCAAAACGAATCATACTTTGGTCTTTCACGCGTAACTCAAATGATAGATGTCGTAAAGAAACCTACTTATAATGAAATTAAGCTTCCCATGACATAACTTATAATGATTTGATCAAAATTTAAAGAAATAAAATTTCTAAACTGGAACGGCATGAACACCACTGATGCAGTATTATTCAGTATATCCTATAGTAAATAGAAATACAAATAAGTTTGCTTTAAAATCAAATTTAAGATAAAGGGCTTGGAATTTCAAAACCAAAGAAGACTAATCTAAAAGGAAGAAACACCAAATTGACAAGTATGAAAAAGAAAACACTGAAACTGAAATTAAAGAACCGGGAAGACAGTAAATTTCAGAAAATAACAACTTACATCGAAGAACATCGCGTACTTCATAATGCTCCACCTCCTGGGACGAAAGCAAAGATTGAAAATTTACTGAACGTAACAATTTTAAAAGAAAAATTCCACTAAAAAACACACCTTAAAAAAAAAGAAAAACGGAACAACTTTACATGAATTATGATATGGTGTTTCAATTATGCGATGTGTAATACTAGATTTGCTGAATTTAGTTACCAGTTCTTTGAGTTGACACACTTCACAGTTCATTGCTGGGTTGATGAAGTTACGGCAAGATTGTACAAAGGTTTTGCGGTCGATCGTGGATCGAAATTTTAATGCATCTATGGTCGTATCGTATCGATCGATTACGTGTTCCAGTGTATTAATTTTGAGATTATTATGATTACATTGGTTGATCTTTTTCCATTTTGTTAATTTTTTTTTCTTTTTTTTTTTAATTTGAATCTTAGTGTTTGGTGAGAATAAAATATAAAAAAAAGATAAAAAATTATTCATAGGTATCTTTTTTCTAAAATTAAATACACTTTAAATCTTAATAAAGTTGAATTTATATAACTTTTATTTTATTTATATTTATAAAAATATCAATTAAAATAATTATCTTTAATACATAAAATATATATTTTAAAATATTTTCTCCTAAAAATACTTGAATTTTAATTTTTTAATTCTAACATTGTAGTCATAATTTTCATTATAATTATGAAAATGTAGATAAAATAATTATCCAAATAATAAATTATAAATAAATATAAATCAGATACGAAATAAATAAAAATAAGATACTGATTAAAAAAAAAGACAATCCAAAGCCTAAGACCCCTAAAGAATAAAAATAATCATAAATAATGATTTTTTATGGGAAAAAAGTAAATAGATAATGATGTTTTTTAAGGACTAAAAACGGTTTATAACATATACGTATTTTAAAAGTTATACTTTTGGTTTTCTTTTTTTTTCCAATTAGATTATATATATAGCAATTTAGAATATTTGGAAAATCGGTATTCATCATACTAAATCATGATGGTCTTTGTTATACTTTTAAAATTTATGGGACATTTATCTTGAGGTAATAAAGAGAGAATATAATTATCATTCTCACTCAATTATTTATTAGCTTGTTTACTTAGAAAAAAATATGAGGGATTTTGATTCTTAGAGCCTTTTTATTTCCATTATATCATAAATAGATATTAAGATATAAAACTTTTTATTACATAGGAAATAAAAAATTCAAATATTATGACTACTATGCCTTTACTAAAGTAACTAAATAAATTTTGAAAATTTCTAAAATAACTAAATTGGAGCAAATTGATAATTTAATTCGCATTTGAAACTTAATATGAATTGAAATAAACATTAGAATAAGTCTTCTGTATAGTAAAGAATCATACGTAATAAAACATTAGAATAAAAATTTCTAACATATTCTTGATAGTAGCTATTTTGAAAACATAACTTTTCTATGTCGTATCTATTCCATTATCTTCAAGTAAATGAGTTATTAAAGAATCAATTTACACCTAAATTTGGATAAATAGAAATATATTAGTTTGTTAAAGTTCGAGATCTTATCTTTACACTATTTTAAAAGGTATCGATTATCAAATTTTGGAACTAAGAAGTAAAAATTACTTTATATCATATAGAAATCATCGTAAAGTCAATATCGCAAGGTTGGCAATGTGGGACTAGAGCTATACAAACAAAACTGGTTATGTGGATCAAATCATGTAACTCGCAAAAAATGTGGATTAAACTAAAAAATTTAACTTACTTAAATGCGGGTATTTTTTAACCTAGCTCACTTAACTCACATGTTAAAATAGGCTAACCTATTGTAGGACAAGTTGGCTTGCTAATTAAAAAAAAAAAAAGAAGAAGAAAAATAAGAAAGAAAATATGTATATAAAATATATATTATGTATATATTATTTTGAAATTTCACAAATAGAACATCCTCATCATATTATTGTACTATAAGATCATCATGTTATTATGTTAGGAGACTATCATGAACAATTTAAAGTTTTTGCATATGATTTTGTATCATCATGTTATTATTGTTAGTATGATGACTATGGAAATTTTGTTAGTATGATGATTATGGAAATTTTCATACTTTATTTTATTATAAATATGCATATATATTCATATTGTCAATCATATTGTTAGTATAATACAAATGCATATATGTATATTACATATATATTTTCATAGAAAGATTGGAACTTTATTTTTCTAAAATAAAGTAAAAACTAAATTTTATAGTAGAAAAACTAAATATGTATATTAGAATCGGTAAGATTATGAATTATGATTTGTGATTTATGAATATTGTACATAACATATTCATAAGAAATGAATAATGATACAATTTGTGGGTTAGCTCGCTTAACCTGTCAACTTTTAATGGCGCAAGTTGAGCTAAAAATTCCAGCATGCATTTGCAAGCAAGCTAACCTATTTAACTTGCAGGCTAATGTGGGGTAAGGTGGGTTAGCTTACTTGGCTCGTTTGCACAACTCCATATGTAATATAACCATAAAACTAAACACGACATGATATGATTATAAACAAATTTGTGTATAGAAAAAGCCAACATGAGACATAAACCAATTAGACCCATCTAAATACGATAAAATTTATGTCTAGGTTAGGGTTTAATCTATTAACTTGTTTATAAACTCATTTATTGAACATGCCCTGAATTCAATCAATAAACTTGTTTGATATTAAAATAAGTAATACTTTGAAAGTTATAAGAGTTCTGTTCTTTTTTCTTTTCCTTTTTTCTATGCATATATAAAAAAGAATAGCATGACTGCAAATGTAGATATTGGTATCAATAGTTGATAGTCCATGATTCTACTAACGATGAATGGGTAATACGATTTTTAATTAACTTTATCAAGTACAATTTATTTTATTTTATGATGCTTATACTTTTTATTTTATCTAGGAATTTTAATCATTTAAAAGTGTGAAAAAATTAATTTTATGATTATCACTTTTCTTATATACTTATAATTATTTCATAGATTTAATTACAACTTTTTAACCAATAAATAGATCTAATATGAACAAGAAATATATTTATTATGTGGGTTTAGTTATGGATTTTTGATATTCATATGCAATTAATAAATTGATTATGTCATGTTTTGACGTTTTTAAGACAAGAATCCATTTAGACACGAACATGTGACAGGATAGGTTAGCATAAATTACTAGCCTATATACCATCTAGGTATAACTTGCATTTTTCTAATATAAAGTTTTTGAAGTAATTTAACACAATAACGAATCAAGTGATGACATTTAAAATGATAGAGGAAAGATGAAAATCTAACTATTGACAAAATAAACATGGAAAAAGAAGTCAATAGGATTTTTTATTTAGGGAAATTGAGTAGTGACAAAAAGGAAATGAAAGGAAGTGGAGAAAATGGGAATTAAGGGAGTAAGACCAATAATAGTATTCAACAAAAGAATAAATGATGAAATGTGCTTTTGATAAAGTCTTTGCTTTTTACAATAATGAGTCTAATTTGTTGGTTGAAAGATATTATATCTTCTTATTATTAATTGAGTATTTTAATACAATAAATACATAGTACTCTATATAGCATACATTATAGGTATTAAGATAGATATAGGTAATCTTTGGTTATAAGAACTGAACTAGATAGGCAAAATTAAACAACGTAAGTACAAAGAATACAAGATAGTATAATGAATACAAGATAGTACAATATTTTTGTACTATATTTAGTTTGTACAGTACTAGACACAAATTTCTGTAATGTCCCTTATTTGGTATACATAAATGTTGATAAGGAATTTTCCTTAAAGCATTCAAGACTTGGACCGACCTGGAGTGACATACATCCAATCTGTTAGTTTACATTAAGCACTTCTCATACCACAGTTCCAATCTCTTTATCCATTATAACCCAACCCTTAAGAATCGAATAGCTCGAGAGGTTGATGAGCTGAATACTCATCTCTATGGATAAAAGTAAGTTGAGATAGCTTTTACAAGCTCAATGAAATGGCATGGAGCTTATTAAGACTTGGTTAAACTTGAGCAGTTCAAATTCGAGTAAGGGCTCGAACAATTAGAATTGCTTATAAGAATAATCACCTACTAATTGCTACATTGCTATCTACGCTCCTTAAAATTAGGGTCTGGTCCAAAATTCAAAAGGCATGCACTTTTATATTTGAGAGGTAATAGTTATTGAGTAGGGGATAATCTTTAGCTATAAATATAGCTTAGCATACTACTTATGGTTCTTTTGACTACTCAGAGTCTTCTCATTTTCTTTCATTCTATCTTTCTACACAGTTATCTTATTTAGGCATTGGAGTGGTTATGTCAGAGTCGCCTTGGTACCTCTATAGCTTAATTCTCTTTTGTTTTGTAGAGTTCCCACTCGACAAGTGTGCAAAAATCTCATTGAACTAATTTTCACCTTCAATAATTGGAATTGTCTTTTCCTCAAAATCTAATGACAACTAAGACAAGAGCAAGAGATGACTATACTTTAGGGGGAGTAATGCCCCTTGTGTGGCTTAGGAAGAAAGATCCTTACAGTAACAAACTCTAAAAGCACGTCAAGTCAAGGTTAATGATTTGCCTAGATAAGTTTAAGTCTAGAATGATGAAGTCTTGTATATCATGCAATTGGAGGCTTTATGCACGAAATTTGCCATAGAGCTCAAAGAAGTTCAAGCTTACAACCAAGAATTAAGGAAGAGACTCAATGAATGTAATGTTACCTTTTCTTCCACTCCCTCTTTGGAGGCAGCTGAAGGAGAGGTTGACCCAGTTGCATACGATGACGAACTAGAACTACAATAACTATGTAGTAAAGCCTCTATAGTGAATGAAAAATGCTCAACAACCATAATGAGAAATCCATGTAGTGGAGAAGGATTTTCAATAAACACCACCATAAACTCAAGCTAGCGGACGTACTCAAGCAAACACAGAGGGGAAGACTAAGAATTTAGTTGCTCATTTTCCCTAAAAAGCAATTGCAGACATGAGTATATAAGACCTGGAATAGTACATTAGAAAGCTAGTAGTAGAAGGAACCTCTAAAAAAGAAGCAAATGCAAGGGTTATGAAAATAGGCCCCTTTATTTAGGAAATTGTAGAAGAAGTTCTCCCTCTGAGTCTTTGATTGCCTCAATTTGATACTTATGATGGGAAAAAAGGATTTAGATGATCACCTAAATACTTTTCGTCCTGTAAAAGAATTGTACAAACTTTTTGAAGCTATTGCCTGCAAGGTATTCCCCTCTGCTTTGAGGAAATCAATGAGCAATTGGTTCAACTCGCTAAAAGTAGTGTCTATTTTCTTCTTTGACCAATTGGCCAATAAGTTCAGGCAATACTTCTTAGCTAGTAAGCCTCCTGTTAAAGATTCCTCTCTTCTAACCTCAATTCAGCATAAGCCATTATAGAACATCAAGGATTACGTTCATAGATTCAATCAATAAATGATTGAAATTACTAACTATGACAAGACAAGAGTATTGCATTGTACGTTATCTACATAGGCGTTAGAGAGGATTTAGACTTTTTTAGGTCTCTTGCTAAGCATCCCTCGACCTTATTGGATAAGTTTCTTAGGAGATCAGAAAAGTTCATACATTAGGAAGACTAGATGCAAGCTCATAAGGAGCTTAAAAAAGAAAAGTTCCAAAGAAGGTCAAAGAAAGAGAGAAGATTGGTGAAAGATTGCCCCGAGAAGAAATTCGACATACAGGATAGATTGATCTAACCTTCAAGAGATTGGAATAGGCTAATTTGAACCTTTGCTACATACATCCCCTTAAACTAACTTATGTCGAACATTTTGATGGAGGTACACAATCAAGGGTTCTTAGCCTAGTTAGAAAAGATTAAGAACAACCATGTAAGTAAAAATTCCACTAAGTACTACTATTTCCATAGAGATCATAACCATAATACAAATGAGTGCATCTACTTGAAGAATGTACTAGGAGATGTTATACAAAGAGGATATTTGAGGAAATTTGTAGCGAATAGGGAAGAAAGGATTGAACGTCCTAAACAAAGAAGAAGGGTTGAGCAGGAGCCTTAAGATAATGATGTTCAACCATAATTGAGAGCCAGCAACTTGAGATAATGTTACAGGAGACAACCAAAGTAATTAACATGATATTTGGTAGACCAAGAGGAGGAAGTACCTTAGCTACTTTGAGTTCAGCCAAATCTCAAGGAGGTTAAGTGTTAAATGTAAGAGGAAAGAGGCCGTAGTCATTATGACGATGGATAAGGAGACATGATAACTTTTATGGATAAGGATATGCAGGGGATTCAATTTTCACCATGACAATGCTTTGGTCATTATGACTAGAGTTACTGAGTTTGAGGTTAGAAAGATCATGGAAGATACTGGAAGTTCAACTGACATTATTTTCAAATATGCATTCAACCAGCTGCGACCAAAGTTAGAGAATTATACGATGTGGCCTTATAAGTACAACTTGCATGGATTTAATAACCAACCGGTGAAAGTTTAAGGATTAATTACCTTAACTCTATAGATCAAGGATGATGAAAACGTTGTGGAGAAGGAAGTTGATTTCATTATAGTCTACTACGCTTCACCATGTAATGGGATCATAGGTCGACCTTCTATCAATATCTTTAAGATGGTCATATCAATGGCTTATGATGCGTCTTCGGGATCAGACATATGGTGAAGCACCACAACGAAACGGACTGAAAAGAAACAAAAGAAAAGCTAGCAAATTCGTGAAGCTACTGAATGGATATGACACACCACTTGATCTTACTCGGCTTATAATTCGTTGGATATGACACACCAGCCCGAACTAAAGGGTCACTCGCCACTACTCCTTGTTAAAGGGAATAGATAAGAGTTGAAGGGTAATGAGAACACTAAGGTTGCTCAAAGGATACTTGATTATTTTGATGATATGATTGTTGTTCGCATAAAAGAAAGTGAGGGTTTATATACTCGTCCACTAGGATTACTTACATGTATGAAAAGACAAAAGAGTATTCTACAACTAAGTTACATAAGACATAATAAAAGGGGTAAAAGAGACAAAGAATATTCAATTGTGAAAAAGAAAGAATCATTCTAGAATATTATGTCAGAAGATACGTGTTGCTTGGCATCTTGATGGGGGAAATATGGTGTAAGGTAGGTGGAAACAGAATAATGCTTATGGTTAGGGGCCAAATTGATGTAGACTAGGTTGAGGACCAATTAGTTCTTCTAAAGAGACGTTAGTTTGATTTGGGGTCGGATGCTTGTGATTAGATTAGGAGCTTGCCTCAGCTACTCTTAGGCTGTCTTTTGGGATAAAGCGTAGCTGCTGAATAGGGGAAGATTTGACACATGTAAGGATTTGATAGTTAGGTCGACAGAAGATTAGCTCAGGAAAGGATTCCCCGTCTCGACTATGGTTTAGAGCTACTATCCTCTAAGCGAGTCCTTAGACTCCTCTAGTTCGGTTGCGTATGATCGATTCGAGGGGTTGATTCCTACCATCTGCATGGGGGTTAGAAATATTAATCCTCAAATCTAGAGTAGTCTTTTCTCTTTCTTCTGGGGTGCTTACTGAATCTTCTTCTATTGGTTGGTGAGGGATCAGATCGGATACATTGAAGGTGGAAGAAACTCCATAGTCATTAAGCGACTTGATTTGGTAAGCATTACAATTGATTTTCCTTAGGACCTTGAATAGACCATTAGCATGAGGAGATAGCTTGTTCTGTCTCAAGTGTAGGAATCATTCTTGGTTAAGATGTATCTATACCAAGTCTCTTAGGTAGATAGAAACAATTTAGCAACCTCAGCTACCAATTTCTTGTTGTCTCTGATTGAATTTAGCAATCTTCTTGGTTATAAATTGGTATAGCTTATGTAATTCTTGGGTTCTGTTGACTTCGGGTTAATTCTCTTTAGTAATTACTGGGGTGCTGATCATGTTGAGGGGAATTTTCGGGTAGACGACCTCGAATGGGGTCCTCCTAATAGTATTGTGTGATAAGAATCAAGCTACTAGATCTCTGACTCAAAGTTGAGCTTGAGGACTAGAGGGGTTGGCATGATGAATCCTTATGTTCCAACTAATCCCTACTAAGGCTACTTAATTGTCGAGTCACCTTTAATGTCGTGTAGAATGACCGCCCTTTATTATGTGTTATGCCGAGATGATTACTCTAATGTTGAGCCAACCAATCACTCGGTATCATCCTTGCCGAGAAGTTGAGAGATAGAGAATCTGAACTAATTAAGCCATCCCTACTCGGACAAGCCCACCTTTTCGTACCCTTTGTCTACATTCCCTAATAACCTTGCAATGCAACATCGCTATGTGTATAGTATTGTATAGAGAATCTGTACTACCAATGATTATTTTCCTTATATATTCATTTTTATTCTCTTGTATCATGTACATTGCTTCTTTAGGAAATGTCTTTCCTTTTAGGCAAGTTACCCTAACTCACGGGTATAAATACCTTTATACTTGTAGCTGTAATAGATTATATTACCTTCAATACACTTTACTTTCTTCCTTGCGTAAACATTCCTTGAGGTTAGAAGACATGTTGGACAAACTGATTGGAACTAAGATTTTCAGCAAAATTGACCTCAAGTTTAGCTACCATCAAATCCACATGAGGCTAGAAGATGAGTGGAAGATTGCATTCAAGGCTCGACATGGACTTTACGAGTGGATGGTCATGCCCTTCAGCTTATCTAATGCCTTGAGCCCTTTCATGAGACTTATGAACCATGTGTTGAGACATCTCATGGGGAAGTATATTGTGGTATACTTTGACAACATCCTAGTCTACAGTGCCGACATATCGAATTACTATGAACAACTCAAAGCAGTCTTGGATATTCTTCATGTCGAGAGACTATTCGACAGCTTGAAGAAATATTGCTTCTACTAGGAGTAATTAGTATTCTTGGGGTATATAGTTAGTAGAGGAGGCTTGCTAGTCGATGATGAGAAGATGAAGACAATTGTCAATGGCCGACTCCCACTACTTGTGTCGACGTAAGAAGTTTCTATAAATTGGTTTCATTTTACAAAAGGTTTATCAGGAACTTTAGTACCATCATCGTGCTACTTACCAAGCTAACAAAGAAGAACATTGAATTTTGGTGGGGATAAAGGGAGGAGAGGAGCTTTGTTGACATAAAAGAAAGGTTGATCTTCACCTTGGTGTTAGTATTACCTAATTTCGACAGAATTTTTGAGTTGGAATGCAACACATTGAGTGTTGGAATAAGCGTTGTCTTGATGCAGGAAGGTCGACCAATTACCTTCCACTGTGGGAAGCTCCGAGGACCATAGTTAAACTACTCCGTGTATGACAAGGAACTTTTGGCACTGATCCGAGCAATGTAAGTGTGGCAACATTACTTACTGACGAGAGAATTTATCATATATATTGACCATGAATTGTTGAGGTACTTCTGAAGTCAGACTAAGTTGTCAAAGTGGCAAGTGAGGTGGGTTGAATTCCTTGAAGGGCTTAATTTTGTGATAAAGTACAAGTAAGGAAAGAGCAACGTAGTTGTAGATGCTCTTTTAAGGACACTTGTGCTCTTATCAGAATTGCAAACTAGGTTGTTTGGTTTTATGAGTATGAAAGAACACTGCTCTAGGGATCCACACTTTGGACCAATAATTTCGCAATGCGTAGAAGGGAGGACAGTGGATGAGTATTATGTGGAAGATGGCTATCTGTTCTGAGGAAGGAGACTATGAGTGTCGACTTATTCCCTATGGGAATTATTAATCAGGGAGGCCCACAGTGGAGGGCTCTTCGGACACTTTGGAGAAAGGAGGACCTATGAACTATTGAATGGCTGATTCTTTTAGTCGAAAATGCGAAGAGATGTACACTGAGTTGTGGAAAGTTGTGTAGTATGCAAAACGCTAAGTGCCGAGCCGAACAAGGAAAAGCAATGCCCTTACCTGTTCCGACGAGGCTGTGGACTGAACTGAGTATGGACTTTGTTCTCGGACTACCACGAACTGCCCTAGGCAAAGATTCTATAATGGTCGTCATAGATCGGTTTAGTAAGATGGCACACTTTGTACCCTACACCAAAACTAGCGACTCTTCGGCTATTGCTTCTCTCTTCTTACAGGAAATTGTACGGATATACGGCGTGCTGAGGAGTATAGTCTCTGATAGGGACTTGAAGTTCTTGAGCCATTTTTGGAGGACCTTGTGGCATTAGTTGGGAACCTAATTACTTTTCAATGCCTTATGTTACCCCTAAACTGACGGCTAAATGGAGGTGGTTAATTATACTTTGGGGTCATTGCTTCGAGCTGCAGTAGGCAAGAACTTGGCTGATTGAGACATTTGCTTGCTCGTGGAATTTGCCTATAATCAGACCGTACATGATGCCACTAAGTAGATTCCATTTGAGGTGGTCTATGGATTCAACCCTGAGTTGCCCCTCGACTATGCCCTTATACCCGCACCCGTGCAAGAGGACCTTGATGCCTCGGCCAGAGCACAATCTCTTCAGCACTTCTATGACAAGGTTACTCGGCTTATTGACCAAGCCGCGAGAAGAATGCAAGAAATGACCAAGGGTAGGTCGGCCAAATAATTTTAATTGGGAGACTTGGTATGGTTACACCTTAGTAAGGAATAGTTTATGAATAGGAGGAAGAACAAATTATCTGCAAGAGCAGAAGGGCCTTTTAGAATCTTCTAGAAAATTAGTAATAATGCCTACAGGTTGGAACTGCTTGAGGACTATGGGGTTTCTGACACCTTTAATATTATTAACCTCAATCCATACCATCCTGATCGAGAACTGAGCGAATACCATTCAGATTTGATCCCAAATCCAAAACAACTTAAAAGGAGTGATGGGAATCAAGCTATAGGACCTCTGTCCTACAGCCAAGCTTAAGGACTAGAGGGGTTAGCGTAACGAATCCTTATATTCCAACTAACCCCAGCCGAGGCCGAGTACTTACTTGCCAAGTCACCTTTAATGTCGTGCCAAATGATTGCCTTTTATTCTATGTTATGTTGAGATGATTACTCTAATGTCGAGCCAATCAGTCATTCGACATCATCCTTGCCGAGAAGCCGAGAGACAGAGAATCTGGATTGACTAGGCCATCCCTATTCAGACAAGCCTACTTGTTCGTACTTTTTGTCTGCATCCCCTAACAACCTTGCTAATGTAGCATTGCCATGTGTATAGTATCGTATGGAGAATCTATAGCATCAATGATTGTTTTCCTTATATATTCATTTTTACCTTCATGTATCATGTACATTGTTTCTTTAGGAAATGTCCTTATTGTCTTTTCTCTTTTAGGCAAGTTGCCCTAACTCATGGGTATAAATACCCTTGTACTTATAGCTGTAACAGATCAGATTACCTTCAATATACTTTACTTTCTTCCTTGTGTAAACACTGCTTGTTTACTGTCGACATCACTCTTATCCTTTCCCTTAAGTAAGGTTAGGTGGCAAGTAACATCACTAGACTAATTCATGCATCATATCGAATTGTGCCTAAGCCTTTGGAAGTTCCATTGGTACAATACTATTCGTGGATTTTTGCATACTATTTCATTCGTCTTTGTTAGTCTTTTCGTACCTTTCCCCATTAACACTTTTTCGAGCTTTCTGTAAGCTTAGACCCATCCAGCGACTGGCTTTGTCTATTCTTGGTCACAGTTTGCAACATTATGGACAGTTCAGTTGTATGCTAATTCTACAACCGGTAGGTACATATCCCAATCCCTCAAGTTCTTTCTTATGACAACTTTGAACAGATTACTTAGCTTCCTGTTTACCACTTCAGTCTGGCTATTAGTCTAAGGGTAGATACTGAAGTTGAATACAAGTTTAGTTCTAAGTCTTCTCCAAAGAGTCTTCCAAAAATAACTAAAAAATTTTGCATCTTGATTTGAGACAATAGTCTTTGGTACTCCATATAGTCGGATAACCTCATACAAAAATAAATCAGTAATATATAAAGTATTTTTAGTTTGATAGCATAGAATGAAGTGTGCTATCTTATTGAAACGGTCCACTACAACAAAGGTAGAATCTTTCCCTCTAGATGTTCGGGGTAACCTTAGGACAAAGTCTATGTTGAGGTTGACCTAAGGTAAGGTTGGTGTTGCTAGTGGTATGTACTCTCTATGGGGTTTTCTCTTCCCCTTAGTACATTTGTAGACTTCACTATTACCAACTGCCTTATGGACATCCTTGGTTAAACCTGGCCAATAAAAGTTTTCCCTTAATAGATTGGTTGTCTTGGTCCCTTCGAAATAACTAGATAATCCTTTGCTATGAGTTTCCTTGACCAATAGCTCACGCATGGAGTAGTTTAGAATACATAGCCTATGGTCCTTGAACAGATAGCCCTCTTTAAGATAATATCCTCCAACAACTATTTCTTCTTGACATTATTTAACAACGAGACCAAAGTGAGGGTTATTAGCATATTACTTAGTGATGAGTGAGAATCCCAATAGTTTCATTTGCAAAGTCGTTAGTAAGGTTTGCCATCGTGATAGGGCATTAATGACTACATTTATACTCTCTTCTTATGTCAGATGACGTATGAGAATCCCTCTATGAAATCTAACCACTTGGCTTGCCTCTTTGAAAGCTTATTCTGGTTCCCAAGATACTTTAGAGAGTTATGGTTTGTATAAATAACAAACCTTCATGGCAGTAAGTAATGTTGCCGAATAGTAGGGGCTTGATAAAGAGAGTATAACTTCTTTTCGTACACAGAATAGTTCAGGGTAGGACTACTAAGTTTCTCACTGTGGTAGGTAATGGGTTGTCACTCCTGCATTAGTATAGTGCCAATTCGAACTCCTGATGCATCATATTCTAATTTGAAAGGCTTGTTAAAATCTGGCAGTGATATGATAGGTGTCGAGGTGAGTTTTTCCTTGATCTCTCTAAAGCTCTGTTCAGCTCGGTCATTTTACTTAAATCCTTTGCTCTTTTTTGTCAATTCGGTCAAAGGGGTAGCTATTGTACTAAAGTCCTTAATAAATCACCTATAGAAAGAAGCTAGGCCATGGAAACTTCGGACTTCAGTGACATTCTTTGGTGTCAGCTATTCTAGAACAACTTGGATCTTTTCCTCATCTACTTAAATCCCTTCCCTTAACACTGCAAACCTTAGGAAAATCACCTCTTTCTAGTTAAACATACACTTCTTCACATTCCCATATAACTTCTAAACTCGTAAAGTGTCAAATACTTCACGGAGATGTTGAACATGGTTGTTCAAGTCGGTACTATATACCAGTATATCATCAAAATATACGACCACACATCTTCTGATTAGAGGGCACATCACATGGTTGATGAACCTCATGAATGTGCTCAGTGAATTAGTAAGTCCGAACGGTATAAACAACCATTTATAGGGTTCGTGCCTAGTTTGAAGGCAGTCTTTCACTCATCCCCCGGTCTCATACGAATTTGATGGTAGCCACTTTGCAAATTAATCTTTGAAAATATCTTGGTGCATTAAAGCTCATCTAGCATACATTGAGCCTTGGTATCGGATATCTGTACTTGATAATAATTTGATTGATTGCTCAGCTATCGATACACATAAGCCATGAACCATCTTTCTTCAGAATGAGTAGAGTTGTTACAGTACAAGGGTTCATGCTCTCCATCACATATCCTTACTCTATGAGCTCGTCCACCTATCTTTTTACTTTGGCAGCTTGCTCAGGGTTTGTAATGGTTGTGCTATGGGTGAAGTGGTGAGGCTTATATGCATGTAAAAAGGGTTGAGCCAAACCCATGTGGGACAATCCTTCACACCGTGCAATTTGAACTTAGTAATCTTCTTAGTCACTTACTAGTGCAATTTGAAGAATTCATGAGCTTAATCATCTCCAGCCTAGCTTTCTTCAAGAGCTGCTTGGGTATTAATCATGTCTAGTGGGATTGTTGGGTTGAGGCCATAAATTACCTCAAAGGAGGTTTTTCTAATGGTACTATAGACAATTTAGTTGTAAGCAAACTCTATAATAAGTAAACACAAATCTCAATCTTTTATATTCTTTCCCACTATAGCTTAGAGTAAGGTACCTAATGTCATGTTCACCACTTTAGTTTAGCCATTAGTTTGAGGGTGACTACTCAAATTGAACACATGTTTAGTGCCAAGTCTCTTCCATCAGGTTTTTCAAAAGTAGCTTAGAAATTTAGTAGCCTGATCTGAAATAATGGACTTCGGAACTTCATATAAGCGAATGATTTCCTACAAAAACAAATCAACAATATATAAAGCACCGTTAGTTTGGTGGCATGGAATGATGTCATCTTACTGAATTAATCTACAATTATAAGGATCTAGTCCTTCCTTCTAGATGTCCAAAACAACCCTAAGACAAAGTTTGTGCTACGGTTGACCCAAGGTGAGGTCAGTTTGGGTAAGGGCATGTGTTCTCTATGTCGCTCCTTTCTCCCTTCTATACACATCACAACTACTGACTACTTTATAGACATCCTTGATCAAACTAGGCCAATAAAAGTTTTCTCTCAATAAATCGGTAAATTTGGTCTGACTAAAATGCTCAATAAACCACCACTATAATCTTTCCTGAACAACAGCTTACGTGTAGAACAATTGGATATACATAGTCTCCTCTCTTTAAATAGGTACCCATCTCAACACTTCTCAAGTAGTATCCTCCAACAGCAACTCCATCTCGACACTTCTCAAGTATAGGATCAATGTGTAGGTCCTAAGCATACTACTCGACAATAAGGGAAAATCCCAATAACTTTATCTATAGGGTAGTCAGTAAGACATACCGACGCAATAAAGCATCAAAGACCACGTTAGCACTACCCTTCTTGTGTTTGATCACATAGGAAAATCCTTCCATAAACTCTAACCATTTAACTTACCTCTTCGAAAGTTTGTTTTGGCTTCCTAAATGTTTCAAGGACTCATGATCCATATAAATGATAAACTCTTATAAGAATAATTAATTTTACCACACTGTAAAGGCTCAAAAAAGGGAATATAACTCTTTCTCATATACAGAATAATTCAATTTAGCACCACTAAGCTTCTCACTGTAGTAACTAATAAGTCGACAATCTTGCAGTGGTAAGTTTCTCGTTGATCTCCTTAAAACTCTTCTCGGTTCGATCAGTCTATTAGAGTCCATTACCCTTCTTCGTCAGCTCAATCAAAAGGGCCACAATGGTACTAAATTTCTTGATAAATCTCTTATAGAGAGAAGCAAGACCAAGAAAACTTCTAACTTCAATAACATTCTTGGTTGTAGGCTACTCTAAAATAGCTTAGACCTTTTTCTCATCAACTCGGAGTCCTTCTCTAAACACCACATATCTAAGAAAGACAACTTCATGTTGATAGAATGTACATTTCTTGAAATTTTTGAACAATTTCTCAACACAAAGTATGTCAAAAACAACTCGAAAATGTTTCAGGTGATCAATGAAATTGGTGTTGTATACTAGGATATCGTCAAAGTACATGACCATACATCTTCTAATCAAAGGGTGAATTATATGGTTCATAAGCCTCATGAAGTGCTCAATGCATTGGTAAGTCCAAATAGCATAACAAACCATTTGTAGAGACCATGCCTTCTCTTAAATGCGGCCATCCACTCGTCACTAAGTCTCATGCGAATCTAATGGTAGCCACTTCTCAAATCAATATTCAAAAACACCTTAGTGCCATGAAGCTTGTACAACATGTCATCGAGCTTCAATATATGATATCTATATTTGATAGTAATTTGGTTGATAGCTCAGCTATTGATGCACATATACCAAGAACCATCTTTCTTTAGGGCAAGTAGTGTAAGCAAAGCACAAAGGTTCATGCTCTCTCTAACTTTACCTTACTCACTAAGCTCATCCACTTGTCATTTCAACTCAACAAACTGCTTAAGGTTCATTCTATAAGCCAGTTGGTTCAGTAGGACTGCATTTAGCTATAAGTCAATGTAATGTTTAATGCTTCAGATTAGGGGTAGTCCTTTAGGCAACTCTTCTGTTAACAAGTTGAAGAACTCATCTATTAACTTTTAGACCTCTTTTGGTATGTCATCTAAGTCCCTTAACTTTGATAACCTTCGAATCCATAGAAACATGGGCTCTTTAGCTCTTTTAGTAGCTTAGAGCTCTCGTTGACTAAATACTATGGTCTTTTTTTTACTAACTCGAGTGAGCTAATTATGAGTTTCATTCACTTGACTAGGTATTATAGGTTACAACATAATTTTCTTACCATCCTTTGTAAAGGTATAGGTGCTCTTGAATCCATCATGGATGACATGTTGGTCGAATAACAAAGGTCTTCCCAAAAATAGATGTGAAGCTTCCTTGGGGATAATATCACATATAATTTCTTCTTTATATACATTTCCCACACAGAATGGTATAATTACTCGTTTAGTCACATATAGAGCACCTTTGTCATGCAACCAATATAACTTATAAGGTCGAGGGTGCTTTAAGGTTAGCAAACCTAACTTCTACATAAGGAACTATGCAACAGCATTAGTATAACTACCTCCATCTACTATGATCATGTACACTTGTCCCTTGATAGTACACTTGGTGTGGAACAAATTTTCTCTCTAGCCTTCTTCATAGCATAGTATGGAATTCAACACTCATCTTAATACTAAGATCACCACTTCTCCCTAGTAGACATAAATACAAGTCTCTTCCTCTTCCTTCCCCACTTTAGCTCCCTCAACATTTTATCTTCCTTCTTAGGCTCACTATCATCTATACTATCCATGTCATCACCTTTGAAGACCATAATACGTCAATTAGGACACTTAACAGCCACATGTCCATAACCTAAATACTTAAAGCATTTTATCTCACTTATCTTGCGTCCCAAAGTTTGTCCCTTCTTATATGTCTCCAAAGCTGTTCTACCATTAACTCGACTCTTGAAGCCAACTCAATTATCATCAGGTCAATAATTCTTCTCTTTTGCTCGAAAGGGTCTCATTAGCTCAGTGTAAGCAAGTTAACATGAAATAGGAGTCCACGAAGAGCTCTGTCCAAGTTGGATCAACGTATTTCTCCTCTACTTCTCAACCCTTTATGATATTTTAATGGCTTCCTCTAGTGTATGAAGCCTCCATACTTCAACAATATTTGGAATCTCATATCAAATCCCTAAAAGAAACCTTGATACAGTATAGGGTTTCAGGCTCATCTACATAGTTCAAATCATTAGCATCTGGAATTCCTTAACATAGTCATCAACAACTCGGATTCCTTGGCAAAGTTCCTACAACTTGGTGAAGGTATCCTACAAATAGGTCTCAAGTATAAATCTTCCCCTCCACAGCTTCTTCATATCATCCCATATGTGCACTCCTTATCGTCCATCCCTTACTCTGGCCGTATTTAAGTTTTTCCACCATATAGTAGCATACCTAAATAACTTAAGGGTAGTAAGTTGGACTATATTGGCCTTAGCATACCCAAAACAATCAAACACTCTTTTAACCTTCTCCTCCCACTCTAAGAATTCATTTACATTACCACTTTTGATGAAGGATGGAATTTAGACCTTAACATTCTCAAATCTTCGAGGAGGTTGACATCTTGGTTCCTCTACTTTATCATATCCTCCATCCTCTTCTTCCTCTCCATTAACTTCTTCTTCAATTTCTTCATCTTCTTCTTCAACCTCCTCTACCTCAAGTCTTCGTCGAACAAGTTAATTTAGCACTCCACTAACCCTTTGAGGTTAAGCTGGCCGGTTAGCTTAGCTAGCATGGCATACCTCCTCTCTCACACTTCTTATACTTAGACATGATCAAGCATACCTTAGGGTTGCTTCCTATTTGCTTGCATAGTTGTTACTAGACTCTTAACAAGATCGGTGAGTCTGTTAAGTTTGTCATCTATTAACCCTATTGTATTACTGCCATATTAACTACAACCAATATGAGCACTACTATCTTGATCACCAATAGTGCCCCGCATACTTGAATCTGACATTGTACAATCACCACCTTTTGAACCACCACTCGCGCAACCAATTACTACTCAACACCTAAGATCACACTGACATACTCTAACCACATCGATACTTACCACAACATAATATTGTATAGAAATCTAACTTGCTCTATTTTCATAATAGGAAAACAAAGTAGAACAAAGTAACACAAGTTACTATACTTACCTCTTACGAACCACTGCTCTATAACTTGCAACTTCAAAACCCAATTCTACAACTTGAGCACAACTCTAACACACTCAAGAACAACACTATAGCAATTATGGGAGAACATAGCAGCTATGGGAGAACATAATTGCTACTAATAGTAGTATGAACAAAACTTCACTACAACTTTACATACTCTCTCACAAAACTATGCTTTGATACCAGCAAAACCAATGCATCTCTAAGGTCGTATACAGGGGGACTGCACCATAATGAACCGAAACAAAGGAAAATAAAGGAGTTTTAACAAAACTCAAGCAAGTACCAACTTGCTATGATATACTAACTAATCCTACTCTATCTAATCTCCACTTGATATGACATACAAGTGAGGATGAGGGTTACTCACCACTATTCCTTACTAAAGAGAATAGATAAGAGTTAAGAGAAAAGAGAAGACATGACTAAGTGCTCTGAAAGGATAAATTTCTCTATTAATAATGAAGTGATGATGTCTACATATAGATAAATGGGGTTTATATACTAGCCTACTAGGGCTACATGCATACAAGGAAAAGATAAAAGAGCACATTACACATGTAATACCTAAGACATACTAAAAGGGGTGAAAGGGACAAATGTTGTACAATTTACGGAAGAAAGAAACAATCTAGATTGTCATATTAGAAGATATGTGCCAAGCTAATGTTGGTGATTTGATGATCAGCTACTCCTATCGATACAAGTTCTCTAATGGCCCAGCATTTGTTAAAATTAGCTCGAAAGAGGTCAGAAAGAAGGTAGAATGCCTTGTTGACCTAATCTAGGCTAGGTTTGAGCTCGAACACTATGTATTATCTAAGAACTCTTTAGATCAGGTGATTAAACTGCTTGACTCGGAAGGAAGTTTAATACTTATCAATTTGTGAACTACCTTAATTACAGTTAGAGCTTAGCACTCAAGTTTTGTAAGATGAAGCAATCCGAAGTGGGTGATGGAATCCTCACCCTCAATGGGTGCTCAAGCTAGTATGTGTCAAACAAGCCCTTGTAGTCCTCTAGCTTAGCTTCAAGTAATGGGTCTGAGGGGTTAATTTCTATCAAGTACTTCTCTAAACTTAGAGATTTGCAGATATCCATTTTTTGTTATTCGTTAAATATATGATTTAAGGATAGTGCTTTATGTGATTTGCTCATCACCCTCTGGAAGTAAGGTTTAGAGATATTTTGACCTTTCCATTGTATGAGAAGTTGAAAGAAGGCCTATCAACTCTATGCATTAGTGTTAGCTAATCAAGACCTCTAGGTCAGGTACCCTTCGAGTTACATTTATACTATCATGAAGAATGCTAAAATATAATAAAGCATGAAATAAAGTTAAAAGGCATTGAACAAACAAATACTTCATTAAGTAAATCTACAAAAGCAAATTATGAAGCATAAAAATACAAGTTGGTTGATTAGCACTGGTAGTTCATAATATAAATACTAAAATTAGGTAGAATAAACATGTAAGTCAATAAACCAACACTAACAATTCAATAACACAATCATAAAACAAATGTGATTCATAATACACACAAATTTTAAAATTAAAACCAGAAACTTAAAGCTAGAAATTCATATATCTCTTCCAAAGGATTAATCACATGAAGTAGGGCCTGAGATTATTTGCATTCTACGCCCAAGGAATAGGTTGTCCATCAAGTCTTTCCAATCTACAAACTCGTCCATTCCTCACCACCTCCTTCACCCTTATAGGGTATTCCTAAGCTGGAGTCAACTTTCCTTGGCTTTCTTTAATGCCCAAGGCCTCTAACTTCCTATAAACCAGATTGCTAAGTCGAAAACACTTATGCTTGTGATAATATTAAGCTACTCATTATTGGTAAGCAATCATATGAGTTTAGCCAACGCCCAAGTCTCATAAATGGTATCTAAATTTTCTTAAAGGCTAACATCACTGTATTCGAGGTCATAAGGTCAAACTCTCATACTTTCCACCTGAAGCTCAATCGATAATACTTCTTCAAAACCCAAAGGCTAACTAATGGGGAGTATGATCAATTGAAGTTCTTTGCTTAGTCCTATAACCCTACAAAACATTTGGTAAATTGTCTATCTATATACTAATAGCTTGGTTCACTCTCTTCTTTAAGCTATGAAAAATGGCCTTATTTATGACCTCAACTTATTCGTTGCTCTGAGGGTACGTGAGCCAAGCTTCACAAAATTCTCTAAACTTATAGTTGTCAAACTGTAGCCCATTAACTATAATGATAGGATAAGGTATCCCAAATCTGGTCAAGCTATTACTAATCATAAAGGCCTCAATGCTCTGTTCTATAATACTTACTACCATTTTTGCTTCAACCCATTTTGTGAAGTAACCCACCACAACAATCATGTACTACCTCTATTTGGTGGTCTTCAAGAATAGGTCTAGTATATCTAACTCCTATTAAGGAAATGGCTAAAGGACGACGATCGCAAGTTTGAACCAAATAAAGGGGGTCCTTTTTCATTGTAAGCTACCAATATCTGTTTCATAAAGCTCTCACATATAAAGTGTCACGAACTGAGAACGGCCTAGTCATGGCAGACACCGTATACTGTACAAAGAACTCCCGATTGGTTACCCTTCCAATCATTAACTCTTCACATAATATACAAGGCTCTACAACTATTAGTTTCCCAAGAACATACAGATTCACATGATATCATCACACAAACATATTTATATAAAATTTGAACTATAAAGCTTACAATACATAGTAATTTAGTATATCTAAGTCTATAATATTAGTAAAACAAAAGTACATGAGTAAGAGTCTACATAAACTGTTCTCTCTCAATACATAAGACAGTTCGCTCTTGCCCAAGTCCCCAAGCTAACCTATGACATCTCTCGACTAGCCTCTACGAACAAGTTATCCTGCAGTAAAAGTCTAAGAGGGTATAAGCCTAAGCTTAATGAGAAAAACCCTCAGTCACACCATAGGCAAGTTATAAATACATTATATTCATGCATATGAATGAATGATCAAATAGAATGCCAAACAATACGTATAGTTAACTAGTTCACATACGTAACTTAAATTTAACGCCTTCAGAAGTTAGGGTTGGAGTATATATGACACCAATCAGACTCGGGTATTATACTAGAACTTACTTTACTACGGAACTCCACGTTCCGTACTTAAATCAAATAAGTCTTTTATTTTTATAAAAACCAAGTTCTAGTATAATCATAAGTAGGCCTCCATAGTCCACACTCACCCTTAAACGGAGACCTCTAAACTGGACCCTTAGCTAGGCGGTTGGTGCCTCCAACTCTTAGTGTTCCTGCAGGCCAGGGTTGTTACAACCCGAGGGGGCTAGTCGTAGCAGTCGCCGTATACCATACAAAGGATTACAGATTGAATTCCCTTACAATCAATGATCCTTTTATACAATACATAAGGTTACAGCTACTACTAACTACCAAGAGTGCGCAAGCTTAAGTAATATCATTTCATGATAAATAATAATATTATAAAAACATAACATATGGTCTATTTGTATAAAAGTTTACAAATACAAAGTCTAAAACATGTCTTAAGTTCAATTAGTATAACAATTACATATTCAGATCTATAAACTATCAGAAGTACTTTCTGATGTCATCCAGCTCCTACACTGACCTCATGTAGAAAACTAACCTCAAGCATGCGACGGCCCAACTCTACAAAAAGATTGGCCTGTGAGAGAAGACTACAAGGGTATAAGCTAACTAGCTTAGTGAGAAAATTTTCTTCAACCATACAACAATCAAGTTATACAACAGTTAAGTTCAACCAAATGAATGCATGACAAACAGTATGCCAAACAAATATATATAGGTGACCAGGTACTACATGCAACTTAGATTTAACGCCCTTCGAAGTCAGGGTTAGAGATTCATCGGTACAGTCAGATCCGAGTATCATATTAGAACTTATTTCATAACGAAACTTCACGCTTCGTATTTAAAATGTAATGGTACATCCATTACCAGTTTTATCAAAACGAGTTCTATATATGATTGTAAGTAGGTTCACGCAGCCCTCACTCACCCTTAAACGAAGGCCTCTGATCTCGACCCATAGTCAGGCGATTGGTACCTCCAACGCCTAGTCATCCCACGGGCTAGGGTAAGGTTATATCGTACGTATGCACCATACGAAATCAATAATAATCAATAATCAATAATCAACCCACGTATGGCCTCTCACTACCTTCGTGTAATGTGACTACCAGAATTAGTTATGTAGTGTATAATTTAAGCATGATCTAAGTCAATTTTTTCTAGTTGAATAAAATTAAGACTTATTTATTCAGTGATCATTCCAAGTCACAAACAATCAATTCTTAATGAATCTATTATGCAACAATCATTATATTATTGAAGTTTAAAGTAAATTCACCATCAACAATCATCATGCACAAGCATAACCTAACCCCATACACATTCATTTATAAATCATAACTTATATTCACTAACTACAAACACAAACAAGTATGAAATCATTGGAAAAAAAACTCACTCAGTTATGGCTAACTTAGGAGTCATAGTAATTTGGTAGCAACTCAGGGTCTATATCAAAATCACCTGAGAATAATGAAAATTTTGTAAGTTTGGGAATTTAAAGCTAACTAGTGTTATAATTTGTAAGGTCTATCTTACCTAGTTACGTGAAATTACTGATTCAAGTTTTTTTATCGAATCACATGTAACTTTTTCGTTTTAACTCAGATCGTTATGAACTTATAGTCCATTTTGATTGTTTTCGAGCGTATTTTCTTGTAACAAAGTCTGTTTTGGATATTGTGACTCGTAGTTTAAATTGTGATATAAAAATATCACAAAAATTTAATATTTAAGTTTAAAAATTATAAAATATTAATTTTCGTTTTTTCTTAACATATTTATGATTTAATATTTATTTAAATCATATATTCGATATTTTTATTGTTTTGAGCATACTTTCCTATTTTTGAGATTTTCTTTTTACCTTTATTATGATTATTGTTATTGTTGCCATTATTATTTTTATTATTTCTTATTTTCTTATTATTTATATATTTCATGGTTTATGCATATATATATATACTTATAATATATTTTATAATTTTATCTTATTTGAAAAAAATCCTTAATTACGGTAATATATATATGTACCTACATATAAGTATAAATTTATTTTAGTTTATAGATATTATTATATTACATATATATTTCAATATACTATATATATATAGACTATATGTTATAAACCATATGTATGTCTATATGTTTATTTTATGAAGACAAACTTGCTCCTATGTACATATATCTATATTCATGTATTTGTATTTATACATATAAGTATACTCATATAATTTCGAAGACATAGATATAAAGAATATACAATTACCTATTTATGTTATATAGATTCGGTATATACATATATTTATATAATATTTGTTATATATTTTGTAATATATGCGGTTTACCACAACATATATACTCTATATTATACATATATATATATGTTCTATATACATATAGTATCACTTATAAAAATACACCACTACATATATACTATACGACTATACATATATGTATAGTTTACGATATATACATATATATATAGTTTATGGTATAAATATGTATATATATACTATAGTTATTTAATGAAAATACTTAATACTAATTATATGTATTCCTAAAAAAATACATAATACATACTCTTTCGTATAATATACTTATATACATACATGTATACATACCTAGCCTTATACATACATATATAATTCAATCTAAGTGTTCATGCATATATACATATACTAACAATGTTATATGTATAAAAATACCAAACAAATACCATATTTATACATGTATATACTATATAATATACATCTATAATTACAAAATAATTCCTTATCTATTTCTTTTAATTTCTTTCTTCTTCTTCTCTTCCTTCTTCTTCTTCTTCTTCGTCTTCTTCTTCTTCTTCTTTTCCTTCCTTCTTTCTTCACGTTTTGTTTCCAGGTTTTGGTTTGCTTGCACTATTTTGTTTTTCCAGATTTTTATTTCTTTTCTTTATCCTACGTGATCAACCAAACTAAGAGAAAAAATCTCATCTAATCCTTTGCATTAATGTAAATAAGATAAAAGTAATCATTTCAAGATTTTTATTTTTTTGTTTAATCAACACTAAGCACTTCATTTCCTCACGTGGGCTGCTAGTTTGGATTTTTTTTCCAATTTGATTTCAGAATGTGGCAATTGGAGGAAAAGAAGAAAAGAAAGAAAAGAGATAAAAAGAAAAAGAAAGAGAAGGAAAATAAGAATTAATAATAATTATATGTAATGTAGCGACCCTAGGAGGGGCCTAGTAGTATTGCCTAAAATTTCCATATCACGTGTGCACCCATGATAAGAAAATCGCCTTACAAGTCAGAGATTGTAAGACTCTAAATAGTTATTTGCTAGAGTCTTCAATTTTAGTTCATTGGCTCATTATATAATATAAATAATTATGGATATCCATTTTTCCATAGTTCCTCAATACCGCAAAGAATCGGTATCCCCTACCAAAATAGTGAAATAAGATAGACAATTCTAGACAATTCTAAACTTACTAAAGATACTAAACTTAATTGAGACATTAGTGGTTTTTCAAAGCATTTCGAATTAACTACACAAGCTTTTCATCATACTGATTCAATGGTAGCACTCTGCACTCGATTCTTTTCGCACTCTGCACTCGATTCTTTTCGCACTCTGCACTCGATCAACCTGCAAGGAAAAGAACTGTTGGGGTTTAAGCTTACGCTTAGTGAGATAATTACCCTCATCAATACCGCATGACAGAAATTTATTAAATGCACAATCGTATGAATGGATGAACAATCAGTATGCCAAACAACGCATGCAGTGACTTAGGAACTACATACGACTCAGAATTACGCCCCCTGAAGTCGGGGTTTGAAGATAATTAACCGACCCAAACCGAAATCCGGGTTCTAGACCTTAATTCATTTGCACTATCGTACTCATGTTAAAACAAAAATCTCTCTCTCTCTCTCTCTCTATATATATATATGTATATATGTATACTTCCTTTACGAAAATCAAATCATATCTTTTAAAATCCTAAGTCTAGTGGTGTGGTGGCCTCCGTAATCCACAAACACACGCTCTAAGCAGAAGCCACAAGACTCGGCCCCTCGCCGACGATTGGCATCTCCTAGCATCTAGTAAGCCCATCAGCTTAAGACAGAGACTCAATATATATGATGGCATAGCTAGTACCCAATCCTGTAGGAAACTCGTATTCCTGTGAGTCCCTTCCCATCTTTTGCGTGAAGTGGCAGTCAGTATTATCTGTATGCAATATGAGGAATGCATGATTCATTTTGAGTTCTTGATCGTATAAGTGATTGAATTGATTTTTAGGGTGATCAAACAATTTCATTCGGTACAATTCACATGTATATATTAAAACAAACAATTCCCATTATTATATATATAATTAACAAGTCATCACATTCATCAATAAATTCATACACATGCATCTCCCATATCCGACAAGTATCCAAATTTATATATATAAGTTTAGGTGCATTTATTCTACAAGCACAACCAAGTAAAGAGTCATCGGGAATTTACTTACTCAACCATGCAGATCAATCAAACTAATCCGGGATAAGTCGTCTCCCCAAAGCCAGGTCCCCTGGACATCACAAATATGATACTATAAGGATTTGAAATAAAACCTAGAAAACTAAGCTAAAACCCTTTAAGTTATACTTTGGACTTGGTTTCATAAATTTTTCCGGTTTTACTTAAAAGTTCAATCTCGTATAACTTTTTCGTTTTAAATCCGATTTTTATGATCTTATAGTCAATCTTCATCGTTTTTAAGTGTAATTTAACGTGGTAAGGTTAGATTTTCGAAATGAGGTATACAATTTTATCCATAGGTCAGAACAGTAGCGTTCCTCATGTGTTGGAGTGTTTTGGGGCCTTGTATTGTAAATGGGCTTTTTGATAACTTGAGAAATCCTTTGGGCTTGGTCTTAAGATTTTATCCTAAGCTTAAAATACTCCTTGAGATCAGATTTACAACTTTGATATTTATATTCCTAAGGCTAACAACCACTTCATGGGCCCTTTAGTGGGTTTAAGTTGTCAAATGGGCTTGTTTTTTGTTCAAACTAAAGTTAATGGCTTTGGTGGGCTTGTGGGGCCTTAGGTGGATTTCTTATGGGCTTCAAAACAACCTCTCTTCATACTTTAAGGTGCTGGTCAGAATTTCCTTGAAGGCCTAACTTAGAGTTTTAGGCTTGTTTGGAGAGTTTTAGGCTCGGTTTTGAGTTTTAGGTTTTGTATGCTTACCATACTTGCTTTGGTTGATCTTTTCACTTTCTTCATTCACTTTTATCATATTTTTAAGCTCCTTTTTCTCACGTTCCAGATCTGTTCATGATGATTCTAAGGGGTTCTTGCTTGGTTTTTCAACTTGTTTCATCATTTTCTTAAGTTTAGGTGGTAGATTATGCACTTAAACTACTTATATCCAAATCTTAACTTAAGTTTTCTTCCATAAGATGATCCTTTAACTCATGCTCCACACAAAGAAATAAAAGATCTTATACTTAATATAACCTCCATATCATAGCTCATGTCATACAAAGTTGGTTTCTTCATAAAACTTCATGTGATGGATTTTTCCTCAACTTAAGTCTAGATTTGAGCATGTTTAACTTAACGGAAATAAAATCAACATTCAAATGACTTTTGAACCCTTATGTCCAGCATGTTCATCTCCCATTCAAGTTCTTGTTTCAAGATTTTCTCAACTTAAAATCTTCCATTCAAAATGCTACACAAGTATCTTTTATACAAAACACTAACTTTACATGCTCATGTTTCAACCTCATGTAAGGGTTTCATGAGTTTGTTTCTTAAAACGGTTTTTGTCGTTATCACAACTTAAATCATACTTATATCTTTAAGAAATCAAAGTCTCTTAACATAAATACTAACCCACTAATCACAAGAAATACTTAGTCATCCTTAAAGAAAATTATGATGGTTGTGCACGAAGGTTCCACTTAAGCTCTTAACTTTGCTTCCTCTTTTGCAACCTTTTGGAACCTGAATCTTTTGGTCGTTTGGAATGGGGTTTGTGGAAGGTTCTAAAAGATCTTAGATGATAAAAGAAAATGACACAAGAATAAGAAGAGAAATTGTTGTGAGTATGAAAGCAAAAATGGTGGCGGCAATGTTAAGAATTTGTGGAGTTTGATTTGTGTTTAAAGTAAGAGAAAAGGAAGTGAAAATGGGAGTGAAAGAGTGGTAGATTTTGAATGAGGAAAGAAGTGTGTGCATGAAGCTTTAATTGATTATCTTGTAGCTTACACAGTCAACAATTACAACTATTGATGATGTAAGTATTAAGGGATGAATAGTAATGTGTAAGAAAAAGTGATTGATGGCTGAAAGATAAGAGCATGGCCTCCCTTTCTCCCTTGTCCAAATCTGCCATTTAAAGTCTTTTTGGGCCATGGAGTGATCTTGTCTCATTTATTAAAATTAAGCTTATGAAATCTTGTGAAAAATTGTCCATATATAGTATAAGTGAAGGGGTGATAAGGAAATTATCTTATCACTAGATTGTGATAAGTTATCAATTGATAAGTTATTTAAGGTGATTTATTGGTCTACTTATTTATGTGTAAAGCTTATAATGAAGATAAGGGTATGGTCTTATAAGAAATTGTTTTAGGGTTTTCATCTCGTATTTTTTTGTAATTTATGATTTGATTTTTATAAAATTGTGAAATTTTCTAAAGTTGAATGAAATTATTCAAATTAAATTATCGATTAATTACTTCGGGTTAAAATTCCTTAATCATTTTAGGGTTTAAGGTTTTAAGTGACTTTAAAGCTTGCAGTTCTTCAAGCTCGGGTTTAATCGATAATTGGTTTTTTTTTTATTGGAAAAATTTAATTCATTTCTAAATATAAACTTAAGTTTTTGGTCTAGTTGATCTTTGGGAATGTTCGGAAAGTACTCGTACTCAAATCTTAGGCCCACTAAAAGTAAGGTTTACATGTAATTTTTTGAAACATAAAAATTATAACAATATTCATCATAAATTAATTTTGAAATTTTTGTGAAAATTTATCTATTTAATTGGTACCCGCTACAGTTATAATTTTTATAAGTTATTATATTGATTTCGTTAAAATTTCACACGAATAGGCAATTTAGTCGAAAATTGCAATGGACTATAATTTTATCACTATTGAGTAATATTTAACTATTTTATAGGTTTATATTTATAATTTTAGGGTTTTGAACAAATTTGGGTTCAATTTTGATTAATGGTGCATAGATTAGTTTTAGGGTTTTAGTATGCGATTTAGGATTTCGATCAATTTCTAGGGTTTTATTATCAGTGTTATATTTGATTTATTAAAATTCATAATCTTTTATTGTTACTAGCCTTATTGACTTATTGTATAGTTTAGGACATTCGGACTGGAATTAGGATTCAACTACTGATTTCCTAGGGTTTACAAGAGTAAAGTCATTTTGTACGAGTACACCGTACAGAACCAATAAATTAATAATAACAACCCCTAAATAGCCCCTCTTTACCTCCGTGTGATGTGACAGCCGGAATTATGTCTATGCAATACATGTTAATGCATGTACTAGTTTCTTTTTATAAGTCGAGTATAATTAAGTTCAAATTATGCTGTGACTATCCAATAGTACACACAATTATTTTTTATACTACCATGCAACAAACAAAGTATTATCTATAGTTAAGATAAGTTCACAACTCAGCACATAACAACATACACAAACATTTCCCTAACCCCATGCAGTAGTCAATTAACAATAATATTTAAGTCCACTATCTATAATCACATACAAGCATGAAATCATAGTGTAAATACTCACTCAGCCATGACAACTTGCTCTAGTCATAGTAATCAATTAGGAGATCTTCGCCTACTTCAAGATCACCTGATCATTATGATATAGCAATGCTACTAAGTAATTGAATTAATTAGTAATTCTAAATATCTATTTACCTAATTCTACTTAGATTACTATCAACTTTTATCCGATTAGACTTTATTATTAATCATACATAACTTTTTTGTTCTATTTATGAATTTATAATTGTTTTTTATCGTTTTCGGACATACGATTATACGGTAATGTCTGTTTTGGACGTTAAGACCCGTGTTTTACGATATGGACTAAATTTATAGAAATTTTAATTATGGAAACTTGATTATTCTTATTGCTTATATTTATATCTTTTGTTTATACTTAATAATTTAGTTAACCCTTAAATTCTTATACTTAGAGAATTTTACCTTGCTATTACTACGTCATGTACTTAATTAAGTATAATCCAATTTAAGAAGTGCATTAGAGTTTACTAATTTATGTACCTAATTATTATGCACTCTTCTTATTTCTTATTTTATAAACCTATGCTTATGTCATCGCTTACATCATCAATCGCTTGTATCATAACTTATATCATCATTCGCTTATGTCATGGCTTATGTCATCTTTTAATTATATTATTTACCTCATCATTTAATTACATATGCCTTACCTTATGCTTATGTCATACCTAAGTGTCTTATGTACACTTTACATAAACTACTATATATCTATACCGTTACTATACTTATATGTATACTAGTATACTTATACATATATTTATACTTATACCGTATTTATACTTGTACATATACTCATATACCTATACAGTCATATACGTATTTTTGTAAAAATTTCATATGACAAATTTTCCTTTTAAGAAAACTTCTGTAATTTCATTCTTTTGTGTTTTTAACTATGTATTTAGTATGGTATAGGTATGTATAGTTAGGATTTGTTTTAGTTTAGGTTATGTACATAGTCAATACTTATGTACAATGATCTCCATACTTGTATTCTTCTAGTATATCCTTATATGCATATACTTAAGGGCATATACACATGTATTTCCTTCCTCTTCAGCATGATTTCTATCCTTCTATACTTAAAGGTAGAAACTTTATGCCTTCTTCAACATGATCACACATGACACATATCTACTTATCTAATCTACCTCATCACCTAACTAATCAGCAACGTAAAGCAATACATAATAACATAATCACATACCTTAATTTGTGTTTGAACTATGAAGACAAAGTTGAAAATTTTTGAAAGGGAAAGGGAAAGGGGGTGTCACGGCAATGGAGGTAGGGTTTTGCTATGTTTCTTTTTGTCTTGTGTTGCTTTTGGAATGAAGAAGATGGTTGGGTTTAGAAGGAAAAGAAGTAGATGGCAATTAAAGAAGGCAAGAGAAAAGAAAAGCTAAAAGAAAAGAAATCATGAGATGGTTTTGATATTTTCTAATGCATTAGTGTCTTTTGTTAACTTTTCTAAATATTGACTTTAGTCAACATGTGTTAACTTAGTCAACCTTTTGACCTTGGTCAACTTTCCATAAGCATATGCCATTTTGTATATATAATGTAGTAATTAAGGAAAATTAAGGGAAAATTAAGGAAATGAAAGAAAATGAGGCATTTGGTGAATTGATTAATAAAAATAGATGATGAGATCTCACTTTAGGTATTTATATTCTATATACATTATTTGGCAAGCTATTTAGTATAACTAGTATGGAAAGTACCAATTAGGATGTTAAGGTTCTCTACATTTAACCTAAGCTTCAACTATACCCCTAACTCTATGTAATACTATCTTAATTATATACTTAGAAGATAAATGAAATCTATGATTCATTATCTTAGTTTCTAAAGGATTACTTAAGGATTCTAAATATATATGTATGATTGAAAGTCATCTCTAATTTTTCACTAATGATTTGGCAAGATATGAAGGTTATATTATCAATTAGGGTTTTAGGGTATATTATGATGAATTAATGCTTGTATGTCTTTAAGGTTATCGTTTTAGGGTTTTTATCACTTTTGAATGAAATCTTTAGTGTTTACATACATTTAGGGTAGTAAAGTTTTATACGCGGTTTATTAGTTCTTTTAGGGTTTTCACTTTCATTAGCCTTATCAACTCCTAGATTATCTAACATACTCAAGTCTATTTCAAAAGCTAGATAAAAAATTTTAGGGGCTTACATGGAGCTTTGGCCTTACATGATTACTACAAACTTTGACATATAGGTTAGATAGGACTTACTCTATCATAAATGGCTGTAAACATCTTAGATAGGGCATACTCAACCTTCTCTTATATAGCTTTCCATCAATTATCATAAAACTGATGGCCTTATAGATGAGTATTCAAGCCCTTTTGCTATCTTAAGGTAAGACTCCATTCTCCAAATAGTTAAGGATAGGATCCATCCAACAAGGCTCCATCTTCTTCTCTTGTACTTCCAAACACTTTACTAGTCACTTATCTGTACTCTTCTCTAGTAAATATTCTATGAAAACTCTTTCCTCCTAAATCAGTAAACCTATGAAGGCTAATTTGGACAACTTGTCCATAATATAATTCTACATCCTTGGAATTTTTTCCAATTTCCAGGATCTAAAACCAGTTCTAAGCTCCTTAACTAGTTGTAAATACATAACCATGCTCTCATCCTTTACTATACTATTGCCCTTAACCTAATTATCAATCAATTAGGAATCTGAGTAGATATCCAAACACTTAGCTCCGACTACTTTAGCTAATTTTATCCCTACTAAGTACACCTCATATTTTGACTCATTATTACTGGCCAAGAACCCGAACTTTGAGTTATAAGAGATTTAAGCTCTTATTAGGCATTTTAAGATCAGGCCAACATCATTTCCTTAACATGTTGATGATCCATCAACGTATAAGGTCCAGGTCAGCTCTTCATTCTATGCAACGTATCCTTCACTTGCAATAAATTTGACTATAAAGTTAAGCAAAATCTAAGCTTTATAGGTCTCCCTAGGTAGGTACTAGATCCCTAAGGAACTAAGCTTTAGGGCATACTTGACCATCCACCATAAGGCATTAAGCTTTTATAGAGCTTTCTTCAATGGTTAGTCGATAAGGACCACTAATTGGTGAGCCTCAAAATAAGGTCAAAGTTTCCTAATTGCAACAACTATAGCCAAGATAAACTTCTCTAACTTTATATAGTGTAGCTTAAGTCCTTATAAGACATGGTTAACATAATAAACTAATCGATGTATTCTTCCTTCTACTCGTACAAGAATATATGAGAAAGCTTAGTCACTCATGGATAAATATAATAAAGAGTCTCACCCTTAACTGGTTTTGATAAGATTAGTAGCTTGGTTAAAAACCCTTTAGAGCCTTAAAAGATTATTTACATTCCACAGTCCACATGCACTTGAACGGATTCCTTATAACACAAAAAAATTCCACACACCTCTTAGCACTCTTTGACATAAAATGGCTTAGCATAGTTACCCTTCTCTTTAACTTCTAGGCCTCTTTGATAAACTTCAGCAACTCCATATCTAATATAGCTTGAATCTTCTAGGAATTGGCCTCAATTTCTCTTCATGTCACCATGAAGCTTAAAAACTTTCCTATGGACGCCCCAAATATGCATTTCTAAGGATTCAATTTCATATTATGGTGTCTAAGTGTATCGAAGGTCTCTTATAGGTAAAAAAGGTACTCGTCATTGGTCTTACTTTCAACAATCATGTCATCTACATAAACCTTGATATTCCTAAGTATCTGAAGCTTAGACATCTTTGTAACCATCTCTTGATATGTAGCCCCTACATTTTTCAAACCAAATGGGATAATCTTATAACAATAAGATTCCTAAAATTAGTGATGAAAGAGGTGTGTACCTAATCGGATGGGCACATTTTAATTCGGTTATATCTAGAAAAAGCATCCATGAAGTTTAATAGAGCATAGAGGTGTGCAAGTGGGCTTTGGCCCTCGAGCCGGCCCTTTTAACCTACCTTTTTAATGAGTTTGGGCCAAGTTTTTTTTTTCCCCATTTAAAAGTAAGCCAAATGAGCCTGGCCCATTTAACCCGTGGGCCAAAGTAGGCCGGTTTGGGTCAACCCATTTAATACATTTATGCATTTAGCCCGTGAGCTAACCTATTTAACTTACTTTTTAAATGGGCTAGAGTTGAGTTTTTTTGGGCCGTTTAAAAGCAAGCCAAATGAGTCCAACTCATTTAACCCGCCGGCCAAAGTGGGCTAAGTTAGGTTAGCCAGTTTGTACACCTCTAATAGAGCATACCTCAAGGTTAAATTGACCATTTGATTAAATGAGAGGTAAAGGAAAGTAATCCGTTAGGCACGCCTTATTCAAGTTAGTAAAATCAATGCACAATCTCCATTTTCCATTTTTCTTTTTTACCATCACGTAGTTAGCTAACCAAGTAAGGTATGGCTCTTCTCAAATGAAATCTGCCTTCAATAGTTTCTCAACTTCTTATCATGACCCAACAATATCATTATCGTGGTAGATTACCGTATACCGTATAAAGATCTATGATTAACCCCCGGATTGATCATAGGCCTTCTATACGACACACAAGGCTCCTCCTACTCCATATCACCATCAAGCCCATAAATAAGCAATATCTAGCGAGATGACTAAAATTAATATTTAATTACAAAAATACTAAGTTAAGGTATAGAATCGTCGAATTTCACAACAAAAGAATATTACAATGTACTTAAAGCTATAAGATGAGTTGAATTAAGAAAATCTAACTAAATAAATACGTTTACAATTCACTATTTACACAAAAATTCTCTCTTCTTATCCTGAACCCATACCCCTTCTCAGCATGAGACTCACCTTAGGCATTCCACAACCCGAATGAACAAAAAGATGGCCATGCATCAAAAGAAATCTATCGAGGTATAAGCTTACACTTAGCAAGTAAATCCCTTTGTCATGCCATACCAACAATATCATTTATATGCATAGCATATGAATGTATGAACAATCAGAATATATGCAGTAACCTAGGAATTGCATGCAACTCAAAATTACGCCCCCTATAATCAGGGTTGGAGATAATTAACTGATACAAACCATCAACCGGGTTCTAGCACCTAGGTTTTTATACCAATTTCACTATTATGCTCAAACAAATATATAATATATATAACGTTATGACCTATATGGGAAAAATATACTTTCCTTTTCCAAAATTCCTAAGTCTAGTGGTATAGTGGCCTCTACAATCCACATCACATGCCCTAAGTAGAGGCCACAAAACATAGCCTTTCACTAACGGTTAACATCCCCTGATGCCTAGTAAACTTGAAAGTTCATAACAAAGACTCAATAATATAAATAGCATATTTGCCTAATCCTAATAAGAGACCCTGCTCTTGTAAGCCCCTTCCCATCTTCTACATGAGATGGTAGTTAATGTAGTTATAACGCAAATATGAGAAATGCATGACTCATTGATTTTTTTAGTCAGATACTTAATTAGATCGATTTCTATTATGATCAAGAATATCATTTCATACAGTCCATCCATACTATTGTTACGATAATTCCCATTATTATCTCATTAGCAAGTCAAGGCATTCAATCATAATACATTATACATGCATTTCCAGTATCACATAAGCATTCAAGTTCATTTTATAAAATCAAGTACGACTATACTATAAGCAAAATCAAGTATAAAGTCATCAAGAATCACTTGCTCGGCCATAATGAATCAGTCGTAGTAATCTAGGGGTAAGTCTTCTCCAACAGTCAAGTACCCTGAACATTGCAAATATGATAAAGTTAAGAGTTTGAGATAAAGTTGGAAGACTAACCTAAAATTCTTTAAGTTACACTTTTTAACTTAGCTTCGTATTTTTCTTGGTTTTACTTAAAACTTTAATTGTGTATAACTTTCTCATTTTAAATCTGATTTTTATGATGTTATAGTCAATTTTCATCATTTCTGAGTGTACTTTAACGTTGTATAGTTAGATTTTTGAGATGAAGCACACAAATCTGTCTATTGGTTAGAACAATAGCGGTCTTCATGTTTTGGTGCTCTTTTAGGCTTAGTTTAGTTGTTGGGCTTTTTGTTATCTTAGGGAATCTTTTGGCTTTAATCTTAGGATTTTATTCTAAATTTAAAATACTCTTTAAATTCAGATTTCCATCCTTTCCTTATGGCCTTGGTGTGATTAACATCTTCTTAGACTTTTATGTAGGCTTAAGTGGTCAAATAGGCTTGTTTAATGTCTAAACTGAGGATAGTCACTTTTTTAGGCCTAGGGAGTATTATGTGAGTTTCTTATGGGTCTTAAAAAACTTTTATAAATAGATTAAGGTGCTAGTAAAAAATTTGGTAAAGGCTCAACTTGGAGTTCTAAGCTTATTTTGAGAGTTTTAGGCTCGATTTTGAGTTTTAGGTTTTATACACTTATTATACTTGCTTTGGTTGGTCATTTCACTTTGCTTACTTAGTTTTAAAATATTTTTAAGTGATCTTTCTTGTAGTTCCAAATCTGGTCGATTTGGTTCAAGGGTCATACACTTGATTTTTCAACTTATTTTATCATTTCCTTAAGTTTAGGGGTTAGATCATGAACCTATGCTACTCATATTCCAACTCCAACTCAACTTCTCTTCCATGAGGTGATTATTTAGCTTGTGTACCACATAAAAATGATAGATCTTATACTTATCATAATCTCTATGCCATAGTTCACATCTCAAAAAGTTAATTTCTTCATAAAAGCTTTATGTAATATATTTTCCTTTACTAAAGCTAGATTTGAGTATATGTGACCATATGAAGTCAAAAATAACATCTACATACTACACATACTCCTCACGTCCATCATGTTATCTCCATTCCCATACACATATTTCATGATTTTCTCTACTTACAAACTTCTCTTCTAAGTGCTAGACATTATATCCTACAAAATATCAACTTAGCATGCTCATATTCCAACTTCATGTAAGAAATTAATAAGCTTAGTTCTTAAAGTAGTCTAAGTATTTTATCACCTTATGTTTATGTCAATATCTTCATGAAAATGTGGTCTCCTAACATAGTATACTAAGTCACTTTAACAAAGAAATAAACTTACTCATCCTCAAAGCGTAAAAATGGTGGTTATGCAACTAAGAGTCCTCTTAGTTCCTTGTTTTTCCTTCCTTTTCTTGCAAGTTCTTTTAATGACTAAGGTCTTGATGATTGAGGTGGGTTTTAAGGATATTCTAAAGTTTCTAAAAATGGCTTTTGAAGTTGGCAAAAATGGCAACAAGACAATGTTGTACCTTGAGTTATGGAAGCAAATAGGTGGCGGCAATGTATAGAGTTGGTATGGTTGGATTTCCTCTTTTATTTTGTGTTTAAGGTGAGAAAAAGGAAATGAAATATGAGGGAAAAAAAGAGAGAGTGGTGCCGGTTTGAATATGTAGGGAAAGTGTGTCCAATAAACTTCAATTGTTGTCTTTTATCATGTACAAAAGCCAATCTTTGACATGACTAGATAATGTAAGTATTAAGGAGTGAATAGTAGATGCATAAGACAATTGATTGATGGGCAAATGACAAAGCATGCCCACTCTACATACCTCCCCCCCCCAGCATAGGAGGAGTCATAACAGTCCCATCATGTAAACCAACCTAAAATAAAAACTAACCTCAAAGCTGCTATCATAGATATAGTCTATACAAGTTATGCATAACTCAACTAGCTTGAAGCATCCATTTTGATACCTGTAAGTAATTAAACCTGTAGTATAGCTTTATAAACTACCTATTCTATATAACCTGTTGTCTCACAACACAACAGTACTTACATAAACATTTTACATCCAGAGTTATAATTTGTAATCAGAGTTTATCAAAACGCTATAGGTTTTACAAACTATTGACAATAAGTTAGGAAACTAGTAGGCGTCCTAGGGAATTTCTAGTTAGTTTCCTCAAAATTCTAAAAAAAAAAAAAAAAACCTAGGTTCAGTTGGTTCTTCATTCCTCACTTTCCTAGCCAATAGCATACTAACCTGAGGGTGGCGATATCAAAACATTCTAGTCCTCACTCAGTACTTACAAAAGAGTCTATGGGGATGTGAGCATAATTAGCTTAGTAAGTGGGATGGAGTCAGAAAAGTACCAGACAATCGCAAACAAGGTTATTAATTATGATAAAATGCAATGCAATCAATCAAATGAAACATCATGCAATGTTAGCTAGTCCATTATGAGATTAGAAAAATTACATCCACTCCATCCCGGATTAAGCAGTTTTATCACGACTCAAATTAGACCACACCTGGGCTTGTGCAATAGAGAACACCCTCCTCCTATGACCACCTTCGAACCACAATCCCTACCCTTGCCACGACCTCCTCACCTGTTATTTAGTTCAACTAAGGATGGGGAAAGAACCATTTCAGCTATCCTCATCGAAGGAAGTTGGTAGTTGACCTGACACTCTTAATCGTTTCCCCAAATAGGTGTTATGCATGTCTAGTTTCGTTGTAGTCGCATAATCATTAGTTATATTCAAGGGTAACCAATCAAGTTCATACATTACAGATACAATGCAACATACAAAACAACATACTAAGGAGTTTAACTCCTATCACAACTAAGTATTATACACACACCTAGCATGCGCCCAAACAACTAATTACAAACACAACCAAAAGTACTCCTAAGTCTCTAGATACTTTAATATAATATCCCAATAAGCGGTGAAGCTGCATATCCCAACTTACTTATTTAGATGCTCACTATGAAAGACTCAAGCTATCAACAATCTAACCACTAGGAGATCCTATATACATACAAAACCTAAATTCAGTTTTCATAATAGTTATGAAAACAATAGGGTTTTATCTAAAACGGTTATATATATATAAATATATTATCACAATAATGTATAGTTTTTATTATTATTATTATTATTATTATTATTATTATTATTATTATTATTATATCAAGATAAGTTATTAATTATTGATAATATACATAATTTATAATATTATGTATTATATATTGTTTCGATAGCATCGAAACATACTTTTAATTTATTAAATCATATTTCGATTTTGGTAGGGTTATCGTAATACAGAAATTCTAGAATATTATAGAGTTATAGGTTATATTACCTAAAATTGTCCAATTTTAATAAAATTAGTGTCGTTGAGTTCGTACAGACCTAACAATATGTGTTATAGGTTTATTTCTAGAGATGACTTTTAACGGGTAATTTGAGCTTTTAATACAGTTATACGTATCTATATAATATTATCATATCATACGTAAATTATGTTATTAAACCGTATTTTACCTTATTTGTCAATATAATGCTATAATATACGTTTTGTCTAACCTTAATACACATATAACATATCCTAGACAGTAAAATATCATTAAATATATTAAAAATATAATTTTTATCTAATCTAACCAATACACCCATACATAGTTTTTTATTTAACTATTTATTTCATTTTAACCTGTTATTACTAAAAATACATCCCGATTTGTAATTTAAGTCATTTTACTATGTAAATCCATAATAAATAGTTCAGGTCACCAAATAATTCCTCAAAAATTTCTATAAACTCTTAAAAATATGGGGAACTCAGCTATTACTTGGTTTCAAGTTTTGATCTATCGCCTATATATTCGTATTTATGATTTTACCTTGAAATTATCTTAAATTACTTAATTATGATCCTTTTTACACAAAATTAATTTCAATCTAACCCAACATTTTTTATTATTCACTAGAGATTAATAAATGTCCATTTCATAATTTCCTATTTATTTCATAATTTCGGCTTATTTCTAAGCTATTTTTAGGCCAAAAAATGCAATAACTATTAAAAATATTCAAATCAAAATTTGGGCTACATATAAATTATCTATATATCATTAAAATCTTACACATATTTTGAGCTAGAAATAACATCATTTAGTACATTTATTTTGCAATTCAAATTTTGGTTAAATAGTAGTTTTCTTAAGCAAGTATACTAAATATTACAAATTTTTCAAAAATAAAAATATCACTTGAAAGCATATTCGAACTAACCTAACTACAATTTTTTTCATAATTTTTTTGGGTGGTTTTGGTATTTTTTACAAATCATTGAAAAATAAGTCAAGGAATTGACCTTCATGTTCTTAGATGCTATGATAGATGGCAGCGATTGGGTGGTTGTCGAAAGCCCTAGATGCTAGGGATACTTTTTGGTGGTGAAGTGACTCAACAACATACCAACGGGAGCCCTAGGAACTAGCTAAACACAATAATTGCTCTGTTTTTCCTATAATTTTTTCTTTCTATTGTTTCTAGCTTGTAAAGTTGTGAATTAATGTATTGAAGCTTATTTATACTTGTTGGAGTCAGTTGCTACCCTTTTGAATTTTCTTTTATTTTTTCCTTGCCTTTTCCCCATAGATGCAAGTAGGAGGTCTCAATTTAAATGGGTTTGAAGTTTTTGATTCAGCAATTTAAACCTCCACAAGTTTCCACAACAATGTCCAACAATTTCGAGCCACAATTGGAGTTTGTAGGATAAGTTTTACACTTATTTTAGTATTTTAGGTATACTTTATTAATATCTAGTTGTTTATTAATATACGAATATATAAATCATATATATATATCATACGTAATATACAACTATACTAGTATAATTAAGTTTCTAGCATATCTTTTATTTTTAAGATATGTTTTCTTAATTATTTTCATGAATTCAACACAATATATATATATAATTAAATAATTTAAGGTTAATTTACGAATATAATTATTATTTATACCGGATATATTATAAAAATACAAGTATATTCATATAATAAATTATACTATATTATCTTATTTTATAGTTTAATTAACTTATCTTTAAGTTCTCGTCGCACTCCAAGCTCGATTTCAAAGGTTCCGAGCAATTTGGTACTATATTAAATAATCATAATTCTAGAGATAAAATTAAGATTTTGGATTGTTATTTTCAAAATCTAACTTCACTAAATCATTTTGACTAACTTTTCTGTCTTAATCGTAAAGTTTAAGCTCAATCGAATAATTTTTTCTAAAGGCCTTAAATCTAAGTTCGGTTGTTCTAAACACAATTTTAAGGGCTTACAACTTATGCATGAAAATAAGGGGATTATCTTATATGTAATTCTTTTAAAGTTTGGTTCTTAAATCAACTTGTAAGTTATGATTTATTTCTCATAAAATTATGAAATTTTATAGAGTTGAACAAAATTATTCAAATTAAATTCTTAATTATTTGTTTAAGGTTATAAGTTCTTAATTATTTTAGCGTTAAGGGTTTTAGGTGACTTTAGGTCCATTGTTCTCATATTCAAGTTTTTATCGATAGTGAACTTTTGAATTCAAAAACTAAGTTTGTCTTTAAATATAAACTTAAATTCTTAGTTTGGTTGATCCTTGAGAACACTCAAGAAGTACCTTTAGTCGATTCACATACCTGTTAAAAAGTAAGGTACTTATTCCTCAATAGTTATTTACCTTTCTAAGGCAAAGTCTCTCTTTTTCTATTAGATTACCTGACCATTTAGGTCAATGTTCAACTTGTAGGTGATTACCTTTTCAAGGATATTAAGCATATCGGGATGGGGACTAGACAAAAGCATCTTTATTAGCATAGAGGAAAAGTATCATATTTTCTCAAATGTTGATTGGCATAGTAGCTCCTAGCTTAATGGTTTGCTTATTGCTTAGTTGCATGATCAAAGTTTCTACTGCTAGCTCTCTTCGTACTTACAGGCGATTGCTTATTCCTTACTCAATATGATAGACTTTATCCCTTTCTAAAGCTTTTAGATATAGAGCTCTAGCTAATTGTTGGTCTCCGTGACATGTCCTAATTCCTATTGGGGTTGGAAATTTTTCTTTCTGAGAAGTTGATAAGAATCAACCCCTCGGACTGATCATGCGCAACCAAGCTAAAGGAGTCCAAGGACTCACTCAAAGGATACAAACTCTAGGCTATAGCCGAGATGGGGAATCCTTTCCCAAGCTGATCTCTTGCTAACCTGACTATTAGATCCTTACATGCGTTAGATCCACCCCTGTTCAGTAGTAATGCTTTATCCTAAGAGACAACCAAAGAGCAGCCGAAGTAAGTTCCCAATCTAACCACAAGCATCCAACCTTAAATCAAGCTGACTTCTCTTCAGAAGAATTAATTGGTCCTTAACCCGATCCACATTAGGTCGACTCCTAACTATAAGTGTTACTTTGTTTTTGCCTACCTTGTACCATATTTCTCCCATCCAGATGCCGAGTAACATGTGTCTTCTAATACAATATTCTAGAATGATTCTTTCTTTTTCATAACTAAATATTCTTTGTCTCTTTTACCCTTTTTAGTATGTCTTATGTAACCTAGTTATAGAATACCCTTTTGTTTTTTCATATATGTAAGCAATTCTAATGGATGGGTATATAAACCCCCATTTTCTTATATGCGAACAACAATCATATCATCAAATTAATCAAGTATCCTTTAAGCAACCTTAGTGTTCTCATTACCCTTCAAGTCTCATCTATTCCCTTTAGCAAGGAATAGTGTTGAGTAACCTTTCAGTTCGGACCAATGTGTCATATCCAATAGATTGTATGCTAAGTAGGATCGAATGGTGCATCATATACCTTTGGTAGCTGCCAAGATTTGTTAACTTTTCTTCTATTTCTTTTTGGTCCATTTCGTTGTGGTGCTTCTCCATATGTCCAATCCCAAAGAGGCATCAATTGTGCTGGTATTAGAGTACGGTTTACAGAGAGAGTATGTGAAGTTGCAGTGAAGTTTTGGTTCGCTTTACTATTAATGGCTACTATATTTCTTCCATAGCTACTATAGTGTGTTTGTGTGATAGCAAGTGTGGTTTCATTGTTATTCTACTCTTACTCTATTTTTCATTACAAAAGTAGAGCAAATTTGTTTCTATTCTATTTGAGCAACTATTGGGTAGTAACATTGTTCATAAGTTATTAATCTATACGAGAAGTATTGTACTATGCTAGATTCGAGTGTTCAGGGTGTTATTAGAGACCAGAGTAGTGGTGCTCAACCTAGTCATGGTCTAATGATAGTAATACCCCAAGGTCCATTGATAATAAACTCACAAATCTTATTGAGAGTCTAGTCACAGCAATCGAGTTAACAGGCAACAACCCTAGGGAATGTCGCTTTAAATTCTACCTAGAAATATTTATGGCCAAGGTGGTCGACCCTATCGTCTAGTTCAACCCCCTCAAGCTAGGGGAGCTACTAGAGAAATATTGAAGTAGAAGAGAATGAGGAAGATGATGAAGAGTTAGATGTTAAAGAGTTTAGGGAGGAAGAAGAAGACGCTAACTATTACCAAGCACAGGGACAAGGATGCTAAGCTCCTTCAGGACTAAATAATGATAAGGTTCAAATCTTGCCCTTCAGTGGAAGTAGAGATGCCGATGAATAATTGGAGTGAGAAGAGAAGGTCAAGAAAGTGTTTAAATGTTATGGGTATATAGATGCTGTCAAAGTATGACTTACTGCACTGGAGTTTACAAGGTATGCTACCATATAGTAGAAGAATCTAAATGCAGCCAAAGTAAAAGATGGAAGACAAGGTGTTAGAACTTGGGATAAGATGAAAAGGTTGTTAAGAGGCAGATTTGTGCCCAAGACTTACTTACAAGGTACGTTTGTAAAGTTGTAGGAGCTTCACCAAGGAAGCCGAACTGTTGATGACTATATGAGAGAGTTCCAGATGTTAATGATCCGAGCCAATGTGAAAGAGCTAGAGGCCTATACAGTGTCGAGATTCATTTCTGGGCTTATGTATGAGATTCATATCATTGTAGAAGTATAGAGGTTTTATACCTTGGAAGAGTTGATCAAGATAACATAGAGGGAAGAAAAGCATAGGGGTAATGTTCCAAGCCGACTTGGGCTGACATTCTTATGAGCCCCAATACCACGTTGACCTATTTAAGCCAAGCCGAAGAGGCCATATTGAGCTGAAGAAAGGAATGACAGACCTAATGACAGCTAGGTAAGCCAACAAGGCTAAGTTAGTCAACCGAGTGACTCCGAGGACATACAAGAAAGGGCAAACCTCTAAATGAAAGACCAGTGAGGTAAAATGCTTGGGTTTCAAACATATGGCTATTGAGTGTCCTAATCAATGCATCATGGTGCTCCAAGGAGGTGTAGTGGATAGTACTGACAAGAGTGAGTTAGAGAAAGAAGAGGATGTTGGAAAACTTGAAGCCAAAGAGGAAGAGGAAACCTGTGTCTCTGCTAACTAAGGAGAAGTGATGACCCTAGTCATAAGACAAGTCCTGAGTTCCTTACTAAAGTTTGAGGAAGATTAGATGGAGAATTTATTCCATACCAAATATACCATCAAGGGACAATTGTACGCCATTATAGTATACGAAGGAAATTGTACCAATGTCGTTGCACAGTCCTTTATGCAAAGATTGGAGCTACCGACCTCAAAGTAGCCCCAACCTTACAAGTTGCATTGGCTTCATGATAAGGGTACCTTATACGTGACTAAGCAAGTGACAGTGTCATTTAGTGTTAGGAATGTGTACAGGGACAAAGTAATTTGCGATGTTGTCCTTATGGGAGCTTCACATCTACTACTTAGACAACCTTAGTTGTTCAACTGACGTGTTACTTACGATGGGTATGAGAAAACTTATGCCTTTGTCAAGGATGGAAGGAAGATTATGTTGCAACCCTTGACCCCGTCCCAAATAAACAAAACCCACAAGCAGCTCCCCGAGCTAATGAGAAAAAGACCTTAGTTATGAGTTGAAGAGAGCTTCAATCTAGTGAAAAGGCTATTGAACCCATGTTTGTATTGGTTAGGAGATTATTAGAGATGAGAGAATTACAAAACGTCACAAAAGAGGTTCAAAGCTTGCTAGATGAGTTTTCCGACCTATTCTAAGAAGAACTGCTTAGAAGACTACCACCAGTCTAATGCATAGAGCACTATTTTGATTTGTAACCAGGCGTCGCCCTACCGAACCAACCTATATACAAGATGAACCCTGTAATGGTTGTGCTATGGGTGAAGTGGTGAGGCTTATATGCATGTAAAAAGGGTTGAGCCAAACCTATGTGGGACAATCCCTCACACCGTGCTTGCAGTGGTACCCACGGGTCTGTAGTACCCAAGAAGGGGAATTGGGCAGCTATTACTGTGAGACGGCAACGCTAAGAAGGAGCCACATGAACAACACCCAACCCTTTTTACATGCATATAAGCCTCACCACTTCACCCATAGCACAACCATTACACCACCAAAGTCACTAACTTTAGTTTGAACAAAAAAATACACCCATTTGACAATTTAAGCTCACTAAAGAGCCCATGAAGTGATTGTTAACCTTAGGAGTATAAATCAAAGTTGTAAATCTGATCTCAAGGAGTATTTTAAGCTTAGGATAAAATCTTAAGACCAAACCCAAAGGGTTTCTCAAGTTATCAAAAAGCCCATTTACCAAATAAGGCTCAAAAGTACTCCAAAACATGAGGATCGCTACTGTTCTGGCCCATGGGTAGTTTTGCGTACCTCATTACAAAAATATAATCACACCACGTTAAAGTACATTAAAAAACGATGAAGATTGACTATAAGATCATACAAATTGGATTTAAAACGAGAAAGTTATACGCGATTGAACTTTTAAGTAAAACCGAGAAAAAATTATGAAACCAAGTCAAAAGTATAACTTACAAGGTTTTAGCATAGTTTTCTAGGTTTTATTTCAAATCCTTATAGTATCGTATTTGCGATGTCTAGGGGACCTAGCTTTGGGGAGACGACCTATCTTGGATTATTTTGATTAATCCGCATGGTTGAGTAAGTAAATTCTCGATGACTCTTTACTTGATTTTGCTTGTAGAATAGATGCACCTAAACTTATATATATAAATTTAGATGTTTATGGGATATGGGAAACGCATGTGTATGAATTTGTGGATGAATGCGATGACTTGTTAATTATATATAATAATGGGAATTGTTTGTATTAGTTTATACTTGCAAATTATATGGAATGAAATTGTCTGATCATCTTGAAGATCTAGTTAATCACTTATACGATTAAGAAATCAAAATGAATTATTCATTCCCCATATTGCATACAGATAACACTGACTGCCGCTTCACGTAGAAGATGGGAAGGGACTTATAAGAGGACGTACCTCCTGCAGGATTGTGTACTAGCTATGTTATCATATATATTGAGTCTCTATCCTAAGCTAATGGGTTTACTAGGTACCGGGAGACGCCAACCATTGGCGAGGAGTCGAATCTTGTGACTTCTGCTTAGGGCGTGTATTTGTGGATTGTGGAGGCCACCACATTGCTAAACTTAGGATTTCAAAAATATGATTTTTTATTTGGTAAAGAAAGTATATTCATATATATATATATATATATATAGTTTTGTTTTGGCTTAAGCACAATAGTGCAAATGAAATAAAACCCAAGGTCTGGATCCCGTATTTTGGTTTGGGTTGGTTACTTATCTCTAAACCCCGACTACAGGGGGTATAATTTTGAGTCGTATGCAGTTCTTAGGTCACTGCATGTGTTATTTGGCATACTAATTGTTCATGCATTCATATGATTGTGCATTTAATAAATTTCTGTCATGCGGTATTGATGAGGGTAATTATCTCACTAAGTGTAAGCTTACACCCAAATAGTTCTTTTCCTTACAAGTTGATCGATAGTTGGGAATGGGATAGGAATCAAGTATAGAGTGTTACCATTGAATCAGCATGATGAAAAGCTTGTTTAGTTAATTCGGAATGCTCTGAAAAACGACTAATGTCTCAATTAAGTTTAGTATCTTTAGTAAGTTTAGAATATTCTGGAATTATCTATCTTATTTCACTATTTTGGTAGGAGATACCGATTCTCAACGGTTCTGAGGAATTGTGGAAAAATAGATATTCATAATTATTTATATTATATAATGGGTTAGTGAACTAAAATTGAAGACTCTAGCAAATAACTATTTAGAGTCTTGTAATCTCTGATTTGCAAGGCGATTTTCTTAACATGGGTACACACGTGATATGGAAATTTTAGGCAATACTCCTAGGCCCCTCTTAAGGTCATCACAACTATCACTATAAGTCCTAAGAAAGGACGATGAGCTATTTGAAAAGCTTTAAGTCATCAATTGATGACAAGCATAAGGCTTTAGATCTGAATATTATGGACAACGAGCTATTGTAGACCTAAGCATTGTAAATCATAAATAGGGACGACGATCTAAACAAAAGCCTTAGATTGTTCAACAAAAAATTGAACAGGCCCTTAAATTTAATGAAGCAAATGCAAACAATATATCAATAAGCACCTTAAGTTAATGAACAACAAGTAAGAGCTAAATTTTAATAACGCAATTGAAAATGTAAAAGATTAACAAGTTAATACAAGGACTTCAGCAAAAGAGCAGAAACTGGTCCTTACAACAAGTTAAGGTTGACATTCCAACCTAAAGATAATAAAAGAAAAATAGTAAATAGCATCAAGTAAGAGAATATTTCAATTCTTCATAGTTGAATTGTCAGGGACTGGCATTTGGTCATTAGAAGCTTAGTTAGGATTGACAGTGAAATCAGATGGAGGATTTGGAGTAGGAACTTCGAGAACTTTAGGAGCATTAGAAGCTTCCTAGACATCTATAAGAGCAACCATGGGTGTATTAGTGCCTTCAATAGGTTGATCCTTTGCTATAGTTTTAGTAGAATTCTCTTCATCTATGCCGACCTCCTCTTTTGACTTTGCTTAACAAAGTCCAACTTGCATCATAGTTGGGGTGATGGATAAGAATCTTATCCTTAGCTAAGTTTACAGCATCCAACACATTCTTTGACATAAGATTAATGTACTCTTAGCTATCTTGGATGTCATCAAAGGCCTTCTCATAAGTTTTCTCATAAGTTGTACCTTACTCCTTCTCAAGAGCTCTAATTTTGGTCTTTAGCCCATCATGTGAGCTTTGCAGATGGGCAACTTCCTTAGTATATTTATTTTTGAGGCTCTCTACCTCATTTTGTGCGCCCCCCCCCTCTGTAGGTTAGAGTTGAGTTCACAAGTTTTCTTTTTAACTTTAGTTAAGGTAGTGTCTCCCTTTTCCCTAAACTTAGCCTATATATTAGCCTTTTCCTTCAAGTTTTTGACCTCTTCTTCCAACTTTGTCTTCTCTTCTCCTCATTTTGACCATGCTTTAAGTGTTTGACTTCAATATTAGCTGCTTGGTTTTTTGCATCTTTAATGATCTAAAAAGGAACACAAAACATTACAAGCAAAAGTAGATTAGTGAGCAATAAAGTCAATAAGATCAAGGTCTTATGGCTTTCTTCTCCTTTACTACAGCCTCATGATAGGTATTAGGAGCTCTGTAAAACAAAAATAGGGTTAAAAGAAGAAATGAAAACATCATTTGAAATCAATAAGTAGAGCCATTAGATCATAAACCTTTGAACCAGCTAACTTAATAAATTGTCATAATTAGAATTTTGGCAGAACTTCATGGCATTAGTAAGAGGACCATCATCCTTTGGAAGATGAATACCCTTCACTAATTATAGAGCGACACTCCCATTCCTAAGAGCATGGCTGGTAATATTAATATTCTAATAGGGCAAAAATTAAAGGACCTCCTTATTCTCCTTCCTAGAAGGAGTCATATGTCCAGGTAAAACAATTGGAGCTTCCTTGGGTTTGGGACCCTTAGAGCTTCCCTCATGTTTACCATCTTGCTTCCAACCTTCATTATAAGCTTTTCCCTCGGTCGGATCCTAATCTAAGATTGGATAGTTATGTGCATTAGGTTGTTTTCTTAGCTTAGTAGCTTTTGTGATCTTTATTTTCAAAGTAACCTTTGTTTATTGCATCTCCTTAGTAGTCTTAGTGGTGGTGGTAGACTTTACAAATGATTTCATTGGAACCTTCTTGGCATCCTCTTTTTTTTCTTACATTAGTAGTTTTCAGCTAAGTAAAGAGATCTTTTAAACCATGGTATTTCAATGGCATATCTAGGTAGAAAGATAAAAGTTTAGGTTAGAGAAATATCAAACATAAATAAAATGACTTATAGATACTGTGTTGAGCACGAACAAGGAAGACTACTTAGTTCTTGAAGTAGATGTGAAGGTCCCTCCTCTTGTAAGCCCATTTAGCACGATGAAACCATAATAGCTTATACCTTGCACAACAAGAATACCTTTGTTAGTACCCTTGATATCTTTGCCTTGAGCAGCATTAGCAGCCTTGAGAGCTTTCACTTCATCTCAAGGAAAGATCAGAGTACCATATGAATGTTTATCTATAATGGTGTCGGTATCCCAAAGAAACCAATTGTTGTTATAGGCTTCCAAGATGGTATCATAATCCTTTTGATCATTGGGGAGTAATTTTTGACATCTATCTATCTGATAGGGCAGCTCTAAACATTAAGGAAATCCAGGTCGGTGTTAGGCCTAACTATAACCCACTTTTGTTTCCAATCATGAATGGAAGATTCTAACCCTATCAAAATCTTCCTACAAAGTCGAGCACAAACATAAAACCATCTATCACCCTTTTTAATATTGAAAAAATAGTAAAATAAGATCACAGTGGCCTTATCTTTTAAGTCCTTACGAATGCACTCAAAAGCAACCATTAGTCTATAATAGTTTGGAATCAATATGAAGGAACAGATGTGATGATATGTAAAATAAGATCTCTGAAAAAGGGGAAAAGAAAATCCCAAATTAACCTCGAAGTACTTCTTAAAGAGGGCAAATTCGTGATCACCTTATGCATTCATGTGGTTAAAGCCTCTCTATTTTCCAACTTCGGGGGGTAGATTGGAAATTGAGCTTTAGTGCATTGAATTTTTTTGTTGCCATTATGTTAGTTACCTATGGGGCTCATGTCATACTCAATACATGAGTATTGTAGGATAGCCTAGGTATTACCCTCATTATCTAATGGACACGCATTAAAGGGAAATTTCCTAATTCTCTATGCCCTAAGTGCATAAGCTCTAACTAATCTTGTGACTTTTGAAAAATCCCAGGGGCAATCACTATCAATGTCTACAATACTGGTGGGTTCTTCTTGAGGAGGTGAATCACTTACCCTATGTATAGTGGTCAATTCCTAGCTCTACTATTGGGCATAAGTTGAGTTATTTGATTAAGTAGAAGACATGATCAACTTAATAGCGTAATTAAAAGAGAAAGGATGAATTAAAAGTGTGGATGATGTAAAAGATAGAAATTGTTTAAGTAAAGAGGGTAAAGGAAGAAGTTTCTAATTTGAAGAAACTAAAGATGAAGAGTGTGAGAAAGGAGAAAATGGAAAAAGATGGGGTTAAGAGCATAAAAAGGGGATAGAAAGTTAGAATGTAAATTTAAGATCTGTCTAAAGTTTAGTTATGAACAATTTTGACCATTCGATTATATTAGCCTAGTAAGAATCAAACAACTACAATTAAGTTACATTACTAAGGGTGTGTCTAGGGTTTGACATGATCGCTTGTTTTTTGGAGCTAAGATTTGAAGTGTCACTAGATAGACACAAAGCTTCCTTCGCAAGCCTAACCAAAACAGATCGACTTTGTGAGAAAATACCAAAAACCTAATAAATAAGGTAGGAATAGCTAGTTTAGATATAAGAAAGATCAAATTTCTTAAAATCCATTTATATTAGATTGAAGATTCATATTGGAAGATCATTATAGTGAAGTACTTTTCCTCCCCTTGATAGGCCATCAAGTAGAGTCATGGGGCAAATGTTGATAAGGATTTTTCCCTAAGGCATCTGAGACCTGGAGTGACATACATCTGATTTACTAATTTACATTAAGCATTCTCATACCACACTTTCAACCTCATTATCCACTATAGCCTAACCTTTAGGAATTAAACAACTCAGGAGGTTGATGAGATGAATACTTAACTATATGGCTAGAAGTAGGTTGGGTTAAGTAGGTTAGGTTAGCCTCTACTAGCTTGACTAAATAGCTTGGAGCTTGTTAAGACTTGGTCAAACCTAAGGAGTTCAAATTTAAATAACAATATGAAAGTCAGGATTGCTTGCAAGAATAACCACCTACTAATTGTTAGATTGCCATCCACATTCCTTAAAATTAGGGCATAGTCCAAAATTCAAAAGGTACGCATGTGTGTATTTTAGAGTTAACGATTATTGAGAAAGGGACAATCCTTAACTATAGATATAACTTGACATACCACTGTAAGTTTCTTCTAGCTACATAAACTCTACTCATTTTCTTTTGCTTTATCTTTCTACCTATAGTTGTCTTACTTAGGCATTGGAGTGATTACATCGAAGTTGCCCTGGTACCTTTATAGCTTAATTTTCTTTTGTTTTGTAGAGTCCCTACTCGATAAGTGTCCAAAAATCTCATTAAACCAATTTCCACTATCAATAATAAGTACTTGACTTGTTATTGTATTTTAATATTTATGTTGTTAATATTGTCTAATATATATTTACTTATATTTTTATATTATTTAAAAATATTTAAAAGTATGATTTGACTAGACTGTAAGAAGGTATTTTTGAGATTTCAAAAAACTAATGATTTTGTCCAATGAATTTAAATTTTTTATCATGCTTTTTGATGGGATAATTTTAGGCATTTTATCCAATCCTTAATACTGTTTTTTGTCTAGTAACCAAGTTAATATAGCAAACCAAATATAAAACAAAATATTTTGTTCGATCCCACCCCATAAATTTTATACAATCAAATGATATCATTAAGTATGGTGATGTTATATCTTGTAATATACCTAGTAGGTATACATTCCCATAATGAAATTCAAATCCATCTTATGGCCTTCAATACCGACTCAAGACTTACCTAACTATATAGGGTAGAGGGAGTTCCAAATTTCAAGTTATAGTAGAATTATCCACTTACCTTTACACATAACTACTAGTTTAGGAGATATATTTACAGTTTCTTTATTATTATTATTTTTTTTTGCTATTAGAAGACGAGCATGATCTCTTAATAAATAAATAAATGTATTGTTTGTCCATATTATTTCATATACTTGTATTCTATATAATTAAAATGGACGATTTTGCAACATATGATATATTAAATTAATAACGATAAAGTGAATAAGTACATAAAATATCCACAAATACATCAGTATATATATATTTATATTAGGAGAAATTGCATAAACCCCCCTAAGTTTTACCTTAAGGGCAGTCTACTTGTCCTAAGCTTTCAAAATATGGTTTTTGGTCTTTAAACTTTTATAAATTGGCAAAAGAATCCCTTAGATTGTGAATAACCCTTTAAACTTTGATTTTGGTGTATGAACACCCTACTAAATTGATTTTGGTGTATAAACACCCCACTAAATTATGGGGTGTTTACATACCAAAATCAAAGTGTAGAGGGTGTTTACACACTAAAATCAAAGTTTAAAAGGGTTGTGGAGGTTATTTGCTAATTTATGAAAATTTAGGGATAAAAAACCACACTTTGATAGTTCAGGAGGTTAAATTGCACCTAAGGCAAAGTTTAAGGTTTTATTTATTTATTTTTTTGCATTTTCCCCTTTATATTATAGACATGAAAAGCTATTCAAAACCCATTCAAACATGAGAAACTATACTTTTTGAAATAATATAATTTAAAATATGGAAAGATTAAAAATTTCAAAGGGCATGTCTAGCCTAATGTAATACCTAGGAAAAGTAAAGAAATCATATTTATTTTTATAAGGACAGTTTAGTAAGAGAATAAAGTAAAGAGAAGGCATTATGGGAATTCTAAGAATTTAGTCGCTTACAGTTGACTTAACTTTATAACACCTCATCCTATCATTCTTCATATTAAGCAAAAGTTCCCTTAAGTAGTTCTTATCATTAACCTGGCTGTACAATGTTACACTAAACCTTATGGTAAGATATGCTAACTATGCGTGTCTTTATGATTTCATTGGCAATGAAGGTTTCTAATGTCGTTCTTGGATTTAGAGTTATCGTATGCTATCAAATTAGGTGGAGAAAAGGGAATCCTACAATGAGAAAAAAGGTTTAAGGTAAGTTACGAGTTGAAATTTAAAAGGGATTTCAATCTTGGGTGAGTTCCTAATTAGATTTGTGTTATAAGATTGATTGTGTTGGTGTTTGTAGAGTAGCATATGATATTAGATTTGGGTAAAATCTCATGAAATTAATGACAAGCAAGAGAACGGGTTGAGAAGATTACGATTTTGGGTAATTAGATTGATATTAACAAGAGGAGGATGGATTAAACTAGTGTCTTTTGGCATTAAACTATGTCTTGGGTCTATATCAAGAGTTGTGCACAGCTAAAATTTGATTATGCTACAAGCTTCTATAGGCTATGCTAACCAGTACAGCTAAGAGCATGACAAATAACAAGTATGTGCAAGGGTACAACCATGTTCCTTAGTATGACTAGCATTTTGATAGTCTAGTCTTTGCTTCCTTTTCTTTCCTTCATATTTAGCAAAGCGCTTACCCTTATTCTAGTAAAGTAAATATCTAAAAGTAAACACTGGACCTTAAGCTATAGTTAGAAGAGCTTTCATTCCAAGCAGGAATTAATAGAAATAATTTGATTTTTGTAACAAAACTTAAGAGATTCAATGCTTTCATATTCAAGGCATTTCAGGTACAAAATGCGTATTTGTTGGTTGTGATTGTTAGGATAGCTAATTGAAAATGGACAAATGAAATTTTAGACTCTTAATTTTTGTATGTTGCTTGTGCATGGCTTGGCTTAGGGGCCTATGGTGATAGAATCCTAAGGGACACCTCGATGATCAGTGGGTGGCAATGTCTTGTTCATTAAAGGGATCTAAGGTAGATTTGGAATCATGGGGTCGGAGGTGGTAGTTGCTGGGGGTAGTATTATCAGTATGATCATAAATATACGATCGTATGAGCAAGGTCATGAGTACCTTTATGATGTTTGAAGGACTTAATTGAAGATAATAGCTTATTGAGAGTTTATTTATTGATGACACTTATTGCATGTGTTATTGTATTGTTTGTTCTTGCGTATGTGCTTGCATGTTGTGTATTGAGCTTTGGCTTATTGGGGGTAGTTGCATTTTTTTTTTCCAAATGTAGGAACTTTAGTTGAATTATTAATTATAATGATTTTTGGAGACTCTTGTTACTACTAATGGGATGGGAAGAGTGACAACTATGTACGCTATTTAGAGAATATTATATGAGTTTGGATAATTAGAATTTTAGTCTTGTAGTTACTAATTATTGTTAAAGAATTAAATATTTTTATTTAGATGCTAGTTTAGTTTATTTCGTGGAACTAATTTTATGAGATTATTGGAGACTATAGAAATTTAGATATTTTAGAAAATTGTTTATGTCTGATGTATCAGTAGATATTGAGAACTCATGATAGGCTATGATGTCCTGAGTTTGAAGCGTTACACCTAAGATCCATATGGAGTAAATTCAAGATGGACAATGGCTAGGCATGTTATCATTAATCTCCATATAATTCTAATGAAACACATATCATCATGATAATTGTTGTATGTTATTTTCATTGTATATGTAGTAAAAGAAATTCTCTACTTTACATCTTTGTCAATGTATTTTTTAGAGTGTATTTAACATAGATTTCAAAAGCCCTTTACTTAAACTACTTGAACACAATTCACATAGTACACCATAAAGACATAACCATCTTATATTACATGTTATGAAATATTAACCATTACATAAAATCATAGATTACATATATATAAGCATAGATTATTAATATATCACAAATGCACAAATAATCAACAAATTATATATACATCCACGTTTTTTATTTTAATTCAATTACAAATGTTGTTTACATTATTACAAACTATTAACATGTAATATATCATATTATCACTTTATTAGATTTTACAAGATAACAAATTGTATGAGCATACATTATAGTTTTATTATCATGTCATATAATACAAGTAACTCATATTATCCATAAGCGACAAAACTACATTATGCCACAATGCATTAACATTATATATTTTGCAAGTCACATGGTACATTCAGATTATTACATTGAACAACATTTTGTAAATTATATGTATTGCCATACAAATTAATAGGTACAAATTTCATTCAATTATTAAAATCTACTAAGTATTTATAAGGAACAGTCTATGAACTACATATCCTATGTTACAAAACTATTCATTATTATCATTTTACAAATTACACAATAACATTATTGTTGTTGGTTAAAAGTGAAGTTGTGAGTTGATTCCTCAAAAAAAGAAAAGAATTAGGTTAAAGGGGATGCCAAGGCTAGTCTGGTGTAGCCACTCCAAAGTCTAAGTTAGAGTACGAAAGAGTAAGAGAATAAGTAAGCTCTTAAGAGTGTATAGAGGGTTCTTATAGTATTGGCATCTCCTTATTTATAGGCACTTGTCTAATAACCTAGTAACGGGTAGCTTATATGCTTTGAGCTACGTGGCAACTTCATAATTTAGTTACGTATTGAAAGACAAGAGGAGTGGGTAGTTATGTAGTTAAGTTGGGTGGTTATTAAATTATTCACTCCCTTATTTAAATTTAAGTTAATTGTATGGGATAGGCAAGGCTTTCAAGCCCATTAGGTTAGCTAAGCCCAAGGTCTCCTCTGTCATCAAATGAAGCTGTATTGCTAATCTTGACAATGTTAGGTAGCTTGGTAGGTAATGTGCCGAGCTACAATTAGGGAGGGCAAAATTTCACTATTATTATTTGCCTCTCAACTCCTGTAGTTAAGAATTTGAGTATGGGAGTGGATAAGGAGGTATTCTCTAATTCATTTTGATTATCAAGGAGGCAACCTATGCTTATCTTTTAGATTGTTGCATGGTTGCTGAGTAAGTTCACTGATGATAGGAATTGGCCTCGTAGATCAATTACACATAGCCGAGCTAGAGGACTCTAAGAACTCACTCGGAGAATATTAGCTTGAAGTCATACCCAAGACGGGGATTCCTATTTCGAACTAATCTCTTGCCGACTTGATTGTTAGACCCTTACGTATGCCAAACTTACTCTTATCCAGTAGTTGTGCTATGGCAGGATGTCGGAGAAGACAACCCTAAGACCATTTGAACTGAGCTCTTGAGTCAACCATAAGCATGCAACCTTAACTTAAGCTGACTACTCTACAGTGGGACTGGCTGCCCCGTGACCTGATCTAGATTAGGCTAGTCCCTGACTGAAAGCTCTCTTTTCTCATCCTCATCCATTTTATACCTTATTTTTGACATCCAAGTACCGAACGGCACGTATCTTTTAGCATAACATTCTAGAAAAATTCTTACTTTTTCCTATCGGATATTCTTGATCTCTTTTACCATTTTTAACATATATTTTCTAACCTAATTTTAAAGATACCCTTTTCATCTTTCCATACATGTAAGGTAACCTTAGTAGGTAAGTATATAAACCCCAACTTGTTTATATGATCATTTAATCATCAATACCAAAATTTATCAAGTTCCTTTGAGTGACTTTAGTGTTCCCATTATCTTTCAACTCTTATTCTTCCCTTTAGCAAGGAGCAATGGTGAGTAACCCTTCAGTTTAGACTAGTGAGTCAAATTTAGCGGATTGTAGGCTGAGTAAGATCAAGTGGTGTATCATATCTATTTGGTAGTTGCCTAGACTTTGCTAGCTTTTATTTTGTTTCGTTTGGTTTGCTTCATTGTGGTGCCTCTTCATATGTCCGGCCCCTAAAGATGTATTAGCTTCGCTGGTATCTAAGTATAGTTTCTAGAGGGAGTGTGTGAAGTTGTAGTTAAGTTTTTGGTTTGCTTTGCTACTAATGGCTGTTGTGTTCCTTCTGTAGTTATTGTAGTATGCTCATGTAGAGTAAGCTTGGAATTATGAGCTGTGTAGTGAAGATTTGTGTGTTGATAAGTGGGATTTCATTATTACTCCATTCTTATCTTATTTTTCACTACAAAAGCAAAGTAAGATCATTTCTATTTTGTCTAAGTTGTTACTGGGTATTAAAATTATTAGTATGTTAGTTAAGGTTTTGGGAAGTGCAAAAGCATTATTTTCTTATGTATTGTGTTGTTAATCTATTTTAGAAACATTGTATCATGATAGATTTGAGTGTTCAGGGTGTTATCAGTGACTAGAGTGCTGGTACTTAACGTGGTCGTGATCATAATGGTAGCAATACTCTTGGTTTAGTTGATGATAAGCTTAACAAACTCACTAACTTTGTTGAGAGTCTAGTCACACTAAGGCAAGTTAATAAGCTGTAACCTTAGGGCATGTCGCCACCCAACCCACCCGAAAATATTTAAGAGAGAGATTATAGCTAAGTTAGTCAAGCCCATCACCTAGTTCTACCCCCTCAAGTTGGAGGAGTTGCAGACTGAGTTGCCAGAAAAAGACTAGAGTTAAAGGAAATTAAGGAAGATGATGAGGAGGTTGATGTTGAGGAGTATGGAGAGGAGGAAGAAGAGGTTGGTTATTATCGAGCATAGGGGCAAGGACCTCGAGCTTCTTAAGGACTAGATAATGTCAAGGTTTAAATCCCATCCTTTAATGGAAGTAGAGATGCAGATGAATATTTGGAGTGGGAAAAGAAGGTAGAGAAGGTGTTCAATTGTTATGGTTATACAGAAGCTGTGAAAGTTTGACTTGCTGTACTTGAGTTCTCTAGGTATGCTACTATACGGTAGAAAAACCTGAATGTAGCTAGGGCAAGGGATGGAATATAAGGTGCAAGGACCTGGGATGAGATGAAAAGATTGTTAAAAGGTAGATTTGTGCCCCAGACCTACTTATAGGATAGATTTACAAACTTGTAGGAACTCTACTAAGGAGGCAGAACAATTGATGATTACATGAAAGAATTCTAGATGCTTATGATCCAAGCTGATGTAGAAGAACCTGAAGCTTGTACAACATCGAGGTTCATTTCTGGACTTAGATTTGAGATTTACAACATTGTAGAAGTGTAAAGGTTTTATACCTTGGAAGAGGTGATTAAGATAGCACAGAGGACAAAAAGTAGAGGAGAAGTTCTCCAAGCTGATCTACACCAACATTTTCCCCAACCCTAATTCCGTATTGACCTATTTAAGCCGAGTTGAGGAGGCCATATCGAGCCGAGGAAAGAAATAACTGACCTAACGATCGTTGAGTAGGCCAATAGGGTCAAACAGGCTAGTTGAACACGGTTGAGACCAGACCAACCCAAGGACATATAAGAGAGGATAGACCTTAGGATGGAAGATTAGTAAGGTGAAGTGCTTTAAATGCTTAGGCTTTGGACACATAGCTACTGAGTATCCGAATCGACGTATCATGGTGCTTTAAGGAGATGTAGTGGATAGTATCTTTGAGAGCGAACTTAAGGAGGAAAAGGTTGTTAGACAAGTCGAAGCCAAAGAGGAAGAGGAGACTTGTGTCTATGTTACCAAGAAGAAGTGATGACCTTAGTCCTGAGACGAGTATTGAAATCTCTATCAAACTTCAAAGAAGATCAAAGAGAAAATTTATTCCATACAAAGTGTACCATCAAAGGACAATTGTGTACCATTATAGTAGACAAAGGAAGTTGTACTAATGTAGTTGCATAGTCTTTTGTGTAGAGGTTAGGTCTGTCGACCTCAAAGCATCCTTAACCTTCCAAATTGCATGGGCTTTATGATAAAGGTGCTTTATACGTGACTGAACAAGTAACTATGTCATTTTAGCAATGCGTATAGAGATGAAGTAGTTTGCAATGTTGTCCTTCTGGGAGCTTCACACTTGTTGCTTGGATGACCTTAGTTGTTTAACCGATGTGTTATTTATAGTGGGTATAAGAACACAAATGCCTTTGTTAAGGATGGAAAGAAGATTGTGTTGTAGCCCATAACGCCATCCCAAGTAAATGAGACCCATAATCAACTCACCTAAGCTAGTAAGAAGAAAACTTTAGTAATGAGTTGAAGAGAGCTCTGAATTGTTGAGAAAGATGATGAGCTTATGTTCCCATTGGTTAGAAGATTGTTGGAGATGAGAGATTAAGAGGATGTTCCTAATGAGATCCAAAGCCTACTAAATGAGTTCTTTCATCTATTCCCTGAAGAATTGCCTAGAGGACTACCTCTAGTCCAAGGCATAGAATACTGTATTGATTTATAGCTAGGTGCTACTTGCTAAACTAACCTACATATAGAATAAACCTTAAGCAAGTTACCAAGTTGAAGAGACAAGTGGATGAACTCATGGAGCGAGGATATGTGAGGGAGAGCATAAGCCCTTATTTGGTACCAGTTTTGCTTGTTCTAAAGAAGGATGGTTCATGGCGAATGTGCATTGATAGTTGAACAATCAAATGAATTATTATGACGTACATATATTCAATATTGAGGCTCGATGACATGTTAGATGAGTTCTATAGTGCCTAGATATTTTCAAAGATTGATCTACAAATTTGCTACTACTAAATTCGTATAAGATTAAGTGATGAGTGAAATACTACCTTTAAGACTAGGCATGGACTCTACGATTGGTTAGTTACACTGTTCGGACTTACTAATGCATTAACCACATTCATAAGGTTAATGAATCATGTGATGTGACCCTGATTGGAAGATGTGCGGTCATGTGCTTTGATGACATATTGGTATACGATGTTGACTTAAGCCACCATGTTCAACATCTTCGAGTTGTATTTGACATTTTGTAGACCAAGAAGTTGTATGGGAATTTGAAGAAGTATACGTTCTGTTAAGATGAAGTAATTTTTCTTGGGTTTTTAGTGTCAAGGGAAGGAATCCAAGCAGATGAGAAGAAGATCCAAGCTATCTTAGAATGGCCGATGATGAAAACTGCCATTGAAGTTCGAAGTTTCTATAAGCGATTCATTATAAACTTTAGTACCATAGCTGCCCCCTTAACTGAGCTAACAATGAAGAGTAAAGGATTCAGATGGAACGACCAAGCTGAATAGAGCTTCAACGAGATTAAGGAAAAGCTTACCTCTGTCCCTGTCCTATCATTACCAAACTTTAACAAGCCCTTTGAGTTCGAATATGTTACATTAAGAGTTAGAATTGGTGCTGTCCTAATGCAGAAGTGACAACCCGTTGCCTACTATAGTGAGAAACTTAGTGGTGTTGCCCTAAATTATTCTATATACAAGAAAGAGTTATACTTTCTTCTTCAAGCCTTTATTGTATGGCAACACTATTTGTTGACATGAGAGTTTGTTATTTATATAGACCATGAGTCCTTAAAGCATCTTAGGAGCCAAAATAAACTCTCGAAGAGATAAGCTAAGTGGTTGGAGTTTATGGAGGGGTTTTCATATGTAATTCTGTACAAGAAGGGAAGTACAAACGTGATTAATGATGCCTTGTCACGATGGAAAACCTTGCTAACAACCTTATAGATAAAATTACTGGGGTTTTCGGTTATCATTGAGTAGTACTGATAGGAATCAACCCCTTAGACGGATAACAAGAAGCTGAGCTAGAGAACTTTAAGGGTTTGCACAAAAAATACTAACTCCAAGCTATAGCCGAGACGGAGACTCCTATCCCGATTCAACCTCTTGCCGACCTGTCTCTCAGATCCTTACGTATGTTCAACATGTTCCTGCCCAACAGCGAAGTCTTAATCTAGAAGACATCCCCAAACTAGCCAAGCCGAGCTACTGACCTGATCCATTGGTGTTTGACTTCAAGATAGCTAACCTTTTTGCCAATTTGATTAATTCTGGACTTAATCTAGATCAAGTCGGCCCTTGACTGCCAACACTTCTTACTTTTGCCTATATATCATACTCCTGACGTACAACCATCAAGTGATATGTACTTTCTAACACAACATTCCAGAATAATTCTTTCCTTTTCATAGTAGATATTCTTTGTCCTTTTTAGCCCTTTTTAGTATGATCAATGTAACATAATTATAAAATACCCTTTTTTCTTTTCATACGTGTAAAATAACCTTAGTGGGCAAGTATATAAATCCCCACTTTGCTTGTATCTAGACAATCATCCAACTTTCAATACATAATTAGTCTCTTTAAGCAACCTTAGTATTCTCGTTAACTCTCAACTCTTTTCTATTCCCTTTTGGCAAGGAGTAGTGGCGAGTGATAATTCAATTTGGACCAGTGTGTCATATCCAGTGGATTATAGGTCGAGTAGCATTAAGTGGTGTATCATATCCATTCGGTAGCTACCTGGACTTTGCTAGTTTCTTTTCTGTTTCCTTTTTAGTCCATTCATTGTGGTGCTTCTCCATATGTACGACCCTAGAGACGCATAAGCTTTGCTGGTATCAAAGTACGGGTTTGCGAGGGAGTGTGTGAAGTTGTAGTGAATTTTTGGTTCGCTTTACTATTAGTAGCTGCTGTGTTCCTTTTGTAGCTACTACAGTGTATTTGAGTGTTCATAAGTGCGGTTTCACTGATACTCTATTTTCCATTACGACAACAGAGCAAGTTTGTTAGTAGTTTTTTAATTTGTTCAAAAAGCTATTACACTATGTTAGATTCAAGTGTTCAGGGAATTATTGGTGACTAAGGTAGTGTTGCTTAACTTGATCATGGTCATAATGGTAGTAACACCCCATGTGTTCAACAGCAAAACCTGTAGGATGGTGCCCTTGAGAGACACTATGGCCAAGCTAACCAGACTAATCACCCAATTTAACTGCCATGAGCTAGAGGAGTAGCAAACAGAGCTACTAGGTGAGGATTGGAGTTGGAGGAAATTGGGGAAGATGACGAGGAGATGGATGTCGAAGAGTTTGGTGAAGAAGAAGTTGTTTATTGCCAAATACAGGGTCACGGATGCTAAGTTCCTTTAGGACTTAACAATGTTACAGTATAAATCCCACCCTTCGATGGAAGCAGAGAAGCAGATGAATACTTGGAGTTGGAAGAGAAGGTCGAGAAAGTAATTGAGTGTTATGGGTATGAGGATGCGGTCAAGGTTCAACTTGCTACGTTGGAATTTACTAGATACGCCACCATGTGGTAGAAGAAATTGAATGTCACCAGAGCTAGAGATGGGAGACGAGGTGTCAGAATGTAGGATGAGATGAAAAGGTTGTTAAGAGGTAGATTTGTACTTGAAACCTACTTGTAAGATACGTTTGTAAAATTGTAAGAGCTTCTCTAAGGGAGCCAATTTGTTGATGACTATGTTAGGGAACTCCAAATGCTTATGATCTAAGTTAACGTGGAAGAGCCAGAAGCACGTACCGTATCAAGGTTCATTTCTAGGATTAAGTATGAGATTCACAATATTGTGGAATTATAGAGATTTTATAATTTAGAAAAGGCCATCAAGATAGTACAGAGGGTTGAAAAGTACAGGAGAAATGTTTCGTGCTGACCTAGGCTAATATTCTCCCGAGCTTCGGTACCACGCCGACTTGTTTAAGCTAACCCGAGAGGCCATACTGAGCTGAGGAAAGGAACGATTGACCTGAGGAATGTTGAGTAGATTAGCATGGTTGAGTAGGACATGTCAAGACCCTAAAGGGGGCCTAGTAAGATTACCTAAAATTTCCATAATATATGTGTACCCATGATATGAAAACCTCCTTGCAAGTCAGAGATTGCAATATTCTAAATGATTAATCACTAAGGTTACTGGGTTTTAAGTAATTAATTTACTGTAGAATACAAATATAAATAAATATGAGTGTCCGATATCCCACAGTTCCTCAAAACCTCAGAGAATCGGTATCTCCTATCAAATAATAAGACAGGATATACTAACATTAAAAGAGATATACAAGAAAATTAAATTATCAACAAAGGATGTTTAGGTATTATCTAAAGAGTACTTAGCTATTTCTAATACTGAGATACATATCTTCATCTCACACGCGGCACTCGAGACTTATCCTAATCCTAATGTAAGTAAACTTACAAGAGAAACTATGAGGGAGTGAGCATATAACAGTTCAGTGAGTTCGTTTCTCACCACTACCGGTCAAGCAAGTTTTCACACATTATTATCACACATGCAAGCAAGCTATCTATATACATAATGAATGTAGCTGTGATGGATGTAAGCAACACATCCATAGGATTTCAGAACCATGGAAGGTGTAGAATTACGTCGTCTATACTTCGATTATCCCCTGTACTTACCCGCATAGGGTACCTTAGCTTACCCGCATGAGGTTACCTAGGGGCACCACCCCTTTAGGCAAAACTCGACTATTACCTTAGCTGAGAAAAGAGTTTCAATCCAAATAGGGGGATTCTAAACTAGAACTATTCACCCTCCAAGGCACCTCGGGTACAACGCAACCAAAATTATGCAAGGCCTTACAGGCACAATAAAGCGAGTCTTCTCACTATCAAGTGGAGAACCTATGCTAGCTTTGCCTTAACGATAAAATATCATTTCTAGCACTACGGCCTTTATTGAAATCATGCAAAATACATTTAAGATTAGGAAATTTTTTTTCCAAAAATACCCTTTTCAACATTTTGCAAAGCTAGCAATCTCCATCTACACATTTACTAGGTTACAGGCATGCGATGAATAGAACCAGTTATTTGGGTTAGATATTTATATTTATCAATTTAAAAAGGTGATCATATAGATGATGGTATATAAGCAGAACAGTCATTCAAATATATAAGTAATAACAAGCAGCAAAACATCATATAAGTAACACGTACAAGTAAGTAGCAGGTCATTAGAACTCCCTCACCTGGATTATTGCTCATTCTCCAAGCCTCTGGGGTTTCCATAACTCGATATTGAGCACCTAAAATATAGTAACACTTATAAGTTTTCTGAAAAGTCAGACTCCTTAGTTAAATAAAAGTTTATTGTAGTTTATCTAGTTCTCCAATATACCCCAAGTCTTATATATATAGGGTTTACCATACTCAATGGATTAATAGTAACTATTTTCTTATATTTGTAAGTTATGAGACTTCCTTTATGTATTTTGTAACTTTTTCACTCTAATTTCGATATTTGTGAACTTATAGTTGTTTTTCATCGTTTTTTGATGCACGTTCATACGGTGATATCCGTTTTGGACGTTAAGACCCATGTTTTACGATATGGGCTAAATTTATTGAAATTTTATCTTATTAAAGTTTAATTATTCCTATTGGCTAGTTTTATGCTCCATTTTAATAGTTAATGATTTAATTAGCCATTTATTCTTATACTTAGGGACTTTTACATTGGTATTACTAATTTATGTCCTTGATTAGGTTTGATTCAATTTAGGAAGTATATTAGGGTTTAAAGTTTTGGATCCTAAGTACATGTACATACTTATGTTCTTCTTTTATAAGCTTATGCTTATATCATCGCTTATGTCATCAATCGCTTGTGTCATTGCTTATGTAGTCATTCTTTGATGACATCATTGCTTACATCATTCTTTGCTTACTTAAGCTTTATCTCATGATTATGTGTTTTATGTACACTTATGTATACTTAAACATAATGTACATATACTTATGTCTTTCCTCTACTTATATGTATACTAGCATACTTATACATATACTTATACTTATACCATATTTATACTTGTACATATACCCATATACCTATACGGTCATATACATATTTTTGTACAAATTTCGTATGCCTAATTTTCCTCTTAAGAAAACCTTTCTAATTTCATTCTTTTTATGTTTTAAGAGTATATTTAGCATAGTATAGGTATGTATTGTTAGTATTTGTCCTAGTTTAGGTCATGTACATAATAAATACTTATGTACAAAGATCTTCATACTTGTATTTTTCTAGTATATCCTTACGTACATATACCTAAAAACATATACACATGCATATCCCTCTTCTTCACCATGTGTTTTACATTTCCACATGTAAACATTGAAACTTTAGGCCGAAAGCAACATATATATACACAATACATAACCACTTAACTTATCCTAATCTCCTTCTAACTAGTAAAGAAGATGAAACAAGACATAGTATCATAAGTACATATCTTAATTTTGCTCTTGAAAATGGATGAAAAGTTGAAAAGTAAAGAAAAGTGAAAGGGAAAGGGAAAGGTTACGGTTATGGAGGAAGAGGAAGGGACTTAATTTTGTATTGTTTTGTGTTTTTTTGAAAGTGAAAGCAAGTGGGGTCCTAAGGAAAAAGGAATGGACGGCAATTAAGGAAAAAAAAAAGGAGAAGGAAAAGCTAAAAGAAAAGAAAAGAAAAGAAATCATGAGAAGGAAGATATTTGTTTTCAAATGAAAGGGACATTTTTGTTGACTTTTCTAAATGTTGACTTTTCTAAATGTTGACTTTAGTCAACATGTGTTGACTTGGTCAACTTTCAAAAAAATAAATACCCTTTTGTGTACATAATGAATTAATTAGGGAAAATTTGGAGAAAGATTAAGGAAATGAAAGGAAATAAGAAATTTAGTGAATTGATTAGTAAAAATAGATAATGAGACCTTCCATTAGGTATTTATATCCTATATACATCATTTGGTAAGCTACTTAGTATAATTAAGATGAAAAATATCATTTAGGGTATTAAGGTTTACTACATTTAACCTAAGCCTCAACTAAACCTTTAACTCTATGTAATACTAACCTAGTTATATACTTAGAAGATGAATGTGATCTAGAATGCAATATCTTAGTTTCTAAGGGATCGCTTAAGTATTCTAAATATTTATGCATGATTGAGAGTCATCTTTAGTCATTTACTAATGGAATGGTAAAATATGGAGGATATATTATCACTTAGGGTTTTAGGGTAAATTATAGTGAATTAGTGCTTTTATATCCTTAAAGTTATAGTTTTAGGGTTTTTATTACTTTAGGGCACAATCTATAATGTTTTTACACATTTAGAGTTTAATATATTCATACGCGATTAAGTCTTCGATTGTTATCTTAGGGTTTTGATGAGGTTCAAGATTAACTTTGCCAGTTACATATACTCAAGGTTTTAGGGTCTTTCTATGCGGTTAGGGGTTCAATTGATGATTTAAGGTTTTTCGTATTCACTTTTGGTTTTAGATTGAGATTTTAATCGGTTTTAAATCTTATTGGCTCTATTGATTTTAGGAAATCATCTATAGTTTGGATGTTTGTTTCTATACTTAGAAAGCTAAATTCGCTGGGTTTACAGGACAATTAGGTCGAGTTGAGGTTAGGCCACCCCCGAGAATGTATGAGAAGGGACAGACCTTTGGACGGAAGTCTAGTGAGGTGAAATGCTTTAAATACTTAGGCTTTGGACACATGGCTGTCGAGTGTCTGAACCGACATATCATGGTCCTTTGAGGAGATGTAGTAGATAGCACCAACGAGAGTGAGCCTGAAGAGGAGAAGGATGTTTGAAAGGTAGAAGCTAAGGAGGAAGAGGAGACTTATGTCTATGTCGACCAGGGAGAAGTAATGGCCCTAGTTCTGGGCGTATCCTGAGTTCCCTACCAAACTTTGAGGAGGACTAGAGAGAGAACCTAGTCCATACTAAGTGTACCATCAGAGGCCAACTGTGCACAATCATCGTAGATGGAGGAAGTTATACTAATGTCGTTGTACATTCCTTTGTACAGAGGTTGGGTTTGCTGACTTCAAAGCATCTTCTACCCTACAAGCTACACTAGCTTCACAGTAAGGGTGCTTTGCATGTAATTGAATAAGTGACTGTACCGTTTAATATTGGGAACGTATACAAAGATGAAGTAGTATACGATGTTGTCCCTATGGGAGCTTTACATTTGCTGCTTAGATGACCTTGGTTGTTCGACCGACTTATCACTCATGATTAGTATAAGAACAACTATGCCTTTATCAAAGATAGAAGGAAGATTTGTTGTAACCCTTAACCCTGTCCCAAGTGAATGAGACTCATAACCAACTCACTCGAGCTAGTAAGAAGAAAGCTTTGGTGATGAGCTGAAGGGAGCTTTGATCTGCTGAGAAGGCTGATGAACCTATGTTCCTATTGTTTAGGAGACTTATGGAGATGAGGGAGTTACAGAATGTTTTAGAAGAGATCCGAAGCTTGCTAAACGAGTTTTCTGACCTGTTTCCGGAAGAACTGCCTAAAGGACTACTACCAGTGCAAGGCATAGAGCATTGTATTAATCTGTAGCTAGGTACCACCTTACTAAATTGACCAGCATGCAGGATGAACCTTGAGTAAGCTATCGAGCTGAAAAGACAGGTGGACGAGCTCATTGAGTGATGATTTGTGAAGGAGAGCATGAGTCCTTGTGTTGTACTAGCTCTACTTGTCTCGAAGAAGGATGGATCATTGCGCATGTGCATCGATAGCTAGGCAGTCAATAGAATTACTGTCAAGTATAAATACCTGATACTGAGGCTCGATGACATGTTAGATAAGCTTCATGGTGCAAGGATATTTTCAAAGATCCATTTGTGAAGTGGCTACCATTAGATTTGTAAGAGATTAGGGGAGGAGTGGAAGACTACCTTTAAGACTAAGCACAGACTTTACGAATGGTTGGTTATGTTGTTTGGACTTACTAATACACCGAGCACATTCATGAGGTTAATGAACCATGTGATGCACCCTTTGATTGGAAGATGTGTGGTCGTATATTTTGATGACATACTGGTATATAGTGCCGACCTAAACAACTATGTTCAACATCTTCGTGAAGTGTTTGACTTTTTACCAGTTAAGAAGTTGTATGGGAATGTAAAGAAATGCATGTTTTGCCAGAGAGAAGTGAAATTCCTAAGGTTTGTAGTGTCAGGGGAAGGAATCCAAGTAATGAGGAAAAGATCCAAGTTGTTCTGGAATGGTTGATGTGAAGAATGTCACTGAGGTCTGAAGTTTCCACGGCTTAGCTTCTTTTTATAAGCGATTTATTAAGGACTTCAGTACAATAGCTGCCTCATTGATCGGGTTGACAAAGAAGAATGAATGGTTCAAGTAGAGTGATCAAGTTGAGTGAAGCTTTAAGGAGATCAAGGAGAAGCTTACCTTGACCCCTGTCTTATCATTACTAGATTTTGACAAGCCCTTCGAATTGGAGTGTGACTCATCGGGAGTTGGAATTGGTGCTATCTTGATGAAAGAACAAAGGCCCATCACTTACTACAATGAGAAACTAAGTGGCCTAGCCTTGAACTATTCTATATATGAGAAGGAGTTGTACTCCTTTTTCTAAGCCTTCACTATTTGGCAACACTACCTGTTGCCATGAGAGTTTGTTATTTACACTAACTATGAATTATTAAAGCATCTGGGGAGTCAAAACAAGCTTTCGAAGAGGTAAGCCAAATGGTTGGAATTCATAGAAGGGTTTTCGTACATCATTTGGCATAAGAAGAGGAGTACAAATGTAGTCACTGACGCCTTATCACGAAGGCAAACTTTGTTGGCCACTTGTAGATAAAATTATTAGGAATCTTACTCATCATGGAGTAGTACGCTATTGACCCTTACTTTGGCTCCATTGTTGTACAGTGTTGAGCAAAGGTAGTTGTTGGAGGATATTATCTTAAGGATGGCTATCCATTTAAGGACTACAAGCTATGTATTCTAAACTGCTCCACACAAGAACTATTAGTTTGGAAAGCTCACAGCATTAGACTTTTAGGCCATTTTGGGGAGGTCAAAACAGCTAATCTATTAAAGGAGTATTTTTACTGGCCAGGCTAGGCCAAAGATGTCCATAAGGTAGTTAGTCGTTATGAAGTGTGTAAGTGCTCTAAGGGGAAAAGAGAACCCCGTGGAGAGTATATGCCTCTACTAACGCCTACCTTACCATGGGCTAACTTCAGCATAGACTTTGTCTTAAGGTTGCCTCAGTGGATTGCTTCAGTAAGATGGTGTACTTCATTTTGTGCCATCAGAATAATGATGCTCTATATATTGTTGATTTGTTTTTGTAGGAGATCATCTGACTATATGAAGTACTGAAGACGATTGTCTTAGATCGGGATGCAAAATTCTTGAGCCATTTTTGGAAAACTTTTTGGAGAAGACTTAGGATTAAATACCTATTTAGCTCTAGTAGCCACTTCAGGCCAGACTAAAATGGTAAACATGACGCTAGGTAATCTGCTCAGAGCTATCGTGGGAAAGAACCTACGGGATTGGGATTTGTGCTTACTCGTTATAGAGTTTGCATACAACCAAACTATCTATAGCACTACTAGGAAGACTTTATTTGAGGTCGTCTATGGTCTTAAACTTACTATTCCCCTAGACATGATTGGTACCCTACTAGCAATTGAAGAAAGTCAATTCGGAATAGATTGAGCTTAAGAATTGCATGAGCTACACCAATCTGTCACAAGGAAGATCGCCAAGTTAAATCAACAACAACAAAAGACTAGCAGTCGAGGCCGCTGAACTATTTCCTTCCAGCTAAGAGACTTAGTATGGGTTCACCTCAGCTGAGAGTAATTTCTACACTTAAGACAAAACAAACTATCTCCTCGAGTTGACTGCCCATTTAAGGTCCTGAAGAAGATTAATGGCAATGCATACCAGATTGAGTTGCCTAATAACTATGATGTCTTCTCTACCTTCAATGTGTCTAATTTGATTCCTCATTGACCAACAGAAGACCCTGTGAACGCCTTAAAAGAATGAGCAGAAATCACTTTAGATTTGAGGACAAATCTCTTCGACCCCCAAGTAGATGTTAAGAATCAGCCCCTTAGACCGATCACAAGAAGCCGAGCTAGAGTACTTCAGGGGCTCATATGGAAAATACTAGCTCTAAGCTATAGTTGAGACAGGGACTCCCATCCCGATCCGACCTCCTATTGATTGTCTCTTGGATCCTTACGTGTATCTAACATGCTCCTACCTAACAGAGAAGTCCAAATCGAGAAGACAGCCCTGAACTAGCTAAGTTGAGCTACCAACCTGACCTACTAGCATCTGACTTTAAGATAGTTGACCTTTTTGCTAGGCTGATTGATTCCAAACCTCATCTAGATCAGGTCGGCCCCTGACTCCTAGTACTTCCTGCTTTTGCTTATATATCATACTCCTGACATACAACCATTAAGTGATACATACCTTCTAACACAACGTTCTAGAATGATTCTTTCCTTTTCGTATTGGATATTCTTTGTCTTTTTTACCCTTTTTAGTATAATCAATGTAAGGTAATTGTAAAATACCCTTTTATCTTTTCATATGTGTAAAATAACCCTAGTGCTCGGCTTCAGATGTTTAAACCATGTATTAGCCACATTCCTTAATGTTGAGGGGAAAGCTTGGTAAGCTACGGTATCACTTAAGTTGTGAAGTTTAGCCAAAGTACGATAATATTTGAGATGATCCCTAGGATTCCTTTTTTTTATCATAAGTCTCAAATTATGGTAGCTTAATGTGCCGTTGTATCACTTCATCCAAAATCTCTAGGATGAAAAGACTTTTCTTTATTTGAAATTGCTTACTTGTTGAAGCAAGGGTGATAACACATGAGGGTCTTGTATGGTGTACCTATTGTGGTTACTTTCCCTTATCACTTTTCTTAAGAACAAAGGTCGAAGGTTTGAGTGTAACTTCGGCTTGCTTTCTTGGTAGTTCAAGAGAATAGATTGAATCATCACTCTCTTGGCATGTTATTGCCATATTCTTGGTTTTGATTTGGGTAGACATTTTTATGGAGAAGGTTAAGGATGTCGTCATGTTTTCTATTGAGTTCTTGGTTTTCTTTGGCTAAGTTAAGGCAAAGTTGCTTCAACTTAGCCAAGCACTATTCGTCAATATGCCTACTTCCCTTCGCCTAGTGTTTGGGTAAAGAGCTAACACTTGCACTTTTTGTCATCCTTGTCTTTGCCATGTAGGTGAGTTATGAAAAATAGACGGTGCCAAATATTGTCAAGTGATTTTAATGTAGGAATTTGTTCCTGAGAAAATATAAGAGGCTAAGTGGTACTAGGGCTAGTCCAGTGTAACTACTTTGATGCCTAAATCAGTAATTGTTTAAGAAAGAGATAAGTGAATGAATGTAGAGCTAAAGATCATAAGAGAGTTCTTATAATGTTTTCACTTCGTATTTATAGGCGGACATTGAGTATCTAAAATAGTAGTTAATCATTGGTTGTGGGCTCTGTTGAGATCTTGAGTGGGCAGTTATGTAATGAGACTATACTAGATTGTAACTATTCATGCCGCTTTCCTAAGTTCAAACTAGACATATTAATAGGTCGGGCTTTAAGGCCCTATCAAGTGGATTGAGCCTTAGTTGGCATTAGCCGAGAATAGTGTTAGTCATCTTCTCATCATCTGAATGGCTAGGTAATATTATAGGGTGAAATTTGACTATCAACAGTAGTGGATAACATTGATTCATCAAATGGAGTGGAAAGCAGTGCTATTGGGGTAGTTGTATCTAAAAATAACAAATATTTCAAAGACCTTCCAATTGAATGGCTTCTTAGTAGGCTTAAGGAAGATTAGAAGGTATGTTTTTTGATCGAGTGTGAGTTTCATGTTTACTTGAAATATTTTAAGTTTGGGCTATGTTTTCCTTTTTCCTATTTTCAAAAAGAGTTCTTTAACTATTTCTACATATTGCTGAGTATGTTTTCTCCTAATATGTATAGGATCCTTATTGATTTTGAAATAATCTATGAGGAGCTTGAAGTTAGGGCTATACTATAGTTGTTCAAATATTTCTTTACAATCAATTCCTAGCTTGATGCGTAGCTTTATATAGCAACATGGCATGGTTGCAAATCCATGGATGGCCTAGAGTTTAAGATTTACAAGTGGCATGATAAGTATAACTTAGTTAGGTCGAATGTATATCTTGATTTTTGGACCAAGTGGACCAAAACCATTAGGACTAAAGAGATAAAGTTATTGCCAAATGACACTGCTGTTGCTAAAAAGAGTTAAGGGGGAGCCAATATTTTCTGATGAAGAAGGTAGGGCTCGATCTACCTACTATGCTAAACAGAGCTATGAGAAGGAAGTCGATCTTTACAGCTCATTGGAAGGGAGGGAGAAGATCCTTTGCCTTTGAGCTCTTCTTGATATGGATTCACAACTTATATATACTTTTAGTTTTAAGTTGTAATACTCTTCTTTTCTACAGACATGGGTATAGGTGATATGGACCTAAGAAAGCTATTAGCCTAAGCCAAGGCTAAAAAATAAAAACTTGATTGACATGTTGCTAAGGCTACCTTGAGTCAAGGCAAAGTGTAGAGACATGTTGTCAAGGGATAAGTTATCCAAAAGAAGAAAAAGGAGACAACTTAGCCAAAAGATGAGCAAATTATTTAGTAGGAAAATGTTCTCGAACTCATGCAAAAAGAAATATCACCTCCATAGAAAATGTAACAGAAGAGAGAATCTAACCAAATTGTTGTTCATAATGATGTCATGGAGATTGTCCCAATAGAGACTGTAGATAGCTCAACATCGGTAGAGCCAACATCTATATCAAGTCCTAAAAAGAGGAAAGGAAAAGAACATGTTAGGGAACGTCTGTCTAAGAAAAGTAAAGACTTGGATGAGAATGCCAAGAAGGCCCTTTGGGAGAAAGCTTTAAGCATAAAGTCTGCGTAGTTTACTCCTTAGACTGAGGAGAGTTACTATTATGTGCCCTACTAGGGTCACTCCATTTTGAACACCGATTCTACCTTGGGAGATATGATAAAATCCTTAGCCTTATTAAAGGAGATTATTCTTCCTAAAGATAAGGACATTATGAGAAGGGATGTTGATAGGGTTGGTGGCAATAATAAAAGCCACATTATTGCTAAGTTATATGATGTGAGTTCTTGAATCACAGTCTTTCACTTTAGCTTGTATCATCTATTTGGTTATTGATCTTTTATACTTGCCTTGCAGATTAGCAGTCATGTTCTAATGGCCATAGATGAGGTTAAAGAAGAAATGAGAGAGGTAAGTTTGGTCCTCTATGTATATACATGTGATCGAGTGTCGATTTAATCATCTTTTTATCATTCTAGTATAGAAAGTAGAGAAGCTTACAACTCTTCAAAGGCATAAACTATTGCAGCTGAAAATGCAAGGATAAAGGCCAAGATGCAAGTTGAAAATCTATAGGGAGAGCTTACTGCTGACGGTTGGTGCATAGATTAGTGATTGATTAGGTGATGAGTTAGATGATTAAGAATGATAAGCTCTTTAACTTGATTATAGAGTAAAAGGATTGGCTAGAGGAAAGAAGGGAAAAGTGTTGGAGCTTAGGGCAAATGATTGCTTCAATGAGTAAGGAAGAAGACAAGTTGAGGGTCCAAATAAAGGACTTAGAGGTTAATAAGTCTAAACTTAAAACTCATTTATCCGAGCTAGAGCAAGCTTTTAAGGCTAAGCCTTTCGTAAAGGAGGCATTGCTAATTGTCACTTCAAGTTAGCAATGTGAGAAGTTGCTTCATAAGAAGTTGTTTGAAAGGAAGCAATTGTTGAGGGAGGAGGATTTAAAAGTTCACCTTAACTATGAACTCTCTTGCCTTAACTTTGTTGATGTAAATGATGATGTTGATAGTGTTGAAGATGGAGAGGTTGACAACGAGAAAGGAGTAGAAGGCTAAGGGAAGAATGATAACCAACTGGCTGATGTGGAAACCCCTTTACTTGTTGAAGAACCTACCATGAAAGAGACCCCTTATGTTGAAAAGAAGATCCTAATCTTCTAGCCAAAAGGACTAAAGTTAGTGAGGATCCTAACTCCATCAATGTTAAATAAAGTGTAGTTAATCAAGATCCTAGTTCTGTTAAATCTATTAAAGAAAATATTTATAACTCATAATCTGACTAACTTTCTGTGGACTTACTTTTATATTTGATTAGGTTAGATGTCAATATTTTGGTGGTTATATTGAGACTTGCTTTACTTCGATATTTTACTGTTTAATTTCTTTGCACATTTTATTTTGCACACATTTTACTCATCTATTTATCCATAGATAAGTGAATTTCATTAATCATGTGAGATCTGAACTTATTTTGAATGTTAGAGTTTGTTTGTTGAACTAAATTGATACCTGTTAGGGGTAATTTGAGTTCATTAGCCATATTAGGTTATAACTTCTCTTAAAATAGTCAAGCTTATTGGTTACTTGAAATTAAGCTTTTAAGCTCGTTAACCATCATAGGTTAGAACTTTATAAGTAATAGCTCCCTCTTCATGTGGGCTTAGACTATAACATCCATTAATCATGGTTAGATTAGAAATTACTAGATCATAAATAAAGATCCATATAACAAATCAAGAAACAAACACTTCAATTTAATAGAAACCAGGCCATTGTATTACATAGTTTTAAGATAAACATTGAACATAAATACACAACACTCTTGAATAACAAAGAACAACTACTTGAAGAACAACTTAAGATTCTTAGCATTCCATGCTTAAGGGTTAACTTGTCCATCTAACCTTTCCAGTTTGTAAGCCCCTTTTTCTATTACTTCTTGGACCCTTACCTGATCTTCCTAATTCGCGGCAAGTTTCCTTTGATTACCCTATTGCTTCCATCTTCTTGTAAACTAAGTCCCTTAATTGAAATATCTTGTGCTTGACCTTCTAATTGTAATATCTCACCATCTTATGTTGGTAAGCGGCAACCTTCGCTCTTGCAATATCTTCTATCTCTTCTATGATGTCTAAATTAGATGTTGGTTGATTTGATTTGCCATAACATCAAACTACTATGTATGCAAATTAGGCAGCTTCAATTTGATCAGCAAGACAACCTTTGATCCAAAAGCCAATCTAAAAAGAGTTTCCCTTATCTAAGTTTTATGGGTGGTTTTTGTCACGATCCTAAAGGGGGCCTAGTAGGATTACCTAAAATTTCCATCATATATGTGCACCCATAATATGAAAACCACCTTGTAAGTCAGAGATTGTAAGACTCTAAATAATAAATCACTAAGATTATTGATTTTTAAGTAATTAATTTATTGTAACATAACATAACATATAAATATAAATAACTATAGATATTCAATATCTCATAGTTCCTCAAAACAGTAGAGAATCGGTATCCCTTACCAAATAATAAGACAGGATATACTAACATTATATAAAAAATAGATACTAGAAAAATTATATTATAGTAAGTTTTAATATATATATATATATATATTTTCTACAAAGGATTTCTATGTATCATCTAAAAAGTACTTAGCTACTTCTAATACTAGTATACATATCTTCATTCGCACTCAGCATTTGAGACATATTCCAATCCCATCGTAAGTAAACCTGTAAAGGAAACTAGGGGGGAATGAGCATAAAACAACTCAGTGAGTTCGTCTCTCACTACTATCGTTCAAGCAAGTTATCACACATTATTATCATACATGCAAGTAAGCTATCTACATACATAATGAATGCAGGCGTGATGAATGCAAGAAACACATCCATAGGAGTTCGAAACTATGGAAGGTATAGAATTATGTCCTCTACACTTAGATTATCCCTTATACTTACTCGCACAGGGTACCTTAGCTTACCCGCATGAGGCTACCTAGGGGCACTACCCCTCTAGGAAAAACTCGACTATTACCCTAGTCGAGAAAAGAGTTTCAATTCAAATAGGGGGATTCCAAACTAGGACTATCTACCCTCCAAGGCCCCTTGAGCGTAAACATGTGAGTCCTCTCGCAACCAAAATTATGCAAGGCCTTATAGGTACAATAAAGTGAGTCCTCTCGCTATCAAGCGAAGAACCTATGTTAGCTTTGCCTTAACGATAAAATATCCTTTCTGGCACTGCGACCCTTATCGAAATCATACAAAATACGTTTAAGATTAGGAAAATTTTTTCTAAAAATACCCTTTTCAACATTTTGCAAAGTTAATACTCTCCATCCATACATTTACTAGGTCATAGACATGCAACGAATAAAACCGGTTATTTGGGTAAGATATTTATATTTATTAATTTAAAAAGGTGATAATACAAATGATGGCATACAAGTAGAACAGTCATTCAAATATATAAGCAACAGCAAGCAGCAAAACATCATATAATTAACACGTATAAGCAAGTGTCAGGTCATTAGAACTCCCTCACCTAGATTATTGCTCATTCTCTAAGCTTTTAGGGTTTCCAGGATTCGATATCGAACGCTTAAATCAAAATGGTAAAACTTATAAGTGTTCTGAGAAGTTAGACTCCTTAGTCAACTAAAAGTCAATTGTATTTTATGTAGTTTCCCCCAATATAACCTAAGTATAATGTATATAGGGTTTATCATATTCAATGGGTTAATAGTAACTATTTTCTTATATTTGTAAGCTATGAGACTTCCTTTATGTATTTTGTAACTTTTTCATTCTAATTCCAATATTTGCGAACTTATAGTTATTTTTCATCGTTTTCGGATGCACGTTTACATGGTGATGTCTATTTTAGACATTAAGACCCGTGTTACAATATGGGCTAACTTATTAAAATTTTAACTTATTAAAGCTTAATTATTCTTATTACTTATATTTATATCCTAATATCACCTGTTTTAGGACTTAATGATTTAATTAGCTATAAGATCCTTATACTTAGGGAATTTTACATTGGTGCTACTAATTCACATACTTGATTAAGTTTAATTCAATCTAGGAAGTGTATTAGGGTTTAAAGGATCTTAGACTCTTAAGTACATGTATACATATATAGGTTATATTCTTATGTAATCTTATAATTTATTATTTTACAAGCTTATGCTTATGTCATAGCTTATGTAATCTTTTGATGATGTCATAACTTATGCAATCATTTGATGATGTCATAGCTTATGTAATTCTTTTATGACATCATTGCTTACATCATTAGTCTATTATTATTCTTATATATTTACACACTTTACACATAGGTGATATACACACCTATACGTATAATATACTAATATGTATACTTGTGTACTTATAAGTACTTATACATGTGCACTTTTACATATACTAATTTACATACCTATATACACATACAGTGGCATACGTATTTTTATATGTATTTTCTATGCCTTATTTACCCTCTTAAGAAATCTTCACAATTTCATTCTTTTTGTATTTTAAGGGTATATTTGACATGGTATATGTATGTATAGGTAGTAGATGTTTTAATTTAGGTTATGCACATAATGAATACTTATGTATAAAGGTATTTATATATGTATATCTCTAGTATACCCTTATGTACACATACTCAAAGACATGTACACATACATCTTCTTCCATAGCCTAAAGATTTCTATACTTCCACATGTAAAGATTGAAACTTTAAGCCTAAAGCAACATATATATACACAACACATAACCACTTAACTTATCCTACTCTCCTTCTAACTAGTGAAGAAGATGAAGCAAGACATAGTATCATAAGTACATGCCTTAATTTTTCTCTTGAAAATGGATGAAAAGTTGAAAAGAAAAGAAGAGTGGAAGGGGAAGGGAAGATACTGTTGGAAAGGGGAAGAAGAAAGGGGCCTTGCTTTATTTTAGTTTGTGTTAGAAGAAGTGAAGAAAAGTGGGGTCTAGAAGAAGGAAGAAGTGGACGGTAAAGAAAAGAAAAAAGAAGGGAAAAGCCAAAAGAAAAGAAAAGAAATCATGAGAAGGAAGATATTTTTTTTTTTCAAATGAAAAGGACATTTGTATTGACTTTTCCACATGTTGACTTTAGTCAACATGTGTTGACTTAGTTAACCTTTTGATTTTGGTCAATATGTATTGACTTGATCAACTTTCCGTACATAATGTAATAATTAAAGAAAATTAGGAGAAAAATTAAGAAAATGAGGAGTTTAATGGATTGATTAGGAAAAATAGATGATAAAATCTTACTTTCGGTATTTATATCCTATATACATCATTTGGTAAGCTACTTAGCATAACTAATCAATTAGGGTGTTAAGGTTCACTACATTTAACATAAGCTTCAACTAAACCCTTAACTTTATATAATATTAACCTAGTTATATACTTAGAAGGTGAATGTGATCTAGAATGTAATATCTTAGTTTTTAAGAGATCACTTAAGTATTCTAAATATTTATGTATGATTGAAAGTTATTTTTAGTTGTTTACTGATGAAATGGCATAATATGGAGGATGTATTATCACTTAGGATTTTAGGGTAAATTATGGTGAATTAGTGCTTTTATATCCTTAAAGTTATAGTTTTAGGGTTTTTATTTCTTTAGGACACAATCTCTAATGTTTTTACATATTTAGGGTTTAATATATTCATATGTGATTAAGTCTTCGATTGTTATTTTAGGGTTTTGATAAGGTTTGAGGTTAACTTTGACAGTTACATATATTTGAGGTTTTAGGGTCTTCATATGCGGTTGGAGGTTCAATTGATAATTTAAGGTTTTTCATATTCACTTTAGACTATAATCAGTTTTAAATCTCATTAGCTCTATTGACTTTAGGAAATCATCTACAGTTTGGACGTTTGTTTCTATACTTAAAAAGCCAAATTCGTGGGGTTTACAGTTTTGGATCCGCATAAAATGTAGGGAGCTCGTTAGCCCATTTCCCTTTTGCTTGATTAACTCTTTGCTTTAAGCTACATAAGATGTTCTTATTGACTTCTTCCACTTGTCCATTAGTTTGGAAGTGAGCTACCAAAGTGTAATTCAGTCAGGTGTCATGCTTCCTATAGAGAGCTTGGAACTCATCGTTAATGAATTGTGGACCATTGTTGGTGATTATTAGTAAGGGAACTTTAAATCTCGTCACGGTAAGTTTTGATACAAATGACTTGACCTTTTGCTTAGTTATTTTTATTACTCCCTTAGCCTCTACCCACTTAGTAAAATAATCTACTACAACTATTATAAATTATCATTGTGTAGTAGCCTCGGGAAAAGGCCTAAGTATATCCAATCCTAATCAGGCAAAAAGCTAAGGGCTAGTCAAATTGTATGGATCACTAGGGGGTACATGGCTTAGAACTTCATGCTTTTGACATTGTAGGCATTGCTATACTACATTCTTGGCATCTTATTTCATGATTAGCTAATAGTAGCTGAGCCTCAAAGCTCGAACATATAAGATTTAAGCCTTTACATGGTTACTACACACGCTTCCTTGCAAATAAAAAAGAACTTGTTATGTATCCTTTGGTGCAAGGCAATGAAGATAGAGTCGTGTAAAGCCGCATTTGTATAAGTTATCCTTAATCAAGGTATAGTTTATGGCTTGGTATACGAGCTTTCGAGCTTCCTTCTTATCTATAGGTAGGACCTCCTCTCTTAGATACCCGATGATCAAGTCCATCCATCATTTCTCTCTTAGGTAAAGTTACACATCATAACAATGTTGCGTCATTTCCAAACTCTTGCTTAGTAGGTACTTGATGAAGAGTTTGTAATTCAAATCAGGAAGCAATGTAGTGGCCAATTTTGACAATTTGTCAGTAGTGATATTTTGAGCTTTGGGAATCTTCATAATTTAAAGGACTAAAATTCCTCCAAGAGCATTCTTATAATGGCCAAGTACTTGCTCGTTACCTCCTCTTTCACCACATAGTCTCCCTTTACATGGTTCACAATTAATTGTGAGTCTAAAAAGGCTTCAATTTTCTTGGCTCCAACTTTAGTCCGAGAATTAAGGCATCACACTTAGCTTCATTATTGCTTGTTGGGAATCTAAACTTCAATGCATATTGTATTTTAATGTTATGTAGCCTTTGTTAGATAAGTCCTGCTCCTCTTCCTTGTTTTGTGGAGGATTTGTCTACATACAGGTTCTGAATAGGTTTCTTAACCATCTCTACACTATCTTCTTCTCTAGTAAATTTAGCTACTAAATCCATCAAATCTTGTGCCTCAGTGCTGTTACCATATGCTCTTAGTTCAAGGGCATATTTCATTATCCTTCCTAAGGTGTCAGGTCATTACAAGGCTTATTGTAGTAGTTGGTTAGTAAGAATTATGATCTAATGAGCATCAAAGTATTGCTTTAGCTTCTTTATTGAAATCACCGGGGTTAAGACAAATTTTTTGCTCTTGGTGTACGTTTGCTTTGGGCCTTGCAAGACATGGCTTATGTAATAGATTGACTTATGCTCTTTTCCCTCTATATGAACAAGGAAAAAGAAAAAAGCTAGGCTACTGATAGATAAATATAAAAACAAATCTTCCTTGAGAATGGGCTTCGAGAGTATTGATGGAGATGATAGAAAATCCTTCGATTCTTTAAATGCAACCTCGCATTTATCTGTTCATTTGAACTCTCTAGGGTTCTTCAAGATCTTGAAAAACTTTGTGCATCTATCCATGCTCTTTGAAACAAATTTGTTCAAGGTAGCAATTTTCCCTATTAACTCTTAAACTTCCTTGATCATTCTTAGGGACTTCATATTCCTTATCACATTGATCTTTCTCGAGTTTGCTTCAATGCCCTGTTAGGTTACAATATACCTTAAGAAGTTACCAAAGGTAGCGTGAAAACACATTTTTATGGATTTAGCTTCATGTTGTACCTCTTTAACGTATTGAATGTGTCATGTAGGTCGACAAGGTGCTGATCCTCTTCTTTGATTTTAATTATCATATTATTGACATATACTTTGACATTACAATAGATTTGGGGCTTGAACATTTTTGTTACAACTCTCTTGTAAGTTGCACTAGCATTCTTTAGCCTATAGGGCATGACTGTATAGCAATATGTTCCAAAGTTCGTAATAAATGATGTGTATACCTCGTCCTCTTTATCTATTTTGATACGCTTATAGTTGAAAAACGTATCGATAAAAGAAAATAAGGTACGCCCTATAGTTGAATCAACCATCTGATTGATCCTTGGTAGAGGAAAACATTCCTTATGGCAAGCCTTATTCAAGTTAGTAAAGTTTATGCACTTAGGCCGCTTGTTGTTTGATTACTTGAACAATACATAATTGGCCAGCTATGTTGGATAAGGCTCTTTCCTTATAGCCTTGCCTTTAGTAACTTTTGGATTTCTTCTTCGATTATTACTTATCATTCAGGGGTGAGATGCCTCTTCTTCTATTAAATAACCTTTGTATTAGGATCTATCTGTAATTTGTGTGTCATAACTTCTCTTAAGAAGTTTAGCACATCTAAGGGAGTCCATGCAAAAACATCAGCATTATCTTAAAGGAACTTGATTAGGTCTTATCAAATTTTCATCGGCAATGGCTTCCCTATCTTAGTCATTTTATTTAGGTTATCCCTATGTGGAATTTCACCAACCTCTTCTTTGGCACTCTCTACACTGCTTGTCTTCCTCTCTAGATTTGCCTTGATATAGAAAACTTCCTTGTGCTTGAGCACCCTTAAATACAGCAATTTGGTCAGTTGCTAATCTCCCTTACACACTCTAACTCCAGTGGGAGTATGGAAGTTTTTCTTTAGATGTGCCGTTGATATGACCATCCCAAACAAGTGTAGGCATGGTTAGCCCATAATCATATTGTAGGGTGACCAACACTTGACCATAAGGAAATTGACTTTGTTGACTACCACATTCTTGTCATCTGCAATCTAAATTAGGAGAGAGATTACTCCAATTACTTGTATAGGCTGGTTATTGAAAGCATACAAATCATAATCGTAAGATTTTAACTGTACCTTAATCTTTGGCTTAATTTGATCAAAGGCATGTTGAAATATGATGTATACCAAACTTCCAATGTTAATTAGGATTTTCTTGACCTTAAAGTTGGCAGTACTTGTACTAATTACTAGTATGTGTTATCATAAGGCTTTTGTATGCCTTTGAAATCTCTCTTTTTGAAAGAGATGGAATTGTCTACCATTACCTTCTTGCCTTGCCCATTATAAACATAATGTATGGCATTAGTTGAGCTCGAGGAGTAAAACTAGCCAAAACTGGAGGGTCTGTCAACAATGGTGTTTATAACACCATTAAGGGCCCAATTATTAGTACCTTCTTCTTTCACCTCCCTTTTGGCTTAAGGAGGTTAATCATTAGGATGTTGTTCATCTCTTCTTCTTTCAGGTTGGACATTCAATATCCTCACATTTGTCGGTGTTTTGGCCTTTATTGTGGTGGAAATAACAATATTTATTTGAATTTCTTCTTAATAAGTTTCCCCTCATATGCTCTTTGGTTCCACACTTTCATTAATATGTCAAATATTAGACGGTTAAGTGGTGTGTGAATAGAATAGGTTAAAATTCGAGGCCTCTTTCCTTCATCACTACCACTTTCCAAAAAATTGGTCATTACGTCCACCAAGTCTATCCTTTACATTTTTTTTTTTGTTCTTATCATTTTTTTTATGACCTTTGCTTTAATCGGCTTTACATTAAACTTTTATATTGCCCTCTTGGTGAGTGTAAGAGGTGGCTTTAGCCTTAAACTTTGTAAATATATTCAGCTTATTTTTAGCTAGCTCATATGGCTTTAAAGAAATCCCCTTATGGCTTTACTCCATTAGTCACTACATTCACGGCAACACTCATGTCTAATTCTATAATCTGAACCATCTTGACCATAAATCGAACCAAGTAATCTCTAATGGATTCATCAAATCTCTGTTTAATAGTGTTAAGGATAGATGAGTCCTTAATAGGTAGTTTGCTTGCAAAGAAGTGTTGCAAAAACACTTCTACTAAATTCTTAAAACATCTAGCAATATTCGGTTTTAAGTATTTGAACCACATGCTTACACTATTTCTCAAAATGGAGGGAAATGCTTGATAAGCCACTGCATCACTCAAGCCATATGGCTTAGGAAGAGTGCAATAATATTCAAGATGGTCCTTTAGGTCTTTTGCTCTATCATACATCTCAAACTGTAGCAATTTAATGTGCTGTGATATCATTTTTGCTAAAATTTCTAGGACAAAAGGGTTTTTCTTAATTGTAAATTGATGATTGATCACAGCAGGAGCGGCTGCATGTAATGGACTGGCATAATGCACTTGCTTTGGTTGCTTTCCTTTATTCATTTTTCTAAGTGTAGGGGTCAAGGCTCCTGTGTCACTTCAACCTACTTTCTTGGAAATTCAAACAAATGGGTTGAATTACTAGAGTCTTCAACACTATTATCTTCATGCTCTTGAATCTAATTAGGTGAATTGTTATTCTTATAAGGTAACTCCTAGTTTTCCTTAGCTAGATTAGCACAGAGCTGCTTTAGCCTAGCTAGACGATTTTCATTAAGGTGCCTACCCCCCCTCTAAAATTGTTGGGGAGAGTGTTTATCACCAGTACTTTTGGTTAATTGAATTTTAGCCATGGGTGGAATCATTTGAAAGTAGATGGCACCAAAATGTTGATGGTTGATGGAGTTGTGAGTTGATTCCTGAAAATGAAAAAAGAATTAGGCTAAAGGGGGTATCGGGGCTAATCTGATGTAGCTACTCAGATGCCTAAGTTAGAGTATGAAAGAGTAAGAGAATAAGTAAGTTCTTAAGAGTGTGTAAAGAGTTTTTTACAGTATTGGCATTTCCTTCTTTATATGCACTTGTCTAATAACTGTTTGAATGGGTAGTTTATTTACTTTGGGTAATATGGTAACTTCTTAATATAGTTACATGTCGAAAGATGAGGTGGGGTGGGGGAGGGGAGGGGGAGGGGTTGTGTGGATTTGTAGTTAAGCTAGGTGGATGCTAAATTGTTTGTACCCTTGTTTAAATCTAAAGTAATTGAATGGGATAGGTCGGGTTTCAAGCCCATTAGGCTTGCTAGGCCTAACGTCTCCCTACTTATTAGATTAGGCTACATTACCAACCTTGACAAAGTAAGATAGCTTGACAAGCAATGTTTCGAGCTATGATTTGGGCGGGTGAAATTCCACTATCATCAATTATTGAATTAATTTACAAATTGGAAACTATATTATACTAATAATTATAAAGTTCAAGAAAACATTGATTTTATACATTTCATCATATTCATGGTTCACATTGGTGTCATGATCACTTTCTACAATGTTACGCACAAATATAAAAAACAGTGGAAATGCTATATAATAAATGAAACTCTCTTGTAATCTTTTAAAAAATATTTATGGAAATCGTAGGCTGAGGGCAAGTATACTAGTTGATTTATAGTATATGGTGAACATGAAGGTCGTATTTTTTCATAGGGAGGAAAAGGATAAAAGGTAGAACTAAGTACTAGGCTATATCAGCCTTATTTTAATCTAAGCGATGCAAAAACAAGTAATTAAAACATGCAAGTAGACCAAATTTGATAAAAAGAAATGAAAAAAAATTAAATGCAATTTTGGTCACTTGAAACTATCAGGTGAATTTCAACAATTAAGGTAGGGTTGTGCTTCACTAATCCTTTGAATTCTTTATTGTCATGTCTTAAAGATATTCATGTTGATATCAATATGGAGTTTAACCACGCTTTCTAGGTTCACTCTACTTTCATGTTGTGAAACCTATAATGTAGCAATGGTATAGAATTATCAAATCCCAATATATACTATTTGCTAGTTATTTAAATCCCCTTACTACTTAAATAACTATATTAGAATTGATTTCTCATCCTAACCACTTTTAGCTTGTGGTGAATATTAGAATTTGAACCCTAACTTGCAAATATTATTTTGACAAAATTAGGAATCCTAGGTTCGATCGGAATGTTTCAATTCTATTAGGAATACATGGAGCCTTAACTAAAAAATGAGGAAATTGCTAATTAGGCTAGACACCAACCTTATATTTATGTAAAATCCTAATTACTGTAGAACTAGCTAAACTTCCATATTCATACACAACACAATATCGAAAACCCATTTACAATAATAAATTCATCAAATTTCACACAATCTTGATGTCACATATTAGCTCATCATATCAAAAAGAAACATAATAACAAAGGATATATCAATAAAAGCACATAATATAAACTTCAATAACATCAAGATATAATAAGATGAAGGTTTACAGTAAACTCAGTTTGAAGTTCAAAAGCTCCAATTCCACAAATGTAGCACAAACTTGATGTTATCCTTGTTTCGAGCGCCTTTGAAATACCTAAATTAATTAATCCTAAGCTAAAATAAAAGAAAAAGTAAAAATGAAATAAAAAATTACAAGACTTCAAGGTCTGTGTTGTGGCAGACGAAGAAGAGAAAAAGAACACCAAAACCTAATGCTAATTCTATTGTCTTCCTAAACAAATTGTAGAGGACAGTATAGATTTGCAATGTTTGAGGCACATAGGGTAAAAGGCATAGTGGGCTATTCGATGTGGTTGGTTCATCGTGAGTTGACTCATATTTCTTTTTCTTCAGCGTGGAAATGCACTAACAACAATGGAGAAATGATCCTATGTGATGGGCTCATGATGAGCTCTTTTTCAAATATCTAGACATCTTCACTCTTTACAATTATAACATAGAGATAGCCGGGGTCCATGTAAATTGCAACATCAAAATATACTGAGGTCTTCAACTCTTCTCTTTGGATAAAAAAGAATTGGACAAATGCAATGTTTGTTTGACTCTTATGGGTGTTGAATGCAATTTGAAAGGGGAAAGAGCAATGATTTAATATATTAGGTTATGGTAAGCCCATTGTCCATTTCAATTGTAAATGTCTGGGAGAACTGAAAATGCACATTTACTTCCTTGCCTAGACTTGCAATGAATTCCATCCATGTCTGGACGTGCACCATCTTTCCGCTCCTCTTATTTTTTTTGCACTTATGATAGATCGTGTGTATATCTACTGGTTCTGCATTTTTTCCTAATACAAGTACAAAAATCAAATATGAGAAAAATGGCATTTACTTAGAATAAAGGCATATGAGCACAATATTAGCCATTTATACCTTCATTTTTATCATTTTTCAATATTTTATTGTGTTGACCCATTTAATGTGTAATTTATCATTTTTATCTAAGTAATTCAATAAAAGGATTATACATTACACAAAAATTATGTGACTATAATATGGAAAAAGTGTGTTAAATAAACACTTATCATACATCTATATTACAAAATTATTCAGTAGACATATTATATGTTACATATTGCAAAAACACATATTTTCATGGAATTACATCAATCATCTACATTACAAAGTATAAGATATAATATATTATAAAGCGTAAGAAAAAACCTATGTTATATTTCCCAACACAATGACAATTATATAATATTATGTAAATTGTATTTGATTTGGTAAATTAATTCACGGCATGATATAATATTATACAAGTCATATAAACTATTTATTTCATAAATTATAATGCAAATTTGTATCAAACCATTAATTTAAATAAGAACATGTAAGGCATTTAGAGCCTACCTTACGCAATGTTGAATTGGTAGCTGGTTTGTTACTTTTAAGTTAGTTCTTGGTGAGGTGGCAATGATTCTTGACTTTTAACTCATCAATCTTCAAAAGCCCTCTGTCAATTTTTGTGAATTATGAATTTAAGATCCCCAATTTTTTAGAAAACCAAACAACTTCATGAACAAATCCTAGAAATGGGTAATCTTGATTCAAATTGAAATTAAATTCATATGGAGTATAATCGAGTAAAATTGGCTAATGGATTTTGATCCTTAGAGAGTAAGGAATATCCCATGTTTTGGTTTGCTTTAATTTGCCTTAGGGAGTGAGAAGTTGAAAAGAGAGTAGGTAGGCCATGTGGTGAAGCTCATAGAGAGAGAATGTGATGATTTCTTGAATGTGGGAACTTGTTAATTATTTGTGTGTATTGGAATGGAATGCTATGCTAGAGAAGCCTTATTTATAGCCTAAAGTCGGGATTGGAGTTCAAGTAACCTTGTTATTTGATAGAAAAACGAATTTTTTTAATGCATCTTTAATGAATATCTTAAGTTTTATGTTTTTCTTTTTTTTTTAATCCTATTTTGATACTTTTTTTTAATCAAATTCTTAGCAATTAAAGATGTGGAATTATTCATATGATTGTTAAACTTGTGATTTTACCTAGAATCACCAAAGGGTTGGTAGAATCAAAATAGAGAAATGTAAGTTTATATAACCTATATAAAATAGCTTTTAAAAAAAACTATAGATATATTTATAGTAATTTAATAACACTTGAATTATATGATGAAAAAAAAAACGAATAAGTCGAGTTCTTTTTCCATTAAAAAATTCTTAATCTATAATTTAACATTCACAAAAAAATGACAAGTGGAGTCAAAATCGAATTTTCCCCATTATTTTGTTTGAAAAAAAGTGATGAATTGAAGAGAACCAAAAGTTTGAACTTATTTTGAGTTATTAACAATATAAATTTAAATATATATATTTTTGCTTATAATATTTTCCATTGAAGTTGGAACTAGAATGAAGAATATGAATATCAAATAAGTGATTAGAAAAGAAAGAAAGAGGGAAAAAATTGGCATACAATAGGATAAATTATTTAATACCCTGATAGACAACGGGTTAGTGGAAACTTAGTGTTATATATAAATCTTTATTTTTGGCTCGTTTAACTTATACATGTAGAATTGACAAAGTTAGTTAAAAATACAAATTTCTATCAAGTTCGTATGTAAAATCAATTAAAAACATAAGTTTTTACAAGAAAACAATTTTATTCCCAAGTTAACCTAGAAAAGTCTAATAAGATTGTATACTCATAAAATCGTATTGGCAAAATCGCCACTTTGATACCTACAATTATTCATTTATGACTTGTTACCATTTTCATGTGATGATTTTGTAACTGGCTTACATTAAGAGGATTTAATTTAGTAAATTAAAACTGGGCGCAAATATTTTGTGGTTATAATTACCCTCTTTTATTATTTTTGTTGGTGAACTTTCCCTAAATAAAAATTCAAAAGTTTTAATGCTCATGAGAATATAATTTGTGCTCTTTCATTTCCATATTTTTTTTCATGATTTTAGATGCATAAAAGTTGGATGAACTTGCATAAAAAAATATAAGTGTACACCATGGCAAACTTGCCATCTGTGCATTTAACTCTTTAGACATTATTGACTTGGGGGGGAGTGTCATGACCCTACAACGGCCTAGTAGGATTACCTGAAATTTCCATAACATGTGTGCATCCATGATATGAAAATCGCCTTGTAAGTCAGAAATTGCAAGACTTCAAGTGATTAATCACTAAGGTTATTGATTTTTAAGTAAATAATTTACTCTAAAATACAAATATAAATAATTATGGGTGTTCGATATCCCACAGTTCCTCAGAACCGCAGAGAATCGGTATCACTACCAAATAATAAGATAGGATATACCAATCTTACAAAAGAAATACAAGAAAAATTAAATTATCAACAAAGGTTGTTTATGTATCATCTAAAAAGTACTCAACCATTTCTAATACTAAGATACATATCTTCATCTCACACTCGGCACACGAGACTTATCCTAATCCCAATGTAAGTAAACTTGCAAGAGAAACTATGAGGGAGTGAGCATATAACAGCTTAGTGAGTTCGTTCCTCACCACCACCGTTCAAGCAAGTTATCATACATTAATATCACACATGCAAGCAAGCTATCTATATACAAAATAAATGCAAGCGCGATGAATGCAAGCAACATATCCATAGGAGTCCAAAACTATGGAAGGTGTAGAATTACGTAGTCTACACTTCGATTATCCACTGTACTTACTCGCATAGGGCACCTCAGCATACCTGCATGAGGCTACCTAAGGGCCTTACCCCCTAGGTTGCATCGACTATTACCCTAGCTGAGAAAGAAAATTTCAATTCAAATAGGGGGACTCCAAACTAAGACTATCTACTCTTTAAGGCCCCTCGGGTACAACTTGCGAGTCCATCTCGCAAGTCAAAATTAACCAAGGCCTTACAGGAACAATAAAACGAGTCCTCTCGTTATCAAGTGGAGAACTCATGCTAACTTTGCCTTAAAGATAAAATATCATTTCTAGCATTGCGGCCCTTATCAAAATCATACAAAATACGTTTAAGATTAGGAAAACTTTTTCCAAAAATACCCTTTTCAATATTTTGCAAAGTTAGTACTCTCTATCCATACATTTACTAGGTCATAGATATACGATGAATAGAACCAGTTATTTAGGTCAGATATTTATATTTATCAATTTAAAAAAAATGATCACACAGATGATGGCATATAAGCAGAACAGTCATTTAAACATACAAGCAATAGCAAGTAGCAAAACATCATACACGTAACATGTACAAGCAAGTAGCAGGTCATTAGAACTCCCTTACCTAAATTATTGCTCATTCTCCAAACTTTGGGGTTTCCAGAACTCTATATTGAATGCCTAAATCAAAATAGTAAAACTTATAAGTATTTTGAAAAGTCAGACTTCCTAGTTAAGTAAAAGTCTACTGTAGTTTATCTAGTTCCTCAATATACCCCAAGTCTTATATTTATAGGGTTTATTATACTCAATAGGGTTAATATTAACTATTTTTTTTTTTATATTTGTACGTTATGAGATTTCTTTTATGTATTTTGTAACTTTTTCATTCTAATTCCGATACTTGTGAACTTATAGTCGTTTTTTATCGTTTTCAGACATACGTTCACACGGTGATATCTGTTTTGGACATTGTGACTCGTAATTTAAATTGTGATATAAAAATATCTTAAAAATTATAAAATATTAATTTTTGCTTTTTCTTAACATATTTATGATTTAATAATTATTTAAATCATATATTGAATATTTTTATTATTGTGATTGTATTTTTCTATTTTTGAGATTTTTAACTTTATTATGATTATTATTATTATTACCTTTATTACTTTTACTATTCTCATTTTCTTATTTATTATTTCTCTTATATCCCATAAAGCTTTCATCTTTTGGCCTTTGATTGAATAATAAGGGCTATGTAATGCATGGTAGCCCTTGTACACCTACACATATAACACTAGTTTAGTGAAATTTCAGTAAAGTTGTAATTTTTTCATAAATTTAAGCAATTTTGGTTCCATTGGTCCATTTTGCGTATAAATACTATAGGATAGTAATTGATCAAATTTTATTCAAATTTATGCATCAGTGTAGTTTCTAAGTGGGGGAAAATTATCAATTTTCACTTATGATCACTACCCCAACTTAAAAACCTTACTTATCCCTAAGCAAGATTTAAAGTCAAACAAATCAATTGAATACGATCATAAGTAGCACTTCGTTCACCTTTCTTTAGATAGAAAGTATGTCTTCCAATTTAAAGCATGGAGTTTGCATCTACTTCTTCTTAATCATCAAATTTTAGAAGTAATTATGAATCTATTCTAAACCTAATCAATCAAATGCACATAAGTCAAAACCAGTGCAATTAAATCTTTAGTCGATACTTGAAGAAGTTAACATTATCATTTAGGATAAGTTTGGGATATGAAGTTAAAGTTTAATATTTTAAATGAAGAGAGAGATTTGGGTGCTTAGTTAGTTGATCCACACATATACTCTTCCTTATCACATCTTTAATTATGCTAGTATAGTGTAAAAAAATTAAATTTAAAGCCTCCCCAACTTTAGCATTAATTTCATTATTTACACTCCTTTTCTCTTTCCAATTTTTTATTTCTTCACTTTTTTCTTCTTTTCTCTTTTTCCTTTTTCTCCTTTACATTTATTCATTTTTCTTTTAATCTTTTTTAGGTTCTTACGACCCTTGTAGTGAATGTTTAATTGATAATTTAAGGCTTGTCACCCAAGTTAATGAGTGTTATCCCTCAGGTTGCCAAGGCATAACATAGGCTTACTTACTTGAGTTAACAAAAACCTACACCCCTATTTATTCTCTCATTCTTCCTTCTTTTTTTGGATAGGCCCGTGACCTCTGTAGTGAGCTTTTAGCCAATAATCTTGGGCTCATTACTTAAGTTAATGTCCATTATCCCTTAGATGTTTAGGGTGTCCCTTGGGTTTACTTGGTCGAACCCATCATTTCTCCTCTCTTTCACTTCTTTTTAGGCTTTAGTAATTTGATTAGTCAGGAGATTTTTAGATAAAACTCAGCCTTTACTTTAGTTTACATGACCCTAACAAACTACTTGTATCGTTAAAGAAATGGTATATATACAGGTCAACTTCCAAAAAATGCACGAACCCAACTTAAGATTGAAACATTTTCCTAACTTAAAATCTTGAAACTATACTTAAATTAAGCATAACTAAACAAAGAATGGATTCCACAAAAGTTAGTTACAAAGAATTGAAGAGTGTTTATGACATAATCATGATAAAACTCATTCCAAAATTCATCATAAATAACTTCTTTTTGTAATATAAATACGAACTTGGTAAAATTTTACACATTGAAATAAAATAGCATGGGGTGTGGAGAAAAATGGAACCAACTATCAAATAACATTATTTTTAGGTTCTAGAAAGGAAATTTTTCATGAAAAAGTTTATGTAGGCATGCATTGATCTTTTCATCATAATTCATTAAACTAGCTTAGCATATACACTACAATAATTTATATTCCACATAGGATCACATTTGTTGATAGAGGTTTTTCCTCAAGGACATAGATTGACATGATTAGGATTGTGTCGTACCTACTACATGATCATAGTCTTTCCCTTCACTCTTCTTGACCTCTTTTAAGTCTCACCAAGTATGTAGGCTAACTTGGGAAGTCCGGTTACCTAAATGCCTTTCGGTAGAACAACTCGATTAGAGTAGATCGAGACAACATGCCTTAGCTTAGAATTATTGCCCATAGATTACACTTTGACTTGGTAAGCTCCAGAGCATCCAAATTCTAACACCATGCATGAACAACTAACCCCTTTGTCTAAATAACCACCTACCAACAGTCATGACATCAACTGTATCCCCTAAAATCAAGAAGTGGTCTTAAGTTCAAATAAGTGCACGTGCTAAGTTTTGGAGGCAATGATTATCAAATTCAAATTGACCCATGGCTATAAAAGAAGATTGGAGCACAAACAATAAGATCTTCTAGATACGTGAACACTTCCTTTTATCTCTTTCTTTCTTTAAAACACTTTGACTTACTTAAGTATTAGAATAGCCATGTTGGAGTCGCTCCGACACCCCCTATAGCCTAATTTCTCTTTGTTTTGTAGTGTAACTTCAAGCGAAGTGTCCATGTTACATCTTACCCCAAATTCTGATATTAGCAATTGGTGTTGTCTATTTATAATACCTACTATGGCTAAAACTAAGTTGATAGATAACAATACTTTAATAATTTAACACAAATCACTGCAACAATGTACCCCTAAGGTACATTAGGCTAAAATTCACAACCAAGTGTCTCAAAATCAAGAGTAGCAGTAAGATGGTGGTTTATGCTTAGCACAATTGGAGGCTTTTTGTGCTAAGTTTGCGAAAGAGCTTGAGAAAGTTCAAGCTATTGGTCCCCCATAAGATATTAAGAGGGAAGAGGAAGCGGGGGGAGGGGGGCTGGGGGGTGGGGGTTAGAAAATTTTTTGAAACTTTTTATGCAAATAAAATTACCCCTCTTAATAACTTAAATTGGTGAACAGTGGTACTTTAATAATTCAACACAAATGATACAATTAAATAGTGCAAATTAAATGGATAAGGAGAATATCGGGCTTAGGCTTTATTGAGCTTCAACCTTTTACATACTACTCTCTTCTAACTTCATTGTGGGGGACCTGATCTACTTTACCAATGCCGTTCCACTTGATTGACTAAATCAAAATCATGTGAAGTTTACAAACATCAACTACACTTGGTCTTAACAACTCTTTACTCTGTCTATCTAATCTCTTTACAATCTAAGCTAACTACAGATCTATAGAGTACAATCAAACTTCTCTTAACACTTAAACAACAAATAGTGTTTACAAAATATAAGTGAGAACAATAATACAAATCTTAAATAATTTCATACAAAAATAGAAATGATGATTGATGAATAAATTGCTTTAGTTGAACTTTTTGAAGAAGTATTTGAGAAATGTTCTGTGCTCTTTCAAATAGTAGAGAATGATTACGATAAGAGTATAAAGTATGTATTCTTCTTCTTAAGATCATATGACATTTTGATATCTGACAAGTGCACCTATTAGTTTTAATATAGTAAATGTGAGTCCAAGTCGATCCCTTAGAGACCTCAAGTACTAATATTAACCTTAAGTCTATTATTTAACTAGAAAATTGTGATGAGTTAAATGAATTAAAAATACTAAAATTAACAAACTAACCTAATTATGAGACTTGATTAAGATATTTAGAAAGCAATAAAATTAAGAACGACTTCAAGAAGGTAATAACATTTTTAGGAATTATTTCCCCTAGTATTTAACATGTGACCACTTAAAATGTATCTAATTCTATCTCTATTATTCTTGATCGGAGGGATTCACAATTAAAGTTAACACTTTTCTTAAGCATATTAACCTTAATCCTATATTATTTACCGGAATCTCTTTACTTAGTAATATAATTCAGAATCACATTAATGTATAATGAATTCCCATACAAAAGAACAACTTTTCGGAAGAAACATGTATCTTATCTTTTAATTCACATGTAATTCTCTCCAATTATGTCAAGATCTCATTACACATGTGATTTCTCAATCATCATGCATAATATCATAGATTGATACCCTAAAAATATCAATTAACAAGTAAGACACATAATTGAATCAAGAAAAGATAGAAACTTTATTGAAAATTATCAATCAATCTAATAGTCACATGAAACCTTAGGTTCCATAATTCTAAATACAAGAATCTTAAGCTATCATAATGAAACAAAAAACGAATTGCGACAATATCAAGAAATAAAACATGAAAAGCGCCTTTTGTTGATGAAAAATCTCTTCAATCTTGAAGTTGGGTGTTTCTTTTGCCTTTTTCTTCTCCTTCTCTTTAAGTCTCTTCTCTTTTGAATGTCCAAATTTATGTGCAAAACCCTAGTAAGTCTTTTTATATTGTATTGTAAAGTTTCTTTTTTCGTCATTAGACACAGCTTGGGACATAGGTGTGTCCCTAGGTCGTGTAACTTACTGACCTTAACACTTAAAATCTTCCTACATGGACACAGCCTAGGCACACAGTTGTGTCTTAAACTGTGTAACTTTCTGACTAAAATTCCTATTGTTTATGTAACTTCAAAACTTCATAACTCATTCATTTGAACTCCAAATTGAGTGAAACTTGATTCCTTTTCTTCGTTTTCAATCCGAGAACGCGTTCAAACCTTAAAATAAAAATTTTACTCAATTAAGTATCAATTTCTTTAAAGAAAACCAAAGATGTAAAAGAAATACTATAAAATCATCATGTGAAATGTATTTAAAATAAGAGTTATCACATTTTGAATCCTTTCTCCTTTTATATTAGAGTCTTTCAATGACTAATTTGTTGAGAATTATCTTCAATTCATGTTTATCTATTTCAACGTCTAAGTGATAATCCATAGATATTTTTAGATAAAATCTCAGAGTTTGAATTTTTAAACCAAATCTTCTAACCTTATCTTGGTCAAATATATTTTGATCAGTAAATCCCAAATAAGATTGAGGTATGAAATTGAAATCCTACAAAATCTGAAATAAATCTTATCCTTATCCAATGTTAGATATTTTCTTATGATCTATCCAAAGATAAATTTGCTTAAAAAGTAAGGCTTATGGATTTTAATTCCAATTTAAGTAAAACGGGATTAAGTGTATTTCTCTAATACACCTAATCTAGTGGATTTAGGACTTGTTTAAGTCGAATTTGATATGTGTTAATTTTCAATGTTACTCTTTAAGGTCAACTATCTGAAAACCTTCTAAAGAGTATTAGTTTACTATTATTCAAAGTCTTTGAATTATTTTCTAAAGTACTTATACTAATACTTCTTATAAAATCTTCTAAAACATTATTTGAAGTTTTTTAGACTTGTCTCTTTCTTAAATGATTTACACCTTCTGAATAAGTTTTTGAATGCAACTCTATTTATAATTTTAGGCTTTTTGAAATACTATCTAAATACCTGCACACTTGTCAATTCATTAGCATTCTTCTTCTTTTGTTACCATCAAAATTCATGAGATATCTAACATTCTTCCCCTTTTTGATGATAGCAAAAACACTTATATATCCAAAAATATAAAGTAGATCAAATCAATAAGAACTTCAAAAACATGAAAGTTTATAAAAACAATTACTTACAGTACGGTCATTATTATCATGTTGTACAGTACTTAAATGTTTTTTGGTTTCAGTTTTTCTCCCCGTTTTTTGTTATCATCAGAGGTTATTTATTAACTCTCCCTTGATATTCATAATTAGGCAATATGTGCAAAATTGAAAAAGGACTTCATTGGTGAACGAAAAGTACACAGCTAAGTCCATAGATGGACTTAACATCAGAAAACATAGGACTAAACCATAATTAGAGTTTGATTGAAACAAAAGAAACTAACACTAGAATAATGAAAATTATTTCTGAATTCTCTTTGTTTTCTTCCTAGCACAGAGCTTCATTCTTCTAGAATATGTTAGAACTGTCTTACTAGGAGAAGGTTACTTCACAGAGGAGGTTAGATTTTATTGTTTGATAAAAGTTGGTATGGACTGAGTTTGAATGTGCGCACCAACATCTTTGTTGGAGCCAATAGAAAGGGTTTTTGTGTTCCCTTCTGGTAAGGTTTGTTCTATAGGGTTAAGAACAGGAGTTTGAATTAGAAGTTTTAGAGTTTCTGAAGGTGGATTCTTAGGTTCTGAAGATTATGAGGAGATGACTGGTGTTATGTTAGATGTTTAGACAAGTAGTGAATCAATTTGAGTAGTTGGTTGGGTATATCCACAAGGGAGTAAGGTTTAGTTGCTATGAATAGAGCTTTTGATTCAGGAATATTAGGTTTAGTTAGAGGAATAGCAGGATAGGTCTAATTAAGGAGTTTAGATGGTGGATTAGCAGGATGAACTTCTTCATTAGGATTAGATTCAATAACTATTTCATTGACCTAAACTTTAAATAAGTCTTTCATACCTGTAAGTTGATCTTTCACAATCTTTCCAAGAACTTCCTTGATTCCCTTAGATATTTGCTCAACAAATACAAAACTTTCTCTTTGTTTGGAGGGAGGAAGTTGTACTTCTATACTCTCTAAATCAATATTTGAAAATGATCAAGTTACTTCTCTAAATTTTATCCCACTAGTCCTCTTGACCAATTTCCCTTTCTTCTTTTGTTTTTTCATAGTAGATTCTTTGCCTCTCTTTCTTTTCTTTCCACCGTCCTTTTCTTCAATAATGATCACTCTCTTCTTAATGTTGGAAGGGTGAACAAAAATTCCCCCATTATGAGAGTGATAAACTTTACTAGTCACATAAATTCCATCAGTTTAAAGTTTTTTGTCTTTGTTTAGTAGGGTAGTAAGGACAATTTGCTTTTACTGGAATTTTTAGTTTTTTTTTTTGAATTTGAACAAGGTCATCAATAAACTCCCATATGGCTAAATATCTAAGTGTTACCATATGTGCGGCATCATCAATTTCATAACATCTACTTATCTTTTCCCTAAATGGCCAGTACTACCAGTGCATGTTCCTTTGTCATAGACCTTACACTACCCCTTCTATGTAACACAAATGTATTAACAAACGTAAGCAGAATTCGGACTAATAATTCAAATTTAATACTATAAATATCTCTACCACCTCCCAACTCAATTGCATTGTTTAATTAAGTAAAAATGTTCTCCTTAGTCATTTGTACCAGATTCTCATCTTTGATTTCCGTAATGATAAAGTATTTCAAGATATCTTTCTTTGAAAACTTAACCTTTTCATTTAATACTTCAGATTTCTATACTTCCTAATTTTTTTCTATTTAGCTTTTTGTAATATTCATCTACTAATTCTCCATATACAATAACTCTGAAATTAGCTAAGTTACTTAACTCTAGCATATCCACATACTCTTTCTAGTAAAAACCATTCTTTTCAAAGAATTCCAAATCTAAATAAAAGAATTTTTTGATGGATAGATTTTTACCTTTTACGTTGTATCTTTTCATTGGTTTGTACCTTTGTTTAGAGGGAGCTTTTGAGATGATGACTTTTTGAGATTTTTGTATAGCTTAAGGAGTAGACTTTAAAATCTTCTTCATAGGATTTGAAGTCTTGGCATTATGAGGCAGTTTTTGGGGTTCATGTTTAGAGAGTTGCTTAGGGAGATCCTTCTTAGTTGTAGATTTTTCTTCAGATGGTTTTTCTTGGAGAACTAGAGTCCTTAGATTCAGTAACTTCTTCGGATGAAGAAGATGAACTAGACTTTCGCATATCTTAAGAAGTCTTTTCTTTAACTTCTTGGACTAGTTTAGAATGTTGATCAAAACCATTCTTTTGATTCACTTCCTAGAAAGGCTCTTCCAAAGGTTCATCGTGTAGTTCTAGAGTTTGAATTATTTTAAAAGTTTCTTGATGAGGTCCTATAGGTGCAATGGATTGTGGTTCCGAAGGATTCATGATGTTAGTCTCTTCCTTAGTGAGATCAACAAGGTTATTGGGATTATTTAGAGCTATAGTTTTAGTTCCTTTGGAAGCAATGCGAGTTGATTTTCTAAGAGCCATGATTTCAAAGATGAGTGATAAGAGGAAGGGTTCGAAGATTATGAGAAGAAGTGGAAAGAAGAAAAGATTTATACTTGGAAAGAAAAACTTACAAATCAAGTGGTCCTATCCTCATATGAGTGTAGGTTGATTTTTTGGACCTACATCTAAGACTTTTTAAGACCTATTAGAGATTTTTTAAGACCCACTAAGCACTTTTTCTTGTATAGTACACATGATAAAAAAAAATACTTACATTTGGATTAAAAAGCTAACTGAAAATTTTCCTATATGTATCACTAAAAATATTTTCTTTTTACCTTAAGGAGAATTAATTAAATATTCTCCATGCTAACAAAAAAGATTGCATACCTTAATTTCATTATGAATAAATTCAAACCTTAGTTTATTTAAAGGTTTTGTTAAAATATCTGCAAATTGATATTTAGTCAACACAAAATCAACACTCACATCATTATTTGCAACATGATCTCAAATGAAATGGTGTCTTATTTTTATGTGTTTTGACCTTTAATGATGAACTGGATTTTTTTATCAAATTAATAGCACTTGTATTGTCACATTTTATGGGTATATTTTTATAATTTATCCCATAATCGTCTAACTACTGCTTTAACTAAAGTATTTGAGCATGGCTTTTTCTAATAGATACATATTAAGCTTTTGCAGTTGAAAGAGCAATAGAGTTTTGTTTTTTAAAAGACCAAGAAACTAGCTTATCTCCTAAGAACCGACAAGTACTTGAAGTACTCTTTCGATCAACTTTTCAACCTGCATAATCAACATTTGAATATCTTACAAGATCAAAATTTTGACTCTTAGGATACTAAATTCCTAATTTTGCATTACTTTTTTATATATTTAAAGATCTTTTTAATTGCAGCTAAGTGTGTTACTATTGGTGAACTTTGAAATCTAACACACATATAGGTACTAAACAAAATATCATGATGTAAAGTTGTTAGATATAGCAAAGATCCAATTAAGCTTCGATATAATTTTTTGTTTACCTTTTTGCTATTACTCGTGATGTTAAGCTTTGTTGAGGTAATCATAGGAGTTGAAGAATCCTTAGTGTTCTCAAAACCAAATTTTTTTAGAATGTATTTGGTGCGCTTCTCTTAGTGAATAAATATTCCATTATTTTATTGTTTGATTTGTAATCCTAAGAAAAATTTTAATTCTCTTATAAGTGACATCTTAAATTTATCCTGCATTAAGCTTGAAAATTCTTGATAATATTTTTCATTAGTTGCACTAAAAACAATGTCATCAACATAAATCTATACAACCAACGTATCTTCTCCATGATGTTTCATGAATAGTATAGTGTCTACTTTTCCCCTTTGAAAGTCATTTTTAATTAAGAATTTACTTAGTTTTTCATACCAAGCACGAGGAGCTTCTTTGAGTTTATACAATACCTTTTTCAACTTATACACATGATTTGATTTGATGGGATCTTCAAATCTAGGGGTTAATCAACATACACTTCTTCTTTTGTAAAGCCATTCAGAAAAACACTTTTTATATCCATCTAATACAATTTAAAATTTTTTAGACAAGCAAATGCAAGTAGTAATCTTATAGCTTCTAACCTAGTTATAGGAGCATAAGTTTCATCATAGTCTGTTCCTTCTTCCTGAGAATAACCTTTAGCAACTAACCAAGCTTTATTTCTTACTCTTTTTCCATATTCATCTAGTTTATTCTTAAAAACCCATTTAGTACCTATGATTGACTTATCTTTAGGTCTTGGAACTAAAATTTAAACCTGATTTCTCTGAAATTGACTAAGTTATTTTTGCATAGCTAAGATCCATTTATTATCATTTAAAGCTTCATCAACTAAGTGAGGTTCAATTTTAGAAATTATAGCAAAATTATTCTCAAAGTTTTGTGAGCTTGATCTTGTTCTTATTCTAAATCTAACATTACCAATTGTAAGTTTAGGAAGATGATCAGTTTTAAATGTAAGAGATAATGGTGGAGTATGAAAGTATTCAAAACCTTCTATCTTACCTTTTGGACATGTTTTGACAAATTTAGTAGTAGCTTTTGAAAAACCTTCTGATCCTGGTTATGTTTTGGATACATCAGACATTCTTGAAGTTTCTGATGTTTTATTTGAGAGAGGTTCTAACCTATCTTTTGAATCAAGTCATATTGGATTCTTTCTATTTGAGGCAATTGGAGATTCATCATTTTTTTCTTCATTGACTATTTCTTCAACAAACTTGAAATTTATTGATTCCTCTATAACTTTTATTTGTTTATTGTATATTTGGTATGTCTTTAAGTTCAGAGAGTAGCCTAGAAAGATGGCTTCATCAGCTCTTTCTTTAGATTTTCGCAATACCTTTCCTATTTTCTTTACAAAACACTTGCAATCAAATATGTGAAAATATGAAACAGTAGGTTTTCTAACTTTGTAAACCTCATAAGCAGTTTTATTTGTTAGAGGCTTAACATATACTTGATTTACAATGTAATAAGCTATCGATGTTACTTCTACCTAAAAATGATTTGCTATATTACTTTCATTAAGTAAAGTTCTCATCATTTCTTGGATGGTCTTGTTTTTGCGTTCAACTGCTCTATTTTGTTGTAAAGTATAAGGTACTGAAAAATTATGAGTAATGCCCTTTTTGTTTTTCACAAAACAAGATAAAATCTGAGTTTTCAAATTCTTTTCTATGATTAGTTTGTAAACTAATGATGGAGAGGTCTTTTTCATTTCGAACTCTTTTCGAAAATACTTTAAAGCTTTCAAATGCATCACTTTTATGATGAGAGAACAAAATCTAAGTAAATCTAGAGAAGTCATATATTATGACAAATCCATACTTATTTCTTCTAAGAGTTAGAGTACGGGTTGGACTAAACAGATCTAAGTGCAATAACTCTAAAGGTCTTTGAGTGGATATAACTTTCTTACTCTTATGTGATAATGAACTCATCTTATTCTTAATACAAGCAACACAACAAATATTTTTATGGGCTTGCAATTTTGATAAGCCTTAAATTAAGTTCTTTTTAGATAAATTTTCAAGTTGTTGAAAATTCACGTGTCCTATCCTTTTATGCCAAAGTATAGTGTTATAATTTATTGAGATGAAGCAACTTTTAGATTACACTTCTAATGGTTTTATTAAATAAACATTCTTCTTTTTTAACCCTTTAAACAACTTAAGTCCATCCTTATTAAACTTAATACATTTGTCATGTTCAAATGTTATTATATATCCTTTGTTACATACTGACTTATACTTAATAGGTTATGTTTCAATCCTTTCACTAATAATACGTTTTCAATTGAGTGAGGTACCCAACCAATTGATCCTACTACAATTATTTTACCGTCACCATTGTCACTAAATTTCACATATCCATCTTCCTCCCATTCTATGTTTGTAAATAGCGAAGCATCACCTGTCATGTATCTTAAACATCCACTATCAAGATACTATATTCCTTTTAACTTAGCTTCGTATTCCTGTAAACATCACAACATAATCAAGTTTGCTTACAAGCCTAGCAAAGCTTGGGTTCATGAAAATTCAAGCTTAACTCTTGAATTGAACCTTCATTATTGTTGAGCTTGTATTTTTTGCAAGAATAATATCTCTCTATGTGTCCTAGTTTATTACATAGAAAACAAGCATAAGGTCTTTACTTAGTATACTTGTTACTTACCCCTTCCCTTTGATTTGGATCCTTTCTAACTTACGCTCTATTAAACCTTCTGTTGTACCCTCCACTTATTATTGTTTTAAGAGTATTGTCTATTGTACCTTCTAATAAGTCCAACTGTTTTGCCTATGTCCTTTTCATGGAATATTTCTTGATTTTCACCTTTTAATTTAACAACTATTATTTCTCTCTTCGTTTTAGATGTTTCTCCAAATTTGAAACCGAGTTTAGATTTTGAGTTATTTATTTTTTGACTAGAAATCAATACTTGTAACTTCTTATCACTTTGATCGAACTTTCAAACGTATTTTTGATTAACTTAGATAAATTCTCCATACAATTTTTTAAACATTTAAATTTTTTCTTTTAGAATAAGATTCTCATTGATTAATACTTTATGAGCAACATGCAATCCTTCCCAATCATTTTTCAAGAAATCATTTTCATCTACTAGTAATTGATTTGTTCGATTAAGAGCTTGCTTTTCATTTTTTAATGTCTTTACTTCAAATTCAAGCTTAAAATTCGTGTCATTCAACTTAAAAAGAGCTTTAAGCAATTTTTTGATTTTAGCACCCATATCATCAAGTACTTCTATGTTAGAATTAGAATCAGTTTCAAAATCTACCTTAAAGAGTACCATAAGATACATATGTGCTTCTTCACATTCTAATCTTTCTGACTTAGTTTTTGAATCTTCCAAAATAACTCCATATAGTCACAAGAGATTTGCGTTTCTTCTTAACTTTCTCTATCTTCTTGATTAACACCGAACAATCATACTTGATATGTCTTGGCTTTTTTCATTCATAGCATATAATTTCCTTTTTGAACTTTTTATCTTCCTTTTCCTTGATTTCCTTTCTTACATCATTATATCAATTGTTATTAGTGGAAAATCTTTTAGTAAATGTTTTCACCTTTCTTCTCTACCCATTTGTTGAGTTTTCTAGCTAGAAATGTCACATCCTCATCTTCTTCTTCAAAGGCATCTCTTCTTTAGAGTTAGCATCTATTTCATTGGCTTTGAAAGCTATGGCCTTTTTCTTTGTATCCTTTAAAGTACTCTTTGATTTGAGAAAATCAGTTTTATATGCAATAAGCTTGCTACGCAATTGACTCAGGGTTAGTGTCTTCAGATGATAAGCTTCTTTTATGACAGTTTTCTTTACATTCTAGATCTTCGAAAGAATCCTTAGCATCTTGCACACCATATCTGCATCACTAACTGTTTTCACAAGAGAAGCCAATTCATTAGTTATGGTAGTGAATCTACTAAAAGAGTTATTGATTTCTTCAGCAGGAAGGTTTTGAAAAGTTTCATATTGTTGAACCAGTAAGTTGATTCTTGTGTCCTTGATTGTTTCCATGCCTTCATAGGTTTGCACCAAAGTATCCTAAATGTCTTTAGTTGTTGCATATGAAGCAATTAGATAAAACTCTAATTGTGTAATAGTACTCAAAAGTAAGTTCTTAGCCTTTGAATTAAGTTTAGCTTTTGTGATGTCATCATTTGATATAATAATGGTTGGAACTTTGAGATCTCCAGTTGAGATGATTTACTAAGCTTGATAGTCAGATGCCTTCACATAAGACTCTATCTTGAATTTCCAATAAGGAAAGTTAGTTCCATAAAAAAATGGTGTCTTGCTAGGCTAAACTGTTAAACTACCACTTCATTCACCCATGTTCTTAAACTCTAGATGATATTAGAGCGAGGTTTTAATACCAATTGTTGGTCCTATATAAGATATCAATGGGGGAGGGAGTATGAATTGATATCTTTAAAAAGAAAATTTTGAAACCTTTTATGTAAATAAAATTAGCCCTTTTAATAACTTAAATTGGTGAATAGTGGTCTTATATTAATTCAATAAAAATAACTCAATTAAATAGTGCAGATTAAAAGAGATAAGAAGGGAATATCAAGATTAGGATTTATAGAGCTTCGGTCTTCTGCCTATTGCTTTCTTCTAGCTCTACTGTTGGGGATCCAGTCTACTTCACCAACATCGTTCTACTTGATCAACTAAATCAATCATGAGAAGTTTATAAACATCGACCATACTTAGCTGTAATAACTCTTTGCTTTGTCTATTTGATCTCTCTATAATCTAGGCTAATTACAAATCTATAGAGTACAATCAAATGTCTCTCAACACTCAAATAAAAAATAATTTTTACAAAATATAAGTGAGAACAATAATACAAACCTCAAATAATTTCGCACAAAAATAGAAATGATGATTGATTAATAAATCGCTTTATTTCAACTTTTTGAAGAAATATTTGAGAAACATTTTGTGCTCTTTTAGACGATGGTGAATGACTACAATCAGAGTATAAAGTCTGTATTTTTCTTCTCAAAATCGTATATGGAATTTTGAATTCTTTTCTCCATTTATACTAAAGTCTTCCAATGACTAATTTGTCAAGAATTATCTTCAATTCATGTTTTTAGAGAAAATCTTTGAGTTTGAATTTTTAAACCAGACCTTCTAACCATATCTTGGTCAGATATACTTTGATCATTAAATCTTAGATAAGCTTTAAATATGAAATTGAAATCCCATAAAATTTGAAATCAATCTTATCCTTGTCCAACATTAGATTTTTTTGGTGATTTAATAAAGATAAATTCTCTTAAAAGGTAAGATCTAAAGATTTTAATTCAAACTTAAGTGAGATGGGATTAAGTTGTCAGGACCTTAAAGGAGGCCTAGTAGGATTGCTTGAAAATTTCCATGTTATGTGTACACCCATGATATGGAAACCACCTTGCAAGTTAGAAGTTGCAAGACTCTAAATGATAAAATACTGAGATTACTAAGTTTTAAGTAATTAATTTATCGTAAAATATAAATATAAATCACTATGGATGTCTGATATCCCATAGTTTCTTAAAACCGTAGAGAATCAGTATTCCTTACCAAATGATAAGATCAAATAGCATAAACTTAAAATTCACTTATTGAAGTTACTAAAATCTAAATATATAGGTGGTAGTTACATTTAAAGTCTCAAACAAACTATACAATCTTCTACTAATTCTAACCTCTATGACATTCCAATACTTGCATTCAACGCTTGTCTCTTAACCCCTGTTAGATTATCTATTAGCCTGCAAAAGAAAAACTATTGGGGAGTAAGCTATAAGAGCTTAGTGAGTTATCCTTCATGCTATACTGGCAAGCAAGTTATCAAACAATTTATTACAATCATAAGAATGCATGCATACGCTGTATGCCAAACAATACATACAGTTGATTGGTGTTACATATAATATCGGATTTTAATGTCCTTCGAGATAAGGCTTAGAGATACATCGATACCAATCATAACTAGGTTGTAGCACTTAGGTTTTTAACCATAAATTTAGATTTTTTATTTTGAAAAATACATTTTCGTTTCTACGAAATCTAATAGCACACCAAAATCCCAGGTCTAGCGGTGGGGTGGCCCCCGTAGTCCACACTCATATCTTACAGCGGAGGTCTCTAGACTCAACCTTTAGCCAGACTGTAGGCGTCTCCAATGCCTAGTATGCCAATGGGTTAAGGTAAGGTCATGTTGTATGAGTACACCGTACTAAACACTTTAATTTAATATATATAAACAAATCTCGCATGGCCTCTCTTTACCTCAATGTGAAGTGATGGCCAGAATAAGAAATGCAATGCATGGTTAATGTATGACCCTTATTAATTTAAGATAAGCCAAGTATAATTAAGTCAAATTATGTAGCAATCAATTATTATCCGCAAACCATCCAAATCATGTAATAATCAATCATACAATCAAATCCTTAATTATTGTATTTAACAATATTTTTCACAGTAATCAATCAGTATCAAGCACATGCATATCCTGAATCCACATGCATCAAGTTATTACTATTTAATTTAAGTGCACTAACTACAAACAAAAAAACAAGTATAGAGTCATTGAGAGTACTCACTTGGTTATGATGTCTCGCACTAATCGTAATAGTCCTCAGGAAAATCATAACCCTCGTTAAGATCACCTAATTATCATAAGATAAATACGATAGTGAGTAACTGAATGAACTAGTTATTCTAAGTATTCGTTTACCTATTTCTACATAGGTTCCTATTAGTTTTCATTTAGTTAAACCTTATCACTAACCATAAGTAACTTTGTCGTTTTATTTCCAATATTATAAACTTATAGTTATTTTTCATCGTTTTCAAACGTCTGTTCATACGGTGATATCTGTTTTAGATATTAAGACCTGTGTTTTATGATATGAATTAAATTTATTAAAATTTTAATTGTTGAAGCTTAAATATTCTTATTGTCTAGTTTTATACCTTATTTTAGTACTTAATGATTTAAATAGCCATTAGATTCTTACACTTAGATGATTTTACATTTTTATTACTATTTTATGTGCTGAAATAAGACTAATTCAATTTGAGATGTGTTTTATAGGCTTAAAGTGATTTCAGCCCATATATGTATACATTTGTAGATATTGTACATTTTATTATTTTACTATACTATCTTTAAGTATTTTAAATAATTATGTTATAAATTATTTATGTATAACTTTTACACTAAAGTACTTAGGTACCTTATGCTTATGTTATGTGTATTTATACTTCTAATACGCTTGTATACATACTAGTATACTTATACATACACTTATACATATACTATATCTATACTCTATATATACCCATATATACATACAGTGGTATATGTATTTTCGTATGCCTTCTATACTCTCTTAAGAATTCTTCATGTAATCCATATTTTTATACCCTGTAGGCTTATTTAGCAAGTTATATGTATATATACTTGGTATACTCCTTATTTTAGGTTCTATACATAAAGGATATTCATGTACGTGGCTTTATATGCTTATGTACAGGTAGTTTTCTTATTCTTACCTATGTATATGTATGCTTATACTATATATTCTACTAGTGTATACGTATTTAGTCCATATAAATATATGTGTCTCTACACCCATATATGTACATATGTTCTTCTATACTTATCTATATGTATATACCTACACCTATACTAAGTACTTTATTAGAATTCATACACAATTACTTCACATGGATCCACATAGTATATGTACTTACGTATTTCTACTCTTATACCTAAGTATTTCTACACTTATATACACGTATATAAGAATCCTATTTGTGTTAACATACATGTACATATAACATGATAATTCCAAAACTAACATAACATAAACAACTAATTAACAATTAAGATGAAAGATTATATGAAAACATACATTTTTTTTCCTTCTAGATAAGGGTGAAGAGTTTACTTAGATATTAGGGTATAAGGTATATATTAAGGTAAAGGTAAAAGAAAAAAATGGAAGTTTAGAAAAGGGGAAGAAGAAGAGGGGGTTACGGTTTTGATAAGAGGGGAAAAGGGGATTTTTTTTTGTGTTTTTAGATGTATTTAGAAGAAGTTAGAAGTGGAGTCTAGTAGGGCGATGAAGAGAGGGAAAAAAGAAAGAAAAAAATCAAAAGAAAAGAGAAGAAATCCTTAGAAAGTGGAAGAAAACTCTAGATGACAATGACATTTGTTGACTTGGTCAACCTTTTGACTTAGTTAACTCTTTGAAATTAAATGTAATTTGTGTGCATATAATGAGGTAGTTAAGGAAAATTGGAAAGAAAATTAAGGAAATATGGAGTTTATTGAAATGATTAGTAAGAATAGTTAATAAGATCTCCCTCTAAGTATTTATATCGTATATACATTATTTAGTATGGTACTTAGTATAACTATCATGAAATATGTCATTTAAATATGTTAATATTAACTACATGTAGTATAAACATCAACTACATAGTTAGCTCTATAAAATACTAACCTAGTTATATGATTAGAGGATGGATATGATTTATAATGCAATATCTTAGTTTTCTAGTAAATTAAATTATATTGTATGCATTTATGAATAATTGAAAGTTATCTTGATTATTTGATAATGATTTAGTATGATATAAGGATATATTAGCAATTAGGGTTTTAGAATAGATTAGAGCGACTTAGTATTTTTATATCCTTAAAGTTATATTTTAGGGTTTTATCAATTTTAGGTATAATCTCTAGTGTTTATATACATTTAGGGTTTAAAAATTTTATACGCAATTGAATCTTCGGTTGTTATCTTAGGGTTTTCATCTTAACTAGCCTTATTGACTCTTAGGAGTATCTAACTTACTATAGTAGACTTCAGATGTTAGGTAAAAAAATTTAAGGGTTTGCATAAGTGTATTTCCTAATACACCTAATCTAGTAGAGCTAGGTCTTATTTACTTCGAATCTAATATGTATTAATTTTTAATGTTATTTTTCCAGATCAACTATCTAAATAACCTTCTGAAGAGTATCAGTTTACTATTCTTCAAAGACTCTGAATTATTTTCTAAAGTACTTGTACTAACTCTTCCTATAGAAGCTTCTGAAACATTCTTTGAAGTTTTTCAAACTTGTATCTTTTTTAAATGATTTAGACTTTCTAAATAAGTTTCTGAATGTAACTCGATCTATAATTTTAAGCTTTCCGAAATACTATTTGAATACCTGTACACTTGTTAGTTCATTAGTATTCTTCTCTTTTTGTTATCATCACAATTCATAAGAGATATTTAATATGAGCCAATAATAGAGAGCTACATTAGAGACTTATTGAGAGGGAAACTGCTTCTTGTTCTACTCCTTTTCTATAGCAATTAGGTGAGAAATTGTTCTAGTTTCCTAAGATGAAGCTATGTGGAAACTACGAGGAAGAGCTCCTATGACAAATGAAGATGACCTATAGCAAAGACAGGAGCTATGAGTAAGAGAGAACTACCAGTAGACCCCATTATAATCTTCCATTACATCGCATGTGTAGACACTTTTGGGTGAAAGAATTGAGCATATAATTGCTTGTTTGTCGAAAAAAGCTATAGCAAATATGAGTTTCCAAGTTTTGGAAGACTACATTAAGAACTTAGCCGTAGAAGGACCGTTGACTAGTGGTATGTGACCTTTGGCAACATAAGTGCATCACATCCACTATTGATGTAGGAGGACCCTTACTCAACCTTTGACTATCATTTATGTTTCAAAACATCCTAAGGTTCGGACACATTCCCTTAGTTCGTGAGATACCAAACGTCATGTGTTCATCTATGTCGGACCGTACCATCTTGGTATCAAAACTTGGCTATGCTTGAAGTTAGTTTCTATTACTTTGTTCTTTGAGTGATTGTTATTGTTTTGTGTGTTAGAAGTTCTAGTGTTAACACACGAGTTTGGTAGGTGAAAAGTGTTGAAGAAATTCTATACTTAGTTTCCCCCTATTTCTTATACCCCAAAACAAAGTATAAGTGATTGTTTATTCATCGTGTGTAGTTGACATAGTAACAGAGTATAAGTGATTGTTTATTCATCGTGTGTAGTTGACATAGTGGTAGGAGTATTAGTTATTATTTTACTGTTATTATTCGTGGAAAGAACCATGAATGGCATTTCAACCATCCATCTTACGATGTAGCCGACAATGTCTGATTCACGTGTTCAAGGAACTTTGGGTAACTAAGAGGGTGGTGCTAATAATGGCCAAGGCTAACAAGGAAGCTTTACACCCTAGTAAATGGGTGACTAATTGGACAGACTTATCGACCTAGTAGCTAGTTTCATGACTATCATAAATGAAGATAAGCAGCGAGCTATAAATAGCCTATATAGAGAACATAAACAACATGAAAGAGATAGTGGATAGTTTAGTTAAGTTAATGCCCCAGTTTGACTACCCCAAACTAAAGGAGTAGGTAGGGTTGCTATGCATAGGTTAGCACTCATTGAAATTGAAGAGGAAGGAGTACTATGAACTAGAAGAAATGAATGTTCGGGCCCCTAAAGTTGAAGGTTGAGGATGTAAAATCTAATTTTTTTCTAGGAATGGAGATGTCGAGGACTACCTGGATTGGGTAGATAAGACTAAGAAACAATTTGAATGTTACGACATATTAGATAATGCAAAGGTTAGACTTGCTGTGTTGGAGCTTACTGGTTATGCTACCTTGTGATGGAAGACCATGCAAGCCACTCGAAGAAGAGAGAGATAATGTGAAGTTAGGAGTTTGGATGAGATGAAGAGGGTCATGAGAAGGAGATTTGTGTTGAGCTACTATTTGCAGGATGCCTTTAAAAGATTACAAGAGCTGAGGTAAGGATGATCAAATGTTGATGCATATGTAAAGGAATTTCAGATGTTAATGATCTGATGCAAAGTCATTAAGCTTGAAGATAGAACTGTATCTTGATTCATTAGTGGGTTGAAATATGAGATTAGAGATGTTTTAGAAACCATGGACATTAGATCACTTGATTATGCTATTCGAGCTGCCCAAAGAATCAAAAGGCATTAAATGGAAAGTTTCGACCCCCTATCAACCGACCTAGCAGTAGTCAATCTATTTTGAGCATACCTATATAGACGAAACCAAGTAATGTTATTGAGACTCGACTTACTCAAAATGCCTTAGTAGAGGAAAAGGAGGTCTTGAAGAAGTTCGAGAAATGTCAAAGCTTAAGATGAAAGATGAGTGAGATCAAGTATTTCAAATTTCAAGGATTTAGCCACATGGCTACTCAGTGTTCGAACATAAGAACCATAGTGATCTAAGTTGAAGTGCCAACTATTGAGGTAGAAAGTACTAACGAAGAAGTGGAAGATTAGAAAGAGATCGAATAAATCGAACAATTTGAGGAGGAGGAAATCATTTGTAACAAGGAAGGCAATTTTATGCTAGCTTCTCTAGTATTGAGGACAATAAATGTGAGTCTTATGCCCTAAGATGAATAGAGAGAAAATCTCTTCCACATTAGATGCAAGTTGAATGGGTTTTTGTATGCCTTGATTGTTAACAGTGGTAGCTACACTAATGTAGCCTTTGCTTTCATAGTCTAACAATTGAACTTGCTAACTAAGCCCTACCTAAAACCTTTATAAGCTACATTGGCTTAATGATAAGGGACCCATATAAGTGAATGAACAAGTGTTTGCTCTAATCTATATTGGTAACTATTGAGATGAAGTGCTTTGAGATGTGTTACCCATGAATGCATCTTACATTCTACTTAGACGACCATGGATGTTTGACTAAACCATGATGTATGATGAAAGTAAGAATACTTGTTCCTAGGAGCATGAGGGCAAGAGGGTAAACTTAATCCCTATGACTCTTGAGCAAGTAAAAATCATGTAAACTCAATTGAGCCAAGTATTAAAGAAAGAGGCATTAGTGATTACTTGAGCAAAGTTGAAAAGAGAGATGAAACTCAAAGAGTCGACCTATTTGCTAGTTAGAAGGTTGCTGGAGCTGAGATTTGAGGAGGAATTGGTGCTTATTGAGGTGAAAATCGCATTGGATAAGTTTGTTGATCTATTCCAAGGTGAGTTTCCAAAAGGTTTACCTCCTATTCAATGCATCAAACATGTAATTAACCTATAGTTAGGAGTTGTACTACTGGATAAGCTTACCTATAGGCTGAGCCCTAAATAGGCTATCGAGTTATAGAGGCAGGTAGATGAACTGATGTTGAAAGGGTATGTATGAGAATCCCTTTCCCTTAGTGTCGTATCGGCCTTGTTGGAACCTAAGAATGATGGGTCATAGAGAATGTGTGTAGATAGCCGAGTAATTAATTGCATCACCATCAAGTACAGGTATCCCATACTAAGGCTTGATGATATGGTAAACAAGTTAGATAGAGCAAGAGTATTCTCTAAGATTGATCTTAAATCTAGATATCATCACATTCGAATGTAAAAGGGTGATGAGTGAAAGACCATATTCAAAATACGCCATGAATTGTATGAATGGCTTGTGATGCCATTTAGACTATCAAATGCATTGATTACATTCATGCGACTCATCAATCATGTACTTTAAGAACTAATAGGGAAATTTATGGTGATTTATTTCAATGACATCTTTATGTATAGCCCTGATCTAGTGACCTATTAAAAGCATCTTTGAGTAGTCTTCGCAAAACTCCGATTTGAAAGGCTCTATGCTAATTTGAAGAAGTGTGACTTGCTGTCTCAAAGTAATTTTCCTAGGGTTTGTTGTATGTGGTGGAGGAATATGAGTTGATGATGAAAAGATAAGAGCGATCACTTAATGGTCTGTGCCGACCATATTAGTTGATGTGAGAAGTTTCCATGGCCTGGCATCATTCTAACGTAGATTTATAAGGAATTTCAGTATAATCGTAGCCTCTCTAATAGAATTGTTGAAGAAGAATGTTGAGTTTAGATAGGGAGAGAAGGAGCAAAGAAGTTTTAAGGAAGTGAAGGAAAAGCTAACTACTGACCCTATCTTAGCTTTGTTGAGCTTTGACAAAGTACTTGAAGTGGAGTGTGATGCATTCAGACTAGGTCTATATTGATGCAAGAAGGCTAACCTATTGCTTTCTTTAGTGAAAAACTTAGAGGAGCTACACTCAACTATTCTATTTATGATAAGGAGTTTTACTTCTTGATTAGAGCCCTAACTGTATGACAATACTATTTGCTACCTAAATAGTTTTTGATCTATACTAATCATGAATCCTTGAGATATCTAATGAGTAAACCTAAGTTATCTTTGAGACAAGCTAAATGGGTCAAGTACATGGAGGGATTTACTTATGTCGTGAAGTATAAGAATGGGAAAAACAATGTCATGGTCGATGTCCTATTGAGACAACATTCTCTTCTGATTGAGATGCAAACCAAGCAGCTTAGCTTTTCAATGATAAAAGGGTTTATATACAGAGGATCTACATTTTGGTCCCATCTACGTTAGGTGTGAGGAAGGAAAAACATTTGATGACTATTACAGAGAGGATAGATACTTGTTAAGGAAGATGAGATTACATATCCCAACTTGTTCCGTAAGAGAATTGTTAGTGCACAAGGTGCATGGAGGAGGATTGTCAAGACACTTTAGCTAGCATTGCACTTATGAGGTACTATCCTTATGATTCTTTTGGCTAAGAATGATTAGAGATGTACAACCTATTTTGGAAAGGTGTGTTACCTATAGAAAGATGAGGAGCCGAGTTGAATAAGGGCACTATTTAGCTTTGACTATTTCGACCAAACCTCAGTCTAAGCTGAGCATGGTAGTCGTAGATTGATTCAACAAGATAGAAAACTTTGCGCCTTATACAAAAACTAACAAAGCTTTGGTTATTTCTTTGCTTTTCTTGCAGGAAGTAGTCAAGCTTCATGGAGTGCTTAAAACCATTGTTTCAAACAGGGATCTAAACTTCATAAGCCACTTCTGGATAACATTATGGAGATGTACGGGAACTAAACTATTGCACAGTATATCCTATCATCCAAAAATGGATGGACAAATTGAGGTTATCAATAGAATAGTAAGAAATTTACTACGGGTTGCTGTTGATCGAAACATGACTAATTAGGATCTATGCTTATTGATTATAGTGTTTGCCTATAATAGGATTGCCTACAGTGTGACAAACATGTCTCCATTTGACATCACCTATGGGTTCAACCTTAAGCTCCCAATGGACTAAACGCCCTTTCCAAGCCCAAATGATGACCAGCTAGCTATAGAAAGAGTCGAAGCCATCAAAGCCATGTATTAGAAGGTCGTAGAATAATTAAGCTAAGCTGCTACCAAGCTCGAGAGTGGAGGCCAAGGATGAAAGAAAAGAGAATTTCAACCAGGCAATTTGGTTTGAATCTACCTTAACTAGGAACAGTTCCTTTACTTAAGGAAGAGCAAGTTATCTCCCAAGGTTGACGAACCCTTCAAAGTGCTTGAAAAGATCAATCCTAATGCCTTCAGAATTGAACTACTTAAATAGTACGAAGTGTTGAGCTCCTTCAACATTGTTGATCTCCACTTGTATACTTTTGACGATGAGAAACATAGAGTTGAGCTAGACCTGATCCTAAATCTCATATAACATAGAGGGGATGATAGGGATTATAAACCAATCATGAACTTTCGAGCTTGAGGACTTGCTTAGATGGTTTGTTGAGCTGTTTAAGGTGAGTTGAATGCCAAGGAGCAGTGCATTCCCCAGTTTGACTTGCCAAGTTACTTTGCTCTCTACATTATTTAGAAAGTTGCTGAAGTGACTAGCCAACATGCCGAACTAACCACTCCACAACACACTTGTGCAAGTAACAAAACAAAATGCTATTGTCCCGATCTATCTTGAGATTGAGTTGTCAACTCTTAGGAGTTGACCCCTAAGGCTGACCCAACAATGTACTGCCACTTAAACTAACCCTTCCTTAATACTAGGTATCTGAGCTACTGAATTCCTGATGTTGAATTGAGCTGTTTAGAACTTGCTCTGCTTGACCAGCAGTGTCATTAGGACTACAAAATGAATAGTTGACATATATACTGCCTTTTCCTAACATTCATACTATCCTTTTCTATTGTTAGATATTCTTTTTGCCTGTTTGCAACATTGACCATGTAAATCATTCATTTTCTTTACTAGTAAGAATCTTTCTTTTTTTTGTAATTTACACTAACCTAAAACTTACCCTAATTGGGTCATATAAATACTCATGTATTGTAATAGCTGCAATAGTCAATACAATCAACATTTAGACATTTTTCTTCTTGCATGAGCTAAGTATATTTTGCTTATTCTTGACTACTCTTATCTAGGCCATAAATCATGGACTAGTGGCAAGTGACCTCCAGCCATACTTGTAAGTCATATCAAGTATAACCAAAACTCATGTGAGGCATTGGTGTATCATATCCACTATTAGTGTATGAGGACCCCTATTTAACCTTCAACTATCATTTATCCTTTGGACTATCTCGAGGTTCAGACCCATATAATTGGTTTGTATGTCGTATGTTCATCTACGTCAAACTTTACCACATCTTTTCTTAGTCTCCATTTGATATGCTTAGAATGCCTAAGGAAGTTATCACTTATGAATCGAATATTGACTTGAGTATGAAGTTTGTAAAGTAGAAGAAAAGACATTTTGTTCTCTAGAGACAAGTTACGATTAAGTAGGAGGTGCAAAATTATTGAAGGTAGATTTTATTAAGAAGAGCCTTATCTTACATGGCTCCTAAATTGTATTATATTGAAGAAGGCGAATAGGAAATGGAGGATTTGCATCGACTTCACTAATCTGAATAAAGCATGCCTGAAGGATTGTTTTCCATTACCGTAGATAGATTAGATGGTCGAATCAACCTTATTTTATGGATGCATTTTCTGGGTACAATCAAATCAAGATGCATCCGTCCGATCAAGTACAAACATCTTTTATTACTAACTTTAGAACTTATTGTTACAAAATTATTTTATTTGGGTTGAAAAATGTAGGTACCATATATCAAAGATTGGTCAAAAAGGTTTAAACAAAAAGATCTTTAAACCTTAGATACATAAGAACATTGGGGTTTATGTGAATGACATGATGATGAAGAGTAAAATGAACGATGACCACTTAGTTGACCTCCAAGAGACCTTTGACACCCTGAAGAAATACAATAAAAAATTGAATCTGCAAAAAGTGTGTCCTTAATGCTTTTTCAAGGAAGCCCTTAGGATTTATGGTGCATAACATGGGATTGAAGCGAATCTAGAAAAGATTTAGGTCGTACTTGACATGGAATCATCAATGTCCATTAAGGAGGTCTAAAGGCTAATTGGTTAAGTGGTAGAATTAAATAGATTTGTCTCTAAGAGTGTCGAAAGATGTGTAGAATTTTTCAAAGTTTTGAGGAATCTATTCTAGTTTCAATGGATTAAGGATTGTGAGAAGGCCTTAAGGCCTTGAAAGAGTTTTTGACAAAACCTTTGATCTTATCAAAGCTTATTGAGGGAGTGACTCTCTACTCATGCTTGTTTGTAAGTGATTAAGTTCTCTCTTTTGTACTAGTATGAGCAAAAGGGCAAATGCATATGCCTATTTATCATGTAAGCCAAGTTTCGCAAGGACCAAAGTTGAGATGTATGAAATTAAAGAAGTTTATCTTAGCCATCGTAATGGCTGCAAGGAAGCTTAGACCTTACTTTGAAGCCTACTAAGTAGTAGTTTTGATTGACTAACCACTGAAGTATGCTTTACATAAGCTAGATGCTTAGGGCATACAGTGAAATACACCTTAGAGCTTAATTCTCTAGGGATATAATATTGACCTATAGAGGCATATAAGGCTTAGATTTTAGAGGATTTTATAGTAGAATTTATGGGTACTAAAAGTTCAACTTCAGGCACAAAACTACTAACTTGGAAGTTGTATGTTGGTTCATTAATCAATGAAGGGAATAGAGCAGGTTTAATTCTAATAGGTCTGATGGGAGCTTAGATATCTTATGCTTTGAAATTTGGTTTTCTAATCAATAACAACGAATTAGAGTATGAAGCACTATTCGCTGGGATGAAGCTAGCTAAAGAGACCGAAGTAAGAAGCTTAAATCTGTTTTTTGACTCTCAGCTGGTAATTAATCAGGTCATAGGAAGTAGTATGGCTAAAGATGAGAACGTAATCAAGTATCTACAATTGGTGAAGGAGTATGGTTCAAATTTTGAGACATGATAACTGATGAAGATTTTAAAGGTGGAAAACTATACAGTTGATAATTGTTTAAGCCAACATTTACTGGCTTCTTGAATTGGTAAGAAAGAATCTTCATCGAATACTTGTTCAGGACAAGCACAGAACTATGACTAAAACAATGCTTAAAGTATTTAGATAGATCTTATCTTAGAGTATTTAGAGAATAAGACTTTGCCTTAAGACATTAAGGAGGTGGCTTATCTATAAAGTAGCCTATTTTATAGTGATCGATGGGAATCTATATAAGAAGGGCATGAGCATGCCATATTTAAGGTGCTTCTGACCATTTGAAGCAAAACGAGTTCTTTTCTATCTGCACTATAGGGTGAATAGTAACCATATCCAAGCTATAGCTCTATATGTCAAAGCTCTAAGACTAGGGTATTGGTGGCTTATAATGAGGAAAGATGTGCTTCTTCTAACTTAGACCTACGATTAATGTTAGAAGAATGCTTCAGTTAAGTAAGCTTTGAGCTCATACTTAATCCCATTGCTAGCTCTTGGCCTTTTGCCCAATGGAGATTGGACATACTTAGTACATTCCCAAAGATGACTAAGTAAAGGTGATATATCATTGTAGTAGTAAATTATTTCACCGAATGGGTTGAGGCTAAGGTTGTGGCAAGTATAAAAGAATGGAGCATTGAAGCTTTTATGGTTAGTAATATTTTGAGAAAGATTGGAACACCCTATGCTATCATAAATAGATAATGGGCTACAATTCAATAATGATAAATTTAAAGAATTATGTGAAGCATGGTAGATCAGATTGTGCTATACAACTATTGCTTATCCTTAGAGCAATGGATATCTAGAGGTAGTGAACAAAGTAATTTTGCAAAGTTTGAAGAAAAGGGTAGACAGAGTTGGAAATAAGTTGGCAGATGAGCTACCCAATGTTTTGTAAGGGTAAAAGACTACTTAACGGACCTCAACAGTTTGCATACCATCTCAATTGGATTTTAGGTTAAAGACGGTATTGCTAATTGAATTGTAAGTGGAGATTGCTAGGGTTCAAGTATACAACGCTAAGAGTAAGGATATTGGCCCTCGAGCTAATCTAGATACAATCTATAAGATGCATGCATTAGCCAAGGCTCATCTTACTATTTATTAGTAGCGAGCAACTCGGTACTACATTAAGTAAGTCAGGTACAAGTTATCCCAACCTGATGATTTGGTCTACAAGAAACTTAAAACATTAGGAGTAATAGAATGCCAAGGGAAACTTACTCTTTCTTAAGAGGATCCTAACAAGCTAGAGAGGCTCAATGGACAATTGATCCTTAAGGCATGGAATGCTAACAACCTCATATTGATAGGAATTAAGTTACTAGCCTTCTAATTAGAGCCTAAGTGTAATACCATTGGATTTTGAGCTAGTTCAATAACCCTGGCATCCAAACCCCTAAATTTAGGATGCCAGATTAAGTTATCAGTTTTATTTTAAATTTCACAATAAAGTTAGAAAAATTAAAGGAAATAATTCAAGTAAAGTTAATTTATCAAAATAAGCTATATAAAAATATTAATTTGAGAAAAACGTTAATTTATCGATAAAGTCAATAGTCGTAAAATTCGAGCTTTTAGATACATCAAGATATTAGAGATAAATTAATTAACTTTCAAAAATAATAAATGAAGTTGAATTATACATAATATATATGTATTTACATGTGATGTGCATTATATTTATTATATACATACATATAATAATAATGAATTATTAAAACTAGGTAAAATACTGGAAAATTAATAAAAAATTGAATGGGTGAGTTGCAAAATGATGTTTCTAGCTATGATTAATTGCAAATGATGATTCAACACTTGGTTAAGGAGAGAATGAGACATGATGCTTAGGAAAATGCAAAATTGACATGTGTAATTTTACTTTTTCATACAAAAAATCCTAAAGCCTATAAATATGACTCTAAACCTCATTTGCAATATTTTAGCAACCTAAAAACAAAAGAACATAATTTTAGAAAATCGGAAAAAATTAGAAAAAAATAAAATAAAAATAGAATGAGAAATAGGGTCAGAATTGGGTTAGGGTAGTTCTTGTACCAAACCAAAACCTAAGTTGGAGTGGCTTGGAGGTCTAATAGAGGGTGGATGGAGGAGGCTTTTTGATTAGGTGCAGTGACCAAGTGGAGGCCAGAGGCGGTCAGTTTAGGTGAACCAATTTTCTACCCATGATTTGTTAAATTTGCTAAAAATATCAAATGTTGTCAATTAATTATGAAGTTTATTTTTTTTTTTGCGGATTATTTTAGGTGTAGATTAATGTAGTAATTTTATTTTAATTAAATAATTAGTTGAAATATGGGTTTCTTATGAAAATGTCCTGTTTGGGCAAAAATTGAATGAATTTTTATAAATATTAGATGTTGTTGTAAGCTTAATTTTTATATATAATACACCTAATATATATGTATATATATATATTTAATTTTGGTAACAAGAATTTTTGAAATTAAGGATGTTTATTGTTTTTTATAATTATTTTGAATGAAACTAGTAGTTTTGCTTAATTATTGAAATAATTTGTTTTTGATGAAATTAATGAATGAGCCCTATATGTTTTGATTTTTGGATGTTTATAATGATATTTAGAATACTTAGTTTTTATCTCACACTTAAATTTGTTTATTTTCCCTAATTTTGTGTAATTCCGAGCTAAAACCACTATTTTCGTAAAAATAAATAATAGTTAGTTTAGTATAATTAATGGTAGATAATTAAACTTCATATTTTTCTAAGTATATGTAATTTTTGGTGAAATTAATCAGGCTTATATACTATTTATTATGTATTTTCTTAATGTAAGCTTATATATTAGCTTAATATGTAATATCATAATGAGTACTATTAGAATATTTACTAAGTCCATGTTAAATGAACACTTTAGGTTATATTAAGGGTTGTTAGACAAGTTTGGAAAGTATGATTTTTAGGGTTTTTGAAAATATCAATAAATCTTGTTTCTTAATATATATTAATGGTACTCAAAATAATGATCATGACAACATAAAGTTTACTAAAATTGGATAAGAAATGAGTAAGATATGATTAAATGAAGTTTAAAAATACAGAAATGAAAGCTTATAATAGTTTAGGTTCGACCTATACTTGATTTGAAGACTGTGTCATATTTTTATAGGTGTGATAAGTAAGGAAGGACCATATTATAAAGTTTAAGACTTTGCACTATTACTAAGCTCAGGTAAGTGGATATAACCTATGTTTGGAGTAGATATATTGCTATTCATTACACTAAGTGCTGTTTGATGCTATATTGATTGAATATGAATATATCTTGGGTGAATTCATATGCTATTATGATGAATGTTGATGTGGTGATTATGAATGATAGTAACTGTAACTTCATTGAATTGTTATGTTGCTACATTGGGTGATGATTTGTGCTTACAAATGATTGTGCTAACTAAGGAAGTTGAGTGATCGCTAACTCAATCTTTTAGGTGTTCACCTATGTGAACCCTAAGTAAGATACTAAAATTTTGCTAGGGAGAGTTTGAGAAACTAGAATTAGATCACTGGGTTGAATAAAACCGAAAGGCTGGTTGTGTTTAATTGATGTACTTAAGTTGTTATTGTATATCATGGCATGGCATGGCACAAAAACGGACCAACAGGTAAGAAATTTTAAAATGAGGCTTCTAAATGATCATGGGAAAAGCATGGCCTTATGAACTCAGTTTTTTGAAGCATATTGATTGCATTGCTCAAACATTGTGACTATTTTGATAGTCAAATTTGATAGATTAAAGTGTGTGGTCTAATTTGGCAGTATTGCCACTTTGATTTGGTAGACTACAGTATATCGTCTAACTTGGCAAAATTGCCACTTTGATTTGATGAACTACAGTATGTAGTCTAATTTTGAAAAGTTGAGGGTCCTACTCCCAAGCAGCACTTTGTTGCCCTTTTTGAAAATGGTAGACTATAATGTGTAGTCCAATTTGGTAAGGGTCTTACTCCTAGGTAGCTCCTTATTATCTTAGGTTCTTAGATGTTGTGTCCAGATGCCTGGCGACATCGACTAATCGGAAGAAGTTTAGATGGCATAGGATATCAATACTGATCTATGCCACATGCATGAGCATAGTATGTTGCATTGCTAGCAGTAAATGCTTGATTGGGTGAATGCATATGTGAAGTTGAACCTGCAGATTATGATTGAAATGGTTTAGTTTATGATATGAAATATTGTTTATGTTATGTTGTTTGTTATCTACTCTCACTTAGCTTCAATAGCTAAGGGGATAAAATATTTTATTCTTAAGTTAATTGCATTGTAAAGGGCCCAACACTAAGGGGGGATATATATATATATATATATATTGAGAGTATGAGTCGAAGTTAGTGACTTTTGTATGGAGCTTATACTAAGTTAAGGATCCTATTACTGTGAAGATGATAAAGGAAAAAGCTAGTTCATGTTTTGATGTAAATATTATGTTGTACACATGAGTTGTAATAGGGAATCTAGTTGAACTCCGATGTAGCAACCCCTTTATCATGTAAACAATGTTGTGTTTTGATGAATGAACAAGTTGATTTAAGTTTTCAACAAGTATTCTTGTGTGATGGTGCATCTCGTGCTATGCTAGGATGTGACACGAAGCCCGAGGACTTGAGAGTTGAGTAAGGTGTATTTTCCTTTCCTGACCTATACCAAAAGCGTCTAAGATGCTCTTGTCTACTGACCTGCTATCACTTCCTAGTTGAGCTCTCTTGAGCCTATCATTGATCTTTGAATGTTGACATGAAGAGTACTCAGTAGACAGTTGGGGTCACTTATCCATTAGCTTGGCTAACATTTCTCTAAGCTACCCTAATAATGTCCTAGCCGAACCTACACCAGAAGATCTTGTAGGTCATCTTAGCATCAGCTAGCTTAACTACACTACATTGTCTGTTTCTACCAAGAGTTTGCTAGCCATGTATAAGTCTTTTGTGAGTGGAATCTTATAATACCCTAGGAGTCGAGCCCTTAAATTTAGGGCACTGGATTATGTTATCCATTTTATTTTAAACTTCACACTAAAGTTAGAAAAGTTCAACAAAAATCAATTTCTCAAAATAAAATATGTGAAAATATTAATTTAAGAAAAACATCAATTTATCGATAAAGTCAATAAATATTGAAAACGTAAAATTTGAGCCTTTAGGTATAGCAAGATATCAGAGATAAGTTATTTAACTTATAAAAATAATAAATAAAGTTGAATTATATGTAACATACGTGTATTAACATAGAATATGCATTATAGGTATTAAATACATATATATAATAAATTATTATTATTAAAATAAGGAAAATTAATGAAAATAATGCAAAATTAATAAAAAAAATAGAAGGATGAATCATTCAATGATGTGGTAGCCTAAGATCAATTGGAATTGATGAGTCAAAAGGTAAAACACAAGAAATTGACACTCATGCTTTGAAAAATAAAAAAAATGACATATGTATGCCATATGTCTAATTTTTATTAATTCTAATCCATTTGGAAATTATAAATAGAATTTGTACACTTCAAAAACATATTTTAGAAGTCTAAAAATATAAGAAGATTTAAAAAAAAAATTAGAAAAAAAAAACAGAGTACGGATCTAGTTTAGGTTTGTTCAATATGTTGTTGGTGTCCTATTGTAGTGGGAATTAGGATTCAAAGAAAGGACTACCAGAGGAGGTGTTTTGACAAGGTCGGATGGTTGAAGAGTAACTAGAGGCAGCTAGTTTAGGTAAACCAAATTTCTAGTTGAAACTTCATAAATTTTCTAAAAATGGCAAATGATGTTATTTAATTATGAAATTTGGTTTTCTAGAGTTATTTTATGTGTAGATTAACGTAGTAATTTCATTTTAGTGAAATAATTATTGGAAATATAAGCTCCTTAAGAAATAACTCTATTTGTACAAAAATTAGATTAAATTTTAAAAATATTAAATAATGTCCTTTCAAGTTGAAATTTTGTATGTGATATAATTAATATATTTATTTATTTATAGTAATAATAATTTTTGAAAATAATCATGTTTACTATTTATTGTAATCATTTTGGATAAAATTGACAATTTTGCTGAATTAATTAGTTTTTGACAAAATCAAACTATAAGCCCTATGTACTATAATTTTCGGAAGTTCATAATGATGTTTAGAACAATTTATTTTTATCTTATGGTTAAATTCACTTATTTGTTCAATTTTCACTAATTTCGAGCTAAAATCGTTATTTTCGCAAAAATAGATAATAGCTTGTTTAGTGTAATTCATGATCAATAATTAAACGTCCTATTTTTAAGTCTATAGGAATTTTCGTAGAATTAATTGGGCTTGTATACTATTTATTATGTATTTTCATATTTTAAACCTTTACATTAGCCTAATATATAATATAGTAATTAGTTTTAGTAAGATGGTTGTTGAATTTGTAAAATACTAATATTTTGGGTACATAATAGATTCTGTTTGGTTTGGGAAATATGAAATTCTAGGATTTTTAATTTAAATTTAGGGTTCATTTGAGTTAATTACGAAATTACAATAACGTATAATCAAGTCAACGATACGGAAGGGTATTTTTGGACTTTTGAAAAAATTGATTAGTCTTGATTCTTAAGATATCTTAATAGTACTCAAAATAATGGTTGTGATGATAAAAAGTTTATTAAAATTGAATAAGAAATAAATAAGATATGATTGGAATAAGTTTTGGGAAAAACAATAGTAAAAGCTTATAAGAGTTTGGTATCGACTTGTATTTGACTTGGGTTATGTATGCATTATCCTAAGTGTGATAGGTGAGGAAGGACCGCATTATGAAGCTTAAGATTTTATACTACTATTAAGCTCAGGTAGGTAGATATTTCTATTTTTGCATAATTAGACTTATGTTTACTTAACTTGGAGTCATTTGTGTTGTGAGCTATAATAATGTGTGGGAATGAATGAATACATGATTCTATTGAATGTGTATGTCTAATTCCTCATGTATGATTGATTCATCTATGCATATCTCTATTTGGAAAACCTAGAAAATGAACTATTCTTTAGGGTGTTCACTCAAGCCTATGTGAAGGAATGTAATGTAAAGTTATCAAACAAAGCTAAACTTGAGATAATTGAATTGCTTATAATGTAGAACTTGAGATTTGTGATTGGTACTGGGTTATTGTACTATTTACTACATTTATGACATGGTATGAAAGGACCTATAGGACGAGTTTCTGAAACCTTGAACACTATTAAGTCGACTTTTGAGTATATATAACTATATTGCTCAACTTATTGTGGCCACGATGTGTGATCGACTTGTGTTGGATTTTCAAACCATAGTAGGTGGTTTTGTTAAGGGTCTTGCTCTTGGGTAGCTCCCTATTGCCCTAGGTTATTAGACGTAGTATCTAGATACTTGAGTATGTTGACTTACTGGATGAAGAATTAGAAAAGTATAGGATGCCGGTACAGATGCATATTACGTACATGAGCATGGCATGAATTTCCTGCATAAACAGTTATATTGATAACGTAGATTATGAAATTGAATATCTTATGGTATTGATATAGGTGAATGTGTGTTGTGCTTGTTCAATGTTTTTTTTTTCATCCACTCTCACTTAGTTTACAGAGAGCTAAGGGCATACTTGTATATCCTCAGGTTATGAAGAGAATTGACTAGGCAATATCAGCTAGGGCAAAAAGTCTTTTGAGAGTATATTAGACAGAGTTAGTGGCTTTTCAAGAAGTCTTATTGTATCTTGATCTTAGCTTCATGAAGGATTAGTACATATAAAAAAAAAGTGTTGTATTTTAGGTTTGGTAAAGTCAAACGGATGTAATCTTTTATATAAACCAGTGTAAGGCTAAACTCCATTGTAGTATTCTTTTGTTATAAATAGAACTTTTGTTGAATATAAATAAGTATTCTTATGCGATGGTACATCTTGTGCTATGTTAGGATGTGACAAACCTATTGCACGAATTATTTATTTTTCCTAACTTGTCTTTGATACCCTTTTATAGCCCTTATACTTTACACATTTTGGACATTACCCTTTTTGTCTTTTTCATATTTAGTAGGTTTCCTTAGATTTATGGTATAAATACCCTTATAGTCTATACTCGTAAGATGATCATCTTGACATTATTAAATATAATAAGTTTTCTCTTTGTAGGCATTTTCTTGCTTGCTTACTTACTCTCATCTTAACCCTCAAGCAAAGCTACGTAGCAAATACCTTCTTTAAACTACTCATATATCATATCGAGCTAGTTAGAAAGTCCTTAATGTTTCCTTAGTGTATCATATCCTTAGAGCTAATTTTAGGTTTGCTTATTTTCATATGTTCCATCTTCATTTCAAGCTTTTTGTTAGCTTGGACCCATTCCATAGATATAGCCATCCTCGTTTTCCCTTAATGCGGTGTATCACATATTGTACTTTAAATGATGGACATCGAAAAAAAGAGAAGAACATGTGTTTGTTTATTTGTTTATGTGTTTCCTCATTATCATGTTGTGATGTTGGTGTTTGTGTAACTTATGACCGATTCCATAAGTTTGCTAGGATGTTTGTTTCTTTCCAATTGGTGTAATCTATTAATTTCTGTATGTACATGATGTAATTAACTTCTAAAGGGTTATAGCCAATGGACTAACCTAGTTCATTTCCATTATTGGAATTAATGAAGTATGTGCTTGTTGTTCAATGTTGTTCTATTTTGTATTTTGCTTTGTTTTCTTACAACACTTGATGAAAAAGTGTAATATAATGGTAAACGAAGATATGATCTTCTATAGATCTCTCTAACAAGAAAATGCCTTGAAAGTCTCTAAGCCTTAATAAAAGGCCATGAACAAACTATAAAGTACTAAATTCCTAAGTTTTATATTTGATGGACAATGGGAAAACGATATCCTTAGATCTATAAGTCCTAAGAAAGGATGATGAGACCTAAAAGTCTGAAGCTCTTTCAATAGTGACAAGCCTAATAGCTATAAATCGTTTTAAGGATGATGAACTAGTATGTATATCCTATTCTATAGTTGGCAATGAGAATGATGTTCTAATTCTAATAAATAAATAAAAAGCTGTTATGAATTTCCTCACACTAAGTCTACTAAATGGACAACAAGTTATGTATAGATCTTAAGGTATTAACTAGTGATGGGCCTAAAGTCTTATATTTGTTGGGATAGGCAAATAGCTAGGTAAAAACCTTAAGCACTAATGTACTTAACTAAATTATCTATCATTGCTACGAGGCTTTTAAACCAGCTACATAGGAATCTTATCAAGGGCTTTCAAGCTATTGGAACATAATAATTTTACTCAAAGTCCTACAATAAATGTGAGTATAGTTCAATGAAAGAAGTTAACGAATAACCACATCGGTATTTAGTAGTAGAAAAACAAGTTTCAAGGTTAAGAGAAAATGACAAAAAAGGTCTGTCAAAGACATAGTTAGATGGCCTTGAGGTTAGCATATCAACCTAAAAACAGACCAAATATCAAATGGAACAAAAAAAAGTAAGTCTCACTTCTCTAAAACTTAGGCAATTGAGGTATCTTAGACATCAGGGTCTTTAGTAAAGTTAGGTTAAGGATTGATTGTAGGATCAGGTGTAAGCATTTTGAAAACCTTAGGAGCCTTATTTAGTTTATATACGTTGGTGGAATTAGCTATGGGGGTGCCTACATCATCACTTGGTTGTTCCTCTATTTCAGCCTCACCAATGTCAGCCTCTTCAATGAAGGTCTCATTCTCTTGCACTTGTTTGGTGAATTCAAGTAGCTGAGATCATAGTCAGGATGATGGATTAAGATCTCCCCCCTATGCTAGATTTATTCCATCCAGCACTTTTCAATGCATTAGGCCCTTATACTCCTCACTATCCTAGATGTCCATGTAGGCACTATTGGAGGCCTTTTGGTAAATGAAGCTTTATTCCTTCTCAACCTTTGTTATCTTTATCTTTAACTCCTTATAAGAGCTTTGCAAGTGAATGACCTCCTCACTATGTTTTTTCTTGAGAGATTTGACCTTGTTTTGTATCCCTTAGTGGTCGGTCAAATGTTGAGAACACTTCTTCTGCTCTTTTGCCAAGGCTTCTTCCTTCCCCTCTTGAGCTTTAGCATCTTTCTCAACCTTCTCCTTCTAGGCTTTAAGCTATCTAATAGGAATTAAGGACTGATCATAAGATCTCGAGTCTGATGACATACTTCCTTTGTTCATCGACCTATCTAAATGGACCTAACCCTATAAAAAGGGAATTTCCTCTAAGCTGACTTGGTATATCTTTTGAACTTCGCTAATCTGTTCATTATTATATAAGTAGAAGAAGAAGAACCTATTGACGCTACCAAGTTCAACTAGAGTTGGTCACTAAACTTGTCTATAGCAGAGTTAACAAGTATCTGAGCTTAAGTTGACCTATTGCTAAGCTAACCTGATGTACCCGAGATACAAAGTCCTTACTTCCAAAGCAAGTGCTTTCTTAACTCCAGACCTGTCGAGATGCCTGCCTAAAGTTAACTCTCAACCAACTTGGCTCTATTGGTATCTTACATTTATTTTAACCATTCAATTGAGAGGTAGATATGTGTCCCATCCTTAACATCTGTACTGTCCTTTAGGAAAGATATTCCTTTCCATTTGTTTACTAATTTTCCTTTGTATATTGTTTACTTTACCTTTTCTAGCCATAATCGTTTTAGTAATTTTTAGTAAGTTAGGACTTTCCTTAATTGGGTCATATAAATATCTATATTTTGTATTAGCTGCATTATCAAGAATACCTGAATACAAAACTTTTCGTTTGAGCTAAGTGTTTTCTACTTACTTTCTTTACTCTTAACTAAGCCATTTGAGTGTGGACTACTGGCAAGTGACCTTTACTTACACTTGTGTATAATATTAAGTGTAGCTTAAGCTTATGTGAAGCATTGGTGCTCAAACTTTGACTTCCATTCATTCTTTGAGCCATCTTCGAATTTAAACCCACCCCCCTAGTTCGTATGATACCTTCGATTGTGTGTTCACCCACAATCATTGCCCATATCATCCTGGTATTAAAGCTTGGTTACGTTCAAGTAAGTTTTTGGTGCATTGTGCTCTTCAGTGTTTTATTATATTATGTCATATGTAGTTAATAGTTTAAGACTTGAGAGTATTGAAGAAGTTGTGAGTTGTAGTGAGTGCTGAAGTAGTTTTTTGGTTTGTGGAAGTCAATACTCTATTTTTCCCTATTTCAAAACCCATAAAACAAAGTGTATGGTTTTATTTTTTTGGTTTCCAACCATGTTAGTTATTATTGGTGTTGTTTTACTAGTAGTTGGAGTGCAATATATTGAGTTAACTATTCGAAGAAGAGTTTTAAAGTATGATTTAGCTGTTTAGTTAGAAGAGTTAGTCTATTGAAAGTATTAGATAATGTCAAACTCTAGTGTTGAAGGAACTATTAGAAACCAAGAGAGTGGTGATTGTAATGGGCTTGGACAATACGAAAGTTTTATACCCTAATTTTCAAATGAGAGACTAGATAGGCTTGCCAACTTCGTGACTAACTTGGTGACTACTATAAATAAAGAGAGGCAATGAGCTAGATATGGCATGAATACAGGTTGAGTGAACAAACTACTCAAAAGGGGTTATAGTCAACTTGAAGCAGCTAATTTTCTAGTTTGACCACCCTGAGCTGGAGGAGTAGGTAGAATAGCTTAATGAAAGGCTTGCGTTAGAGGAAATAGAAGAAGAGGATGAGGAGTTAGATGATGAAGAAGAGGAGTACTACGAGTCTAAAGAAAGAAATGTACGAGCTCCCAAGGTAGTGGTGATGTTAAGAACTACCTAAATTATGTTGATAAGATAGAGAAATAGTTTGAGTGTCATGATGTTCCTGAGAATGCTAAAGTGAGACTTACTGCCTTAGAATTCATAGGATATGTTATCCTATGGTGGAAGAATTTGCAAGCTACATGACAAAGAGAAGGAGAGAGAGAGAAGTTAGAGATTAAGATGAGGCGAAGAGATTAATGAGAAGGATATTCATTCCAAGCTGTTATTTACAAGATGTATTTAAAATATTACAAGAGATAAGATAAGGAGGATCAAGTGTTGATGCATATGTGAAGGAGTTCTAAATGTTAATGATTCGTTGAAATGTTGTGGAGAAGAAGATAGGACTATCTTCAGATTTATTAGTGGATTAAAGTATGAGATAGGGGATGTCTTAGAAACCAGAGATATTGGATCCTTAGATGAGGCAATCTAAGCTACTCAAACGATGGAGAGATGATGAATGAGTAGATTTTAAGCTCCTATTAGTTGGTCTATCTTTAGCCTACCTGTTCCAAGTAAATTTATGCAATTGGAACCAAGCATAACTAGTGATGTCTAACCTTTTTCAACTACCTGAGTAGTAGAGAAAGAAGTTTTGAGGAATTTTGAGAAAAGGCTAAGTTTTGGTTGGAAGATGAGTAAGGTTAAGTACTTTAAGTGTTAAGGGTTTGGACACATGGTAGCTTGGTGCCTGAATAGAATGACAATGGTGATTAAGGGACAAGTGCTTACCATAGAAGTTGATAGTACTGATGAAGAGGTTAAAGAACTGAAGGGATCCAAGTAAGCTGACTAGTTCGAGAAGGAGGGGGAGGTTATTTATAGTGAAGAGGGAAACTTTATGCATGCAACTATGGTACTAAGGCGAGTGATGAGTGCTAGCCCAACACTTGATGACAAATACTGTGAGAACTTGTTCCACATTAGATGCAAGGTTAATGGGATGCTATGTGATCTTATTGTTGATAGTGGTAGTTGCATTAATGTGGCATTTACCTTTATGGTCCAATGATAAGGGAGCCTTATAGGTGACTAAGTAAGTTACAGTGCTGATATGCATTGGAAGGTTTTAAGACAAAGTTCTTTGTGATACGTTTCCTATGAGCACTTAACATATTCTATCGGGATAACCATGGATCTTTGACCAACATGTGATGTATGATGGAAAAAGAAATACTTCTTGTGAACATGAGGGAAGGAAGGTGAGATTGAATCCCATGTTTACCAAACAAGTCAAGACTTTACAAACTCATCTTAGCCAAGCCCTAAAGAAGGAAACCTTAGTAATGACACGTATCGAGCTATCAAGAGAGGCTCTTTGTTCAATTCTTTAGAAGTCATTGGGTTGTTTTCCTTGTTAGAGAATCTCCTCCCTTCTTCCACTCTGTCCTAAAGAGTAACTAAGACCAATTTAGTTACATTTTCATGTTCCAATTGAACATTTTCCATTATTGATTATTCTCAAAGGAGAAGATTATTCTTTTTACCAAACATCTACGGATCCAATCACGATCTTATAATAAGAACAAGCGATCTTTCTCGACCGATCCCCTTGCCCCTTATTCTTTAAGAATTAGAAAGATCCTTTTCAAGTTTGAATTTGTTCATTTGAAATCTGGGTTTTTCTACTTCATTTTTAAGCTTGAAGAGTCGACCTTTCTATTGTTTAGAAGGTTGCTTGAATTGATGAATCTAAACGTCGAATAACCTATTGAGGTAAAAACTTGTTCAAAGAGTTTGCCGACTTGTCCTCTAATAAATTACAAGAAGGTTTGCCTTCGATCAGAGGGATCAAGAATGTGATAGATTTGCAACTAAGAGCCACATTTCCATATAAGCCATCATACAGGTTAAACCCTAAATAGGCTATTGAACTCCAAATACAAGTGGACAAGCTAATGAATGAGGATATGCGAGAGAGTCCTTTAGCTCATGCATTGTCCTATCATTGTTGGTGACAAAGAAAGATGGCACAAGGAGTATGAGTGTGGATAGTCGAGCCATCAACCATATTACTATCAAGTATAGGTATCCCATACCTTGACCTGATGACATGCTTAATGAGCTAAATGGAGTAAGGATCTTCTCTAAGGTCAACCTCAAATCTAGGTACCATCATATCAAAATACGAGAAGGAGATGAATGGAAAACCGCTTTCAAGACTCGCCATGGACTATATGAGTGGCTAATTATGCCATTCAGATTGTCAAATATGTTAAGCACATTCATGAGGTTATTGAACCATGTACTCAAAGAACTAATTGGAAAGTTTATTGTTGGTTGCTTTAATGACATTCTTGTTTATAGCCTTGACTTGGAAATATATTACGATCACCTCTAAGCTATCTTTGACAAGATGCGAGCCGAAAAACTATATGTTAACATGAAGAAATGTGATTTCTACCAACCAGAAGTAGTATTCTTAGGATTTGTTGTGAGTAGAGGTAGCACATAAGTTGATGAAGAGAAGGTGAAGGTGATTACTAAATGGCTTACATCCTTTTATCGCCATTTCATAAGGAATTTTAGTACTACTATAACCCCACTTGCTGAGTTATTGAAGAAAAACATTGAATTCAAATAGGGTGAGAAGGAATAATAGATTTTTGAGGAAGTGAAAAGGAAATTAACTACATCCCCTGTTCTAGCTCTTTTGAGCTTTGGCAAAGTGTTCAAAGTAGAGTGTGATGCATCTGGATTGTGCATATATGCTATGCTAATGTAAGAAAGCTAACCTATTGCTTACTTTAGTGAAAAGCTTTGAAGAGTAGCACTCAACTATTCAGTGTATGATAAGGAGTTTTACTCCTTAGTTCAAGCACTAATTATATGGTAGCACTACCTATTGCTTAGAGAATTTGTGATTTATACCAATCATGAATCGCTGAGATATCTGAAGAGCTAACCCAAATTGCCTAAGAGACAAGTTAAATGCATTGAATTCATGGAGGGATTTTCTTAATTTGTTAAGTACAAAATTGGGAAGAATAATGTAATGGCCAATGCCTTTTCACAACAACATACCCTTCTAATTAAACTCCAGACAAGGCTTTTAAGGTTCTCAGTTATCAAGAGTTTATATGCTGAGGATCCCTACTTTGGTCCAATCTATGCTTGATGCATGGATGGCCCGAACTACTGATGATTATCATAAGGAAGACAGATACTTGTTTAGGAAAGAAAAGTTGTGTATGTTGACCTATTCCATAAAAGAGTTACTAGTGTATAAGATGCATAGTAGAGGATTATCTGGCAAGAGCGTCTCTCGAGGACTAACAATCCTAAACTAGGATCGACCTAAAACCTGATTATGCCTCACTAAGCTAACTAACCTATGCGGGAGTATCTCTCGGGGACTAATCACCCTAAACTGGGATTGATCTAAAGGACTTAGTCGTACCTTAGTAGGTTCACTAACCTAAGTGGGAGCATCACTTAGGGACTAGCAACCCTAAACTAGGATTGATCTAAAACCTAGTCGTACCTCTTTAGGCTCACTAACTTAGATAGGAGCATCCCTCGAGGACTAGCAACCTTAATCTGGGATAGATCAAAAGGACCTGGACAGTAACCCTAATCTAGGATCAATTTAAAGGACTTGGTTGTACCTCATTAAGCTTACTAATTTAGGCGGGAGCGTATCTCGAGGACTAGCAATCCTAAGTTAGGATCGATCTAAAGGATTTGCTTGTACCTCACTAGGCTCACTAACCTAGGTGGGAGTGTCTCTTGAAGACTAGCAACCTTAAACTAGGATTGATCTAAAGGACCTAGTTATGCCTCACTAAGCTCATTAACCTAGGTAGGAACATCTATTGGGCACTAACAACCGTAAATTAGGATCGATTCAAAGGACCTAGTCGTACCTTACTAGGTATACTAACTTAGGTAGGGGCGTCTCTTGAGGACTAGAAATCCTAAATTGAGATTGTTCTAAAACTTGGTCATACCTCATTAGGCTCACTAACCTAGGCAGGAGCATCTTTTGAGGACTAGCAATCTTAAATTGGGATCGATCTAAAACCTAGTTGTATAACACTAAGCTTAGTAACCTAAGCAGGAGTATTTCTTGAAGACTAGCAACCTTAATTTAGGATCGATCTAAAGGATCTGGTTGTACCTTACTAAACTCACTAGCCTAGGTGGGATTGTCTCTCGAGGCTAAGTAACCTTAATCTGGAATCGATCTAAAGGACCTGGTCATACCTTACTAAGCTTACTAACCTAAGAGGGAGTGTCTCTCAGGGACTAATAACCCTAAATTGGGATCGATCTAAAAGACTTAGTCGTGCTTCACTAGGCTTACTAACCTAGGCCGGAGCATCTCTTGGGTACTAGCAACTATAAATTAGGATCAATCTAAAGGACCTAGTTATACCCTACTAGGCTCACTAACCTAGGTGAGAGTGTCTCTCATGGACCGGTAACCCTAAAATGGGATCGATCTAAAACCTGATCGTGTTTCACTAGGCTCGTTAACATAAGTAGGAGCATCTTTTATGGACTACCAACTTTAAACTGGGTTCGATTTAAAACCTGGTCGTGCTTTGTTTTGCTCACTAATCTAGGTAGGAGTGTTTCTTGAGGACTAGTAACCCTAAACTTGGTCTTAATGTTGTGCCCTATGGGCTTACCAAAAGGAATTGATGAAAAGAAGTGCCTATGGGCTTACTAAGAGAAACTTAGTGAAGGGAAGTGCCCTATGGGCTAGCTTGAGAGAAATTAGTGAATGCCATATGGACTTGCTAAAAGAACTTAGAAAATAGACTGAGTTAAGTTCATGTCTTCTAGGTCTGGCTAAACACTTAAATGTAGAAGGTGTGTATCCTATGCGCTGGCTTGAAGAGACTAATGAAGAGAAGTGCCCTTCAAGCTTGCTAAGAGAAACTTTGTGAACAGAGTGGCCTGATGGGCTCGTTTAAAGAAATCAAGTGTGCTATAGACTTATTACAAGATCTTTGAAAAAAAGAAGTGCCCTATGGGCTTGTTAAAAGAACTTAGTGACCTGAAGGGCCTTATGGGAACGCTAAAGGTAATTGAGGAACAAAAGTGCCTTATGAGTTTGCTAAAGACTTTGAAGAGAGTTGAATGGATAGAAGGCAGGATAGCCCATTTGAGAGCTGGTTAGGATAAAAACTTGTCCGAAACACTAGCCAATTTTAGGAAAATCTTTATAGATAAATCCTTTGGTGAAGACCATTTACTTAAAAAAAAAAAGACATTGGAATAGATTGAAAACTTTGCCACTTGGGTTGACATAGATTTGAAATAAAGATACTTTCTCTCTCTTTTTCTCTTTTTTTTTTCTTCTTTTTATTACCCCTTTTTTTTCTTTTTTTTTCTCTTTCTTTTTCTTTTTTTAGTTTGCTCAAAGGTAAAAAATTCTTCCTTAATAATCACATGGGGCCTCTTATGTTCCTCCTAACTTGGATTCTAAGTTACTTGGTGGAGCCTTGTGATTTCAAACATCATTCCTTTTTTATAGAAAAGGTGACTCATGACTAGTTTAGTTGAAGAGAACCTCCTTACAAACTCTCGGCCTAAATTACACTCTTGACTACAGTCCTAAAATTATAGTTCATTTCGCATGTGATACGCCTTGATCAATCTATCAGGTCTTTTTTGATTTAACATTATAAATTTAGGCTTTTAGTAGAAGGGTTTTAAAAGGAACTAACAAAGAAGCCTATTTTGAAATAAATATTTTATTAACTTTGGTTGTATAAGTCAAGAACCTTAGGAAAAATTAGAAATATGCTTGCCCCAGTTTCAAAAACCAACTTTTATTAAGGATAGATTACCTTTTAAGATAGGAAGAGCTTTTATTGTGTAAGGGTAGTATTGTAGGTGGGAAGGCTTGGTGTGGTTCAACATAAAAGAAGCTTCAGAGTGGATATAGAGCTTTTGGATTTCTAAGCTCGGACTGTAATTTAGAGCTTTGCGCCTTTAGGGCTATTTAGGCTTTGACTTTTGATTCGATTTGGTTGCCCTTGTTGGGATATGATATATCTCTTAGGGCTTTTGACTTTATACTTAAGGCTAATTTTCTAGCCACTTTTCTTCATCTTTTTCTTTTCTTTTTTGTTATTATTATTTTGCCCAACCATTCTCATGATGTTCTTTCTTTTCTTTTAGCCCCAAGAATGTTTGTCTCTATTGCTAAGTTTTTACCTTTTAAGCGATTTAGGGTCCTAAATGTATGAGCTCAAGTGAGGTAAGTATAAACTTGAGGTGTTTAAAAGGATATGGCTCTTCTTCATTTCAAAAGAAAAATAACTCATCAAAAATAAAAGTTGTCATTGAAGTAAGCATAAACCAATTTTAAGATTCTCTCCTCATCAATGATCCTAAACTTTGAATTGCCTCATTGTGGGGTAGTTCTCGATAGGGTTTAAATTTGAAAATTCTTCAAATGGGTCCAACGAGGTGAATAGGAGATGATCGTGTTTAGGATTTGAAAGTAAATGCCTAATTTCATTTTAATCTGCATATCACATTCAAAGTGGACCTCCTTTAAGGAATGAGTCCAAAATATCTTCACCTTTATGTTGCTTAACTCTCAAAGTGTTTCAGGTTAGCGTGTAGAAAATAGTTTGCTTTTTTTTTATTCTAAACCTTTTAAAAGTGAGTTACCGATTCCTTAAGGAGGAATTTATTTTCCTCAATAACATTATAATCATTCAATTGAAAAGGCAATTGTACTATTCCAACTGTTACAGACTTTATTGAAAACAACTTTCTTTGCCCCTATCTTAGCAAGCATCCAATTACTTGAAACAACTCGTGAGCTTATTAGAAGGCATTAGTAAGCTCAAAAGAAATGGAGCTCTAGGCGACTCAGTTGGACTATCCCTATGACTTGAAGAAGGACCACCTTGTTATAGCTCTAGCTGAATGACTTTTACATCAATCAGGTTTTGAATCTTGTTCTTCAATCTCCAGAATTTTTCAATGGAGTACTCTTTTTAACACATATGATAGTTGCATCATGCTTCCAGGTCAAACATATGTGGTTTGTAATTCGGATTAGGGGCTTCACAAGTTATAATCCTTTCTACTTTCAAATGATGAAAGATTTGGGTAATTGAAATCTTTAATCGGGTGAGTTATCTCCTTTGAGTCCCTTGGGCTTGTTTTTTTCTCATTCTTCCTTAGCTTTTTTCTTATTAGGCCTCCTTCATCATTTGGGCTTACTAACATTTGATCATCATTGCACGTCGAGTGTTGAAATCTTCTAAGTGTGGGGTTCATTGCCATTTCTAGATTTGTAATGCTCTTTTGTAGCATGGCTAACTCTTCTTCTAGATTCAAGTGTCTCCTTTCCAAGCTTAATTCTTTAGATATTTGGAGAGTGGTGATCATTAGGAACAAGACTTACCATTATTAGGCCATCTGATGCATCATCCATTCTAGGGAGGCTAGTCTGTCATCAGCCATATGAACTTAATTGGAAGAATTTCTTTACTACTAGTTAGCAACTTTTCTTTTTCTTATTATTTTTTTAAAGAGAGAGAGAGAGAGAAAGATAAAGCTTTATTTTATAGAAACTAAATAAAGATGATGATTTTTTTTTTCGCTTTTTAATTGCATTTCCTTGAGTGAGAGTGAATGGTTAGATAAATTCTACTGAAGGATGTCTACAAAGAAGGAAAGAATGAAGAATTATAGAATATAGAGAAAAATTTTACTTTGGAAAGATTAGAGTATAAGGAACAAAACAAAAGGAAACCTAACAATTATTCTTAACGAAACTTTAAATTTATTCAAAGCCTAAGAACTCCATCTAAAGTTTCTAATCTAACTCTCGTAGTTGGGCTATAATCTTGTCCAGCATTTCTAAAGCCCAATTCATGGTTCTCTTACTTTTTTCATCTTGAGCTACTAAGGGCCTATTAAAGGTGTTCATACGCCTAGGCTTCTACTTCTAGTAAGTAGCTTTAGCTTATAGCAGCTGCTCATGGATTCCTAGGGCATTAGGTAGTCTTTGATTATTCTCTTGTTGGTTACCCACCATTCTTAGGTTTACATATTCCATGGACAAGAATTAATCATCAATGAAGCAAAAGAAAGTACATGGAAATATGTAGGTATTGGGATTGTTTGGGTTAACACTTTACTCCCTTAAGTTGCAACCTTACTGTTATTTTCAAAAACTCGATTGCATTAAAACTCTTGAGTGATTAGTAGGTGTAAACCCTACTTTTAGTGGGCCTAAGATTTGATTAAGAGTATCTTCTGAACATTCCCAAAGATCAACTAAACCAAAAACTTAAGTTTATATTTAGAAACGAATTAAGTTTTTACAATTCAAAAGCCAATTGTCGATAAAACCCAAGCTTGAAGAACTGCAAACTCTAAAGTTACTTAAAACTCTAAACCTTAAAAACATTAAGGAATTTTAAACCTAAGTAATTAATCAATAATTTAATTTGAATAATTTCATTCAACTTTAGAAAATTTCACAATTTTATAAAAATCAAATCATAAATTACAAAACAATGTGAGATGAAAACCTAAAACCAATTTCCTATAAGACTATGCCCTTATCTTCATGTATAAGCCTTACACATAAATAAGTAGACCAACCAAACACCTTAGATAACTTATCAATTGAGAGTTGGAATCGTTTATTAATTGATAACTTATCAAAATCTAGTAATAAGACAATTTTCTTATCACCTCTTCACTTATACTACATATGGACAATTTTTCACAAGATTTCATAAGCTTAACTTTAATAAATGGACAAGACCACTCCATGGCCTAAAAAGACTTTAACTGGCAGATCTAAACAAGGAAGAAAGGGGGGTCGCACACTTGTCATTCACCCATCAATCACTTCTTCTTACACATCACTATTTACCCTTTAATGCTTACATCATCAATAGTTGCAATTGTTGACTTTTGTGTAAGTTACAAGACAACACTTTCAAGACATTTTGTTACGAACTGAGGACGGCCTAGTCGTGGCAGACGCCGTATACTGTATGAAGAACCCTTGATTGGTTACCCTTCCAATCAAAAACTCTTCACACATTATACAAGACTCTATAACTACTAGTTCTAAAGTACATCCAGATTCACATGATATCATCACACAACATATTTATATAAAAGTTAAGCTATAAAGCTTACATTATACAGTATTTAAGTATGTCTAAGTTCATAATAATAAGGTAAACATAAGTACATGAGTAAGAGTCTACATAAACTATTTTTCTCTCATTACACAGGACACCTCGCTCTTGCCCAAGTCCCCAGGCTAGTGGCATCCCTCGTCCTGTCTCTACAAATAGGCTATCCTGCAACAAAAGTCTAAAGGAATGTAAGCCTAAGCTTAGTGAGCAAAACCCTCAGCCATACAACAAGCAAGTTATAAGTACATTATAGTCACACATATGAATGAATGATCAAACAGAATGCCAAACAATACGCATACTTAACTAGTTCATATACGTAACTCAGATTTAATGCCCTCTGAAGTCAGGGTTGGAGTTTACACGGCACCAATCAAATCTGGGTATTACACTAGAACTTACTTTACTACGGAACTCCATGTTCCGTACTTATATCAAATAATTCCTTTATTTTTAGAAAAACACAAGTTATAGTATAATTGTGAGTAGGCCCCCACAGTCCACACTCACCCCTAAACGGAGGCCTCTAGACTCGACCCTTAGCCAAGCGGTTGGCGCCTCCAACGCCTAGTGTTCCCACGGGCCAGGGTAAAGTCATTTTGTATGAGTGTACCGTACATAACTAAATAAATCAATAATGTCAACCCCCGAATGGCCTCTCTTTACCTTCGTGTGATGTGACGGCCGGAATAGTATCCATGTTATGCATGTTCCAGTTTCGTTTTATAGGCCAAGTATAATTTAGTTCAAATTATGCTGTGACCATCGAATAATACACATAATCATATTCTATACTACCATGTAACAAAGAAGATATTCTCTGCATTTGAGGTAAATTCACAACTCAACATACAATTACATACACAAACATTTCCCGAACCCCACACAGTAGTTAATTAACAATAATATTTAAGTCCACTATCTACAATCACAATCAAGCATGGAATCATAGGGTAAATACTCACTTGGCCATATTGGTTTGCCCTAATCGTAGTAATCAATCGGGAGGTCCTCGCTCTCCTCAGGGTCACTTGATCATTATGTGATAACAATGCTAATAAGTATTTGAATTAACTACTGATTCTAAACATCTAATTACCTAGTTCTACTTAAATCACTATCAACTTTTACCCGGTAAGACTTTAATTTCAATCGTATGTAACTTTTTCGTTTTTTATTTTTTATATTTCTGAATTTATAATCGTTTTTCATCGTTTCCGAACATATATTCACATGGTAATATCTGTTTTGGATATTAAGACCTTTATTTTACGTTATGAGCTAAATTTATAGAAATTTTTAGTTATGATCACCTAAGTACTTTTATTACTTATGTTTATATCTTTTATTCCTTAAATTCTTATAATGAAAGGATTTCACTTTGCTATTACTAATTTATGTACTGAATTAGGTATAATCTAATTTAGAAAAGGTATTAAGATTTACTAATTTAGTTACCTAATTACCTACACTTTTCTTAGTTTTCTTATTTTCTAAACTCATGCTTATGTCATCGCTTACATCATCGCTTACATCATCACTTACGTCATCACTTGCTTATGTCATGGCTTATGTCATCATGTGCTTATGTCATCACTTACCTCATCATATGTTTACATAAGCCTTTCCTCATGCTTATGTCATATGCATATGTATTATGTACATGTTATCTCTTTCTCTTATACTTATGTACATATACTTTATACATACTTATACTCATACCTATACTTAGGCTTATACCGTATTTATAGGTGTATACATACCCGCATACCTATACGGTTGGATACGTATTTTATACTAAAATTCGTATGCCTAAGTTTTTCCTTAAGAAAAGCTTTCCAATTCCATATTTTTGTGTTCTTATATATATATTTAGTATAGTATAGGTATGTATAGTTAGATTTGATCTTAAATTAGGTTATGTATATGATAAATACTCATATACAAAGGTTCATATACTTATACTCTTTTGGTATTTCCTTATGTATACATACATAGAAGCATATCCTCATGTCTTTCTTTCTTCTTTTTCAAAAGTTCAAGCTTCTACACTTAAAGATGGAAACTTTGTTTCCTCTTCTTCAAGACAATACTAACTACATAACTACTTATCTAATCTACCTAATTAACTAACTAATGAATAATAGAAAGTAAGATAAAGCAACTTAAAGACATACCTTTAATGATGTTGAAATTATGGAGACAAAAGTGAAGAAATGAAAGGGAAAGAAGAGAAGGAAGTTCACGACATGAAAAGGAGGTTTTGTTTTGTTTCTTTTGTTGGTTTCTTTTAATGGAAGACATTATGTGGTGGGGTTTAGAAGGACAATTGTGGACGGCAACAATAGAAAAAAAGAGAGAAAGAAAAATCAAAAAGAAAAGAAAAGAAAGACATCATTAAGTAAGAGATATTTTCCTTATCTCTTAACTTTTGTTGACTTTTCAAAATGTTGACTTTAGTCAACATGTGTTGACTTGGTCAACATTTGAACTTTGGTCAACATGTATTATCTTAGTCAACATTCCTTAAGTATGTGTAATTTTGTGCACATAATGTAGTAATTAAGGGAAATTAGGAGAGAAATGAAGGAAATGAGAAGAAATGAGGTATATGATGCATTGATGTGTAAATATGGTTGATGAGATCTTACTTTAGGTCTTTAGAGTCCATATATCTCATTTGATAAACTATTTTGGGTAACAAGTGCAAAAAGTGCTAATTTGAGTCTTAAAGTTCACTATATGTAACCTAATCTTCAACCATAACCCTAACCCTAAGTAAGACGATCTTAATCATATATTTAAGGAATAAATATAATCTATGACCCATTATCTCAGTTCCTAATGGATTACTTGAGAATTTGAATCATATAAGTAAGAATGAGGGTTATCTCTAACCTTTTACTAACGATTTAGCAAAACATAAGCATTATATTTTCAATTAGGGTTTTAGGGTATATCATGTTGGATTGGTGTACATATGTCTTTAATGGAATCATTTTTAAGGTTTTTATCACTTTGAAATGAAATCTTTAGCTTTTAGAAACATTTAGGGTAGAAAAATTCTTTACGTGATTAATTAATTCTTTTAGGGCTTTCACTTTAATTAGCCTTGTCGACTCCTAAATTGTCTAATATAGTTGAGTCTATTTCAAAAACTAGATCGAAACTTTTAGGGGTTTACACATTTAAACCCTCATTCTCTCTCCATTCCAACCGGCTACTCTCTCCATCATTTCTCTCACTTTCAATTTCACTTTCACTTCTTCTTTCTCTCCTTTGAAACAAACATAAAAAGGAGAAACAACCTTACCCCACAAAATCAACTTTTCTTCCATTTTTGAAGCTTCACTCACGGCAACTTTTTCTTTTTTTCTTGTGTCATTTTATTTCACCATCTAAGATCTTTTAATACCATTAGAACCTTCCATAAACCCCATTCCAAAAGACCAAAAGATTCAGGTTCCAAAAGGTAGCAAAAAGAAAGAGGCAAAGTTAAGAGCTTAAGTGGAACCTTAGTGCACAACCACCAAACTTTGCTTTAAGGACAAGTACGTGTTTCTTGTGATATGTGGATTAGTATTTATGCTAGCAGACTTTGATTTCTTAAAGATATGAGTAAGGTTTAAGTTGCTATAACACCAAAAATCATTTTAAGAAACAAACCATGAAACCCTTATATGAAGTTGAAACATGAACATGTAAAGTCAGTGTTTTGTAAAGACATTTGTTTAATGCTTTGAATGGAAGATTTTAAGCTAAGAAAATCTTGAAATAAGAACTTTAATGGAGGATGAGCATGCTGGATGTGAGGGTTCCATAGTCATTTGGATGTTGATTTTGTTTCCATTAAGTTAAACATGCTCAAATCTAGACTTAAGTTAAGGAAAAATCCATCACATGAGGTTTTATGAAGAAACCAATTTTGTATGACATGAGCTATGATATGGGAGTTGTATTAAATATAAGATCTTCTATTTCTTTGTGTGGAACATAAGTTAAAGAATCATCTTATGGAAGAAAACTTAAGTTAAGATTTGGACACAAATAGTCTAAGTACATAATCTACCACCTAAACCTAAGGAAATGATGAAACAAGTTGAAAAACCAAGTAAGGACCCCTTGGAACCATCATGAACAGATCTGGAACATGGGAGAAAGAAGCCTAAAAATATGATAAAAGTGAATGAACAAAGTTAAAAGATTAACCAAAGTAAGTATGGTAAGCATACAAAGCCTAAAACTCAAAACCGAGCCTAAAACTCTCAAAACAAGCCTAGAACTCTAAGTTGGGCCTTCAATGAAATTTTGCCCAGCACCTTGAAGTACCAAGAGAGGTTATTTTGAAGCCCATAAGAAATCCACCTAAGGCCCCATAAGCCCACCAAAGTCACTAACTTTAGTTTGGACAAAAAACAAGCCCATTTGACAACTTAAGCCCACTAAAGGGCCCAAGAAGTGGTTGTTAGCCTTATGAATATAAATCGAAGTTATAAATCTGATCTCAAGGAGTATTTTGAGACCAAGCCCAAAGAATTTCTTAAGTTATTAAAAAGCCCATTTACCAAACAAGGCCCAAAAACACTCCATTTCGAAAATCTAACCTTACCATGTTAAAGTACACTCGAAAACGATGAAGATTGACTATAAGATCATAAAAATTGGATTTAAAATGAAAAAGTTATACGCGATTGAACTTTAGGTAAAAATCGGGAAAAATTATGAAAACTAGTCAAGAATATAACTTAAGGAAAATTTACTTAGTTTCTTAAGTTTGTTTTAATTCCTTATAAAAATTATTTCAATGACCAGGAGACACTATTTACATAGACGACTTGCCTCCAGATTACTTTGATTGACCCACATGGTAGAGTGAGTAAATTCCCGATGACTCTTTACTTGATTGTGCTTGTAGAATAGATGCACCTAAACTTATCTATATAAATTTGGATACTTGTGGGACATGGGAGATGCATGTGTATGAATTTATGGATGAATGTGATGACTTGTTAATTATATATATAATAATGGGAATTGTTTGTATTAATATATATATGTGAATTGTATAGAATGAAATTGTTTGATCACCCTAAAAATCAAGTTAATCACTTATACGATTAAGAACTCAAAATGAATCATGCATTCCCCATATTGTATACGGATAACACCGACTGCCGCTTCATGCAGAAGATGAGAAGGGACTCACAGGAATACGAGTTTCTTGCAAGATTGGGCACTAGTTATGCCATCATTTATATTGAGTCTCTGTTTTAAGCTAATGGGCTTACTAGGCGCTGGGAGACGCCAATCGTCGGTGAGGGGCCGAGTCTTGTGGCTTCTACTTTGGTTGTGTGTTTGTGGACTGTAGGGGCTACCACACCGCTAGAATTGGGATTTTAAAAGATATGATACGATTTTGGTAAAGGAAGTATACATATATATATATGTATATATATATATATATATAGAGAGAGAGAGAGAGAGAGAGAGAGTTTTGTTTTGGCATGAGCACGATAGTGCAAATGAAATAAAACCCAAGGTCTAGAACCCGGATTTTGGTTTGGGTCGGTTAATTATCTCCAAACCCCGACTTCAGGGGGTGTAATTCTGAGTCGTATGCAGTTCCTAGGTCACTGCATGCATTGTTTAGCATACTGATTGTTCATGTATTCATATGATTGTGCATCTAATAAATTTCTGTAATGCAGTACTGATGAGGATATTTATCTCACTAAGCTTAAGCTTAAGCTTACACCCCTATAGATTTTTGTTAATGCAGGAGAACCTCTTCACTAATTCGGGCCGAGGCATGCCCGTGGTAAGTCTCGTGTAGGGACGGGTTGGAGCGATCAGAGAGCAAAGAGGACTTTTTCTAATAAAATTATAGATGTTTAAATACTTTTGTGTTTTTGCTCATAACACAGATTTAACGCAATTCCGTTATGAACTGCATTTGTTTGTAATATTTTTTTTTGTGTGGGTCCCACAAGCCCACACAATTAGCTAATCTATAACATAGAAGTAATTTTAGTTAAATTGCTCTATATTACTTGTCTATGGGCCTAGTGGTAACGTAGAGTAGAAGGAGCCTTGTGTGTCGTATGAAAGGCTTATGATCAGCAAGGGGGTTGATAATAGACCTTTATACGGTATACGGCAACCTACCACGACAACAATACTGTTGGGTTGTGATAGTAGGGTTGCAATTTCTTAAGGGTATTGTATTAACTTAAGCTTGGAGGGGTAGGTTTTGAAAAGGTCCTTAAGTTTTATAACCTCACTTGTTAAAGAACACTTTCATTAGTCATATTGTGCTTAAGTGAGGTGGCCTAATCAACCCCAAGCGATGGTTATACCACAATACTTAAAGCTTACACAATGGTTCCTCTCCTAAGGTCTTAAGATAGCTTGAGTCTAACCATATCTACCTTGCATCTTTGATGCAACAAATGACCCCCCATATCCCAATGCGTGTAATATGTAAGATAATAGTACAAACAAATAAATAGAAGTTGAGAGTGAATTCTACGAAAATAAAGGGAAAGAAGCTTTAGGTTTGTCTTTTCTTTTTCTCTTTTATAACAATGCTACCTTAAAACTTTGAAGAATGTACGCAAGAAGGGTGGGTTCTAGAGATCCTTAAACTTTGTGATCTCATGCATTTCTAAAATATGATCCTTGGTCACATCGAAGTTTAAGTGGGGTAGCCTAATCGGCCTTGAACTTTGGTTACCCCACTATGCTTGGAACTTACACAATGCCTTTACGTCCTATGGTCTTAAGACGGCTTGGGTTCGATCGTATCTATCATGCATTCATGGTACAAAAAATAAATTCCCCCCCCTCCCTCCCCTTTAAAATAATTAAATACATAAAACTAAATTTACAAAGAAATTAGTACAGTTATGTTAAATAACAAAGAATGAAAGAAAATAAATTACACTAAGGAGACTTTTAGAGATTAATTTTAATTTTGGAAAGTTGAATGATTAACCTTCTTGATGTCCCCAATAGAGTCATTAAGCTATTGAGCCTGGTTTTTCACCTCCCTTTTTTTTTTTAAATTAAGTTTTCTTCAAACTAATCATTGCTAAACCTTTACCTGTTTAATACTAATCCTCGACTAGGATTTAAAGAAAAACTATTTCTTAACTTGAAAAGGTTTTAGAGTAGTCATTCGACCAGATTAGGGAAAAAGAGCTAGGTTATATTCAATTGGGTGGATTGGTTATAACTTAACCACTAATATTTCGATGAAAACTGATTTTATAAAACAGTTTTAAAAACGTATTTTGTAAAATGGCTTTAAAAATCTAAAGATCTAAACCTAGGGGGTTAAGTTTTTTAAAACCTTTTCGGGTGCCATCAATTTTCCAAATTTAACCCTAATACTAAGAATCACCTGTTACTTTCATGAAGTAGAACTCAATTTATTGGTTACTCTAATTGGCTAAATGAAGTAATCTAAACTAAAAAAAAAGAAAAGAAAAGAAAAGGAAATTAGGTTATTTTTACTATTGCCCTGTAAGTGCTTACGTACTTACTATTTAGGATTAGACGTATATAATTCTTTTTGTAAAACTTTAGTAGGTTAGTTGATTTTAATTTTTTTTTTAAAAAAATATCGAGTTGACATTTTTAGTTTAATTTGGTTTATTTAAGAAAATTTCTAAAAAATGAAGGTTCTAAATTGAAAATTTTATTTTTTGAAAAATCTAAAAGTAGTCCTAATTTATAATGGGTCCATTTATTATTTTTTTATTTTTGAAAACTTGATTTTTATAAGTGTTAAAAAAAAAACAAAATTATTAGTCATCTCCTTATTCACTTATATTTATTTTTATTTTTATTCTATTCTTTTTTATTTTATCTATTAAACTAAAAATAAAATAAATGAATAAACTACTTTCACTTTTCTTTTCTTTTCTTTTTTCTTTCTTTTTTTTTGACATTACAATGTACATAAATAAATAAATTAAAAAAAAAATCAATCCGAAAGAGAAATCAAACTAAGAAGGGGTCTTAGACACATAGGTTGGGTTGAGTTGGTTCAAGCACTAGATCCGAGTCACTCTAACTATCTTCAATAGTAGCAGTAGCTTGGGTTAATTTTACTTGATTCGGCTATCGAATGGAAGGGGGAAGAGGAGTTTTATGAGTTTTGGGGATATGGGAGGTAAAACCAATGCCTTGGCGTTTGGGGGTGGTTTAGAGGGTGTTTAGGTGTAGTAGTCCGTGGTAGTACTTAAGTGGTGGCTACTAGGGTGTTTGCGGGTTTCGAATGAGTGGCTGAGGTAGGTTCTAAGGTGTGGTGAGCTTCGTAGTGGGGTTATTTTCATACGGGGAGTAGTGGTGGTGGTAATTCGAGAGGTAGCAACCATAGATTAAGGTTTTGATAGTGGGTATTTGGTGGTGCTACTAAGGGTTATGATGAAGCGAGGGGGTGGTTGGGTTTGAGTATTTAGGTTGAAGGGAAGCTAGTAGTAGTTATTGTATGACTCAAGAGAGATAAAAGAAAGGGAGCCAAGGAGAGAGATAGAGTTCGATTGAGCTAGAGAGAGAAAGAGAGATTCCAAGTGAGAGGAAGCTTCATGTGTTGATTCCGAAGCTTCTCCTTATTCCACTTAACTCCCTAATACCTTATTTATATATGAAAACACCCCAGTAATCAAGGAACGTAAAAAATTGAAGTAAATGAAAAATTCTAAAAATTAAGTTTTTTTCTTTTTTCAATTTTTAGAGCTTGATTTGAATGTGCTCTTGACTGAATCTGGACTTGTTCTTGACACCAATTCAATGTAGGTAATTGGTTAACAAGATTAGTGCAAGAAATGATGTGTATGTGTATGTGGAATTTGTGCAAAAATTGGTGTAAACTCTACGAATTTAGCTTTTTAAGTATAGAAACAAACGTCCAAACTGTAGATGATTTCCCAAACTCAAAAGAACCAGTGAGATTTAAAACCGATTAAAATCTCAATTTAAAACCTAAAGTGGACACGAAAAACCTTAAATCATCAATTGAACTCCTAACTACATACGAAGACTCTAAAACCTCGAACCTCATCAAAACCCTAAGATGACAATCGAAGATTTAATCGTGTAAGAATATATGAAACCCTAAATGTGTAAAAACATTAGAGATTGTGCCCTAAAGTAATAAAAATCCTAAAACTATAACTTTAAGGATATAAAAGCACTAATTCATCATGATATACCCTAAAACCCTAATTGATAATAAATTGCTCATATTTTGCCAAATCATTAGTAAAAGGTTAGAGATGACCCTCATTCATGCTTATATGATTCGAATCCTTAAGTAATCCATTAGAAACTAAGATAATGAGTCATAGATTATATTTATCCCTTAAGTATGTGATTAAGGTAGTCTCACTTAGAGTTAGGGTTATTATTGAAAATTAGGTTACATATAGTGAACTTTAATACTTAAATTAGTACTTTTTGCACTTGTTATCCAAAGTAGTTTATCAAATGAGATATATAAGCTATAAAGACCTAAAGTAAGACCTCATCAACCATATTTACTAATCAATTCATCATATACCTCATTTCTTCTCATTTCCTTCATTTTCCCCCTAATTTCCCTTAATTACTACATTATGTGCACAAAATTACACATACTTAAGGAATGTTGACTAAAATAACACATGTTGACCAAAGTCCAAAAGTTGACCAAGTCAACACATGTTGACTAAAGTCAAAATTTTGAAAAGTCAACAAAAGACACTAAGAGATAAGGAAAAATATCTTACCTTCATGATGGCTTTTCTTTTCTTTTTCTTTTGATTTTTCTTTTTCCCTTTCCCCTCAATTGTTACCGTCTACTTATTCCTCATTTTGGTCCCACCATTTGTTGTCTTCCATAATCAAAAAACAAAGAAAAAGAAACAAAACAAAAACATTCCCCATTGCCGTGAGCTTCTTCTTCCCATTTCACTCTCATCACTCCTCCTTTTGTCTTCTTAATTCCAATACAATTAAAGGTATGTCTTTAAGTTGTTTTATGTTGCTTTATATTATTCATTAGTTAGTTAATTAGGTAGATTAGATAAGTAGTTATGTGTTTAGTGTTGTCTTGAAGAAAAGAGCACAAAGTTCTCCTCTTAAAGTGTAGAAATCTAGGAATTATGAAGAAGAAGAAGGATATGCATGTGCATATGTCCTTAAGTATATGTATAAAAGGATATGCTAGAAGAATACAAGTATAAATACTTTTGTACATAAGTATACAATATGTACATAACCTAAAATAAGGTATATACTAACTATACATACATATATCATGTCAAATATACTCTTAAAATACAAAAAGAATGAAATTGTGAAGCTTTCTTAAGGGGCTAGATAAGGCATACGAAAATACATATAAAAATACGTATTTCACCGTATGCATATATGAGTATATGTATTAGTATATATATTAGTACATAAGTTCACATATTAGTATATTATGAGTGTAGGTAGGTATATAACATATGTATATGTATAAGTACTTAATGACATATATATTTACATGTAATAAATGGATTACATAAGTCATGACATCATCAATTGATTACATAAGTGATGATGTAAGTATAGGTTTATAATAGAAGAAATAATAAGATTACATAAGCACATAACATAGGTATATATATGTATTTAGAAGTCGAAAATCCCTTAAACCCTAATAGACTTCCTAGATTGAATTAAATTTAATCAAGTATGTGGATTAGTAGCACTAATGTAAAATTTCCTAAGTGTAAGAATCAAATAGCTAATTCAATCATTAAATCCTAAACTAGGGCATAAACATAAGCAATAAGAATAATTAAACTTCAATAAGATAAAATTTCAATGAATTTAGTTCATATCATAAAACACGGGTCTTAACATCCAAAACGGACATTACAGTGTGAATGTACGTCTAAAAACGATGAAAAACGACTATAAATTCGTAAATATTGAAAATAGAATGAAAAAGTTACGTCTGATTAGCAATTAGGTTTAATCGAATAAGGGCTGATAGTAATCTAAGTAGAATTAGGTAGATAGATATCTAGAACTCTTAGTTAAGTCAACTACTTATTATCTCTGTTATCTCGTAATGATCAGGTGATCTCGACGATCGGTTATTCCGACTAGAGCGAGTCGTCATAGTCAAGTGAGTACTCTCGATGACTCCATATTTGTTTGTGCTTGTAGTTAGTGCACTTAAATTGAATATCAATAACTTGATGCATGGGGTTTTGGGATATGCGTGTGCTTGATATTGCTTGATTATTGTAAGAAATATTGTTAAATACGATAATTGATGATTTGATGGTATGATTGATTTTTATATGATTTAGATGGTTTGCTGATATTGATTGATCACCTCATAATTTGCCCTAATTATATTTGGCTTTTCTTAAATTAAAAGGGTCATGCATTATCCATGCATCGCATTACTTGTTCCGGCCGTCACTTCACGCGGTTGGTAATGAAGGGCCTTGGAGGGATGGATTCCCACATGATTTGATTAGTACCGTGCAAGAGCATGGGTACAACAAGACCCTACCCTTGGCTCGTAGGTTCTATAGGCACCGAAGACGCTAACCGTGGGTGGCTGGGGGTCGTGTCTAGAGGCTACCGCTGTAGGGTGTGAATGTGGACTGCGGAGGCCACCTCACTGCTAGGCTTGGGACTTTGTGAACTACTGGATTTTTAGAAATGAAAATGTATCTTTGTGAAATACGGAATTCAAAGTTATGGGTAAAAACCTAGGTGCTAGAGCCCAGTCGTGATTGGTACCGATGAATCTCCAACCCTTATTTCGAAGGGCGTTAAAATCTAATATTATATGCAGTACCGGTCAATTGCATATATTGTTTGGCATTCTGCGTGTGCATGCATTCATATGGTTGTAATAATTTGTTTGATAACTTGTTTGCCAGTATGGTATGAGGGATAGCTCACTAAGCACTTGTAGCTTATTCCCCAATAGTCTTTCTTTTACAGGTTTACATACTTTGGGATTAGGATGAGTCTTGAGTGCTAAGTGCGAGATGAAGATATGTACATTAGTGTTAGGATTAGTTGAGATCTTTATAGGTGATACATAACACTCTTTGTAGAAAATATTCACATATTAGAACTTAATATAATTTAATTCTACCTGCAATTTTATAATGTTGGCATATCCTGTCCTATTATTTGGTAGGGGATATCGATTCTCTGCGGTTTTGAGGAACTGTGGGCTATCGGACATCCATAGTTATTTATAATTCTATATTATGTCATGTTACAATAAATTAATTACTTGAAAATCATTAACCTTAGTGATTTATAATTTAGAGTCTTGCAATTTCTGACTTGCAAGACTGTTTTCATATCATGGGTGGACACATGTTATGGAAATTTTAAGTAATCCTACTAAGCCCCCTTTAGGGTCCTGACAATTGGAGCTAAAGTGAAGGGGCCAGCTATTTTTGATTGGGAAAGGAGAGGAAAAACAAGAGAAAATGAGGGAAAATTGAGAGAAAGAGAAGGAAAGTGTTGATGTGGCACTACTTTAGCCAACCCAACCAACCCTTGCTTAGGGCTCATATAGTGGAGTGATTGAGTATGGGATTTTGAAAGGGGTTCCTTTTCCTTCATTGGGGCTCATAGAGTTACCCCTAGTTTCGGACTTGTTATGCCTCAGAATTTTTCCCTTCTTAGTCTTTAGGTCACTAAACCAAGCAAGCAAGACCAAAAAACCTATACCTTCTTGACAATGTTGCCTTCATCTATGCCTTCAACATTTCCATCGAAGGTACCATTAGCACCTTCATCTACTTGAGCTTCATATCTTAAGAAGATTGGAGTGCCATTAGAATACATAGAAATTATGATGTCTATATCCCAATGCAAATATTTGTTATTGTAAGCTTCCATGATGGTATCATGGGCCTTTTAGTCATTGGAGAGTAATTGTTTGATATCAGACAATTTAATTGGCTAACTCCAAATAGTTGGGAAATCTAATCAAGTAGCCGACTTAACAACAACTCACTTCTTCTTCGACTCATGATTCAAAGATTCTAATCTTACCAAAACTTTCTATAAGGATAGGTACATATGTAAAACTAACCCTCTTTCTTTTTCAACGTGAAAAAAAATCTAAATAAGGTAACTATAGCCCTGATATGGACTCGAGGATGAACACATGAACCCAATATCATGTGTAACTAAAGAGATGAGTTTAAGCCGTAAGATGGCTCGAAAAGTAAATGATAGTTGAGGGTGAGCAGGGGGTTCCCATATACCAATGATGGATATGATGCACTTACGCCTCATACGAGCTCAAGTCACACTTGATATGATACACTAGTATAGCCGGAGGTTACTCGCTACTATTCTACACTTGAATGGGCTAGATAAGAGAAGCTTAAGAGTAAGTAAGAGGACACTTAGCTCAAGAGAAGATAAAAAGTTTAATGTATTCTTCTTATATATTTTTTACAGCTCTTACATTATGAGATTATTTATAGTACCTTGTTAGGGTAAGTTCTATGTTACAAATAATTACAAAAATGAATCCTTATTTGCTAAATAAAAGGAAAATAATTTGTAAGGAAAACATGAAATTGTGCGTAGCGAACGTCGTCTATTAGAAAGGATAGTACTGTTGTAAAAAAGGATAGCGCATGTGCATTTTTACTTTACGATTATGATAGAAGTTTGGCACCCTAACTATCGGGGATGGATTAGGGTTAGCTCAGGGATGGCTCATAGTGGGGCCAACCTCAGATGGTTAGCTCCTGATAGTTATCAGCTCTACATCGGTACTATAGAGATTACTATATTCAAATTTGGTACTTAGGCTAGGGTACAGCAGACAGTTTGGTTCGGCACATCGGCTGGTCACCTCAGCAATGCCTTGGATAGAATTGAGAGCAAAGTAGCCCAAAAAATTAGATTAGGGCAAGCACTGTTCCTCGATGCTTAATTCACCTTGGATAGCTCAGGAGGCTACCTGAGAGAGCCCTCGGGGCTTAAGAACATGTAATTGGTCCTTGATCCCTATCATCCCCTCCGGGTTGTTTGAGATTTAGGATCAAATCTGGTTCGAGTTTAGGTTGCTCATCTTCGGGAGTGTAAGGTTGGAGGTTGGCAATGTTGAAAGAGTTTGAGACTCCATATCCTTTAGGTAATTCAATCCTATAGGTGTTAGGATTGATCTTTTCAAGCACTTTGAAAAGTCCATTAGCTTTGGGAGACAACTTAGTCTTTCTTAAGTTTGGGAATTGTTCCTTGCTGAGGTGTATCTAGTCCAAGTTGCCTTGTTAAAATTCTCTCTTCTTCTATCCTCAGCTTTGCTTCTCCATCTTAATATTAGTTTGACCTAATTGCTCTATAACCTTCTAGTGCATGGCTTTAATGGCCTCAACTCTCTCAATGACTGGCTGGTCATCATCAAGCATTGGTTGGGGTACTTATTCCAATGGCAGTTTAGGGTTGAACTCATAGGCGACCTCGAATGGAGACATACTTGTTACACTGTGGGCAATCCTATTGTAGGTGAACTCAATGATTCATAGGTATAAATCCTAATCAGTTGTATTTCATCTGACAACAACTTCTCACAAAATTCCTACAGTTTTATTGACAACTTTGATTTGTCCATCAATTTGTGGGTTACAGGATGTGTTGTACAGTAGCTTGATTTCCATTTGCCTCTACAACAACCTCTAAGAATGGCTCATGAACTTGGGGTCTCGGTCTGAAATAATGGTCCTAGAAATTTTATGCAGCTTGATTACTTCTTATAAGAAAAGAAAAGAGATAGCCGAAGCGTCTTTAGTTTTGGAATAGGACACAAAATGTGTCATCTTGCTAAATCGATTCACAACTACCATGATGAATTCCTTCCCTCAGGATGTCCTCGACAATCCTAACATGAAGTCTATACTTAGCTTGGACCTTAGTTAGGTTAGGATTGGCAAGGGTTGGTAGTGTCCTTGCTCGACTTGACTCTTTGCTTTTTGGTAAGTCGTACACTTTTCCAACATGGATTGGACATCTCTCTTCATCCTTGGCCAAAAGAATCTGGAGGATAGTACCTCATAAGTTTGGCATTGGCTAAAGTATCCTATTAATCCCCCTCCATGTGCTTCGCACATTACTAGTTCTTGAGTGGAACAGGTCGGGATACATAGCCTTCTCTTCCTAAATAAGTATCCGTCTTCCGTATGATAGTCATCTAGTGTCCGTCCTTCCTTATGATTGATGTAGATAGGACCAAAGTGAGAGTCTTCAGCATACAAATTCTTGATGATTGAAAAACCAAGTAGCCTCATCTACAGCTCAATTAGGAGGGTAAGTTGTCTTAACAAGGTGTTAGCCACTATATTGTTCTTTCCTTTCTTGTATTTTACAACATAAGAAAAACCTTCCATGAAATCAACTCACTTGGCTTGTCTCCAAGATAGCTTCGGTGGCTCTTTAGATATCTCAAGGATTCATGATCGGTATAGATCACAAATTCCTTAGGCGATAGATAGTATTGTCATATCGTTAGGTCTCGAATTAAGGAGTAGAACTCCTTGTTGTAGATAGAATAGTTGAGTGTAGCTCCTTAAAGTTTCTCACCGAAGTAAGCAATAGGTCAACCTTCTTGCATTAGTACATTACTTATGCCTAGCCCATACGCATCACGTTTTACTTCAAACACCTTATCGAAACTCAAAAAAGCTAAGATAGGGGTTGTAGTTAGCTTCTTCACATCCTCAAAACACCTCCTCTTTTTCTCACCACATCTAAATACAACATTAATCTTTAAGCATTCGGTGAGTAGGGCCACAATCGTATTGAAATTCTCTATGAATTGGCGATAAAATGATGCCAAGTCATGGAAACTTCTCACATTAGCAAAACAGGTTGGCTTGAGCCATTCTATGACCACTCCTTTTTCTTTCTCTTCATCAACTCGAATGCTACCTTCGCTCATAACAAAACCCAAGATCACCTCGGAACGGTAAAAGTCACACTACTTTAAATTGGCATAAAGTTATTCAACTCAAAGTTTTGGAAGCACTTATGGGAGATGCTCTCGGTGAGTCTTTAGGTCGGCATTGTAAATTAGAATGTCATCAAAATAAACTACGACAGACCTTCCTAGTAATTCTCAGAGCACATGATTCATAAGTCACATGAATGTACTGGCACATTGGACAAACTAATTGGCATTACAAACCAGTCATATAAACCATGTCGTGTCTTGAATGCGGTCTTCCACTCATCACCTTCACACATTTGAATCTAATGGTACCCAGCTTTAAGGTTGATCTTGGAGAATACTCTTACTCTACTCAGTTCTTCTAGCATGTAAGCAAGCATGGGTATGGGATACCTGTACTTGATGGTGATTCAATTGATCGTTCAGCTATCCATATACATTCTCTAAGAACCATCCTTGTTTGGTACTGATAAGGTCGGTATAACGTAAGGGCTTAGGGACTTGCATGCATACCCCTTCTTCTTCAACTCATCCACTTGCCTCTATATTTCGGCGACTTGTTCAAGATTCAACCTATAGGTAGGTTAGTTTAGCAGCATAGCTCTTAGTTATAGGTCGATTGCATGGTTGACATATTGGTTTGGGGGCAGATTGTTCAGTAGCTCTTCTGGAAACAGATCAGCAAATTCCTCCAATAGGGTTTTTACTTTGATCGATAGCTCTTCCTCCTTAGGTCTCATCTCTAAAAGCCTCCTAACAAGCAAATAGGTTGGTCCTTCTAGTTGAATTTCTCTTTTTAGTCTAACTTGGGTCAATACCAAAGCTTCTTTCCTTAAGTTTTAGCTAAGTTAGGATTACATGACTTTCACCTACTTAGTAGTCATGGGACTCAATTTCAACCTTCTTCCTTCATATTCTACAGAACATGTGTTCCTCCTACTGTCATACATAACTGCTTAATCAAACATCCATGGTCGTCCATGTAGAGTGTAAGATGCACTTATGGGCAACACATTATAGAGCACTTTATCTTGATACTTACTGATGCAGATCGGCATAAACACCTGTTTATTCACCTATAGGGCTCCTTTATCACTAAGCCATTGAAGCTTGTACGGTTTTGGGTAGGGCATGGTGGGCAATTTCAGTTGCTGGACCATAAATGTTTAGGCTGCATTGGTGTAGCTCCTACTGTCAACGATTAGCGCACATAGTGATTCATTCACCTTGCATCCAATATGGAAGAGATTTTCTCTTTACATGTCTTTAGGCATAGAGTTGACATTCATTATTCTCTTCAACACTAGAGCAGTCGGCATGAAATTCCCTTCCTTACTATAGATGACTTCCTCATCAGATAACTAAGCCTATCCATCCTCTTTCATCTCCTCTACTTCTTTATCAGTTTGTTGACCTCAATGGTAAGTACTTCACTTCAGACCACCATTGTCTGCCTATTCGGGCACTAAGCGGCCATGTGTTTAAATCTTTGGCATTTGAAACACTTGATCTCTCTCGTCTTCCACCTTAAACTCTAGCCCTTGTCAAACTTCCTCGAGGGTTCTTTCTCCTCGGCTCGGGTGGTTTGAATGGGTTGACCTTACTCTATAAACCCCTGAAAGTTTCGATCTAGTTTTTGAAATCGACACAACTATAGTAGACAATTTAGGAGTCGACAAGGCTAATTAAAGTGAAAACCTTAAAAGAATTAATCAATCGCGTAAAAATTTTTTCTACCTTAAATGTTTCTAAAAGCTAAAGATTCCATTCGAAAGTGATAAAAACCTTAAAAATGATTCCATTAAGGACATATGTACACCAATCTAACATGATATACCCTAAAACCCTAATTGAAAATATAATGCTTATATTTTGCAAAATCGTTAGTAAAAGGTTAGAGATAACCCTCATTCTTACTTATATGATTCAAATTCTTAAGTAATCCATTAGGAACTAAGATAATGGGTCATAGATTATATTTATCCCTTAAATATATGATTAAGATAGTCTTACTTAGGGTTAGGGTTATAGTTGAAGATTAGGTTACAGATAGTGAACTTTGATAATCAAATTAGCACTTTTTACACTTGTTATCCAAAGTTATTTATCAAATGAGATATATGGAATCTAAAGACCTAAAGTAAGATCTCATCAACCACATTTACACATCAATGCATCATATACCTCAATTCTTCTCATTTCCTTCATTTCTTTCCTCATTTCTTCCTTAATTTCCCTTAATTACTACATTATGTGCACAAAATTACACATACTTAAGGAATGTTGACTAAGATAATACATGTTGACCAAAGTCCAAATGTTGACCAAGTCAACATTTTGAAAAGTCAACAAAGGTTAAGAGATAAGGAAAATATCTCTTATGTAATGATGTCTTCCTTTTCTTTTCTTTTTGATTTTTCTTTCTTCCTTTGTTTCCATTGTTGCCGTCCACAAATTGCCTCCTTAACCTCACCACATATTGTCTTCCATTAAGAGAAACAAACAAAAGAAACAAAACAAAATGTCCTCTTTCATGCCGTGAACTTCCCTCTCTTCTTTCCCTTTCATTTCTTCCCTTTTGTCTCCTTCATTTCAACATCATAAAAGGTATGTCTTTAAGTTGCTTTATCTTCCTTTTTATTAGTCATTAGTTAGTTAATTAGGTAGATTAGATAAGTAGTTATGTGGTTATTCTTGTCTTGAAGAAGAGGAAACAAAGTTTCCTTCTTTAAGTGTAGAAACTTGAATTTTGAAAGAGAAGAAAGAAAGACATGAGGATATGCTTCTATGTATGTATACATAAGGAAATACCAAAAGAGTATAAGTATAAGAACCTTTGTACATGAGTATTTATCATGTACATAACCTAATTTAAGATCAAATCTTACTAACCATACCTATACTACACTAAATATGAACATAAGAATACAAAAACATGGAATTAGGGAGCTTTTCTTAAGGAAAAATTTAGGCATACAAAATTTTAGTATAAAATACGTATCCAACCGTATAGGTATACGGGTATGTATACATGTATAAATATGGTATAAACCTAAGTCTAGGTATGAGTATAAGTATGTATAAAGTATATGTACATAAGTATAAGAGAAAGAGATAATATGTACATAATACATATATATATATAACATAAGCATGATGGAAGGCTTATGTAAGCATATGATAGCATGATGGAAGGCTTATGTAAGCATATGATGAGGTAAGTGATGACATAAGCACATGATGACATAAGCACATGATGACATAAGCAAGTGATGACATAAGCAATGACATAAGCAAGTGATGATGTAAGCGATGACATAAGCATAAAATTAGAAAATAAGAAAACTAAGAAAAATGTAGGTGATTAGGTAACTAAATTAAGAAAACCTAATACACTTTCTAAATTAGATTATACCTAATTCAGTACATGAATTAGTAATAGCAAATTAAGATTCTTTCATTAGAAGAATTTAAGGAATAAAAGATATAAACATAAGTAATAAAAGTACTTAGGTGTTCATAACTAAAAAATTTCTATAAATTTAGCTCATAACATAAAATAGAGGTCTTAATATCCAAAACAGATATTACCATGTGAAAATATGTTCAGAAACGATGAAAAACGATTATAAATTCATAAATATAAAAAATAAAACGGAAAAGTTACATACGATTGAAATTAAAATCTTACCAGGTAAAAGTTGATAACGATTTAAGTAGAATTAGGTAATTAGCTGTTTTGAATTAATAGTTAATTCAAATACTTATTAGCATTGTTATCACATAATGATCAGGTGACTCTGAGGTGAGCGAGAACCTCCCGATCGATTACTACGATTAGGGCGAACCGCTATGGCCGAGTGAGTATTTACCCTGTGATTCCATGCTTGATTGTGATTGTAGATAGTGGACTTAAATATTATTGTTAATTAACTCTTGTGTGGGGTTCGGGAAATGCTTGTGTATGTAATTGTATGTTGAGTTGTGAATTTACCTTAAATGCAGAGAATGCCTTATTTGTTGCATGGTAGTGTAGAAAATGATTGTGTGTATTAGTGGATGGTCACAGCATAATTTGAACTAAATTATACTCGACTATAAAAAGAAACTGGAACATGCATTAACATGCATAGCATGAATACTATTCCGGCCGTCACATCACATGGAGGTAAAGAGAAGCCATTCGGGGGTTGATATTATTGAATTATTTGGTTATGTACGGTGCACTCGTACAAAATGACCTTACCCTGGCCTGCAGGAACACTAGGCGTTGGAGGCGCCAACCGCCTGGCTAAGGGTCGAGTCTAGAGGCCTCTGTTTAAGGGTGAGTGTGGACTACGGGGGCCCACTCACAATTATACTAGAACTTGTATTTTTCTGAAAATAAAAGAGTTATTTGATATAAGTACGGAACATGGAGTTCCGTAGTAAAGTAAGTTCTAGTATAATACCCGGATCTGATTGGTGCCGTGTAAACTCCAACCCTGACTTCGGAGGGCGTTAAATCCGAGTTGCGTATATGAACTAGTTAAGTATGCATATTATTTGGCATTCTGTTTGATCATTCATTCATATGCGTGACTATAATGTACTTATAACTTGCTTCTTGTGTGGCTGAGGGTTTTGCTCACTAAGCTTAGGCTTACACCCCTTTAGGTTTCTGTTGCACGATAGCCTGTTCATAGAGACAGGACTAGGGATGCCACAGGTTAGCCTGGGGACTTGGGCAAGAGCGAGGTGTTCTGTGTGATGAGAGGAAAACAGTTTATGTAGACTATTCCTCATGTACTTATGTTTAACTTATGTTTACCTTATTATTATGAACTTAGACATACTTAAATACTGTGTAATGTAAGCTTTTGAGCTTAACTTTTATATAAATATGTTGTATGATGATATCATGTGAATCTGGATGTACTTTGGAACTAGTAGTTGTAGAGCCTTGTATATTGTGTGAAGATTTTTTGATTGGAAGGGTAACCAATCAGGGGTTCTTCATGCAGTATACGGCGTCTGCCATGACTAGGTCGTCCTCAGTTCGTGACATACTCAGTTTTATTCGTATTGGTTTGCTCCAAACAATTTACCTACTTCCTGCTCGGCCAACAAGGGGTTAGAATCTTCTTGTTTGGTGCCTTTCTATCCTCTAGGCGGCTCGGATTGTGTCATCAAGTGTTCTAACGTCTAAGGTTTCCAGAACATCTCCAATCTCATACTTCAATTTGCTAATGAATCGAGATACAATTCAGTCTTCAAGTTCTATGACTTCGTATCGGATTATTAGCATTTGGAATTCATTAATATAAGCATCCACACTCGATCCTCCTTGTCTTAATTCTTGCAATTTCTTGAAGGTATCTTGCAAATAATAGCTCAGCACAAACCTTCTCTACATAACTCTCTTCATATCATCTTAACTCCTAATTTCTCCTTCTCCTTCCCTTCTTCTAGTAGCTTATAAGTTCTTCCACGATAAAGTAACATAACTAGTGAACTCCAACACAACAAGTCTAACTTTTACATTATCGGGCACTTCATAGCATTCAAATTGCTTTTCAATCTTATATTCCCAATCTAGGTAGTCCTTGGTATCACCACTTTTAGAAAAACTTGGAATACACATCCTTAATCCTTTGCCTCATCATCTCCTTTTGCTTCTTCCTTAATCTCTTCAACCGCCAACCTTCGTTTAGCTTCCCTATCAATTCCTTTAGCTTGGGGTAGTCAAACTAGGGTATTAATTAGGCTAAACTGACCATTGCCTTGTCCTTGCTGTTCATGTTCCCTAATGGTGCTATTTCTAGTTCATTGCCTATCTTCTTAGATAACGGTCACCAAACTAGCTACCAAGTTAGTAAGCCTATCCAATTAGTTACCCATTAACTGAGGTAAGAAGCTTCCTTCTTGCCCTTAGTCATGTCAAGTACCACTTTCTTGGTTTCCCAAAGTTCCTTCTATACTTGAATCCAACATTGATGGTGACTTCACAATGACAATTTCACAACAAACACACAGTCTACCACACTCTATTTTGGCATATCGAAAACAGGGGAAAACACAGTACAAAACACTTCTCAACTACTAAACTTTAAAGCTAACAATAGAACCACTATCACAAGGGAGTAGTGATAAATTATTAAAAGAACATAGTAGTAGAATCTAGCTTCAAATGTAGCCAAGCTTTGATACTAAGATGATACGGACTCGTGGATGAACATACAAACCCAATATGATGCTTAACTAAAGGGATGGGTCCAAGCAGCAAGATGGCTTGAAAAGTAAATGATATTCAAGGGTGAGCAGGGGGTTCCCATGCATCGACGATGGATATAACACACCAATGCCTTATACGAGCTCAGTCACACTTAATATGGCGTATAAGTATGGTTAGAGGTCACTTACCACTAGTCTATGCTCGAATAGGCTAGATAAGAGTAGCTCAAGAGTAAGCAAGAGGGCACTTAGCTCAAAAGAGGGTAAAAAGTTCAATGTATTCTTCTTGTATGTCTTTTGTGGCTGTTACATTATGTCATTATTTATAGTACCTTGTTAAGGAAACTTCTATGTTATAGAAAATTACAAAAATGAATCCTTATTTGCTAAATAAAAGGAAAATAATTTACAGGGAAAACACTAAAATCGTGTATAGTGAACGTCATCTGTTAGAAAAGATAGTACAGTTGTCAGAAAGGATAACGTATGTACGTTTTTACTCTATGATTTTGACAATAGTGTGATCTAAATAGGGGTGGGCCCCTGTTTAAGTCTAATTGACGATAGAAGTTTAGCACCTTGACTACCAGGGGTTAGATTAGGGTTAGCTCAAGGATGGCTCATAGTGGGGTCAGCCTTGGATGGTCGGCTTCTGAAAGTTATCAACTTAGCCTTGGCACCATAGAGATTATTGTATTCAGATTTGGTGCTTGGGTTACGGCATAGTAGATGGGCCGATTCAGCATGTCGGTTAGTCACTTCAGTAATACCTTGGATAGCATAGAGAGCGAAGTAGCCCGATAGATCGTACGAGGGTAAGCATTGCTCTTCAGCGCTTAACTTACCTTAGACAGTTCGAAGACCACTTGAGAAAGCCTTTGGGTTCGGGAGCATGTAATCGGTCATTAATCCTTATTAGGCCTTAACCTCTAAATCCTCACAATTACATTCAAAAGCCACTAATGATCTTTAAGAGTTTAGGGTAAGCATAGAGGGGCACATACGATGGTAAGTAAAATAAGACCTTTGAAATATATAAAAAGGTAACCTTAAAGTACTTTCCAATAACAGTAAATTCTTAATCTTCAAGTATAGTAATTTGTTCATGTGCTTAGGGCCTCTTAATTGTCCAAACTCATGGGGTACCATGAAAACTAAGCCTTAAGATGTTAAGCTCTTATTTGTTACTATACTTACAATGTCGTTTAGGCTCATACCATACTTAGTTCTAATATATGGAGGTAAAGTTGGAGAGTAACCTTCATTGTCTAGGGGGTAGTTGTCAAAAGGAAGTTTATTAATCTTCTGCAGCATAAGAACACAAATTCTTACCAACTTAGTAAGCCTTGATAAATCCGTAGGGCAATCAACGACATCAGGATCTACTGTGCTAATAGGTTCTTCATTAGGAGGGGAATTGTCTACTCGGTGTGTAGTGGACAATTCCTGACTCCATTGTTGAGCTCTAGTTAAGTCGTCAGATTTTGTTGTAGACATAGTGTACCTTAGCAAACATGATTGATGAGAATGAAGAACAAAGAGGAAATATGTAGTGTATAGACTGAAGAAAAGAGAAAATTAGGAGGAGTTGAGTAACTAATACGAAATTTTGTAGAAGGAAGAAGGAAGAAAGAGGAAAGAAAACACAAAATTTAGATTATAAGAGGTAAGTATGGATGTGGACTTTTAGGGATTTGTACATTCTATGGTTACCATTTAATATGGTTCGTCCAATTAGTCACACACTATTTAGATTAGACAATCTCGATGAAGTTAGACTTCCTTAAGGGTATGTATGGGTTTTGATACGATTGTATGGATCTTGATAGCAATACGTAAAGCGTTACGTCTAACAGATGAAAACTTCCACAGCGAGCCAAGTAAATGATGAGTCAATACTCTGAGGATAACACACTGCCACCATAGCTAAGGTTAGAACCAAAACCCATCATTTAGATTTAAATGGCAGCTTAATAGTTTGAAGCTACCCTTACTATAAAGGGAAATGCAATTAAAATTTCCAATTAATAAGAGGCATTATTCCCCTTGATTTATCCATAAAGCGGAGTCCGGGGAAAAATGTTAATAGAGGTTTTTCCTTAAGGACATAAATCGGCCCGATTAGGACTTTATCCAACCTACTGCATGACTACATCCTTTCCCTTCACTATTCCTAACTTGTTTTATGTCTTACCAAGTATGAAGTTTAACTCAGGAAGATTAATTACCTAAATGCTTTTAGGTAGAACAACTCGACCAAAGCAGATTGGGTCAACCTCCTTTAGCTTAAAATAACTGCCTACATATCAGATTTTGATCTAATTAGCTCTAAAGGGTTCAAATTCTAACACCAAGTGCAAATAGTTAGCCCCTTTTGTCTAAATAAGCACCCATTAGCCATAATGACATCAACTACATCCTCCAAAATCAAGAAGTGGCACCATGTTCAAATTAAGTGCACATGTTAAATTTTAGATGTAACGGTTACCTAATTCAAACTGACCCATGGCTATAAAAGGAGATTGAAGCACGAGTAACAAGTTCTTCTTGACACTTGAACACTTCCTTTTATCTCTTTCTTTCTTTAAACCACTTTAACTTACTTAGGCATTGGATTGGCTATGCTAGAGTCACCCCAGTACCCCTCATAGCTTAATTTCTAAGTTACATTTCATCCCAATTTTTGATATCAACAACACTGCACCATACTTCATTCATTCCCTTCATTACCTCCAACTTAAGTTTGAAAACATGAATTTGAATCAGCTAAGATAATAAGTATAAGAGAAAGGCTTAGAATGGGACTCTTCTAAGGTTTAGTATGTCCTAAATCTCTTTTCATTCCCTTTTTGATTGGTTGTAAATAAGGCTCTCTTATGTGATCGTTTCACCTTTTTTTATTTGTGCACTTGTATGGAGAGAAGAAACTTAAATTAGAAGCACTCTAAAATAAAAAAATAAAACATAAACTATATAAAAGAAACGAGCAAATAAACTAGGGTTAGGTTACCTCCTGCTAAGCACAAGTTTTTTAGCCTTTAGCCTAGCTCTCTTATTATCTCATAATAGATCATCTAAATATAAGATCTCTCTAATTTCATCTTTGACCTCTTTTTTGTAAAAGGGTTTTAGCATGTACCTATTCTCTCTAATGGTTTCTCCTCCATCTCCCTTAACTTTAGCAGCACCATGAGGAAATATTTTGACAATTGTGTATGATCTTGTCCATCTTGATTGCAACTTATAGGGAATAGTCTCAAGTGAGCATTATGGAACAACACCTTTTATCTTAACTCAAAATTCTTATGGAGTATCTTTTTTCCATGTCACCTCTTCTTCTTTTTTTTTTTTAATATAGATTTGGGCATTTTCAAAGGCCTCATTCAAGAATTTAATGGCCTGATATGGTTTACACTCAATATCAACTAGAAAGTAGCATGCTTTTCTATATACCACTCAAAGAGGTAATCCCTATAGGGTTCTTATAGGTTGTTTGATAGGCCTAGACAGCATCATTTAGCTTTGAAGCTCAATCCTTCCTTAATTAGTTGACTACCTTTTCTACAATTTTCTTTAGCTCCCTTTTTGATAATTCAACTTGTTCACTCATTTAAGGATGATAAGGTGATGTTACTTTATGCTTGATCCCATATCTAGTCAATAAGTTATTGACTTGCTTATTGTAAAAATGTGTTTAACCATTGCTAATTATAGCTTGTAGTACCCCAAATTATGTAATGATATTTGTTTTGAGGAATTTGAGGCCATATTTAGAATCATTAGTCAGTAAAGCAACTACTTCGACCCATTTAAAAAAATCATCCAGTACCACTAGGATATATTTATTTGACATAGATGTTGGGTGAGGTCCCATGGAGTATATTCCCCATACATAAAAAATCTTAACGACCAAGATCCCTTATTATAGCATTTCATTCCTTTTGGAGATATTCCTTATTTGTTAGCATCTTGGATATTTGGTTACCTAGTCTTTATGATCGATGAATAAGTTAGCTAATAGAATCTACATTGGAAAACCTTTGTTGTTATTCTATATGTACCAAAATGCCCTTTTATAGTTTCAATGCGACAATGAGTGATCATGTCATGTGACTCAAGTTGAGATATACAATGTCTAATTACTTAATCTATATAGTGTCAAGCCTGATTTTTTACTTCGTAGATTTATAAATTAGATTTCCTTTAAATTGATCAACATTAAACCCTTACCTGTTCAATATTGATCCTCAACTATGGTTTAAATAAAACTGTTTAATTTGAAAACGTTTTGGAGTTATTACCTTATCGGAGTTGGAAAAACCAGTTAAGTTATAATCAATTGGGTGGATTGGTTATAACTTAGTCACTAGTCCATAATAAAATTGATTTTTGAAATAGCCTTTAAAAACCAGAGATCTAAATTCAGGGGTCAGAAACTTTAAACCCTTATGGGTATCATTGACTTTTCAAATTTAAAATTAAACTTAAAATCACCTCTTAAGACAAAACTTAATCATGGATAACTTAAGTAATCTAGGAAAAGGAAAAATTAGATTTTTTTTTTAATTTTTGTAGTTGCCTCATAAGTGCTTACATGCCCGTTATTCGGAATTAAACGTATATAGTTCTTTTTGTAAAATTTTAGTAGGTTGGTTTTGTTTTAATTTAAAAAAAAATGATAGAGTTTTTCAATCAATTTGATTTATTTAAGGAAATTTCTAAAACAGGAAGGTCATAAATTGGATTTTTATATATTTTTGAACAATTCTAAAATGCCCCAAATTGTTAAGGGTCCGTTTATTTTTTATTTTTATTTTTTTTGAAAACTTAATTTTCTAAGTGTAAAAACAAAACAATTTTTCATTCATTAGCTTATTTACTTATTTTTATTTTTCTTATATTACTTTTTTTTATTAAACTAAAAAATAAGTAAATAAATGAACTAATTTTTCTTTTCTTTTTTTTTTCTTTTTCATTTTATTTTTTCATTTTTTTATTTGATTACATTTACATCATAAAATAAATAAAAAAAATCAATCTAAAGAGAATCGAACTGGAGAGAAGACTTGGATGCATGGGTTGGACTCGGGTCGTTGGGGTGAATGGGAAAGTTGGTTATGGATCTAGGTCATCCCCAAGCTCCACTGCAACAGTTTAGCAAGGCATGATTTGGGGCATTCCAAGCGACAAATCAAATGGGAAAAGTTGTTTTCATAAATTTCTAATTGGGATTAGTGGAGGTAGAGAGAGTACTGATATTAGGTAAGTGTACCTATCAGTTTTAATATAGTGGATGTAAGTCCGGGTCGATCCTTCAATGATTTCGAGTACTAATATTAACCTTAGCTTTATTATCTAATCGGAAAATTGTGATGAGTTGAATAAATTAAAAATACTAAAATTAACAAACAATTCTAATTATAAGACTTGATTAAGCAATTTAGAAAGCGATAAAACTAAGAACGACTTCAAGAAGGTAATAACGTATTTAGGAATTATTTCCCCTAGTGTTTAGCATGTGACCGTTTCAAATATATCTAATTCAATTTCTTTTATTCTTGACCGGAGGGATTCACAATTAAAGTTAACATATTTCTCAAGCATATTAACCTTAATCCTAAATTATTTACCGGAATCTCTTCACTTAGTAATATAATTTAGAATCGCATTAATGTATGATGAATTTCCACACAAAGAACAACTTTCCGGAAGCAACATATATCTTATCTCTAAGTATATATGTAATTCTCTCCAATTATGTTAAGATCTCATTACACATGTGATTTCTCAATCATCATGCATAATATCATAGATTGATACCCTAGAAATATCAATTAACAATTAAATAACATAATTGAATCAAGAAAAGATAGAAACTTTATTGAAAAACGAATTGCAACAAAATCAATAAATAAAACATGAAAAACTCTTTTTGTTGATGATAAATCTCTTCAATCTTGAAGTTCAGTATTGCTTTCACCTTTTTCCTCTCTTTCTCTTCAAGCCACTTCACTTTTTAATATCCCATCTTCTGTGCGAAACCCTAGTATGTCCTTCTATAATGTATTGTAAGGTTTCCGTTTTTGTCACCAGACATGGTTTGGGATACAGTTGTATCTCTAAGTCGTGTAACTTTCTAACCTTAGCATATTTTCCTGAATGGACACAACCTAGGGACATAGTTGTGTTCCACACTGTGTAACTTTAAAACTTCATAACTCGTTTATTTGAACTCTAAATTGAGTGAAACTTGATTCCTTTTCTTCGTTTTCAATCCAAGAACGTGTTCAAACCTTGAAATCAAAATTTTACTCAATTAAGTATCAATTTCTTTAAAGAAAACCAAAGATATAAGGGAAATACTATAAAATTATCATGTGAAATGTATTTAAAATAAGAATTATCAAACTTCCCCACACTTGAGCATTTGCTTGTCCTCAAGCAAATAAATCAAAACAAAAATTTCGGGATAAGAAATGTTAAACAAAATTTTTCACTACCTAGGAAACCGGTGAACGAATACACTTGATCCGAAGAAAGATAAGAAAATCATTTTCAATTAACTTGCAATAATAAAGTCAATTAATTTCAACCGTAACAATGTCATAATTTCACCTGACCATATTTGAATGCTCCAACAATACTTAATACTAGAGTTCACTAGTTAATTTATGGAAATCAAAGTTTACCCAAGTCATTTAATTAAGGATTCCTAAACTAGAAATTAGATTTAATGTCTTGCTAACTGGGAAAGAGTCATAAAAATTTTGTCCATTTGACTAAAGTGTATACAATTCTCTCTTTAATCTCACCAAGCACTATAATCTAAAATAAACATATTTTATATCCACTCATCCTCTGATCATCCCCTTAGTTCATGCTTTTATGGGAGGTTTTTAAATTTACTTTATTTAAGCACAATTGTATTGGTAGAAAGAAAGAATCTCGCTCTTCTGACAAACCAAGACCAATCCATACCAACTTATCCCTTATATTAATAGCGGGAAAGAACCTTGCTCTTCTGACGGACCAAGGCCGATCCATATCAATTTTTTTTTTCATTAGTATTGGCATTAGGACTCAATCTCACTCTTCTGACGGACCAAGACAAATCCTTATCAATTTTTTTTCTATTCATACACTTGTTATTACTTTTTATCTCCAATCATTGTGATTTTTTAGGGGTTTTCAAAAGAAGAATTTCATTTGTTTGTTTGCTAAAAATTATAGGGCTCTAAAAATTTCTAAGAGGAAGGTATACATAAAAGTAAATTTAAAAATAACCATGACTAACTCTTAATTAGTGATGTTTTTCCAATCTCAAGTCTTAAAGTCCTAAGCTAAATAACTTGTAACTTTGCCCTCCACAGATTTGGCTAATCAATTCTAGTAAAGTATAATAAGATCAATAATGATCAAGATGATACAGTTGATTTGGCCCAACACTTGTTAATCACCTATTGCAAGTTAACTTAAAAATTAATTGGGTCAAATGTGAATAATTGGTCTCCTAAACAGTAACAAATTCATATATATCCTTTCCCCACACTTAATAATGTACATTGTCCTCAATGTACGACTAAAAAAGCACAATAGCAAGATATGAATCAATAAAAAATATCATAGGGAAAAAGGAAATACATGTATTGAAAAAGAAACTAATACTTCCCTATAAGTCGAAAAGAAGGTGAAGAAGTTCATAATGAGGAAGCCATCGTCATTACGTGTTTGATTGCACATGCCTTGGCTAACTAAAAACAAAAAAAAAATGAACTAAGAAGAGGGATCGGAATATATCTCTCCACCATCGTCATCAGATGGTACCTCTGCCATGTATTCATCATTGTCTTCTTCACTACCCCTAGCTGCCTCTTCCTCACTACCCTCATCATCCTCTTCCTTACTCTCACTATCCTCATCATTTGCATCCGACTCTTTCATCTTGAGAAATTTTTCCAATTTGACTTGGCAGATATGAAGTTTATCCATACTTTCTCGGATATAACGAACCTCAGTCATCAGCAGATCAAATTTTTCTTTAAAGCTTGCTGAAGACGTCTGGCCTCAAGATGTGCTGCGTGAGTGTCGACCTTGACATCTCGTTAGTAAAAGGTTCATGAGTCGGAATGAATGAAGTCGCATAGGAGTGACTAAGGTTAGCGAGGGCCAAACGACAACCTTAGTTCGCATGGCCTACAGTAGTAAGGTGATGTAGGGGCCACAACAAATATGTCCTTTCTTTCGTGTAGTGGTGGCTTGATGGATGAAAAGTTTAGCTAGCTCAATGGCTAGATTGAATGGGTGTTTATGAATAACACTATATAAATAGAGGCAATCCTTGTTAGAAACCATACTGGTGCTGAGGCCTCGGCCAGCTAATGTATGGGCAAAGAGCTAATGAAGAACACGATATTCAGGCTTGACCAATTGAGAAGCCTTACTCTTTACTGGGTCATAAGCATCACCAATAGTAATTTCGTTCCAAAACATCCTTAGTGTTACTCTATGTGGAAAACGACATGTTAAACGTTGGAACTCTTTTTTTCGTGTATATCTATCCTCATAAAGACTGAGATATTTGCCCAATTGAGCTATTGTCATGTGGAAAGGGTGGCCACTCAAAGTGAAATGGAGTTTGCATTTGGGGCCCATGCCACTAGCACTCTCTTTATTGAGTTTATATGTGCATAAAAACTCCAATGTCAGCTCCTTATAAACTGGAGCTTCAAGAGATAAAAACCGCTCCTAAATGGTTCCTTCCAATGGTTCCTTCATTTCTGTTGTGAGCTTCAATTGAGCGAGAACATCCTAATCCAAACGAAGTGTGTCACTGAAGGGCTTGTTCTTAAGTAAATTATAGCACTGCGACTGGTATTCTTCTTTGAATTGAAGCATTAGATGCTCTATTGGAGGGAAAGTGGCTAATGGTTCAACAATGGCACCTTCTTGCATTGAAGATGATGCTGCATATTTAGATTTTCTTCGAACGGTAAGCTTTGTGCGATTTGCCATTGACTACCTAAGAAGAAACATTAAACCAAATCAAAAATGCGCATCCTTGCCACACTTAGTTCAAACGAAGACAGAGTTATAAAGGATTATTAGTGAAGAATATTGAAAGAATTCTCATTGGGACATTTAAACAAACATGTAGAGTGCATCCACAAAACTAATTGGTGTAAAAGAAATGGTTAGCAAATTCATCCAACTAAGTATACATTAGACGCATTACATTACAATCAGCTTAAAAAGAAAGCGTCCCAACACATCAAAGACGCTAAATGACCCAAAATCACTCTCACAATGCTAACCTTAACTGGCGTAATTGTATAATGATTATCAAATTGGCAAACAAAATTCGGATTGGAGAGATCACACAGGAATATCGAACCCAAAGAGGCATCATAAAGGCATTGAAATCAAGCAACACAAGGCAATTGTGTATGTCTATTATAAAAGAATAAAAACAAATAAATTCTCAGACAAAATGCATGTACTAATTCCCACAAGACCTAAATGTTGAGTAGCTAAACATGCCTAAACAGTAAGGAAAATAAAGCATAAATAAGAGAGGATAGAAAAAAAAATAGGAGAACTTACTTAGATCAGGAACGTGAGGAAAAGATGGAGAGAAGATGAAATGTGAAATGAATATGTGTTGATGTTTGTAAGTGTTTGAGAGGGTATGTATGTGTTTTAATAAATTGTGCAGGGCGTATACTGAATCATGTGGGTACTAGGCAAATATGGGCTGGGATATGACCGTGTCCCATGCCCGTGTAACTCTCTGTTTATGGTGCCTTACCTGGGCGAATACGGGCTAGGACACGACTGTATCCCATGCCCGTGTAACTCTCTGTTTCGGGGTAGCTGTCCTGGGCGAACACGGCCGAGGACACAACCGTGTCCTACGCCCATGTAACTCTCTGTGCTTACGCGTTAATACTAGGCGCACAAGGGCTGGGATACAACCATGTCCCATGCCCATGTAACTCTCTATTTTGATGGCATATGGCTGGGTACATACGGGCTGGGATACAACCGTATCCTACGCCTGTGTAACTTTCTATGGGTGACATGTCATTGTAGGGGCTTGGATGGATACGGGCTAGGACATGGCCGTATCCCATGCCCGTGTAACTTTCTGTTTTTTTTTTTAGCCTAAATTCATGAATTTAAAAATAAAAGAAACTTAAAGAAATAAAAGTACTTAAACTAGAAAAATAAGACAAAGAAAACTAAAGAGAAAAAAAATGAAACTAAAAAGAAAAGCCTATGACTAAAATTGAAACAAATAAAGAAGCAAAGCAAAACTAGATCAAAGAAAAATAAAATGGAATAAACTAAAAGAACTAAAGTGTAAGCAAAGTTAGATATGGGTTGCCTCCCAAGAAGTGCTATAGTTAATGTCAATCACTCGATGGGATACGATTGTAGCTCATGATTGTTCTGTTGGGTGGAGATAAAACTCCTCTCGTCCAATATGCTCCAAATTTCCACTCAAGTATAACTTCAATCGTTGTCCATTTACCTTAAATGTGCCTTTCTCTGGGTATGTAACTTCAACAGTCCCATACAGGAAAACTTGTATAATTGTAAATGGTCCAAACCACCTAAATTTCAACTTACTTAGGAATAAACGAAGGCGAGAATTATATAAAAGGACATGATCGCCTTCTTTAAATTGTCGACCTTGTTTGATTCGTTGATCGTGGTACTTTTTGGCTCTTTCTTTATATAATTTAGAGTTCTCATATGCTTTTGCTCGCCATTCCTCTAGCTCATTCAATTGAAGTTTCCTATGAGAACCTATACGCTCAAAATCAGCATTAGCACTCTTAATTGCCCAATAAGCCTTATGTTCAATCTCTACCGGTAAATGACAAGCCTTCCCATACACAAGTCGGTAGGGTGTGGTCCCTAGTGGGGTTTTGTAAGCAGTTCTATGTGCCCATAGAGCATCATCCAACTTTTCTGACCAATCTCTCTTATGATACTCTACGGTTTTTTCAAGGATTTGCTTAAGATCGCAATTAGTAACTTCTACTTGGCCACAACTTTGGGGGTGGTACAGGGTGGCTATTCTATGTGTAACATCATAACGTTTCAACACTTGGTCGAGTTGGGCATTATAAAAGTGTGTTCCCCTATCACTTATAATTGTCCTAAGGGTGCCAAATCGAGAAAATAGGCCTTCCAAGAATTTTTTTACTACCCTAGCATCATTAGTAGGTAAGGCTTTAGCTTTTACCCACTTAGAGATGTAGTCAATAGCTACTAAGATATATTTATTTCCATTAGAGTTCGGGAAAGGACCCATGAAATCAATCCCCCGCACATCGAATACCTCAACCTCGATGATGGGGTTTTGTGGCATTTCATCCCTACATGATATATTCCCCACTCGTTGACAATGATCACAAATCTCAACGTATTTTTGGGCATCTCTGAATAATGTAGGCCAATAAAATCTAGCCTTTAGGACCTTATGAGTTGTCCTATTGGCATTATGATGCCCACCCGTAGGCTCCGTATGACAGTGGCTCAAAATTCTCCATCCTTTGAGATACGGTACATACCTACGAATAACATGATTTGCACATACTTTAAACAAGTAAGGATCATCCCAAAAATAATGTTTCACATCAGAAAAAAAATTTCTTCTTTTGTTGGTGTGGAAGTCCTTTCGGTATGATCCTGGTAGCTAAAAAATTGGCGATATCCATAAACCAAGGAATTTCCATATCACTTACCTGGTCGATGGCATAGAGTCGCTCCTCAGGGAACTCATCTTTGATCTCATTCTCGTCAAGCATTTCCAAGTTTGGATTCTCCAATTGAGATAGGTGATCTGCTGCTAAATTCTCAGCGCCTTTTTTTATCTTTGATCTCCACATTAAACTCTTGTAGCAACAAGATCCACCTAATTAGTCTTGGCTTTGCATATGGTTTTGCAAACAAGTACATAAGGGTAGAATGATCAGTGTAAACAATCACTTTAGATAGAAGCAAATAAGAGCGAAACTTATTGAAGGAAAAAAAATTGCTAGCAACTCTTTTTCTGTAGTAGTGTAGTTCTCCTGAGCATTAGTGAGAGTTTTGCTAGCATAGTGAATTGGTTGAAAGTGCTTATCCCGTCTTTGCCCCAGTATTGCCCTAACTGTATGATCACTTGCGTCATACATAAGTTCAAAGGGAAGTGCCCAATCAGGTACTATCGTGATTGGGGCATTGGTAAGTTTCTCTTTAAGGATATTAAAACTTTCAAACACTCCTGAGAGAAAACAGAAGGTACATCCTTCTCTAATAATTTAGTCAAAAGGCAGGCAATTTTCAAAAAGTCCTTAATAAATCGCCTATAAAAACCTGCATGCCCTAAAAAGCTTCTTATGGCCTTAACCGAAGTTGGAGATGGGAGTCTTGCAATCGCGTCCACTTTGGCAGTATCTACCTCAATTCCTCAATATGAGATCTTATGGCCTAGCACAATACCCTCTTGTACCATGAAGTGGCACTTCTCCTAGTTGAGTGCAAGATTAGTCTCTTCACACCTGGTAAGTACCTTGTCCAATTATTTAAACAATGGTCAAATGAGTTACCAAAAACTAAAAAATCATCCATAAATACCTCCATTATGTCCTCAATCAAATCATAAAAAATGGCTAACATGCATCGCTGGAATATAGTAGGTGCATTGCAAAGACCAAAAGGCATTCTATGGTAAGCAAAGGTGCCATAAGGATAAGTGAAAGTGGTCTTCTTTTGATCTTCTAGTGCAACAGGTATCTGAAAATAAACAGATAAGCCATCTAGAAAACAATAAAACATATGTCCAGCTAGTCGTTCTATCATTTGATCAACAAAAGGTAAAGGGAAATGGTCCTTACATGTAGCATCATTTAACTTTCTATAATCGATACATACATGCCAACCTATTATTGTTCTCATTGGGATCAATTCATTCCTCTCATTAAGGACTACTGTCATCCCACCTTTTTTTGGAACTACTTACACTGGACTCACCTATGAGCTATCAGAGATAGGATATATCATACCTGCATCAAGGAGTTTGATAACTTCCTTTTTTACTACCTCTTTCATGTTTGGATTCAAGCATCTCTGAGGTTGCACAACCGGCTTATAATCTTCTTCCATCAAAATCTTATGAGTACAAAAGGAGGGATTGATACCTCAAATATCGGATATTTTCCAAGCAATGGCCCTCTTATGCTCTTGGAGTACTTTCAGCAACCTTTTTCTCTATTCTTCTTCTAGATTGGATGCTACAATTACTGGTAATTTAGATTCCTTCTCTAAGAAGGCATATTCTAAGTGGTCAGGTAATTGCTTTAACTCCAATACTGGTGGCTCCTCAATCGAAGGTTTTGACTGTGCTTCCTTCATTTTTTCAATCTCTTCAAACCCTTTCTCGATAGAGGTAGGTTTATTTGCCTCCAATTGGGCTACTACCTCGGATTTGATAGGATCTTCCAAAGCTTCTTTTGTACTTAATTGCAAGTAACTCTCCAGTCGATCCTTAAAAGGAACTTGCTACATATAACTTGAAACAAAAGTGTCAATAACATCCAAAAGGTAGCAAGTATCATCCTGATCAACAGACTTTTTCATAGCCTTCAAAATTTTAAACATGATCTCTTCATCTCCTACTCTAAGAATGAGCTTGCCATCACTAACATCAATGATAACCCTAGCGGTAGCTAAAAATGGTCTACCTAGGATAAGGGGCAACTCAAAATCTTCATCCATGTCCAATATCACAAAGTCAACAGGAAAAATAAATTTACCCACTTAGACTAATACATCCTCAATAATGCCTCTAGGATACGTCACAGATTTATCAGCTAATTGCAAGCTCATGCGTGTGGGTTTAGGTTCCCCTAATCCTAGTTTCTTGAAAAATTTATAAGGCATTAAATTGATGTTAACACCCAAATCAGCTAAAGCTTTGTCAACTAATAAATTACCAATATGATAAGGAACTATAAAACTTACTGGCACTTTTAGCTTCTTAGGTAACTTATTTTGTACGATCATTGAACATTCTTTACCCAATATGACTATAGAAAGCTCCTCAAGCTTCCACTTGTTGGATAACAAATATTTCAAGAACTTAGCGTACTTCAGCATCTGCGACAAGGCATCAACGAGAGGTAAGTTAATATGCAGTTGTTTAAAGAGGTCAAGGAACTTACTGAATTGTTAGTCATTACGATCTTACTTAAGTCTTTGGGGAAATGGGATGGGTGGTTGATATTCCTTCACCTTAGATGACTCTACATCTTCCTTTGCTTTCATCCCCTCATTGCTCTTACTAGTCTCCTCGCTAACCTTCCTTTCAGCATGCAATTCCTTCTTACTTTGAAGTGTCACTGCCTTGACATGTTCCTTTGGATTGGTTTCTATATTTCCTGGTAGCGTTCCCTGTGGTCTTTCAGAGATTAGCTTCACAAGTTGACCAATTTGGTTCTCAAGGTTGCGAGTAGACACCTTTTGATTCATCAACGATGATTCAATGTTGGATAAGCGAGCCTCATTGCCTTGAATATATTTTGTGAGAAGTTCTTCCACACCGGACTTCTTTTCTTGAGGAAGAAAAGGTGGGAATGGTCTTTGAAATCTAGGTGGGCCAAAGTTGGTCTTTTGCTGGCCTTGATTTTGATTTCCCCATGAGAAATTGGGGTGATTCCTCCATCTGGGATTATAAGTGTTGCTATAAGGGTTATTTTGTTGCTTAGGTAGATTTCCTAGATAATCTACCTGTTCCAATTATTCTTGTGCTTCATAACTTTGCATACCAAAGTCACTTACATCCGATTGTACTTGTTGAAGGCCAATAGAGAGTACATCAATCTTCTTACTCAATAGGTCCACCTTGGCTGCCAGAGTAGTGGTCAAGTCCACATCATAAATTCCCAGAACCTTTTGCTTGGCTCTTGTGCTTTCCCACTAATAATTGTTCATCGCTATTCCTTCAATTAGGTTTTGTGCTTACTCGGGTGTCTTTGTGTTCAAAGTACCTCCTGCAGATGCATCAATCATCTGTCTCGTAGATAAATTGAGACCATTATAGAAGGTCTGAATCTACATCCATAGTGGGAGGCCATGATGTGGGCACCTCCTGAGCAAGTCCTTGAATCGTTCCCAAGTATCATATAGAGTCTTTGCTTCCAATTGGGCAAAATAAGAAATGTCATTCTGAAGTTTAGCGGTCTTCATAGGTGGGAAATACTTCTCCAAAAATTTCTCTACCAATTCATTCCAAGTTGTGATTAAATTTTGTAGTAGAGAGTTCAACCACTGCTTTGCTCTACCCCTCAAGGAAAAAGGAAATAGCCACAGTCGGATGGCATCATCCATAGCTCCATTGATTTTAAATGTATCACAAATCTCTAGAAAGTTAGAGATGTAGGCATTAGGATCTTCATTTGGGAGACCGTCAAACTGAACATATTGTTGCACCATTTGTATGATGGTAGGTGTAATTTGGAAGTTATTAGCCGCGATAGTTGGCCTTATGATACTAGAGTTAGCTCCAATAAGTATAGGCCTTGAAAAGTCGGATACGGTCCGATTTACTTCATTACCGTTGTTAGCCATGTGAGGTAGATCTTCTTGATCGATGAATTGAGTGTTGGCCTCTTCACCCTCTTTCTTGATCTTAACGATTGACTTATCTTCTACGGTAGCCACAATTTGTCTAGGTCGTAATCTCAAATTTTGAAGGACAGTTCTCTCTATTTCAAGATCAAGTTCTACCAAATCTTCCAAGTTACTTCGAGTCATGTACTATAAGGGCAAGAAATATAGAATCAATTGCAGCTCTAGCTAATAAAAATAAACAATGAAAAAAAAAAAGAAAAAAAATGGTCAAAGTAATAAAGCAACTAGTGCTCTTAATATTGAAAATCCCCGGCAGCGGCACCAAAAACTTGATATCAAGCAAGTGCACCTATCAGTTTTAATATAGCAGATGTGAGTCCAAGTTGATCCTTTAGAGACTTCGAGTACTAATATTAACCTTAGCTTTATTATCTAATCGGAAAATTGTGATGCATTGAATAAATTAAAAATACTAAAATTAACAAACAATTCTAATTATAAGACTTGATTAAGCAATTTAGAAAGCGATAAAACCAAGAACGATTTCAAGAAGGTAATGACGTATTTAGGAATTATTTCTCTTAGTGTTTAACATATGACCGTTTAAAATATATCCAATTCAATTTCTATTATTCTTGACTGGAGAGATTCACCATTAAAGTTAACACCTTTCTCAAGCTTATTAACCCTAATCCTAAATTATTTACCGTAATCTCTTCACTTAGTAATATAATTTAGAATCGTAATGTATGATGAATTCCCACACAAAGAACAACTTTTCGGAAGAAACATATATCTTATCTCTAAGTATATATGTAATTCTCTCCAATTATGTCAAGATCTCATTATACATGTGATTTCTCAATCATCATGCATAATATCATAGATTGATACCCTAGAAATATCAATTAACAATTAAATAACATAATTGAATCAAGAAAAGATAGAAACTTTACTGAAAATTATCAATTAATCCAATAATCACATGAAATCCTAGGTTCCATAATCCTAAATACAAGAGTTTTAAGCTATCATAATGAAACTAAAAACAAATTGCAAAAAAATCAATAAATAAAACATGAAAACCCTCTTTTGTTGATGATAAATCTCTTCAATCTTGAGGTTTCGTGTTGCTTTCGCCTTTTTCCTCTCTTTCTCTTCAAGCCTCTTCACTTTTTAATATCCCATCTTCTGTGTGAAACCCTAGTATGTCCTTTTATAATGTATTGTAAGGTTTTCGTTTTCGTCACCAGACACAGCTTGGGATACAGTTGTGTAACTTTCTGACCTTGGCATATTTTCCTGGATGGACACAGCCTAGGGACACAATTGTGTCCCAGACTATATAACTTCAAACCTTGAAATCAAAATTTTAATCAATTAAGTATCAATTTCTTTAAAGAAAACCAAAGATGTAAGGGAAATACTATAAAATTATCATGTGAAATGTATTTAAAATAAGAGTTATCAAGTGTCGTGGTTATTGGGGGTGGTTAGAAGTGGTGGTTGGCGGTGGTTGACATGGCAGTCGGGTGGTGCTTGCTGGGTTTAGATAGGTGGTTGGGATAGGGGTTTTGAACTACTACAAAGCTATTCCTAGTAATAGCTTTCATCAAAGAAGCTCGGAGAGAGAAAATTCTAGAGAGAGAGGGGCAGCGGTAGAGCTAGAAAGAGAAAGGGATCGCAAGAGGGAGAGAGAGGATTTGTGAGTTGTTTCTACTACTCGTCTATGATTGTATGGGTGCCTAGTACTCTTATTTATTGATCAATTCTTCTTAGAAAACAAGGAAAGCCAAGATCCAGATTTAGGCGCAAATTCTAGACTTTCAATTTTTTTCCACTTCTTGGAGCTTGATTTGAATGCATTTTTCATTGATTTTGGATACATTCTTAATCATTATTAACACTAGGCTAAGCATAGAATAGGATCAGAGCACGAAATCATACGTACACATATAGAATTTGTGTCGAAAATGAATCCAAAGTAGAGAGCATAGGCTGTTTTTTGATCGAGAAATAAGGGGAAAATCATGGGAAAGAGAGGGGAAAGGGAGAGAAAGAAAAGGAAAATGTTGGTGCTGATGTGGTGCTATGTCAACCGATTCGACCAATCACGCCATACTATGTGTCAATAGTGACACATGGTAGCTTACATAGCATGCCATGTGATTGCTATGTGGCACCAAGTTAGCATTGGCTATCCAACCTTATGCTACCACATGTTAGGACACATGGCACAATGAGATCTTGACACGTGGCAGTTTCTGATGTGATAAAAAAAATAAAAACTTTTTATGTCCTCACTAGGATTGGAACACTTAACCTCATGCTCAAACATAATGCCTAGTCCATATGCTTATCTATCAGGTTATTGGCTTATGCTTTGTTCATATGTGCAATTAAGACCAAGTCAAGTTAGGTTAGATTTAAATCTAAGCTAAAGCCCAACGGTCTTATTTCTAAACTTATTTTAAAATTAAAAAATATATCCTATTGAATTGTTATTTTCTAAATTCCCTAAAATCTTCTATTTTTTTTTACTTTTCTATTTTTTTGTTTTATTTTTGTGACTTTTCAATTTTCTAAATTTCTTATTTTTTGTGCTTTCTTCCTAGATTTCTTTTTTTTTTATGCCTTTTCCTACTTTTCTACTTTTTTATTTTTCTAAACTCCTTATTTCTTTTTTTTTTAATTTTTGGATATTATTTAATTTTCTATTTTTTTTGTGTTTTCCCTAATTTAAGACCCTTAAAAAATAAAAATAAAATAAAGAGAGTAAAAATTAGGTATCTACAATTGTCCTTCTTTGTGGCGAAGTTTGAACAAAACTTTGCCACAAAGATAGAGAGACATTATTTTTGCCCCTAAGATGACTTTAAAATGACTAACTAACTATCTTAGACTTAATTTATTGGGGATTTAGTAAAGAAATGAAACTTGGCCATACCTTTCTAGGCTCACTAACCTAAATTCGAATGTCTCTAATGAATAAGCAACCTTACTTTAGAATTGATCTAAGAACCTGGTTGTACCTCCTTAAGCTCACTAACCTAAGTAGGAATGTCTCTCTAAGATTAGTAACCCTAAGTTAGGATCGATCTAAAAGACCTAGTCGTGCCTCAATAGGCTTACTAACATAGGTGGGATTATTTCTCGAGACTAGCAACCTTAATCAGGGATCAAACCAAAGGACTTAGTTGTGCCTCACTAGGCACACTAACCTAAGCGAGAACGTCTCTCTAGGACTAGCAACCTTATGATGGGATCGATCTAAATGACCTTGTTAGGACCCTAAAGGGGGTCTAGTAGGATTGTCTAAAATTTTCATATCATGTGTTCACTCATGATATGAAAATTGCCATACTTGATATGAAAATTACCTTGGAAGTTAGAAATTATAAAACTCTAGATAATTAATCATAAGAGCTCTGAATAATTAGTCAATTAACATATTATAAAATATAAATAACTATGGATATCTAATATTCTATAATTCCTTAAAACCGTAGAGAATCTGTATCCCCTACTAAATGATAAGATCAAGTAATATAGATTAAAAAAAAAATTCTAACTTGTTGAAGTTCCAAAATCTAAATATATAAGTGGTACTTACATTTAATGTCTCAAATGAGCAATACAATCTTTCTCTAATTCTAGCCTCTACAACATCTCAATACTTTCACTCAATGCTCAGCTCTTAACTCATGCCCAATAATCTAGCACCTGCAAGAGAAAAACTATTAGGAAGTAAGTTACAAGAGCTTAGTGAGTTATCCCTCATACTATACCAGCAATCAAATTATTACAACCATATGAATGCATGTACACGCAGTATGCCAAACAATATATGCACTTAACTAGTGTTGCATATAACATTAGATTTTAACGCTCTCTGAGGTAAGGGTTAGAGATACATAGGTACCAATCACAATTGAGCTCTAACACCTGGGTTTTTAACCATAAATTTAAATCTTGTATTTCCCAAAATACATTTCCATCTCTAAGAAATCCGATAGAACACTAAAATCTTAAGTTTAGCGATGAGGTAGCCCTTGTAGTCCATACTCACACCCTATAGTAGAGGTCTCTAGACTTAATCCTCAGCCATACAGTTGGCGTTTCCAGCGCCTAGTAAGCCATAGGTTAGGGTAAAGTCATGTTGTATGAGTGTACTGTACTAAACACTTGAATTCAATGTATATAAACAACCCTCGCATATCCTCTCTTTACCTCCGTATGTAGTGATGGCTAGAACAAATAATGCAAGGCATACTTGATGTATGATCCTTTTAATTTAAGATAAGCCAAATATAATTAAGTCAAATTATTGAATGATCAATTAATATCAACAAACCATTTAAGTCATGTTAAAGTTAATTATATAACTAAACCTTCAATTTATCACATTTAATAGTATTTTGCACAGTAATCAATTAATGTTAAGCACATGCATAACCTAAAGCCCCATGCACAAAGTTATTACTATTTAATTTAGATATACTAACTACAAGCACAAAACAATTATAGATTTATCAGGAGTACTCACTTGGCTATAACATCTCGTACTAATTGTAGTAGTCTTTTGGAAGATCCCAACCCTCGTCAGGATCACCTAATTATTATGAGATAAAAACGATAATAAGTAATTGAATAAACTAGTTATTCTAAGTATTTGCTCACATATTTCTCCTTAGGTTCCTATTAGTTTTCATTCAGTTAAACCTTATCACTAACTATATGTAACTTTTCGTCTTATTTCCGATATTTACAAGCTTATAGTCATTTTTCATCGTTTTTGGATATACATTCACACGATAAGGTCTGTTTTGGACATTAAGACCTATGTTTTACAATATGGATTTAATTTTTTGAAATTTTAATTATTGAAGCTTGAATATTCTTATTATCTATTTTTATATCTTATTTTAATACTTTATGATTTAATTAATCATTCGGTTCTTATATTTTGGTGACTTTGCACTGTTATTACTATTTTATGTACTTAAATGTGGTTAACTCAAATTGATATGTGTGTTATGGGCTTGTGGTGGTTTTAGCCCACATATGCACATATGTGTATATATTATATTTTATTATACTATTTTATAGTAATTTAAGTCATTATGTTATAATTTACTTATGTCCAATACTTATGTACTTATATCCTATACGTATGTCATATGTATGTATACTTCTAATATACTTGTATGTATACTAGTATACTTGTATATATACTTATACATATACCTGTATTTACATAAGGTGGTATATGTATTTGTTACGTATTTTCGTATGTCCTCCATACACCTTTAAAAACTCTTCATATAATTCATGTTTTTGCATCTTATGGGTTCAATTAGTAAGTAATAGGTATGTATACTTAGTATACTCCTTATTTAGGTTATGTATATAGAAGATATTTATGTATAAGGATATCCATACATATGTACATCAAGAATACCCTTGTATAAGTATACTTAAGTATATGTACATGTGTTTCTTCTACACTTATCTAGCTACTCTTATACTTATAATTTGTACTTTACTAAAATCCTTATAGAAATACTTCACATGTATCCATTTGTTATATGTACATATGTATTTCTAACATGTTATATGTACTTAGGTGTTTCTACACTTATGCACAAGTATTCTCTCACTTATATATATGTGAATAAAGGTATTTAGTATACTAACACATGGACAACTTACATAAGTTCTAACACTAATTTAAAGTAATTAACTAGTCACTTATGGGAAGACAAATTTGAATGAAAGTATACCCTTTTCTTCTTATAATATGAAAGAGGAGTTTGTATATGTGAGATAGTGGTTTGGAAACTATTGATGGATGAAGTAAAAAGGAAAATAAGAATTAGAAAGAAGATGAGAAGAAGGGGAAGTGACGGTTAAAAAGGGAGAAGAAAATAAAAGTGTTGTTGATGCTTTAAGTGTATTTTTAAATGAAGTTTGGAGTAGGATCTAAGTCCTTCTATTCGTGGCAACAAGAAGAGGATAAGAAGAAGAAGAAAAAATACATGTAAAAAATAAGAAAAACTTTAGAAAAGAGAAGAGATTTCTAGTTGAAAGCGACATTTGTTGACTTAGTCAAATATTGACTTAGTCAACTCTCTTAAATTTGTATGAAATTAATAGACATAATAAGGAAATTTAGGATAATTAGGAGAAAATTTAAGGAAATGAAAGGAGATATGAAGTTAAATGAAATAATTAGTTAAAAATGCTATTGGAATCTTTTTATAGATAATTATATTCCCATATAAAATTTAGTATCATGCTTAATGTAATTAGCATGAAAAACACAATTTATAATACTAACATCGCTTATATGTAGTGTAAAAATTAACTAAGCACTCAAATCTATATAATGCTAACTTAGTTATATACCTATGAGACTAAAATGATCTTTATTGCAATATCCTAGTTTCTAATAAATTAAATTAGTATTGTATACATTAATGAATAATTGAAAGTTATTTTGATCATTTGCTAATGATTTTGTATGATTTGTTATGTTACCGAAGATACATTATCAATCAAGGTTTTAGAGTAGATTATAGTGAATTAGTGCTTTTATATCCTTAAAGTTATAGTTTTAGGGTTTTTATCACTTTTGGGAGTAGTCTCTAATATTTATATACATTTAGGGTTTAAAAATTTTATACATAATTAAATCTTCGATTGTTATTTAAAAATTTTCATCCTATCTAGTCTTGTTGACTCTTATGGTTGTCTAGCATACTTAAATCAAATTTGGGATTTAGGTCCAAAATTTTAGGGGTTTATAGACTTAGTCATGCCTCACTAGGCTCACTAACCTAGGCAGGAACGTCTCTCAAAGATTAATAACCTTAATCTAGGATTGATCCAAAGGACCTCGTTATGCTTTATTAGGTTCACTAACCTGTGCGAGAGCGTCTCTCGAAGACTAGTATCCCTAAGCTGGGATCGATCTAAAGTACCTAGTTTTTCCTTTCTAAGCTTACTAACCTAAGTGGGAGCATCTCTTGAGGACTAGTAACCTTAAGATTGGAGTTGATCTGAAGGACCTGGTCGTAGTTCTCTAGGCTCACTAACCTAAGTGGGAGTATGTCTTGGGGACTAGCAACCCTTAGTTAGGATCGATCTAAAAGGACTTAGTTGTGCCTTGCTAGGCTTATTAACCTAGGTAAGAGCATCTCTCGGGGACTAATAACCCTAAACTTGCATCGATCTGAAGGACCTGGTCATGCCTCATTAGGCTTACTAACCTAGGTGGGAGCATCTTTTAGGGATTAGCAACCCTAAGTTGGGATAGATCTAAAGGACCTGGTTATACCTCACTAGGCTTACTAACTTTGGTGGGAACATCTCTCAAGGACTAGCAACACTAAGCTAGGATCAATCTAAAGGACCTGGTCGTGCCTTACTAGCCTTACTAACTTCAATGGGAGCATCTCTCAAGGACTAGCAACCCTAGACTTAGGATCGCTCTAAAGGACTTGGTCATACCTCACTAAGCTTACTAACTTAGGTGGGAGCGTCTCTTGGAGACTAGTAACCCTAAACTTGGGATCAATCTAAAGGACCCAGTCGTGTCTCTCTAGGCTTACTAACCTAGGCAAGAGCATCTCTCGAGGACTAGTAACCTTAAGCTTGGGATCGATCTAAAGGACCTAGTTGTACCTCTCTAGGCTCACTAACCTAGGCGAGAGTATCTCTTAGAGTCTAACAACCCTAAGTTAGGATCGATCTAAAGGACTTGGTCATGCCTTGCTAGGCTCACTAACCTACGCGAGAGAGTCTCTTTGGAACTACTAACCCTAGGTTAGGATCGATTTAATGGCTCTAGTTGTGCTTCATTAGACTTACTAACTAAGGTGAGAGCATCTCTCGAAGACTAGTAATCCTAAGCTAAGATAGATCTAAAGGACTTAGTGGTACCTCTCTAGGCTCACTAGCCTAGGTAGGAGCGTCTCTCTTAGACTAGCAACCTTAAGCTTGGGATCGATCTAAAGGACCTGGTCGTGCCTCTCTAGGCTCACTAACCTAAGCGGGAGTATCTTTTGGAGACTAGCAACCCTAAGTTGGGATCGATCTAAAGGACTTGGTCATACCTTACTAGGTTCACTAACCTAGGTGAGAGCATCTCTTGTAGATTAGCAACCCTAAGTTGGGATTGATCTAAAGGACTTGGTCATGCTTCACTAGGCTCACTAACTTAGGCGGGAGCGTCTCTTGGGGACTAGTAATCTTAAACTTAGTCTTAATGTTGTGCCCTATGGGCTTGCCAAATGGATTCGATGAAGAGAAGTGCCTTATGGGCTTGTTAAGAGAAACTTGATAAAAGGAAGTGTCCTGTAGGCTTATTAAAAGATCTTTGAAAAATGAAACACCCCATGGGCTTATTAAAAGAACTTTGTGAACTGAAAGGCCCTATGGGTACATTAAAGGTATAAATGCCCTATAGGTTTACCAAAAACCTTAAAGAGAGTTGAATGGATAGAAGGCAAGATAGCCTTTTTAAGAACTAGCTAAGATAAAACTTGTGTAAAAAATACTACTCAATTTGAGGAAAATATTTACAAATAGACCCTTTGGTGAAAACCATTTATGTTAAAAGAAGACATTGGAATGGATTGAAAACTTGGCAACTTAGGCTAACAAGGACTTAGAATAAAGATGCTTTCTCTCTCCTTTTCTTTTTTCCCTTTTTTTGTCCAAATTTCTTATTTTTTATTACCATTTTTTTTCTTCTTTCTCTTTTCCTTTTCCTTTTCTTTTTGTTTGCTAATATGTATAGAATCCCTCCTTAATAATCACATAGGGCCTCTTATGTTCCCCCTAACTTGGATGTCGAGCCACTTAGTGGGGCCTTTCAAATACCCTAATTTTTTAAGGAAAAGGTAACTCATGACTATTTTAGTCAAAGAGGAACTCCTTGCAAACTCTCAACCCAGATTACATTCTTAACTTTAGTCCTAAAATTATAGTCCATTTTGCATGTCATATTCCTTGATCAAAACATTTGGTCTTTTTTTATTTAACATTATGAATTTAGGCTTTTGGTCCAAGGGTTTCAAAATGAACTAACGAAGAAGCCTATTTTGAAATAAATATTAATCCTGGGTGTACAAGTCAATAACCTTATGAACAATTAGAAATATACTTGCCCCAGTTTCAAAAACAACTTCTATTAAGGATAGATTAATTTTCAAGATTGAAAGAGCTTTTATTGTGTAAGGGTAGTATTGTGGGTAAGAAGGCCTAGTATGAGAGAGGCTTTAGAGTGGATATAGAGATTTTAGGTTTCTGTGCTTCAACTGTGATTTAGAGCTTTGTGTCTTTAAGGCTATTTAGGTTTTGATTTTTGATTTGACTACTCCTACTAGGATATGATATGGCTTTTGACTTATACTTCAGCCTAATTTTCCAACCTCTTTTCCTCATCCTTTTCTTTTTTATTTTGTTATTACTTTTCCCCATTGTTCTTTCTTTTTCTTTTGACCCCAAGCCTCCATTGCTAAGTTTTTGCCTCTTATGCGATTTAGGGTCCTAAATCGATAGATTTCTATTGTATGGGCTCAGGTAAGGTAAGTATAATCTTGAGGTATTTAAAAAGAAATGACTCTTCCTTGTTTCAAAAAACATAACTTATTAGAAATAAAAGTTGTTTTTGAATTTAACGTTATTGAAGCAAGTGCAAACTAATTTTAATCCCTCTCTCCTTATCAATGACCCTCACTTCCGAATTGCCTCATTGTGGGGTGATTCTTAACAGGGTTGAAAATTCTTCAAATGGGTCCAATGGGGTAAATAAGAGATGATCGTGGTTAGGATTCAAAAATGAATGCCTAATTTCATTTTAATTTGTGTATTACATTCAAAGTGGACCTCTTTTAGGGAATGAGTCCAAAGTATCCTCACCATTATGTCGCTCAACTCTTAAAGTGTTTCAAGTTAGTGTGTAGAAAAATAGTTTGCCTCTTTTGATTCTAAACCTTTTAAAAGTAAGTTACCGATTTCTTAACAAGAATTTATTTGCTCCAATAACATTGCAATCATCAAATTGAAAAGGCAATTGTGTTATTATAGACTTTATTGAAAATAACTTTCTTTGCCCTTATTTTACCAAGCATCCAATTACTTGAAATAACCCGTAAGCTTATCAAAAGGCATTGGTTAGCTCACAAAAAAGAAAAAGAAGAAAAAGGAACTCTAGGCAACTCAATTAGACTATCCTTATGACTTGAAGAATCACCGACTTATTGTAGCTCTGGCTGAATGACTTTTACATCAATCAGGTCTTAAATCATGTTCTTTAATCTGCAACATTTTTTAGTAGAGTGCCCCTTCTGACCCATATGATAATCACATCATGCTTTTGGGTCAAAGCTGCATGGTTTGTAATTTAGATTAGGGTCTTTACAAGCCATAATCCTTATTACTTTTAGCTGATGAAAGATTTTAGGATTTACGATCTTTAGTTGAGTGAATCGTCTCCTCTAAGTCCCTTAGGTTTGTTTTTCCTCACTCTTCCTTAGCTTTTTTCTTCTTAGCCCTTCTTCATCACTTAGGCTTACTAACATTTGATTAGTATTGCACGTCAGGTGTTGAAATATTCTAAGTATAGGGCCCATTGCCGTTTCTAGATCTATAATGCTCTTTTGTATTGTGGCTACCTTTTCTTCCAGATTAGAGAGTCTCTTTTCTAGACTTGAATCGTAGGATATTTGAAGAGTGGTAATCATTAAGAACAAGACTTGCCATTGTTAGGCCATCTGATGCATCATCCTTTCCAAGGAGACGAGTCTGTCATCAGCCATGTGAACCAGTTAGCAATTTTCTTTTTAAGTGAAAGAGAAAGATAAAGCATTATTTTGTAGAAACCAAATAAAAATGGAGGATTTTTTGTTTTTGGCTTTTTAATTTCATTTTCTTGAGTGAGAGAGTGAATGGTTAGATACACTCTATTGAAGGACTGTCTACAAAGGAGGAAAGAACAAAGAAAGAGAAAAAAATTATTTTGAAAAGATCAGAGTATAAGGAACAAAATAAAAGGAAACCTAACAATTATTCTCAATGAAATTTAAAATTTATTCAAAGCCTTTTAACTCCATCTAAAGTTTCTAATCTAACTCTTGTAGTTGGACTTTAATCTTGTCTAGCATTTCTAAAGCCTAATTAATGGTCCTCTCACTTTTCTCGACTTGAGCTAACAAGGCCCTATTAAAGGCCTCTACAAGCTTAGCCCTTTGCTGCCAGTAGGTAGCTTTAACTTGTAACAATTGCTCATACATTCCTAAGGCATTTGGCAATCTATTGGCTCTTTGATTATTCTCTTGTTGGTTACTCACCATTCTTAGGTCTATATATTTCATGGACAACAATCATCAATGTAGCAAAAGAAAGCACTTGGAAATATATAGATGTTAGGATCGTTTAGGTTAAAACATTACTCCCTTAAGTTGCAACCCTACTATTATTTTCAGAAATTTGGTTGCATTAAAACTCTTGAATGATTAGTAGCATTGCAATTTCTTAAAGGTATTGTATTAACTTAAGCTTATAAGGGAGTATATGCAATTAGGATAGGTTTTGAAAAGGTCTTTAAGTTTTGTGACCTCACTTGTTAAAGAACACTTTTATTGGTCACATTAAGCTTAAGTGAGGTGCCTTAATCAACCCCGACTGATGGTTACACCAGAGTACTCGAAGCCTATACAATGGCTCCTCTCCTAGTGTCCTAAGATAGCATAGGTTTGACTGCATCTTCCCTGCATCTTTGATGCAACAACGACCCCTATATTCTAATGCGTGTGATATGTAAGATAATAGTACAGATAGCTAAACAAAAGCTAAGAGTGAATTCTAGGAATATATAAGGAAAGAAGCTTTAGGTTTGTCTTTTCTTTTTCTCTTTTATAACAATGTTGCTTTATTTGTTACTACTCATCAAACCCTGAAGAATGTACGCAAGAGGGGTAGATTTTAGAGGTCCTTAAACTTTGTGACCCCACGCATTTCTTACAAAACAGTTCCTTGGTCACTAATTGTAAAGTACTAACCATCAAGCTACTTCCTAATCATAAAGAAATACCGAAATAATTGAGGCATGGCCCTAACTTCAATATATTCACAAAATATCTTGAAAGCCATGAGAAGTTGATAAGTGTTTGGATACTTGATGGAACTCAGAAATAGTTAAAGAATTGCTTGACAAAAGCCAAGAATAGGAAGCGCAGTCTAAAGTTGAGATATTTTAAGAAGATATGAAACTCGCACTTCCTTGAAAAGCACACCCTTTCCTCTTCTCTTGACCTCCTAAGATTCCATGTTTTGGAAAGGTCTTGCCAGTATTTGTTATACTTCGAAACAAGAACTCTGTCGACAACACTAGCCACTTCATTTGGTGAATCATTGAACTAGATTATATTATTATACAAGTATCTTGCCGCAGATCTTCCTTCATTATCTTCTGAATATTTATCTACCATAAGAGAGTTGATTTGAGCAAGTTTATCCTACTGCTCTACTATACTATCGGCTAAGCTACTCGAGGAACATGCCATCTCATTCGTTCAGTGGGGGGGATAAGTAACCTCGGTCTTAGTTGCTTCAAAATATGAAAGAACAAGACAACAAATTACATTGCGAACCATACTTCATTTTGGCTATAACAAATGTCACAAAACTTTTTGAAGAAGTTAAAGGAAAAGCTAAGATGTTGAAAGCAAGCGGAAGCTTATGGATGCAAATGAAGTTGAAATCTGTTTTCAATATTGAAAAGTTCCTCAAATATGGATGATTTACCTTCATAACTATAACACATTTCTAACAAAAATGATGCGCTACTTAGATGATGGCATAGATTATTAACATGTGTTTTGAGACAGAAATCCAATGGTTATTAAGGCTCTAATAGTTATTAGTGCCTGTGGTATAATTATGGCTAAGGTGACAGCTGTTGTATGTGATACCGATTTGTCTTCTGATAGGCAAGAAAATTGAAAAGTTGTGACCTTTCAAATAAGATGCAATCTATCCTTCTAAATGAAATTCAAGGAACCTCCTACATTACTCGACATTTGGGAAATTATTCCCCACTTATCTCTATAGAAAATATGAAAATATTTACTCCCTTAGTCAAATCTTTGAACATGGGAGTTATGGGGAAAATATTGATAATCAAATTTCATTCACTCGGCTGCTAACATGACTCGAGTAATGTCATTCTCAGCTAACGCTGAGTAGTGCCATTTTCAGCTAACACTGAGTAATATAGATCTATATCTGATTTGAATTTAAGGAAAGTGGCACAAACAATTATCATTTGGAATGGTTATATTACATAACTACCCATTATTCATACATTTTAGGAATGTACTTGATCAAGAGGTCTCCACATGTCCCGATAATCACTCTATTAACTACTATTTTAGATACTTAACATTTCCTTACAAATACAAGAAGAAACACTATAAGAGATATCTAATAATGCACTACTACACAATCTCTTCCAACATTCACTTAATGACTTAGGCATCGGAGTAGCCTTGGTACCTTATAGCCTTTTCTTTCTTTGTAGGATCAAAGCCTTAATCTAGAATCACCTAACAACACATACCATAAGCAATGGCATATGTCACACTAGAGTAAGTAAATTTAATGAAAAATGATTAAGGAAAAAAAGAAACTACAGAGAGAAGAGTTGAAGAAAGAAAAAAAAAAGGAGTAAGGATGGATGAACAAACCTTAGGGAAACATAGAGCAAGAATGTAAGAAAAAAAATCTACAAACTCATCATTACCCTCCTTCAATTTGATTTTGTTTTGGAACACATAAACGCAATACTAAACACCAAATTGTACACAATCCTAATCCTAAACATCATCTAAATACGTATTTTTTGAGCTGAAGCAAAGTAGAGTGTTGGAGAAGCTTCTATGGTAGAGAGGAAAGGAAGTGAGAACCAATAAATTGAGAAATGGAGAATAAAGAGAGAGGACAAAGAAAGCAAGTGGTAAGGTTTATATGAGGAATGATGGGTTAGGATTAAGGAAGAGAGCAATGAGAAGAAATTAGGTTAGGGTTTGGTATGGTTCATATGAATGTGGTTGTGAAGGTAGTATAATGGAAAGGAGAAAAAGAAGGGAAAGAAGAGGAAATAGAAATGAAAGGGGAAGAGGGTTTTACGATAAAGGGGGAAAGAGAGAAGCTTGGAAGGAAGCCATAATAATTAAAAGCAATAGGCGGGGAAATATGTAGGATCAAGTCTTACTAAACATGTATCTATTTAAATTGTGTATGGGGACATATATTTTATTGTGTCCTATTAGAACTTGTTAAACTATGGTTCATGTTAGTGCGTCTTATTAGATTTAGCAATATGTGTTGATATTTAATGAAACCTACTTAAAAAGTCACTTACCATAAATCCTACTAGATTAACTAAGCATATCCTTTTCCTTGCAAAACCTTATAAGATTAGATTGAATCAAGATCTTATGTCAAAAAAATAAAATAAAATAAAAAAGAAAAGAAAAGAAAAGAAAGGAAAAAATTGTTCTCGATGTTACTAAAGTGCAATAGGAAGATATTAGAATGAACATAGCAAATCAAGTTTTGTTCGGTCTAATGAAATAAACTAAACTATGTCTTTGTTCTTTGTCATTGTTACATTGGGGAAGGTTAACACAAATTTGACGAGGGAAATTAGGTGAACAAACTATAAAGGTTGAAACTAAGAAAACTTTGCAATATTTATTATGTGGTTTGATGGAGGCATCTTAAGGAAATATGTCACTTGGTATTCCAGTTGCCTATAATAAGGTATGTGACCAAACTATAAGTTCATATTATCACATTTTCATCTTTGTTCTTAAAGAAATTATATAGAACTATTTATTCATTAGCTACAAATTTTCATTTGGTTTGTTGATTAAATATATGTAAACAAAAGTCGATATTTAATCTCCTAATACTTTCTTTATGTAATGAAATTGGGATAATATGGTCTCATGATAGTTGTAATGATAACTCAAAATAAAATATTAGATAATTCCTACAAAATTGTCTATTACATTTTTATAGTGAAACCATTTTAGGCAAAGTGAGCTGGTGTTTACTTGAATGACCATCTTTTGATTAGATAAAGGTCATGACGTGAGTATTAATTTGCAAAGTTTTTAGTGATATTAACATTTGTCCTATTGTAATAAATAAAAGATATATTCAAAATGTATCTAAATAATATAAACTGATAATGATAGACAATATTTCAAGTATATGTGATTGTGTCTTAGATGGATTTTGATAGGAAAAAGGGGTATATGAATGTGATAGGGAAAGCAGTGTATGTCGAATAATGGGATAACTTTTTTATCCCCCCACTTAGTTGCTTTATGGTTATATGGTAGCTAAGAATATAGACCACTTGCTTGCTTATTATGTCTAGCTATACGATTGACTTAAGTGTATCTTATGGTTTAAGTATTTATACTCGAAATTGATATGGTTTATCATAAATCTTTACGTAGTATATTGCAGTTCTTATGTTATGATTCATTGGAAATGTATCTTGAGTGACCCTAATGAATGCAATCATGCTTAGCTGAGGAGAGCATTTTCCCTTATATGATATTTGATCATAAAATGTTTGTGATTTAGTAAATCTTAGAGGATATTAGGTAAATGGTGAGATGACTTAGCTTTGTAAAAAAATTTGCAATTTCTATAGTGTATCATGTATGCAATTGTGATATTTGACTATTGGGCTAAAAGTTAGGCTTGGTTACCAATTTCATTGTTCTTAAGATTTAGCTAGAATTCATACTTGGCTTAATTAACTTGGAAACTATACTTAGCTAGGTTAATTTAGAACCTATACTTAGTTAAGATAAATATACAATTTGAATTCATTCATTAGATTGCATGAAATAGACCAATGGGTTAAGCTTTCTCAACTTGAGATATTGCTAAGCTGGGTTTGGAGCATCTAGAAATCTATTGCTTAATCAATTTTGGCCACTTCATGTAGTTTCATTTAGGCTAGGTTTTGGCAACTTCTTGTTGCCTTAGATTTTTGGACTTTATGTCCAAATGCTTGTGAATGTCAACTAACTAGATGAGAAGCTATGTTAGGCTAGAATATAGGTATCTATGCATGTTACTTGCATTAGCATGACATCTGTATGATGCATGAATTGTTGTGCGTATTTTTCATATTAGTTTGATAATTAAATATGCTAAGTTATTCATGATGTTGGGATAGTTAAATATATAATATATATACTTCTTTATTACTAATATCATGAATTAGACTATTAAATTGTTATGCTATCAGTGTTTAGTTTTATACTTACTTGGCTCAAACCTTAGCTAAGGGGTTAGCATATTTAACCTTAGGTACTAAAGACAAAGCAAATTAGGATCTAGAAGCTAGGTTGGATAACCAAGAGTATTTGGCTACATAATTTTGTATTAAGTTCTTGGAAGTAGCTTTGTAGTAAGGTCAGTATGCTACTTTTAGGTTTCTAATATTAAGGTTCTATATGTAAGAGTGTATTATCCTAATTAGATTATGAGTTGAACAATGAAGCGAAATGTGATACTCTAAATGAGACCCATATCTTGTGAAGTTTTGCTGTGTTATTTCATATTAATTGAAAGACGTTTTATTAGACATTTGTAAAGTGGAGTTTGAGTTAATTAGTTGGTTATGGTCACATTACATTAAGTAAAGGTAAAATTAGACACCTTAAGTGGCGGGGTGTTATAAGTTATCCCCTAATCCCTAAAAGTCATGACTTTAATGAGTAATTTTTTAAGAAAATCTTGGGTTTTTCTTAATAATCTCACTAGTATCTAACTTTATGATCCTTTAAGAGGGCTTTAAGTGATAAATCCATAAATCATTCTCAAAATATTCTCGTATGTAGTCACTACATGCTTTAGCCCCCACATGTACATTAGGCTAAATGTGGTTTTCCTTCCATCACATCTTATTTATAAGCTAGTTTTAGCACTAAAGCTCCAAGCCATGTACAACATCATCTCCTTTTACATGATATACTTCTTAACTCTTACATCACAAACCCCATATTCAAGGATTTTTATAAGAAAATGACTAACACAAGTCTATAGCTTCCTAATCTTCGAGCTAATACAAGAAAATGATAGAGTATGCAAAAGAAAATGTGAAAAGAGAATGTTTTATTACAAAGTAGTGGTAGTTCCTCTTAATGCTTCACTTATCCTCAATTCTATCCCCCTTTGCACCCAAAAATCCTTCTTAAGTTGTTTCCTTAGTAGTGCTCCTAGATGACTAAAGGTAAACTGAAGATGGAAGATTTCAAGTGTTTGGAATGGTGATTAGAAATGAATTGGAAGTATATTTATGTATGTATGGAACTAGCTTTGTGGAAGGGTTGAATGGTGTATGGAAGCATGTTTTTAAAGAAGTGAAAGTTGAAGTGAGAAATGAAATAAGAAATAAATTGCAAAATGAAGTGTTAGGGTGGATATTATGCTAGCTAAGTGAAGAAAGAGAGGTTTTGTGTGTGACTGGAAAATGAGAGAAAAAATGGATTGAAGTATGTGTATTAGTGTGTTTGTAACCAACATGGAGTAAGGTACAGATAGGGATGTGTGTGTTGATTTGATTTATGCCCAATTTGACACTCATAAGCCTTACTCAAAATAAATATAGGTTAACTCATATTTCTAAGGCTTTATGGAGGAAAGTGTAATTAGCCTTTTATGGTAATATGATGTGAGCTTAGTTATCTCTTTATATAAATGTGTAACTTGAATTTTAAATTACAAATTACATCATGTGAGATGTATAATATGTTGAATTATTATGCTACATGGTGCATGCATGCATGATGTAGGTGAGTGGCACTACATATAAGGTGATTGGGGTTAATTCCTACTTAATTAATTTAATTGACGACATCTTTTGTTCTGTGATAATTAGACATTATTTAGTAGCTTACTTGTTTCTTTGATATTGTATTACATGTGTTGGAGAAATTTTAGGGTTTCGAGTCCGATTGGGGTTTAGCCTTAGTTTATGGTTAGAATTTAAGGCTTCACTCCTAAGGGTTTAGGGCTCATTTCGGGATTTCAAGTAAAAAATTTATCAATTCCAATTTAGTTTAGTTTTGTTGATTCTATTGAATATCTTTAGACACTTATGCCCGATTCTAAGTCCTAATTACAAAATTCATGGGGTTTACATCTCCCACCTATCATACCAATCTTTTAAGTTGAGCTCTTTCTTTAGGCTTAGGTTGTAACTAGTCCATCAATGACTTATAAATAGGTGGGAATTGAAATTTGTACTCTTGATTAGAACTATATGAGACCAACCATATTGTAATAGATCTTTTATTTAAACAAATATTAGATTTATAACATGAGAAGAAACCTAATTTGATATCTTATAGCTTTAGTTACATACATTTGTAATTTTCTAGTTCATTAACATTTTTATTGGTTATGTAAGAGAAATTTTAGGAACAAACAAGAGTCACCATCTATAAATAGGTTAGATTTATTTGGTTCCATTTATTGTGGTATCCTAAGATGACATTCACTGGCTTTATAAATATGAGTAGATTGTACTCCTTACAACACGTGATGCAATAGTAATGGTTAAAAAAAAAAAGATAATTAATAATTTCATTTTATATTTCACTTTTATTCTATCCCTTAATTAAGGATGCACCATTTGAATTTGATGATAATTGCCTTAGGGCATTCAAGACCCTAAAGGATAAACTGGTGAGTATAACCATAATTGTAGTACCTAAATGGGAGGTACCATTTGATTTGATGTGTGACCAAAGTGATATTGTAGCCGTAGTAGTCTTAGGGTAGAGAAAAAACCAGGTTTTCCAAACGATTTATTATGCAATCAAAATGCTTAATGATACTAAAAGAAATTACGCAACCATTGAAAATAAGCTATTAACTATGGTGTTTACATATGATAAGTTCAAATCAATTTTAATGGGATCTAAGATGATAGTGTATAATAATCATGCAAATTTGAAGTGTTTGTTGAGCAAACTAAACATTAAGTTAAGGCTTATACATTCGATTTTATCATTGTAAGAATTTGATCTACATAGTAAGGATAAAAGAGGTAATGAGAATCTAGTTGCTCACCACCTTTTGCCAATCACAACTAGTGAAATTAATTAGCCTATTCAGGAAGCTTTTCCAAATGAGTAGCCACAAGTAGCGGATTTCACTCAATTGCCTTAGTATGCAAATATTGTCAATTACTTAGTTGGAGCAATTGTGGCATACTGCCTTGATTATCACCAAAGACAAATTATTTAAGGAGGTGAGAAATTACTTCTAAGACAATCCATATTTGTTCAAAAACTACATGTAAACACTCAATTTTTTCCTCTATTTTATTTTTATTTTTTTGGGGTCCTAAATTAGAGAAAAAAAAAGAAAATTAAAAAAAAATCCAAAAATTAAGAAAAAAAATAAGAAGTTCAAAAAAATACAAAAAAATAGAAAGTAGGAAAAAGGATAAAAAATAAGAAATCTAGGAAAAATATCAAAAATATTAAATTAAGAAGATTACACAAGAAATTTAGCAAACAAAAAAATTGAAAAAATTTAGAAAATTGAAAAGTCACAAAAAAATTGAAAAATTTTAAACAAAAAAGAAGATTTATTTAATTGGGTATATTTTTTATTTTTAAAATAAAATTAAAAAGTTAAGCCGTTGGGCCTAAGCTTAAATTTGAATTTAATCCAAACTGATCTAATCTACATGTGTAATTTAATTGCATATATAGATAAGACATAGGCTAACGACTTAACGGATAAGCATATGTACTAGGCATTAGGTTTGAGCATGAGTTTTAGGGTTCGAATCCTAGTGAGGGTATACAAAGTTTTATTTATTTTTATCTCATCAAGAACTACCACATGTTAGGATCTCATTGCACCATGTATCCTACCACGTGACAGCATCGGGTTGGATGGCTAGTGCTGATGTAACACCATATGGCAGTCACATAGCATGCTATGTCAGTTGCTACATGTCACTATTGACACATGGCATGTTGCGATTGGTCGAATTGGCTAACGTGGTGCCACGTCGGTACTACGTCAGCATTTTTCTTTTCTTTCTCTCACTTTCCCCTCTCTTTCCTATGATTTTCCCCTTCTTTCTTGGCCAAAAAAAAAAAAAACCTATGCAAACTACTTTGGATTCATTTTTTGTATAGACTTTATACGCGTACGGGTGATTTTCTGCTCTAATCTTGTTCTATACATAGCCTAGTGTTAATAGTGATAAAAAATGTGTCTAAAATCAATTAAAAACACATTTAAATCAAGCTCCAAAAAATGGAAAAAATTGAAAATCTAGAATTTGCACCTAAATCAAAGTCTCAACTTTCCTTGTTTTCTAAGCAAAATTGATGTATAAATAAGAGTACTGGGCACCCACAAAATCATAGATGAGTGGTAAAAACAACTCAGAAATCCTCTCTCTCCCTCTTGTGAATCCTTTCTCTCTCTAACTCAACTATCGCCCTTCTCTCTCTACAATTCTCTTTCTCCAAGCTTCTTCGATGAAAGCCACTACTATGAATTGCTTCGTGGTAGTTCAAAACCCTTACCTTAACTACCCATCTGAACCCAACAAGCACTACCTGACCGCTGTATCAACCACCACCAACCACCACTTTCCAGTACCCTCAAAACCACCCCTTACAACCACAATACTCTCTCTACCCCTATTAATCCCAATTAGAAATTCATGAAAACATCTTTTCCCATTTGATTTGCTTCTTAAAATACCCTGAATCATACCTTGCTAAGCTGCTGTAGTGGAGCTTGGAGACGACTCGTTTCTGCAATCAACTCAACGACCTAAGCTCGATCCATGCATCCAAGTCCTCTCCTTGGTCCGATTCTCTTCGAATCAAAATTTTTTATTTTTTTATCTTATTTATTTATTTATTTTTATGATGTAAATTAATCAAATAAATAAAAATGAAAAAGAAAAAGAAAGAAAAAAAAAAGAAAAGAAAAAAGTAGTTCATTTATTTACTTATTTTTTAGTTTAATAAAAAATAAAAATAAATAGAATAAAAAAATAATATATAATAAAAATAAAAATAAGTAAATAAGCTCATGAATAAAAAAAATTTCTTTTTACACTTAGAAAATCAAGTTATTAATAAAATAAAATAAAATAAATGGACCCTTTACAATTCAGGGCATTTTAGAATTTCTCAAAAATAACTAAAAATCTAATTTAGGGCCTTCCTTTTTTAGAAATTTCCTTAAATAAATGAAATTGAGTAAAAAACTCGATCATTATTTTTTAAATTAAAGCAAAACCAACCTACTAAAATTTTACAAAAAGAACTACTTACGTTTAATCCTGAATACTAAGTACGTAAGCACCTATGAGTCAACGACAAAAAATAAAAAAAATCAAAATTTTCTTTTTCCTAGATTACTTAAGTTATCCACAATTGAGTTTTGTCTTATGAGGTGATTTTAAGTTTAATTTTAAATTTGAAAAGTCAGCAGTACCCGTAAGGGTTTCAAATTTCTAACCCCTAAATCCAAATCTTCAGTTTTCAAAGGCTATTTCAAAAATCAATTTTATCGCAGACGAGCAACTAAGTTATAATGAATTCACCCAATTAGTTATAACATAATTATTTTTCTTCACTTTGGTCAGGTGGCAACTCCAATTCATTTTCAAATTAAACAATTTTCTTTAAACCCTAGTCAAGGATCAGTATTGAAAAGGTAAGTATTTAATGCTGACTGGTTTAAAGGAAATCTAATTTATAAATCTGGGAGGTGAAAAACTAAGCTCGACAGCTTGGCGACTCTATTAAGGACTGTTAAGTGGGTAAACAATTCGAATTTCCAAAATTAAAATCAATCTCTAAAAAAATCACCTTAGTGTAATTTATTTATTTATTTTCTTAGTTATTTGTATTGTAATTGTACAAACGTTTTTGTAGGTTTAGTTTTGTATATTTAACTATTTTGAGGGGGGGAATTTATTTCTCATACCACGAATGCATGATAGATATGGTTGAACCCAGGCCATTTTGTAAGAAATGCGTGAGGTCACAAAGTTTAAGGCATTGGTAGATGTTTATGGATGAGTTGGAGTCCAAGATATACAAATGGCATGATAAGTTTGTGTCTATCGTATCAGATAAAGAGTTGGATTCTTATACCTAATGGACTAAACCAATCCGTTCTAAGGATATTGAATTGATGCCAAATGATGTTACTGCAGCAAAGAAGATTCAAGAGAAGAGGAAAAACAAGATGTTTTTCTAGAATGCTAAGAGAAATATTAGGCTATATGAAAATGGAGAGCCAATCTTCTTTGAAAAAGAAGGTATGCTACTAAGAGATAGCCGTGCCAAATAGAGCCACAAGAGAAAGGTCATTCTCATTTCTTAAGCGAAGGACAATCTAACCTTTGAGCTTTGCTCAACATAGATCATGTAAGTCCTTAGTTTCTATGTATTTATCATTAATATACTTTGTCTTTCTATTACAGACATGAACGTAGTAGATGTAAATCTTACAGAGCTATTGGCTTAAAGGAAGGCTAAAAAATCAAAAGTTGACAAATGTACAGCCCCTATGATTGCTACTACTCAGCTAACTGCTATTAAGAAAGTAGTAAGAGAGGGCGTGATGAAATAAGCAGCAACCCAAATGAAGGCCTCCCATCCAGCTGAAAAGTGACAAGGGAGCGAGAAACCTAGGTTTGCCAAGGCCACACAAATTGAGACCCTTCTAGTTGAAAATATTTCTCCAATTTCTAAGCCGAGAGAGGGTAGCCAAGAATTTGTAGCCCAAAGTAAGGCTACAGTCATCAATCTTGAGGCTATTAAAGGGTCTTCACTTCCAATGGATGTTGTGTCGAGTACAAAAAAAAGAAGTAGGAAGGAACTCATTGGCCAACCACTTATTAAGAGATCAAAGGAATTAGATGAAAGGGCGAAGGAGGTAATTTAGAACAAAGCCGCTGGCATCAGTAGTACCGAATTCTCCCTAATACAGAAGTCGACGAGTACTTCATTTCGTACTAGAGCCACAACATCCTAGACACTGATTTGACCTTAGGCGATAGGACAAAATCCTTAGCCTTAATGGAAGGTGCTATTCTTCTTAAGGATAAGGAGATTGCAAAGAAAGATGTCAACAGGGTCGACGGTTGTAATAAGGTGCACATTATTGCCAAACTGTATGATGTAAGGATCAATTGAATCCTTTCAATTATTAGGCGTATTTGATTGCTAACACTCCTATTTGTTTATAGATTAGCTGCCACGTTCTGACGACCTTAGATATAGCCGATAAAGAAATGAAAAGGGTAATAATAATAATCTTTTATGTACTTTGATAGGTGATCTAGAGAATTCATCATTACATATCGACTTGTTACAATAAATCAAGGATGCATACAACTCCTCAAAAGCTCAAACTGTAGCTACTAAGAATGGGAGAATAAGGGTTAAGATGGAGGCTAAAAAGTATCAAGATGAGTTTGCTGCCGAGAAATTGGCACACTCTTTGGCTTCTAAGCAAGGTTGATGAGAAATATAAGTAAGCTAAAGACTTGAAGGAGGAGTTGCGTAAAAAGAATGAAGAGTACTGAGGAATAGGCTGAATACTTTACTCAATGATTGATAAGAAAGACAAGCTTAGGATGGAAGTAAATGAACTGGAGACCAACAGCTTTAGGTTACAAAGTTGTATTGCTAAATTAGAGGAGGTAGCGAGGAAAAGGCCCTGTATTGAAGAGGTACTTGAAGTTGTGACACTAAGTCAGCAATATGGGAGACTATTGAGAAAAAAATTGTTGGAGGGGGTTCAAGTGGCAAGATAAGAAATCCTCAAGTTTCATCCTAACTATGATCTCTCGTGCTTAGAATTTACTAATGTTGATAAAGTCAGCAGTTGTGATGAAGAAGCCAACGAAGATCAAAGTGCTAAGATCAATATGCAAGGTAATAATGAGGCTCATGCTGAGGATCCTAGAGATGACAAAGATTGTCTATCTAAGGAAATCCCCTATGAGCGTAAAGAGAAATCCACCTATTCTCAAGCCCCAAGCACCAAAAAGGAAACATACTCTAATAAGGCTCTAACTTTCGATCAACAAAATGCCTCTACTTAGTTTGAGAGTAAATAATAAGATTGTTTCCCTTGTAATTAGTTAGTTATCTTTTGTATGCATAGTATTCGGCTGAGTGGTCGAAAATTTACCATTGCATTTGTTATCTTATGCACATTTCCTCATGCATAATTTAGTAAATTTGGCATGTTTTATTTCATGCACTCTATCATTTCCTAGCATGTTTTATTTCACATGCTTAATTTGAGTGTCTTTTATAGACATTGTCCATTAGTCATTCGAGGCGTAGACCAGTCGTCTTATTTGAGTCATAAGATCCTCTCTATGAATTATTACAATTGTTCGACTTTTCGACTAATTTGTAACATTTGCAAACCATGATAGGTTTGAACTTATTAAATACTAGTTCATTCACCATGCAGTTTGAACATGATAATAATCCGTTAATCATAAAAAGATCGGGAAGAGAAATAAATTAGCATTATAACTTTAAACATGATTGCCTTTTGAAACAAACAAGCTATTTCCTTGCAAGACAAATGGGAATGCTTCATAACATCAAAGGAATTAATTAATATAATGTTTTAAGTTCTCAACAGTTCATGCATAAGGGATAATCGACCCATCAAACCTTTGTAGTCGATAGGCCGCCTTACCAACGATTTCCTAACCCTTACCAGGATCCTCCCAATTTGCACCGATTTCTTTCCTTGCTTTTCTCATACGCCAATTGCCTCTAGTTTCTAGCATACCAAATCTCTAAGCTAAAAAACCTTATGATTCACCTTCTAATTATAATACCTGGTTACCCTATATTGATATGCTGTAACTCTCGCTCTCGTGGCATCTCTGATTTCCTCAATAGTATTCAAATTTGTTGTTAAGATAACTTGATTAGTCATCAAATCGAAGTTTTATGTACATATACTCGGTAAGTTTAACTTGATCGAAAAAACTGCTTCCATACCATGTGCCAATTTGGAGGGTGTTCCCCTTATTGCAGTTCTATGGGTAGTCCAATATCCCCATAAAACATTCTGTAATTCATTAGCCCATTTTCCTTTAGCTTAATTAACCTTCTTCCTTAATCTGTATAAGATGATCTTATTAATAGCTTCCACATGCCTATCAGTTTAAGGGTGAGCTACAAATGTTTAATTTAGGCGGATGCCGTATTTCCCACAAAATGCTCGAAATTTGTTATTGTCAAATTGTGGTCCATTGTTCATGATTATCATAATGGGGCTTTGCACCTAGATATTATGAAGTTGAAAACAAATAACTGAAATTTTTGTTCAATGGTCCTTTCCATTGCTTCAGTTTCTACCCACTTTGTGAAATAATCCACAATAACAATGACGAAATGTTCCTTGAGTTGTAGGCTTCAAAAATCATCCAAGTATGTATAACCCCCATTAAGCAAAGGGCTAAGGGATAGACAAGTATCATAATTCAGTAAAAGGCACACAACTCGGTGCCTCATGCTTTTGGCATTGTAGACTACGTCGATCAACTGTTCTTGCATCATCTTTCATTGTCAGCCAATAATAGTCAAGTTGCAATGCATGGATATATAACGTTTATGTTTTTATGTAGTTGTTGCATACATCGCCATTTAGTTTAGATAACACCCATTGAGCATCTCTTGGAGTAAGGCATTGAAGATAAGGTTGAGATATACTGCATTTGTATAGCTAATCATCTATTAGTATGTAATCTGTGGCTTAATAAACCAATCTTTGAGCCTCTTTCCTATCGTGAGAGAGGATACCATCCCTTAAATAATCTATAAGGGGATTGATCCAAGATTTCTCTCTCAAGTAAGGAGCTAATTCGTATCTTTATGGGAAAATGGACAAATTCTCGTATGGGAGGAACTCAATAAAGAGTTTGTCACTCAAATCAGGAAATGCCATAATGGCCAGCTTAGATAACTTATCAACGGCAATATTCTTACTCTTTTGTATTTTGTGAATTAAAAAGGATTGAAATTCTTCTATGAGCATTCGTACTATCAATAAGTACTTGCTTATTTCTTCTTCTCTTGTCACATAACTCCCTTTGACTTGATTTACCACCAATTATGAATCAGAGAAAGCTTCGAGTTTCTTGGCACTAAATTCCTTTGCTAGTTTAAGTCTACCTGTTAAGGCTTCATATTTCACTTCATTATTATTTGCTAGAAACCCAAATTCCAAGGCATAATTAACCTTGATATTGTAGGGTCCTTGTAGAATAAGGCCTGTGCCACTTCCTTCTTTAGTGGAAGAACCATTGACATAAAGATACCATATAGGCTTCTCAACAATTTGAATCCTATCTTCTTCACTAGTGAATTTAACTAGAAAATTCATTAGTACTTGAGATTTCAATGCCATTTTGGGTTTGCACTGTATTCCATAGGCACTCAGCTCTAAGGCATATTTCATCATATTTCCTGAAGAATCTAGTTGTTGCAATGCCTGCCACAAAGGTTGATTAGTAAGGACTATGATTTAGTAAGCTTCAAAGTATGGTTTCAACTTCCTTGTTGAGAGAACCATTGTTAATACAAAATTTTCAATTTTGGTATATCAATGCTCTAGTCCTTGCAAGACATGACTCACGTAGTAGATTGGCCGATGCTCCTTGCTATTGATTCAGACCAATATAGAAGAAAGCGCTCGGTAGCTGAAGGATAAGTACAAATACATGTTCTCTCCTTAGATAGGTATCAAGAGTATTGGAGGTGATGTGAGAAATTCCTTAAGTTCACTGAATGCCTTTTCACAATCATCTATACATTTGAAATCTTCAGGGTTCTTTAAAATTTTTAAAAATTCCACACTTCTCAGGGCAGCTATTCGGCTAGTGAGCTCCTAAACCTCCTTGATAGTACGAGGCAATTTCATATTCCTAATTGCCTCAATCTTTCTTGGATTAGCTTCAATACCGTATTGAGTGACCATATACCCTAAGAGCTTTCTTGAAGTAGCACCAAAGATGTAGTTTTGCAGATTCAACTTCATGTTGTACTTCTTTAAGGTAACGAATGTCTCCTTAAGATCAGCAAGATATTAATCCTCTATTATACTTTTCGCGATCATGTCATCAATATACACTTCGAAATTTTGATGTATCTAGGGCTTGAACATCATAGTGATAAGCCGCTAATATGTTGCATCAGTGTTTTTTAGCCTGAAGGGCATCTTTGTAGAACAATATGTTCTAAAATTAGTGATGAATGATGTGTAAACCTCATCTTTCTTATCCATTTTAATTTATTTGTAGTCAGAAAAAGTATCCATGACAGGGTGTAGTACATGTTTGGTAGTTGAATTAACCATCTGATCAATTCTCGGTAAGGGAAAGCAATCCTTGGGATAAGCCTTGTTAAGATCCATGAAGTCCATGCACATGCTCCATTTACCGTTAGACTTCTTGACTAATACATGGTTGGTTGGCTAAGTTGGATAGGGCTCTTCTTGAATGAATCTTACCTTTAAGAGTTTATGGACTTCTTCTATGGCTGCTTGACTCTCGAGAGCAAAATGCTTCTTCTTTTGTTGGATCACTTTTGTAATTGGATCAATCTAAAGCTTGTGTACCATGATATCTCTAAGGATACTTGGCATATCTGAAAGGGATAATGCAAATACATCAACATTGTCCTATAGGAAATCGATTAAACTTTGATGGATGTTTACTGACAAGGCTCTCCCTATCTTAATCGTATTTTCAAGATCACCTACCAATGAAATTTCCTCCATTTCATTTTTGGCATTATCTATACCAACTAACTTTCCTTCTAGACCAGTTTCCACCTGAAATACTTCTTCTCGCCTTAATGCCCTCATGTACAAAGACCTTGCTAACTATTGATCCCCTTTACATACATCAACTCTTGTAGGAGTAGGGAATTTGGCTCTAAGGTGAGTAGTAGAAGGGACAGTACCAAATAGGTATTAACATGGTCATCTTATGATCATATTATATGGGGACCAACATTTAATAATGAGGAAGTCTTCTTTGTCTTCCATGACATGCTTGTCATCTCCAATCTGAATTGGTAAAGAGAGTACTCTGGTTACTTAAATGAGTTGATTGGTGAAGGCATATAAATTATAACTGTAGGATCTTAACTATGCTTTGATCTATGGTGTCAATTGATCAAACGCATGTTAAAAAATAATGTCTACCAAACTTTCAGTGTCAATGAGAATTTTCTTGACCTCAAAGTTAGCAATTCTTGTACTAATCATGAGTGCGTCATCGTACAGCCTTTAAATGCCTTCAAAATCTTCCTCCGTAAAAGAAATCATATTTTCTATTTTGATCTTCTTGCCTTAGATATTGCAAACATAATTAATGGTGTTAGTTGACCTTGAAGAGCTTGATCGACCTATAGCAGAAGGTCTACTAACAATAGTGTTGATTATTCTATTAGGTGCTTTATTGGTGTTTCCATCTCTTGCATCTTTCCCAACAATAGCTGGTTAAGTAACATTCTCCTAGTCTTCTCATCTCCTCTAAGATGGTCGCTCAATATTCTTGGCATCATACGCCAAAAACTTGGACAAATGTCCTCACTAAATTGCATCTTCAATGGCATTCTTAAGTTAGATGCTTTCTTTAGTGTTATGGCCTTTGTTGAGATGGAAGTCGTAGTATTTATTGGAATTTCTCCTTAATGAGTTTCCTCTCATCCTTTCTAGCCACTACAAAACACCTCTTTGTTCGTGCACTTCCATCAATATGCCTGAAATTGGACGATTAACTAGTGTGTGGACTAAATATGTTGGAATTTGTGGCCTTTTTTCTTAAAGTTAGGGTATTGGTCATCATCCATTCTGAGTCAATCTTTCGCACTTCTCCTCTTATTGCTTTTCCTATCTCCTCTATTTTGATTGTCCTCTCATTCAGCTTTTATATTGTCCTCTAGTCCACTGGAAGAAGTGGCTTTGGCCTTGAACTTAAACTCAGTAAAAGTTCTGAGAGAGACTTGAAAATTTCTCCATAGGGCTTAACACCATTTATGATGGCATTAAGAGCTACACTCATGTCCAATTTTGGAATTCGGATCATCTTAGCCATAAACTTGGCAAAGTAATCTCTAATGGATGCATTTGATCTATGCCTGATCATATTAAGGATTAAAGAATCCTTAACAGGAAGCTTACTTGTAAGGAGGTGTTGAATGAACACTTCTGCTAGATCTTCAAAACATGAAATAGTGTTTGGCTTTAGGTGTTTAAACTGTATACTTGCTACATTCCTCAATGTCGAGGGGAAAGCTTAGCAAGCCACAGCATCGCTCAAACCATGTAAATTAGCTAAAGTGTGGTAGTACTCCAAATGGTCTTCTATACCTCTCATCCCATCATAGGTTTCAAATTGTGGCAATTTGATGTGTCATGGTATAATTTCTTCTAAAATCTTGAAGATGAAAGGGCTCTTCTTAATTTGAAGCTACTTACTCATTGTAGTAGCAGTACTAACATGGGAAGGTCCAGTATGGTGCATTTGTTGCGGTTGTTTACCATTATCATTTTTCTTGAGCATAACAGCTAAACGTCCCATCATAACTTTTGCTTACTTTTTCAGCAATTTAGGCAAATAGATTAAGTCATCATTGTGATCCCCGTACTCTTTGTTTTGGTTTCAGTAGACATTATTATGAAAGAGAATAAGGATCTCTTTATGTTTTTTGCTTAATTCTTAGTTTTCCTTAGCCAAGTTGAGGTAAAGTTGCTTTAGCTTAGCCAAACGTTGTTCGTTAGTATGCCTACTTCCCCCTTCAAGGTAATAGGATGAAGTACCAATACCTGTACTTTTAGTTAATCTTGTTCTTGCCATGTGGATGGGTGAGGAAAAAAAAAAAGACGATGCCAAATGTTGTTAGGTAATTCTAGATTAGGGCTTTGATCTTGCAAAGAAAGAAAAGGAATAAGGTATTGGACCCAATCCAATGGGTCACTTTAATGCCTAAGTCGATAAGTGAATGTTGGAAGAGATTGTGTAATAGTGAGTTATTAGATATCTCTTACAGTGTTTCTTCTTCGTATTTATAGGCGAATATTGAGTGTTTGAAACATCAATTAATGGGGTGATTATTGGGACATGTGGAGACCTCTTGATTAGGTAAATTTTTGAAACATAGGAATAGTAGGTAGTTATGTAATATAATTGTACCAAGTGATAATTGATCGTGCCACTTTCCTTAAATTCAAATCAGATATACATCTATATTACTTAGCATGTCAACAGTCGAGTAGCCGAGTAAATGAAATTTGGCTATTAATAGTATGGTTGTTTTGCTAGTTATTTTGATTCAATATATTTCATTGAACTTTGTTGGTTATTTTAATGGGACATAGGATTATGGCTTATGTGTTAGGGATACATAGGGGTTTCAGGTTGTTAGAAACATTTAGTACCGATGGTTGTTGCTTTGGTTATTTTAGTAAATAATCAAACTTGAGTTCATTATGAATGGTACTAAAGGAATTCCTTTTTATTCTAATGTTTTGAAATAGACTTTGATTGAATCATGAAAATACTAGCTTGGAATTAAGAAATTATATTCTATGATGTCCTATTAAACATTAGTTTTCTATTAATTTCCGAGAACTTCAGCTTAATTATAAGAAGTCCTTGTTCTCTCAATTATCTCACAGTTTGTAAGAGACAAAACTGTCACGAACTGAGGATGGCCAAGTCATAGTAGATGCTGTATACTGTACGAAGAACCCTTGATTGGTTACCTTTCCAATCATGAACTCTTTACACAATATACAAGGCTCTACAATGTCTAGTTTCTTAAGAACATACAGATTCATATGATATCATCACACAAACATATTTATATAAAATTTGAACTACAATATTTACAATACACAATAGTTTAGTATATCTAAGTCTATATTACTTGTAATACAAAAGTACATAAATAAGAGTCTACATAATCTGTTCTCTCTCAATACAAAAGATGGCTTGCTCTTGCCCAAGTTCCTAAGCTAACTTGTGGCATCCCCCGGCTAGCTTCTACGATCAAGTTATCCTACAGCAAAAGTCTAAGGGGGTGTAAGCCTAAACTTAGTGAGCAAAACCCTCAACCATACCACAAGTAAGTTATAAATACATTATATTCATGCATATGAATGAATGATCAAATAGAATGCCAAACAATACGTATAGTTAACTAATCCATACACATAACTCAGATTTAATGCCCTCGAAGTTAGGGTTAGAGTATACACGGCATCAATCAAATTTGAGTATTATACTAGAACTTACTTTACTACAGAATCCCGCGTTCCGTACTTAAATCAAATAAATCTTTATTTTCATAAAAACCAAATTCTAGTTTAATCGTGAGTAGGCCCTTGCAGTCCACACTTAACCCTAAACGGAGGCCTCTAAACTATACTCTTAGCTAAGCGATTGGCACCTCCAATACCTAGTATTCTCGCAGGCTAGGGTAAGGTCATTTTGTATAAGTGCACCATATAGAACAAATAAATTAATAATATCAACCCCCGAATGGCCTCTCTTTACCTCCTATGATACGACCACTGGAATTGTGTCCATGCAATGCATGTACTAGTTTCTTTTTATGAGCCAAGTATAATTAAGTCCAATTATGTTATGCCATCTAATAGTACACACAATCATTTTCTATACTACCATGCAACAAACAAAGTATTATCTGTACTTAAGGTAAATTTACAACTCAGCATACAATAACATATACAAGCATTTCCCAACCCCACACAATAGTTGATTAACAATAACATTTAGGTCCACTATCTACAATCACATACAAGTATGGAATCATAGGGTAAATAGTTACTCGGCCATGATGACTTACTCTAGTCATAGTAATCAATCAGGAGATCCTCGCCCACCTTGGGATTACATGATCATTACGATATAATAACACTAGTAAGTAATTGAATTAACTAGTAATTGTAAATATCTATTTACCTAATTTTACTTAAATTATTATCAACTTTTATCCAGTTAGACTTTATCACTAACCGTATGTAACTTTTTCGTTCTATTTTCAATATTTATGAATTTATAGTCGTTTTTCATTGTTTTCAGATGCACATTTACATGGTGATGTCCATTTTAGATTTTAAGACCCATGTTTTATGATATGGACTAAATTTATGGAAATTTTAACTATTGAAGCTTAATTATTCTTATTGTTTATATTTATATCCTATGTTTGTGCTTAATGATTTGGTTAGCCCTTAGATTCTTATATTTAGAGAATTTTACCTTACTATTACTAATTCATGTACTTAATTAAGTTTAATCTAATTTAGGAGATGTATTAGAGTTTACTAATTTATGTACCTAATTCTTATGTACTCTTTTTATTTCCTATTTTATAAACTTATACTTATGTCATCACTTACATCATCAATTGCTTGTGTCATTGCTTATGTCATTATTTGCTTTTATCATGGCTTATATCATCTTTTAATTGCATCATTGCTTACCTCATCATTTAATTATATAACCCTTACCTCATACTTAAGTGTCTTATGTACACTTTACTTATACTAACTATATTCTTATACCTTTACTATACTTATATGTATACTAGTATACTCATACATATTCTTATACTTATACTTATGCCGTGTTTATACTTGTACATGTACCCATTTACATATACGGTCATATACGTGTGTTTATACAAATTTCGTATGCCAAAATTTCCTCTTAAGAAATCTTCTCTAATTTCATTCTTTTTGTGTTTTAAGAGTATATTTAGTATGGTATAGGTATGTATAGTTAGTATATGTTTTAGTCTAGGTCATGTACATAATGAATACTTATATATAAAGGTCTCTATACTTGTATTCCTCTAGTATATCCTTATGTACATATATTTAAAGACATATACATGTGCATCTCTTCCTCTTCACCATGATTTCTATCCTTCTACACCTAAAGATAGAAACTTTATGCCTTCTTCAACATGGATACACATAACACATAACTACTTATCTAATTTACCTCTTTACCTAACTAATAAGTAATAAGGCAATACATAATAACATAATTACATACCTTAATTTGTTCTTGAAATATGGAGACAAAGTTGGAAAATTTTGGAAAGTGAAAGGGAAAGGGAAGGTCACAGCAATGGAGGTAAGGAAAGCGGTTGATTTTTATTTTGTTTTATGTTTGAAAAGAAGAAGAAAGTGGGGTCTAGAAAGGGACAAGGTGTGGACAACAATTAAAGGGGAAATGAGGAAAGAAAAGCTAAAAGAAATGAAAAGAAAAGAAATCATGAGATGGCTTAGATATTTTCTAAAGTGTAAGTGTCTTTGTCAGGACCCTAAAGGGGGCCTAGTAGGATTACCTAAAATTTTCATAATATGTATGCACCCATGCTATGAAAACCGCCTTGCAAGTTAGAGATTTGCAAGACTCTAAATGATTAATCACTAAGGTTACTAATTTTTAAGTAATCAATTTACTATAGAATATAAATATAAATAACTATGGGTATCCGATATCGCACAGTTCCTCAGAACCGCAGAGAATCGGTATCCCCTACCAAATAATAAGACAGGATATACTAGCATTAGAGTAAGGTTTAGTAAATAAATATTTTCTGCAAATGATGTCTATGTATTAGCTAAAAAGTACTCAGCTACTCCTAATACTAATGTACATATCTTTATCTCGCACTCAGCACTCGAGACATATCCTAATCCCATCGTATGTAAACTTGCAAATGAAACTAAGGGGGAATGAGCATAAAACAGCTCAGTGAGTTCATTTCTCACCACTATCGGTCAAGCAAGTTTTCACACATTATTATCACACATGCAAGCAAGCTATCTACATACATAATGAATGCAGGCGTGATGAATGCAAGCAACACATCCATAGGAGTCCAGAACTATGGAAGGTGTAGAATTACGTCGTCTACACTTCGATTATCCCCTGTACTTACCCGCACAGGGCACCTCAGCTTACCCGCATGAGGCTACCTAGGGGCACCACCCCACTAGGCAAAACTCGACTATTACCCTAATCGAGAAAAGAGTTTCAATCCAAATAGGGGGAGTCCAAACTAGGACTATCCACCTTCCAAGGCCCCTTGGGTACAAACATGCAGGTCCTCTCACAACCAAAACTTAACCAGGGCCTTACAGGCACAATAAAGCGAGTTCTCTCGCTATCAAGTAGAGAACCCATGCTAGCTTTGCCTTAACGTTGAAAATACTCTTTATGGCTCCTCAAGCCCTTGCAGCGATCATGAAAAAAATTTATTCACGGATAGAAAAGCTTTTTCCAAAAATACTTTTCTTAAGATTTTTGCAAGGCTAGCACTCTCCATTCATACCTTTACCAAGTCATAGACATGCGACGAGTAGAACCGGTTATTTAGGCAGATATTTATATTTATCAATCTAAAAAGGTAATCACACGGATGATAACATACAAGCAGAACAGTCATTCAAACATACAAGCAATAGCAAACAGCAAAACATCATACAAGTAATACGTACAAGCAAGTAGCAGGTCATCAGAAGTCCCTCACCTGGATTATTGCTCATTCTCCAAGCCTTTAGGGTTTCCAGGACTCGATATCGAACGCTTAAATCAAAATGGTAAAACGTATAAGTATTTTGAGAATTCAGACTCCTTAGTTAACTAAAAGTTTATTGTAGTTTATCTAGTTTCATCCAATATAACCCGAGTATAATGTATATAGGGTTAACCCGATTGTAGTTTATCTAGTTTCATCCAATATAACCCGAGTATAGTGTATATAGGGTTAACCCGAGTATAGTGTATATAGGGTTACCATATCCTATGAGATTAATAGTAACTATTTTCTTATATTAGTAAGGTATGAGGCTTCCTTTATGTATTTTGCAACTTTTTCATTCTGATTCCGATATTTGTGAACTTATATTCGTTTTTCATCCTTTTTAGATGTACGTTCACAAGGTGATGTCCATTTTGGACGTTAGGACCCGTGTTTTACGATATAGGCTAAATTTATTGAAATTTTATCTTACTGAAGTTTAATTATTCTTATTGCTTATGTTTATGCCCTAGTTTAGGATTTAATGATTGAATTAGCTATTTGATTCTTATACTTAGGAAATTTTACATTAGCGCTACTAATTCACATACTTGATTAAATTTAATTCAATCTAGGAAGTGTATTAAGGTTTAAGGGATTTTCAACTTCTAAATACATGTATATACCTATGTTATGTGCTTATGTAATCTTATTATTTTTTTTATGCACTCTTGGCATTAAGTTGAAAATTTTAAGTATTCAATTACTTGTGGGGCCTTTTGCCATTCATTTTGTGCATATATAGTCTTTATTAATAAATGATAACTAATAGTTGAGATACATTGTTTAAGCTATTGATTTGCTAATGGAAACCCATTTTAAATTATTTTTCCAAAAATTTTTCTTATTTCTCTCTTTTTTTTATGATGAACCTAAAAATCCTCAAAACTATAACAGTTCAAGAACTTCGGGCTTTCAACCTTTTCCTATATATCTTATTGGTTAGGTATTCTAATGGGATATGATTTTGTGGCTTATGAGTTCGGGAAACAATGGGGTTCAAGTAGCTAATAGCTTTTAGGAAGGATAGTTGTCACTTTAAGTGTTTTAGTATACAATTGAGCATTATTTTTCTATGATCTTAAACTAGTAGAGTTAATGAAGTGGGTTAACAATAGGGTACAGTTTCTATTTTTTATTATAACTAAAAGGCTTACAAGGTATATTAGTGAGTGATGCCTTGTGTTTTTTTTTTTTTAGTCTTTTTACCCCTAAATTTGATGATCATGGGAATGGTGAAGTGATCAAGAAAAATTGTTCTAAGAGTAAAAGCAATGAGGATTAACTAGCAAGAGCTTGACTAAGGTGAGTATTAGAAACACATTTATGGGGTGTTCTATTGACATTTTTTTTTTCCAACCAAAAAGATGCATCTTGATACTAGTTTTGGTTAATCCCATTGCATAGCAACTATTTTATAGTTTATGTATTAGCATTCTATAGTTCTTTCTAAATGGCTTTGGAGTTGCTTGTCTTAGAGATGTAGAAGTTTTATTTGTTAAGAAGGAAAGGATAAGTAGAGAAATTAAGCTTTTAGTTTGCCATTTTGTGCTATAGTTCTAAGTCAGTGATCAAAATTTCCTTCCTAATAGTATAATAACTTGTAATTAAGATGATTAGGAAAAGGTTGAAACAAATTAGCTTAACTGATTTCTCCATAAGCAAAATTTTAACAATTTTACTACATTCATATGTTGAAAAAGAAAAAGAATAGGACACTCAATTAGTAATGTTATAGAGAATAGTCTTGAATTTCATATCATAAGTCATTTTATTGAGAAGATTTTAGCCTCAAGACATCTCCATGTGTAGACTGGTTGCTTGACATAGCCTTTTTATTAAAAACTTTAAGGTAAGAGGTTGATGTCGCTGCTTTAGTATAAGCCTATTGCCTAAATTTTAAGGAGGCTCAATTTAGGTGCACTAATCAAGTACATTTTGGATAAAGAAAAGTAAGGCATAACAAGTAAGACAAGCAAACTATGATTTCATTTCTAAGTTAGTGTTTTGCATTGAAATATAAAAGAAGCTATCATGAATTGTCTTGCTTGAAGCTTTTTGTTATTGATATTTCATATTAATTAATATAATTACTTGTTTTATTGATTATAGAGCAATATATTTAATTTGAACTACTTATGCATGGAATCTTGGAAGCATTGGTCTTTAACTTAATATTTCGATTGTGTAGGGGAAGTTTATTGAAATTTATTTTGGCAAATTAGGAAAAATATGTAATGCGAAAATTCATATCTGTAAGTGAGTCTTGACTAGTCAATTGACACATTCTTGATTTTTAGATAAATATAGTGATGGTAGTGACAAGCTAAATATACTATGTTGTTTTCACATGTGGAATGTTGATCCTCTTGCAAATAATTAGTGATAGTTTGTTTAGAAAAGGTATAAACTTTGTTAATGAGTTTCAATATGAATAGTAGAAATTGCCTTAATATTTTCTTTTTATCATCTTACCTCCATTTGAAGAGTCTAGACTGGTTGAATTTGCTAAAGGGGAAAGTCATGCCATGTTCTTTATCAACTTTGTGTTGATGCGCCTTCATATCTTAAAGGTACACTAATTCACTATTGTGAATATGAAATGTTGTTCCTACATCTATTGGCATAAGAAAGATCTAGGTGTAGATTTGGAAAAAATCATATAGAGTATTTTTGCCATTTCTGTTTCAATTTGTTAGTTAATTACAAAATAATTTTTATATTTAGTTAAAATATAATTCAAAGAATTTTTGTTCTTTGCAATTTAGCCCTATTCAACAAATACATATTGTACTTACTATCTTTGCATGACTCATTGTTTCTCTTCATTTTATATATAGTGAAATTTAATCTAAAACCTACAAAAGATTTTAACTATCAGAATTAGAGTGAATGTTTGAATTTAAGGTTGTTTATAATGCTCAAGGGTTCAATTTAGTGTCATTTAGTCAAACTTAGGTTTGTTTCTCTCTATATTTTTTTTATATATCTTATAAAGATTTAACTAAAAAATTTATTTATAGAATTTCCTTTCTTATTTTCAATTTAAGGCCATCTTAAGTTTGATTTGCTTGAAATAGATACGTAAAAAATATACAACAAATGAAGATGTTGAGTAGATATTATTTTCCCATTATTTCTATGGAAAGTATATTATTTATTACTTTTTAACTTTACTTGATTGTATTTTAATAGTTAGTCTATTATAGAATGAAATAGATATAAAGTTACTTGCCATTATTTGTGTTAGTTTACAAAGCACTAAGAAATGAATTGAGATTATTGGAGAAGGTTTATTGAATTGTAGATAGATCTTATGCTTGCCTAAATATAACTTAAAATCTATCATAATCCAATAAGTAGAAACGAGAAATTTGCTCTCATAGTTTTTCTTTAATTCTTGGATCTTGAAGACTGTAAATACCCTTTATCTTATTTCTTTCTTCTTATTTTCCTATAAATCTTGTGATTTGTGGTACCAATCTTTCTTGCATTTTCTTTAAGATGTATGTATATTTATATAATCTATTTCAATTTTATGTGATGCTTCAAGGCTTACTTTATATGCCCTTAAATGGATGTGCTCTTTTGATTTTCAAAAGAAGTGATTGTTTGTGTAGCTATTTTTTGACATTCCTTTCTTTAAGTAACTATATCATTATTTTTCATTCATATAATCTATTTTAAAGGTTTTTCTTTTAGGAGAAATGATTGCTATTTGAAGAATTGTGGTATTGACTCATTAGCAAAAGTGAGAGGACAAATATTAATATTAATTGGAACTAGGTTAATGTATAGGCTGCTTTGAAATGAGCTAAGCAATTAATGAGGCTTTGTAGTGTTTTGAAGCTTATAAAAGATATTAATAGAGTGAACATTGCTTTACCAATAAATTTTGTAAGTTCACTATCTAATTAAAAAATTTATTTTGTAAGAGTATAGATTTATATATGAATATATATTCATAAGTTCATTGTTGTATAGTTTAGGTTGAATGAAGATGAATATTGGATCTAAATGTGAAAGGAAGATGCTAAAAGATGATATGACAAGTAGTAGAATATGCAAATTAGCTAATACTGATCAATGACATTTTTTTAGGATCTATTAAGTAGTAAAATATCTTTTTTGTCCACATTTGCTACTCTTATTGAGTTTGAGCTAGAATGACTTTTTTAGCAAAGGAACCCATTAAATTTTCAAGCTCATTTTGAGGAGCAATTAGTGTTTGAATAGAAAATTCCATTTAGTTATATGATATGTGTGTTACAGGTTTTAGTGTAAAATTGTCTATTTAATAAGACAAAATGATTTATATTTGTCAGAAGATAAAAATTAAAGATCTCTTAGCACACAAAATGTATGCCATAAGATATCATTATATAAATATCTACCACTATAATACTATTACTTTAACCTTTTGGGACCCAAATTGTGTCCAACTATTATGTTAGATGATATATTTATTTGCTTTGAGAATATATTAGAGACACAAAATTATGTTTACCGAATTGGATGGTAATCTAATAATGATGTTTATTTCATGAAAATATGTTTTTAGTAGATAATGAGATCAGTTTTGATGTCACATGAACTAGTTTATTAGGATGCAAATATGTGCCTCAATAGGTTACATATATTAAGACACAACTAGTGTCTTAAAAACCGATTGCTATAGCTACCAAAGATATAGCAAAGACATAATAATTTTGTATCCCAATAGTTGAAGTTTCTTACCTAGTAATCATATGGTAAATAAATATGTATCCTAACAGCTAAGAATTGTAGTAGGTTCAACTTCCCTTTAGCCAAGTGTAATTTCCACTAATCTTACATGCAACATTTATTTGAACTTTGTTGGCCTAAAACTTCTCCACACATAAAATGTAAACCCTTAAAAACTTCTGTATAAGCTGGACTAATTACTAAGAAATATTTTAAGATATACTCATGACAGACAAAAATCATTAGGAGAGATTTGAGAGATATGATCAAGATTTGGTAGCATAACCATAAATAGTAATAGGAACCACCATTACTCCTTAAAATTGACTAGTCAAAGATAGAAATATTTGGTTAACTAAGATTAACATGAGATTATTAATTAATTTAAAAGGCTTAGGGAAAACTAACAATATATGTGAACTAATCCTTACAACAAACACATGAAAGAAATTAACAAAACTCCTAATTAACTACAAAATGGCGCTATATACATGTGCATTATCACATGTGTTTAAAAAAAAAAAAGATAAGAAGTCTTGATTAGAATAGAAGAAGAAAAGTTGAATAATTAACTGACCGTGATATAAGCAATGAGATAATACTTCCATTACATCAAGAAAGAAGAAACATGTGAAGAAATTGATTCCAATCCTACAAGTAGGTACCACTTGAATAGGAAAACACTATATCTTATTATCTTACAAACATTCCTTAAACTTTTAAACAAGACAACCTAAAAAAAATATAGTAATCAAGACTATTTAGTAAGATTCAATAATTAAAAGTAAATCATAACCTAATGAAACTCTTAAAGACCATAACATGGAAGATTTCATTACATCAACACATGAGAAATAGATTCCCTAAGATTACTATAAGATGGCATCACTCCTAGAAGGATGGAAGACTTCTACTCAACATGTAATTCTCATAATAAAAAAATCCTAAATCTAGAAGCAACATGATATCATAGATAATGTTACTAATGTCACAACCCGTCAGATAATCTAGTAGTGATAAACCGCCATATATTAATTAGAAGCAATCAATTGGCACCTTCTTTACGGTAACACCCTAGGATTTTGAGCTTATACGATTACCCTAAAATCCAAGCACTTAAATTTAAGGTGTTGGGCTATAATATTTATTTAATTTTAAACTTTACAATAAGATTAAAAAATTAGACGAAATAATTCAAGTATAGTCAATTTCTCAAAATTAGCTATATAAAAATATTAATTTAAGAAAATGTCAATTTATCACTAAAGTTGACAAATATCGAAAACGTAAAATTCGAGCATTTAGATATAATAAGATATTAGAGATAAGTTATTAACTTATAAAAATAATGAATTATATGTAATATACATGTATTTATATAGAACATACATTAGTTGTATTAAATACACACATATAATAATAAATTATTATCAAAATAAGGTAAATTAACATTAAAAAATGGAAAATTAATAAAAAAATTGAAAGGATGAGTCATCCCATGATGTGGCAGCCAAGGATCTATTTGAATTGATGAGTCAAAAGGCAAATAAGAAGAAAATGACACATCATGCTTTGGAAAATTAACAAAATGACATGTGTAAGCCACATGTCCAATTTTTATAAATCTTAATCCATTTGGAAAATATAAACAGGGCATGTACATTTCAAAAACAACATTTTGGACGTCTGAAAATATAAGAAAAACACCGAAGAAAATTTCAAAACAAATTAGAAAAAAATAGGAAAATTAGAGCAAAAACAAAACACGGAATCTGATCAGGCTGATTCAATAGGTTATTGGTGTCTAGTTATGGTAGCCATTTAGGGTCAAGGAAAGCACCACCAGAAGAGGTGTTCCGACAAGGTTGGGTTGCCAAAGGCAGTCAATTTAGGTTAACCAAATTTCTAGTTGAAACTTTGTAATTTTTCTAAAAATATCAAATGATGTTATTTAATTATGAAACTTTGTAAAGCTGAATTCCATTGTATTAAACTTTCGTTATAAATAGAACTATTTTCAAATATAAACAAGTATTCCTATATGATGGCACATCCTGTACTATGTCGAGATGTGACATTTACCCATTAATTACTTTCAAAGAATACATAAAACATCAGCTCTAGAATAAACTACAAAGTAGCACAAATTTAGTAGTACAAAATAAAATTTTACATCATATTACAGAATAAATGATACAAAACTCGTAGAGTTATGGAGTATTTTTAATAATTAATATTACAAACATTACAACTAAAATACTTTAAACATATTTCATAATCCTTTTACACTCTCCCCCAAAGTCCACTTCTAATTTCTTAATGCTCACTAAAGGCTTAGACCTTCATGGATATAGGTAATAAAGCTCCTACAAAAAGTTAAAGCTGTGGGGGTATCAGCTATAACTAGCTTAGTGAGATCCCCACTCATATCACCTTTCATTCAAATCAAGTAAGTTTTTAAACATATGCAATGTAATGCAATCAATCAAAACAATTGCAACAATACATATAACCAATAAGTAACTAGCATGCAGTCTGGGGTGTAATCCCCCACCCCTTACCTCCGACCATGGGTTTAAGATTAATAGTTCTATTAGTGTCCAAGTTTAGCAATTGGAGTTTTTAGGCATACATCTTTGGCCGTCCCAACGAAATAGCCGAACCAATATAATACCTATGTTAGTATAATGATCAAGAGATGATGCCCCTTGATTAGTCCTAGGAGAACCAAATGGATAACATTCTCCCTAACCTCCCGAGTTCGGTTATCTAGGAGAACCAAAGAAATATTCATTCTAGAATCCATTATAATACCTAAGAAGAAGGATCTTCTGGTTAGCTTAAGGAATAAAAAAAAAGTTCACAAAGGCCATGTAAACACAAAAAATGGATCTCTTAATTGGTCTTAGGAAGGCATAAATGAAATTAAGAAATGAACACCATCCCTCACCACCAATGACCAGGGATTGATCAGATCCTTGATTGGCCTCCAAATGCATGCAAACTCAAAATAGAAGAATGAACACAATTCCATCTAATACATAACCATCCTCAAAGTCACTTAGTTTGTAAAGATTGGAAAGATTCTCTCCTTTCCATTCTTTATGTGGTAATGGTGGCAGAAATAGATTTATGTAGTATACTATGCATGACCATTTTTACATTAAAGTTTTCATTTGCTTAAGGTTGATTAATAAGTAATCAATCAAATATCAAACACTTACAACCAAATACATCATATCACAATCATTAGCTGTACTATGAGGAATATCTTATAATATTTTTGCAAGCAATGCACATAAATCAAGCATAAGCACCTTCCCAATACCCTACTCACAAACTAGTTGATAAATATATATTTAAAAATATCATTAACTACAAGCACAAGCAAGTGATACTCATCTGGCCATTACTATTATTCATTGTAATAGTCTTTGGGTAGCTTAATCTCATAATCAACTTAAAAAAACACAATAAGAGATAAATACTATATATATATATATATATAAGATTTCTTTGTTGGTTATAGTCTTATAGTTTTATAAAGTTTGTTATTTAATTAGTATTATGTATGAATCATTCTTGTTGCTTCATAACCACAGTCCTTATGTTTGGGCTTTTGGTCCCATAATAGGTCCAATCATTACAGTCCAAATAGTCAAGGTCAAGAGTATGTCCATGTATCTAATAAGTGAAATATGTCCAAATATGTTCTAAAGTTATATTTCTAAGATATGTATCTATCATAAAGATCTTGACATAAAACTTTGGCATCATTATTTAGGCATGGATTTGTTCACCTGATTCCTTTAAGTTTCTTATCAAGTTATTTTGAAAAGAAACATAATCTTTTAGTTTTGATACTATAGAGATGTATACAAATTGAATCAAAAAATGAAATTAAGAGCATTTTGATAAAAATAAAGGTGTCCATTTGTAGAAAACATATCTTATCCTTCTTTGAAGGGTTTTACACATAAGAAGAGTTTTCAAAAGAGATTTTTACAAAGCTATTGGTTTTTAGGGTTTTAAAAAACATTCTTTAGCTAAGATAAGATTTAGCCTATCATAAACTCAATTTTGAAAAATAGTTGATAAGTTTGAAACTTGAAAGTTTCATAAAATAGTTTTACTAAAAGTACTTCTTAATTCATTTTGGAGTCTTGGAAAAACTTTTTGATGATAAGAGTTTAGAAAAGTCTTTCGACTAGAAAAATAGACTTTATGGAATGAAAGATGGGTTTTTAGTAAGTATTGATACCTTTTAGTTAGGAGTTGCTTTTGAAATCTCATAAACAACCCATTAGGCTTTGTGTTTGGCATTAGGGGTTAGGTGTGAGAAGTAGAACGTTGGTTGGTTTGTAGAATAAAGATAAAATGAAAGAGATGGATGTAGTGGATTATGAGGACAAAATATGGTCCCAATAGAGATTGAGCATTCCTATTTATAGAAGTTAAGATATTATTTGCATATTGGTTGGAAGTTGCTTGAAGAAATTAGACTCTTTAGGGATAATATCTCATGTTGTTTATGTCCCCTTCATGCTTGGTCATGATGATGACTTAGTAAGACATTAATGGAAGTAGATGAGTTAGATCAAAATGACATAGGGAAGTCAATTTGGAATTGTCTTCCTCTTACTCCAGATGCCACATGTAGTGATTAGGTTTCGTCTACTTGTTTTGAAAGTTATTCGTTACATGTTAGAAGAAATGTTGAGATATGATTTCAGAATGCTTAATTGTTTAAGATTTGCATATGATATTGACCTAAATTCTCAGTTATTAGTTAATTAGTTTAGTTAATCTAAGATTAAAGTGGTCATATAATGGGTCTTTGGTCATTAAGATGTCATTTTCCACTTAGCCATCATTTTTTATTTAGGTTGATCAACTTTGACTAGATTTCTCTTTAGGTCACTTTCATGCTCAGGTATAGATAAGTCGGTAGGTAGATGATGAAGGTGACACTTAGATAACATATGAGGATAAGGTAGTGATTGTCATGACTCTAAAGGGGGCCTAGTAGGATTACCTAAAATTTTCATATCATGTGTGTACCTATGATTTAAAAATCACCTTGCAAGTCAAAGATTTCAAGATTCTAAATAATTAGTCACTAAAGTTTTTACTTATTTATTTAATTAACTTACGACCGCATATATATGATTATGGATATCCGATAAGCTACAGTCCAACAGATCATAATCGAGCTCTAGCACCTAGGTTTTTAACCTTATGTCATTATGTATATATATATATATATATGAATTCCTTGTTTCACAAAACAGGTTTCTACTTCTATTAGTCAATAGTATACAAGTATTTAAGTGTAGCGGTGAGGTGGCCCCCACAATCCACACTCACACCTTACAGCGGTGGTCTCTAGACGTGACCCCTAGCCACCCACAGTTAGCATCTCTGGCGCTAATAGAACTTGTTAGTCAAGGGTAGGGTCTTGTTGTACCAATACTCTTACACTGTACTAATCAAATCATGTGGGAATCTATCCCTCTAAGGCCCTTCATTACCAACCACATGAGGTGACGGTCAAAACATTATATGCAATGTTCATACTCTATGTATGATCCATTTAATTTTAGTTAGGTTGAATATGATTAAGTTAATTTATGAGGTGGTCAAACATTATCAACAAATCATTCAAATAATGCAATAATCAATTATATAACCAAATCTTCAACTACTATATTTAACAGTATTTTGTACAGTAATAAATCAATATCAATCATATGCATAACCCAAAACCCCATGCATCGAGTTATTAATATTTAATTTATGTGCACTAACTACAAGCACAAAACAAATATAAAGTCATCGAGAGTACTCACTTGGTCATAAATGATGTCAGGGATTATAATAGTCTAAAGGAAAATCGGTCTCGATCTTAAGATCACCTAATATTAAGAGAATATGGAAAGTAATAAGTTTGAGAATTAAATAACTAAATTAGCATGCTAAATCGTACTATTTACTTAAATCGATTATTGATTTATGTGAAATCGTCGATTCAAGCTTTTTATCGAATCTTGTATAACTTTTTCATTTTAGCTCGGATCGTTATGAACTTATAATTCATTTTGATCGTTTTCGAGCGTATTTTCTTGTAACGAGGTCTGTTTTGGACGTTGTAACTCATAGTTTAAATTATGATATAAAAATATCACAAAATTTATTATTTTAGTTTAAAAATTATAAAATACTAATTTTAGCTTTTTCTTAATAGATTTATCATTTAATAATTATTTAAATCATATAATTGATATTTTTATTATTTTAAGCATATTTTTCCTATTTTTGAGATTTTAGTCTTATTACGATTGTTATTATTATTTATTATTTTCTTATTATTAATTTGTATTTTACGATTTACATATATATATTTATGTACTTATACTATATTTAATTTAATTTTTAATTCCTAATTTACGATAATATACATATATATATTTTATATACCTACTCTCTAAATATTTATGAATTTATTTTATTTAGTAAATATTATTATATTATATATACTACTTACTTAATATTCAGTATACTACATATATACTATATGTTATACATATACTATATATTATATATACATTCACGCCACATACATGTATATGTATATGTATATAAAATATAACTTACATGTATATATGTATATATCTACAAAATACTTATACATACTATACGAATACATATTCATGTATATATATATATATACACATATGAAAATGAAAATAAAAACATAAATACATACCGAATTCCTCTTTTACGTATACAACTATATATATATATATTTATTTATTTATTTTGTAAAAATAGTAAATACTTACTTGATATATCCTTATGTATACATACATATATTCATGTATTTTTATTTATGCACTTATGTATACTCATATACTATATATTATACTTATATACATACATGTCTACATACATATCTTTATACATACATATATATCTTAATTTAATTACTTATGCATACATGCATGTATTGGTAATGAAATATTTACTAAAATACAATATAAATACTACATATATACATGTACATACCATATAATATGCATATATACTACTAAAATAATTTTACTTACCTATTATATTTGATTTTTCTTCTTCTTTTCTTCCTTCTTCTTCTTCCTTTCTTCTTATTCTTCTCCTTATTCTTCACGGTTTTGTTTTGGGTTTCTACTTTGCTTTTCTTTTCTTTTTTTTTTTCACTTTCTGATTTTTTTAACGTAAATAATATAAAAATAGAGAAGCTTATCCCCCTTTATTAATTATGATTAGATAGTATATTATTACTTTGTCCTTTCCGCCTTAATTGGGTGACACATGTCCATTTATTTTAAGCACATAGGCTACTGAAATTGTGTAGCTGAAATTCACGTGTAGGAGAAGGAAAATAGGAGAAAAGAAGAAAAGAAAGGAAAGAGAAAAAGAAGGAAAGAAAAAGCAAGAAAATGAAAATTAAAAATAATTATATGTAATTTTTCTAAACTTAAAAATCATAAAAATAATCATCATAAATTCATTTTAGAATTTCGTGAAAATTTAGCAATTTAATTGGTACCCGTTACAATTATAATTTTAATAAGTTATTATAATGATTTCGTTAAAATTTTACGTGATTACATGATTTAGTCGATAATTTCAATCGACTACAATTATATCACTATTAAGTGATATTTAATTATTTTATAGGCTTAAAGTTATATTTTTAGGGTTTTTGTCAAATTCTAGTTCAATTTTGGTTAATAGTGCATAAATTAGATTTAGGGTTTTAGTACGCGAGTTAAGGTTTTGATCAATTTCTAAAGTTTTTACTACTTATAATATATTTAAATTTATGATTTATTAAATTTTTATCTTACTCGGCTTTAATGACTCATCAAATCATCTATAGTATTAAGGTTCAATTTTACTCTTAAATAGTTAAATTTGCAAGGTTTACAATGATGCAAGCTGAAGGCAAGGATAGATAAGGTAGGTCATTAGGATGGGTCTAAGCTTGTAGAAAACTCAAAGAACAAGATGAAAATTGTGCGAAAAAAATGAAAAAGCAAGATATGCAAATCTACGAACAGCTCTAAAGGATATGATATACTAATGGAACTTCTAAAGACTCATGACACAACTCGATATGACACACGAGGCGATCTGATGAGATTACTTGCCACTTAACCTTAAGGGTTAGAATAAGAGTGAAGTAAGTAAACATGAACAAGAACAGTGTTCATAAAAGGAAGAATATTCAGTATATTGATGATGAGATGATGTGCCTACATGTATAGCAGGTATTTATACTTGGAAAACTAGGGCAACTTACCTAAAAGAGAAAAGACTAAAAGGGTAATATCTAAAAGAAGTAGTGTAAAAATAGTAATAAAGGGTACAAATTATAATTCAAGTAAATTAATGATTGGCGTTGCAAGTTCCTTTATATAAGTTTGGGATACATGGCTATAACGACCCTAGGAGGAGCTTAGTAGTATTGTCTAAAATTTTCATATCACATGTGTACTCATAATAACAAAATCGTCTTGCAAGTTCGAGATTGCAAGACTCTAAATAGTTATTTACTAGAATCTTCAATTTTAGTTTATTGACTCATTATATAATATAAATAATTATGGATATCCATTTTTCTACAATTCTTCAAAACCATAGAGAATCGGTATCCCCTACCAAAATAGTAAAATAAGATAGACAATTCCGAAAAATTCTAAACTTACTAAAACTAGTAAACTTAATTGAAATATTAGTCATTTTCTGGAGCATTCTAAAGTAACTACATAAGCTTTTCAACCTACTGATTCAATGGTAGCACTCTATACTCAATTCTTATCCTTATCCTAACTATCGATCAACCTGCAAAGAAAAGAACTATTGGGTTACAAGCTTACGCTTAGTAAGATAATTACCCTCATCAATACCGCATAACAGAAATTTATTAAATATACAATCATATGAATGCGTGATCAATCAATATACCAAACAACACATGCAATGACCTAAGAACTGCATACAACTCAGAATTACGCCCCTTGTAGTCAGGGTTTGGAGATAATTAACCAACTCGAATCAAAATCTGGGTTCTAGACCTTAGATTTTAATTCATTAGCACTATTGTACTTCAGTTAAAACAAAACTATGTATATATATATATATATATATATATATAGACATATATATACTTTCCTTATCGAATAATAAATCATATTTTCAAAATCCCAAGTCTAGCGGTATGGTGGCCCCCACAGTCTACAAACATACACCCTAAGCTGAAGCTACAAGACTCAGCCTCTCGCCGACAGTTGGCATCTCCCAATGCCTAGTAAGCCCATTAGCTTAGAATAAAGACTCAATATATATGATGACATAGTTAGTGCACAATCTTGTAGAAGGTACGTCCTCCTGTGAGTCCCTTCCTATCTTCGACGTGAAGCGGTAGTCGATGTTATCCATATGCGATATGGAGAATTCATGATTCATTTTGATTTCTTAATCGTATAAGTGATTAACTTGATTTTCAAGGTGATCAGACAATTTCATTCCATACAATTCGCATGTATATATTATAACAAACAATTCCCATTATTATATATAACTAACAAGTCATCGTATTCATCCATAAATTCATACGCATGCGTTTCCCATATCCCACAAGCATCCAAATTTATATATATAAGTTTAGGTACATCTATTCTACAAGCAAAATCAAGTAAAGAGTCATCGGGAATTTACTCACTCAGTAATGAGAATCAATCAAAATAATCCGGGATAAGTCGTCTCACCAAAGCCGGGTCCCTTAGACATCGCAAATACAATACTATAAGGATTTGAAATAAACCTAGAAAACTAAGCTAAAACCCTTTAAGTTATACTTTTGACATGGTTTCATAATTTTTCCCAGTTTTACTTAAAAGTTCAATCGCGTGCAACTTTCTTATTTTAAATCCGATTTTTATGATCTTATATTCAATCTTCATCGTTTTCGAGTTTACTTTAACGTAATGATGTTAGATTTTTGAAATGAGGCACACAAATCTATCCATAGGCCAGAATTGTAGCGATCCTCATGTTTTGGAGTGCTTTGGGGCCTTGTTTGGTAATTAGCCTTTTTGATAACTTGAGAAATCATTTGAGCTTGGTCTTAAGAATTTATCCTAAGCTCAAAATACTCCTTGATATCAGATTTACAACTTTGATTTATACTCCTAAGGCTAACAACCACTTCATGGGCTCTTTAGTAGGCTTAAGTTGTCAAACGGGCTTGTTTTTTGTTCAAACTAAAGTTAGTGACTTTGTTGGGCTTATGGAGTCTTAGGTGGATTTTGTGTGAGCTTCAAAAAAACCTCTCTTAATGTTTAAAAGTGTTGATCAAAATCTTAATGAAGGCCCAACTTAGAGTTCTAGGCTTGTTTTGAGAGTTTTAGGCTGGGTTTTGAGTTTTAGGCTTTGTATACTTGTTATACTTGCTTTAGTTGACCTTTCCACTTTATTCACTTACTTTTATGATATTTTTAAGTTTCTTTTACCAATGTTCCAGATCTGGTCGTGACGATTCCAAGGGGGTTCTCACTTAGTTTTTTAACTTGTTTCATCATTTTCTTAAGTTCAGGTGTCAGATCATACACTTAAACTACTTATATCCAAATCCTAACTTAACTTTTCTTTCGTAAGATGATTCTTTAACTTATGCTTTACACAAAGAAATAGAAGATCTTACACTTATTACAACTTCCATATCATGGCTCATGTTATACAAAGTTGGTTTCTTCGTAAAACTTCATGTAATGAATTTTTCCTTAACTTAAGTCTAGATTTGAGCATGTTTAACTTAATGGAAATAAAATCAACATCCAAATGACTTTTGAATCCTCACATCCAACATGCTCATCTTCTATTCAAGTTCTTATTTCAAAATTTTCTCAACTTAAAATCTTCCATTCAAAGTGTTGAACAAGTATCTTTACAAAACACCAACTTTACATGCTCATGTTTCAGCTTTATGTAAGGGTTTCATGAGTTTGTTTCTTAGAATGGTCTTTGGTGTTATAACAACTTAAAATCATACTCATATCTTCAAGAAATTAAAGTCTCTTAACATAAACACTAACCCACTAATCACAAGAAACACTTAATCATCCTTAAAGCGAAATATGGTGGTTGTACACAGTGGTTTCCCTTAAGCTCTTAACTTTGCTTCCTCCTTTTGCAACCTTTTGGAAACTCGAGTTGTTTGATCCTTTGGAATAGGGTCTGTGGAAGGTTCTAATGGTTCTAAAAAAGCATAAATGTTAGAAGAAAATGACACAAGAAAAAGAAATGGGAGTACCGTAAGTGGGACTTAGAAGTGGCGGCCAAATGGAGGATTTTTGTAGGGTTGAATTTCTTCTTTTGATTTGTGTTTAAAGTGAGAGAAAAGGAAGTGAAAATGAGAATGAAAGAGGGAGAGAGTGGTAGATTTTTGAATGGGAGAAAAAGTGTGTACAAGAAGCTTTAATTGATTATCTTATAGCTTACACAAAAGTCAACAATTGCAACTATTAATGATGTAAGCATTAAGGAGTGAATAGTGGTGTGTAAGAGAAGTGATTGATTGTTGAAAGACAAGAGCATGGCCCCCTTCTTCTCCTTATTCAAATCTTCCATTTAGTGTCCATTGGGGTCATGGAATTGTCTTGTCTCATTTAATGAAGTTAAGCATGTGAAATCTTGTGAAAAATTGTCCATATGTAGTATAAGTGAAGGGGAGATAAGGAAAGTGTTTTATCACTTGATTTTGGTAAGTTGTCAATTGATAAATTCCAACTTTCAATTAATAAGTTATCTAAGGTGATTGGTTGGTCTTCTTATTTATATTTAAGGCTTAGTCATAAAGATAAGAGCATAGTCTTATAGGAAATTGTTTTAGGATTTTCATCTTGCATTATTTTTTACTTTATGATTTGATTGCTATAAAGTTGTGAAATTTTCTAAAGTTGAATGAAATTATTCAAATTAAATTATCGATTAATTACTTAGGGTTAAAATTCCTTAATTGTTTTCAGGATTTAAGGTTTTAAGTAACTTTAGAGCTCGTAGTTCTTCAAGCTCAGGTTTTCTCGATAATTGATTTTTTAATTGGAAAAATTTAATTTGTTTCTAAATGTAAACTTAAGTTCTCAGTTTCGTTGATCTTTAGGAATGTTCAAACGGTACTTTTAATTGAATCATGGGCCCACTAAAAGTAGGGTTTATATTTATCAATTGATAAGTTATTTAGGATGATTGGTTAGTTTCCTTATTCATGTGCACAAATCTTATGCATGAAGATAGGGATATTGTCTTATATGAAATTCTTTTGGAGTTTATCTCTTAAATTGATTTGTAATATGATTTAATTCTTATAAAATTATGAAAATTTCTAGAGTTGAATAAAGTTATTCAAATTAAGTTCTTAATTAGCCGCTTAGGGTTACAAGTCCTTAATTGTTTTAAGGTTTTGGGTTTAGAGTCTATGGTTCTCATATTCGAGTTTTATCAATAATAGAGTTTCGAATTGAAAAATTAAATTCGTTTTTAAATGTAAGCTTGAATTCTTAGCTTAGTTTATCCTTGGGAACATTTGGGAAGTACTCTTAGTTGAATCATAAGTCCGTTAAAAAGTAGGGTTTACAATTTATCCATACGTAACATGGCTAATAAGTGAAAGTAAGGGAATTATCTTATATGAAATTCTTTTTAGGGCTTGATTCTCAAATTAATTTGTAGGTTATGATTTGCTTTTTAAGAAATTTTAAAATTTTCTAGAGTTGAATAAAATTTATTCAAATTATATTTTTAATTATTCATTTAGGATCGTAAGTCCTTGATCATCTTAGGTTTTAAGGTTTGAGTGAGTTTATGTATGTTTTAGAGTTCGAGTGAGATTATGTATGTTTTAGGGTTTTTCACCAGCTTGAGAATAATTGACTTATACTTAAGAGCTTAAGGTTCAATTGGCTTAATTATTTAGGAATACCGCTTTATTATGCAACATATATATATCATATGATAGATTAAGAAAAGAGAAGGAAATTTCTTAATAATATATTTATATATATATATACATATTGTGGGGCTACTTATGTATATAAGTAAAGTAATTTTTGTAAATTTATTAATTTATTCCTTTAACTAGCTTAGTGTTATTGTTTATTATTACTTGAAATGGTCCTTAATTCATTCATTATCAGTTTTATATGATTTCACAAAATAATTGATCATTGTATTGATTTATGGCTTTTCAAGCATTAAGATAATTTTATGGAGTTTTAAAAATTTCTATGATTTGATATTTACGGTTTTTATTAAATTTAGGTTTACATTTTTAAAAGTACGCGTATGTAAGGATTAAGGTTTTCTTGCATGATTAAGGTTTCCAAATCGTATAATAGAGCCTTTCAAGTTTGTTTTAAGTTCCAAGTTTAAAATTTTAGTCAGTTTTCATTTTATGTGGCCTTGTCGACTTAGGAAAATATCTACTATACTTAAGTTCGACACCATGTTTAAAAGGTTAAATTTACAAAGTCTACAGTAGCAACAACATATTAGGGATGCTTTTAGTAGAAACAAACAAAATAGTATAGTCATGATGGAGGATCGAGTAAGGGTGTCAAATAGAGGTATTAGGTAGGCTTAGGCTTGTCTGAGAAGGAATAGCTACAAATATGTGCTGAAGCTCTCGACTTCTCGATACCAATGTTGCCGATTAGGAGGTCAGTTAGGTTAAAGTTGAAAAGTGTATAAAGGGGGTGAGCAGTCAACAGGATATTCAACAAGTCAACACATGACTTTCAAGAGATTTGTGATTACTTAGCTCGACATAAGAAGTTGGTTGGTAGCAAAATTTAGCTCAACCTCAATAGGAGTTGGTTGTAATAGGAGGATCTACTTTAAGCCTCAAGCTCAACTGCAAGTTAGAGGTCTAATAGCCTAATTCCTATCATTCCCTCCTAGTTGATTTGGATTTTGGATCAAATCTAAATAGTCCTCATTTAGTGCTCCTTCAAGGTTATAGGGACTAACATTGGTAATGTTGAAAGTGTCTGAAACCCCATAATCTTCAGGTAGTTCCAATCTATAGGCATTGTCATTAATCTTCTAAAGGATTTTTTAGAGGATTTTGAAGGGGCCTTCAACTCAAATGGATAGCTTGTTCTTCTTCTTTCTCAAGAACCTCTCCTTGCTCAAGTGGAACCATACTAAGTATCTAGGTTGAAATTGTATCGACTTCCTTCCTTTGAACTTTTCTCGCATTTTCTTAGTAGCTTGGTCAATTGGCTAAGTAACCTTCTAATAGATATGTTATAAGGATTGTGCTCAAGCTCTTGCATCAAGGTCTTCTTGCTTGGATATTGGTATAAGGGAGTGATCAAGGGGCAACTCGAGATTAAAACCATAGACAACTTTGAAGGGTGTTTGCATGGTGGTGTCATGTATTGTAAGATTGTAAGCGAATTCTACCATGGGAAAATAGACATCCCAATCAACCAAGTTCTTACCTATTATAGCTCAAAGTAGTGATCCTAAAGTACGATTGACTACTTTTGTTTGGCCATCAGTTTAGGGATGATAGGAAGTGTTGAATAATGATTTAGTCCCTATTCAACACTATAGAGTCCTCCAGAAATGGCTCAGGGACTGGATCTTTATGTGAGACGACACTTCTTGGCATGTCATATAACCGAACAATTTCTTGCCAAAAGAAAGAAGTAATAGTTAAAGCATTGTTAATCTTAGAGTAGGGCACAAAGTGTACCATCTTACTAAATCTATCCACGACAACCATTATAGAATTGTTGCCTCAGGTAATTCTTAGTAATTTGTCATACCCCTTACATGCCAAGTAGCAGAATTCTAAATTATCAAGGCGTTTTTAGTGTAGTAGCTTGCAGTATATCGAAACCCCAAAGTTAAGCATGCTCGTGCTAGAGTAATCATAAGATGGGTGACCTCTTGGGAAGTTGCTGCAACAAAGGAAAAAATCGTATAGAATTCTACTCCAAAGAAAATAATACCTTAGTAGGAGAAGTTCTGGTCAGGTCATTACAGTTGGTATTAAAGCAATTCACCAGCCAGCCAAAAGGGCAAAGCCTTGCCTAATATTGATTATGGACCTGTGTAACGAAACTAATGATGACATTTGTTTTATGGGGGGGGTGGATTGTAATACCCCTTAAATGCTCAAAGAATGAACTCTAATCATCGAAGGGCTTTTTAGTGTAACAACTTAGAGCACATCGAAACTCCAAAGTTAAGTATGCTTATACTAGAGTAATCCTAAGATGGATGACCTCTTGGGAAGCTGCTGCATTAAGGGACAAAATCATGCGATGTTCCATGCCAATGTGGACAATACCTCATTGAGAGGAGTTTCGGTTGGGTCATTACATAATTTGAGGACAAAGTCTATGCTAAACTCAGTCTAGGGTCTAGTTGAGGCTAGTAAAGGCATTGCTTCCCCTTGCTCAGCTAATCATTTAGCCCTTTTGCAAGTAGTACAACCCTCAACAATTAGGTGCACATCTTGCCTCATTCTCGACTAAAGGAATTGTTTACTCAACAGCTTATATGTTCTTCTTTTATCTAAAGAGCCCTCTACTATGGGCTTCTCTAATAAGTAACTCCCTCAATGAATAAGTCGGTACACATAACTTTCCACCTCGAAATAGATAACCATCCTCCATATGGTACTCATCTACGGTCCTTCTATCAACATAATGCCCAAGTATAGGTCCAAAATGTAGGTCCTTTGGATACTATTCTTTGATGCTCACAAACTCAAATAGTCTAATCTACAATTTGGTCAAGAGAACATGTTTTTTGGATAAAATTGACAATAACATTACTCTTGCCTTGTTTGTACTTTATCATAAAGTTGAATCCTTCTAGGAATTTAAGGCACCTCACTTGTTGCTTCAATAACTTGGTTTGACTTCTAAGGTACCTCAAAGGATTGTAATTAGTATAGATGACAAAATCTCTCAATAATAGGTAATGTTGTAACACTTAGAGCACTTAGATTAAGGATAAGAGTTCTTTGTCATATATAGAGTAGCTCAATTGAGGTCCTTAGAGCTTCTCGCTATGGTAGGCAATTGGTCAGTTTTCTTACATTAAGATAACGCTTATACCAATGCCTGATACATTACATTCCAACTTAAAAATCTTCTCGAAGTTAGGTGAGGCTAATACAGGTGTGGAAGTTAGCCTTGCCTTTACTTCAACAAAACTCCTCTCCTCTCTTTCTCCTCTTTTAAATTCAACGTTCTTCTTTGTTAACTCTATAAGGGGTGCAACAATGGTATTGAAATTTCTAAGAACCTTCAATAAAAGGATGTCAGTTTATGGAAACTTCTCACTTTGGAATAAGTAGTTGAAGTTGGCTACACAACAATAGCTTGAATTTTCTCATCATCCACTTGCAAGCCTCCTCTACTTACTACATAGCCTAAAAATACTACTTCCACTTGACAAAAGTAACACTTCTTTAAATTGTCGAACAATCTCTTATCTCAAAGTACATTGAGCATGGCATAGAGATGTTCACAGTAGCTCACAAGGTCGGCACTATACACAAGAATGTCGTCAAAGTATACCACAATACACTTCCCAATTAGATTCCTCAGTATACGATTCATTAATCGCATGAACGTATTGGGGGCATTAGATAAGCCAAAAGGCATTACGATCCACTCATAGAGTCCATGCTAAGTTTTAAATATGGTTTTCTACTCATCTCCCAGCTTTAGATCTAATGGTAGCCAGACTTTAGATCAATCTTGTTGAAGACCTTTACTCCACTCAGTTTATCCAACATTGCATCCAACTTAAGGATAGGATATCGATACTTTATGGTGATCTTGTTCATGGCTTGGCTATTGATGTACATTAGCTAAGTTCCATCCATTTTCAACACAAGGAGTGCCAACACAATATAGGGGTTGAGGCTCTTCCTCATACATCCTTTCTTTAATAGTTCATTGACTTGTCTTTAGAGCTCAAAAGCCTACTTAAGGTTCATCTGATAAGTTGGCTTATTCGGCAGGGCATTACTAGATGTTAAGTTAATGTAGTGCTCAATGCCTTAGAATGGAGTTAATCCCTTGGGTGATTGTTTTGGAAACAGGTTAGCATATTCATCCAGTAGTTCCCTAACCTCCAAGGGTAGTTTAATCCTCTCCTCCAATTATAATAGTCATCTAATTAATAAAAAAGTTGGCACATCTACCTTGATGGCTTTTCAATGTTAGGTTATACTCAACACTAAGGTCTTCTTCAATCCTTGAGCCAAGGATTGAACCAACTTGGCTTATAGTTTGCTCACTTGACTTAGGGTCAAGGGTTTCAAAGTGATTTTCCTACCATCTTACTCAAACTCATAAGTATTATTGAATCTGTCATGAATAAGCCTTTAGTTGAAAAGCTAGGGTCTGCTAAGCAGCACATGGGATGCACACATAGGTAGTATGTTATAGAGAATCTTGTTGAAATAGCTCCTTATAGAGGTTAGCAGCAAGACTTACTAAGTGACATGTAGTGTTTCTTTCTCATTCAGCCAATGCAACTTGTATGGATTAGGATGTATGATAGTCGGTAACTTTAGCTTCTTGATCAGGTTAACAAATGCCACATTAATGTAACTCCTACTATCCACTATAAGTGCACATACCTAATCATTTACCTCTTAAATGATGTAAAGTAGGTTCTCCCTCTACTCCTCCTCAGGTGAGGGTTCTAAACTCATTGCATGCTGGACAACTAAAGTCTACTTATCTAGGTTTTTAGCAAACGCATCTTCGTTAATGAGGTCAGCTAAATAGTGTAAATAACAAACTCTCATACTAGTAGGTAGTGTTGCTAAATAGTGAGGGCTCAAAAAAATGAGTACAACTCTTTCTCGTACATAGAATAGTTCAGGATAAGACCACTAAGTTTCTCACTATGGAAGGTGATGGGCCATTCCTCTTGCATCAAGACAGCATCAATTCCAAATCCAAATACATAACATTATAGTTTGAAGGGTCTATCAAAATCTGGTAGTGACAGGATAGGTATCGAGGTGAGTTTTTCCTTGATCTCTCTAAAGCTCTATTCAACTCAGTTGTTCCACCTAAATCCTTCACTCTTCTTAGTCAACTCAGTCAATAAGGCGGCTATTATATTGAAGTCCTTAATAAATCGTCTATAAAAATAAGTTAAGCCATAGAAACTTTGGACCTCGATAACATTCTTTGATGGTGGCCATTCTAGAATAGCTCGAATCTTCTCCTCATCCGCTTAGATTCCTTCTCCTAATACTACAAACCCTAGTAATATCACTTCTCTCTAGTAGAACATGCATTTCTTTACATTCCTATATAACTTCTCGATTCACAAAATGTTAAATACTTTACAAAGATGTTGAACATGGTTGTTCAAGTTGGCATTACATACCAATATATCATCAAAGTACACTATAACACATCTCCCAATTAGAGGGCGCATTACATGGTTCATTAACCTCATAAATTTCCTTAGCGCATTAGGAAGCCCAAATGGCATAACCAACCATTCGTAGAGTTTATGCCTAGTCTTGAAGGTAGTCTTCCATTCATCGCCCAACCTCATGCAAATTTAGTGGTAGCTGCTCCGCAAATCAATCCTTGAAAATATTTTAGCGCCATGAAGCTCATCTTAACATATCATCGAGCCTCGATATCGGGTATTTGTACTTGACAGTAATTCTATTGATTACTTGGCTATCAATGCACATGTGCCATGAACCATCCTTCTCTGGAATGAGCAGAGCTTGTACAACATAAGGGCTTATGCTCTCCTTCACATACCCTTGTTCTATAAGCTCCTTTACCTACCTCTTCAGCTTGGTAGCTTGCTTAAGGTTCTTCCTATATGCGGGTTGATTTGGGAAGGCAGTGCCTAGCTATAGGTCAATACAATGCTCTATGCCTTAGATTGGAGGTAGTCCTCTAAGCAGTTCTTCTAGAAATAAGTCAGAAAACTCATTTAGTAAGCTTTGGATCTCTCCTAAACATATTATAATTTCCCCATCTCCAATAATCTCCTAACCAATAAGATCATGGGTTCATCAACCTTCTCAATAGATCGGAGCTCTCTTCGGCTCATTACTAGGGCTTTCTTTTTACTAACTCAGGTGAGCTGATTATGGGCTTTAGTTACTTAGGAAGGGGTTAGAGGTTGCAACACAACCTTCTTCCCATCCTTAACAAAGGCATAGTTGTTCTTATACCCATTATGAGTGATGCGTTAGTCAAGCAACCAAGGTTATCCAAGTAGCAAATGTGAAGCTCTTATAAGGACGACATCGTACACCACTTCATCTTTATATACATTTCCGACACTGAATGACATGGTCACTTGTTTAGTAATGTGTAAAGCACCCTTATCATGAAACCAATGCAACTTATAAGGTTAGGGATGCTTTGAGGTCGACAAACCTAACCTTTGTACAAAGGATTGTACAACCACATTTATACAACTTCCTCCATCCACTATGATTATGCATAATTGGCCTTTGATGGTATTGGTATGAAATAAATTCTCTCTCTAATACTCCATAGAGTTTGGCAAGGAACTCAAGATTCGTCTCATGACTAAGGTCATTACTTCTCCCTGGTCAATATAAACATAAGTCTCATCTTCCTCTTTAGCTTCAGGTTTTCCAACATCTTCTTCCTTCTTAGGCTCGCTCTCATCAGTATTATCCACTACATCTCCTCGAAGCACCATGACGTATTAGTTCGGACACTCAACGGCCATATGTTTGAAGTGCAAGCATTTAAAGCAATTTACCTCACAGGTCTTCTGTCCAAAAGTCTACCCTTTCTCATATGTCTTTAAGGTCGGCCTATTCTTAACTTGACCTTGCTATCTGGTTCGGCCTTGCTAGTTTCCTTGGTTGTCTTTAGGTTGGTCATATCCTTAGTCCTATATAGCCTCTTCAGCTCGGCTTGAATAGATTAGCATGGTACTATTACCCACGTTAATGTTCGCCCAGGTCATCTCGGAACACTTCTCTTCTTCCTTTCAACCCTTCGCACTATCTTGATGGCCTCTTCTAATGTACAAAACCTCTATATTTCTACGATATTGTAAATCTTATACTTAAGCCTAAAAACAAACCTTGATACTGTACAGGCCTTTGGTTCTTCCACATCAAGTCAGATCATTAGCATCTAGAACTCCTTAACATAGTCATCAATAGATCGACTTCCTTAATGAAGCTCCTGCAATTTTGCAAATGTATCTTCTAGGTAAGTTTCAAGCATAAATTTGCTTCTTAACAATCTTTTCATCTCATCCCAAGTTCTAACACCACATCTTCCATCTCTCACTTTGGCTACATTTAGATTCTTTCACCACATAATGGCATACTTAGTAAACTCTAATGCAATAAGTTAGACTTTGACCATATCCTCATACCCATAACATTGAAATACTTTCTTGACCTTCTCTTCTTACTCCAAGTATTCATTTACGTCTTTACTTCCACTAAAGGGTGGGATTTATACCTTAACGTTGTCTAGCCCTCAAGGAACCCGACGTCCTCATCCCTACGCCTGGTAATAGTTTACCTCTTCTTCACTAAATTCTTTAACATCTAGCTCCTCATCATCTTCCCCAATCTCTACCAACTCTAATCTTCGCCTAGCAGTTCGGTCTATTACTCCTTTAGCTTATGGTAGTCGAATTAGGTGATTTGTTCAATCGCCTTGGCCATAGTGTCTCTTAGGGACATCTTCCTATGGGTTTTTTTTTGTTGATCACCTTAGGGTTGTTGTTGTTAAGATGCATTGCAGTAACTAGACTCTCAACAAGGTTTATGAGTCTATCAAGTTTGTCGTCAACTGATACTAGGGTGTTACTACCATTATGATCACGACCAAGTTGAGTACTGCTACTGCCCTAGTCACTAATAACTCCTTAAACACTTGAATTGGACATGGTACTATTATTCTCAAATGAATTAACAACTCGCTAACAACTGTAATACTTAATGGTCACTCAAATAGAATGGAAACAAACTTGCTCTATTTTTGCAATAGGAAACAGAGTAGAAACAGAGTAACAATGAAACCATACTTACTATCACACAAACATACTATAGTAGTTACAAAAGGAACACAATAGCCACTAACAGTAAAATGAACCAAAACTTCACTGCCACTTCATATACTCCCTTGTGAAATCATGCTCTAATAGCAGTAAAGCTGATGCTTCTTAGGGTCGAACACATGGAGAGACACTAAAGCAAAACAAACCAAAACAAATAGGGAAAAAGGTTAGCAAAGTCTGAGTAACTACCAAATGTATATGACGTACCCTTGATCCTACTCAGCTACAATCTACTAGATACAGCATACTAATCTGAACTAAAGGGTCACTTGCTACTACTCCTTACTAAAGGGAATAGATAAGAGTTAAAAGATAACGAGAACACTAAGGTTACTCAACTGAATAATTTTGTATTGAAAGTTAGATGCCTATGTATAAGGAAGTAGGAGTTTATATACTTATCTACTAAGGTTACTTTACATATATGAAAAGACAAAAAAAAGGATATTTTACACTTAGGTTACATGAAACATACTAAAAGAGGTAAAAGAGACAAAGAATATTTAGTACGGTAAGAAAGAATCATTCTAGAATATAGTGTTGGAAGACACATGTCGCTTGGTGGCCAATCGTTAAGAATTTGTTACAAAGTAGGTGGAAACAGGAGGGTGCTGCAACCAGAAGCCAACCTGATCTGGTTGAGGTCAAGGACCAATTAGTTTTGAAAAGAAGTTAGCTTGCTTTGGCGTCAAATACCTATGGTTGGATTGGGAGCTTGCCTCGGCTATTCCTAGGTTATCTCCTAGAGTAAAATGTTGTTGCTGAATAGGAGCGGATCTAATGCATGTAAGGATCTAATAATTAGGTCAGTTGGAGATCAGGTCAGGGTAGGAATCCCCGTTTTGGCTACAATTTAAAGTTAGATTCCTTCAAGCGAGTCCCTATAGTCATTTAGTTCGTCTGTGTGTAATTGGTCTAAAGGGTTGATTCCCATCAATTTGGATACTAAGCAACCATGTGCATAAACCCTTGGCACTTGAATCACTGGATCTGGTTTATCTTCTTTCTAGATCTTTACGCTTTCTCATATGTTTAGGTCGGTACATCACCATTTGGTTGGCCCTTTTGTTCATTCTTGACATCTATTTATTTGGTTGGCTAGGTACTTAGTTAAGCTTGGTAGCTTCCCTAAACAGGTCGACTTAATTGACTAAGTCAGCTCGTCCATAGTCGGGTTAGCACACGACTTCTTCTCTATCTCTCCAGTAATTAAGCTATCCTTATAGCCTCATCCAATGTGGTGAACTATTGAAGTTTCACAATGCCTTGGATATTACTCCTTAATCCAATAAGGAACCTAGATACTGTTCGTGCTGATGGCTCTTTTACTTTGCAGCAAATCATACATCTTTGGAATTCTTGAATGTATTCATTAACAATTTGGCTCCTTGCCTCAACTCTTGATGTTGAGTAAAAGTGCCTTACATATATGTATCTACTACAAATCTATGTCTAAGTGTCCTCCTCATCTCAAGCCATGTACTTACTTCTCTATATCCTTCTTATCTTCTCATGATTTGGAATTATAAGTCTTTAGAATTCTTGAATTTATTCATTAACAGTTCAGTCTCCTTGCTTTAACTCTTGAAGTTGAGCAAAAGTGCCTTACATAGATGTGTCAACCACAAATCTATATCTAAGTGGCCTCCTCATCTCAAGCTAAGTACTTACTTCTTTGTATCCTTCTCATCTTCTCATGATTTGGAAGTTCTTCCACCACATGGTAACTTAGCTAGAGAACTCAATAGCAGCAGTCCTTATCATGACCTAACAGTATCGTTGTCATGGCAGGTCACCGTGTACCGTATAAAGGTCTATTATCAACTCCTTTGCTAATCATAGGCCTTTCATACGACACATAAGACTCCTTCCATTCTATGTTACTACTAAGCCCATAGATAAGTAATATAGAGCAATTTAACTAAAATTACTTCCATAGTATAAATTAGATGATTGTGTAAGCTCGTGAGAACCACACCAAAAGAATATTACAAATAAATGCAATTCTGTGAACTGTATTAGAGAATTTTAAATCTGTGTTATGAGAAAAAACATAAAAATAACTAAATATCTATAAATCTATTACAAAATGTCCTCTTTGCTCTCTGATCGCTTTAACCTGTCCTTATACGAGACTTACCACGGGCATGCTTCAGCATGAATTAGTGAAGAGGTTTTCTTGCAACAACAAAAATCTATAGTATAAACTTAAGCTTAGTGAAATAAATACCCTTGTCAATACCACATGGCAGAAATTTATTAGATGTATAATCATAAGAATGCACGAACAATCAGTATGCCAAACAACGCATGCAGTGACCTAGGAACTGTATACGACTCAGAATTATGCCCCTTGAAGTCAAGGTTTGGAGATAATTAACCGATCTAAACTAAAATCCATGTTCTAGACCTTGTTTTTTATTTCATTTGCACTATTGTACTTAAGCCAAAAGTCTACATATATATATATATATATATATATATATACACTTCCTTTACCAAAATCAAATCGTATCCTTTAAAAATCCCAAGTCTAGCGGTGTGGTGGCCCCCATAGTCCACGTACACCCTAAGCAGAAGCCACAAGACTCAGCCCCTCGCCGACGGTTGGCGTCTCCCAGCGCCAAGTAAGCCCATCAGCTTAAGACAGAGACTCAATATATATGATGGCATAGCTAGTGCCCAATCCTACAGGAAACTTGTATTCTTATGAGTCCCTTCCCATCTTCTGTGCGAAGCAGTAGTCGGTGTTACCCGTATGCAATATGGGGAATGCATGATTCATTTTGAGTTCTTAATCATATAAGTAATTAACTTGATTTTTAGGGTGATCAACAAATTTCATTCCATACAATTCACATGTATATATTCATACAAACAATTCCCATTATTATATATAATTAACAAGTCATCACATTCATCCGTAAATTCATACACATGCATCTCCCATATCCCACAAGCATCCAAATTTATAAATATAAGATCAGGTGCATCTACTTTACAAGCACAATCAAGTAAAGAGTTATCGGGAATTTATTCACTCTGCCATATGGGTCAGTCAAAGTAATTCGGAGGCAAGTCGTCTCCGTAAACGGTGTCTCCTGGTCAATGAAATAATTTTTATAAGGAATTAAAGCAAACTTAAGAAACTAAGTAAATTTTCCTTAAGTTATATTCTTAACTAGTTTTCGTAAATTTTTCCTGGTTTTTACCTAAAGTTCAATCGCGTATAACTTTTTCGTTTTAAATTCGATTTTTATGATCTTATAGTCAATCTTCATCATTTTTTAGTGTACTTTAATGTGGTATGGTTATATTTTCCAAATGAGGTATAAAATTCTGTCCATGGGGCAGAACAGTAGCGTTCCTCATGTGTTGGAGTGTTTTTGGGCCTTATTTGGTAAATGGCCTTTTGATAACTTGAGGAATCCTTTGGGCTTGGTCTTTAGATTTTATCCTAAGCTTAAAATACTCCTTGAGATCAGATTTACAACTTTGATTTATATCCCAAAGGCTAACAACCACTTCTTGGGCCCTTTAGTGTGCTTAAATTGTCAAATAGGCTTGTTTTTGGTTCAAACTAAAGTTAATGACTTTGGTGGGCTTATGGGGCCTTTGGTGGATTTCTTATGGGCTTCAAAACAAACTCTCTTGATACTTTAAGGTGTTGATCAGATTTTTATTGAAGGCCCATGTCACAAATTGAGGACAGCCTAGTCGTGGCAGACGCCGTATACTGTATGAAGAACCCCCGATTAGTTACCCTTCCAATAAAAAACTCTTCACACAATTTACAAGACTCTACAACTACTAGTTTCCAAAGTACATCCAGATTTACATGATATCATCACACAACATATTTATATAAATTTAAGTTATAAAGCTTACAATACACAGTGTTTAAGTATGTCTAAGTTTATAATAATAAGATAAACATAAGTACATGAGTAAGAGTCTACATAAACTATTCCCTCTCATTACACAGGACACCTCGCTCTTGCCCAAGTCCCTAGGCTAACCTGTGGCATCCCTCGTCCTGTCTCTACGAACAGGCTATCCTGCAATAAAAGTCTAAAGGGGTGTAAGCCTAAGCTTAGTGAGCAAAACCCTCAGCCACACCACAAGCAAATTATAAGTACATTATAGTCACGTATATGAATGAATGATCAAACAGAATGCCAAACAATACGCATGCTTAACTAGTTCATATACGTAACTCGGATTTAACGCCCTCCGAAGTCAGGGTTAGAGTTTACACGGCACCAATTAGATCCAGGTATTATATTAGAACTTACTTTACTACGGAACTCCATGTTCTGTACTTATATCAAATATTTCTTTTATTTTCAGAAAAACCCAAGTTATAGTATAATTGTGAGTGGGCTCCCGCAGTCCTCACTCACCCCTAAACGGAGGCCTCTAGACTCGACCCTTAGTCAGGTAGTTGGCGCCTCTAACGCATAGTGTTCCCGCGGGCCAGGGTAAGGTCATTTTGTACGAGTGCACCGTATAGAACCAAATAAATCAATAATATCAACCCCCGAATGGCCTCTTTTTACCTCCATTTGATGTGACGGCCGGAATGATATCCATGCTATGCATGTTCCAGTTTCTTTTTATAGGTCGAGTATAATTTAGTTAAAATTATGTTGTGACCATCCAATAATACACACATTCATTTTCTATACTACCATGCAACAAAGAAGGCATTCTCTGCATTTAAGGTAAATTCACAACTCAACATACAATTACATACACAAGCATTTCCCGAACCCCACACAGTAGTCAATTAACAATAATATTTAAGTCTACTATCTACAATCACAATCAAGCATGGAATCATAGGATAAATACTCACTCGGCCATAGCGGTTCGCCATAATCGTAGTAATCGATCGGGAGGTCTTCGCTTACCTCAAGGTCACCTAATCATTATGTGATAATAACACTAGTAAGTACTTAAATTAACTACTAATTCTAAACATCTAATTACCTAATTCTACTTAAATTACTATCAGCTTTTACCCGGTAAGACTTTAATTTCAATTGTATATAACTTTTTCGTTTTATTTTTGATATTTATGAATTTATAGTCGTTTTTCATCGTTTCCGAACATATATTCACATGGTAATATCTGTTTTGGGTGTTAAGACCTCTATTTTACGTTATGAACTAAATTTATAGAAATTTTTTAGTTATGAACACTTAAGTACTCTTATTACTTATGTTTATATCTTTTATTCCTTAAAATCTTATAATGAAAGGATTTTACTTTGCTATTACTAATTTATGTACTGAATTAGATATAATCTAATTTAGAAGGTGTATTAGGATTTACTAATTTAAGTACCTAATTACCTATACTTTTCTTATTTTTCTTATTTTCTAAACCTATGCTTATGTCATCGCTTACATAATCTTTTGCTTATGTTATTGCTTATGTCATCACTTGCTTATGTCATCACTTACCTCATCATATGCTTACATAAGCCTTTCCTCATGCTTATGTCATATGTATATGTATTATGTACATGTTACCCCTTTCTCTTATACTTATGTATATATACCTTATACTCATACCTATACTTAGACTTATACCGTATTTATACATGTATACATACTCGTATACCTATACAGTTGGATACATACTTTTATACTAAAATTCGTATGCCTAAGCTTTTCCTTAAGAAAAGCTTCCTAATTCCATGTTTTTGTGTTTTTATATATATATTTAGTGTAGTATAGGTATGCATAGTTAGATATAATCTTAAGTTAGATTATGTACATGATAAATACTCATGTACAAAGGTTCACATACTTGTACTCTTTTGGTATTTCCTTATGTATACATACTTATAAGCATATACTCATGTCTTCCTTTCTTCTTCTTCAAAAGTTCTAATTTCTAAACTTAAAGATGGAAACTTTGTTCCCTCTTTTTCAATACAATACTAACCACATAACTACTTATCTAATCTACCTAATTAACTAACTAATGAATAATATAAAGTAACATAAAGTAACTTAAAGACATACCTTTAATTATGTTAAAGTTATGGAGACAAAAGAGAAGTAATGAAAGGGAAAGAAGAAGAAGGAGTTCACGGCATGAAAAAGGGAGGTTTTGGTTTGTTTCTTTTATTTGTTTCTCTTAATGGAAGACAACATGTGGTGGGATTTAGAAGGAAGAATGTAGACAGCAACAATTATGAAAAAGAGAGAAAGAAAAATCAAAAGGAAAAGAAAAGAAAGCCATCATTAAGGAAGATATATTTTCCTTATCTCTTTGTCTTTTGTTGACTTTTCAAAATGTTGACTTTAGTCAACATGTGTTGACTTAGTCAACTTTTGGACTTTGGTCAACATATATTATCTTAGTCAACATTCCTTAAGTATGTGCAATTTTGTGCACATAATGTAGTAATTAAGGGAAATTAGGAGAGAAATGAAAGAAATGAGAAGAAATGAGGTATATGATGCGTTGATGTGTAAATATGGTCGATGAGATCTTACTTTAGGTCTTTAGAGTCCATATATCTCATTTGATAAACTACTTTGGATAACAAGTGCAAAAAGTTCTAATTTGAGTATTAAAGTTCACTATATGTAACCTAATCTTCAACTATAACCCTAACCCTAAGTAAGACTATCTTAATCATATATTTAAGGGATAAATATAATCTATGACTTATTATCTTAGTTCCTAATGGATTACTTAAGAATTCGAATCATATAAGCAAGAATGAGGGTTATCTCTAACCTTTTACTAATGATTTAGAAAAATATAAGCATTATATTATCAATTAGGGTTTTAGGGTATATCATGTTGGATTAGTGCACATATGTCCTTAATGTAATCATTTTTAAGGTTTTCATTACTTTCGAATGAAATCTTTAGCTTTTAGAAACATTATGGTAGAAAAGTTCTTTACGCGATTGATTAATTCTTTTAGGGTTTTCACTTTAATTAACCTTGTCGACTCTTAAATTGTCTAATATAGTTGAGTCTATTTCAAAAACTAGATCGAAACTTTTAGGGGTTTACAGCCCATCTTAGAGTTCTAGGCTTGTTTTGAGAGTTTTAAGCTCGGTTTTAAGTTTTAGGCTTTTTATGCTTACTATACTTGCTTTAGTTAATCTTTTCACTTTGTTCTTTCACTTTTATCATATTTTTAGGCCTCATTTTCCCACGTTCCAGATCTGTTCATGATGGTCCTAAGGGGTCCTTACTTGGTTTTCAACTCGTTTCATCATTTCCTTAAGTTTAGGTGGTAGATTATGCACTTAACTACTTGTGTACAAATCTTATCATAAGTTTTCTTCCATCAAATGATCCTTTAACTCATGCTCCACATAAAGAAATAAAAGATCTTATACTTAGTACAACTCCCATATCATAGCCCATGTCATACAAAGTTGGTTTCTTCATAAAACTTCATGTGATGGATTTTTCCTTAACTTAAGTCTAGATTTGAGCATGTTTAACTTAATGGAAACAAAATCAACATTCAAATGACTATGGAACCCTCACGTCCAGCATGCTTATCCTTCATTAAAGTTCTCATTTCAAGATTTTCTTAGCTTAAAATCTTCCATTCAAAGCATTAAACAAATGTCTTCACAAAACACCAACTTTACATGCTCATATTTCAACTTCATGTAAGGGTTTTATGGTTTGTTTCTTTAAACGATTTTTGATGTTCTAACAACTTAAACCTTACTCACATCTTAATCCAAGTCTCCTAACATAAATACTAATCTACACATCACAAGAAACACTTACTAGTTCTTAACGCAAAGTTTGGTGGTTGTGCACTAAGGTTCCTCTTAAGCCTTTAACTTTGCTTTCTCCTTTTTGCTTACCCTTTGAAACCCGAATCTTTTGATCTTTTGAAAAGGGGTTTATGGAAGATTCTAATGGTCTTAAATGATGAAAGAAAATGGCGCAAGAGCAAAGGAAAAAAAAAATGCCGTGAGTTGAAGCTTCAAAATGGAAGAAAAATTGATTTTGTGGGGTAAGGTTGTTTCCCCTTTTTATGTTTGTTTCAAAAGAGAGAAAGATGAAGTGAAAGTGAAATTGAAAGTGAGAGAAATGGGGAAGAGTATGGCTGGTTGGAAATGGAGAGAGAAGGAGTGATTAAATGCCTTGGAAGTATTGCCTTGTAGCTTACATAAGTCAACAATTTCAACTATTGATGATGTAAGCATTAAGGGGTGAATAGTGATGTGCAAGAAAAAGTGATTGATGGGTGAATGACCAATGCATGGCCCCCCTTTCTCCCCTTTTTATATCTGCCATTTAAAGTTTTTTTATGCCATGAAGTGGTCTTATCTCCTTTATTAAAGTTAAGCTTATTAATTTTTGTGAAAAATTGTCCATATGTTATATAAGTGAAGAGGTGATAAGGAAATTGTCTTATCAATAGATTTTGATAAGTTATCAATTGATAAATGATTCCAACTCTCAATTGATAAGTTATCTAAGGTGATTGGTTGGTCTACTTATTTATGTGTAAGGATTATACATGAAGATAAGGATATAGCCTTATAGAAAATTGTTTTAAGATTTTTATCCTACATTGTTTTGTAATTTATGATTTGATTTTTATAAAATTGTGCAATTTTATAAAGTTGAATGAAATTATTCAAATTAAATTATCGATTAATTATTTAGGGTTAAAATTCCTCAATGGTTTTAAGGTCTACGGTTTTAAGTAGCTTTAGAGATCGTAATTCTTCAAGCTTGGGTTTTATCGACAATTGGCTTTTGGATTGTTAAAATTTAATTTGTTTCTAAATATAAACTTAATTTTTTAGTTTAGTTGATCTTTAGGAATGTTCAGAAAGTACTCTTAATCGAGTCTTAGGCCTACTAAAAGTAGGGTTTACATGATGACATAGCCAGTGCCCAATTCTATAGGGAACTCGTATTCCTGTGAGTCGCTTCCCATCTTTTGCGTGAAGTGACAGTTGGTGTTATCTATATGCAATATAGGGAATGCATGATTCATTTTGATTTCTTAATCATATAAGCGATTAACTCGATTTTCAAGGTAATCAAACAATTTTATTCCATATAATTCACATGTATATATTAGTACAAAAAATTCCCATTATTATATATATAATTAACAAGTCATCACATTCATCCAAAAATCCATACACATGCATTTCCCATATCCGACAAGCATCCAAATTTATAGATATAAGTTTAGGTGCATCTATTTTACAAGAAAAATCAAGTAAAAAGTCATCGGAAATTTACGCGCTCTACCATGTAGATCAATTAAAGTAATCCAAAGGTAAGTCATCTCTCTACACGGTATCCCCTGGTCATCAAAATAATATATATAAGGGATTGAAATAAACATAGGAAACTAAGTTAATTTTTCTTAAGTTATACTCTTGACTAGATTTCGTAATTTTTCCTAGTTTTTACTTAAAGTTCAACCACGTATAACTTTTTCGTTTTAAATCCGATTTTTATGATCTTGTAGTCAATCTTCATCATTTTCGAGTGTACTTTAACATGGTGAGGTTAGATTTTTGAAATGAGGTATGCAATTCTGTCCATGGGTTAGAATAGTAGCGTTCGTCATGTGTTGGAGTGCTTTTGGGCCTTGTATGGTAAATAGGCTTTTTGATAACTTGCGAAATTCTTTGGGCTTGGTATTAAGATTTTATCTCAAGCTTAAAATACTCCTTGAGATCATATTTACAACTTTAATTTATATTTCTAAGGTTAACAACCACTTCATGGGCCCTTTTGTAGGCTTAAGTTGTCAAATGGGCTTGTTTTTTGTTCAAACTAAAGTTAGTGACTTTGGTAGGCTTATGGGGCCTTAGGTGGATTTCTTATGGCCTTCAAAACAACCTCTCTTGATGTTATAAGGTACTGGTCAGAATTTTACTAAAGGCCTAACTTAGTGTTCTAGGTTCGTTTTGAGAGTGATAGGTTTGGTTTTGAGTTTTAGGCTTTGTATACTTACCATACTTGCTTTGGTTGATTTGTTCACTTTGTTCATTTACTTTTATCATATTTTTAAGCGTCTTTTTCCTACGTTCCAGATCTAGTCGTGATGATTCTAAGGGATTCTCGCTTGGTTTTTCAGCTTATTTCATCATTTTCTTAATTTTAGGTATTAGATTATGCACTTAACTACTTGTATCCAAATCTTAACTTAACTTTTCTTCTATAAGATGATTCTTTAACTCATGCTCCACACAAATAAATTGAATATCTTATACTTAATATAACTTCCATATCATAGCTCATGTCATACAAAGTTGGTTTCTTCATAAAACTTCATGTGATGGATTTTTCCTTAACTTAAGTCTAGATTTGAATATGTTTAACTTAACGAAAATAAAATCAACATTCAAAGGACTTTTGAATCCTCATGTTCAGTATGCTATTCTTCCATTCAAGTTCTTGTTTCAAGATTTTTTCAACTTAAAATCTTCCATTCAAAGTGTTACACAAGTATTTTTACAAAACACCAACATTACATGCTCATGTTTCAACTTCATGTAAGGGTTTTATGAGTTTGTTTCTTAAAACGGTTTTTGGTGTTATAACAACTTAAACCTTACTTATATCTTCAAGAAATCAAAGTCTCCTAACATAAACACTAACCCATATATCATAAGAAACACTTACTTTTCCTTAGAGCAAAGTATGGTGGTTATGTACTAAGGTTTCACTTAAGCTCTTAACTTTGCTTCCTCCTTTTTGCCACCTTTTGGAAACCTGAATTGTTTGAACTTTTGGAATGGGGTTTGTGAAAGGTTCTAATGGTTCTAAAAGATCTTAGATGGGGAAATAAAATGACACAAGAACAAGAGGAGAAGTTTCCGTGAGTGAAGCTTGAAAAATGGGAGAAAAGTTGATTTTGTAGGGTAAGGTTGTTTCTCCTTTTTATGTTTTTTTCAAATGAGAGAAAAAAGATGTGAAAGTGAGAGAAATAATGGAGAAAGTGTCCGGTTGGAATTAAGAGAGAATGAGTGGTTAAAATGTCTTGAAAGTGTTGTCTTATAGATTACACAAAAGTCAACAATTGCAACTATAGATGATGTAAGCATTAAGGGGTGAATAGTGATGTGTAAGAGAAAGTGATTGATGGTTGAAAGGCAAGTGCATGGGCCTCCTTTATTCCTTGTTTAAATCTTCCATTTAAAGTCCTTTTGGGCCATGGAATGGTCTTGTCTCATTTAATGAAGTTAAGAATGTGAAATCTTGTGAAAAATTGTCCATATGTAGTATAAGTGAAGGGGCGATAAGGAAAATATCTTATCACTAAATTTTGATAAGTTATCAATTGATCAATGATTCTAACTTTCAATTGATAAGTTATCTAAAGTGATTGGTTGATCTACCTATTGAAGTGTAAGGCTTAGGCATGAAGATAAGGGTACGGTCTTATAGAAAATTGTTTTTAGGTTTTCATCTCGCATTGTTTTATAATTTACGATTTGATTTTTATAAAATTGTGAAATTTTCTAAAGTTGAATGAAATTATTCAAATTAAATTATCGATTAATTACTTAGGGTTAAAATTCCTTAATGGTTTTTAAGGTTTAGGGTATAAAATGACTTTAAAGCTTGTAGTTCAAGCTCGGGTTTTATCGATAATTGGTTTTTGAATTAGAAAAATTTAATTAGTTTCTAAATATAAACTCAAGTTTTTAGTTTAGTTGATCTTTGGGAATGTTCAGAAAGTACTCTTAATCAAGTCTTAGGCTCACTAAAAGTAAGGTTTACATGATGATAAACCGGACCTTCTATGAGGCATGATTAGTCAAGGATAACTTGAACTTTCGAAGTGTTTCCAGCGTTATTATTATGGTGTTGATGTTGTTGTATAGTGAAGTTGTCTGTATTATGTTGTGTGTACTTTTTAATTTATGGTCGTATTGAATTTCAAATTCTAGTAATTGTAGGAAACATGTATAACTTCAGAAGGAACTATATCTAAACCCTATGTATGTTTGGAGAATTAATGAAAGGACTTCTTGTGTATGTTTTATTTTAGTTGATCTTGTTCTAACAATACAATTGAGGAGAAGTATCTTATAATGGATGAATTGAATTAAGATGATATGGTCTCAAGTGATAAAAATTGATTTGTCGAATGAGTTATAGATTGGTAATTTGAACCTAATTCCAAAAACTATATTTTCGGCGAACATAGGCGCGGGAGATGACCTCCTAGAGAGAGAGCGCCACCGGAGCAACACCCAGAACAAGATATGCCAATTGATAGGATTGAAAAGATCTTAATGGTTATACAAGCAAATGATGCTTTGTTAAAGACTTTTCTGGAGAGGAACTAAGCACCCTCACCACCAGCATTACAAGAGTAAGTCCCTCAGATGCTTGTGCTACCACCTATGGCTATGGAAGGCTAGTTTGCAGTAGCAGTACGACCGCCTCCACTACTATCGGTAGGGTTAGCAAGAGACCCTTACCTAGTTCATCATGAGCCTCGACCACCGAGGAACCTATTGCCAGAATTTCTGAAGTGTAATAGATATTGTGATGGGAATGCAAGTCGGCCCGATGGGGCTAAAGATTGGCTAATGCAGGTTGAGAGATCTTTTGAGGCTTTTGAAGTGCCGCACGACTTGAGAATGACTTATGGCACTTATCTGCTCCATTTGAGAGTGAAGACTTGGTGAGAAACTAAGAGTGGGAATCTACAACAACCTATTACATGGGGGGATTTCCGAGAGGAATTTTTGAGGTACTACTTTCCCTAGAGTTTACGGGTAAAGTATAGTGATGAGTTATTTGGGATTAGAAGAGGAAACCATACTCTTGAGCAGTATGAAGCGAACTTCATTCGCTTACTCCAGTTTGTTCCACCTGAATACCATGACAGTGATTGGATGACGAAGTATATTTTTGTGAGGAGACTGGACCCCGAGTTAAAAAGGAAGGTTTTAAAGTTTCAACCAAGGACCTTTAATGAAGCAGTTGAAAAGGCTAAAGTATTGGAAACCGCAAAAAGATAAGGAGAAGAAATGTTAAAGCCAAAAGTTACTGTTTTTGGCAAAAGACCATTTGAAGGACCAGGAAGCTCGAGTTCTAAGGTGAGGAAAATTTTAAGACCCCATAAGGTGATCTAGAAGAAGAACGGGAATGGAAAGGTTATATGTTGGAAGTGCAGAGGGAACCACTATCCACGAGAATGTGCTTAACTCCGAAACAAGTGTTATTTTTGTGGAGATGGGAACCATGTAATAGCAGATTGTCCGAAGAAGACTGCCATAGCTTGTTTCATCTGCAAACAACCAAGACATTTTGCTAATAACTGTCCTTAGCGCCAAAATGCTACTATACAGACTGCAGGACGCCCCAGGATGGGGAGAGCTATTGGAGGAAATGGGTAGAGACCTAGAGCTGTGAATGCTGCAAAAGTCTACAACTTAGAAGGAGGATGGGAGTATGAGGAGTACCCTGAGAAGGAGGTCCCTGAGGAGGAGGTCATTTACTATGAAGAGGTAGAAGATGTTGTAGATACAAAGCTGATTACAGGTATGTTACTGGAACTTTCTTTTTAAGTTAAGTCGGATGATAGAAGTACATTTTAGTACGAAAAGACTAAAAGTGTTTAACTTAGTAACAAAAATTTTAGAGCCCAATAATTATACCTTGTGAAAACTCAACCTTAAATTCGATTTAGGAAATGTTGATATAAAGGGACATTCAATGTACACCTTGTTTGACACTGGAGCGACTCATTCATTCATGTCCCCCAAAGTGGTACAAAGAGTTAAACTGCCTGTGACCGTCACCGAATCAAGTTTCAGTGTACAAACTCCTACAGGAAGTGTGGTTACTACAAAGGAAATAGTGAAGAAATGCTCATTCAGCATACAAGGCCACAAGAGTATGACCAATCTTATCATTCTCGATCTAGGCAAGTATAAAATGATTATGGGTATAAACTAGATGATGTCATATGGAGCTATAGTTGATTGCAAGAAGAAAGTGTACTTTAGGGACTTAAAAGGATCTAAGGTGGAATTTTAAGGAGAATCGATGGTAGTGGGAAAACATGAGCTGTGTTCTTTCGAGTTAATGATGGAAATGAGTTGGATGAACTCAATTGAGGTTGAATAAAAAAGGTTAAGGATTGAAGATATACAAGTAGATAATGAGTTCCCTGATGTGTTTCCAGAAGAACTATTAGGATTACCACCTAAGAGGGAGATTGATTTCGCTATTGATTTAATGGCCAAGACCAAACCAATTTCTAAGGCTCCTTATAGGATGACTCTAATAGAGTTAAAAGAACTAAAGAAGCAACTTCAGGAGTTATTGGACCAAGGGTTTGTTAGACCAAGTGTTTCGCCTTGGGGAGCACCTGTCTTGTTTGTTAAAAAGAAGGATGGTTCTCTTAGACTCTGTATCGACTATAGGGAGTTGAATTGAGCCACTGTGAAGAACAAGTATCCCTTGCCCTGTATCGACAATTTGTTCGATCAATTATAAGGTGCAAGTGTATTTTCCCATATTGATCTAAGATTGGGTTATCACCAATTGAGGATCAAACCAAAGGATGTGCCTAAGACAACATTTAGAATGAGATATGGACACTGAGTTTTTAGTAATGCCATTTAGATAAATGCATAATTATGTTCATTGATGACATCTTGGTATATTTGTCAACCCTAGAATAACATCAAGAACACTTGAGATTATTGTTGCAAACCCTAAGAGAACACAAGCTATATGCCAAGTTATCTAAGTGTGATTTTTAGTTGAGAGAGATATCCTTCTTGGGACATGTTATTCCGAGAGAAGGAATAAAAGTGGACTCAAAAAAGATAAGAGCTATCACCGATTGGAAAAGACTTGAAAATATCACAGAAGTGAGAAGTTTTCTTGGTTTAGCTGGATATTATCGGAAATTTGTGAAGGATTTTTCAAAAATTGCTAAACCACTTACTCAACTAACTCAAAAGAATGAAAAATTTATATGAAGTGAGAAAAGAGAAGAAAGTTTCCAAGATTTGAAGAATCGTTTAATTTCAACACCGATTTTGGTCTTACCCAACAATGAAGAACCTTTTTGGGTGTATATTGATGCTTATAAAAATGGTTTAGGGTACGTGCTGATGTAGAATGGAAAAGTAATTGCTTATGCTTTACGACAATTGCGATCGCATGACCAGAATTACCCTACTCACGACCTAGAATTAGCAACTATAGTGTTTGTACTAAAGCTATGGAGGCATTACTTGTGTGGTGTTAAGTGTGAAATTTACACCAACTACAAGAGCCTAAAATATTTGTTCACTTAAAAGGAGTTGAACATGAGACAACGACGGTGGTTAGAATTGATAAAGGACTATGATCTCAACATCAACTACTACCTTGGGAAAGTGAATGCAGTAGCAGATGCTTTATGTCAAAAGAATCATGCTAAAGTTGCATCTCTACTTACTGAACAAAGAGAATTAATTAGAGAGTTTGAGATAATGAACTTGGAATCTGCATGGCATGAGGCAGATGCCGAGTTGTCAAGTTTAGTACTTGAGCCAACACTATAAGAAAGAGTTCGAGAAGCACAACAAGAGGATCTTACTCTACAGCATGTAAAGGAGCAAATGATACTAGGGAGGTATACAGACTTTAGTCAAGATAAGGACGGAATGATTCGAATGAAGGGACGTTTTTGTGTACCTGATAATCTTGAGTTAAGAAGAGAGATTTTAAGGGAAGCTCACTATTCCAGATATACTGTACACCCTGGAGGAACCAAGATGTACCAGGATCTCAAGAAGAATTTTTGGTGGAGTGGGATGAAACAAGATTAGCAAATTTCATGCTCAAATGTGACATTCGTCAAAGAGTTAAGGCTAAGCATCAAAGACCGGGAGGATTGTTGCAACTGTTGTCCATTCTTGAGTAGAAATGGGACCAAATCACTATGGACTTTGTATGTGGACTGCCCAAAACGGTAGCAAGCTATGATGCTATATGGGTGGTAGTGGATCGAATCACAAAGTCAGCATACTTTCTATCCGTCAACATGACTTATCTGTTAGAAAAGTTGGCTCGAATAGGGAGATAGTACGTTTGCATGGAGTGCCTATTGGAATAGTTTCCGATAGAGATCCAAGGTTTGTGTTGTAAGCCTTACTTATAGTGGGCCTAAGACTTGATTAAGAGTACTTTCCGAACGTTCCTAAAGATCAACTAGACCAAAAACTTAAGTTTATATTTAAAAATGAATTAAATTTTTCCAATAAAAAAAAAACAATTATCAATAAAACCCGAGCTTGAAAAACTGCAAGCTCTAAAGTCACTTAAAACCCTAAACCCTAAAATAATTAAGGAATTTTAACCCTAAGTAATTAATCGATAATTTAATTTGAATAATTTCATTCAACTTTAGAAAATTTGACAATTTTATAAAAATCAAATCATAAATTATAAAACAATGCGAGATGAAAACCCAAAAACAATTTCCTATAAGGCCATGCTCTTATCTTCAAGTATAAGCTTTACACATAAATAAGTAGACCAACCAATAACCTTAGATAACTTATCAATTGAGAGTTGGAATCATTTATCAATTGATAACTTATCAAAATCTAGTGATAAGACAATTTCCTTATCACCCCTTCACTTATACTACATATGGACAATTTTTCACAAGACTTCATAAGCTTATCTTTAATAAATGAGACAAGACCACTCCATAGCCCAAAAAGACTTTAAATGGCAGATTTGGACAAGGGAGAAAGGGGGGCCATGCTCTTGTCTTTCAACCATCAATCACTTTCTCTTACATATCACTATTCACCCCTTAATGCTTACATCATCAATAGTTGTAATTATTGACTTTTGTGTAAGCTACAAGATAATCAATTAAAGCTTCATGCACACACTTCTTTCCTCATTCAAAATCTACCACTCTCTCCCTCTTTCACTCCCATTTTCACTTCCTTTTCTCTCACTTTAAACACAAATCAAAAGAAGAAATCAAACTCCACAAATTCCCAACATTGCTGCCACCATTTTTGCTTCCATACTCACGGCAATTTCTCTTGTTATTCTTGTGTTATTTTCTTTAACCATCTAAGATCTTTTAGAGCCATTAGAACCTTCCATAAACCCCATTACAAAAGACCAAAAGATTCGGGTTCCAAAAGGTTGCAAAAGAGGAAGCAAAGTTAAGAGCATAAGTAGAACCTTTGTGCACAACCACCATAATTTGCTTTAATGACAAGTAAGTATTTCTTGTGATTGTGGGTTAGTGTTTATGATTAGGAGACTTTGATTTCTTGAAGATATAAGTAAGGTTTAAGTTGTTATAACACAAAAAATCATTTTAAGAAACAAACCATGAAACCTTTACATGAAGTTGAAGCATGAGTATGTAAAGTTGGTATTTTGTAAGGACACTTGTTCAACACCTTGAATAGAAGATTTTAAGTTGAGAAAATCTTGAAACAAGAACTTGAATAGAAGATGAGTATACTAGACTTGAGGATTCAAAAGTCCTTTGAATGTTGATTTTATTTCCGTTAAGTTTAACATGCTCAAATCCAGACTTAAGTTAAGGAAAAATCCATCACATAAAGTTTTATGAAGAAACCAACTTTGCATGACGTAAGCTATGATATGGAGATTATATTAAGTATAAGATCTTTTATTTCTTTATGTGGAGCATGAGTTAAAAGATTATCTTATGGAAGAAAACTTAAGTTAAGATTTGGATACAAATAGTTTAAGTGCATAATCTAACACCTAAACTTAAGGAAATGATGAAACAAGTTGAAAAACCAAGCAAGAACCCCTTGGAATCATCATGAACAGATCTGGAACGTGAGGAAAAGAAGCTTAAAAATATGATAAAAGTGAATAAACAAAGTGAAAAGATCAACCAAAGTAAGTATGGTAAGCATACAAAGCCTAAAACTCAAAACCGAGCCTAAAAGTCTCAAAACAAGCCTAGAACTCTAAGCTGGGCCTTCAAGGAAATTCTAACCAGTACCTTAAAGTATCAAGAGAGGTTTTTTTGAAGCCCATAAGAAATCCACCTAAGGCCCCATAAGCCCACCAAAGTCACTAACTTTAGTTTGAACAAAAAATAAACCCATTTGACAACTTAAGCCCACTAAAGGGCCCATGAAGTGAATGTTAGCCTTAGGAATATAAATGAAAGTTGTAAATCTGATCTCAAGGAGTATTTTAAGCTTAGGATAAAATCTTAAGACCAAGCCCAAAGAATTTCTTAAGTTATTAAAAAGTTCATTTACCATACAAGGCCCAAAAGCACTCCAATACATGAGGAATGCTACTGTTCTGACCCATGGATAAAATTGTATGCCTCATTTCAAAAATCTGATCTCACCACATTAAAGTACACTAAAAAATGATGAAGATTGACTATAAGATTATAAAAATCGGATTTAAAACGAAAATGTTATACGCGATTGAACTTTTAAGTAAAAACTAGAAAATTTTATGAAACCATGTCCAAAGTATAACTTAAAGGGTTTTAGTTTAGTTTTCTAGGTTTTATTCAAATCCTTATAGTATCATATTTGCAATGTCCAGGGGACCCGGCATTGGGTAGACGACCTATATCGGATTATTTTGATTGATCCGCATGGCTGAGTGAGTAAATCCCTGATGACTCTTTACTTGATTGTGCTTGTAGAATAGATGCACCTAAACTTATATATATAAATTTAGATGCTTGTGGGATATGGGAGATGCATGTGTTTGAATTTATGGATGAATGTGATGACTTTTTTTAATTATTTATAATAATGGGAATTGTTTGTAATGCATATATATATGTGAATTGTATGGAATGAAATTGTTTGGTTACTCTAAAAATCAAGTTAATCATTTGTACGATTAAGAACTCAAAATGAATCCTGCATTCCCCATATTGCATACGGATAACACCAACTGCCGCTTTACGCAGAAGATGGGAAGAGATTCATAGGAATACGAGTTTCCTGTAGGGTTGGGTACTAGTTATGCCATCATATATATTGAGTCTCTGACCTAAGTTAATGGGCTTACTAAGCGCTGGGAGACGCTAACCGTCGGTGAAGGGCTAAATCTTATGGCTTCTGCTTAAGGCATGTGTTTGTGGATTGCGGAGGCCACCACACCGCTAGACTTGGGATTTTAAAAGATATGATTTAATTTTGGTAAAGGAAGTATACATATATACATATATATATAGAGAGAGAGAGAGATTTTTTTTTTTACATGAGCACGATAGTGCAAATGAAATAAAACCCAAGGTCTAGAACCCGAATTTTCGTTTGGGTCGATTAATTATCTCCAAACCCCGACTTCAGGGGGCTTAATTCTGAGTCGTATGCAGTTCCTAGGCCACAGCATGCGTTGTTTGGCATACAAATTGTTCATGTATTCATATGATTGTGCATTTAATAAATTTCTGTCATGTGGTATTGATGAGGGTAATTATCTTACTAAGCGTAAGCTTACACCCCAACAGTTCTTTTCTTTACAGGTTGATTGATAGTTGGGATTAGGATAAGAATCGAGTGCAGAGTACTACCATTGAATCAATGTGATGAAAAGCTTGTGTAATTAATTTGGAATGATTCAAAAAATGACTAATGTCTCAATTAAGTTTAGTGTCTTTAGTAAGTTTAGAATTTTCTACATTTGTCTATCTTATTTCACTATTTTGGAAGGGGATACCGATTCTCTGTGGTTCTAAGGAACTGTGGAAAAATGGATATCCATAATTATTCATATTATATAACGAGCCAATGAACTAAAATTGAAGACTCTAGCAAATAACTATTTAGAGTCTTGCAATCTCTAACTTGAAAGGCAATTTTCTTATCATGGGTGCACACGTGATATGGAAATTTTAGGCAATACTACTAGGCCCCTCCTAAGGTCGCTACATGTGTCTAATTTTTGGAGAAGTTCACAAAAAGCGTTGGAGACGAACTTAAAGTTTAGTAAGGCTTATCACCCCTAAATAGACGGACGGTCTGGGAGAACAATTCATACTTTAGAAGACATGCTTCAAGCTTGTAGTATGGAGTTTAAAGGAAATTAGGATTCTCACTTATCGCTAGTGGAGTTTGCATATAAAAATAGTTACCATTCATCCATCCAGATGCCACCATATGAAGTGTTGTATGGAAGGAGATGCCGATCCCCATTATTCTGGGATGATATGGAAAAGGCAGCCTTAGGACCAGATTTGGTGCAAGAGGCAGCTGAAAAGGTGGCTATCATTAAAAAGCGATTGAAAGAAGCCCAAGACAGACAAAAGAGTTGGGTGGACTTAAAGAGAAGGGAATTGGAGTTTGGTACAGGAGATCATGTGTTCTTGAAGGCAAGTCCGATTAAGAGCATTCATCGAGTGAGAACTCAAGGGAAATTAAGCCCTAGGTACATTGGACCCTTTAAGATCCTTGAGCGAGGAGGAAATCTCGCGTACTGCTTAGCATTACTACCAAACTTGGCTAGAATACATAATGTGTTTCACGTATTAGTGATAAGGAGACATATACCTAACCTTGATAATGTAATTGAATTGGAGCCGATACAACTTAAAGGAAATCTGACTTATGAAGAACACCCAGTTCAAATCACTGATAGTAAAGTTCAAAAGTTGAGGAATAAGGAAATAAGATATGTCAAACTACTTTGGAGAAACCATGAAAAGGAAGAGGCCACTTAGGAAGCCGAGGAAGAAGTAAAGTAAAAGTACCCCCAATTGTTTGAAGTCCTAGGTATGTCTTTAAGTTTTGAGGACAAAACTTATTTTAAGGGGGGAAAGATGTCAACCTTACTTTTAGTAGGCCTAAGACTTGATTAAGAGTATTTTCCGAATATTCCCAAAGATCAACTAAACTAAAAACTTAAGTTTATATTTAGAAACTAATTAAATTTTTTCAATTCAAAAACCAATTATCGATAAAACTCGAGCTTAAAGAACTGCAAGCTTTAAAGTCGTTTAAAACCCTAAACCTTAAAAACCATTAAGGAATTTTAACCTTAAGTAATTAATCGATAATTTAATTTGAATAATTTCATTCAACTTTAGAAAATTTCAAAATTTTATAATAATCAAATCGTAAATTACAAAACAATGCAAGATGAAAATCTAAAAATAATTTTCTATAAGACCGTGCCCTTATCTTCATGCCTAAGCCTTACACTTTAATAGGTAGATCAACCAATCACTTTAGATAACTTATCAATTGAGAGTTAGAATCATTTATCAATTTATAACTTATCAAAATTTAGTGATAAGACATTTTCCTTATCACCCCTTCATTTATACTACATATGGACAATTTTTCACAAGACTTCACATGCTTAACTTCATTAAATGAGACAAGACCATTCCATGGCCCAAAAGGACTTTAAATGGCAGATTTAAAGAAGGAAGAAAGGAGGGCCATGCACTTGTCTTTCAACCATTAATCACTTTCTCTTACACATCACTATTCACCCCTTAATGCTTACATCATCAATAGTTGCAATTGTTGACTTTTGTGTAACCTACAAGACAATACTTTCAAGACATTTCAACTACTCATTCTCTCTCAATTCCAACCAGATACTTTCTCCATTATTTCTCTCACTTTCAATTTCACTTTCACATCTTCTTTCTCTCATTTGAAACAAACATAAAAAGGAGAAACAACCTTACTCTACAAAATCAACTTTTCTCCTATTTTTCAAGCTTCACTCATGGCAACTTCTCCTCTTGTTCTTGTGTCATTTTCTTTCCTCATCTAAGATCTTTTAGAACCATTAGAACCTTCCACAAACCCCATTCCAAAAGATCAAACAACTCAGGTTTCCAAAAGGTTGCAAAAAGGAGGAAGCAAAGTTAAGAGCTTAAGTGGAACCTTAGTATACAACCACCATACTTTGCTCTAAGGACGAGTAAGTGTTTCTTGTGATATGTGGGTTAGTGTTTATGTTAGGATAATTTTATTTCTCGAAGATATAAGTAAGGTTTAAGTTGTTATAACACCAAAAACCATTTTAAGAAACAAACTCATGAAACCCTTACATGAAGTTGAAACATGAGCATGAAAAGTTGGTGTTTTGTAAAAATACTTGTGTAACACTTTGAATGGAAGATTTTAAGTTGAAAAAATCTTGAAACAAGAAATTGAATGGAAGATGAGTATACCGGACTTGAGGATTCAAAATTCCTTTGAATGTTGATTTTATTTCCGTTAAGTTAAACATGCTCAAATCTAGACTTAAGTTAAGGAAAAATCAATCACATGAAGTTTTATGAAGAAACCAACTTTGTATGACATAAGCTATGATATGGAAGTTGTATTAAGTATAAGATATTAAATTTATTTGTGTGGAGCATGAGTTAAAGAATCATCTTATGGAAGAAAACTTAAGTTAAGATTTGGATACAAATAGTTAAGTGCATAATCTAACACCTAAAATTAACGAAATGATAAACCAAGCGAGAACCCCTTGGAATCATCATGACTAGATCTGGAATGTGGGAAAAAGACACTTAAAAATATGATAAAAGTAAATGAACAAAGTGAAATGATCAACCAAAGCAAGTATGCTAAGTATACAAAGCATAAAACTCAAAACCGAGCCTAGAACTCTCAAAACGAGCCTAGAACTTTAAGTTGGGCCTTCAAGGAAATTTTGACTAGCACCTTAAAGTATCAAGAGAGGTTGTTTTGAAGCTCAGAAAAAATCTACCTAAGGCCCCATAAGCCTACCAAAGTCACTAACTTTAGTTTGAACAAAAAACAAGCCTATTTGACAACTTAAGCCCACTAAAGGGCCCATAAAGTGGTTGTTGGCCTTAGGAATATAAATGAAAGTTGTAAATCTGATCCCAAGGAGTATTTTAAGCTTAGGATAAAATCTTAAGACCAAGTCTAAAGGATTTCGCAAGTTATCAAAAAGCCCATTTACCATACAAGGCCCAAAAGCACTCTAACACATGATGAATGCTACTATTCTGACCCATGATGAATGCTACTATTCTGACCCATGATGAATGCTACTATTCTGACCCATGATGAATGCTACTGTTCTGACCCATGGATAGAATTATATGCCTCATTTCAAAAATATAACCTAACCATGTTAAAGTACACTCGAAAGCGATGAAGATTGATTATAAGATCATAAAAATTAGATTTAAAACGAAAAAGTTATACTCGATTGAACTTTAAGTAAAAACTGGGAAAAATTACAGAAACTAGTCAAGAGTATAACTTAAGAAAAATTAACTTAGTTTCCTTAGTTTATTTCAATCCCTTCTAAATATTATTTCAATGACTAGGGGACATCGTGTATGGAGACGACTTGCCTCCGAATTACTTTGATTGATCCACATAGCAAAGCGAGTAAATTCCCGATGACTTTTTACTTGATTTTTCTTGTAAAATAGATACACCTAAACTTATATATATAAATTTGGATGCTTATGGGATATGAGAGATGCATGTGTATGGATTTATGGATGAATGCAATGACTTGTTAATTATATATATAATAATGAGAATTGTTTGTACTAATATATACATGTGAATTGTATGGAATAAAATTGTTTGATTACCTTGAAAATTGAGTTAATCGCTTATACGATTAAGAAATCAAAATAAATTATGCATTCCCCATATTGCATACGGATAACACCGACTTTCGCTTCACGCAGAAGATGGGAAGGGACTCACAGGAATAAGAGTTTCCTGCAGGATTGGGCACTAGCTATGTCATTATATATATTGAGTCGCTATCCTAAGCTGATGGGCTTACTAGGCGCTGGATGACACTAACTGTCGATGAAGGGCCGGATCTTATGGCTTCTGCTTAAGGCGTGTATTTGTGGATTGAGGAGGCTACCATACCGCTAGACTTGAGATTTTAAAAATATGATTTGATTTCGGTAAAGGAAATATACAGACATATATATATATATATAGAGAGAGAGAGAGAGAGAAAGAGAGAGATTTGTTTTGGCATGAGTACAATAGTGCCAATGAAATGAAACCCAAGGTCTAGAACCTAGATTTTGGTTTGGGTCGGTTAATTATCTCCAAACCTCAACTTCAGGGGGCGTAATTTTGAGTTGTATGCTGTTCCTAGGTCATTACATGCGTTGCTTGGCTTATTGATTGTTCATGCATTCATATGATTGTGCATCTAATAAATTTATGTCATGTGGTACTAATGAGCGTATTTATCTCATTAAGCTCAAGCTTACACCACTATAGATTTTTTTTTATTATAGGAAAACCTCTTCACTAATCCAGGCTAAAGCATGCCCATGGTAAGTCTCGTGTAGGGACAGGTTGGAGCGATCAGAGAGCGAAGAGGACATTTTGTAATAGATTAATAGACATTTAGATATTTTTATGTTTTTGCTCATAACATAGATTTAATGTAGTTCCATTATGAACTGCATTTGTTTATAATATATTTTTGGTGTGGGTCTCACAAGCCTACGCAATTAGCTAATTTATAACATAGAAGTAATTTTAGTTAAATTACTCTATATTACTTGTCTATGGACCTAGTAGTAACGTAGAATGGGAGGAGCCTTGTATGTCGTATGAAAGGCCTATGATTAGCAAAAAGGTTGGTAATAGACCTTTATACGGTATACGGCGACCTACTACAATAACGATACTGTTGGGTTGTGATAGGTTTAAGTGGTATTAGAGCGTTAGGTTTAAACTAATGATAAAGTAAGTAAAACTGAACCTTAGACACTAGGAATCCCTTACGAAGTGAGGAAGAGTTGGGTAAAACTGGGTTAAGATTTTTAAGATACCAAACAAGGGATAAAACTTTCCTAAAAGAATGTATACTCTTTAACAAATTTTTATGATTGATCAGGATAATGCAAGTAGGGTTCATTGAAACCTCGTACTTTTGATGATGCATGAAGGAGAAACTCTTATCAAGTATCGACAAAGACTCCAGGTTCTATGTGAAGATATGGCCCTAGTAGGAATGCCATGTAGGCTAAGGGATATACGAACATCCTAGAGGGCAGGATTAAGCCTTTATTGGAGAGCGTGCTACAGAAACATACTAATCCAGATACATAGACTTGTTTTGTCCGATGTGGAGTTAACCTACATTATGGAAAGGGAAGAAGGGGCTGGTATTGAAGTTGAAATAATATTCTTGGTGCAAGATGGCCCAAGGATGGCTGTCCCTAGCTTCCAGCACTGGTGTCAACTAGGTCAGGGTTATGCCTTAGTGCGTGACCTAAGAGTTGACCACCTTCGAGTGGTCCAAATGAATGAAAAAAATGGAATACCTTCACCAATAGCCCCTTCCAATGTTTACTTTCCTTTTGTATAGCAAGACATCATAGACATTTACCCTAATGCCCTTGAATTTGAAGAGGACATAGACATTTTACCTCTTTTTCCAAGTGAGTACCAAGTGAAAGTGCCACTTAGGCTAGTACCATATGAACTTCTATTGCCCCATGAGCTGTACCAGGTGGTTTACCGCCCAAGGTTACCACCTAATTTAGATGAAGGAACTTCAACTCTATTCCTTAGAAAAGCCTTTCAAACCACAACTATGTCTCCTATTTCTACAACAAACATCCTTATCTTTCCTTTTATTATAACAACAAAGCCCTATCAACGAAAATCATCTTTCATTTCCTAAGCTTCAAGACCTTAAGGGTAAGCTTTAACATTCTATTTTGAATCAAATTTATGAGGAAAGACTCCTTTCAACTTCCTTGCTTCAATCATTAAGAAAAACTCTTTAAGGAAATAAAGAAAGTTTTTTACTTTCAAGGCAAAAGGAAACTTAAAGTGAAACTTTTATGTTCTTTACTAAATTTATGCTTAAGCTTTGTTTTGATTCAATCTCTAAATATTTTTAAGTCAAAGAGTCCTTTTCAAAAACATTTTCTTCTCATGAAGTCTTAAAATTAAGTAATGCTTCTATTTAACGTATAATCCCTAATATGATTTTCAAAGTTGTTCAAGGAAAGGGAATCTTTCTCAAACCCTTTACTAATTTTACAGAAGTTTCATGAACATAGTATTCATTCTAAAAGAAGCTTCATAAGCCTTTTAAAAGAAGTTCAAGAAAGAAACCAAAAGATTTTTCCTAAAACAAAAGGTTTAAATAATGAAAACTAAGATAAGTGGACAAAGTCATGCCTAATAAACAACTCACATATCATGTCTGATTAAATTTCCCCTAATTTGGACCTTATGGATATATTGCTATTCTTATATGACATATGGACATATTATCTCAATACTGTAATAATTTAGACCTTATGCAAGGAACAGAAAACTATAAAACAAGAACCAAATACATTCATGGACATATGAATTACTCGAACTTCAAATAAGTATCATTCAAACATTATATGGAAAATGAACCATTAAACATGATGAATCTATTAAATAAAAGACGTATAAAAGAAAAAGCTCAGAAAAAAAAATTAATAGTTTCATAATTAAGTATGTTTCTTAATTACTTCTATTCTTTTAGGAACTTTTTATTTGGATATTATAACGACCCAACAGTATCGTTGTCGTGATAGGTCGCTATGTACCGTATAAAGATCTATTATCAACCCCTTTGCTGTTCATAAGCCTTTCACATGACACATAAGATTCCTTCCACTCTACGTTACCACTAGGCCCATAAACAAGTAATATGGAGCAATTTAACTAAAATTACTTTTATGTTATATATTAACTAATTGTGTGGGCTCGTGAGACCCACACCAAAACAATATTACAAACAAATGTAGTTCATAACGGAACTGCATAAAATCTAAGTTATGCACAAAAACATAAAAGTATTTAAATATCTATAATCTATTACAAAATGTCCTCTTCACTCTCTGATCGCTCCATCCCATCTCTACATAAGACTTACCACAGGCATGCCTCGGCCCAGATTGATAAAGAGGTTCTCTTGCATTAACAAAAATCTATAGGGATGTAAGCTTACACTTAGTGAGATAAATTCCCTCATCAGTACCACATAGCAAAAGTTTATTATATTCACAATCATATGAATGCATGAACAATCAGTATGCCAAACAATGCATGCAGTGACCTAGGAACTGCATACAACTCAGAATTATGCCCCCTGAAGTTGGGGTTTAGAGATAATTAACCGACCCAAACAAAAATTTGGGTTCTAAACCTCGGGTTTTATTTCATTTGCACTATCGTGCTCATACCAAAACAAAACTCTACATATATATATATATTCATACAAACAATTCTCATTATTATATATAATTAACAAGTCATCACATTCATCCGTAAATTCATACACATGCATCTCCCATATCCCACAAGCATCCAAATTTATAAATATAAGATCAGGTGCATCTACTTTACAAGCACAATCAAGTAAAGAGTTATCGGGAATTTATTCACTCTGCCATATGGGTCAGTCAAAGTAATTCGGAGGCAAGTCGTCTCCGTAAACGGTGTCTCCTAGTCATTGAAATAATTTTTATAAGGAATTAAAGCAAACTTAAGAAACTAAGTAAATTTTCCTTAAGTTATATTCTTAACTAGTTTTCGTAAATTTTTCCCGGTTTTTACCTAAAGTTCAATCGCGTATAACTTTTTCGTTTTAAATCCAATTTTTATGATCTTATAGTCAATATTCATCGTTTTCGAATGTAATTTAATGTGGTATGGTTATATTTTCCAAATGAGGTATAAAATTCTATCCATGGGGCAGAACAGTAGCGTTCCTCATGTGTTGGAGTGTTTTTGGGCCTTATTTGGTAAATGGCCTTTTGATAACTTGAGGAATCCTTTGGGCTTGGTCTTTAGATTTTATCCTAAGCTTAAAATACTCCTTGAGATCAGATTTACAACTTTAATTTATATCCCAAAGGCTAACAACCACTTCTTGGGCCTTTTAGTGTGCTTAAGTTGTCAAATAGGCTTGTTTTTTGTTCAAACTAAAGTTAATGACTTTAGTGGGCTTATGGGGCCTTAGGTGGATTTCTTATGGGCTTCAAAACAACCTATCTTGGTACTTTAAGGTGCTGGTCAGATTTTTATTGAAGGCCCAACTTAGAGTTTTAGGCTTGTTTTGAGAGTTTTAAGCTCGGTTTTGAGTTTTAGGCTTTATATGCTTATTATACTTGCTTTAATTAATCTTTTCACTTTGTTCTTTCACTTTTATCATATTTTTAGGCTTCATTTTCCCACGTTCCAGATCTATTCATGATGGTTCTAGGGGGTCCTTACTTCGTTTTTCAACTTGTTTCATCATTTCCTTAAGTTTAGGTGGTAGATTATGCACTTAACTACTTGTATACAAATCTTAACTTAGGTTTTCTTCCATCAAATGATCCTTTAACTCATACTCCACATAAAGAAATAAAATATCTTATACTTAATAAAACCTTCATATCATAGCTCATGTTATACAAAATTGGTTTCTTCATAAATCTTCATGTGATAGATTTTTCCTTAACTTAAGTCTAAATTTGAGCATGTTTAACTTAATGGAAACAAAATCAACATCCAAATGACTATAGAACCTCATGTCCAACATGCTTATCCTCCATTAAAGTTCTCATTTCAAGATTTTCTTAGCTTAAAATCTTCCATTCAAAGCATTAAACAAATGTCTTTACAAAACACCAACTTTATATGCTCATATTTCAACTTCATGTAAGGGTTTTATGGCTTGTTTCTTAAAACGATTTTTGGTGTTATAACAACTTAAACCTTACTCATATCCTCACGAAATCCAAGTCTCCTAACATAAATACTAATCCACACATCACAAGAAATACTTACTCATCCTTAATGCAATGTTTGGTGGTTATGCACTAAGGTTCCACTTTAACTCTTAACTTTGCCTCCTCCTTTTTTGCTACCTTTTGAAACCCAAATATTTTGTTCTTTTAGTATGGGGTTTATGGAAGATTCTAATGGTCTTAAAAGGTCTTAAATGGTGAAAGAAAATGATACAAGAACAAAGGAAAATAATGCCGTGAGTGAAGCTTCAAAAATGGAAAAAAAATTGATTTTGTAGGGTAAGGTTTTTTCTCCTTTTTATGTTTGTTTCAAAGGAGAGAAAGATGAAGTGAAAGTGAAATTGAAATTGAAAGGGAGAGAAATGGTAGAGAGAGTGGCCGATTGGAAATGGAGAGAGAAGGAGTATTTAAATGTCTTGAAAGTGTTGTCTTGTAGCTTACACAAAGTCAACAATTTCAACTATTGATGATGTAAGCATTAAGAGGTGAATAGTGATGTGTAAGAAGAAGTGATTGATGGGTGAATGACAAGTGCATGAACCCCCTCTCTCTCCTTTTTAGATCTGCCATTGGAAGTCTTTTTAGGCTATGGAGTGGTCTTGTCACATTTATTAAAGTTAAGCTTATGAATTTTTGTGAAAAATTGTCCATATGTAGTATAAGTGAAGAGGTGATAAGGAGATTGTCTTATCACTAGATTTTGATAAGTTATCAATTGATAAATGATTTCAACTCTCAATTGATAAGCTATCTAAAGTGATTAGTTGGTCTACTTATTTATGTGTAAGGCTTATATATGAAGATAAGAGCACAGCCTTATATGAAGATAGGATTTTTATCTTACATTGTTTTAGGATTTTTATCTTACATTGTTTTGTAATTTATGATTTGATTTTTATAGAATTATGAAATTTTCTAAAGTTGAGTGAAATTATTCAAATTAAATTATCGATTAATTATTTAGGGTTAGAATTTCTTAATGGTTTTAAGGTTTAGGGTTTTAAGTAGCTTTAGAGCTCGTAGTTCTTCAAGCTCGTAGTTCTTCAAGCTCGGGTTTTATCAACAATTGGCTTTTGAATTGTAAAAATTTAATTTTTTTCTAAATATAAACTTAAGTTTTTAGTTTAGTTGATCTTTAGGAACATTCGGAAAGTACTCTTAATTAAGTCTTAGGCCCACTGAAAGTAGGGTTTACAGATGTCTTGGAGGTTTACTATGGCGATTAGAAGATGGCTAAGTAAGTATCTATGATGATTACCATTTGTATGTGCTTGTAGATTAGTTGTACCTTTAATTTTTATATACTTAACTTGTTCTGAATAGGGTATTTGGGAAACATATGTGTTTGGTTTGTTTGTTAAGATTTTTAAAGGTTATTACCAAAACTATAGTTGATGATTGTGATGTGTTATGATTATTGTGATTATGTGATATTTTGGATGATCACTAGATTTGAATTTTAAATTGGTCACGCATAGCATGTTGCATAATTCTCTTTTATTACCATCATTGTCAAATAAAGAATGGAAAGGTTAAAACTTTTCTCGTTTGTTGCAAACTAAGTGACTTTGAGGATAGTTTTACATTAGATGAGGCCGTATCCATTCTTATGTTTTGGGCATGCATACATCTAGAAGCCGATCAAGGATTTGATCACTCCTTGATTATTTGGGTAGTAAGAGAAGGCAGTATTTCTTAATTTCATTTGGGCCTTCTTAAGACTAATTAAGAGATCCTTCTCTTGTAACTTATTGAAACAACCTTTATGAGCATTTCTTTTGGTTCCTTTGGCCAATCAAAAGATTCATCTTCTTAGAGATTATGGTTCTCTTAGATAACTGAGAGATTGGTTTGTGCATATGGTCAAGGAGAATATTATCCACTTAGTTCTCTTAGGATTGATAAAGAAGCATTATTTTTGTATCATTATACTAACATAGGTATTGGTTCAACCGAGAATTGACATTTTGTAATTATTTTGTTATGGTGGCCAAGGATATTATGCCAAGTGACATTTATACTAAATTGGATACCTGGACACTGGTGAACCTATAAATCCTCAACTTAAGGTTAAGGGGGGAAAATATACCCAGACTGCATGCCAGATATTGGATGACTGCACGTATTGTTGCCTATATTTGTTTGACTGCATAGTATTAGCTTAATTTTTTAACTTACTTGAAAGGTAGTATTAGTAGGTAACTCATTAAATTGACCATAGCTTATATTCCAATAGCTTTAATTTTTTATTGGAACTTTATTAGCTATACCCTAAAAGATCCAGACCTTTGGTGAGAATTAAAGGCTTAGGAGCAAGATTGGAGGAGAGCAAGTAATGAATTTAAGTTTATGTAACTAGGAAAGAAATATGAAAAGTTAGAGTAAGTTTGTAAGATTATATTTAATTATTAATATTTGAACTTTGTTTTATACTATTAAGTCTATGATACTTTATAATTATATTAGTGATCACGCTTCACGTGCTTATTGGGAGTAATTGGTAAATAATACATAATTACTTCTAATTGGTATATGATGGCCTGTCTTTGCTAGACTATTTTCGGGATTATGACATAGAATGTTGTCAATATTATCATGAAGCAACATAAAATTTCCTTAGGTAAAGTACGAGTCATCATTTCATACTATACTGCATGCCACCAAGCTACCTTGGTGTCAATTCCTAAGCATATTTAAGTGTAGCTGCAATTGCCTTCATTCATTCTTCAGCCACGTCAAGGTGTTTGGATATCATCAAGTAATTTACTTTGTTTTAAACCAATAAATCTAATAGTTTGATCCCTCACGTTGCTATCATTTGATGTCCTCTCCAACGGACTAGGTAGTTGAGAAATGTAGTCACATACCAGAGATCTTGTAAACGACCAATAGTTTGTTTACCTTATATTATTAATTATTTTATAAGCTTCGTCTTCTTGTGTATGTATGTGTGTATATAAATATAAACATATTAGTTACTAAGTTATACACAATGTTTTAGTGTATATTATTATAGAGTTATGTATCCTGACTAACTTTTAGTAAGTTGACTAAATAATCAATTATGATACTCTATTTTCTATAGATTTCAGTCGTGAAGTTAGATCGTAGTTTTGGAGAAGTAGTCCTAAGATGGTATTTCTACAAATGCTATAAAGTATTGCATAGTTGTTGAAACTAGTTAGATTACTACCATTGAGTATGACAATAAGGATTACGGTTTAATTGTCCATTTTCCTATAGCTGAGGAGGTTTCTCTTTCAATTCGACAAGGTAAGAAGAAGTACCAGTCCAGGTGTTGTCTCAAAATTTATTGTCATAGCCACGATTTAGTTCCTAGTTAATTTATTGTAGTGCCTGTAAATTAAAATAACAAACGACTTTCCAACTAGCCATCCATATGTTCATTTAGCTTTGTGTACTTTTCAAAGTATTCCCTGTTCACTAGTTTCCCCGTACAATGAATCATATTTATAGTTCAGAGGTGCAGCCAATATAGTTGTCTCATCAATGAAGCAGCTGACATGGGGCTTTGGAAAGCCTATAAGCCCATAAAAGAAAGCAATCAGGGTTTAGTTTTTCTCACTTACTGTTTGCGAATGATATATTATATTGATTTCGGAGGCTTCCTTGCATATGGCAGAAGTAATTCAAAATATTCTAGGAAAGTTTCAAGAATGGTCGGGCCTTAAAGTCAACTCCAATAAGTCTGCAGCTTACTTCTCCCCAAAGATGAATGAGCAAGCAAAAGCAGACATCATAAATTGGTTGGGAATTAAAGAAGGTAAAAGCATAAGTAGGTAAGTATCGAGGATATCCCATAGGAAGTGGCTTCAAACCTAGGACAACTAATTTTTAGTTCTTGATAGGTAAGTTAAATGGTTGGAAGGGGAAGCTTCTTAGCATGGCAAGTAGGGTTGTTTTGGCGAACTCAGTTCTCAATGCTATTCCCAACGACTATCTACAAGATGCCTAGCTACCGCAAGCTTTAATTGCAAAGATTGAACAAATAATTAGAAATTTCATTTGGCAGGGAAATAGCTCCATTAGATCTTTTCACAGGCTATCCTGGGAATGTTAGCTAGGCCGAAGCATAATAGAGGGCTTGGTATTCAAGGTTTAAACATAGGAAATAAAGCACGTATGATAAAAAGAGTTTGCCAATTTTATTAGAGGAATACTATTTGGGCTAAACTGTACTGGAATAAATACAAGAAGCAGATCCAGGGGAATCAGCTGCTTTCATCACACATCGCTTTGCCTCTATGGAAATAGCTTGTCCAGGCTTCCACTTCGATTTCTAATGAAAGATTTACTCAATTAGGGGATGGAGCAAAAGCCAATTTTCAATTTGATTCATGGAATGGACATAAGCCTATTAGGCAGTTAATGGTAGGACCATTAAATTGCGATGTTGACAACTATACTATAAGAGAGGTATATGTTTCTGAACTACAATGGAATGATGGCTTGTTAGGATTGACATATCTACCATCTTAGATCAGCATTCAGGACCAACAATCCAAATTTCATGCATGGAAGATAGACCAATATTAGTTGAAGGTATTCATGTTGTGCAAAGTGTTCAGGAAATATATGTCTGCTTGCAGGATAAAACATCTCCAGTTTTCTCATCTTGGAAATGGCTGTGAGCATCTATCTTGATTCCTAAAATAAAAGTGTTTATATGGAGAACTTTAAACAAGGGCTTGCCCACTGCTGAAAATGTTCACAAATTTTCCTTAAATGCGTCTGATTTGTGCCCAAGGGGATGTGGGCAAAAAGAAAATTAGGAACATGCACTTAGGCTATGCCTTTTTATTCAGCATGTTTGGACAAAGATAAGACTTGAGAAGCAAATAAATCTGATAGACATCTTCCATTTGATTTGTGGGTTCAAAATATGATAAAACCATAGAAAAAAAAAAAAAAAAAACCTTGTGTTTCATAGAAGATGCCACATTCAGTTCTGTTTGCTTTTGCTTTATGGCTCATTTGGTTTGACAGAAATCAACTTGTACATAATTCTCGACAAGGATATAAGGTTCTATCATAACATATTTAAGTTACAGCCAATGAGTTTTGGCTATATAATCAAAAGCAATTCAATTTAAAGGGAAAGTGAAGCTTAATACTGCTGCTTCTCTACATGGGTTGTGCTCACAAGCTGCCATTGCTTGAGTTTTTTGATATGAGCTTGGGTTTTGGATATTTGGATTTGCACGAAAATAAAAAAAGGAGTTACACACATATTAACAGCAGGACTTTCGGCGATTTATTATGGCCTAAAATATGCAAAGCAACTACAAATATCTGTCATAGAAATCTGCACTGACTCATTACTTGCTGCAACTTTTCTTACGCATAATACTACTAAAAATATGCAATGGAAATACTTTTCATTAATTCATTCTTGCAGGAACTTTTAATCCAATTTGAAGACTACAGTGTCTACTATCAATCGAGGGAGGCGAACAAAGTAGCTGATGCTTTGGCCAATCTTGCAAGTACAATGGAAGCTGATGCGATACAAACGTTTGTCCCTATGGCTGCAATGTGTTGTCTTTTGTCACAAGACACGAGCACCCGTATTCATATGCGAGAAAAAGTTGATGTAGGATAAGTAATGCTTTTGAATCATGAAATGCAGTTTATGAAGGACTATTGAATGTTTATCAAGATATATATAAATATGTTGTTATTAATGAATGAATTCCTAGTTCACCAAAAAAAAAAATAAAAATAAAAATAATGTAGTGGTCTTTGTTGCTTCCACATAACCACTATATATAGAGCCATATGTATATATATATTGGACAAATACACAATGCCACTATTTGTGTATTATAATAGTAAGGGCTTATGCTCATTCAAAAGAAATAGCCAAAATTTAGAGTCCACCTCTGATTTCTTCGATAAACCTACTCTTACATACATATGTTGATCCAATTTGTTCAATTATTATTACCATTCTTAGCCACTTTGAGGTAACAATAATAATGTATAAACATATATGTATATATTTTACCATACTTTCCATATGTACATTACTGTTTAAGTATTTACTTTGGTGTATTTTACTGAATAATATTAATTACAAATAAATAGTTACAACATCTCATTATATTTCTGAATATGACCATATTTCTAATAAATAATGAACTACATTTCTCAGCTCGTATTTTTATCAAAATATAACATTATAAATTTTCATTTCAAAAATGGGCTTTACTAGGTCAATTCATCTAGCTTTTATGGCCTCGTTGTAAAGTATAAACTAGAAACATGTAACATTACCTAAAGCCTTAAACTTAGGGGCTTGGAACTCATGGGTATAATAGACCTCAAGTGTTCTTTTATAAAATAATGATTAAGACTTGGTAATGAAGGATTAAGACTTGCTTAGTGGGGTTAAATGTTAGTTTAGGGCCTTAAAATTAGTCTTGAGTTAAAAATCACAAAACCAAGCTTGAAAATGGACCATTTAGCCCATGAAGTAAATTGACTAGATATGATTCATTAGAAAAACACACTAATTAGATTAGTTTTAAGTAAATTTTAGGTATAACTAAATAGGTTAAGAATAGGCATTAGACCCTAAAGTGCAAAAATGGCCTGAAACTCACAAAACAAGCCAAAATCCAAGAGTTAAGGCCAAAAGTCTTAAGTGACTGGTTGAGTACTTATAAATAAAAGACCCATTCAAGAGCCCAATAAGATACCCATAGACAGTTAGAGTTATAGAAAAACCCATTTTATAATTATGCCTAAAATGAGAGCATGAGCCCATCATTCAAACCTTATAAATGTAGATCTTAATTCCCTAAGCTTATACATAAATTCAAGCCTAACAAAAGATAAAAATATTGATAAGAAATGGAAATTGTAGACACCTTATTTTTAGAACCTTAAGCCCCACCGCCACTATCCTTCCCCCCTGCTCTTACTATTTTTTTAAAAATTTTTAAAATAGAGTAAAAGGTCTTAATTTAGAAAAAAAAAATTAGTAATTTTAGAAAAATGAAAAAATAGAAAATTTATGAAAAAAATAAGAAATTTGGAAAAAATATGAAAAATGGAAAATTTAAGAGACTATAAAGAAATTTAGAAAAGATACAAAAAAAATGAAAAATTGAAAAAGTCACAAAAAATAAAAAAAAATTGAAAATTGAGGAAATATAGATAAATAATAATTTTAAATAATATAATAGAATAGATTTTTAATTTAAATCAAGTTTAGAAGAAAGGTCATTGGAATTGAGCTTAAGCTTGAGCTTATATTTGAATTTAGCTCAAACTGACCTTATCTTGCACATATGAACAAGGTATATGTTAACAGTTTAATGGATAAACATTTGAATATGACATTGGGTTTAACTTAAGATCTTAGGTTTGACACTCGCAAAAGGCACAACAAGCCTTCTTATTTTCTCTTGCAATCTAATTTGAGCATGTATCCACCGTGATAAGTGGCAAGCAATCATTAAGCCACACAGTTGACATAGCGTACACATAGCGCCACATCAGCATCTGTTTCCCCTTGTTCTTTCCTTTTCCCTCTTTTTCTCTAGCGAAACCAATACACAAACCTTACTTTCTCCTCATTTTTTATGCGATTTCCATTTATAAATACACCAATTTATGGAAAATTCCTATTCTCTACATAGTCTACTGTGAATTGAATTCAAAAACAAGATCGGATTCATTCACTTGCTTGTTTGAATTGGGATTTGAAAAATGGAAAAAAGAGGAAATTTGGGATTCGTCATTATTTCATTTATGACCTCAACCATACATATAAATTCGAGACCATCTCTTTCTCTTTGGCTCCATCTCTTTCCTTGCACAAAGCTTCCATCTATAGACCATGCACATATCATCGCAATCCCCGTCTTCTTTCTCCATCTACCCCGCCCCACCCCCACAGTCTACACCGCATGCAATACCTTGAACACTTAGTAGCCCAAACCCCTTCAACTGAACTTAGATGCGCAACGATGAATACACTGTTGAAGCTTCATGGACTATGGTTGTACATGCTAAACACCCACGACACTGTTGCTCCTACCTAACCTAAATTTCCATTTTTCTGACTACCAAATAGTAGAGCCCTACACCCACAGCTCTCAACATCTCTCTTGCTACTGCTCATTGACCACTGTCTCTCACTAACCTACTTTAACCCATAACCAAAGCAACTCACCATAGACTCATTGTCAACTAGATAGCAACACAAATCACCAATGGAGCCACTTCATTTATGCTTATGACAGCCCTCATCACACATGAACAATGGACACCACCCTTTCTCTCACAATCCTCCTTCTTAAAGCCTATACATTGAATGACCAACACTCTCACGTGACCCACATCTAACAGTTAACCACTGATAGTGATTAAACTAACATAGCATAAGCCAATGCAAGCGTAAACCTAATGGACCACCTTTATCGAGCATAGCTACAACACCCATTACATCTGCTCATGACTAATGCCGTCATCCCAACTTTGAAAACACCTAAAACGACCACTGTTGGTCGAAGCATCAACCTTATACCCCTTAAACTTAATAAAAAAACAAATGAAAACCTTTCTTCTCGCAAAAAATCCAACCTGATATCACCTCCAAAAGAGCCTTCACAACAGTCTGTCCTCTTCTCATTATGACTCGAATTTGACCCACTGGTGCTCTAACCCAACTTGTTTGAAGACCTGATCCGAACCTATGCCCTGATCAACCAACCTATAAAGATTGTTCAAGTTCAACCTTTTCCTTTCTTTTTGTTTGTTTTCTTTTTTTTTTATATTATTATAATGTTCTAATTTATTTATTATTATTGTGTAATGTTTTATAATGTAACTAAAAAACCAAAAAATAAAAAAAGAAGAAGAAAATAAAAGAAAATAAAATAAAAAAGAAAGAAAAAGCATAGATTTATTTTATTTATTTTTATGTTTTAATCAAAATAGTAAGAAACAATAAAGTAGAAAATAGAAAAATAATATAAATAAAAATGAATGGATCCTTCCCAAGTTAAGAACTTTTTAATAAATTTTAAAAAATAAAACTCAATTTAGGACCATTTAGATTTTTCTTAATAAAACTTGAAACATAAACTCGGGTTTCGTTTTAAGTTTAAAATCAATTCATTCATCTAAAGTTTTCATGAAATAAACTACGGAAGTTTGATTTTGAATAGCGAGTACCTAAGCACTCGTAAGTATGGGATAAATTAAACTCGGGTTTCCCCTTTAATAGATATTTCTTTAAATTCTTACTTTTTGTAAATAGATATAATTTTAATTATTACTTGTAAATAGACATTATTTGATGGGTATTTAAAAGGTAAAATTAAATTATGAAAGTTAGTAGTAATATTTGTGAGGGTTTAATAAGATAGCTCCTAGATCTAGATCTTTAATTTTAAAAACTAGTTTTATCGAAAAACCGGTAACTAAGTTATAATCAATCCACCCAATTAGTTATAACTTAACTCTTTTCCTCGATTCCGGTTAGACAACAACTCTAACATGTTTTCAAAGTTAAAAGAATCATTTTTCCTTAAACTCTAGTTAAGGGTCAGTATTAAACGGATAAGGTTTAATATTAACCAATTTAAAGAAGACTAATATATAAAAATTGGGGAAAAAAAATCAAGCTTGATAGGAATTACACGATGGGGCCCTTAAATATAAAAGATAGAAAACAAGAGAAGCCCATAACATAAAATTTGTAAGATGCATAACCCATATTCGAAAATTTCAAGTCTTACCCATCAAAACAGACTCCATTATGAGAAAAAATTTGTCTAAAAATTGATACAAATTGATTATAAGAAAACAAAAATTAGAGTTGAAAAAGTTATGATAAAAGTAAGATTTAGCCTCAACTAGGAATTACAATGATAGGAATCAACACCTCAAATCAATTACTAGAAGCTAAGTTATAGGACTACAATGACTAACTCATCACGTCTTAACTCAGGAACCTCTAAAGGATGTAGATTCTGGCAGCATCTAGGGCCTTTTACACTTCAATTGACCTAAATGTTGAGCAATAGTTGCAATAAGGTGTCGAGCTTGATTTTTACCTTCTGATTTTATATAAATTAGTCTTTTTTAAATTGACTAGTATTAAACCTTACTCACTTAATACTAACCTCTGATTAGGATTTAGAGAAAATAAGTTCTTTTATATTTGAAAACGTTTTTAGAGTCGTTACTTACTCGATCAAAGTCAAGAAAAAGAGTTAAGTTATAATCAATTGGTTGGATTGATTATAACTTAACTATTGATCTTTTGATAAAACCGATTTTTTGTTAAAACGATTTTTGAAAACCAAAAATCTAAATCCGAGGGCTAATTTTTAAACTTTAAACAAGCACCATTTTAAATCTTTTTGAATATAAATTTGTATCCTTATAATGACATTTATTTATAAGCTATAATTCAAATTATGCCTATTTGTAAAAAATAAGGATTTAAAGAATTAACTATTAAAGGGAGAAAATAATTTTTTTTTTCATTTTTTAAGTAGCCTTGTACATATAGGTGCTTATGTACCTACTATTTAAGATCAAATTTCTATAGTTTATTCTGAAAATATTAGCAACTTTGTTGTTTTTAAATTTAAAAAGTGGTCGAGTTTATACCTCTTAGCCATTTCATTTTATTTAAGAAAAACACATAAAAGAAAAAGGTCCTAATTTGGTGATTTATTTATTGGAAAAATTCTAAAATATCCTCATTTTTTAAAAAAAGGTCCATTTATTTTTATTTATTTGAAAAAAACTTCTAGGTGATAAAACTTTTTAGAGAAATCCTAAAATACCTAAATATAACTTTTCATAAAATATGCAATTATCATGGCTAACATACCTAAACTATGGAAAAGATCCCTAATTGTAAGTAATAAGCCTAAACCATGGAAAAGATGCTTAATTATAGATAAAAGCTTGAATCATAAAAAGGATATTTGAATTGTGGAAAATATACATAAAGAGTTTATTTTTTTTATTGAAAAAATGATTTTTCTAAGTGAGAGGACATTGGTATTTTTCGTTATTATTACTTTTTTACTTTATTTTTATTTTTATTGTATATTTTTTAATAAAATATAAAATTAAGTAAACAAAACAAATTAGGCCTTTTCTTTTTTTTTCTCTTTTTCTTCTCTTTTTTTTCTTTTTGTAATTGCAAATAGAATACAATCATAACAACAACAACAACAAAAATAAAGAAAAAAGTACAATATTACAAAAATAAATAAAAACAACGAAAATAAAACACAATTAAAAACCAAAGCAGTGTCAGACTAAGTTGGAGTTTGCACAAATCCTAGAAAAAGAAGCCATATAGAAAGAGAGAGTGGCGTTATGAATGGATTTAAGTGATTGTGAATGATGAGTTAATGATTTATAGTGAAATGAAATCCCCTATTTATAGGTATCACAGTCGAGTTAAGAATGGAAAATATTAAATGTAATATGATTTTCTTTCATGTTTGAGTTAGGTTGCATGTGTAGAAGTGTGTTGGAGTATGTCCAATGCGTGTAGGAGTGTGCCTACTATACTTAGAAGTGAGTTGGTAAATGATGTGGTGATGATGTGGCTAGTGACATGACAGTGAAGTGAAAAAAGAAAATAAAAGATGCATTATGCACTTTTCTTGTATTGAATCCAAGATCTCCAAGTCATATGCAATGTTAAGTCCGAGTGCTTATCCAAATGGGTTATTGGTTTTTCCTTATTTTACATATATGGATTAAATCAACTTAGGCTAGATTCAAATCTAAACCTAAGCTTAATAACCATCTCTTTATTTTATTATATTCTACTATACTATCTAAAAGATTTATTTATTTATTTATTTCTAAATCTTCCATTTTTTTATTTTTCTAAATTTTATATTTTCTTGATTTTTTTAATTTCTTATTTTTTTGGCTTTTCTTAAATCTTTTTTTTTATTTTTCTAAATTTCTTATTTTTTGGCTTCTTTCTTAAATTTCTTACTTTTTCTTTATGTTTTTCTAAATTTCATATTTTTTGGGTCTTTTTTTTTTTTGCCTCATTCTTAATTTAGGACCCTATTCTAAAAATTTTGAAAAATAAAGAGGGTAAAAATGAAGTATTTACAGCTGCCTTTTTTGTGATGAAATTTGAACAAAACTTTACCACAAAGGCAAAAGAGATACTATTTTTTCCCTAAGGGTGGATTTTGTCTTAAGAAGCATTATAGCTAACTAGTTAGCTATCTTAGGCTCGGTCCATTAGGGATTTGGTGGAGAGAGACGTGGTGTCCTAAGACTACAAGAGACATTGAAGCCTAATTGTACTTGAATGGGTAAATGCTCTTTGAGCAGGCTAAGACCTTAAATTGGCATCAATTTGCGGAACTTAGTTGTATCCTTCTAGGCTCACTAACCTAAGCAAAAGCATTTTTAGGAGACTAATAACCCTAAGTTGGAATTGATTTGGGGAACTTAGTCATGCCCTTTTAGGTTGATTATCCTAAGCGGAATTTTAAAGAGTGACAAGAAATTAGGATAGTGCTTTAAGAGCATGTAATTCGAGAGTTTTAACTTAGGTCAAGATAGTGTTCTAAAAGCATGTGATCTAAGAGTTTTAAGACATCACTTCAAGAGTTTGGCTTAAGATAGCGCTCTAAGAGCATAAGATTCATAGGTTTTAGCTTTGGTCAGGATAGCTCTTTGAGAGTATGTAATCCAATGATTTTAAGGTCAAGATGGCGCTCTGAGAGCATGTGATCCAAGGGTTTCAACTTAGGTTAGGATAGTGCTCGTGCGATCCAGGGGTTTTAGCTTAGGTTAAGATAGTACTTTGAGAGCATGCGATTCGACGATTTAAAGGTCAGGATAACACTTTGAGAGCATCAAATTTGAATGTTTCATGGTTAGGATGGCGCTCCAAGAGCATGCAATTTAAGGGTTTTAAGGTCAGGATAACGTTCCGTGAGCATGCGATCTAAGGGTTTTAAGGTCAAGATAGTGCTCTGAGAGCATGCGATTCGATGTTTTTACTGCATGGATAATGTTCTAAAGAGCAAACAATCCATGAGGACTAAAGCAAAAGGATTTTATTTGAAAATTCTTGAAAAAGAAAGATTTGTTGATTAACAATCATGAAAGATGGAGTAGAGACTAAAGATAAAGTCCTTAGATAGAAAGAGAGGTGGGTAACATCAACCTTGAGGGCAATCATGTCAAAGAGGATGATTTTGGCCTCTAAGGACAACTTGGGAGCAATTTTTATGCAGGAGTAGATCCCTAAACTTTGGATGATAAGAAGTGAACTTATTTGAAAACAAATGTTGACGGGGTAATGATAAGAGCTTGTTGCAAAGGTTAACTCTAGAGAAGATGATTTTCAAAAGAAATAAGGATTCCTATCCAAAGGACTAAAATGAGAGGGAATAGAATTTATCCCAATTTTTCGACTTACTGATACGTTTAGATTCTCCCAGTAGTGTATAGGCTTTTCAATGACATAACAACTTGATCTTTTAGCCCACTTTAGTCTAATAGAACCTTTTCTTTCCTTTAGTAGTAAATAGCTTTCCATGACTTTCAAATTTTTTCTTATCAGAGGATATCTCATTAAAGTTAGGTTTAGTCTAAAAGGACTTCCATAGACTCTAGGCTTAAACTGTCACGAACTGAGGACGGCCTAGTCGTGGCAAACTCCGTATACCATACAAAGAACCCCTGATTAGTTACCCTTCCAATCAAGAACTCTTTATACAATATACAAGGCTTTACAACCACTAGTTTCCCAAGAACACACATATTCACATGATATCATCACATTAACATATTTAAATAAAATTTGAACTACACAGCTTCTATTATACAATAAGAGAGTACATTTAAGTCTACAATACTAAGAAAATAAAAGTACATGAGTAAAGATCTACATTAACTGTTCTCTCAATACATAGGATAACTCGCTCCTGCCCAAGTCCCCAAGCTAACCTGTGGTATCCCTCGGCCAGCCTTTACGAATAGGCTATCCTGTAGTAAAAGTCTAAAGGGGTGTAAGCCTAAGCTTAGTGAGCAAAACCCTCAGCCACACCACAAGCAAGTTATAAGTACATTATATTCACGCATATGAATGAATGATCAAACAGAATGCCAAACAATATGTATACTTAACTAGTTCATATACATAGCTCGGATTTAATGCCCTCCGAAGTCAAGGTTGGAGTATATACGACACCAATCAGATCCGGGTATTATACTAGAACTTTTTTTACTATGGAACTCCATGCTCCGTATTCAAATCAACTAGGTCTTTTATTTTCAAAAAACTAAGTTCTAGTATAATCGTAAGTGGGTCCCTGCAGTCCATACTTACCCTTAAACGGAGACTTCTAGACTCAACCTTTAGCCAGGCGGTTGGCGTCTCCAACGCCTAGTGTTCCCGCGGGCTAGGGTAAGGTCATTTTGTATAAGTGCACCATACATAACCAATAAATGAATAATAACAACCCCCGAATGGCTTCTCTTTATCTCCGTGTGATGTGATGATTGGAATCATATTTATGCGATGCATGATAATACATGTTCTAGTTTCTTTTTATAAGCCGAGTATACTTAAGTTCAAATTATGCGGTGACCATCCAATAGTACACACAATCACTTTCTATACTACCATGCAATAAACAAAGCATTCTCTGTACTTAAGATAATTTCACACTTACACACACAACATTACACACTAGTGTTTCCCAAACCCCACACAATAGTCAATTAATAATAATATTTAAGTCCACTATCTACAATCATAAGCAAGCATGGAATCATAGGGTAAATACTCACTCGGCCATAGCGATTCGCCTTAATCATAGTAATCGATCGGGAGGTCCTCGTTCACCTCAGGGTCACCTGATCATTATGTGATAATAATGCTAGTAACTAACTGAATCAACTAATAAGTCTAGTTCCCTACTACTACTCCATTACCTCAATTTTTATTCGGTTAGACCTTATTCTTAACCATTTGTATCTTTTTCGTTTTATTTCTGATATTTGTGAATTTATAGTCGTTCTTCATTATTTTCCGACATACGTTTACACGGTAATGTCCGTTTTGGATGTTATGACCCGTGTTTTACGATATGAACTAACTTTAGAGAAATTTTAACTATGAACTCTTAATTGCTATTATTACTTATTTTTATATCTTTTGCCTAGAATAATGAGTTAGTTAACCCTTTAATCATTATACTTAGAGGCTTTTAATTTGCTCTTATTAATTCATGTACTCAATTAAGTATAATCCAATTTAGAAAGTGTATTAGGGTTTACTAATTTAGGTTCCAAATTACGGTACACTTTTCTTCTTTTCTTAGTTTATAATCTATGCTTATGTCATCGCTTACATTATCATTTGCTTAGGTCATTGCTTATGTCATCCCTTACTTATGTCATGGCTTATGTCATTATATACTTACCTCATCACTTACTTCATTATGTGATTACATAAGCCTCTCCTCATGCTTATGTCATATATACATGTCTTATGTACATTTGATCCTTCCTTTATACTTATGTACATATACCTTATACATATATATACTTATACATCTACTTAAGTTTATACCATATTTATCCATGTATACATACTCATATACCTATATGGTTGGATACGTATTTTTATACATAAATTCGTATGCCTCATCTTTTCCTTAAGAAAAGCTTCCTAATTCTATTCTTTTAGGTTTTTAAGTGTGTAATTAGTGTAATATAAGTAAGTATAGTTATGTATTGTCTTAATTTTGGTTATGTACATGACTAATACACATGTACTAAGGTTCTCATACAAGTATTCCTTTAGTATTTTTTTATGTACACATACCTAAGAGTACATATACATGTATTTCTTCCCTCTCCTTCATGGTTTCTCACTTTCTACACTTAAAGATGAGGACTTTATGCCCTCTTCTTCATGATCACAATTAACACAAGCCTACTTCTCTAATCTACCTAATTACCTAACTAATGAAGAAGATAAAACAACATAAGTAACTTAGATACATACCTTTGCTTATGTTGGAATTAAGGAGACAAAAAGTAAAGTAATGAAAGGGAAAGAGGGAGATGAAGCTCACAGCAATGGTGGAGGGTTTTTGGTTTGTTTCTTTTGTCTTGTTTTCATTATGGAAGACAACAAATGGTGGGGCTAATATGGAGAATAGGTGGACGACAACACTTAAGGAAAAAGAAAAGAAGAAAAAAATCAAGAGAAAAGATAAGAAAAGCCATCATAAAGGAGGAGATATTTTCTTTATCTCTTAGTGTATTTTGTTAACTTTTCAAAGTGTTGACTTGGTCAACCCTTTGACCTTGGTTAATATGTGTTGACTTGGTCAACTCTCCTTAAGCATATGTAATTTTGTGCACATAATGTAGTAATTAAGGGAAATTAAGGGAAAAAATGAATGAAATGAGAGGAATTGAGGTATTTGGTGAATTGAGTAGTAAACATGGTTGATGAGGTCTTACTTTAAGTCTTTATAGTCTATATATCTCATTTGATAAACTACTTTGGATAATAACTGCAAAAAGTACTAATTCGAGTATTAAAGTTCACTACATATAACCTAATCTTCAACTATACCGCTAACTCTAAGTAAGACTAACTTAATCATATACTTAAGAAATAAATGTAAGTTAGGATTCATTATCTTAGTTTCTAAAGGACTACTTGAGGATTCAACACATATATGCATGATTGAAAGTCATCTCTAATCTTTTTCTAATGATTTGGCAAAAGATGAGTGTTATATTATCACTTTAGGGTTTTAGGGTTTATTCTGTTGAATTAGTACACATATGTCTTTAAAGTAATCATTTTAAGGTTTCTGTCACTTTTTAATGAAATATTTAACATTTAAATGCATTTAGGGTAGTAAAGTTTCTTACACGATTAATGAATTCTTTTAAGGTTTTCTCTTGGTTTTCTTTTTCATTAGCCTTGTCGACTCCTAAATCGTCTAACATAATTGAGTTTATTTTAAAAACTAGATCAAAACTTTTAGGGGTTTACATAAACTCCTCTCTTTTGACTTTGATTAAAAAAATTTTGGTTCAACTTGTAAGTAATACACTTTTAATCAATTTGTTAAGTCTTTTTCAGACTGTAATGTAATAAAGGCTTTTAGTCCTTGGTTTCAAAATGGAAATTATTGAAATGGCTTTTTATGAAAGAAATGCTCTTTAACCTGGGTTTTACAAGTCAAGAACCTTATATGTAAAACCACAATTATGCTTGCCTTAGTTTCAAATGTAACTTTTATCAAGGATAAGTTATCTCTTTTAATTAGAAGGGCTTTTGGTGGAATTATGGGTAGGCTATGAGCCATGTGTTAGTTACAATTTCTTTAGAGATTATAATTTTTAGGAGGAAAACTTTGTATTCACCCTAGCTTCTTGCAACCTTAATTGCTTTAATTGTGTTTTTAGGGCTTTTTTTTTTTTTTGAAATGTAGGTCTTAATTTAGGAATGGATTTCTGTGCCCTTGTCCTTTTTGGGTTTTAAGGCTCTAAACTTAATCACCTTATCTATGTCAAGCATACTTTTCATTTTTCATTTCACAATTACTCATTTTTCTCCTTTTTAATGCTTCTCTTTTTTTTCTTACTTCTTTTCTTTTTCATTTAAGACAAAATGATTATTCTTTCTTCTCGACTTGCAGCTCAAAGCGTATGTGGTTTTAGTGTTTATAATGGATGCCTTTCTTCATTTTAGAGGAAATTAGTTATTAATGGTAACAATTACTTTTGAATTTATGCAAATAAAGCAAGCACAAATTAGTTTTAACTTTTCAATGCTCTTAACCTCCTTTTTGCCCTATTGTGGGGGTGGTTCTTAACAACATTTAATTTTTGAAAATACCCTAATAAAGGGTCCAATGGAGCTAACAAAGGACTTTGTGTTTAGGATATTGAAAAGATTGCCTAACTTCATTTTAATTTGGGTATTAAATGAAAGATGGACTTCCTTTAAGGAATGAGCCTAATAGTCTCACAATGATGCCACTTGAGTCTCAATGTGTCTTAAGGTTGGTGTTTTGGGATTCGTCTTGCCTTTCTTCATTCTAAATCTTTTAACTAATGAGACATCTTAAAATAGGATAAATGTAAACAAGGCACTTTATTTAAATCACTTTTTTTTCACAAACATCATGAAATCTAACCTTATCCTTGAATTGAATCTAATTAGATTGCCCCTCACATTAATTACGTCTTGAATTCTATGCTTCAATTCCCAGCAATTTTCAATAGAATTCCCCTGCTGACCCATATGATATTCACATTTTGCATTGAGGTCATATTTTCTCGGCTTGTATCCTAGCATTGGGGCTTTCAATTGTAATAAGCCCTTGTTTCTTTGTTGGTAAAAAACTTGAGATAATGAGGCAAAGATCTGAGTAAACTTTCTTTTAGGTACGTTTAGGCTTTTTTTCTTGGTGTAGGTCTTGACGTCATAGTATTTATATATGCCTTTGAATCCAATGGGGTTAGTCTTTTTCTGGTGAACTTCCTTATCCTTATGGCTTCTTCAATTCAATTGCCAGCAAGTACAATGTCCACAAAACTAGCCATTGTATTATCTAATAAGTGCTCATTATATGGTTCCTTCTATAAGTTAATAAAGATAGATATTAATTCTTTTTCAAGAAGAGGAGGAATGATTCTAGTTGCCATGCCTCTCTATCATTGGGCATATTCCTTAAATGACTCATTTTTCTTTTTTCTCATTGTGTACAAGTCCTAAATCAAAGGAGTTAACTCAATGTTAAACTTGTATTGCTCATAAAATGCCCATGCCAATTTCTCCCAAGTATTGATTTAGTTGAGGTTGAGCTAGGCATATCAGGCTAATATAGGCCCTATTAGATTATCTTAGAAAGTTTGTATCATGAGTTGATTATTTTGAACATATCTTTCTATCTTGTAGATGTTTAATCTAGTATGTAGCTTTGGGCATCCAGTTCCATTGTCCTTCTCAAACTTTAGTATTTTGAATTTTTCTAGGTAGGCTCTAACATCAAATGCAAAAAGGTTAATGATCCCAGCCTGCTTGAGTCCATCATCATTCCTATTTGTTCTTATTTTTTCAGTTATCTACTGAGTTAGCTTCCTTTCTAGCTTTGTAATACTTTCTTAGCTTGGCTCTAGGTCAATCGAGAAAGAATAAGTCTTAGGTTAGAAAGCTGGATGGATTTTTTCTTCAAGAAGAGGTGTTTTAATAGATTTCCCATGTCAGGCCCCCAAGTGCTTTTCATTTGATGACATTGTGGATCTAAGTAAGGTGATGTTATCAGCTAGAAAATTCACTTGTTCAGTCATTTTCCCTACTGTTTGCTCTAATGAACAAAACCTCACTTCTATAGAGTAGGCGCCATCAAGTTTGTCATTATTCCTATTGTTAGCCATTACTCTAGATAAAAATCTTCACCTATTAGCAACTTCTTGATTTTATTTTCTTTTTTGAAAGAATACTCTTCTTTTTTAAAGAAAGAGAAATGGAGAAAAACAATATAATATAAGGATAAGACAAGTTATGAGAAAGGAGTAAAAAAACATTTCTAAGGGATCATGAGTCTAAATATTTACAATCCTACAAAAATGATCCTAAGGATGTATAGGAGAAAAGATTAGAAGGAGTTAGAGTAAAAGGAATAGAAAAAAGGACTTGTAAAGAGATCAAATATTTAAAAACTTAAGGACACAACTCTCATGATGATATTTAAATAGAAAATAATGAATATTTACGGGTAAAATAAAAAATGCAATATGAGGACATGTAGATGCAAAGAGGGGAGCTTGCAAATTGACTATGATGTGGCAAAAAGATCTTTATTGCATTTTTGAAGTATCCATTACATTATTTAAAAAAAAAATTATAAATAATCCTTAGAGTCTAGATATTCTTTTTCTTGTGGTGTCTTTTGTAAACCCTACTTTTAGTGGGCCTAAGACTCAATTAAGAGTACTTTCCGAATGTTCCTAAAGATCAACTAAATAAAAACTTAAGTTTATATTTAGAAACGAATTAAATATTTACAATCCAAAAGCCAATTGTCGAGAAAACCTGAGCTTGAAGAACTACGAGCTCTAAAGCTACTTAAAACTGTAAACCTTAAAGCCATTAAGGAATTTTAACCCTAAATAATTAATCGATAATTTAATTTGAATAATTTCATCCAACTTTAGAAAATTTCACAATTTTATAAAAATCAAATCATAAATTACAAAACAATGTAGGATAAAAATCCTAAAACAATTTCCTATAAGGCTATGCCCTTATCTTCATGTATAAGCCTTATACACAAATAAGTAGACTAACCAAACACCTTAGATAACTTATCAATTGAGAGTTAGAATCATTTATCAATTGATAACTTATCAAAATCTAGTGATAAGACAATTTCCTTATCATCTCTTCACTTATACTACATATGGACAATTTTTCACAAGATTTCATAAGCTTAACTTTAATAAATGAGACAAGACCACTCCATGGCATAAAAAGAATTCAAATGGCAGATTTGGACAAGAGAGAAAGGGGGGCCATGCTCTTGTCTTTCAACCATCAATCACTTTCTCTTACACATCACTATTCACCCTTTAATGCTTACATCATTAATAGTTGCAATTGTTGACTTTTGTGTAAGCTACAAGATAATCAATTAAAGCTTCTTTCACACACTTCTTTCCTCATTCAAAATCTGCCACTCTCTCCCTCTTTCACTCCCATTTTCACTTCCTTTTCTTTCACTTTAGACACAAATCAAAAGAAGAAATCAAACTCCACAAATTCTTAACATTACCGCCACCATTTTTGCTTCCATACTCACGGTAATTTCTCTTCTTATTCTTGTATCATTTCCCTTCACCATCTAAGACCTTTTAAGACCATTATAATCTTCCATAAACCCCATACCAAAAGAACAAAAGATTCGGGTTTCAAAAGGTAGCAAAAAGGAGGAAGCAAAGTTAAAGGCTTAAGAGGAACCTTAGTGCACAACCACCAAACTTTGCATTAAGGACGAGTAAGTATTTCTTGTGATGTGTGGATTAATATTTGTGTAGGAGGCTTGGATTTCTTGAAGATTTGAGAAAGGTTTAAATTGTTAGAATGTCCAAAAATCGTTTTAAGAAACAAACCATAAAACCCTTGCATGAAGTTGAAATATGAGCATGTAAAGTTGGTGTTTTGTGAAGACATTTGTTTAATGTTTTGAATGGAATATTTTAAGCTAAGGAAACCTTGAAATGAGAACTTTAATGGAGGATATGCATGCTGGACGTGAGGGTTCCACGGCCATTTGAATGTTGATTTTGTTTCCATTTAGTTAAACATACTCAAATCTAGATTTATGTTAAGGAAAAATTTATCACATGAAGTTTTATGAAGAAACCAACTTTGTATGACATGAGCCATGATATGGGAGTTGTATTAAGTATGAGATCTTTTATTCCTTTATTTGGAACATGAGTTAAAGGATGATTTGATGGAAGGAAACTTAAGTTAAGATTTGTACACAAGTAGTTAAGTACATAATCTACCCTCTAAACTTAAGGAAATGATGAAACAAGTTGAAAAACCAAGTGAGGACCCCTTAGGACCAACATGAACAGATCTGGAACACAGGAAAATGAGGCCTAAAAATATGATAAAATTAAAAGAACAAAGTGAAATGATTAACTAAGGAAGTATAGTGAGCATATAAATCCTAAAACTCAAAACGGAGCTTAAAACTCCCAAAACAAGCCTAGAACTCTAAGATGGGCCTTCAATAAAAATCTGATCAGCACCTTAAAGTACCAAGAAATGTTGTTTTGAAGCCCATAAGAAATCCACCTAAGGCCCCATAAGCCCACCAAAGTCATTAACCTTAGTTTGAACTAAAAATAAGCCCATTTGACAACTTAAGCTCACTAAAGGGCCCAAGAAGTGGTTGTTAGCCTTAGGAATATAAATAAAATTTGTAAATCTGATCTCAAGGAGTATTTTAAGCTTAGGATAGAATCTAAAGACCAAGCCCAAAGGATTCCTCAAGTTATCAAAAAGCCCATTTACCAAACAAGGCCCAAAAGCACTCTAACACATGAGGAACGCTACTGTTCTAACCCATGGACAGAATTGTATGACTCATTTTGAAAATATAACCTCACCACATTAAAGTACACTCGAAAACGATAAAGATTGACTATAAGATCATAACAATCGGATTTAAAACGAAAAAGTTATACGCGATTGAACTTTTAAGTAAAACCGGAAAAATTTATGAAACCAAGTCCAAAGTATAACTTAAAGGGTTTTAGCTTAGTTTTCTGGGTTTTAGCTTAGTTTTCTAGGTTTTATTTCAAACCCTTATAGTATCATATTTGCGATGTCCAGGGGACCCGACTTTCGGGAGACGACCTATCCCGGATTATTTTGATTGATCCACATGGCTGAGTGAGTAAATTCTCAATGACTCTTTACTTGATTGTGCTTGTAGAATAAATGCACCTAAACTATATATATAAATTTGGATGCTTGTGGGATATGGGAGATGCATGTGTTTGAATTTATAGATGAATGCGATGACTTTTTTTTTAATTATATATAATAACGGAAATTGTTTATAATGCATATATGTATGTGAATTGTATGGAATGAAATTGTTTGGTCACTCTAAAAATCAAGTTAATCACTTGTACGATTAAGAACTCAAAATGAATCATGCATTCCCCATATTGCATATGAATAACACCGACTGCCGCTTCACACAGAAGATGGGAGGGAACTCACAGGAATACGAGTTTCCTGCAGGATTGGGCACTAGTTATGCCATCATATATATTGAGTCTCTAACCTAAGCTGATGGGCTTACTAGGCGCTGGGAGACGCCAACCGTCGGCGAGGGGCCGAGTCTTGTGGCTTCTGCTTAAGGCGTGTGTTTGTAGATTGCGGAGGCCACCACACCGCTAGACTTGGGATTTTAAAAGATATGATTTGATTTTAGTAAAGGAAGTATACATATATATACAATTATATATATATAGAGAGAGTTTTGTTTTGGCATGAGCATGATAGTGCAAATGAAATAAAACCCAAGGTCTAAAACCCGGATTTTGGTTTGGGTCGGTTAATTATCTCCAAACCCCGACTTCAGGGGGCGTAATTCTAAGTCTTATGCAGTTCCTAGGTCACTGCATGCGTTGTTTGGCATACTGATTGTTCATGCATTCATATGATTGTGCATTTAATAAATTTCTGTCATGCGGTATTGATGAGGGTAATTATCTCACTAAGCACAAGCTTACACCCCAATAGTTGTTTTCTTTGCAGGTTGATCGATAGTTGGGAATGGGATAGGAATCGAGTGCAGAGTGCTACCATTGAATCAATGTGATGAAAAGCTTGTGTAATTAATTCGGAATGATGCGTAAAACGAGTAATGTCTCAATTAAGTTTAGTATCTTTAGTAAGTTTAGAATTTTTTGGAATTGTTTATCTTATTTTACTATTTTGGTAGGGGATACCGATTCTCTGCGGTTTTGAGGAACTGTGGAAAAATGGATATCCATAATTATTTATATTATATAATGAGTCAATGAACTAAAATTGAAGACTCTAGCAAATAATTATTTAGAGTGTTGCAATCTCTGACTTGCAAGGCGATTTTATTATCATGTGTGCATACGTGATATGAAAATTTTAGGCAATACTACTAGGCCCCTCCTAGGGTCGTTACATCTTGGCTCCTCTTTGATGTTCTTTCTCTTCATTTGCTCGCTTATTAGTAACTTAAGAGATATCTTCAATGTGGAACTTTTGGAAGGCTTTAACCCAATAATAGGTAGCAATATTTTTGGGCAGTTCAATGATAGCAACAAATGCATCAATGGGATTCATTTTCTAGATGCTTTATCTATGAAGGAAATCAAGTTTATTACTTTGAGTATGGTTGATAAACCAAACCATAAGTAAGGCTATATTAGTGTTTAATTCTCTAATTTTCTCTTCTTATGGACAATTGAGCGATCTAACTTATGTTGCTAGTAGTGTTAGGACATAAGATTTTCCTTCTAAAAATTAGTTTACTAACTTTGTAATCCTATGATGTATGTTAAATATCCCACTGTGAAACAAAATAGTTCCAAATGCTACCAAGATTTAGGTGTTGATCCTATATTGCTGCCAATCTTCAAAGCTACCACAAAAGAGCTTTTGGTTGTAGCTGAATGGGGTCGTGAACCAAGTAAAAAGATCGCCCACCTTAATGATTCTCCTATAGGGACCTACCTATATTCTATATATTTTAGATTTACGAAGGCCTAAGCAATTTTTGAAAATTTTTGTAGGGTTAGTCGTGATATTTGGGACATATTTTTCGTTTTCAATAGAGGAGACTGCTAATAGATAGGAGTATTCTTCAACAGTTGGGCTCAGTTAGTATAGGCTAAAATAAAAAGACTGACTTTGAGGGTCCTAGAAGTGGACCAAAGCTCATACCATATTGATATTAGTTTGGACTTTGAGCAATGAGAGGACGGGCTAATCTTGTCTTCAATGAATTTTTGTTGGTCTAGATTGAAAAATTGAAACCACCATTTGAGTATCCTCTTGGGTTCTAGAGGCTCGTGAATATGGACTTCTTTGAAAAGGGCTAATATAAGAGAGGACCTAACCATTTTCTACAAAAAGGATGAAAAGAAAATTACATTAGAATTATCTCATTTACATGGAACTTACATTAATAAGAAAGTATTTACAAGGAAAAGATTAGGAAATGTCACTGTTAATCTCCTTCTCTCTCTTTTTTTTTTTAGTCTTGCTACATCATGTCAATTTACTAATTTTGGAAAAAGGGTTCATGAATGTAAGTCCTTAAGCTCCATAATCTCATATTCTTTTAGGAAAGCGGTCCATTAATCATATCAAAGCTTAAGTAGGGTGGCCTAATCAACCTTGAGTGGTAGCTACACATTACACCTAAGCCTATACAATAGCCTCTATCCTAAGGTCCTAAGATAGCTTGGGTCTAACCGCATCTACCCTACATCTTTATTGTAATGAATAACCCCCCCCCCCCCCCCCCCCCAATACCTAATGTACATTGTATGCAAAATAACTATGGCAATCAAAGCGAAGTATATACACTAATAAATAAATAAATAAACAAATAGATAAATAACATGGGTATTTTAAAAGGCAATTTTAATTTCATGAAGTATTTTAAGTGGTTAGCCCTCTTAATGTCCTTAGTGGAGTTGCTAAGTTCTTGAGCCTGGTTTATTCCTCGTAGTTTTATATAAATTAGTCTTTTTTAAATTGACTAGTATTAAACCTTTCCCATTTAATATTGATCCTCGACTGAGGTTTAAACAAAATAGGTTCTTTTATATTTGAAAATGTTTTTGGAGTCGTCACTCGACTGAAGTCGGGAAAAAGAGTTAAGTTATAATCAATTGGGTAGATTAATTATAATCCAACTATTGATCTTTCGATAAAACCAATTTTTGAAAACTAAAGATTTAGATTCGGGCTTTAATTTTTAAACCCTAAATGGGTACCACTTTTAATCTTTTTGGATTTAAAATTACCTTTTAATATACACTTATAATGACATTTATTTATAAGCTATAGTTGAAATTATGCCTTTTTACAAAAAAATAAGAATTTAAAGAATTAACTACTAAAGGGAGGAAATAATTTTTTTCATTTTTTAAATCACTTTATACTTATGAGCACCTACATACGCAAGATCAAACTTCCGTAGTTCGTTTCGAAAATATTAGTAGGATGGTTGATTTTAAATTTAGAAAGTATCTGAGTTTATATCTCTTCACATAAAAGAAAAAGAGTTTGAATTTGGTGATTTTATTTTTTTGGAAAAATTCTAAAATATCCTAATTTTTGAAAAAAAAATTCCATTTTTTTTTTATTTGAAAAAAACTTCTAAGTGGTAAAACTTTTTAGAGAAATCTTAAAATACTTGAATACAACTTTTCATGAAATACACAATTATCATAGTTAACATACTTAACTATAAAAAAAAAAAACATAAACTATGGAAAAAATGCCTAATTATAAGCAAGAAGCCTAAACCATAGTTATAGAAAAGAAGCCTAAATCATAGAAAAGATGTTTGAATTATGGAAATCATAGACTTTATTTATTTTATTGAAAAAAGGATTTTTCTAAGTGAGAGGACATCTTTATTTTTCATTATTATTTTTTTTAATTTTTCTATTTTTATTGTATATTTTTTATTAAAATATAAAAATAAGTAAACCAAACAAACTAAGCCCTTTCTTGTTTTTTTCCTTTTTCCTTCTTTTTTTTTCTTCTCCTTTTTTTTTTCCTTTTACAATTGTAAGTAGAATACAATCATAATAACAAAAAGAAAAAGAAAAAGTATGATATTATAAAAATAAATAAAAACAAAGAAAATAAAATATAGACAACAAAACACTAATCAAAACCAAAGTAGAGTCAGACCAAGCTGAAGTTAACATGAATCCTAGAAAAAGGGGCTATGTAGAGAGAGAGAGAGAGAATGATATTGTGAATGGATTTAAGTGATTGTAAGTGATGAGTTGATAATTTATAGTGAAATGGAATCCTTTATTTATAGGTATCATAGTCAAGTTATGGATGGAAAATATTAAATGTAATATGATTTTCCTCCATGTTTGGGTTGGGCTACATATGTAAGAGTGTGTTGGAATATGTCCAACGCATGTAGGAGTGTGCCTATCATACTAAGCCCTTTCTTGTTTTTTTCCTTTTTCCTTCTTTTTTTTTCTTCTCCTTTTTTTTTTCCTTTTACAATTGTAAGTAGAATACAATCATAATAACAAAAAGAAAAAGAAAAAGTATGATATTATAAAAATAAATAAAAACAAAGAAAATAAAATATAGACAACAAAACACTAATCAAAACCAAAGTAGAGTCAGACCAAGCTGAAGTTAACATGAATCCTAGAAAAAGGGGCTATGTAGAGAGAGAGAGAGAGAATGATATTGTGAATGGATTTAAGTGATTGTAAGTGATGAGTTGATAATTTATAGTGAAATGGAATCCTTTATTTATAGGTATCATAGTCAAGTTATGGATGGAAAATATTAAATGTAATATGATTTTCCTCCATGTTTGGGTTGGGCTACATATGTAAGAGTGTGTTGGAATATGTCCAACGCATGTAGGAGTGTGCCTATCATACTTATAAGTGACAATGATGTGGCTCGTGTTATGGCGATGACATGGTGATGAAGTAAGAAAAGAAAATAAAAGATATATTTTGAACCTTCTATAGATTAAACCTAGGATATTTAAATCATATGCAATATCAAGTTCCAGTGCTTATCTAAATGGGCTATTGGTTTTTCCTTATTCATATGTGCAATAAATTGTACATATGGACTAGATCATCTTAAGCTAAATTTAAATTTAAGCTTAGGCCTAATGATTCTTTCCTTATTTTATTATATTCTATTGTATTATCTAAAAGATTTATTTATTTTTTCTAAATCTTCTATTTTTTTTTGTATTTTTCTAAATTTTATATTTTTGTGATTTTTTTCTGAGTTTCTTTTTTTTTTTTGCTTTTCTTAAATCTTTTATTTTTTTTTAAATTTCTTATTTTTTTGACTTTCTTTCTTACATTTTCTATTTTTTTTTAGGTTTTTTCTTATTTTTCTATTTTTTGTGCATTTTTCTTAGTTTAAGATCCTATTCTTAAAATTTTGAAAAATAAAGGGGGCAAAAATGGAGTGTCTACATAAGGATATCTACCAACCTATCTCAAGATAAGCTTGCTCCATTAAGGTCACAAGATGATCTAAAATTGCACGACAACCTTAAGGCCAAGCATTGAGCTGACAATCTCGACTACATAATCTGATCTAGATCAAGTCGGTTGAGTATCATATGCTCCTCTTTGACTCCTATTAAACTATCTACTTAGTTGCTTAGTTGTTCGAAGGTCCATAGATTCGAGCTCTCTAAGAGTATGATTGAGCATCTTAGTTTTGTCCCTTTTTGTCTGAACCACCTACCCAACCGATACATATCCCTTAAGCATAGGATCCTATGATTATTCCTTTTGCATACTCCCTTTATTTTTTTTTTCTATTTTACCATTTCTACCAATATACTAAGAATCTCATTTTATATTATTTGTAATTTACCCTTTTGTTGTTTTCTACTTGTAAACCCTAAAGATCGGGTAAATAAGCCTCAATATCTTATTAATTGAAATCATCCTTAAATATTGAATACACTTTATTTCTAAGGGTTCATCTTCTTTGATACCTAATTTTTATCTATTCTCTTTAGCCAAAATAGTAGCAATGACCCTAGTTGGCAATTTGTGCATCATATTAAAATGGAAATTAGGCCTTAAAGTGTTCATTTAGTGCATCATATCCTCATAAGCAACTCATAGGCTATTAAGTTTTTCCTTGTTTCTTTACCATTGTGGTGTGTTCTCGGATGTATGACCTAAAACACATTAGTTTTGCTAGTATTATAGTATGGTTCCAATTAGGAAAGTTTAGAGGTGCAGTGAAGTTTTTGTGTGCGAGTGTGCTATTAGTGGTTGTTGTGTCTTGTTCATAGTTGTTGCAATGAGAGTGTTTATATACTAGAGTTATGAGTGTACAATTGTCATGGTTTATGTGAGTTGTTGTGAAGAGGGTTGTGAGTGTTAAGTCATGATTTCAAAGTTGTTCAAATAATATAGTTGATACTTTATTTTCCCTTATTTCAAAACTTGGTAATAAAGCACATTGATTTATTTTATTGAGTAAGTTGTGTAAAGCTATGCTAGTTGTCAGAGTAGTACGGTTGAGATTGTAGTTGTCGGAGTTATTGAGCAATTGTTATGGCAGTTCTTAAAGTAAGGTTTGTAGTTTAGAAACTCTTTAAGCTAAGAAAGTGATTTTGTGATAATAAAGATGTTTGATTCAAGCATTTAAGGTACCATTACAGACAATGAAAATGGAGCTTGCGGTTAAGACCAACTCAAAGGTAATACTTTAAGATTTGTTTAAGACAAACTTGATAGACTTATAAATCTAGTAGAGAGCTTGGTTACTTCCGAGAGAGATACTAGACAACCCTTTAGGGATGAGCAAAACCAAGGCCAAGCTAATGATGTGCCTGACAAAGGTTATGGCCTTATTAGCTAATCTAATTACCCTTTTGCCATTTCTAGTTATAAACCTTAGAGGTTAGGTATATAATCCTCAATATCTTATTAGTCACAGTCATTCTTAAATATTGAATATTCATTCTCTTTTATACCTAACTCTTATTTATTATCTTTAGTATTGAATAGTGGTGAATGACCTTAGTTAGCACTTTATGCATCATACTAAAGTTAAAATTAAGCCATCTAGTGTTTGTTTAGCGCATCATTTGTGGTGCACTTTCATATGTACAACCTTAAGACACATCACATAATGCATTTAAGTAATTAGTTGTTTAGATAACAAAATAATTGTGTCCTTATTTACTATGATTAGGTGACTAAGAACTTGACACTTACTCATGGATTATTATAACCTATACAAAAATATGGTAGAGTGAGTATTCTAATGATTTCTATACTTGTATTTCATTGTATTATAGTTGCAACTAATCTAAGATAAATAATGTGTGTTTAGAGGACTTGATTATGCTTATGTTTGAATATGCATGCTATGTTGTGTTAACACATAATAAAATATTATAATAGTGTTGCTTGCTAGATATTTTGATTTAATATGTGATTGTTTATGATATCTTCTTGATCACATGAGTAAATTAGACTTTTGAATATCCAACCCCATAATTAAAGAAGGGTATGCATAGCATGAAATTACATTTACATTATATTGACTATCACATCATACGTATGGTACGGTAGTGTCTTATAGAGATTGACATTTTTATTGAATTTTGTTTTAGTATGATGCGCTAGTATAACATGGCTTGCTTCATCTCATAGGATCATTAGGCGCTGAAGATGCCAATCACCTAGTTATGAGTTATGTCTTAGAGGCTAACGCTTAGGGGTAAATAAACTGCATATGCTATTTACATCTATACCCTCAATTTTAGGATTCGAGAATCTAGAGAAGAAAGGAGAGTGAGTGAGAAAGAGAACAAGAGTGCGTAAGATAATGCTATGGGGCTTAGAAGCTGGTATGATTGGAACCTAGGTTTAATGTTTCAATAAACTCTAAACTTAACTCTATAGGGTGAAATCTTTAGCTCTATGCAGTTGTTAGATTAACTATATATATATTATGAGAGAATATATTTGATTTTCATTCCCATGAATCAATGATCACTTTTTTATTTATGGCTTGACATTATGGCATGAGGAACATTCACTAAACTAATTGTAGCTTACAACCCCTTAGTCTTTTAATGTACACGGACCTTTGGTTAGTATTAGGCTACGTAATGCTCGAGGTTAGTTACTAAGATAGTAAGACTATTGTAGGAAGATTTGAGATTTGAGAGATCATTGATAATTAATTAGATATGTTATTATGTATATTGTATTAAGTAGTTTTGTGACTATTCTAGGTTATTATAATTATGTCTATACTTACATGACCCATTTTTTAGGATCCATGTCCCTTCCTATTTTATGACTTATGCATGAACTATGAATTTCTAGTTTAATTACTTGTTTTGATATTATTTAAGAAAGTACACATAAAGTGTTAATCAGACATTAGAATTTAACTTGTATGTTGCATTGAGGATTTTTTATTAACAAGGGAGTTAATTTTATATTTTCTATGATATACATTGATTTGCCATGACTAGGATACCCTTTGATGTGTGATAAGAGAACCCTCTAGACTTAAGTGCTTTACTAAGTCCATGATACTATATAAATTACTCCTAAACCTAATTAATATGTTATCAATGGACCTATTACAACCCATGTTATGGAATGAATTCAACCCAAAAGGTTAGTTTGATATGGGAAAGAATCCTTCCCACTTAAGTACTAATTTTAATCTATATTACTTTTCATGTGAGATTATAACATAACCCTAACCTAAGAGCCTATAAATTTAAGAAACTTAGTTTTAACTCTTAATATTTGTATCTTAGTCATTCTCAAAACACATTTAGTGTTTACTGAATTGGATTTTGGTTAATTATTTTTTATTTTCTAAATTATTAGCTATATAATGTTGTTAGATTTTTTTTTTTGTCCTTATGATTCCATGATACTTTAAACAAAGATTATGATATTAGCAAGAAATGTATATTAGACTTTCACTTCATTTTTTGCTTCTTTTTTTTTTTTGTAACAATCACATTTTCTATTTTGTAAGATTATAAAAACCCTGACATTTTCTACATAGGATTTCAATATTTACTACATCTAAAACTCGTCATCATATAATTAGAACTAAGGAAAATTGAAGTTACAAATATTTACTATTCAAAACATAATTGTTAAGCTTAAATTTTTCTTGGTTTTGATTACTTTTCTTAACTCGATTGGTATTAAAGCATAACCCATTTAATATTAACCACATGATTAGAGTCAGGAAAAAATAGGTTAGTTTAAATCAATCCAATTTAATGGATTGATTTAACCTAGCCATTAGTCTACTATAAAGACCAATTTTTTAAAGACGGTTTTGAAAACTAGATATTTGGCTCTAAGGGCTATCTTTTTAAACCTTAAATGGGTACCACTCTTAATTTTACAAAATTAGTTTTATCTATTAATAATACCTTTAAAAATAAAATCTATTTACATGCAACTAAGTTAATTCAACTGAATCTACAAAAAGGATAAGTTGAATAATTAGTTACAAAAGGTGGAAAAATAAAATTTTCCATATTTTAAATCACTATATATGTATGAGTGCTTATGTAACCGTTATTTGAGATCAAATTTTTGTAGTTCATTTGGTAAAAACTCTAGTTTTTTGTTGATTTGTTTTAATTTTACAAAAATTGGTCGACTTTACACTTATTTAGCCTTTTTTATTTTACTTTGAAATTTTTGTTTAAAAGAGTCCTAATTTAGGTGTCTCATTTTTCAGAAAATCCTAGAGAGCCTTAGCTTTGAAAAGGGTTACTTAAAATTTTATTCTTTTGAAAGATGATATTTTTTTAGGTGATAAAACATTTTTATTTTTTTCTACTATTTTTATTATTTTATTTTTTATCGAAAAAATAAATAAATAAGCAATTTCATCCTTTTTCATTTTTATTTCTCTTGTCTTTTTTTCTTTCAATTTTTTTTCTTTTTCTTTTTTTTTTGTTACAAGCTTTATTACAATAGAACCAAAAGAGAGAAAAAAATGAAGAAGTAAAAATAATACAATAAAACAAAATAAACAACAAAATGTAAGGTTGAACCAACATATGCTTTGCCGGCGGGGCTTCTAGTTGGGTCACGGACTCAAGTTTAGTTTAGCTAGAGCTCTATAGGTCAAGTCGGTTTGTGATAGAAGAAAAAGAAGAAGTTGTTCTTAGGGTGATTCATGGTAGATTTCAAGCCTCCTTTCAATGTGGAAAAAAATGTTTTTATGTATAACTTTTTAGAGAAAGTGGGTGTAGAAGTGACGCCATCATAAATGGCGGCAGTCTTTAGGGTGTTGAGAGTTAACAATGGTAATGGTGGTTGAGTAGGTTATGTGCAAGGCTGTTAGATGTTAGAGAGTGGTTAAAACTTAGTTTTTGGGTATGGTGATGCGACAGTGATGGTGGTTTCACATGGGAGGAGTAATGGTGGTGCTTTTCAAATGGTGTTGGTCGTACGTGGGGTTTCATGGTCGAAGGTATTAGGGGTCATGGTTGCTAGTAGGAGTGGTGGCTATTAGAAGCTAGGGGTTGTAGACATCCAATTTTTGCCTCCTTTATTTTATTTTATTTCCTCAATAAGTCCTAAATTAGGAAAAACACAAAAGAATAGGAAATTAAAGAAAACAAAAAAAACAGAAATTTAGACAAACTAAGAATTTTAGAAAAATACAAAATATTAAGAAATTTGGAAAAATATAAAAAATAGGAAATTTAGAAAGGAAACCTAAAAAAGTAATAAGAAATTTAGAAAATAAAATTTGAAAAGGGTTAGAAAATTGAAAAAATTACAAGAAATAGAAAAATTTTAAAAATAGAATATTTTAGGAAATTTAGAAAATAACATTTTATTAAGGTAGATTTTTAGTTTTGAAATATGTTTAGAAGTTGGGCCGTTAAACTTAAGCTTAGATTTAAATCTAGCCTAGGTTGACTTAGTCTATATGTACAATTTAATTACATGTATAAATAAAATATAGGTTAACGGCCTAATGGATAAGTATTGAACATTGGCATTGGGAGTTAGGGGTCTTAGGTTTGAATTTTGGTAGCAGCATACAAAGTTTTTTTTCTTTTTCTTTTTCATTTTCTTCGTCACATCAGTGATTGCTACATGTCAAGATATGATTGCGCTACGTGTCTTGGTACGTGGCAAGTTAAGATTGGACAATGTCCTGATGTGGCGCCACATATCAACTATGTGTCATGTGACGACACGTGGTAAGTTGGGATTAGTTGGTTGGGTGGTGACTCCAAAGTAATTTCAAAATGTAAAAAGATTTGGTTTTCTTTAAACCATAGTTGAAGATCAATATTAAACTGGTAAGGTCTATTTAAAGAAAATTAATTTTATAAAAGAGCTAAGAGGGTGAAAAACTAGGCTTGACAGCTTGGCAACTCCACTAGGGATTTGCAAGAGAGTTGTAGCGACCCTAGGAGGGGCCTATTAGTATTGCCTAAAATTTTTATATCACGTGTGCACCTATGATAAAAAAATTTTCTTACAAGTCAGAGATTGCAAGACTCTAAATAGTTTTTTGCTAGAGTCTTTAATTTTAGTTCATTAGCTCATTATATAATATAAATAATTATGGATATCTATTTTTCTATAGTTTTTCAGAACTGCAGAGAATCGATATCCCCTACCAAAATAGTGAAATAAGATAGACAATTCTAAAAAATTCTAAACTTACTAAAGATACTAAACTTAATTAAGATATTAGTCATTTTTCGGATCATTCCGAATTAACTACACAATCTTTTCATCACATTGATTCAATGGTAGCACTCTGCACATGATTCCTATCCTATTCCCAACTATCGATCAACCTGCAAAGAAAAGAACTGTTGGGGTGTAAGCTTACGCTTAGTGAGATAATTGCTTTCATCAATACCGTATGACAGAAATTTAATAAATGCACAATCATATGAATACATGAACAATCGGTATACCAAACAACGTATGCAGTGACCTAGGAACTGCATACGACTCAGAATTACGCCCCTTAAAGTCAAGGTTTGGAGATAATTAACCGACCAAAACCGAAATCCGGGTTCTAGACCTTAGGTTTTATTTCATTTGCACTATCGTACTCATGTCAAAACAAAACTCTCTCTCTCTCTCTCTATATATATATATATATATATATATATATATGTATACTTCTTTTACTAAAATCAAATCATATCTTTTAAAATCTCAAGTTTAGCGGTGTGGTGGCCTCCGCAATCCATAAACACATGCCCTAAGCCGAAGCCATAAGACTTGGCCCTTCGCCGACGGTTGGGTCTCCTAGCGCCTAGTAAGCCCATCAGCTTAGGATAGGGACTCAATATATATGATAACATAGCTAGTGCCCAATCTTACAGGAAACTTGTATTCCTGTGAGTCCCTTCCCATTTTCTACGTAAAGCGGTAGTCGGTGTTATCCGTATGCAATATGGGGAATGCATGACTCATTTTGATTTTTTAATCGTATAAGTGATTAACTCGATTTTTAGGGTGATCAAATAATTTCATTCCATACAATTCACATGTATATATTAATACAAACAATACCCATTATTATGTATATAATTAATAGGTCATCACATTCATCCATAAATCCATACACATGCATCTCCCATATCCCACAAGCATCCAAATATATATATATATATATATATAAGTTTATGTGCATCTATTCTATAAGCACAATCAAGTAAAGAGTCATCGAGAATTTACTCACTCAGCCATGCGGATCAATCAAAATAATCCGGGATAGGTTGTCTCCCTAAAGCCGGGTCCCCTGGACATCGTAAATATGATACTATAAGGATTTGAAATAAAACCTGGAAAACTAAGCTAAAACCCTTTAAGTTATACTTTGGACTTGGTTTCATAAATTTTTCCGGTTTTATTTAAAAGTTCAATTATGTATAACTTTTCCGTTTTAAATTTGATTTTTATGATCTTATAGTCAATCTTCATCGTTTTTTCATGTACTTTAATGTGGTGAGTTTATATTTTTGAAATGAGGCATAAAATTCTGTCCATGGGTCATAACAGTAGTGTTTCTCATGTGTTGGAGTGCTTTTGGGCCTTGTATGGTAAATGGACTTTTTAATAACTTAAGAAATTCTTTGGGCTTGGTCTTAAGATTTTATCCTAAGCTTAAAATACTCTTTGAGATCAGATTTATAACTTTGATATATATTCCTAAGGCTAACAACCACTTCATGGGCCCTTTAGTGGGCTTAAGTTGTCAAATGGGCTTGTTTTTGGTTCAAACTAAAGTTAGTGACTTTGGTGGGCTTGTGGGGCTTTAGGTGGATTTCTTATGGGCTTCAAAACAACCTCTCTTGATACTTTAAGGTGCTGGTCATAATTTTATTGAAGGCCCAACTTAGAGTTCTAGGCTCGTTTTGAGAGTTTTAGGCTCGGTTTTGAGTTTTAGGCTTTGTATGCTTACCATACTTGCTTTGGTTGATCATTTCACTTTGTTCTTTCACTTTTATCATATTCTTAAGCTTCTTTTTCCCACGTCCCAGATCTGTTCATGATGATTCCGAGGGGTTCTTGCTTGGTTTTTCAACTTGTTTCATCATTTCCTTAAGTTTAGGTGGTGATTATGCACTTAAACTACTTGTATCCAAATCTTAACTGAAGTTTTCTTCCACAAGATGATCCTTTAACTCATGCTCCACATAAAGAAATAAAAGATCTTATACTTAATATAACCTCCATATCATAGCTCATGTCATACAAAATTGGTTTCTTCGTAAAACTTCATGTGGTGGATTTTTCCTTAACTTAAGTCTAGATTTGAGTATGTTTAACTTAATGGAGACAAAATTAACATCCAAATGACTATGGAATAGCATGCTCATCCTCCATTCAAGTTTTTGTTTCCAGACTTTTTCAACTTAAAATCTTCCATTCAAAGTGTTGAATAAGTTTCTTTACAAAATACCAACTTTATATGCTCATGCTTCAACTTCATGTAAAGGTTTCATGAGTTTGTTTCTTAAAATGGTCTTTGTCATTATCACAACTTAAATCATACTTATATCTTTAAGAAATTAAAGTCCCTTAACATAAATACTAACCTACTAATCACAAGAAATACTTACTCGTCCTTAAAGCAAAATATGATGGTTGTGCACAAAGGTTCCACTTAAGCTCTTAACTTTGCTTCCTCTTTTGCAACCTTTTGGAACCCGAATCTTTTGGTTTTTTGGAATAGGGCTTATGGAAGGTTCTAGTGGCTCTAAAAGATCTTAGATGGTGAAAGAAAATAACACAAGAATAAGAAGAGAAATTGCCATGAGTATGAAAGCAAAAATGGTAGCGACAATGTTGGGAATTTATGGAGTTTGATTTTTTCTTTTGATTTGTGTTTAAAGTGAGAGAAAAGGAAGTGAAAATGGGAGTGAAAGAGGGAGAGAGTGGTGGATTTTGAATGAGGAAAGAAGTGTGTGCAAGAAGCTTTAATTGATTATCTTGTAGCTTACACAAAAGTCAACAATTGCAACTATTGATAATGTAAGCATTTAGGGGTGAATAGTGATGTGTAAGAGAAAGTGATTGATGGTTGAAAGACAAGAGCATACACCCCCTCCCCCCCCCCCCCCACCCTTTCTCCCTTGTCCAAATCTTCCATTTAAATTCTTTTTAGGCCATGGAGTGGTTTTGTCTCATTTATTAAAGTTAAGCTTATGAAATCTTGTGAAAACTTGTCCATATGTAGTATAAGTGAAGGGGTGATAAGGAAATTGTCTTATCATAAGATTTTGATAAGTTATCAATTGATAAATGATTCCAACTCTCAATTGATAAGTTATCTAAGGTGATTGGTTGGTCTACTTATTTATGTGTAAAGCTTATACATGAAGATAAGAGCATGGCCTTATAGGAAATTGTTGTAGGGTTTTCATCTCGCATTGTTTTGTAATTTATGATTTGATTTTTATAAAATTATGAAATTTTCTAAAGTTGAATGAAATTATTCAAATTAAATTATCGATTAATTACTTAGGGTTAAAATTCCTTAATTATTTTAGAATTTAGGGTTTTAAGTGACTTTAGAGCTTACAGTTTTTCAAGCTCGGGTTTTATCGATAATTGTTTTTTTATTGGAAAAATTTAATTCATTTTTAAATATAAACTTCAGTTTTTGGTCTAGTTGATCTTTGGGAATGTTCGGAAAGTACTCGTACTCAAATCTTAGGCCCACTAAATGTAGGTTTTACAAGAGTTAGCCATTCAATTTTCTAAAATTAAAATTGATCTCTAAAGTAACCTTAAATGAAATTTATTTATCCAATCTTTTATAATTGTACTAACATTTTCTTTGTAGGTTTAGTTCTATTTATTTAATTTAAGGGTAATTTATTTTTCACATCATGAATGCATGATAGATATTGTTGAACTTGGGTCGTCTTAGGCCCTTAGAACATAGAGCCATTATGTATGTTCCGGGCAACCACCCTTTAGGGTCAATTAGGCTACCCTACTTAAACTTTAATGTGACCAAGGAACCATTTTTTCATAAAAGCGTAAGGTCATAGAGTTTAAGAACCTTTAGAACCAACCCATTTTACATACATTTTATGGGGTCGACAAATAACTAACAAGGTAGCAATGTTATAAAAAGGAAGAAGGAAAAAATGACAAAACTCGAAGTTTCTTTCCCTATATTCTTTCTTAGAATTCATGTACATAGGGAGTTGTTTTTATAATTTCTGTTTGTGTAAATAGTCTATTGTAATTTATGCTTTCTTTGTAATATTTTAGAAATAACCAGCTCATCTAACACCAAGGTCTTCGCTAAGGAGATTCATAGCCACAAACCTGCAAACCCAAAGCCTATACTTAGCTGGTAGGTTTAAACCTTCAACCAAAGAGAACAACAGTTAATTACCAATAAGATTAGACCCATACTCTCACTAACTAAAGTGGATGTTAACATCATGTTGGCAAGGGCCTTCATCCATTTCTAGGAGCCTAAAGAAGTAGCATTTCAATTTGGGCCATACCTAATCAATCTAACTTTAGAAGAATACACCCAACTGCTCTAAGCTCTTCGATTGGATGAAATATACGTTCTAAAGTTCAGCTTTGGTCTAACTTACATCTTTTCAAAATTCTTGGGAATCAGTAAGATTGAGATAAATGAGGCCTTAAATGATTACAACAAACACGTTATCAAGATATGGGATGTAATCCTTTGGTTTTAGAACGAACCCAGCTCCAACAAATGGGCTCTGTTTCTTGGAAATTAGAGGGAAAATCGAATCATGGGCTATGTCTTAGCAGTGTTCGCTACCATCATATTTCCAAGTAGGTCTTTTCTTATACACTTTAGGGTAACTGAATTAGTGGCTTAGTTTTGGGAAGGGAAGTGTTGAATAGAAAAGGAACCTTAATTTCCTTAAGAAAAAAGGCTGTGGAGATCTTAGGACAAGTATGGCATTGTTAATGGTGTGGTCCATTAGTCACATTAAATGTTTCGGGTTAGATTTAATAAGGGTTGCATTCGCCAATAAGATTGATCTTATTGACTCTTTCATTAATAAGATCAAATTGCCTGAAGATATCCTTAACCTACTTTGGAAAGAAGTTCTACAAGATTTCCGGGTTAAAGACATACTGTAGACCGCCAAATGGAGTAATTACACTAAAGTCATACTGGTTTGTAAAGGTTATCATGTTGTACCATTGATCAGAATGAGTTGGTGTAACGACCCTAGGAGGGGCCTAGTAGTATTGCCTAGAATTTCCATATCACATGTGTACCCATGATAAGAAAATTGCCTTACAAGTCAGAGATTGCAAGACTCTAAATAGTTATTTGCTAGAGTCTTCAATTTTAGTTCATTGACTCATTGTATAATATAAAATGATAAGAAAATTGCCTTACAAGTCAGAGATTGCAAGACTCTAAATAGTTATTTGCTAGAGTCTTCAATTTTAGTTCATTGACTCATTGTATAATATAAATAATTATGGATAACCATTTTTCTACAATTCCTTAGAATCACAAAGAATCGGTATCTCCTATCAAAATAATGAAATAAGATAGAAAATTTTAGAAAATTCTAAACTTATTAAAGATACTAAACTTAATTGAGATATTAGTCATTTTTCAGAGTATTCCAAATTAACTACACAAGCTTTTCATCATACTGATTCAATGGTAGTACTCTGCACTTGATTCCTATCTTATTCTCAACTATTGATCAACCTGTAAGGAAAAGAACTGTTGGGGTGTAAGCTTATGCTTAGTGAGATAATTACCCTCATCAATACTGCATGACAAAAATTTATTAGATGCACAATCATATGAATGCATGAACAATCAACATGCTAAACAACACATGTAGTGACCTAGGAATTGCATACGACTCAGAATTACGCCCCCTGTAGTCGGGGTTTAGAGATAATTAACTGACCCAAACCAAAATCCGGGTTCTAGACTTTAGGTTTTAATTCATTAGCACTATTGTACTTAAGGAAAAACAAAACTATGTATATATATACATATATATACTTTCATTACCGAATAGTAAATCATATTTTCAAAATCCCAAGTCTAGTGGTATGGTGGCCTCCACAATCCACAAACACATACCCTAAGCAAAAGCCACAAGATTCGCCCCCTTACCAACGATTGGTGTCTCTCGGTACCTAGTAAGCTCATCAGCTTAGGATAAAGACTCAATATATATGATGACATAGCTAGTGCCCAATCTTGCAGGAGGCATATCCTCTTATGAGTCCCTTCCCATCTTCTATGTGAAGCGACAGTTGGTGTTATTCGTATGCAAAATGGGGAATGCATGATTCATTTTAATTTCATAATCGTATAAGTGATTCACTCGATTTTCAAGGTGATCAGACAATTTCATTCCATATAATTCACATGTATATATTAGTACAAACAATTCCCATTATTATATATAATTTAAAAGTCATCGTATTCATCCAAAAATTCATACACATGCATTTCCCATATCCCACAAGCATCCAAATTTATATATATAAGTTTAGGTGTATCTATTCTATAAGCAAATCAAGTAAAGAGTCATCAGGAATTTACTTACTCCGTCATGCGATCAGTCAAAGTAGTCTGGAGGCAAGTCGTCTTCATACATGGTGTCCCCTAGTCATCAAAATAATATTTATAAGGGATTGAAATAAACTTAGGAAACTAAGTTAAATTCCCTTAAGTTATACTCTTGACTAGCTTTCTTAACTTTTCTCGGTTTTCACTTAAAAGTTTAATCACGTATAACATTTTCATTTTAAATCTGATTTTTATGATCTTATAGTCAGTCTTCATCATTTTTTAGTGTAATTTAACATGGTAAGGTTATATTTTTGTGATGAGGTATGCAAAACTGCCCATGGGCTAGAACAATAGCGATCCTCATGTTTTGGAGTACGTTTGGGCCTTGTTTGGTAAATGGGCTTTTTGATAACTTGAGAAATCCTTTAAGCTTAGTCTTAAGATTTTATCCTAAGCTCAAAATACTCCTTGAGATCAGATTTATAGCTTTGATTTATACTCCTAAGGCTAATAATCACTTCATTGGCTCTTTAGTGAGCTTAAGTTGTCAAATGGGCTTGTTTTCTTGTTCAAACTAAAGTTAGTGACTTTATTAGGCTTATGGAGCCTTAGGTAGACTTCTTGTGGGATTCAAAACAATCTTTTTTAATATTTTAAAGTGCTGGTCAAAATTTTAATGAAGGCCCAACTTAGAGTTTTAAGCTTATCTTGAGAGTTTTAGGCTTTGTATACTTACCATACTTGCTTTAATTGATCTTTTCACTTTGTTCACTTAATTTTATCATATTTTTAAGTGTCTTTTACCTATGTTCCAGATCTGGTCGTGATGATTTTAAGGGGTTCTCACTTGGTTTTTCAACTTGTTTCATTATTTCCTTAATTTTAATTGTTAGATCATGAACCTAAGCTACTTATATTCAAATCTTAATTTAACTTTTCTTTCGTAAGATGATTCTTTAACTCATGCTTCACACAAAAAAATAGAAGATCTTACACTTATTACAACGCCTATATCATAGCTCATGTCATACGAAGTTGGTTTCTTCATAAAACTTCATGTGATGAATTTTTCCTTAACTTAAGTTTAGATTTGAGCATGTTTAACTTAATAAAAATAAAATCAACATCCAAATGACTTTTGAATCCTCATGTCCAGCATGCTCATCTTCTATGCAAGTTTTTGTTTCAAGATTTTCTCAACTTAAAATCTTCCATTCAAAGTGTTAAACAAGTATCTTTACAAAACACCAGCTTTACATGCTCATGTTTCAACTTCATGTAAAGGTTTCATGAGTTTGTTTCTTAGAATGGTCTTTCCTGTTATAACAACTTAAAATCATACTTATATCTTCAAGAAATCAAAGTCTCCTAATATAAACACTAACCCACTAATCATAAGAAACACTTACTTATCCTTAAAGCATAGAAATGGTGGTTGTGTACAAAGGTTCCACTTAAGCTCTTAATTTTGCTTCCTCCTTTTACAACCTTTTGGAAACCCAAGTTGTTTGATCCTTTGGAGTAGGGTTTATGGAAGGTTATAATGTTTCTAAAAGAGCTTAGATGTTGGAAGAAAATGACACAAGAAAAAGAAATGGGAGTACCATAAGTGGGACTTTGAAGTGGTGGCCAAATGGAGGATTTTTATGGGGTTGAATTTCTTCTTTTCATTTGTGTTTAAAGTGAGAGAAAAGGAAGTGAAAATGAGAGCAAAAGAGAGAGAGAGTGGAAGATTTTTGAATGAGAGAAAAAGTGTGTGCAAGAAGCTTTAATTGATTGTCTTGTAGCTTACGCAAAAGTCAACAATTGCAACTATAGATGATGTAAGCGTTAAGGAGTGAATAGTGATGTGTAAGAGAAAGTGATTGATGGTTGAAAGAAAAGAGTATAGCCTCCCTTTTCTTCTTGTTCAAATCTTCAATTTAGTGTCCTTTGGGGTCATGGAATGGTCTTGTCTCATTTAATGAAGTTAAGCATGTGAAATCTTGTGAAAAATTGTTCTATATGTAGTATAAGTATAGGGGTGATAAGGAAAATGTCTTATCACTAGATTTTGATAAGTCATCAATTGAGAAATGATTCTAACTCTCAATTGATAAGTTATCTAAAGTGATTGGTTGGTCTACTTATTGATATGTAAGGCTTAGACATGAAGATAAGGGAATGGTCTTATAGGAAATTATTTTATGATTTTCATCTTGCATTGTTTTATACTTTATGATTCGATTCCTATAAAATTGTGAAATTTTCTAAAGTTGAATGAAATTGTTCAAATTAAATTATCAATTAGTCACTTAGGGTCCAAATTTCCTAATTGTTTTAGGTTTTAGGGTTTTAAGTGACTTTAGAGCTAGTAGTTCTTCAAGCTTAAGTTTTCTCGATAATTGCTTTTTGAATTAGAAAAATTTAATTTGTTTTTAAATGTAAAGTTAAGTTCTCAGTTTTGTTGATCCTTAGGAACGTTCGGACAATACTTTTAATTGAAACATGGGCCCACTAAAAAGTGGGGTTTATATTTATCAATTGATAAGCTATTTAGGATGATTGGTTGATTTACTTATTCATGTATACCAATCTTATGTAAAAAGATAAGGAGATTGTCTTATATAAAATTCTTTTGAAGTTTGTCTCTTAAATTGATTTGTAGTTATGAGTTATTTCTTATAAAATTATGAAAATTTCTAGAGCTGAATAAAATTAATCAAATTAACTTCTTAATTAGCTGCTTAGGGTTATAAGTCGTTAATTTTTTTAGTGTTTTGGGTTTAGAGTCTATGGTTCTCATATTCGAGTTTCATCGATAATAGGGTTTCGAATTGGAAAATTAAATTCGTTTTTAAATGTAAAAATTGAATTCTTAGCTTAGTTTATCTTTGGGAATATTTGAGAAGTATTCTTAGTTGAATCATAAATCCACTAAAAAGTAGGGTTTACAACTTATCCATATATAACATGGCTTATAAGTGAAAATAAGGGAATTGTCTTATATGAAGTTCTTTTTAGGGCTTGATTCTCAAATTAATTTATAGGTTATGATTTTCTTCTTAATAAATTTTATAGTTTTCTAGAGTTGAATAAGATTTATTAAAATTGTATTTTTAATTATTTATTTAAGATCGTAAGTCCTTGATCATCCTAGGTTTTAAGGTCTGAGTGAGTTTATGTATGTTTTAGAGTTTGAGTGAGATTATGTATGTTTTAAGGTTTTTCACTAACTTAGGAATAATTGACTTGTACTTAGGAGCTTAAGGTTTAATTGGCTTAATTATTTAGGAATACTACTTTATTATGCAACATATATATATCATATGATAGATTAAGAAAAGAGAAGGAAATTGCTTAATAATATATTTATATATATACATATTATGAGGCTACTTATGTACATAATTAAAATAATTTTTGTAAATTTATTCCTTTAATTAGTTTTGTTTTGTTGTTTATTATTACTTGAAATAATCTCGATTTATTCATTATCACTTTTATATGATTTCATAAAATTATTGATAATTTTATTGATTTATGGCTTTTAAAGCATTAAGATAATTTTATTGAGTTTTAAAAATTTTCATGATTTGATATTTATGGTTTTTATTAAGTTTAGGTTTACATTTTTTAAAAGTACGCACATGTAGGGATTGGGGTTTTCTTATATGATTAGGGTTTCTAAATTGTATCATTAGGTCTTTCAAGTTTGTTTTAAGTTCTAAGTTTAAAATTTTAGTCTGTTTTCATTTTATGTGGTTTTATCGACTTAGGGAAATATCTACGATACTCAAGTTTAACACCATGTTTGGAAGGTTAAATTTATAGAATCTACAGTTGGTATATAGGCTACTATCTAAACAACATGATAAGGCAGTTTGGGGGGATCCGAGACATAGTTCACAAGCCTTCATTAGAGCCATTCACCCATAACCTCGAAGATTCTTACTCCACAGAAAAAATATCTAAGCTTCATAAGATCAAAGCTTAATGGGATACTGGAACCGTAAGCCCTAACGTAGATTTAGGTGAATTCATAGGAGAAGTGAACAAGCATTGGGTCACAAAAGAGTACTTAAACGATCAACTTCACAAGGTGGGTATGATGTAGTATTAGGCACCAGAAGTCCTTCAACCTTCCCTCGTATACCCTATCTCTAAAATGGTAACCTACATGGACTAAGCAAAAGCTTAAATGGAGATCCTCTATGATGAAAAAGATAGATAGGAAAACCTTTTTCGAGAGTCTAGGCAAAGGTCGCATGCCTTAGAACACTAGTTGACTTAGAACATTAGTTGAAGATGGCCTAGAAGAAGATTTAAGAGTTTGAGGAAGCAACTAAGCATGATCAAAAGAAGGAGAAGAAAACGTCATTTGGCCCACATAAAATAAAAAGAAAATTACTATAAATGAATTTGTATCATTTCCTTTCTTTTATGTAATAAAACTTAGGGAATTCAAATTACTAAAAAAACGAAAATGCTCGAAAGGTATGATGGATTCGAACATGCTAGCATAACAGACTTCTTTACCTATGATTATGGAAGCTTCCTAGAAAAGTTCAAAGTACTTGACTTAAAAAAATACAATAGGAGTAGATGCCTAAAGTTGTACACCTGGTTGTATGTACGCAAGATGGGCAAGTATGTACAATATGATTAGCTCATGGTCTAGACCTTTCAAGACAGCCTAATTGGCCCTGCTTTAACTTGATATGCCTAATTAGACCTGAATTAGGTACACATGGGAAAAGCTGGCTAGAGTATTCTATGAGTAATATAGATTGAACATTGAAGTAGCACTAACCATGATGGATTTGGTTGCTCGAAGGAAGAGACATAATAAATCTTTCAAAGATTATGACCAAAGGTGGAGGTCCCTAGCTACAAGGGTATCTACCTTCGTGACTTAGAAAGAGCTAATTGCAACTTTTATCAGCACTCTTGAGAGACCCTACTTCGTTCACCTGATCAAGTAAGCCTCTTTTAGCTTTGTAGAAGTAGTAATAGTAAGATGTCAAAATGAAAGTACCATCTCCTTTAGCAAGCTACAAGAGATGTCAGATAGAAGACCACCCTCTGCTAAACATACCACAAGCAAGCCTAGGGAAGCTACTATTAGTATGGTCAATTCAAATGCCAAGCCTAACGCCCTGGTCACTTTTAGGGTAAATCCTCCATTAGCTCAACAGCAGTATAGAAGCCAACTATAAGTTGGCAAAGCCCCAAGGAAATTCACCAGAATACTTGTTCTACTTAGTTAAGTACTTAAAAAACTAAGAAGAGATAATCTACTCCATTTTGAGGCTCCCAATGAAAGGTACATGCTAAGGTTTTTTTTGTCCCAATGCAAGGTTCCAATACCATCTAAGGTAAGTAAGCCATTCAACCAACTCATGCTAGAGGTTAAAAAACAAAATTCAAGACCTAATTGATGAAGGTATAGTACAATTAGATTTTGTGGAGGCTCTTACTCCAAACATCAACAATAACCCCCTACAAAACCATAGGCCCATCATCAATATGATATTTGATGACTTAAAGCCTACCTTCAATATGTTCAGTTCCAACTGAGAACCCAGGGTTTATAGATTCTATAGACAAGAAGAGAGGCAAATTCCATAAATGAGACGGTATAACTTCCATGTACCTATGGCCGTCGAAAATTATAAAACTGCCCCTCTCAACTACTAAGTAGTAAACTAGGGGCACTTAAGCTCACTTGTAAGAAGGATTACTTGCTCTAGTAGAATCTATGATTCAGGCGAAGACTTGAAGAAGAAGGCCATGTTAGAGAGGCTAAATAATGAACAAACTAAAGAAGGATTGTTTTCCTTTACCAAGATGATTAAGTCTAGCGAGTATAAAATAATGGATCAGCTCACTAAGACTCTAGCACAAATATCCCTCATAAGTCTCTTGATGGCATCAAATCTACATCGAAAAGCTTTATTCAAAACTTTAAGGGAAGTCAAAGTCCCTTGTGAAATATTGACTGAAAGGATTGGATTTATCACTAATTCCATCTTCATTATGGATCAAATTTCTTTCTTCATCAAGGAATTAGGTGAGGAAGGTAACCAGTACACAAAACCTCTATTCATAATAGTGAGGATAAATAACATCATCACAACAAGAGTTTTCATAACAATAGGTCATCCCTGAATGTTTGCGCTTTAGCTGCCCTAGATCTATTAGGTATTGATACAATTATTATTAAGCCAAGTTCGATAATAGTAAGAGCTTTTGACTAATCCAGGAAGGAAATAATAGGGGAAATCGACTTGCCATTTGATATCGGCCTACAGATGTTCAATAACCCCTTTTAAGTTTTAGACATTCTAAGGACTTTCAATTTGTTATTGGGAAGGCCTTGGATATATTCAGCGAGGGCTATACCATCAAGTCTTCACCAAAAAATTAAGTTCATCTCCAATGGCCAGGTCATCACGATTTTAAGTGATTAGGATTATGAAATTTACAAAGAGATGGCTATTCCCTATATTGGCATTAAGGAGGAAGAAGACTTTGGGCTCCAAATGTTTGAAGACGTATGCATGATCATTGATTGGGAGAAAGATGAGAAGCCAAAATTCAAAGAAGGCTAATTCGAAACCTATAGGCTGGGATACATTCTAACCTCAATGGAGGAGTTGTAAAGAATGCAAGCTAGGAGCAAAAAAGGTGACAAGTTGTATCACCTTCCCTCCGTTGTTAGAAACTTTCATCTGGGTTCAAGTCTAGAACTTAAAACTTGCCAAAGAAGATACTTCCAATAGAAATGAAAGGGCTGGTCCATCCAACAAATCCTAACACTTGAATAATTGGTTCCCTATCCTTACGAATAGTAATATGTCTTACTTAAGGTAAAGGAAAAATCACGGTCCAGTATTTTATAAAGTTTTGTAATAAAGTGCCTTTGTTCTACAGATAATTGTACTTAAAAGAAGATTCGTCTAAATAAGAATCAGTCTCTTTTCTCTTCGCTCTTACCTTATTCACACTCTTTCTTTTACATACTTTTCTTTTTCCCAGATCCAATGATTTGAGTAAAGGCTATGGATACTTCACGTAGATAGGTGATGAAAATATTGATATCACCTCTGGCCCTATTAGGTTAGTTATCAGGAGTGATGTCAATGACCATAGTAATGTGTAAGAAAGCTGGCAAAAACATGAAATGAGTAGAATTTCTATTGATGAGCCAACTGAGATAATTAATGTTGGGGCCAATGACAACCCCAAGGTATTGAAGATTGGAGGAAATCTGAAACAAGACCAAAAGGTAGAAACAATCACGTTATTGTCTAAATACCAAGATGTATTCGCATGGTCGTATGAAGATATGTCCGGATTAGATTCGTCAATCGTGGTCCATCGTTTACCCACATGAGAGGATATCAAAAGTAAGAAATAGAAGCTAAGAAGGTTTCGACTAAATGTTCTATTGAAAGTCAAGGAAGAAGTCGGAAAATTACTAAAGGTTGATTTTATCTAAGTACTTGATTATCCTGAGTGGGTAGCTAATATCATGCCTGTAATGAAGAAGAATGGAAAAGTCAGAGTGTACATGGACTTTCGAGACGTCAATCAAGTAACCCCTAAAGATAATTTTCCCTTGCCCCATATTGATGTTTTGGTTGATAACATGGCCGAAAACCATCTTTTCTCTTTCATGGATGGATTCTTTAGGTATAATCAAATTTGAATGTCTAAAGAAGATAAAGGTAAGACAACATTTATCACAACTTAGAGCACATTTTGCTACAAAGTAATGCCTTTTGGACTCAAAAATACTGTGGCAACTTATCAAAGGGCCATGGTAACAATCTTTTATGATATGACACACAAAGAAGTTGAATTATATGTTGATGATATGATACCTTCAGAGTGAATTCAAGGAAATTATTAGGTTTTATCATCAGCCAAAGAGGCATCGAAGTAGACCCTAACAAAGTCAAAGCAATAGTTGACTCGCCCTCGCTACATATACTTAAAGAAATCAGAGATTTGTTGGGCCGCTTAAACTATATAACCCGATTCATATCTCGACTCATGGACAAGTATAATCCCTTGTTTAAGTTGTCATAAAAGAACACCAAGATCAATTAGGACGAAGAGGCGAGCCTTTACAATGATCAAAGAATGCCTTATGAACCCTCCAATTTTTGTAGCTCTAAAACCTGGGAAGCCTTTATTCCTATAATTGACAATATTACTAAAGTCCATAGGGTACATGCTTATCCAAAAGGACATAGAAGGAAAAGAACGGGCTGCATATTACTTGAGCAAGAAATTCACTGAAGGGGAATAGAATTATTCAGAAATTGAAAGGACCTGTTGTGCTTTGGTCTGGGTAATGTATTAGATCAGACAATACTCACTTTACTATCAGGTTGAATTGTTGACTCAGTATGATCTCCTGAAGTATTTGATTGAAAAAACCAACCTTAATTGGCAAAATCTTAAAGTGGCAAATGTTGCTATTAGAGTTTGACATTACGTACATGTTCCAGAATTCAATTAAGGGGCAAGCTTTAATAGATCAATTAGCAAAAAATCCCTCCGACAGCACTCCCTAAGAGGTATAAGTCAATTTCCCCAACGAGGATATTTTAGCAGTTAAGGAAAACTATGATAAATGAGAAGATGACAAGCCACCAAAATGGAAAATGTTCTTTAGTGGTGTAACCAATGTGTTTGGGTGTAGAATTAGGGCAATACTAATATCCCTTAAAGGTACTTAGTACCTTGTCGCTATAAGACTTGTTTTACCATATACTAATAATATCACTAAGTATGAAGCATGCATCATATGACTTAAAATGGCCCTCGATAAAGACATTGAAGAATTAGAAGTGCATGGAGACTTTTCACTCATCATTGGCTAAGCTCAAGGAGAGTACAAGATAAAGGATCCTAAACTAGTACCTTATCACCGGCACTTAACCAAATTGATGGAGAATTTCAAAGAAATCACCTTTAATCACATATCGGGAATTAGAATCAATTTGCTGATGCCTCAACCACTTTAGCATTTATGATCTAGATATTCGATGGAGTCAAGATTCAGCCTCTTACTACTGAAATTGAAGACAAGCCTGCCTTCTACTTAGCAAGTGAGGGTATGAACGGCTAAAAACCGTACTACCATGTTGTTAAGACATTCCTAGAATAAGGCACATACATTAAAGAAGCCGAAAAAAATGATAGAAAGATAATTAGGAGATTGGTTACTCAATTCTTGATAAGTGAGTCCACTTTATATTGGCGCTCTTTTGACCAATACGCTCTTATGGTATATGGATGATACGGAGGCTGAGAAGTTAATTAAAGAAATACATGAAAGAGTATGTGTCCCTCACATAAATGGTTACATAATGGCAAAGAAAATTATGAGGCTTAGGTATTATAGGTCAATAATGGAAAGTAATCGCATCAAACATATTAGGCATTGCTACTTATGCTAGGTTTATGCAAATAACATAAGCGCTTCACCTTAGGAGCTACATGCCTTCTCAACACCAAGGCCTTCCTTAATATGGGGCATATATATCATCAACCTGATCACTCTAAAAGCATCCAATGGGCATCGCTTCATACTAGTTGCCAATGGTTACTTCAACAAATGGGTTAAGGCTTCGTCTTACTCGAGCATTACTAAAGAGGTCGTAGTTAAATTTATAAAGAGAGATATCTTGGCTCGATATGAGACTCTGGAAATAATCATCACTAACAATGGCACCAATCTCAACAACAAGCTCATGTTAGAATTGTGCCGACAGTTTCATATCATTCATAGGAACTCCACTCCTTATTGACCCCAAATGAATGGAGCCATTGAAACAGCAACAAAAACCTTAAAAGGATCATTAGAAAAATGGCTATCACATATAAGGACTAGCATGAGATGTTATCATTCACACTTTTGGCTTATCGGACTTCCATCAAAACGTCGATTAGGGTAACATCGTACTCTTTAGTAAATGGCACTAAAACAGTGTTACCAGTAGAGGTTGAGATCTCATCGCTTAGGGTACTATTAGAAACTCAATTAAATGAAGTTGATTGGGTAAAGAAACACATCGAGCAGCTGAATGTAATTGGCAAGAGGAGATTAATAGTCTTATGTCATAATTAGTGTTATCAACAAAGAATGGCTCAGGCCTTCAATAAAAGGGTACGGCCTCGAAACTTCAAAGAAGGAGATATGGTATTTAGGAATGTTCTCCCCAACGCATAGGACTCTAGAGGGAAGTTTACTCCTAATTACAGAGTCCATTATGTTATGAAGTTAATATTACCGAGAGAGGCTTTGATTTTGTCCTAAATGGATGGTTTAGATTTAAGAGACCTCATAAATGCTGACGTTGTAAAATTATACTATCAATGAGAAGTTAGTGGAAAATTTTGCTTGAAACATGAAAATACCTATCATTTTGAATGTTGTTGTAGTCTAATTTTCATTATCTACGAGCAAAGTTGGTATCCTTGGTCGTTGTCATTGTTGGAATAATCACCCTCTCCATTGAAAGGTCCAACTCCCTTTACTCCATTTAATCGAACCCATACACTAAAAACATAAGAGAAGTTAAGGAGTGAGATTTAGAACATTGGTAATTAACAAAACTTTTTAAAATACTTTATTACAGATTGATCTCCTTCGATAGGGAGTCTTATTGTCTATTTTTTAGGGAAATGTGAAATCCAAGTAAACAATCACCTCACAGTAGATGTTTATTAGTCTAAAATAAGGCTTTTGGTTCATAAAAGCTCCAAAAAGACAAAATAGTGGGTGGCGTTTTGTATCAGGTTAATTTCCATGTTTCCTCTAAAAGAGCCAGCAAAGTCTCAACAGTTCTACACTAAGATCATTCGAGTTGACAACAAAGGATCAAAGTGTGAGCCAAGAAATTATAATGGGGCTTTTAAAAAAAGGTTTGATAGTTTGGGCACTATCAACAAAGACTAGGTAAGTATTTCTAAATAGTGTTAGCATACCGATTTTGCAATTGCATTTAGACTAGTTTTTAATCTCCATAAGTCCTTTTGAGCCAACCCATAAGGGAATTAGCTTCTACATTTAATGTTTAGATAGCCTTTGAAGATGCGAACTTAACTTAGTCTCTTGTCCAAAGTTCTTTTAGCTAGCCCATAAGGCATTTTTATTCACTAAATTCTCTTAAGAGAGCCCATAAGGCATTTTTGTTCACCAAGTTTCTCTCAAGCAAACCTATAAGGCACTACTTTTCATCATTTTCTTCTTAGCAAGACCATAGGGTGTTCTTCTTCACCGATTTTCTCTTAACAAACCATAGGGCACTTCATTAAGTATAGCTTAGGCCTAGGTTAGTGAGTCTAGTGAGACATAACCAAGTCCTTTAGATTGATCCCAAATTAGGGTTACTAGTCCTAGAGAGATGCTCTCCTGCCTAGGTTAGTGAGCTTAATGAGGTATGACCAGGTCTTAGATTGATCCCAGTTTAGGGTTGTTAGTCTCCAAGAGATACTCTTACCTAGGTTAGTGAGCCTTGAGAGGCATGATTAGGTTTTAGATAGATCCTAATTTAGGGTTGTTAGTTCAAGAGAGACTCTCCCACCTAGATTAGTAAGCCTTGAGAGGTAGGACTAGGTTTTAAATCGATCTAAATTTAAGGTTACTTATCCTTTAGAGACACTCTTACTTAGGTTAGTAAGCCTAGTGAGGTACGACCAGGTTTTAGATTGATCTTAGTTTAGGGTTGTTAGTGCTAAAGAGACCCTCCCGCCTAGGTTAGTGAGGTATGACTAAGTTTTAGATTGATCCTAGATTAAGGTTGCTAATACCCAAGACATGCTTTTGCCTAAGTTAGTGAGCCTAGTGAGGCACAACCAGGTTTTATATCAATCCTAGTTTAGGGTTGCTAGTCCTTGAGAGATACTCCTGCCTAGGTTAGTGAACCTGGTGAGGTATGATTAGGTTTTAGATCAATCCCAATTTAGTATTGCTAGTCCTCGAGAGATGCTTCTGCCTAGGTTAGTGAGCCTAGTGAGGCATGACTAGGTTTTAGATCGATCCTAATTTATAGTTGTTAGTCCTTGAGAGACGCTCCTACCTAAGTTAGTAAGCCTAGTGAGGTATAACCGGGTTTTTAGATCGATCCCAACATAGGAATGCTTATCCCATAGAGACACTCTTACCTAGGTTAATAAGCTTAGAGAAGCACGACTAGGTTTCATTTCTTTACCAAATCCCTAGTAGATCGCGTCTAAGATAGATTTCTAGTTGTTTCAAAATCATCCCTAAGGGCAAAAATAGTGTCTCTTTATCTTGATGGTAAAGTTTTGTTCAAAGTTCACCATAAAATGGGGGTAGTTGTAGACATCTAATTTTTACCTTCTTTATTTTATTTTATATTATTTTTATTTTTATTTTGTTTCCTCAATAGGTCTTAAATTAGGAAAATAAAAAAAATAGGTGATTAAAGAAAACCCAATAAAATAAAGAAATTCAGAAAAATAAGAATTTTAGAAAAAATACCATAAAAAAAAAAAAGAAAAAACAAAAAAATTATGAAATCAGGAAAAATATCAAAAATGGGAAATTTAGAAAGAATCCCCCTCCCCCCTAAATGTAATAAGAAAATTTGAAAATAAAATATGACAAAAGTTAGAAAATTGAAAAAATAGAAGATTTTAGGAAATTTAGAAAATAACGTTTATTTGGATTTTTAGTTTTGAAATAGGTTTAGAAATTAGACTGTTAAACCTAAACTTAGATTTAAATCTAGCTTAAGCTAACCTACCATTGATACCTTAAACCCCAAACCCCTTCCCTCTTGAACCATTACCTCTAACTCTCTTTAACCCAAACCAACCTCATAGTCGAACTCCCTATAGCTTGAAAACCATACACCCAACATCTCTCTCACACCTAACAACTTCAAACATCACTACCTAAACACCTTCGCTCGTCACCACCATCGAACACCACCCAAACAACCACCCCAAGCCATGGCAACCTCTCTACCCCCTATCTCCAGTAAAAATACATATGAAACACTCCTTACCTATGAAAAACACTACTTGAATCACCTTGAACTGCCCTCTACCACTACTGTCAAAAGTGAAGTTGAAGGTAACCCGAACTCGACCTAGATTTGCGCTCCAACCCAAGATTTGTTTTAGTTGATCCTATCCGCGCCACTTTGTTAGTTCGAACCAATTTTAATCCACATTATTTATTTATTTACACATTTTATTGTCCAAATGTAAATGTCAAAAAAGAAAATAAAAAGTAAAAATGAATAGAATAAATAAAATAAAAATAAAAATAAATAAGTAAATAGAAAGAATAAAGATTATTATATCTTTTGTCACTTAGAAAATCGACTTTTCAAAAATAAAAATAAATGAATCCTTTTTTCAAATTAAGATATTTTAGAATTTTTTTGAAAAAAAAAAATAAAGAGTCCCAATTTAAGAGCCTTTTTTAAAAATTTTTCTTAAATAAACCAAATTCATCCTAAAAATGTAAATTCAACATGTTTTCAAGATTAAAATCAACTTAACCTGCTAAAGTTTTATAAAAAAAAACTATGTATGTCCGATCCCGAATGGCAAGTATATCGGCATATTCGAGTGACAATAAAAATAAAAAAATCTAATTTTCCTTTTTTTAGTTTAGATTACTTAGGTGATCTAATCAGGAGTAAACAATAATTAAGTCTTGTCTTTTAAAATTAAAAGGTGACTTTTAAGATTAAGGTTAAATTTGGAAAGTCAATGGTACCCATAAGGATTTAAAAAGCATACCCTTAGATCCAGATATCTTGTTTTAAAAACCATTTTATAAAATGGTTTAATTGATAAACCGGTAGTTAAGTTATAACTAATCTACTCGATTGGTTATAACTTAACTCCTTTTCTCTACTTTGATTGGGTGGCAACTCCAAAGTAATTTCAAAATGTAAAAATAAAATTTAGAAATAGTAGATAGTGTTCTTTCAACTTGAAAATTTGTACGTGATATACTTAATATATTTATTTAATTTAGTAATAATATTTTTTTAAAATAATCATGTTTGCTATTTATTGTAATTATTTTGAATAAAACTGGCAATTTCACTATTTTAAGGAATTAATTGGTCTTTAACAAAATCAAAGAATGAGCCCTATGTATTGTCATTCTTGGAAGTTCATAACGATGTTTGGCACATTTGAATTTTATCTTGTGATTAAATTTACTTATTTACTTAATTTTCACTGATTTTGAGTTAAAATCACTATTTTCATAAAATATATAATAGCTAGTTTAGTGTAATTCATGGTCAATAATTAAACTTAGTATTTTTGTGAGTTATAGGATTTTTCATGGAATTAATCGGGCTCGTATACTATTTATTATGTATTTTCATAATATAAACCTATATATAAGTCTAATATGTGATACATCAATTAGCATTAATGCGATACTCGTTAAATGTGTAAAGGATTTGCATTTTTAAGTACATAATGAATTTTGGCTACCTAGAGAAATGAATAATTTTAGGATTTTTAATTTAGATTTAAGGTTTACTTGAGTTAATTATAAAGTTATATTAACATACGGTTGAATCGGTAATGAAAGGGTATTTTTGGGTTTTTGAAAATATTGATTAGTCTTAATTCTTAAGATATCTTAATACTACTCAAAATAACAATTGTGACGATATAAAGGTTATCAAAATTGGATGAGAAATGAGTAAAATATGACCAAATGAAGTTTTTAAAAAAGCGAAAATGAAAGCTTATAATAGTTCGGGTTCGACTTATACTTGATTAGAAAATTGTGTCATATTTTCATAGGGGTGATAAGTAAGGAAGGACCACATCCTGAAGTTTAGGATTTTTCATTATTACTAAGTGCAAGTAAGTGAACCTAACCCATGCTTAGAGTAGATATATTGCTACTCATAATATGTGTGCTATTTGATACTGTGTTGTATTTGATATTGTATTGATTGAATATGGGTATATCTTGGGTGAATAGATATGCTACTATAGTGGATGCTGATGTGTTGATTTTGAATGATAGTAACTATATTCTGGTTAAACTATTATGTTGCCATATTAGCGATCATTTGTGCTTACGAATGATTGTACTAACCAAGAAAGTTAAGTGATTGCTAACTCAATCTTTTAGGTGTTCACCTAAATGAACCCTAAGTAAGATACTAAAATTTTGCTAAGGAGAGTTCGAAAACTAGAATCAGATCATTAGGTTGAATAAAACTTAAAGATTAATTATGCTGATTGATATTCTTGAGTTGTTATTGCGCATTATGATGGTATGGTATAGCATAGCACAACATGACACAAAAATAAACCTCTAGGTCAAAAATATTAGAATGAGGCTTCTAAGTGATCATGGAAAAAGCATGGCTTTATGAACTCAGTTTTTAGAAGCATATAGGTTGCATTGCCTAAACATTGTGACTATTTTGATAGTCAAATTTGGTAGACTACAGTATGTGGTCTAATTTGGTAGTGTTGCTACTTTGATTTGGTGAACTATAATGTGTAGTCTAATTTTATAAAGCAATGTTGGGGGTTTTACTCCCAAATAGCTTCTTGTTGCCCTTTTTGAAAATGGTAGACTATAATGTGTAGTCCAATTTGGTAGGGATCTTACTCCCAAGCAACTCCTTATTGCTCTAAGTTCTTGAACATTGTATCTAGATGCTCGACTATGTTGACTAATTAGAAGAAGTTTAGAGGGAAAAAGATATTGGAACCGATGGATGTCACGTACATGAGCATAGCATACTGCATTGTTAGCAGTAAGTGCCTAGTAGGGAGAATACAAATGTGAAGATGAACTTATGAGTTATGATTGAAATGTTTCAGTTATTATATATAATATTGTCTATCATATTATCTATATTATGTTGTTTGTTATCTACTCTCACTTAGTTTCAGTAGCTAAGGGGATAAAGTGTTTTATGTTCAAGTTAACTATATCGTGAAAGGCTTAACACTCAAGGGGGATATGTATACTGAGAGCATGAGTCGGAGTCAGCAATTGTTGTATGGAACCTGTATTAAGTTAGAGATCCTATTACTGTGAACACGATAAAAGAAACAAAAAAGTTGGTTTATATTTTAATGTAAATATTATGTTATACATATAAGTTGTAACAGAATATCCAGTTGAACTTTGATGTAGCAACCTCTTTATTATGTAAACAAAATTGTCTTTTGATGAATGAGCAAGTTAAGTTAAGTTTTCAATAGGTATTCCTGTGTGATGGTATATCCTATCATATGTCGGGATGTGATATTCTATTGTTGGGCTTTAAGCCTAACAATGATTTGACCTCTTTTTTTTCTCTTTTTCTTTTTCTTCCTTTATATATATATATATAATAATTAATTGAATAATAAAAATTACTTTTAAAATGAAACTCTTTTTAAAGAATTATGCACAATTAGATGCTATTCGACCTTGAGAAAATGAAATCACTAGGCCTATATCACTTAATGGCATTAAAAACGATTTAAGGCCTAACAAAATTATTTTCTTAAAAATTTTTGTATTTTCTTACATTTGTTATACTTTTGTACTTTTCTAAATTATATATATATATATATTGTATTTGTTCTAAATTGGGACCCTTTTCCTTATTTTTAAAATTTTTAAATTATAAGGGGGGGGGAGGGAAGGTGTTAGGTAATGAGATGGCTACAACTTCTTTTCTTTGTGGTAAAGTTTGAGTAAAACATTACCATAAAGACAAAAGAAACACCATTTTTGCCCTAAGGATGAATTCTCTCTAAGAAGCACTACAAATAACTTAAGGGTGGGGGGTGGTGTTGGGGAATGAGATGCCTACAACTGCTTTTTCTTTGTCATAAAGTTTGAGTAAAACATTACCATAAAGACAAAAAAAGCCATCGTTTTGCCCTAAGGATGAATTCTCTCTAAGAAGCAATATAAATAACTAGCTATCCTAGGCTTGATCCATTGGAGATTTAGTAAAAGGTGGAAGGTAAAGAGAGAGAAAGCACTCTAAGAGCTAATCATGACATTAAAGTAAGTTTTAGAGGGATCTACATCTAGTCGTGCCCTTCTAAGCTAACTAACCTAGGTAGGAGCGTTTTTGAGGGATCAGCAACCCTAAATGAGAATCAATTTAAGAAAACCTAGTTGTGGTCCTTGGAGCTCACTAACTAAGGCAGGAGCGTCTCTAAGGGACTAATAACCCTAAATGAGAATTAATTTAGAAAACTTGGTGCTCCTTTAAGCTTACTAACTCAAGTAGGAGCCTCTTTAAAGGAAAAGCAACCTTAAATTGAAATTGATTTAGAAAACCCGATCATGCTCCTTTGAGTACACCGACCTAGGTAGGAGCATTTTTAAGGAATTAGGAACCTTAAATTAGAATCGATTTAAGAAAACCTAGTTATGCTTCTTCGAGCTCACTAACTTAGGTAGGAACGTCTCTATGGGATTAGTAACCCTAAATAAGAATTTGTCTAAGAAACTTAGTCATACTCTTTTGAGCTCACTAAGCTAAGCAGGAGCATCTTTAAGGAGCTAGTAGCCTTAAATAAGAACCAATTTAGAAAAGCTAGTCATGTTGTTTTGAGCTAACTAACCCAAGTAGGAGTATTTCTAAGGGATTAACAACCATAGATTGGAATCAATTTAGAAAACCCGATCATGCTCCTTTGACCTTATTAACTTAGGTAGGAGCATCTCTAAAGGACTAATAACCTTAAATGAGAATCAATTTAGAAAACTTAGTCATGCTCCTCTGAGTTCATTGACTTAGGTGGGAATGTCTCTAGGAGACTAGCAAACCTAAATGAGAATCACTTTAAGAAAACTCAATCATATTTCTTTGAGCTTACTAACCTAGGCAAAAGTATCCCTTAAGGACTAGTAACCTTAAATAAGAATCAATTTGAGATAACCTGATCATCCTCTTTTAAGCTTACTAACCTAGGTAGAAGCTTCTTTAGGGGACTAGCAACCCTAAATGAGAAACTATGGAGTGAATCACTCTATGGTCTCTATAAAACATTGAAGAGAGATTAGTAAAGGAAAGTACCTTAAAAGCTTGTTAAAATACTAAAGAGAGATTGCCCTATGGACTAGCTAAGAACCCTAAAGGAGTTGGGATAGATGGGACAACGCTTTATGAGCTGTCTAAAACCCTAAAGACTAGTTGAAAAATGCAACAACATTCTTTGAGTTGGCTAGAACCCTAAAAGAAATTTTAGTTAGGACATCACTTTATAAGCTGGATAAAATAATAAAAATAGATTAAAGATGGGGCAGTACTCTAAGAGTTCTTTAGAACCCTAACAATGGATTGAAGATAGGATAGCAATCTAAGAGTTACCTAGAACCTTAAGAATGGATAAAGATGGGATAGAGCTCTAAGAGTTGGCTTGAACCCTAAAAATGGATTAAAGATGAGATATGCTCTAAGAGTTAAGTAGAACCATAAAAATGGATTGAATATGGGACAGCACTCTAAGAGTTAGCTAAAATCCTAAAAATGGATTAAAGATGGGAAAATACTCTAAGAGATGGCTAGATCCCTAAAAATGGATTGAAGATGGGACAATACTCTAACAACTGGCTAGAACCTTAAAAATGAATTAAAGATGGGATAGCACTCTAAGAGCTAGCTAAAACACACACACAACCCCTTTCCCTAAAAAAAAAAAAAGGATGAAAGATGGGACAATGCTCTAAAAAATAGCTACATACCTAAAAATGGATTAAATATTGGACAACAGTCTAAGAGCTGGCTAGAACCCTAAAATAGATTAAAGATGGGACAGTACTCTAATAGTTTGCTAGAACCCTAAAAAATGGTGAAAGAAGAAATAGTGTTCTAAAAGCTAACTAAAACCTTAAAAATAGATTAAAGATGGGACAATAATCTAAGAGCTGGCTAGAAGTCTAAAAATGCATTGAAGATAAGACAACGCTCTTAGAGCTGGCTAGAACCCTACAAAAGGATTAATGATGGGAAAATGCTCTAAGAGTTGGCTAGAACCTTAAAAAGGGATGAAAGATGGGACAGTACTTTAAAAGCTAACTAGAACCTTAAAAATGGATTAAATATGGACAACACTCCAAGAGCTAGCTAGAACCCTAAAAAATGATGAAAGATAGGATAATGCTCTAAGAGCTAACTAGAATCTTAAAAAAGGATGAAGGATGGGATAGCGCTTTAAAAGTTGGTTAGAACCCTAAAAATGGACTAAATATGAGACAATACTCTAAGGGCTAGCTAGAATCCTAAAAATGGATTAAATATGAGACAACGCTCTAAGAGCTTACTAGAATCCTAAAAATGGATTGAAGATGGGACAATGCTTTAAAAAGCTAGTTAAAACCTTAAATAATGATGAAAGATTGAAAAAGCAAAGCAAGGAATGCAACTAGTTTTAAAAAGACTTCTTATCTTAAAAAAATTTTACAAATAAAGAATTTTGTAGGGTGAAATGAAAAAGAGTTAATAGATATTAAAAATTGTATTAGGAAAGAATGACTTAAACTATTATGGTGACCACATTGAAAAAGGGAATAGGTGAAATGAATTGAAAGCTTGGATACTCGAGTTGACATGGACTTGAAAATGGATAAAAAAACTTGTAACAAGCATTTACTTTCTCTCTTTTTATTTTTTTTCTCTTTTTTTTTCTTGCAAGTTTGCTAATGGGTATAAATTCTTATTTAAGGAGCAAGTACTATAATCATCCCCTTGCTTGGTAACCATGTAGGGCATCTCATAATCTTCTTAGTCTTTGAAAATATCTTTTAACCATGATGCTGAGTTTCTTGGTGATGTCTTGTGATTTTAAATAATCTTGCCCTAAGGAAAAGGCAACTCATGATTATTCTAGTTGAAGAGGGCTTCCTTCTGCACACTTAGTCCATATTACAATCTTAACTACTGTTCCAAAAATTATAGTCCATTTTGAAGGTAATGTGCTTTGATCAATTTGTTAGGTTTTTTTTAGTCCAATATTATGAATTAAACTTTTCGTCAAATGGTTTCGAAAGGACTGATAGGTATACAAGTCAAGAACCCTTAAGAAAAAAATAGATATATGATTGCCCCAATTTCAAAAATAATTTTTATTAAAAATAAATTATCCTTTAAAATCAGAGGAGTTTCGATCAAATGTGGGAGGTATTATGGGTAGGGAGGCCTTATATGATTTAACATAGATAAGAAAGTTTTATATTTGTGATTTTAATGTATAATTCAGAGTTAATATGGAGGTTTTTGTGTTTTTGGGCCTGGAATGTGATTCAAAATGGGTGCAAGGGCTTTATCTTTCTTGGGAATGTTTAAGTTTTGATTATGTGACTTTTGGTTTAGTTTTGCTACCCTTACTGGGAGGTGATATGTTTTTTAGGGCATTCATCCTATACTTAGGTCCAATTTTTAAGTCTCCTTTCTTTCTTATTCTTCTTCTTTTAATTTTTTTTTTGTTGCCCCATTCTTTCATTTTTTTTTATTTCTTTACCCTTTTTACTTAGGTTCATAAGTAACTATTTGCCCAAAGTGTTTAGAATGTATTTATAAGGTACTTGTAAGGTAGAAATAAAAATTTTCCTTGAATTAATGCTACCTAAGCAAGCATAAACAAGTTTTTATTATTTTCTCCTAATCAATGACCCTAACCTTCAAATTACCCCAATATAGGGTGGTTCTTGACAGGGTTTTAATTTGAAAATACCCTGAGTTGGTCCAATGGTGTTAACAATAGATAATTGTGTTTTAAGATTTGAAAATGTATGCCTAATTTCATTTTAATCTACGTATTAAATTCAAAATTGACCTCCTTTAAAGAACAAGTCCTTACCATGATACCACTTAACTCTTAAAGTGGATGTATTTTAAGGTTGGTGTTTAGGATTCAGTTTGCCTGTTTTCATTCTAAACTTTCAAAATAAGATACTAAAATGTGCATTCATTTTCCCTAATACTAATCAAACTGAACTTACTCAATTTGAAAATCAGCCAATAAGATAATTTTACTCTAATTGTTACATATAGAACATTCTCCTATGAGTTTATTACATACTTTATTAAAAAGAACTTGATTCTTCTTTGCCTCTACTTTAACTTGCTCCATTTAAGCACCCAACTACTTATGATGACATGTGAGCTTGTCCAAAGGTATTGGTAGACTTAAAAGAATTAGAGCTTTAGGTGATTTAGTTGAAGCCTCCTTGTGAGTTGAAGAAGGATTAACTTCTTGAAGCTCTGGCTAAATAACCTCAGCATCAATTAGGTCTTGAATCTTGTTCCTTAAACTTTAACATTTTTCAAAGTAATACCCCTTTAGACCCATATAATAATTGCATGGAGCTTTTTGGTCAAAGCTATATGGTCTGTTATTTGGATTAAGGGCTTCATATATTGGCCATGAGCTTCACCTCTTTTAATTGATGAAAGATTTAGGTCATTCAACTCTTTAGTTGAGTGAGTTATCTTCTAAGTACTAAGCACATTGCCATTTCTAAGTCTATGATGCTCTTTAATGGTATTGCTACTTTTTCTTCTAGATTTGAAAGCCTTTTTCTTAGGCTTGAATCTTGAGACACTTGGAGACTAGTGATCATAGGATATAAGATCTGCAACTATTGGGCCATTTGACATACTATTTTTACTAGGGAGACAATCTTATCATCGCCCATTTCAATCTAATTGGAAGAATCCTTACTTGTTAGCAACCTTTCTTTTTTTTTTTCTTAAAGAGAAAATGGACTAACTTAACTTCTTAGGAGGAGATTTTTTTCAAAAGTAGAGAAACCAAAAGAAAGTTTAAAAATTATTTTACATGGGATGACAAGAAAGAGAAAAAGATTTGTAAGAAAAATATAATGGTGAGATATATTTACATGAGAAAAACCTAGGTTTATAACTGAATTGGCAAACTCTTTTAAAAAAACTTAGAGTAAGAAACATTTTAATAATTTATGGTTAATAAAGGAAAATATGTACAACATGTAATTGGAAAATCTAGATACTAAGAAGAGTAGACAAATGAGAACTAATGACAAGAGCAATAAGAAAAATCTAATAGGAAGAGAAAGGGTGGTACGGAGATCTATTCTAGAATGAAACTTACAATAGTAAGACTTTACATAAATGAACTTTTATATATTTTTTTATTTTATTTTTTGAGATTTATGAATTTGATAAGGGGACTAACGATTTACAAATATAAAGCCTAAGAGAGTTTATGAAAACCTATGATAATCTATAGAGTGGTGAATTGTAAAATTTTATAAAGAAGGGAAAAAATTATGATTTAAGTCCTAACCTTTTCAAAGGTTATTTACGAGTATGCCTTAAAGCGTAAAGGTTTCATTCTAAAATTTACATGAATAAACACTAATATTCATAAACATGAATAAATAAGCACTAAATTTGCATTAAAAAAATGAAGGCACACAGATGCAAATTCAGAGGGCTAATAACTAAATAATAATGGGGTAATAAAAGGATTTAAGGTTGAGACATTTACTAGAATTCCATGATTACTGCATAGTATATTCAACATTTTTATGGTATAATGGAATTTTGATAGAGTTCCAAGCTTTTATTGATGATATGCTCCATTACTATTTATTCATTGATTTAAAAGTCATATATACAATTAGACTAAGTTCTAAAAGTCCTTAAGATTTATGACATGTCAAACTTCTAAAGAAATAGTTCATTGGTCATATTGAAGCTTCAATAGAGTAGCTTAATCAACTACAAGCGGTAGCTACACCACTACACTTGGAGCCTACATAATGGCTCCCTGTCTTAAGGTCCTAAGATGGCCTGAGTGTGACCATATCTATTTTGCATCCTTGATGCAATTATTCCCCCTAATATCTAAGTATGATGCATATAACGATTGAAATTTAAAACAAAATAGATTTATATGAAACAAATAAATAAATAAACAAACAACATGAGTATTTTCAAAAGTTTTTAAATGACTTGCTTTCTTGAAGTCTCCTGTGGAGGTATTAAGCTATTAAGCTCGAATTTTTTTCCAATTTGATTATTTTTCTTAACCTTATTAGTGTTAAACTCTAATCCATTTAATACTAACCATCGATTAAGAGTTAAGGAAAATTTAGTTTTTCTTTTTATTTTGAAAATTGTTTTAGAGTTGCCACCGGACGAAAGTTAAGAAAAAATGGGTTAGTTTAAATCAATTGGGTAAATTGATTTATTGATTTAACTTAGCCATTAGTTTATTGAGAAAACCAATTTCTTTTACAATGGTTTTGTTAACCAAATATTTGGATCCAGGGGCTATCTTTTCAAATCTTAAATGGGTACCACTCTTAATTTTTTGAAATTAATCTTATCTTTCAATAATACCCTTAAAAATAAATTCTATTCACATGTAACTAAGCTGATTCAATTGATTCTACAAAAAGGATAAATTGAATAATTATTTACAATAGACAAAAAATTAAAAATTTCCATATTTTAAATTGCCATATATGCACGAGTGCCTACATACTTGCTACTTGGGATTAGATTTTTTTAGTTCGTTTAGTAAAAACATTAGTTCATTGATTCATTTCAATTTTGAAAAAAATTGGCTGACTTTACACTTATTTAGTCTTTTTTTATTTTACTTTGAAATTTTTTTGAAAAGGGTCTTAATGTGTATGTCCTATTTTTTTGAAGATCCTAGAAAGCCTTAACTTTGAAAAGGGCTAATTAAAATTTTATTTTTTTGAAAGATGACTTTTTTAGGTAATAAAAATTATTGTTATTTTTCTATTATTTGTATTTTTTTATTGAAAAAATAAATAGATAAACATTTTCATCCTTTTCTTTCTTTTTTATTTCTCTTTTCTTGTTTCTTTTTTTTGGTTTCTTTTTTCCTTTTTTTTTTGTTACAAGCTTTATTACAATAGAACCAAAAGAGAGAGAGGAAAAAAAAAGAGATACAAATAATACAATAAAACAAAACAAATGATTAAGTGAGAGGTTGGATCGACAGATCCTTCATGGGTCAAGATGCAAGTCAAATGTTAGGTCGAATCATGGACTTGAGTTCAGTTTGGCTTGAGCTCTATGGTTTGTGGGTCTATTTGTGATTGAAGAAGAGGAAGAAGAAGAAGATGTTCTTAAGGTGATTCACAATAGATTTCAAGCCTCCTCTAATGAGGAGAGAAGTGTTTTTATGTAAAACTTATTAGAGAAAGTGGTTATAGAAATGGCACCACCATGAATGGCGGTGGTTTTTGTAATGGTGGTCGCATAGGCTATTTATGAGGCTGCTAAATGTCAAAGAGTAGTTGAAACTTAGTTTTTAGGATGTGGTGAGTGCAACAATGATGGTGGTTTCGCATGGGAAGAGTGGTGGTAGTGGTCGCGTGTAGGGTTTAGTGGTCTAAGGTTTTAAAGGTAATGATTGCTAGTAAGAGCGATGGCTATTAGAAGCTAAGGGCTTGGGATAATATTGATGGTGGTTTCAGGCTTCATTAGCGTGAGAGGAGAGAGAGAGGCTAGAGAGAGAATGGGGCATGAAAATTAGAGAGAGAAAGGTTGAAAGTGTACATCAAAATGAGAATTAATGATGATTGGTTATCCAAAAGTGTTCCTTAATCTACTCTTTATACTAATTAAAGCTTGCTTAAGCTTAAAAAGAAAATATCTCATTAATTCAAATATTCGAATCAATGGCATTTAACCCATAGTAATTTTTTTTTTCAAACTTAAAGCTCAATTTTGGCTACGTAATCAATTGAATTTGGATAGTAAAATGGGTGAATTCAAAACTGGGTCATGCCTAGTGTATGATTTCATCAAGAAATCTAGCGTTAACATATGGAAAACACCCAAATATTTTCCTTGAACATAGGTCCCCATGCTAAGAAATTAAGAAGAAAAACTAAATTTGATGGAAAGAGAAAGATAGAAGTAAGGGGGAGCAAATTGCATGTGGTCACGTATTATACCAACATGCACTGTATTGATGTAGTGCGGAGTATAAGGCATGTTAGTGTGCACTTGGGATGGCCTTCTACTGCTCAGCTTTAAGCCTAGCAATGATTTGACCTCCTTTTTTTTTTTTCTCTTTCTCCCTCTTTTTATATATAAAATGCATAAATAGATAAATAAATAATTAATTATATAATAAAAAATACATTTAAAATGAAACTCTATTTAAAGAATTATATACACTTAGATGTTATTTGACCTTGAAAAAAAGAAATCAATCAGCCTATGTCACTTGATGGCACTAAAAACTACTTAAGGCATAAAAAAATCTATTTTCATAAAAAAAAAATTATTTTTCTGTATTTCTTTTTTTTTCTTGTATTTTTATGAAAATTTTTTTGGGTACATTTTCTAAATTAGAATCCTTTTCCCTATTCTAAAACTTCTAAAATTATAGGGGGGTAAGGGTTATAAAAGGGGTATCTACAATGATGAATCTATGTCATACTTTACTAGGGCTAAGGAAAAAAACACCATGAACCATAGATTGAATAGAATAAAAAAATCAATTTTATTACGAATCATTTGGTTTATGGTTTCGTTCAGTTTGGTTTCATTATATATAAACGGTTCATGATTCGATTCGAGAAAACAAACCAAACCTTACCATTTTGAACCGAACTGAATAGAATCGTTTAGTTAAGTAAAAAAAAAAATTCTGCAATTATTTGTACTTTTTTATTTTTTTTTCCATCAATCTTCGTAAATTTGATCAAATTTTTTATATCTTATTATTCTTTATCATAATTTTTCTGTCAATTATTAAGAATAAGTTAAGTAAATTTCATTTGAAATTTCATATTTATTGGAGATAAAAATGTTTAGTAAAAATTTGATACAGACAGTTCAAATCGTAAATTGAATCGAACTGAATTAGTTTTAATTAGGTTCAAAAAATTTAATAATTGAATTGTATAGTTAAGGTCGACTTTAAAAAAACTAAACTATTATATTAGGTTTTATTCCATAAGAAAGGGCGAATCATATGGAACCGAACGACACTGTAAACCCCGCAAATTTAGCTAGTTAAGAGTAGGATTGAATCCTAATACTATAGATGACTTGATAAGTCCTTAGAGCCAAGGAAGATAAAAAGTTAATAAATCATAAATTTAAATATATTATAAATATTAAAAACCTTAGAAATTGATCAAAACCCTAAATCGTATACCAAAACCCTAAATCGTATACTAAAACCCTAAAACTGCTTTAAGTACCATTAACTAAAATTGAACCTAAATTTGATTGAAACCTTAAAATTATAAATATAAACCTATAAAATAATTAAATATTACTCAATAGTGATAAAATTATAGTCGATTGTAATTTTCGACTAAATACTCTATTCGCATGAAATTATAACGAAATCACTATAATAATTGGTAAAAATTATAGTTGTACCGGATACCAATTAAATTGATAAAATTTCACAAAAATTTAAAAATTAATTTATGATGAGATTTGTTATAATTTATATGAGTTGAAAAATGACATATATTTATTATTAATTTTCATTTTACTTCTCTTTCATTTTCATTTTATCTCTTTTCTTTCTTTTCTTCTTTTTCCAACTTCACGTTCTGGAATGGAATTCAAATTTAAGTAGCCCACGTGAAAGAAAAATTTGCCACGTGTTAAGTGGAAAATAAAAGAAAAAAATGAAAAAAAAATTGGATAATTACTTAGGTTAAATTTTAGGCTAACTCACATGTATAAAAGGAAGGGAAAAAAAAAAGGAAAATTTCTGCACAAACAAAAAATTTGGAAGAAAAAAAGTGAGGGAGAGAAAGAAAAAGAAAGAAGGAAAAGAAGAAGGAAAAAAAAAGGAAGAATTAGAAGAAAAAAAAAAAGGTAAGTATTTTTTTTTTATGTAAATGTATATAGTATATACATGTATAAATATTGTATTTGTATAGTATTTTCTTATAAATATAACATTACTAATAAATGTATATGTACACAAATACATGAATTGAATAGTATATATATGTATAAGGCTAGGTATGTATACATGTATAGACATAGGTATATTATAAGTAAGAATATGTATTATGTATTTTCTTTTTTTTTTGGAATACATATAATTAGTATTATGTATTTCAATAAATAACTATAGTATATATATATGTATATGTGTGTATTGTAAATATATATATATGTGTATCCATGTATAATTACTTTAATATACCTATATGTATAATCGTATGATATATATATATATAGTAGAATACTTCCATGAGTAGTAATTATATATATATATATATACCGAATATATATGTATGTATTTATATTTATGTACATATGTAAGACTTATATATATAAAAATACAAATACATGAATACATGAATATGTATATAAGAGTATGTTTATTTTCAATAAATACATCATATATAATACATATGTAATACGTATATAATATATATAACTAGTAGACCTAATATGTATTAGAATATATAATATATTTACTAAAATTGTAAATATGTAAGGTATATATATATATAAATATAATACTGCGATTAAGGATTTGTATAAAAAAATAAAATTATAACATATATTATAAGTATATATATATCTATATACCATAAAATATATATATATAATAGGAAAATGAGAAATAACAAAAAAATAATAAAGGAAATAATAATAATAATAATAATAATAATAATAATAATAATAATAATAATAATAATAATAATAATAATAATAATAATAATAATAATAATCATAATAATGTAAAAATCTTAAAAATACGAAAATATACTCACAATAATAAAAATATCAAATATATGATTTAAATAATTATTAAATCATAAATATGTTAAGAAAAAGCAAAAATCAATAGTTTATAATTTTTAAACTTAAATAATAATTTTTGTGATATTTTTATATCAAAATTTAAATTACGAGTCACAACGTCTATAATACACCTCGCTACAAGAAAATACGCTCGAAAACGAACAAAATGGACTATAAGTTCATGACGATGTGAGCTAAAACGAAAAAGTTATACGCGATTCGATAAAATACTCGAATCGATGATTTCACGTAAAACAATAATCGATTTAAGTAAACAGTATGGTTTAGTATGCTGGTTTAGGTATTTACATCCCTAAACTCATTACTTTCCCTATTTTCCTAATGTTAGGTGATCTTAAGATTGAGACCGACTTACCTTTAGACTACTGCAATCCTTGAGCTAGCCATGGCCGAGTGAGTTTTTTCTAATGATTCCATACTTGTTTGTACTTGTAGTTAGTGAACATAAATTATGAATTATAAATAAATGTGTATGGGGTTGGGTTATCCTTATGCATGATAATTGTTGTTGATGGTGAATTTACCTTAAATTTCAATAATATAATGTATGTTGCATAGTGGATTTACTAGATTGATTGTTTGTGACTTGGAATGATCACTAAATTAATAAGACTAAATTTTATTCGACTAGAAAAGTTAACTTGGATCATGCATAAATCATGCACTACATAATTAATTTCGGGCGATCACATTATGCGGAGGTAGCAAGAGGCCATATATGGGTTGATTATTGATTGTTATTGATTTCGTATGATGCATACGTGCAATATGACCTTCCCTTACTCGAGGGATGACTAGGCATTAGAGGCGCCAACCACTTGGCTATGGGTCGGGTCTCGAGGCCTTCGTTTAAGGGTGAGTGAGGGTTACATGAACTTATTCACAATCATATGTAGAACTCGTTTTGATAAAGCTGGTAATGGATGTACCATTACATTTTAAATACGAAATACGGAGTTTCATTATGAAATAAGTTCTAATATGATATCCGGATCTAACTATACCGATGAATCTCCAACCCTGACTTCGGAGGGTATTAAATCTGAGTTACATGCAGTACCTGGTCACTTACATGTATTTGTTTGGTATACTGTTTGCCATGCATTCATTTAGTTGAACCTAACTATTATATAACTTGATTGATGTGTGGTTGAGGGAAATTAACTCACTAAGCTCTTGTAGCTTACGTCCCAATAGTTTTCTCTTGTAGGTTACTAGATGATTGGGCATGGGTTAAGAACTGAAGGTTGAGTATCAACGTCGAGATGCATAGAAGTTAGACTTTAAAGATAGACTATATGGATTATTGGAATTATTGTATACTACATTTAAATTCTGTGACTTTAGTAAGTTTAAGTTTTAGAACTTTACTACCTAATCTTATTATTTAGTAGGGGATACCGATTCTCTGCGATTCTATTGGACTATGGCTTATCGGATATCCATAGTCATATATATATGGTCATAAGTTAATTAAATAAAAACTTTAATGACTAATTATTTAGAATCTTACAACCTCTGCCTTGCAAGATGATTTTCTAATCATGGGTGCACACATGATATGAAAATTTTAGGCAATCTTACTTGGCTCCCTTTAGGGTCATGACAGACACCTACCCTAATACTCTACTACTAATTGCAATAATAAATATGTTGATGAATTGTTTATAAATTTGTCTTTAAATAATATAATTAAGACATATTATTAAAGAAATATTGTCATGTAATCTTACCTAGATAAAAACAATTTCATATGCATTGAGAAATTATGTAAATAGTTCAATTTCCATAAATTATGTAAATAGTTCATATCCCTAAATGGTAAAATAAATTGGTGTTTAAGCTAATTCAATGTGAAAGGGTTTTTAAGAGTGTAATAGACTACAACAACTTACGAAAGCAATTCGAAATCTCTAAAATGAATAAATTATTGTCATGGTTTATAAATGATAAAATTACTCTAACATATTTACATCATGCCAATTGGTATTTACTATTGATTTGTCAATATGAATTACATATAGGAATTAAAACACACCATTAGTGATAAAAGTAAGGACAACATAAACAAATTTGAAAGATTCAAATATTGAATATGAATTGATAGAAAATTGTATGGTTATAATTTGTAATAGTTAGACAAATATTTGTTGTTATAATATTATGTGATTACATAGTTGCAATAAGGTTATAAATGTCGATAGGCAATCTTTTCATACTAGACCCTAGGAAAATCGAGGCTGGCTCGATTTTCAAGACAATACAAGGAGCTTCACCAAAGGGATTACATTATGAAATCCTTTAGTAGCTTGTCATGATCCACTTGCCTAAAAAAGTGCTTACTTAATTGAGCCCACCAACTTGTATGTGACTTTCTACTCTAACAAGTTTCACCTTCCTAATTGGAATAACCTATATTAAGTATGGCTTTCAAAGAACTTCCTAAATGTTGCTATAAATAGGGAAGAAATCCTTAGATCAACTTTCCTATACTCCATTCTCACTTACTAACTTGAGTGTCGAAGTGTCAGTGTTGAAGTCCCCTTTAGAGTGTTTTTGTGGCTTTTGCTTCCTACAGATTAAAGCTTAATAGCCCAACGCTCAAGCTTTAAGAGATCAAGCCTGATTGCAAACCCATAGAAAAATCACTGCCCACCAATTGGCACCATCTGTAGGATGAGCCACTAAAGCATGTCTAAATTGCCTCATCGATTGTATGTACTCCAATATCATCATTCAAGAATGAAATCTTATGCAATTTTTTATGCATTATGGGAAAATAAAATCTTAGATGATTCAAAATAAACAAGTGTTTAAGCTTCCTAAGCTTCATATTTGCTTAGACTCTTTTGCATTCTAATTTAAACTTTACCCATGTAGTCCCAGGAGTTGTCTATAATCACCATATGGAAGAAATGTTCCTATGGCCCCTTTGCATTCCTTATTGTAGATTTAACCATGATAGATGCATCAAGGACATCATATAAGGGGGAAAAAAGGCACAATGGTACAACAAAAATGAATAAAGTAGCTCTCCTCATATGAGCTAACCTATCCACCCATACTCTATGGCAAGTTACGTACCCGAGTGGTGCCCTTTATGGCTACTCTACAGCAATTCCTTAAATAGAGCAGCCCATACTACTACCATTTACCACCTAAAGACCTATAACAAAGAGTGACATGCTAATTGGCTACTACGAGCACTAGAGCTACGCAATAATCAAAGACAAGATAAAGTATCCATGTACAAACCTAAGCATAACTCATAAATCTAAGCTAAGTCTTTCTTCTTTCTTTGAATTGAAATAAATTCTCTTTATTGTGCTTTTTCACATTGTTAGAACTCTAAGCTGTTCATTATACATTGTTATATTTGTTTGGAGAACTTTATAATTCTTATATGAGCTCTAAAAGCACCACCTACATGCTAAGCAAGAGGTACTAGAAGGATGCCTTTAGTCTATAACACTCATTACAATATTTCACTAAGTCCACAACCAAGTCGAACCACTCTATAGGTCTAGCATCAAGTTGTAATTCAACGTTGTTAACATACTTAGAGATAGTTGAGATGAAATTTGCTTCTCTACTCCCTTTCAATTGTCATGAATTCTTTTTCCTACACTTTCATTCACCATGAAGATTGGTTCTCACAATCCTTTCACTTTAAGTTAAATATTTTACTATTTTTTGCTACTGAGCTAAAATACAGCACGGTACCACTGACACGTTTCTCTATGTTAAGACAAATCGATATCTAACTCCTAATTTGAAGGAAGGAGAGCAGTCCTAACCCCTAAGGTCCCTTTGTAACTATTCAACTCTAAGGTATACCCTAAATGAGATGATCTTCACTACCTCTTCATCAAGTCCCCTTATTTTCATGAGGAAACTCCTAGAGCACACTCAAATCACTTCCCTCATCTTCACAAGTCGATTTATAGAAGGCCAATGTCCTAGCCCCCAGGGTCCCCTTATGGCTCTTCACCTCCTAAGCTACCCTACAAGTGGTAGTCTTCACCACCTCATCATCGGGTCCCCTCATTTCATAAGGCAACTCTTAGAGGAAAAAAAAAAACACTAACTGGGCATGGAAGTTGCTATTGGTGAATTTTGGGGTAAGGAAATAGTCCTGCAAAAGAGAGTAAAATACTTGGTATCGGAGCCAGTCCAGTGTGGCTACTCTAATGCCTAAGTTAGAATGGTGATTTAGTATAGTAAGTATGTGAATAATAAGTATCCAAAAGCTCTTATAGAGTTTCTTTTCGATATTTATAGATGGTTGTTGTATCTAAGGCAGTATTTGGAGTAACTATTAAGACACGTAGAGACCTCTTGACTTGACATCTCCCTTAATATGTAGGGATAGTAAGCGGTTGTAAAATATAAACATGCTTATGATAATTGTTCTCATCATAGATTTGAATTCAAACTAGAAGCATTTCTTATACTCGGCATAAGTGTTGTATGTCTTCTATAGAGTGCAAATCTTGAGAGAGTCGATTACTTAGAACCTCGGTCGATGAATGGACAAGTATAAGTTAAGTAAAAATTGACTATCAACATTTTCCCCCCAACTCCCGTATTCGAATAGTCGACAAAGGGAGTTATATATATATATATATTTGTATATTATAGTGGTGGCTGAGTAAGGAGAGATTCTTTAGATTCATGTTAGATAACATGGGAAGTAAGATGGATCACCTCCCAACTGAAACGTTGTCATTTCAAATATCTCACCATTTGGGAAACCAAAAAGTTGTAGGTACGACATCTATCACTTAGGTCATCATTTTGTTACAGGACTAACAACTGTCAGAAAGTTTTCAACTGTTAGATTTCTATCATGAGATACGCATCAACAAAGAGTGGGAATATCATATCAAAGCATCAATACTATCAAAAACAGATTTACAGTTACGAGAATGGATCATCTATATATAAGGTACTGTTCATAATCATATTTCACTTCTCTAGTTGCACCTAAAATTTTCGTTAGTTTTAAAATCTTCAAAATCTCATTCTTCGACTTCTGTTATTTCATTTCATACAACTGTCTAGGTATGGTTCATAAAGTTACTGATCAACTTATTTTATCCAATTCCGAGGTAACGAAAATTGAGTCCAATCTTCCCTCCCAAAATAGGAGTGAGGCAGTATGTTCTTCGAGCAATTCGGTCGATAGTATGGAGGTAAGGTGGTATAAACTTGCTCAGATTAACGAGATTCCTATGGATAATTATCTTGAGGATAAGGAAGGGAGGTCTTTGGCAAGATATCTATACAATAGAATAGCCTACTTTTGCGATTCTCCTAATGGGACTACTAGCTTCGTTGATAAAGTTCTCATCACAAAGTACAATCAATTCTGACGAGAACGTCTTGGAACATGGAACTTAAGGAGGCTGAGAGACAGGGAGAGAGTATGCTTTCCATAAGAGCACGAGTTCCATATATACTTGAAGTATTTGGATTTTAGGTTGCATTTCCCTTTCTCAGCATTTGTTCGAGGCTTCTTCAACTGCTTCAGAGTCACGGCAAGTATGTTCTCACCTAACACATGTTAGCTTTTAGCGACTTTCAAGATAGTATGTGAAAAAGTTGAGGTCAAGGCTATGCCTCAACTATTTAGATTTTTCTTCACTATCCATAGGCAACTTGATAGGTAGTACTTCGCTACTGCATGGCATAGGCGTAAGTTCATGGATAGGTTAGAATCTAAGATTCACAAGTAACATGATAAGTTTGTGTTAATAGTGTCTGATAGGTTTGAACCTAATGGACTGAGCTGATACATATAAAGGATGTAGATCTAATGCTAAATGATGCGGTAGTAACGAAGAAGATTCAGGAGAGAAAGAGAAATAAAATGTTTTTCTAGGATGTTGAGAGAATTATACAGTGCTATGAAAATGGCGAACCAATAGTTTCTAAAAAAGAAAGTATACTGATGTGTTACTATTACGAGGAAAGTTGTTCTCGAGACTTTAAGGGAGAATAGTGACCTTTTAGCCTTGCTTAGCATGGAAAATGTAAGTTTATATTTTTCCCCTATTTATATTAATTGACTTGCTGCAGATATGAGTGCCGGAGAGGTGAATCCTACAAAGCTACTTGCTCATGCTAAGGTTAAGAAATCTAAGGCTGATAGGAGAGGGACCACTTAAGCAGCTACCACACGGCTTACTGTGGCAAAAAGACCAGCAAAGGAAATTACAGCAAAGTAGACAGCTGTGTGGATCTCTCGTATTGTTGAGAAAGTGAAGGAGAATGAGAATATATAGTCGATAGAGGTTTGTTTTAAGGAGCCTTCGATCTTGATTATTCAAACTTCCATCGAGCTGAGGAATAGTGAGCATCGAGAGACATACCTCAACGAGGAGGATGAAAATGCCACTGCCGTAGAGGGCTCATCATAGGTGATTGTGGTGGCTCCAAGTGGTGAAAGAAGACTAGGAAAGAAACTTGCTAACCGACCTATCAAGAAGTCCAAAGGCTTGGACAAAAAGGTGAAGGAGGCAATGTGTTCTAAATCTCTTGGCATCACTAACACTGAATTCTTGCCAAACAAAGAAGTCGATGAGTACTTTATCCCTTGCCAAAGCCATAAGATGTTGGACACTAACTTGGCCTTAGAAGATAGGATGAAATCTTCGGCTTTAATGGAAGGGATTATTCTTCCAAAAGACAAAGATAATGCCAAGAAGGATGTCGACAGGGTTGGCGATTGCAACAAGGCCCATATTATAGCCAAATTGTATAATGTGAGTATCCATAAACATTGCTTTTAATTATCAAGCTCGTTCGGGTAATTAATACATTATTTTTCCTGATGAGCAGCCGCATTCTTATAGCTTTAGACGAGGTCGATAAAGAGGCAATAAGGTAATATATTTAGTTATATGTGTATGATATCCAATCATTCTTGATTATAATAACTGAATTTGCTACAAAAAGTTTAGGATGTGTACAATGCATCAAAGGCCCAAACTACTGCCACTGAGAATGTGAGGATTAGGGCTAAGATGGAAGCGAGAAAGCTTAGGGAAGAAGTTGCTACCAAAAAATTAGCACATGACCTTACCGCCGATGAAATCGTTAGCGTGAAAACTAAAATGGAAGAAGATTACAAAAAGTCTAAAAACCTAAAAGAGGAGTTATAGAAGAAGGAAGAGTGTTGGGGCCTTAGCCGGACAATTTGCACGATGAGCGACGATGAAGATAAACTTAAGATGCAGATAAAGGAGCTAGAGACTAACAACTTAAACTTATAGAGCTGTGTGACTGAATTGTAGGAGTCTATGAGGAAGGGACCTTCAATTGAAGAGGCTCTCGATATAGTCACTCCTAGTCGACAATATGAGAGGCTTCTATGTAAAAAGATGTTACAGGGGGTTCAAGCGGCAAAGGAGAAGGTATTGAAGCTTCATCTTAATTATGATCTATCGTGTCTTGATTTTGCTAATGCTGACAACAAAGTTAGTAGTGCCAATGAAGATGAAGGCAATGAGATAAGTACCGAGAGTGAATGATAGTGACAATGAAGCTAATTCCAAAGAAGTTGACTGCTCTAAGAACCTAGTTGCCAAGGAAGCTAACTACTCTGAGAACCCAGCTATTGAGGAAGCCCCAGCTAAAGATTTAAGAATCACTTCTACTAAATTTAAGAATAGGTAGTAAGAATTGTTGTATTGGTGCATTGCATTATCATGTAATTAATAATTGGAATATAATTAAGGTAATGCTAAGTGCTTATGACTATCTAACCACGCTTTCACGATTTTTTTGGTTTATGCATGTTGTTTCGCACTCTCATTCATCAGCACACTTTAATTCACTCCATTTATTTCTCATCATGTTTTATTTCATACACCCTGCTATCTTTTAGCCTATTTCATTTCACAAACCCGTCGCTTCTATGTATGTTTTATTTCACATGCCTATTGTATCTCGTTGTGTTTTATTTCACGTACCTTATTAACTTTCAACTTGTTTCATTTCACAATCCCATTCCTTCTAGGCATGTTTTATTTCGTACGCCTATTGTTTCTTGGCATGTTTTATTTTACACCCCCATTGTTTCTCGACATGTTTTATTATATATGCCCAATGTTTTATACTGTCTGTTAACCGTTTAAGGTATGGACTAGCTACATTATTCGGTCGTATAGTTAATTTGTATAGTTCTTTCACCACATTAGGTTAGAATTTAAATTAGTTCGTTTGCCATGCAACCTAGAACTTGTTCATTCAACAATTATAACCAAAACACAAGAGACTTTAAATATATAATTGTTATAAATAAGTCTTACAAGCATGTCGGCTAAATTAAACCTACGACCATGTGGATAAAACTAACGTCAGCATGCAAACACGTTAGCATTGGCTTATAGGAAGTCAATCAGACTTTACCGGATATCTGCTAACATGGGTTTTCCTATTCTTGCTATCTTCTTGGGATTATTTCTCAAAGGAATTTCCTCTATATCATTCTTAGCATTCTCTATGCCAACTAACTTGCCTTCTGGGTAGGTCTTAACTTGAAATACTTCTTCTGGCCTCAAAGCCCTTACATATAAGGAATGTGCCAATTGTTGATCCCTTCTGCACACACCAACCCCCATGGGAGTGGAGAACTTAGCTTTTAGTTATGCTATTGAAGGGATGGTGCCAAATAAATGTTGGCATGTCCCATTATCATGTTGTAGGGGGACAAAAATTTGACGACGAGAAAATTCACTTTGTTCGCTGCAACATGCCTATCATCACCAATTTATATTAGCAATGAGATAACACTGACTACTTATACTAATTGATTATTGAAAGCATAGAGGTCATACTTGTAAGACCGTAGCTACACTTTGATCTTAGGCCTCATTTGATTGAAGGCATGTTAAAAAATGATATCGACCAAACTTCTCGTATCAATAAGAATCTTCTTAACCTCAAAGTTGGCGACTTTTGCATTGATGACAAGTGCATCATCATACAGCCTCTATATGCCCTCAAAATCCTCTTCCTTGAAAGATATTTTATTGTCAATCCTAACCTTCTTTCCGTGAATATTGCAAACGTAATTCCTGGTATTAACCAAGTTCAAAGAACTCCTTTGGCCTATACTAGGTCTACCTACAGTTGTATTCTCCGTTGGGTACTCTGTTGGGGTTAATATCCCTTGCATCTCTCATGGCCATTGTTGGCCAAGTGTCATCCTTATGTTCCTCTCTTCATATCTGAGACGATCTTTTGACATCATACGCTATAAATTTTCGTAGGTTCCCACATTGTATTACATCTTCAATTGCATTTTTGAGTTGAATGCACTTAACCGTATTATGACCCTTATCATGGTAGAAGTTGTAGTACTTGTTTGAATTTCTTCTTGAAGGATTCTCTTGCATTATTTCCGGCTATTGGAGGACACCTCTCTCCCTACGAACTTCCATAAAAATATCTGAGATTGGACGATTGATAGGCATGTGGGATGAGAATGTTGGGATCCTCGGTTTCTTCTTTTTAATGTTTGAACTATTGTCATTTTTTATGCTAAGTCTATCCTTGGCATTTTTCCATTTGTCTTTCTTTCGATCTCTTTTACTTTAATTAGCCTCTCATCATACCTTTATGTTGTCTTCTTATTTGATGTATGAGGTGGTTTTAGCCTTAAACTCAGTGAAAGTTTTTGGCTTGTTCTTTATGAGAGACTTGGAAAAGTCTCCATAAGGCTTGACTCCATCGATTATGGCGTTGAAGGCTACAGTCATATCTAGTTCTGGGATTTGGACCATCTCAGCCATAAATGTGGCCAAACAGTCCTTGATTGACTCATTAGACCTTTGTTTAATGGTGTTTAGGATTGAGGAATCCTTAATAGGAAGTTTGTTAGCAAGGAAGTGTTGAAGAAACACTTCTTCTAATTAATCAAAACATGGAATGGTATTTGGCTTCAGGTGTTTGAACCATGTGCTAACTATATTTCTCAAGGATGAGGTAAAGGCTTGACAGGCTACCGCGTCACTTAAGCCATGCAACTTGGCTAGTGTTTAATAGTTATCACGACCCAATGGTATCGTTGTCGTGGTAGGTCGCCGTGTACCGTATAAAGGTCTATTATCAACCCCCTTACTAATCATAAGCCTTTCATACGACACATAAGGCTCCTTCCACTCTACATTATCACTAGGTCCATAGACAAGTAATATAGAGTAATTTAACTAAAATTATTTCTATGTTATAGATTAGCTAATTGTATGGGCTCATGGGACCCACACCAAAAAAAAATATTACAAACAAATGCAGTTCATAACGGAACTGCATTAAATCTATGTTATGAGCAAAAACACAAAAGTATTTAAACGCTTAAGTATAGATAGATAGTCTTCCTAAAACAACAAAGGTTTCCTAAATTATTTAACTTATGCTATAATAACACTAAATACTATCATGACTTGAAGAGTATTCAAATTGTGGCAATATGCCATACATTGCACAAAGATTTGCGATCAATCTCTACTATTAATCAAAAACCTTCAATATAGCATATAAGGCTTCCTACAACAGAAAAGATATACCACAATACTTCCAGTTTCCTAGTAATGTCAAAATAGCTAAGCGTAAACATTAGTTAATATAAATAAGTTCAAAGTATAGGTTAGGGAATAAAGTCTTACAAACATGAGTCTACAGTATCGATAATCCACAGTAACAAGTAGTAGTCTCGAAGCTGTTGAAAATAATAGCACATAAAACTGAAGAGTCTAAATATAATAAATGTGATCAATCAAGCTTTCTCCTTCCCTCTTAATTTTCCAAAAGAAGTGGTTATGAACCTCGAGTATCTTACAACTTGGCCAAAGATCTACCTGGATCAACACCAAACAATGGGGGTGTATGTTATAACCAACTTAGTAAGCAACCTTCCTATCAAACCGACAAGCAAGAGATCGGCAAACATATGGATTCGTGTTCAACCATATGTAATGTAGAAGAACGTTTACAGTCAATTGGTAACTCTGTACAACACAATTTAACACCTACCATTACCTAAGCTAGAAAATATTTAGGCATGTCAAAACCTAAGTACCAACTCCCGATACCATTCCAATTACTCGATTTTTCAATTTCTTACACTCGTAGACCATTTTAGGTATGGTTTCGAGGGGCTTATGTAGTCCACTCTAACCCCCAAGCAATAATCACAACTTAGCCTCAAGTAGAGGGTTACACTCCTCGTAGCATTGTAGTTCCTAAAGGTAGGGGCAAAAGCATGTTGTATGAATATATTGTGTGAATACAACATACATAATCCCATAATTTCCCTAAGCATATCATTTTTCATTTATCACATAGTATATATTATCAGAACAAAAAAAAAAACGACAAGATAGGGTAAGAATACTCACTCAACCATAGTGCCTAAGAATCCCAAATCCTGAAGGTGTTACTATTTATGATCATGTCACCTAAAGGGTATAAATCTAGTAAATATAATGTACTTACTATGTAAAGTATTAGGTTAATTTACTACATTACCCAATTTTCCTTATCTCATATTTTAGTCATATATTCTTTGTTTTAATTCCACTTTTCATGTTCTTATAGTCAATTTCCAACATTTTCAAGTATTCTATTATGTAGTAGGGTCCATTTAGTGAGATAGGACCTACAACTTATGGGTTTGGGTTAATCTTGTTCATTGGTCAAAGGCTTAGTTTGATTGTTATGAATTTCGGCTTTATTTTGGGCCTAAGCTTCTCTATTCCATATAGGGCTATTTATAATTATTCCTAAGCCTTATTTAAGTATTTTAAAGTCAACTTTTTGGAGGGTCTACTATGGGTTTGGTTCAAGGCCGTCTTTTATGCCTATAGGTCCAAAATGGGCCTTTTTAGCTAATTTTGGACCTAAGCTTATATTAGGGCTTATGATAGGATCTTTAGACCACATATTTAGCTTAATGGGCTTATGATTTAGTCTTTGACAAGTCCTTAAAGCTGTTGGTCGATCTAAGTTGGTAGGCTCAAGCTTCATTTTTAGGCCTTTTAACGGGTTTTGGCCTTATTTCACATTTTAAGGCCTTAAACCTAAGCCTACTCACTTTATTGGGACTAAATCCTTTATGAGCTCACCAAATATCATCTTTTAGCATAGGGCCCAATCTGGCTCCTCATGCTCTTTAGGTTTTGAGTTCATATTTTAAGGCTTAAAGGTTATTCTAAGCCTAATTAAGCATCTAAACTACTATTAAGATATTTAACCTTGATGATTAAGTCCCAATACATAATTATCCTTAATTAATCATGTCATTAGACTATTGAACCAAAACTTACAGCTTGGTTCATCACCGACATGCGATGGTCAAGGTGGATTTTAGGAGTATTTTGGCTCATTTTCATGTAAAACTTACTATAATACATTATAACCACTTCTAAACCACTTTCTAAGCTAGTTTTAACTAAAAATCCATAGAAAATTTCAAAATATGATAGGGAATGCATTATCTATGTTTTGACCATGCTAGTTTCCTAGAGCTCCAAGAAGTTTTCCATCATTTCATTAATGTATTTGTGAGTTCTAATACCCAAACTTCATCAAATACTCATAATTTGATTATACACTAAAGATTCACGAGAATTGTACATGAACTCTTACTTTTATGTACATGTAAAAGTGAGATTTTTAATAGTTTTTCCTAATTTGGAAATCTTAGAAATATAACAATAAGCTTAGACTAGAAATTGAATAGAAGTAGGATGAACTAACCTTAATGTAGAGATAGCCGGTCTCCTTTTCCCTTTATGTTTGCCAAGAGTATGGAGCTCCATAGGGAAGGAGGTTGTATCAAGAACTAAGGAGAGAGGGGGAGTGATGGTGTGAGTGGAGGTGGTGGTCAGATATGAGTGGTGGTTGAAAAACTGAGAGGTGGTATAGTGTATGGTGTAGTCAAGAGAGTGAGAGATGGAGAGCTTTGAGGGGCTTACTTTTAAGAGTTTTTAGAGTATTTTTTTGAGTTTAAAATGAATTAAAATGGAAAGGGAATGAGGGTACATGGACAACATATGGTTGGCCAAGGGGAAGAAGAAGTGAGGATAAAACATTACAAAAACTAGTAATTTGCAGAAACTAGTGATCCCTTACCAAAAGTAGTGTGATATGGTCTCTCTTTGGTACAAGATTATCATAAAACTATCTCTAACCAACTACTTTGTCCTTTTCTTACTAATTACTCTAAGCTTTGGCTAATTAAGATGCTTAGGTTAATCATTAGATTAAAAGGCGTAGTCCTAGCTCATAATGGGGAGCTGTAAGGATGGAATTTGGGGAATTCTTTTATTTCATCAAATTTATTGGGTACGTTGACTTATCTTATCTAATTAGTTGGTATTCTTTAGTAATTGGGTTTGATCGTTGTTGGTAGATTGTTTAAAAAGAAGGAAAGTTAAGGTTAGTATAATAGCAACAAAGGATAAGGGGAAGGCCTTTACACTAATAAATAAGCAAGTGATTTGGATATAGCCCTGGACTTATAACCTCTTACCCTCTATTGAAGAGGGAATAGTAGAGTTATTTATAATTAGCAAATAATTTTGACATCCAATTAGGCTTTAATAATTGATTTAGGGGGTTTGACATTCAAATAAGGTTTTCAATGACCTATTAGGGGTTTCTAGTTGTATTAGGATTTCTCGCATACTAAGGTTTTTAATTAAGGATAAGGGTTTTAGTCTTATGATTAAGGTTTTGCTATCATTGGTTTTTAAACCTATCTATTAAGGTTTTTACTTGATCTTATTAGGTTTTTAGCTATTTATATCTTCAGCAGTTTTACATATTATGCTTTGGCACTCATTACAAACTTCGATTTTGGGTCTAAAAATTTGTGAGGGTTATATTGTCTTTGGGTTCCATCTGACTAGATGAAACTCAACTACTAACTTAGTCGAGAAAAGAATGTCACATAGGCCAAAACAAATAGACCCCAACTCAGGCTATTTACCATCAACAAATCAATGTACAATGCCTTATGGGTCAAATTAAGTGAGTCTTGACTTAAAACACTCACCATCGATCAAGCAGAGATGATTAATAGCTTTGCCTTAATAAATAAAATGTCATTGACAACTTCTATGAGTACTTACAAAGATTTGTTTTTTTTTTTTTTTTTTCGAATCTTTCATTGATAGGAAAACATTTCAAAAATGCATTTTATAAACATTTGAAAAGATTTTAGCAAAATGTGGGTGTTCCAATTGTACTTGTTAGATTATAGACAAGTGCTAAGTTGTAATTTTATATAATATTTTTCTAACTTAATACTACACTTATATATGAGTATTTTTTAGTAGGAAAAATATGCGATTTTCTTTTTTTGGGGCCAACTTAAAGAAAGGGATTCAGATCTTAGTTTATCCCAATAGAAAGCAACAGTAATACTATTAGATTATAAAGGTTTTAGTAGAGAAAATGTTCTAATATTAAAAATACACATGAACTAACTCAAAAGCTAAAATAACATGAGGACAAGGTAGAATCATCAAATTAAAGTGCCATGTGTCTGGTCTAGAGCAAAATGATTTCCAGGCCTAAAAGAAAGCTCGCACGTTCCAACAATGATGTCATGTTTCCCACTTCTAGTCCAACCAATTCTAAGGTCCAACATCCAGGATATGTCTAGTTCATGAAAGTTAAAGCCTGGAGCCCACACGCCATGCTCCATGATGACGAAGAGGATTTGAAATTGATGTAAGTCCACCGTCCATTGAAGATCGTGACAACAAAGATAGATGAAGGGCCATACGAAGCCTGACACGTCAGCCCTATCCACGTTTTTCTTTTAGCAACAAGTTGGACATATTTCATATTGTGGTAATTGATTCAGCGTTTGCAAGGCCCATCCACCAGCTACGTCGAAGACGGCAACCGTTGGCACGAAAAGAATTGATATAGATGACGCCGCACGAGGTTCTGTTTTTCTTTTCTTGCTCGTAGCTAGGAATACAGACGAAACATTCATAAATTTTTATGAAGTTCTTCTCATAATGCTATTTGTCAAAATCATGTTTTCTATTAAATGCGCTTTCAATCATGAATTGTAATGTGCCACTTTTTCGGTATCTGCTTAAAATTTTTCTCAAATTCCCATTACTGTTATTTTTGAATTTAGAATAAAACACAACTTGTATTCAACCTATTCTTTTATTCTATTTATAATTACATCTGAATAATTTTTATAATATCCTAGGATATGAGCCCTCAAAATTAAGATTTCGAACTATTTTATCCATTTTATTTTAAACTTTACAATAAAGTTAAAAAAATTAGAAGAAATTATTCAAGTAAAGTCAATTTCTCAAATAAACTATATAAAATATTAATTTAAGAAAAATATCAATTTATCGATAAAGCCAATAAGTATAAAAAATATGATTCGAGTTTTTTGATATAACGAGATAATAAAAAATAAGTTATTTAACTAATAAAAATAATAAATAAAGTTAAATTACATGTAATATACATGTATTAACACAGAATATGTATTATATGTATTAAATACATATATAATAATAAATTATTATTAAAATAAGGTAAATTAATATAAAATAATGAAAAAATAATTTAAAAAAAGTATGAATCATACAATGATGTGACTGCCTAGGATCAATTAAAATTGATGAGTCAAAAGGTAAAACCTAAGAAATTGACATTTTATGTTTTGGAAAAAAAAATAATGTATATGACACATGTCTAATTTTTATTAATTCTAATCCACTTGGAAATTATGAATAGGGCTTATACTTTAAAAACAAAATATTGGAAGTTTAAAAATACAAAAAAAAAATATCACTCAAGAACTTTCAAAAGAAATTAGAGAAAAATAAGAAAATAAGAACACAAATAGAATACAAATCTGATTTAGGCTTAGGGTTTAAAGAAAGGGTGGTGCACGTAGTTCTTCCGACAAAGTGTGGTAGCTCAGTGGTGGTTGTTGGTTTAGGTGAATAGAATTTCTAGCCAAAAGTTTCTTTATTTTCTGAAAATAGCAAATGATATTATTTAATTATGAAATATGGTTTTCTAGATTAATTTTAAGTGTAAATTAATGTCATAATTTTATTTTAGTTAAATAATTATTGAAAATATAAGGTTCTTAAGAAATGACTCTATTTGGATAAAAATTGGATTAAATTTTAGAAATACTAAATAATGTCCTTTCATGCTGAAATTTTGTACATAATACACTTAATACATTTAATTAATTACAACAACAAGAATTTTTGAAAATAATCATGCTTACAATTTATTGTCAATATTTTAAAAAAAAATGGCAATTTTGCCATTTTATTGAATTAATTAGCTTTTGACAAAATCAAACTATGAAACATATGTTTTATAATTTCTACAAGTTCATAATGATATTTGAGACACTTAAATTTTATCTCGTGATTAAACTTACTTATTTGCTTAATTTTCGCTAATTTCAAGCTAAAACTACTATTTTCATAAAAATAGATAATAGCTAGTTTAGTATAACTCATATTCAATAATTAAATTGCATATTTTTGTAAGTCTATAGGATTTTATGTAAAATTAATCAAGCTTATATACTATTTATTATGTATGTTCATTTTATAAACCTCTATATTAGCCTAATATATGATATAATAATTAGTGCTAGTGAGATAATTGTTGAATTTGTAAAAGAGTGATATTTTGGTAACATAATAGGTGCTATTTGGTTTGGAAAATATGGAATTCTAGGATTTTTAATTTAGGTTTAGGGTTTATTTGAGTTAATTACAAAGTTACAGTAACGTATTGTTAGATCGATAATCCATAATGAGTATTTGTAGATACTTGATAAAATTTATTAGTCTTGATTCTTAAGATATCTTAATAGTACTCATAATAACAATTGTAACAATATAAAGTTTATTAAAATCAAATAAGAAATGAATAAGATACGATCGGAATAAGCTTGGGGAAAAACAATAGTAAAAGTTTATAAGAGTTTGGTATCGACTTGTACTTGACATGGGGTCTGTGCTTATTATCCAAGGTATAATAGGTGAGGAAGAACCACATCGTGAAGCTTAGGATTTTATGCTACTATCAAGCTTAGGTAAGTGAATATTTCTATTTTCGTGCAAGTAGACTTATGTTTACTTGACTTGGAGTTAATTGTATTATGAATTATAATGATGTATTGGATTGATTGGACACATAATTCTATTGAATGTGTGTTGAATGAGTTAAATGTTTCTTTATGTATGACTGATGTAGTGATATGTAATTCTATTTGGAAAATGTGGAAACTGAATGATCCTTTAAGGTGTTCACTTAAAGTAAACCCTATATGTAAGAATATATTATAATGTTCAGAAATAAAACTAAAGTTGAGAGAGTTAAATTGTTATGAAGTGGAACTTGAGATTCGTACTTAATAGTAGGTTATTGCACTATTTACTATATTCATGGTATGGTACAAAAGGACCTATGGGTCAAGTTTCTGAAATCTTAAACACTACTAAGTTGGCTTTTAAATATATAGAACCGCATTGTTCAACTTATTCCATCTACAATGTGCGACTGACAATGTGTTGAATTATCAAACCATAGTAGGTAGTTTTTATTTTGGGTCCTACTCTAAGGCAACTCCTTGTTGTCCTAGGTTCCTAGATGATGTGTCCAGATGCCTAGATATGTCGACTAATTGGATGAAGAATTGGAAAAAAAAATAGGATATCAGTACCGATGCATGTCATGTATATGAGCATGGTATGAATTTCCTGCATAAACAGTTTGTATTGATAACTTGGATCATGAAATTGAATATTTCATAGTATTGATCTAGGTGAATGTGTGTTGTGCTTGTTTTGTGTTCTGTTGTATCCACTCTCACTTAACTTGCAAAGAGTTGAAGAAATACTTATGTATCCTAAAGTTATGAAGAGAATAGATTGGGCAACATCAACTGGGGGAGAAAGTCTTTTGAGAGTACGTTGGATGGAGTCAGCTACTTCTGAAGAAGTCTTATTGTATTTTGATCTTAGTTCCATAAAGAATATGTAAATATGAAATAAAAAGGACTATATTATAGGTTTGGTTAAGTCTGACAAATGTAATCTTTCGTATAAATAGGTGTAAAATTGAACTCCAGTAGAGTACTCTAGTTATAAATCGAACTTTTGTTGAATACAAATAGGTATTCCTGTATGATAGTACATCTTCTGTTGTATCAGGATGTAGTATCCTTTAGGTGGTATCAGAGCATAAATTAGGGACCACTGTATTAGATGCGTGTGAGGTGCATAGGGTAGCTAAGTACCATATGAACTTAACCTTGTTTATGGCTACCAATATAAGATAACTGATTGTGTCTATTGTGTTTACTGTTATCTAAAAAATGGTCCAAAAACGTACAAGTAGGGATCTTGGTTTATCAACTACTCCTAAGAGATAGGTTAGGGAAGAACAACAACCTCAACCAAATCAGGCTCTGCCTATATAAGTTATGTATGTAATATAGCAACTTTCAACTACTTCGGCTAAGGGAGCGAATAAGGACAAGTTAGCTCAGGTATAACATATAGTGAAACCATTTGATAGGACAAAAATAGACCCTTTATGATGGGAATCTAACTACTAAGCCCTTAACCCATAGCCGAGTATGGGGGTTAGAGGGAATGACAAGGTGAATCCTTCTACTTTAACTAACTTCTACCGAAGCTGAGTATCTCCCTACCAATCAACTCTGCATGCTAAGTAGTATGACTACCTACTTCTTGGAGGCTTTGTACTAACTTATAGACTACTAAGACAGCAGCCAAACCTTGCATACCAACTAACTCATGTCCAAGTTGACTAATTACATAGCATTATCCTTGCCAAGAAGCCGAGAGAAAGACCTTAGACTAATCCTTAGTCACCCTTGCTTGAATAAGTAATTTGATTGAACTCTTTTATTTGCATCCTCTAATGGCATCACTTATACAACTTTGTTACGTCTACAAGACCTCATATAGAATCTGCTACACTAATCATTGCTTTTCTTAAATATTCATTTTCACCCTTCTGTCTTCTTATACATTACTTCTTTGAGAAAATACCTTTTTTTAGCTTTTCCCTTTTAGGTAAGTTGCCTTAAATTCTTAAGTATAAATGCCCCTTATACATGCAGTTGTAAGGAGATTAGAATTATCATCGACACATTAGATATTTTTTTCCTTTCATAAACATTATTTTGTTTATTCTCATTTCACTCTTATTTTATTCCTTAAGTAAGACTAAGTGGTAAGTAAACTTACCGACCAATTGATGCTTCATATCGAGTAGTGCTATGAGTCCTTACAAGTTTCACTGGTGTTGGAGTTGTTATTAGGTTTACTTACTTTTATTTCATTTTTGTTTCTTACATACGTTTTCCCTATCATCCTTTCAAGCTTTCAACAAGCTTAGACCCATCCTTTTAATCGACCTTATCTATTCTTAGTTGAGGTGTGCATCATCTTACTATTAGAGCAGAGGTTTTCATTTGGATTATTGTAGTTTGTTCTTAAAGTACCCTATGTAATGTTGATGCTAGAGATGATAACCGTGTTGTTATCTACGATGGTCAACAATTAAGCTTTTAACAAGCTTAGACCCATCCCTTTGACTAACCTTGTTTGTCCTTTGTTGTGGTGCACATCATCTTAGCATTAGAGTAAAGGTTTTCATTTGGATTATAGTAGTTTATTCTCAAAGTACCTTATGTTAATGCTGGTGCTGGTGATGACAATAGTGTTGTTGTCCACTATAGCCAACAATCTCAAGGAACTCTAGGAAGTATGGATGAGAGACTTGATGAGGTGGCTAATCTTCTTGTGGACATAACTCGACCTATTCATACATTAGCTTACAGACCTGCTGACATTGTGCGTAATACTCTACAAGTTGCTTGACCTCATTGGAAGTCAAAACCTAGCTCAACAAGTTAGAGGTAGAGGAGTAGGTGAATGAGTAAGGAGAAGAATTGACTTGGGAGATCTAGGAGAAGAGGATGGAAAAGAATAGTGTGAAGAGTGATCATGTAAAGCTTCAGATTCTAAGCTTCAATAGGTTTGGAAGTGTAGATGAATACTTTGATTTGGAGGAGAAGGTGGAACATGTTTTTTACTATTATCAATATGTGGATTACGAGAAAGAGAAAATTGCAACTATTGAGTTATTCGGGTATGCCACCACATGGTGGAAGAATTTCTAGGCTATGAGAAGATGAGAATGATATAAAGAGATAAATACTTGGCCTGAGATGAAAAGAAAACTTAGAAACATATTTGTACCAGATACTTATCTACAATATAGTTTTACTTGGCTTTAGGAGTTGAGACTTGGAGACCAAGCTATTGACAAGTATGTCTAATAATTCCAAATGCTTATCATCTACTGTAAAGTGAAGGAACCATTGGCATGAACGATCTTTAGGTTCCTTACGAGCTTGAGGAGTGAAATTCGAGCCCTTATGGAACTCTAATGATTTACCACCATTGATGAAGCCATACGAATTGCCCAGTGAGTAGAAAGGTAGAGAAAAGGCTGAATGCCAACTCGATCATACACTAGTTGACCTGTTCAATCAACTTAACCTATTCAAGGAAGTTACTGAGGTTAACCAAGTATTGATTTAATCAGATAAGGAGATATCAGAACTGAACAAAAGGGCCAAATAGAAGGTGATATTCTAACCTCAAACTTATGAGAAAAGGTAAGGGTTTAGTAGAAAGATGAACCAGATCAAGTGATTCAAGTACTAACAATTCAAACTTATGGTTGCTCAGTACCTGAATTGAAGGACTATGGTAATCAAGGGAAACGTCTTGAAGCTGGAGGTAGAAAGTACTAATGAGGAACTTGAGGAGGAGGACATTGCCAAGAAAGAAGCCCCTCAAGAGAATGAATTGATTGAGGAGGATGTGTTTGCTAAAGAAGTTGATCAGTTGATCTTCATTGTCCGATGTGTAATGAACTTGGAACCCTCATGCAAGGAGGAGTAGAAGGAGAACTTATTTCATTTTACTTGTAGGGTGAATGATTTGGTGTACGCACTAATTGTGGATAGTGAAAGTTGCACCAATGTGGCATCACGTACCTAAAGTCATGAAAGTTGCATTAGCTGAGTGAGAAGGAAGTTGATAGGGATTAAGGACCGATTATATGCTCTTGAGCCTGAAGGCTCTCTTAGGTGGTTCACTAAACTATCCAAGGTGAGTTAAGCATCGAAGAGCAATGCTTGCCCTAGTCTGATCTGCTGAGCTATTTTACTCTCCATACCATTCAAGGTGTTGCTGAGGTGACCAACTGTAGTGCCGAGCCGAACTCTCCGCTATTCATTAGTCTAAGCGACAAATTAGAATATAACAATCTCCACAGTACTGAGGCTAAGTTAACAACTATCAAGAGCCGATCATCCGAAGCCAATCGGAATATGAGCCACTCTTGAGTTAAGCTTAGTCATTCCCCAACAATCAAGGTACCAATATTTTGATGTTGAACATACATGAAGAGAGGTTCACCTTTGCTTAGCTTATTACATTATCAGAATCGTAGAGTAAAGTACGTGCGTATTGTCCTTTCTGATAAGCATATTGTCCTTTCTAACAGAAGATGTTCGCTATACATAATTTTGTATTTTCTCTACAAATTATTTTTCCTTCTTTTTACCAAATAGGGATCCATTTTTGTAACTTTCTATGATGTAGAACATACCCTAACAAGGTACTATAAATAATCACATAATGTAATAGCTGCAATATATACATATATACAAAAAAGAGATACACTAAACAATTATCCTATCTTGAGCTAAGTGTCCTCTTACTCTTGAACTACTTTTATCTAACTCATTCGAGCATGGACTAGTGGCGAGTGAGCTCTGGCCATACTTGTACGTCATATCAAGTGTGATCTGAGCTTGTGTGAGGCATTGGTGCATCATATCCATCGTCAGTGCATGAGAACCCCCTACTCACCCTTGACTATCATTTACTCTTAAGGCCATCTTGTACCTTGGACCTACCCCTTTGCTTATGCGTAATATTGGGTTCCTGTGTTCATCCACAAGTCTATATCAAAAGCACTACATGTCACTATTGAAAATTACTTTGACGAGATCCTCTATGATGTACTACCCATGTGCACTTCACACATATTACTTAGCCGACCATGGCTATTTGATAAAATAGTTATCCATGATGAATACATGATCACATATGTGTTCAAGAACGATGGCAGGAAGGTTACACTGAACCTGATGCCTCTGAGTGAAGTTAACAAACTATAGGAAAAACTTGATTGCAAATCAAAGAAGAATCTGATGATAAGTAAAGCTAAACTCCAAGAGGCCATTAAAGCTAACATGCTAACCCTTATGTAGTTAGATATCTATTAGAAATGAAGGAACGGGGTAAACTATCCTTAGAAATAAAAGAGTTGTTAGATGAATATGCTGATCTATTTCTAGAACAATTAACCCAAAGGTTATCCCCCTATTTGAAGCATAAAACATTGCATTGACTTAGTAGCCGACATCGCCCTGCTGAATAAGCTAGCTTATTCATGAATAGGCTTCTAAGCTCAAATGACAAGTCAATGAACTACTTAAAAGTGGGTATATAAGGGAGAGTCTCAGCCCTTATGCGGTTTTGGTACCTTAGTGTCGAAAAGGATAGTACCTAGCGAATGTGTGTTGACAATTGAGCAGTGAACAAGATAACAATCAAATATAAGTATCTAATCCCTAGGTTAGAAGACATGCAAGACGAACTGAGTGGAGCTAAGATCTTCAGCAAGATTGATATGAAATCTAGCTACCATCAAATTTGAATGAGGCTAAGAGATGAATGAAAGACTAATTTCAAAACTCGGCATAGACTCTACGAGTGAATGGTCATGCCATTTGGCTTGTTAAATACCCCAAGCAGTTTCATGTCATTGATGAATCACGTGCTAAGAAATCTAATGGGGACATATGTCATCATATACTTTGACAACATCCTAATTTATAGTTCTAACATGCCAAGTTATTGTGAACATCTCCGTATCGTATTGAACGTCATCGATTTTAGGATATTATTTAGCAATCTTAAGAAATGTTGCATTTTCCATGAGGAAGTGGTATTCATGGGCTATGTAGAAAGTGGAGGAGGTTTACAAGTGGACGGTGAGAAGATTCAAGCATTTTGAATGGTCTTTAACTACTTATGTCAAGGTAAGAAGTTTCTACGGACTAGCTTCATTTTATAGAAGATATATCAAGAATTTCAGTACCCTTGCTGCACCTTTTACTAAGATGATGAAGAAGAACACTGACTTTAGGTAGGGAGAAAAGGAGGAGAGAAGCTTCGCGAGATCAAGGAAAGATTGACTTATCTACTTATACTAGTTTTACCTGACTTCGATAAAGTATTTCCGCTAGAGTATAACGCATCAGGCATTAGAATAGGTGCTGTCTTAGTGAAGGAAGGCCAACTAATTGCTAACCATAATGAGAAGCATAGGGGACCTCAACTAAACTATTCTTTATATGATAAAGAAATCTTAGTGTTGATTCGAGCACTGTTGTATGGCAATGTTATCTACTACCAAGAGAATTTTTTATCTATACTAACCATAAATCATTGAGGTATCTCCAAAGTTAGACAAAATTGTCAAAGTGGTAGGAAAGGTGGGTTGAACTCCTTAAGGGATTCAATTTTGTCTTTAAGTACGACTGGAGAAAGAGCAACGTAGTTGTAGTTGCTCTTTTAAAGAGACATGTGCTCTTAACAAAACTACATACCAGATTATTTGGGTTTATGAGTGTCAAGGAACAGTATTCCAAGGATCCGTATTTCGAACCTATACTTGCGTATTGTGTTGATGGAAGGATAGTGGACAAGTATCATATGGAAGATCAATACTTATTCTGAGGAGGGAAATTATGCATGATGACCTGTTCACTAAGGGAGTTACTGATTAAGAAAGCCCACAACAGAGGACTCTTTAGAAATTTTGGGGAGTGAAGGACGTATGAGCTGTTGACTAGGCATTTCTTCTAACCAAGGATGAGGTGAGATGTGTACCCAAGTTGTTAAAGGCTATGCCATGTGTAAGATGGCTAAATGCTGAGCTGAGTAAGGGAAAGCAATTCCTTTGCTTGTTTTGATGAGACCATGGGTAGAGTTGAGCATGGAATTTATTCTCAAACTAACGTGAACTACTTAAGGCAAAGATTCTGTGATGGTCGTCATGGATAGATTCGGTAAGATGGCAAACTTTTTACCTTACTCCAAGACTGATAATGCTTTGGCTATTGCTTCTCCTTTCTTGCAAGAAAGAGTTTAGTTACATGTTTGTGCTGAGAAGTGCAGTTTCAGATGGAGATCTAAAGTTCTTGTTCCTTACGTGTGTTTTCCTCACTACCCCTTTAAGGTTTTAGCAGGCTTAGACCCATCCTTATGACCAGCCTTGTTTGTTCTTGGCTGCAGTGCACATCACTTTAGTTATAAAAGAGTGGATCAATTTGATGGAAAAAGATTTTAAAGTACATGAGGTCAAAGATAATAAAAAGGTAAGGATTGCTACTATTTTATTGGATGAACTTGTTGATAATTGGTAGAGAAGTAAGAAACAAACATTGGGAAAACCCATAGATTGGAAAGCCTTTCTAGAGTAGTACTTCCTTAAATATGTGAAGGAAAAAATGTGTGAAGATTATTATAAGTTGAGGCAAGCAAGAAGGACTATTGAAGAATATGAATGGGAGTTTAATAGGTTGTTGAAATTTTCCTCGAAAGTGGTACAAAATGATGAACTAGCTAAGGTTGGTTAGTTTAGGGATGGACATGATCTTTATTTTCAAGCTTAGTTAAAAAGGAAATCATTGGTGCGATATGTTGATCATATTAATGAGACTTGTTTGATTGAGTAAGTTTGTGACTTATGAAGGGCAACTGAAGAAATAGAAAGTAAGAAAAGGAAATTTATGGCGAGTTCTAGCAGTAGCCATAAAATGATAAGAGGAAAAAGGGCATATCAACCCCTTAATAAGAACAGAGGCTAGGTGGAGAAAAACCACTTTGCTAGAAATGTAATGGTAGGCATCGAGCTATTCAGTATCCAAAACTATAAGGGAAATGTTTTAGGTGTGGAGAAGTTAGGCATATGGCTAAGTAATGCTAGAGCCTAAACCCTAAAAGTGTACATTGTTATAAGTGTCGTTAGATGGGACATAATGCCACTCAATATACTACAGATTAATAGGTAAGACTAGGTCAAACTCAAGCCAATAGGCCAAGACCCATCAATAGAAATAATCAATCAAGAGATGTTGGAGCCAGACCTAGAGTATAAGGTAGAATATTTATGATCCAAGGTGAGAAAGGTAAGGATGAAAACATAGTTTCAAGTATGAGTCCCGAACCCTATGGTTTCTATATTTCTTAATATGATCATACGTTATGTGTTTACTTGAATTCTATACCCTAAAGTAATGATATAATTGTAATTGTTATTTTACGATTGGTTTTCCTATGAGATAACTATGCTTATACATTGTTTGATGCAAGAGTAATACATTCATATGTATCTAAGGACTATGTCGATAGGAATAAACTCCTAATAGAGATTCTAAGATATGATCTGATAGTGATAAATCCTTTTAGAGGAGAGCAAGTAGTGCAACAAAAGTTGAAGGGAGGCAATGCGTGTATAAATCTATATAAATTGCCTGTAGAATTCGTAGTATTGGATATGAAGGAATTCGGTGCTACATTGGGAACAGATTAGCTAACTGAACATCGAGTGAATGTAGACTGTGGAGGAAAGATGGTAGTATTTAAGAACCCCGATGGAGAAGAATTTCACTTTAAAGGAAGCTTTGGAAAGGTAACCCCTCGAATAGTCTCAATAAGTAAAGCTTGGAAGCTTGGAAGAAATGGTAACATAGGATTTCTAGTTTCAATAGTAGATACCTAAGTCCAAGAAGTGAGATTAGAAGATATACCGATAGTGTCTGAATATCCTGAGGTTTTTCCTAATGATTTGCCCAGACTACTACTAGATAGGGAGATTGAATTTACTATAGATCTTATACTAGGTATTGCACCTATCTTTAAGACACCATATCGAATGGCTCTTATAGAATTGGTGAAATTAGAGAAGCAACTGTAGGAGATACTAGACAAAGGTTTCATAAGGCTAAGTACATCATTATAGGGCGCACATATGTTATTTGTTAAGAAGAAAGATGGAAGTCTCTAATTATGTATTAATTATTGAGAATTGAACAAAGTGATGATAAAGAACAAATATCCACTTCCTTAGATTGATGACATATTCGATTAGTTGAAGGGATCCATAGTATTCTCGAAAATATATTTACATTCCAATTACCATTAATTGAAAATTAAGGAAGAAGATGTGCATATGAGTGCCTTTACGACTAGGTACAAACATTATGAATTTTTAGTGATGCTGTTTGGACTAATGAATGCTCCTACTACATTCATGGATATAATCAATCATGTCTTCAAAAAGTACCTAACTGAGTTCATAGTTGTGTTCATTGATGATATCTTAATATACTCAAGGACTAAGGAAGAATATGTGGATCACTTGAGGATTGTGCTTTAGACTCTTAAAGACAATAAACTCTATACGAAGCTAAAGAAATATGAGCTTTGGTTGGATTAAGTAGAATTACTTGGGCATATAATATCTAGTGTAAGAATAGCGGTTGACCCTGCAAAATTGAAAGTAATAAAAGAATAGACAAGGCCAACCATTATAATAAAAGTGAGGAATAGAAATGAAATGAAAGTAAGCAAACCTATAAACAACTCCAAAATTATTACATACAAGTGAAATTTTCGAAGACTCATGGCATAGCTCGATATGATACATGAGTTAGTCCAATGAGGTTACTTACCCCCTAGCTTTACTTAAGGATTAGGATAAGAGTGAAATGTTAGTAAACAAAGCAATGTTCATAAAAAAAAAAAATCCAGTATATTGATGATAATTCTAATCTCCTAGTAGCTACAAGTACAAGGAAGAATTTAGGGCAACTTACCTAAAAAGGAAAAGACAAAAAGGGTATTACCCCAAAGAAGTAATGTATAAGAATATAAAAGGGTAAAATCAAATATTCAATGAAAGCAGTGATTAGTGTAGCAAATTCTACACTTGGTCCTATATACATGGCAGATATGTATAGGTGATATTATTGGAGGATGTAGACAAAAGAGTATGATCAAATTGCTTATCTAAGTAAGGGTAACAAAGGATTAGTTTGAAGTCTCTCTCTCGACCTCTCAATGACGGTGATGTCGCGCAACTGGTTAGCTCGGATGTGAGTGAGTAAGCATGCAATGTTTGGTTCTTGTCTCGACAATCTACAATTCAAGACAAAGCCTTCGAGAAGTGGATAGTCATACGGCTCGAAATGTAGAGTTGATCGGTAAGGAGATACCTGACTTAAGCAGGAGTCGGTTGGAGTAAGAGGATTTTCCTTGCCATTCTGTCAAGAACTGAGGACGGCCTAGTCGTGGCAAACGTCGTATACTATATGAAGAACCCCTGATTGGTTACCCTTCCAATAAAAAACTCTTCACACAATATACAAGGCTCCACAACTACTAGTTCCAAAGTACATCCAGATTCACATGATATCATCACACAACATATTTACATAAAAGTTAAGCTATAAAGCTTACATTACATAGTATTTAAGTATGTCTAAGTTCATAATAATAAGGTAAACATAAGTACATGAGTAAGAGTCTACATAAACTATTTTCCTCTCATTACACAGGACACCTCGCTCTTGCCCAAGTCCCCAGGCTAACCTGTAGCATCCTTCATCCTGTCTCTACGAACAGGCTATCCTACAACAAAAGTTTAAAGGGGTGTAAGCCTAAGCTTAGTGAGCAAAACCCTCAACCACACAACAAGCAAGTTATAATTACATTATAGTCACGCATATGAATGAATGATCAAATAGAAAGCCAAATAATACGCATACTTAACTAGTTCATATGCGTAACTCGGATTTAACGCCCTCCGAAGTCAGGGTTGGAGTTTACACGGCACCAATCAGATTCGAGTATCACACTAGAACTTACTTTACCACAGAACTCCATGTTCCGTACTTATATCAAATAACTCTTTTATTTTCAGAAAATACAAGTTTTAGTATAATTGTGAGTGGGCCCCCTCAGTCCACACTCACCCCTAAACGGAGGCCTCTAGACTCGACCCTTAGCCAGGCGGTTGGCGCCTCCAATGCCTAATGTTCTCGCAAGCTAGGGTAAGGTCATTTTGTACGAGTACACCTTATATAACCAAATAAATCAATAATATCAACCCCTAAATGGCCTCTCTTTACCTCCGTGTAATGTGATGGCCTGAATAGTATCCATGTTATGCATGTTCCAGTTTCTTCTTATAGGCCGAGTATAATTTAGTTCAGATTAAGCTGTGACCATCCACTAATACACACAATCATTTTCTATACTACCATGCAACCAACAAGGCATTCTCTGTATTTAAGGTAAATTCACAACTCAACATACAATTACATACACAAGCATTTCCCGAACCCCACACAGTAGTTAATTAACAATAATATTTAAGTCCACTATCTACAATCGCAATCAAGCATGGAATCATAGGGTAAATACTCACTCGGCCATAGCGGTTTGCCCTAATCGTAGTAATCGATTGGGAGGTCCTCGCTTACCTCAGAGTCACCTGATTATTATGTGATAACAATGCTAATAAGTATTTGAATTAACTATTAATTCTAAACATCTAATTACCTAGTTCTACTTAAATTACTATTAACTTTTACCCAGTAAGACTTTAATTTCAATCGTATGTAACTTTTCCGTTTTATTTTTGATATTTATGAATTTATAATCGTTTTTCATTGTTTCTGAACATATTTTCACATGGTAATATCTGTTTTGGATATTAAGACCTCTATTTTATGTTATGAGCTAACTTTATAGAAATTTTTAGTTATGAACACCTAAGTACTTTTATTACTTATGTTTATATCTTTTATTCCTTAAATTCTTCTAATGAAAGAATTTTACTTTGCTATTACTAATTCATGTACTGAATTAGGTATAATCTAATTTAGAAGGTGTATTAGGTTTTACTAATTTAGTTACCTAATTACCTACACTTTTCTTATTTTTATTATTTTCTAATCTTATGCTTATGTCATCGCTTACATCATCACTTGCTTATGTCATGGCTTATGTCATCATGTGCTTATGTCATCACTTACCTCATCATATGCTTACATAAGCCTTTCATCATGCTTATGTCATATGCATATGTATTATGTACATATTATCTCTTTCTCTTATACTTATGTACATATACTTTATACATACTTATACTCATACCTATACCTATACTTATACTGTATTTATACATGTATACATACCCGTATACCTATACGGTTGGATACGTATTTTATATTAAAATTTCGTATGCCTAAGTTTTCCTTAAGAAAAGCTTTCCAATTCCATGTTTTTGTGTTCTTATGTACATATTTAGTATAGTATAGGTATGTATAGTTAGATTTGACCTTAAATTAGGTTATGTCATGATAAATACTCATGTACAAAGGTTCTTATACTTATACTCTTTTGGTATTTCCTTATGTATAAATATATAGAAGCATATCCTCATGTCTTTCTTTCTTCTCTTTCAAAAGTTCAAGCTTCTACACTTAAAGATGGAAACTTTGTTTCCTCTTCTTCAAGACAAGACTAACCACATAACTACTTATCTAATCTACCTAATTAACTAACTAATGAATAATAGAAAGTAAGATAAACCAACTTAAAGACATACCTTTTATGATGTTGAAATTAAGGAGACAAAAGGGAAGAAATGAAAGGGAAAGAAGAGAGGGAAGTTCACGGCATGAAAGAGGGAATTTTGGTTTGTTTCTTTTGTTTGTTTCTCTTAATGGAAAACAACATGTGGTGGAGTTTTGAAGAGGAGAGGTGGACGGCAACAGATAAAAAAAAAAGAGAAAGAAAAATCAAAAAGAAAAGAAATGAAGGACATCATTAAGTAAGAGATATTTTCCTTATCTCTTAACATTTGTTGACTTTTCAAAATGTTGACTTTAGTCAACATGTGTTGACTTGGTCAACATTTGAACTTTGGTCAACATGTATTATCTTAGTCAACATTCCTTAAGTATGTGTAATTTTGTGCACATAATGTAGTAATTAAGGGAAATTGGGGGAGAAATGAAGGAAATGAGAAGAATTGAGGTATATGATGCATTGATGTGTAAATATAGTTGATGAGATCTTACTTTAGGTCTTTAGAGTCCATATATCTCATTTAATAAACTACTTTGGATAACAAGTGTAAAAAGTGCTAATTTGAGTATTAAAGTTCACTATATGTAACCTAATCTTCAACTATAACCCTAACCCTAAGTAAGACTATCTTAATCACATATTTAAGGAATAAATATAATCTATGACTCATTATCTTAGTTCCTAATAGATTACTTGAGAATTCAAATCATATAAGCAAGAATGAGGGTTATCTTTAACCTTTTTCTAACGATTTAGCAAAATATAAGCATTATATTTTCAATTAAGGTTTTAGGGTATATCATGTTGGATTGGTGTACATATATCCTTAATGGAATCATTTTTAAGGTTTTTTTATCACTTTTGAATGAAATCTTTAGCTTTTAGAAACATTTAGGGTAGAAAAATTCTTTACGCGATTGATTAATTCTTTTAGGGTTTTCACTTTAATTAGCCTTGTCGACTCCTAAATTGTCTAATATAGTTGAGTCTATTTCAAAAACTAGATCGAAACTTTCAGGGGTTTACACATTCCCTCTAGCCCTTAGGCTCTACTACAAGTTAAGGGCCCAATAGTTAGATTCCTATAAGGACTTCTCTAAAATAGTTATGTCATTGACCCAATTGATACAAAAAAGAATTAGATTTGAATGGAATGAGAGGTATGAGGAAAGTTTTCAAGAACTTAAGAGAAGATTGGTAATCACTCCAATGTTAAGGATATTAGATGGATCTGGAGAGTATGCGATTTATTGTGATGCTTCTAGAAGTAGCCTAGGATGCATATTAATGAAAAATGATATGGTAATTGCCTACGCTTTGAGATAACTCAAACCATACAAGTGGAATTACGCAACTCATGATTTGGAACTCGTAGCTATAATAATTACTTTAAAAATGTAGAGGCATTACTTATATAGAGAGAAATGTAAGGTATATATCAATCACAAAAGTTTAATGTACATCTTTACCCAAAAGGAATTGAATTTAAGGTAATTATTGAAGCATTGTGATTTTACAATTCATAAGTAGGAAGACATTTGGTAGTGTTGCTACACTCATTACGTATCAATAGGAATTTGTCAAAGAAATTAAGGAATTGAGCTTGGAAGTTGTAACAAGAGAATAAAGCAGTATGTTAGCCAATTTAAGGGTGGAACCTACATTGCTTTAGGGCATTACGGAAGCTCAAAATGGAGATATAGAGCTACAAAGGATAAAAAATGATATTGAGAAATACCCTAACTTTAGAGTTGACGATGCAGGAATGTTAGGATTTAAAGAATGACTTTACGTGCCAAAAGATTCTAAAGTTAAAGAGGTGATATTGAATGAAGCTCACAATACAAGATATTCCCTGCACCTTAGGAATAATAAGATGTATAAAGACTTAAAGTAGAAGTTTGGTAGATAGGGATGAGAGGAGATGTGACATGATATATATCTTATTGTATGACTTGCCAAAAGGTGAAGACTAAACATTAAAGACTAGGAGGCTTATTACAACCTTTACCTATACTAGAGTGGAAATGGGAGCATATAACAATGAATTTTGTGAGTAATTTACCAAAGACAAGGAGATAACATGATATAATATGGGTTATAATAGATAGGCTCACGAAATTAGCGCATTTCTTAGCCATAAGGCAAACAACAACATTTTCTCAACTAGTAGAAGTTTACATTAAGGAGTTAGTTCATTCGCATGGTGTTCCAATGTTGATAATATCTAACCATGATTCTTGTTTTATGTCTTGATTTTAGCAATCCTTATAAGTAGAAATGGGAACCAAGTTAGAAGTTAGTACTGCTTATCATCCCCAAAGTGATGCGTAATAGGAATGAACAATTTAAACTTTTGAGGATATGCTGAGAGCATATGTAATAGATTTTAGAGATAGTTGGAATGATCATTTGGCATTGGTAGAATTTGCTTACAATAACAACTATCATAATACTGTCTAAATGGTTCCTTTTGAAGCACTGTATGGACATAAATGTAGATCATCTGCATATTGGGATGAAGTAGGGAACAAACAAGTCATTGGACCGTTAATGTTACAAGATCTTAAGGAGAAGGTATACATAATAAGGGAATGAATACAAACTGACTAGAGCCATTAGAAAAGTCATATGGATGTCAAAATTTAGCCTTTAGAATTCCCGGTAAGCAATTGGGTGTTTTTGAAGATATCACCAATGAAGGGTACAAGACAATTCAATATTAATGGAAAGTTAAGTCCATGGTATGTTGGACTATATCAAATTAAGAAAAGAATTGGAAAAGTTGCCTATAAACTTGAGTTACCTAATGAGATGGTAGGAATTTATAAAGTATTTGATGTCTCAACTTTAAGAAAATTTGTAGATGATCCTATAAAGATATTGGATGTACTTCTAGTGGAATTAAAGGAAAACCTTATGCATGTAGAGCATCTAATTCGTATTTTTGATACCATGGTTCAAAAATTGAGGAATCGAGACATTGAGTATGTAAAAGTCACGTGGAGTTAACACACTACTAAAGAAGCGACATAGCAATCTATTGAATTGATGAGTGTCCAGTACCTTACATTGTTCGCACAAGGTTAGTAATGCTGTCATTGATTATTCTTTTGCTAGAATAAAGTTAGGAACTTATATTTTTTACTCATAGTTAAGTTTCGAGGATGGGACATTTTATAAGGTGAGTAAGATATAATACCCTAAGATTTCGAGCCCATATAATTACCTTAACATTCAAGTCCCAAAATTTAAGGCACTTGACTATGTTATCTATTTTATTTCAAACTTCACAATAAGATTAAAAAGTTAGACATAGTAATTCAAGGAAAGTTAATTTCTTAAAATAAGCTATATAAAAATATTAATTTTAAGAAGAACGTCAATTTATCAATAAAGCTAATAAATATTGAAAACATAAAATTCAAGCTTTTAGATATAGCAAAATTTTAGAGATAAGCTATTTAACTTATAAAAATATTAAATGAAGTTGAATTATATGTAATATACAAGTATTAACATAGAATATGCATTATATGAATTAAATACACATATATAATAAATTATTATTAAAATAAGGTAAATTAATATAAAATAATGGAAAAGTAATAAAAATAATGAAAGGATGAGTCATCCTTGCACTTTGAAAAATAAAAAAGATGACATGTGTATGCCACATATCCAATTTTTATTAATTTTAACCCATTTGTAAGTTATAAATAGAGCTTTGATATGGCAGCGGGTCTCGAAGCAAGGATGACGTAATTCAGGGTTCAAGTGGGTATGATGAATGGGAGTAAAATGGATGGGTTCACCGGTAAATGTGTATAGATATCAGGCATCAAGACACAAATACAATCAAGGGTTGAGCTCAAAATAGGGTTCAATATGACTTACGAATACTAAATGTTGCTTGGGTTTCAAATGAGAGGTTAGATATGACTCACTACCTTGCTCAAATAAAGGGTTCACCATAATTTTAAGGACAAAATTGATAAGAATGCAAGAAAGATTAAAGAGTTTAATCAATACTCAATAATCCTACAAAAACAAGCTTTAAGAGTTCAACTATAACCTTACTCAAAAGAGGAAAGTTCTAAGGGCAAGAATATTCTTTTATGTCTAATAATGTATGATCTGTCTGCTAATTATAAATGTTACGATTTATAGTAAGTCCTAAATCCTAGTGGTAAAACTATATATAATGTACAAAGCCATAAAGCTTAAAGAATGGGCTCATAATTAAAAATAAGGAAAATATTCACAAGAATACAAAACTTTGTGTTTAATAAAAGTAGTTGACATGCAGTCACTCAACCAGTCTTAGAAGGAGCAAGATCTTAGTTGGGTAAGGTCGGCAATTGGATGTCTAGGTTCGAGAAGGAGTCCCTGAAGTCTTGTAGTGCTTGGTTGAGACACTCAAAAGGTTAGCCCATATTGGACAAGTTCTAGAATTAGTCGGTACTAGGTTTCTCCTTACATTGCCAAGTGGATCTTGGGCCTCCAACTTTCAGCAACGTAACCTCTCAACTACTTGGTAGATGACAGACTTGTTATCCAGTGGCTCTTTTTCTCCTTCTTGTCCTTTTAGCAACTACTCAACCTTGACAAGAGTTAATTAGGCTCGCCTTAGGATAGGTCAACCTCGACTTAGAAATAGTTACAGGCTAATTCCTATCATTATCATAGGTCAGAAAGGAAGTTGTCCTCAATTTTAAACATTGATCACAGGTCAGGATGTCAAACAAACTTCTCTTCAGTTTTCGCTTCACCATGGGTGTTAAGTGTCTCTAGATTTCCTTGACATTAATGGGGATCAAGCAATAGCTCTTTTCATCCTTTTGAATTGCGTAAGTGTTGAGGAAGCCATCATATATCACTTTTGAATCATAATCTCATGGTTAGATAAGAAGTAAATTTGCAGCATTCATAAGGACCATGTCAAATTCAATCTTATCTTCATACTACCTTATTGTGATTGTTGTTCGAGCTCTTTTATGCACATGGATTGTACCCTTATCATCAAAACACTTAATTCCATAAGGTCGGGGATATGAGTAGGTTAGCAATTTCACCTTCTCCACTAACTCAGCAGAAATAATGTTGGTCCAACTTCCTCCATCAACAACTAGGGAACAAGTCTTCCCATTCATTAGATACCGCATATGAAATAAATTTTCTCTTTGTCCAGGATCTGCTTTTAGGTTAGCTCACTTGTTCATCATGGCTATGAGTTCATCTATATTTTTAGCATAAACATCTTCTTCTATAAACTCGTCTTCCAATCTCTTGTTACTTTGACTTTCTACTTAAGCCTCAAGTCCTTTAACCTTTAAGACCATGACCATTTTATTCTAACATTAAGAGGCAATATGCCCATAGCCTAAGCTCTTGAAGCATTTGACTTCTCAAGCATTAGTGATGGGTACTTTCTCTCTCTCAGCTCCCTTTGTCTTAGCATGATCAAGCCAACTAAACTCTCCTCTCTCCATCTTCTTCTCTAGCCTTCTTTCAACATGCTTCTCAAGCTCAAGGTTGATTTGTTGAGATCAGTTAGTCGGCCTTTGGTGCATCTTCCATCTCTGTCTTCTTACTCTTAATGCTAGGTTAATCAGCTTATCCAATGAATTGAATAGCTGGAGTTCAACTATGTCGGCAATATCATCTTGAAGCCTACTTAGGAATCTATCAATGGTATGGTCTTATGGCTTAGTAATCTTACATCTCGTCATTAGTGTTTCAAACTCTTGCAAGTACTCCTCAATAGTGTTCTGGCCCTATCTAAGGTGCTGGAAAGCATAAAGCATCTCCTGCTTGAAGTAAGTCGATACAAAGTATTGATTCATCAGACGTTTCATGAGTCTCTAAGTCCTGACTAGCTCTTCTCCTTCAGCATCTCGCTTAGCAACCAACTTATCCCACTAAAGACTTGCATATTCAATAAGGGCTAACGAAGTTAGCTTAACCTTTGTCTGGTCATCACACTCATAGCACTCAAAGAACTTTTCAACTCAAGGGATCCAATCAAAGAACTCTACAGGTTGGTACCTTCCCGCTAAAAGTCAATAGCTTAAGCTTTTTATTTTCAATTCCTTAACCATATGCTCAGGTTTCTTCCTTTGCATTTCAAGCTAGTCAGTTCACCTGGGATCGGCCACTTCGGTTAGAGCTCTATTTGGCCATATTTCTTCTTAACCTCGGCTCTCTTCTTCAAGCTCCTTGATTTGCGTTAAAGTTAACACTCCTTTCATTTCTTCTACTCAGCACAAGTTGCTTTTCTCTTCTTCTCAACTCAACAGCTCTTCTTGGCTATCACTCTTTATTATCTAACTCATTGGAACCACTTCTACTAATGAGTGTTTATTCCCTTCTTTCACCTTAGCCTACTTGTCTACAACCTTTAACTAACCTAGTAAGCTCTTGAATAGAGTTAGTGAGATTTTGAATCTGATATTCAAAGTTGTCAACACATCTCCTCAAGCTTTCACGAAGACTATCACTACTGTTATTGACACTATCTTTAGACATTCTTGTTTGTATAGTAATTTCTAGAGAGAATTAAACAAACACAATTTACAATGAAACACGACAGTAACCCAAAAACAACCATTACTTAGCTTCTGTAGCTACCACTACCGACAAACACTACCATAACAACTATAATCAATTATTGAAATTAATGTTACTAGACTTAACTACAACGCAATACTGCGGCTACTAAAAACATGAACAATACGCTACACTATAGAATGATAATAAATGTTCAAACAATAAAGCAATCTTTGAAGAAAACTATATACATGCCTCTCTAAAGCTCTGATACTAAGATGATATGGTAATAGGTCTCAAACCAAAGATGAGGCAATTTGAGGTTCAAGTGGGTGTGACAAACATGGAGTAAAATGGGTGGGTTTGACGATGAATGTATATAGATATCATGCATCAAGACACAAACACAATTAGGGGTTGAGCTCAAAATAGGGTTCAATGTGACTCATGAATACTAAATGATGCTCAGGTTTCAAATAAGAGGTTAGATGTGACTTACTAAGTCACTTAATTGAAGGGCTCACCATAATCTTAAGGACAAGATTAATAAGAACGTAAAAAAGATCAAAGATTTTAATCAATAGTTAGTAATCCTATAAGAACAAGCTCTAAGAGCTTAAGTATAACCTTACTCAAAAGAGAAAAGTTCCAAGTGTAGGAATATTCTTTTCTATCCAATAATGTATGATCTATTTGTTAATTACAAATATTGCTATTTATAACAAGTCTTAAACTACAGTGGCAAAATTGTAAATAACGTACAAGGCCTTAAACCCTAAAGAATGGTCCATAATTAAAAATTAGGAAAATATTCACTAGAATACAGAACTGTGTAATTAATAGAAGAAGTTAGCATGCAATCTCTTGGCTAATCTTTGAAAGAGTAGGATTCGAGCTAGGTAGGCTCGACAATTAGATGTCTAGGTTCGAGAAAGAGTCCTTAATGCCTCGTAATGCTTGGCTGAGACATCCAAAAGGTCGACCCATAATTACCGAGTTCTAGAATTAATTAGCATTAGTCTCTCCTTATCGAGCTGAGTGGATCTTAGGTCTCCAACTTTTGTAAACATAACCTCTCGACTACTCGGTAAACGACAGACTTATTGTCCAGTAGCTCTTTTTCTCCTTCACATCCTTCTAGCAACTGCTTAACCTCTACAAGAGTTGATTGCCCTCGGCTTACATACTTCAAAAATAACATTTTAGAAGTTTGAAAACATAAGAAAATCACTCAGGAAAGAGCAAAATAAGAAAATAAGAACAAAAACATAATACAATTCTAATTTATGCTGGTTCACTAGGTTAAGAGCAAGCTGACTTAGAGTAGCTTGGGGGTTAAAGAGTGGGTAGTACACCGGGTTCTTCCAACAAAGTGTGGTAGTCGATTCAGGTGAATTGAATTTTCGACTAAAATTTTATTTATTTTCTAAAAATAGCAAATGATATTATTTAATTATGAAATTTAGTTTTCCATAGTTAATTTATATGTAGATTAACGTAGTAATTTTATTTTAGTTAAATAATTATTGGAAATATAAAGTCCTTAAGAAATGACTCTGTTTGGATGAAAATCAAATTAAATTTTAGAAATATTAAATAATGTCCTTTCAAGTTGAAATTTTGTAAGTGATACACTTAATATAAGAATTTAATTGCAGTCATAAGAATTTATTAAAATAATCATGTTTTCTATTAATTTTAATTATTCTGGATAAAATTGGCAATTTTTTCATTTCATTGAATTAATTGGTTCTTGACAAAATCAAACTATGAAACATATGTATTATGTTTTTTAGGAGTTCATAATGATGTTTGGACACTTGAATTTTATCTTGTGATTGCACTTACTTATTTACTTAATTTTCACTAGTTTCGCACTAAAACCACTACTTTTGTAAAAATAGATAATTGCTAGTTTAGTATAACTCATAGTTCATAATTAAAGTACATATTTTTGTAAATTTATAGGATTTTTTCTAGAATTAATCGGGCTTATATAATATTTATTATGCATTTCCTTATTATAAACCTATATAATAGTGAGATACTTGTTAAATTTGTAAAAGATTGTTATTTTAGGAACATTATAGGTGTCGTTTGGTTTGGAAAATATGGAACTCTATGATTTTTAATTTAGATTTATGGTTTATTTGACTTAGTTGCAAAGTTACAATAATATACAGTTAGATCAGTAATCCAAAAAGGGTATTTTTGGACTTTTGAGAAAATTGATTAGTCTTGATTCTTAAGATATCTTAATAGTACTCAAAATAATAATCTTAATGATATAAAGTTCATTAAAATTGGATAAGAAAGGAATAAGATACAATCAGAATAAGGTTGGGGAAAAACAACAGTAAAAGCTTTATGAGTTTAGTGTTGACTTATGCTTCACTTGGGGTCTGTGCATATTATCTAAGGTTTACTAGGTGAGGAAAAACCACATTGTGAAGCTTAGAATTTTACGCTAATGTCAAGCTTGGGTAAGTGGATATTCTACTTTCGTGCAACTAAACCTATGTCTACTTGACTTAGAGTCAGTTGTGTTGTGAATTATAATGATCTATTGGATTGATTGGACACATGATTCTGTTGAATGTGTGTTAATTGAGTGAAATGTTTCCTTAGGTATGATTGATCCATCGTTATGTAATTCTATTTGGAAAATGGTCTTTTAAGGTGTTCACTTAAAGTGAACCCTATATGGAAGAATGTATTATAAAGCTGAGAAACAAAACTGAAGTTAAAATAGTCGAAATGTTTTGAAGTAGAACTTGAGATTTGTACCTGATAGTGGGTTATTATATGTTTATTACATTCATGACATAGCATGAAAGGACTTACGTGTTAAGTTTCTAAAAGCTTAAACATTGCTAAGTTGGCTTTTGATCATATAGAACTGCATTAGTCAACTTATTTTAGCCACGATGTGTAACTAACTATGTATTAGATTTTCAAACCATAGTGGGTGCTTTTTATTAAAGGCCTACTTCAAGGCAACTCCTTGTTACCCTAGGTTCCTAAACGTTGTATCTAGATGCCCAGGCATGTCGACTAATCGGATGAAAAATTGGAAAAGTATTAGATATCAGTATTAATGCATGTCATGTGCATGAGCATGGTATGAATTTCCTACATAAACAATTGGTATTGATAACTTGGATTATGAAATTAAATATTTCATAGTATTAATCTAGGTGAATGTATGTTGTACTTGAATGTGTTTTGTTGTATCCACTCTCACTTAACTTATAGAGAGTTGTGGGGATACTTATGTATCCTTAAGTTACGAAGAGAATGGACTAGGCAACATCAATTGGGGGAAAAAGTCTTTTAAGAGCACGTAGGATGAAGTCAGCTGCTTCTAAAAAAGTCTTATTGTATTTTGATCTTAGTTCCATAAAGTTCCATAAAGAATATGTAAATATGAAATAAAAAAAAATGACTATATTGTAGGTTGGGTTAAGTTTAATGGATGTAATCTTTTGTAAAAAACAAGTGTAAAGCTGAACTCCTTGTAGTACTCAAGTTATAAAAAGAAATTTTGTTAAATATAAATAGGTATTCCTATATGATGGCACACCCTGTACTGTACCTAGATGTGACATCCTTTAGGTGGCATTAAAGCATGAATTAGGGACCATAGTATTTAACACGTGTGTCGTATGCGAGGTAGCTGAGTATTGCTATAGATCAATGGTAGCAGATCTCGAAAAACACAGAATGGGTCGAATGGGTTTGATTGATAGGAAGTGAGATGGTTGGTTTCGACAGTGAATGTAAATAGATATCATGCACTAAGATACAGACTCAGTTTGGGGTTTAAGCTCAAAATAGTGTTCGATAAAACTCATGAACTCAAAACATTACTCTGGACTCAAATGAGGGTTAGATGCAACTCACTAACCGGTTCAAATGAAGGGGTTCACCAATCTTAAGGTCAAGATCGATAAGAACACGGGAGAGATTAAAGAGCTTAATCTATACTCAATAATTTGACAAATGCTAGCTCTAGAGTAGCCTTGCTCAAAAGGGAAAGATTCCAAAATGCAAGAATATACTCCCTTTATCTAATTTCGCATATTGTCATATATCTTCATATGATATTTACAATTGTTGCCAGTTATAGCAAGTCTTAAATCCTAATAGCAAAACTGTAAATAATGTACATGGCCTTAAACCCTAAAGAAATGGACACATAAATAAAATAAAAAAAAACATACACAAGAATACAAAACGGTGCATTTAATAGAGGTCAGCATGTAGTCACTCAGCTTGTCTTGGATGGAGCAGAATTTAAACTAGGTATGGTAAGCAATTGGATGTTTAGGTTCGAGGAGGAGCTCCAAAAGTCTGGTAGTGCTTAGCTAAGACACTAGAAAGGTCAGCCCATAGTTTCCGAGTATTAGAATTAGTTGGTACTAGTCTCTCGAAACCGTACCGAGTGATTCTTTGGTCCTAAGTCCTCAACCGTGTGCTCTCTTATCTTCTCGGTAGACAATAGATTTGTTGCCAAGTGGCTCATTTTCTTTTCATCTGTCTTCTATCAATTTCTCGGCTTCGGCGAAAGTTGTTCGGCCTCAGCCTTAAGTTAGAATAAGTCGACATCTTCTGCTGGAGGGTGGGAATTAGCTTCGTACAAGTCGACCTGAGCTTGGACATAGTCAAAGGCTGATTCCCATCAAGTATCAAATGAACTTAACCTTGTTTGTGGCAACCAATATAAGATAACTGATTGTGTCTATTATGTTTGTTACTCTTTAGAAAATGGTGTAAACATATATAAGTAGGGATCCTGGTTCATCAACTACTCATAAGAGGCAAATTAGGGAAGAACAAGAACCTCAACCAAATTAAGCTCCACTTATACAAGTAATGGATATAATACAGCAACTTACAACCACTTTAGTTAGGGCTGGTGGAGTGAATGGGGATACATTAGCTTAGGTGTAATGTATAGTGAAACCGTTTGACGGGATAAAAACTAACCCTTTATGATAGGAATCTGACTACTTGGCCCATAACTTGTAGTTGAGCCTGAGGATTAGAGGGAACAGCATGGCAAATCCTCTTACTCCAACCAACTCCTACCATAGCCATGTATTTTCGTGCTGATCAACCCTACATGTCAAGCAATACGACTACCCAATTCTTGAAGGCTTTGTGTCAAATTGTAGACTGCCGAGATAGTAGCCAAACCTTGCACGCTTACTCACTCACGTCTGAGCCGACCAATTATGTGACTTCACCTTTGCCTAGAGGCTAAGAGAGAGACCCCAGACTAATCCTTAGTTACCCCTACTCAGACAAGCAATCAAATAGTGATCTTTTGTTTATATCCTCTAACGGCATCACCTATACATCTCTACCACATGTATAGGACAATGTATAGAATTTGCTACACTAGTCATTACTTTTCTTGAATATTAATTTTTACCCTTTTGTATTCTTGTACATTACTTCTTTGATGCAATACTATTTTTGTCTTTTCCCTTTTAGGTAAGTGTCCCTAAATTCTTTAGTATAAATACCCCTTGTACATATAGCCATAAGGAGATTAGAATTATCATCAATACACAAGATTTTTTGTTTTCCTTTCATAAACGTTGCTTTGTTTACTCTCATTTCACTCTTATGCTAACCCTTAAGCAAGGCTAGGTGGCAAGTAACCTCACCGGATCAACTCGTGTATCATGTCAAGTTGTACCATAAGTCTTCGTAAGTTTCACTAGTCTATAATATCCTTTGAAGCTATTCATGGGCTTACTTACTTTCATTTCATTTATGTTCCTCATGCGTGTTTTCCCCATCACCTTTTCAAGCTTTCAAGAAGTTTGGAGCCATCTTAAAGACTAGCTTGTCTGTTCTTGGTTGTGGTGTGCATCATCTAGGTATTAGAGTAGAGGTTTTCATTTGGATTATAGTAATTTGTTTATGATTTACCCTATGTTATTACTAGTGCTAGAGATGACAATAGTAGTGTTATTCACCATGGCCAACAATCTCAAGGAACTCTAAGAAGCACAGATAAGAGACTTGATGAGGTGGATAATCTTCTTATAGACTTAACTCGATCTGTTCAACCATTAGCTTGTAAACCTACTAGTGCTGTGCATAATACTCTATGAGCCACCTAACTCGTTAGAGATCAGAACCCAACTTGATAAGTTCGAGGTAGAGGAGTATGGAGAAGAATTGACTTAAGAGATCTAGGAGAAGAAGACAAGGAAGAGTATAATGAAGAAGAAGAGCAAGCTCGAGCACCTTGAAAATCCAACCATGTGAAGCTTTGGATTCTAAGGTTCAATAGGTTTAAAAGTGTGGATGAATACTTAGATTAGGAGGAAAAGGTGGAATGTGATTTTGACTATTACCAAAATGAAGATTATGAGAAAATAAGAACTGCTGTTGTTGAGTTCCCTAGGTATGCTATCATGTAGTAGAAGAATTTCCAAACTATGAAGAGACGAGAAGGATATAAAGAGATAAATACTTAGCTTGAAATGAAAAGAATACTCAAAAATATATTTGTACTGGATACTTATTTGCATGTTTCTTTTACTCGGCTTCAAGAGCTTAGATAAGGAGGCTAAGCTATTGATGAATATCTCTAAGAATTCTAAATCCTTATGATTTGTTGTAAAGTGGAAGAACCACTAGCACAAACGATCTTTAAGTTCCTTACAGGCTTGAAGTGTAACATCTAAGACATTATAGAACTCTAGTGATTTACCACTATGGACGAAGCAATACAAATTGTCCAGTAAGTGGAAAGGTAGAGAAAAGGCTGAATGCCAACTAGATCGCCAACTGGCCAACCTATTTAGGGAAGTTGCTAAGGTCAGCTGAGCACTAATTCAATCAAACGAAGAGATATCAAAACTAAATAGAAGGTGATATTTTGACCCAAACTTATGAGAAAAGGCAAGAGTCTAGCATGAAAACAAGCTAAATTAAGTGCTTCAAGTGCCAAGGGTTCGGACATATGGCTGCTTAGTGTTCAAACCAAAAGGACTATGGTAATCAAAGGAGATGTCCCAAAGCTAGAGGTAGAATGTATTGATGAGGAACTTGAAGAAGACAACATTACCAAGAAAGAAGCCCCTTAGGAGAATGAACTAATTAAAGAGGATGTGTTTGCCAAAGACATGGATCAATTGATATTGGTTGTCTAATACACAATGAACTTAGAACCCTCACATGAGGAGGAGTAAAGGGAGAACTTGTTTCATCTCACCTGTAGGGTAAAGGATCAAGTATGTGTACTAATTGTGGATGGTAGAAGTTGCACCAATGTGGTATTAAGTGATCTGATCACAAGTTTGAAGTTGCTAACTATCGTATACCCAAGGCTGAACAAGTTACATTGGCTAAGTAAGAAGAGAGCATTACATGTCACTCGGTAAGTACTATTGCTTCTCACTATCGAAAATTACTCTAACGTGATTCTCTATAACATGCTGCCTATGTGCACTTCACACGTGTCACTTGGCCGACCATAGCTATTTAATAGAAGAGTTATCCATGACGGATATAGGAATACATATGTGCTTGAGAAAGATGGCAAGAAGGTTACACTAAACTTAATGCCTTCAAATGAAGTTAACAAACTGTAGGAAAAACTTACTTGCAGATTGAAAAAGACTCTAATGATGAGTAAGGCCAAACTTTGAGGGGCCATTAAAGCTGACGTAATTATAGACACCTAATTTTCAACTCCTTTAATTTATTATAATTTTTATTTTATTTCCTCTATAGGCCTTAAATTAGGGGGAAAAAATAGGAAGTTAAAGAAAACCAAAAAAAAAAGGAAATTTAGAAAATAGAAGAACAAAAAATTGAAAAAACATAGAAGATTTCAGAAAATAACAATTTAATAGAATAGATTTTTAAATTTGAATCTAGCTCAAGCTGACATGATTTATATGTACAATCTAATGACCTAACGGATAAACACATAGACATTGGCATTGGGTTCAGCTAGAGGTCTTAGGTTCACATCTTGGTAAAGTCATGCATAAGCCTTTTTTATTTTTCATCACATCAGAGACTGCCAAATGTCAGGATCTGATTATGCCACATGTCCTAACATGTGGCAAGTTGGGATTGGATCACATAGTGATGTAGCACTACGTATCAAGCCATATGGCATGCTACGCCAGTTACCAAGTGTGACGTGATGACACATGGTAAGTTGAGGTTGGTCGAGTTGACTAACATGGTGCTACATTAGTACTTTCCTTCTCTTTCTCTCGATTTTCCCTTATTTTCACTAAATTTTCCTCTTTTTCTTAGTCAAGAACAGGCCTAACCCCTTCCCTTTAGCCTTTGATTTCGTGCATTTTTCCTTACTGAAACACACCAATTAATGGTGCAACTACATCCTCCACATGGCCTATTATGAATTGGTACAAAAAACACGCCCAAATTTGATCAATTACACATTCAAATCGAGCTTCAAAAGTTAGAAAAAAACTAGATTCTTGGACGTTTTCATTCAATTCTGATTTATGATTTCCTTACTCGTTTAGTGAATTCATATATAAAATGGGAGTTGGGGGAACTTATTGATGATAGAGAACCAATACACAAGCTCTAGAATCACTTAAAAACACCTTTCTCTCTCTCTCATGATCACTTTCTCTCTCTAACTCTCTATCAAACCCTCTCTCTCTCCACTCAAGTCCAAGCCACACCACCACCCTAGGAACATTACCCATAGCTTAAGCTCTCCATTATACCCCATTTCGACGTCTACCGTGGCCTCTAATAGCGCCACCAACTAGCTACCCCTAAAACCGTAACCATTGTGTTACCTCCTCTTAAACCACCACCTTTAACCACCTTAGGACCAAACTAACCCCATAGCCGAACTGCCCACATCTCAAAACCTCACACCACACCCCCCTCTTGCACCTAGCAAACCCCGATGACACCACCCATCAACCACTGCTAACCACTACACCTAAACACCATCAAAACCACTCCCAAACTTCGCAACGCTCTTCCTACCCCCTATATTTTTAATCTAAAACTTACAAATCTCCTTTCCCTTACTCACTTTGGCCATTAGATTGACCCAAGCCATATTGCCTTACTGTTATGCTTGAAGTAAAGTTAGAGCGACTTGAATCTAGCTATTGACTCGACCTGAACCTGATCGACCCGTGACTAACCTATCTGATCTACTCTAGGTCCAACCCGCGAGGCCACTACATTCGAAGCTTTTTATTTATTTTATTTTATTTTATTTATCTCCTTTTATTTTATAGTTATTTTTTTAAATTTCTTTTCTTTTCTTTATAATTGTAAATGTAAATAAAAAAAGGAAACAAAGGAAAAAAGGAAAATTGAAAATAAATAAATAAATAAAAAGAGAAAAAAAAATAGAAAGAAAGAAAAAAGGATAGTTTATATATTTACTTTTTAGTTTAATAGAATATATAATAAATAAATAGGATAATATAAATAGGTACATATGTGAGTGAATAGAGTTATTTTGTCACTTAGGAAATCGATTTTTCAAAAATAAAAACAAATGGATCCTTTCTTAAATTAAGACATTTTACAATTTTTTAAAAAATAGAGTCCCAATTTAAGACCTTCTTTTTTTAGAACTTTCCTTAAATAAACCAAATTGAACTAAAAACGTAAATTCAATTGTTTTTTTTTTTAAATTAAAACAAAATCACCCAATAAAGTTTTACAAAAAAAAACTACGTATGTCTGATCTTAAATAGCAGCTATGTAGGCACCTACAAGGCGATAGTAACAATTTTTTTTTTAATTTATATTACTTTCTTTATCAAATTAGAATAACAAGTAGTTGAGTTCTACTTTATAAAATTAAAAAGTGGTTTTAATTTTAATTTTAATTTTGGAAAGTTAGTGATACCCATATGGGTTTAAAATTTCTAAACTTCAAATGCAAATCTCTAATTTTCAAAAATTGTTTCAAAAATCTATTTTATAGTAGACTGGTGGCTAAGTTATAACTAATTCACCAAATTAATTATAACTTAATTATTTTTCTCGACTCTGGTTGGATTGCAGCTCCAACACATTTTCAGAAATAAAAGAAAAAATTAATTTCTTTAAACCCTAGTTGAGAGTTAGTGGTAAACGAGTAGAGTTTAGCATTTATCAATATAAAGAAGACTTCATTTTAAAAAGAATCGGCAGGTGAAAAACCATGCTTGACAACCTAGCGACTCCATTGGGGACATCAAGAGGGTTAACCATTCGACTTTCCAAATTTAAAATTAAACTTAAAAATCACTTTAGTGTAATTTATTTATTTTCTTTCATTTTTTGTTATTTATCATAACTGTACTAACGTTTTTTGCAAGTTTAGTTTAATGTATTTAATTATTTTGAAGGGAGGATTTATTTATTATACCAAGGATGTCGAGCCTAATTTTTCGGTTTCCTATTATTTAAAATTAATTTCCCTTTTCTGATTAATACTGAACCCTAACCCATTTAACATTAATCCTCGACTAAAGAAATTGAGAAATGCCAGTTTTTTTATTGAAAACAATTTTTAAAATCACTACCCAACCGAAGTCGAGAAAAGAAAAAGAAACCGTAACCGTAACCGTAACCAATTAGGTAGATTGATTACGATTTCGCTATCGGTCTTTGATTTTAATTTTAAATAAAGAACTAGAGAGTTCCAAGTTTGAAGGCTAACCTATTAAACCCTTAACCGGTACCACTATCTATATACCGAAATTAGAATTATTTTTCTAATTATAATATTTAAAAAAATAAATAAATAAAATCAAAAGAAAAAATAACTTAAGTTTCTACATATTTTATCATCACCCTGAAGGTACCTACATCCGAAGGTGCCTACATACCCGATATTGAGATCAAACAATTGTAGTTCTTTCGAAAAAAAAATCTTTAATGTGTTGATTTATTTTAATTTTCGAAAACAGACTAAATTTACGTTGTTACAAATTTATTTTTTCAAATAAAATCTAAAAAGGTCCTAACTCTTTGAGTATTTTTGTTTTATAAAAAAAATGCTCTAACAATCTTATTTTTTTTAAAAAAAAAGTCTTTTATTAATTTTTCTATTTAAAAAAAAAACAATTTTCTATTTGGTAAATCCTTAAATAAAACCAAATCTTAAAAAAATGACTAATCATAATAATCCCTAAACTAATATATACAACTATCTATCAAAATAAAAACATATTATATAATATACTTGATATACATAAAGAAAACTAATACTAAGGAAAAAAATCACCTAATATATACACATATCTTATATATTACATTGTATAACCAAGGATAATAATAATAATACTATAATATGACATGATAATAATAATGAAATATATGACTAAAACAATAAAAAATTTAAACTTAGAAGAGAACCAAACCTACTCTTCGACTATTCAACAGTATAGCGTCCACAATGTAGTTGTGTTGATGTGTCGTCTGCAATGGACATACAGGCTAATCAAAGCTACGATGTAGCAAAGTTAGACAGTGCTCAGTGGATAGTAGTGCAGTGACGAATCAGGAAACGTGCTAACATGTGTACAGCATGTGGGATAATGGCATGTGTTTCAGCGATGATGTTGTGTCCGCGCTTGGTTGCAAACAGTAGTGGTGAAGGTTATGTAATCGAGTTGTGCAGGGTGCTAGAAAGGGCGTGATCTACAGGGGTGATCAAAAGTGCATGGTTTGAGAGGGTTTGCTCGGTGATTCTAGGCACGGCTGGCGTTTGGGTTATTGCAGTGGTAACATTGTCATACGGTGGGTATAATGGTGTGGGCGCGCACTTAGTTAACGTGAAGATGAAGTCAGGTTGGGGCCATTTGTGAGGATGTGACTAGGGTTGATTACGCAGTCGAAGATGTGTTATGTGTTGAATAGTAGGTTGGCTTTGTGGGGGTCTCGTGTGGATGGGGTGGTCGAAGTCATATGTGAGATGGCTATATGAGAAAGAAGATAGTGACTGTGATCACATTGATTGACGTTGGGGTTCAGTTCTGTATGGTGTATGTGATAGGGGTTGTTAAGCGAGAGTGTAGAACTTTAGGTTGGCTTTTCCTGTGTATGCTGCGAGATGGATGGTGATGTCAGTGAAGTGTATTACTGGGCGTGGATGAAGAAAGGATGGGGTGATCTATGTTTAAGTTCTATTGTTTAGTCGCTGAATTATTGTTGTGTAAAAGTGGTCTTTTTCTATTATGTCTTCTCTTTTTTTATGCATGTGTATGTATGTTCTAAGGTCCAAATCAAATCATATCTAATTATATCTATTGTATTTAATTCGATAAAAACTAAATCTAAATTAACTCAAATCTGATTTAATAAAATCAAATTAGATTCAAATGTTTTTAATTAGACATGAATCCCATTTATTTATCTCGCTCTTGTAAAATATAAAAAAAGAAAAGACATAAGTACCTGGCGAGATTCGAACCCAAGACCTCAATCTACATCCATTATAATATTTCAATGCTTATCCATTAGGCCGTTGGCCTACACCTTGACATTTAGTCCAATTAAATTATACATAAACTACTCAGTTCCCTAAAATAACTATTTGTACTAAACTAAAACTAAAACTAAAACTAAAACTAAAACTATTTGTTCCTAATATAAGTTATTTCCTAAAAATCTACAAAACTCTTTATAATTTTTTCCTCTTATATTTATTTATTTTTTTTGGAATTTTTATCATTTGTTGATTTTTACTATTTTTATCTTTTATTTTATTTTTGAATTAAGACCCTTTTTGTGAAATAAAATAAAATCAAATAATAATAATAAAAAATTAGGATTACAAAGGGGTAAAAATTAGGTGTCTACAATAGATAAAGTTGAACTCAGGCCGTCTTAGGACCCTAAGATGGGGAGTCATTGTGTAAGTTCCGGGTGTAATGGGGTAACCACCGTTTGGAGTCGATTAGGACACTCTACTTAAACTTCAATGTAACTAAGGAATTGTTTTGTAAGAAACACGTGAGGTCATAGAGTTTAAGGACCTCTAGAACCCACCCTTCTTGCATACATTTTTTAGGGTTTTGTGGCAACTTTGTTCTAAATAAGAAAAAGAAAAGACAAACCTAAAGCTTCTTTTCCCATATTTTCCTAGAATTTACTCTCAACTTCTATTTATCTATCTATACTATTATCTTGCATATCACATACATACTAGGATATAAGGGGTCATTTATTGCATCAATGATGTAAGGTAAACGCAGTCAAACCCAGACTGTCTTAAGACCTTAAGAGAAGAGTCATTATATAGGCTTCAGGTGCTTTGGTGTAACCACTGCTTGGGGTTGATTAGGCTACCTCACTTAAGCTCAATGTAACCAATGAAAGTGTTCTTTAACAAGTGAGGTCACAAAACTTAAGGACATTTTCAAAACCCACCCTAATTGCATATACTCCCCTCCAAACTTTAGTTAATACAATACCCTTAAGAAATTGCAATGCTACTATCATTCAAGAGTTTTAATGCAATCAAGTTTCTAAAAATAACAATAGTGTTGCAACTCAAGGGGGTAATGTATTAACCCAAACAATCCCAACATCTACATTTTTCCATGTGCTTTCTTTTACTGCATTGATGATTGATTCTTACTCATGAAATATGTAGACCTAAGAAATGGCAAGTAACCTATAAGAGAATAATCCATGAGTTAATAGACTGCTAGATGCCTTAAGGATTCATGAGTAGTTACTACAAGCTAAAGCTACCTACTAGAAGCAAAGGGTTAAGCATACTAAGGCCTCTAATAGAACCTTGTTAGCTCAAGATGAAAAAAGCAAGAGGACCACGAATTGGGCTTTAGAAATGTTGGATAAGATTAAAGCCCATCTATGATAGATAGATTAGAAACTTTAGATGTAATTTAAAGACTTTAAATAAATTTTATGTTTTGAATAATTTTTAGGTTTCCTTTTGTTTTGTTCCCTATACTCTAATCTTTCCAAAATAAAAATTTTCTCTTTATCCTATCAGTCTTTATTCTTTCCTTCTTCGTCGACAGTCCTTCAATAGAGTTTATCTAACCATTCACTCTCTCACTCAAGGAAATGTAATTAAAGAGCCAAAAACAAAAAATCCACCATTTTTATTGGGTTTTTATAAAATAAAGCTTTATCTTTCTCTTTCTCTTAAAAAATAAAAAAGAAAAGTTGCTAACTGGTAAAGGATTCTTCCAGTCTAGTTCACATAGCTAATGACAAACTTGCCTCCTTAGAAAGGATGATGCATTAGATGGCCCAACAATAGAAAGTTTTGTTCCCAATGATCACTACTCTCCAATTATCCTAAGATTTAAGCTTAAAAAGGATTTTCTCGGATTTGGAAGAAAAGGTAACCACGGTGCAAAAGAGCATTACAGATCTAGAAATGACAATAGGCCCTATGCTTAGATGATTCCAACACCTGATGCTTAGTACTAATCATATGTCAATAAGCCTAAGTGATGAAGGAAGACCAACAAGAAAAAAAGCTAAGGAGGAATGAGAAAAAACAAGCCTAAGGGACTCAAAGGAGACAATTCACCCGATTGGAGATCTTAATTACCCAAATTTTTCATCATTTGACAGTAGCAAGGATTATAACTTATGAAGCCTCTAATTCGAATTACAAACTATGCAGCTTTGACCCAGAAGCACGATGCGACTATCATATGGGTCAAAAGGAGCATTTCACTAAAAAATGTTGGAGATTGAAGAACAAGATTTAAGACCTGATTGATGCAAATGTCATTCAGATAAAGCTACAACAAGTTGGCCCTTCTTCAAGTCATGGGGATAGTCCAACTAAGTTGCCTAAAGCTCCATTTCTAAGCTTACCAATGCCTTCTGATTAGTTCACGAATTGTTTCAAGTAATTGAATGCTTATTAAAATAGGGGTAAAGAAAGTTGTTTTCAATAAAGTCTATAATAGTTGAAATAATTGCCTTTTCAATTGAATGATTGCAATGTTATTGGAGTAAAATAAATTCTCCTTAAGTAATCGGTAACTTACTTTTAAAAGGTTTAAAATTAAAAGAGACAAACTATTTTCCATATACTAACCTGAAACACTTTGAGAGTTGAGTGACATAAAAGTGAGGATACTTTGCACTTGTTCATTAAAGAATGGTCTACTTTGAATGTGATACGCAGATTAAAATGAAGTTAGGCATTCATTTTTTTAATCCTAAACACCATCATCTCTTGTTCACCCCATTGGACCCATTTGAAGAATTTTCAAATTTAAACCCTATTAAGAACTACCCTATAATGGGGCAATTCAAAGGTTAAGGTCATTAATGAAGAGAAAAGGATAGAACTGGTTTGTGCTTGTTTCAGTAATGTTAAATTAAAAAAAAAAAAACTTTTATTTTTTATAAGTTATCTTTCTTCTAAATGAAGAAGAGCCATATCCTTTTTAAACACCTTAAACTTATACTTATCTCACTCGAGCCCATGAATTTCGGACACTAAATCACTTAAGAGGTAAAAACATGGCAAAGGAGACTTGGGGCCAAAAGAAAAAGGAAGAACAACAAAAGAATAGTGGGACAAAGTAATAACAACAAAAACAAAAAAGGAAAAGAAAAAGATAGAGAAAAGAGGTTGGAGAATGGAGCCTAAGGCCCTAAGAGATGTATTATATCCCAGTAGGGGTAGTCAAAGCCAAAATAGCCTTAAAGATGCAAAGCTCTGAATCATAGTCCAAGCTTAAAAACCCAAAATCTTTATGTCCACTTTGAAGCCTCTCTTATGCTGAATCATACCAAGCTTTCCACCTACAATACCATCCTTACACAATAAAAGCTCTTGCAATCTTCAAAGTTAATATATCTTTAATAAAAGTTGTTTTCAAAACTGAGGCAACTATATTTCTAATTGTTCCTAAGGTTCTCAACTTGTACACCTAGGATTAATATTTATTTCAAAATAGGCATCCTCATTAGTTCCTTTTGAAACCTTACACTAAAAGCCTAAATTCTTGATTTTTAACCGAAAAAGACCTAATGGATTGATTAAGGTGTATCACATGCAAAATGGACTATAATTTTGGGACTGTAGTCAAGAGTGCAATCTAGGCCGAGAGTTTGTAAGGAATTCCTCTTCGACTGAACTAATCATGAGTTACCTTTTCCTTAAAAAATAAGGATGTTTGAAATCACAATGCCCCACCAAACTAGAGTGATGATTAGGAGATTAGCCACTCAATTCTTAGTAAGTGACTCTACCTTATATCGACGCTAATTTAACAATACACACTTAAGGTGTGTGGATGATAAATAGGCTAAGACGTTAATGAAAGAAGTACATAAAGAGATATGTAGCTCTCACACTACATGATGGCGAAGAAAATTATGAGGCTAGGGTATTATTGATCAATAATTAAAAGTGATTGCATCAAACATGTTAGGCATTGTCACCTATGCCAAGTTTATGCAAATAAGATAAAAGCCTTACCTCAGGAACTGCACACCCTCTCAGTACTATGGCCTTTCTCAATGTGGGGCATAGATATCGTTGGCCTGATTACTCTAAAAGCATCCAATAAGCATCACTTCATATTAGTCACCATCAATTACTTCAGCAAATGGGTTAAGACTTCGTCCTACTCGGACATTACTAAAGGGGTCATAGTTAAGTTCATCAAGAGAGACATTTTGTCTTAATACGAGACTCTAGAAATGATTATCACTAATAATGGCACCAATCTCAACAACAAGCTTTTGTCAGAATTGTGTTGACAGTTCCGAATCATTTACAGGAACTTTACTCCTTATCGACCCCAAATGAATGGAGCCGTTGAAGCAGCCAATAAAAACCTCAAAATAATCATTGAAAAAATAGCTATCACATATAAGGATTGGCATGTGATATTACCATTTGCACTCATGGCTTATCGGACTTTCATTAGAATGTCAATTAGGGCAACACCATACTCTTTAGTATATGGAACTAAAGTAGTATTACCAGTAGAAGTTGAGATCTCATCGCTTAGGGTACTATCAGAAACTTTGTTAGATGAAGTTGATTGGGTGAGAAAATGTATCAAGCAATTGAATCTAATTGACGAAAGGAGACTGACAGCCTTGTGTCGTAATTAGTGTTATCAACAAAAGATGGCTCAGGCCTTCAGTAGAAGTATACAACCCTAGAACTTTGGAAAAGGAGTTTTGGTGTTAAGAAAAGCTCTCCCCAATACGTAAGACTCTAGAGAGAAATTTGGTCCTAATTATGGAGGTCCTTATGTTGTGAAGCAAGTATTATCAAGAAGGGCTTTGATTTTGTCCTAGATGGATAGTCTAGAATTGGGAGACCCTATAAATGCCGACGCTGTGAAACTGTACTATCCATAAGAAGTTAGTGGAAATTTTACTCAAAACACGAAAATGGCAATCATCTTGAACATCATTGTGGTCTAATTTTCATTAGCTATAAGCAAATTTAGTATCTATGGTCATTGTCGTCATTAGAATAATCACCCTTTTCATGGAAAAGTCTAATTCCCTTTAATCAAACTCATACACTACAAACACAAGAGGGGTTAAGGAATGAGATCTAGAACATTGGTAATTAACAAAATTCTTTAAAATACTTTGTTACAGATTGATCCCCCTCAATGGGAAGATTTATTGTCTATTTTTTTAAGGGAATGCAACACTCGAGTAAACAATCATGGTAGATGAGAATAAGGCTTCTGGTTCATAAAAGTTCTAAAGAGACAAAAATTATGGGTGGCTTTCTATATTGAGTTAATTTCCAAAAGAGCCGGTAAGGTTTTAAACGTTCTACATCAAGAGCATCCAGGTTGATAACAAGGGACTAAAACAGAGTCAATAATTTCTAATGGGGCTTTTCAAAAAGGTTTGACAGTTTTAGGCACTATTGATAAAGACAGAGTAAATATTTTCACACAATGTTAGCACACCAATTTTTGAATCTTGCACTTGTATTTAGGCCGGTTTTTTTTACTTCTAACAATCTTTTTGAACTAACCTATAAGGCATTTACTTTTTGTATTTAGTACTTAGCCAACCTTTAAAGATACGATCCTAACTCAATTCATCCTTCCAATCCATAGGACACTTCCCCTTACTAAGTTTCTCTTAAGCAAGTCCATAGGGCAATTCCACTCTATTCACCAAGTTTTTCTCAAGCAAGTCCAAAGGGCACTTCCTTATGCTAAGTTTTCCTTTTGCAAGCCTGTAAAGTGCTTCTCTTCATCGGTTTCTTTTGATACAACACAAAGTTTAGGGTTGTTAGTGCTTGAGAGACGCTCTCGCCTAAGTTAGTAAGCCTTCTGAGACATAGCTAGGTTTTAGATCAATCCCAGTTTAGTGTTACTAGTCCCCGAGAGACACTCCTACCTAGGTTAGTGAGCCTTGTGAGGCATAGCCAAATTTTAGATTGATCCCAATTTAAGGTTGCTAGTCTTCAAGAGATGCTCTGACCTAGGTTAGTGTACCTTATGAGGCATGGCTAAGTTTTAGATCGATCCCATTTTACGTTAGTAGTCCCCAAGAGATGTTCTCGCTTATGTTAGTGAGCTTAGTAAGGCATGACCAAGTTTTATATCAATCCTATTTTATGGTTGCTAGTCTCCAAAAGATGCTCTTACCTAGGCTAATGAGCCTAATGAGGCATAACTAGGTTTTAGATCGATCCTAGTTTAGTGTTGCTAGTCCTTGACAGATGCTCCCACCTAGGTTAGTGAGCCTTATAGGGAATAATCAGCTTTTAGATTGATCGCAGTTTAGGGTTGCTAGTTCCTGAGAGATGCTCCCGCCTAGGTTAATAGGACTTATGAGGTTCGACCAAGTTTTAGATTGATCTTACATTAGGATTGCTAGTCCCTAAAAGACGCTTCTGCTTAAGTTAGTGAGCCTAATAAGATACAGCCAAGTTTTTTTTATCAATTCCAGCATAGGATTGTTTTTTCCTTAAAAGCACTCCAACCTAGTTTAATGACCATAGTGAGGCACGATTAGGTTTCTTTACTCATCAAAGCGATTTTAGTATAGTTATAGTTGTTTTTCTTGTAGGTAAAAATAGTATTTATTTTATCTTTGTGACAAGTTTTAGTCAAACTTTATCACAAAAAACAGTAGTCATAGACACTTAATGTTTGCCTCCCTCCCATTTTTATTTTTCAAGTTAGGTTATAAGGTCCTAAATTAGAAAAAAACACAAAAAATTAACAAATTTAATAAATCCCAAAAGAAAAATTCAAAATTAAGAAAAAGTAAAAAAAAAAATAAGAAGAAGAAATTTTAGAAAGAAACCTTAAAAGATAAAAAGTTTGGAAAATAATTTTTTTTTTAATTTAGAAAATTGAAATATTACAAAAAAAAAATTAGAAATGTTGAAAAATTAAAAGATTTTAGAAAATAACATATTATTAGGATAGGTCTTAATTTTTGTTTAGAAGTTGAGCCATTGAACCTAGGCTTAGATTTAAATCTATCCTAGGTTGACTAAGCCTATATGTGCAATTTGATTGCATATATAAATAAGGCACAAGTCAACAGTCTGACGATTAGACATATGGACATAACACTAGTATTAAGCATGAGGTCGTAGGTTCGAAGCTAGATAAAGCTTTATAAAGGCAAGGAGGCCTTTTTCTTATTTTTTGTTTTCTATCACATCAGAGACTATCATCTGTCAGGATCTAATTGCACTACATGTCTTGACGCATGGTAAGAAAAGATTGGAAGATTTGCTAACGTGACGTCACATGTCAGCCACGTGGTATGCCACGTTAGCCGCCACATGTTACATAATGACAAGTGGCACGTTAAGGTTGATCGGTATGGATGACGTGGCTTTTCCCTCCCCTTCTTTCCTTTTCCCTTCATTTACCTCTCTTTCCCTCATTTTTCTCTAGATTTCCAGTACTTTCCTTTTTGAACAACCAACTTTAATACGATTTTTGAACCTTATCTTGTTGCAATTTCGCCAAATCAATAGTGCAATTGCAAACTAAAAATAGCCTACTATGAATCGAGCCCTTTAACTCGTCTAAATTTAATCAAAAGAGCATTCAATTTAAGCTCTAAAACTTGAAAAAAAAAGCTGTTTTTCTAGGCATTCTTCATTAATTTGATCTGAGCTTTCCATGTTTTATGAGAACAATTCGAGTATAAAAGGAGCTTCAGAGAGTTCATACAACTACAGACAACCAACAAAATCACTTGACATAACCCTTCTCTCTCCCTCTTCGATTGTCTCCCCCCACTCCAAGCAGAGCTGAGCCACCACTCTAGGGAGACTACCCGTGGCTTAGGCTCCCTAAGCCAACTGCTCTTGACCTCTGCCGTAACCCTTAATAGCGACTTCAAAAACCTCTAATTAACCTTAGCCGTCGCCGTACCTCTCTCCTTAAACTACTACCTTAGCCATCAACCGACCACACGACCAAACTCAACATACTCCAAAATCCTTACCCCAATCGGCCAACTATGCCAAGCAACTCCCTCTAATGCCACCTAAGCAACATTTCTAACCGTTACCTTTAACAACTGCCAAATAACCAACCCAGGCCATAGCATCAATCCTTCCCCCCCTAATTCCCCAATAAAAAACACACAAAACACTCTTCACCCACTCGTTTTAGTAATCGAAACAAGTTGAATCATGTCGTAGTTGCTATTACTGCAAAAGCCCAACCCGAATCCAATTAGCTAATCCAAACTTAACCCGACAACTTGATCCAACTTGACCGACCAGCCCAGGTTTGACCTACGGGCCTAAGTGCTTAAAATTTGTCTAAAGTCTTTTTTTTTAATTTATTTGTTTTACTTATTTTTGTAAATGTAATCAAATAAAAAAAAGGGGGGGGGGGGAGGGGGGGGAAGGAAAGAAAAAGAAAAAGAAGAACAAGAAAAAAAGGAAAAAAAAAAAGTAATTTTGTTTTATTTTATTTTTAGTAGTTTAACTAAATAAGATATAATAAGTAATAAATAAATTAAGTGGTAAAATAGTATAAAAAAGTAAATAAAAATGAAAAATAAATAAAACAAGAATAAATAATTTTTTATCACTTAGAAATTTTGATTTTTTCAGAAAAATAAAAAAAAAATATATCAACCATTTTTCAAAATTAAGACCCTTTCTTTTAGATTTTCCAAAAATGAAAATTTCAATTTAAAACTTTTATTTTTGGAACATTCCTTAGATAGACCAAATTGAACTAAGGAAGTAAATCCGACTTTTTTTTCCAAAATTAAAATTTGTTCCACCCACTAAAGTTTTATGAAAAGGACTACGTACATCTGATCCCAAATAACGGGTACATAGGTATCTACGGGGCAATAATAAAAATGAAAAAATATCTAATTTTCCTTTTTAGTTTAAATTACTTAAATGATCCAATTGAAAGTAAATAATAATCAAGTTTTATCTTTCAAAATTAAAAGGTGATTTTTAAGTTTAACTTCAATTTTAGAAAGTTAATGGTACCCATAAGGGTTTTAAATTCCGAACCTTTAGATCTATGATCTCTAGTTTCAAAAAGCTGTTCTAAAAATCGATTTTTTTTTATGGACTAGTGTCTAAGTTATAACTAATCTACCCAATTAGTTATTACTTAATTATTTTTCCCAACTTTAGTTGGGTGGCAATTCTAAAGTTGTTTTAAAAAGAAATGATTTTTTCTTTAAACCCTAATTAAGGATCAGTATTAAATGGGCAGGGTTCAGTACTGGTTGATTTAAAGAAAACCTAATTTTATAAACAACCCAAAAGGGTGAAAAACCAAACTTAATAAATAAGAAATTTAGAAAATAAAAAAAAAATTGAAAAAAAGAGAATATTTTAGAAAATAAAAATTTAATATAATAGATTTTTAAATTTTAAAATAAGTTTACAAGTTAGGCAATTAGGTACAGGCCAACGGCTTAACGGATAAATACAGACATTAAAGGTTTTAGGTTCGAATCTTGGTGAAGGCATGTACAAGCCCTTTTTATTTTTCATCACATTAGGGACTACCACATGTCAAGATTTAATTGTGCCACGTATCCTGACACATGGTAAGTAAGGATCAAACGATGTACAGACGTAGCACCATGTGGTATGCCACGTCAACTACCATGTGTCATGCGATGACATGTAGCAAGTCGGGGTTGGTCAGGTTCGCTAATGTAGTGCTACTTTAACACTTTCCTTCTCTTTCTCTCGGTTTTCCCTTATTTTCTCCATATTTTCATCTTTTTTCCCATTAAGAACAAGCCTGACCCCCTTACTTTAGCCTTTGATTTCATGCATTTTCTTTGCTAAAACACACCAATTAATGGTGTAAATTCATCCTCTACATGTCCTACTATGAATTAGTACAAAAAACACATCTAAATTTGGTCAATTACATATTCAAATCGAGCTTAAAAAGTTAGGAAAAAAAAACTTGATTCTCAAACATTTTCGTTCAATTCCAATTTCTGATTTCCTTATTCTTTTGGTGAATTCGTATATAAAATGGGTCTTAGGGGAGCTCATTCACGACAAAGAACCTTCTCTCTTTGTTGCAATCACTTTTTCTCTCTAACTCTCTATTGAACCCTCTCTTTCTCTTTGGCTCTCTCTCTCCACTCAAGTTCGAGCCAAACTACCACCCTAGGAACACTACCCATAGCTTAAGCTCTCCATTACACCCCTTTTCGACCTCCAACATGGCCCCTAGTAGTGCCACCAACTAACTACCCCCAAAACCTTAACCACTGTGTTACCCCCTCTCGAACCACTAACTCTAACCACCCTAATCCCAAACTAACCTTACAACTAAACTGCCCATACCTCAAAACCTCACACCACATTCCTACCCCCACCCCTTCTTACACCCAACAAACCCTGACAAGACCACCCATCAACCACTATTAGCCACCATGCCCAAACATCATCAAAACCACTTCCAAACCCCTAGGCGCTCTTGTTGCCCCCCATATCTACAATCTCAAACTCACAAATCTCCTTTCCTCCACTCACTTTAGCCATTAGATCACTACCTTGCTACTAAGCTTGAAGTAAAGTTAGAGCGACCCAAATCTAGCGGCTAACCAGACTGAAACCTAACTAACCCATGATCAACCCGTTCGATTTGCTTTAGGTCCGACTTAAAAGCCCATTACATCCAAAGCTTTATATTTAATTCCTTTTGTGTTTTCGATTGTTGTTGTTGTTTTTATTTCTTTCTTTCTTTTCTTTTCTTTTCTTTATAATGGTAAATGTAAATAAAAAAAATGAAAAGTAAAAATAAATAAATTAAAAACAGAGAAAAAATAGAAAGAAAGAAAAGAAAAAAATATCATAGTTTATTTATCTACATTTTAGTTTAATAAAATAAATAATAAATAAATAGGATAGTATAAATAGGTGCATATGTTAGTGAATAGAGTTATTTTGTCATTTAGGAAATTGATTTTTCAAAAATAAAAATAAACGAATCCTTTTTCAAATGAGGACATTTCAGAAATTTTTAAAAAACAAAGAGTTCCAATTTAGGACCCTCTTTTTTTAGAACTTTCCTTAAATAAACCAAATTAAACTAAAAATGTAAACCTAATCATTTTCTTTAAAATTAAAACAAAATCACCCGCTCAAGTTTTACAAAAAGAACTATGTATGTTTAATCCCGAATAATGGGTACGTAAGCACCTACTAAGTAATGGTAATAGTAATTTCTTTTTTCTTTTCCTTTTTTTTTTTTACTTTTGATTACCTCAATTATCCAATTTGAATAAGAAATAGTTGAGTTCTACTTCATAAAATTGAAAGGTGGTTTTAAGTTTAATTTTAAATTCGGAAAGTCAGTAGTACCCGTAAAGGGTTTAAAATTTCTAACCACCAAATCCAAATCTCTAATTTTTTATAACAGTTTCAAAAATTAATTTTATCGCAAATTAGTGGCTAAGTTATGACCAATTTACCCAATTGGTAATAACTTAACTATTTTTCCCAACTCTGGTCGAGTGGCGGCTCCAACACATTTTCAAAAATAAAAAAAAAATCGATTTTTCTTTAAATCCAAATTGAGGATCAATGTTACATAGGTAGGGTTTAAACTAATTGGTATAAATAAAATTTAATTTAAAAAAAAAAAACAAGAGGTAAAAAACCAAGCTCAACATGTCGACCCTCATGTTAGTCAAACATCTATTAGAATTGAAAGAGCAAGGTAAACTACCCTTAGAAATAAGAGAGTTATTAGATGAAATGCCAATTTGTTTCTAAGACAATTGCTCGAGGGGTTACCTGCTATCTGAGGTATAGAACAATGCATTGATTTAAGGCCTAGCACTGCCTTACGAAATAAGCCAACTTATTAGAAGTCTCGAAGAGGCTTTCTAAGCTCCAACAAAAAGTCAACGAACTACTAGAAAGAGGGTATGTAAAGGAAAGTTTTAGCCCTTGTGTTGTTCCAACACTCTTAATGCCGAAAAAGGATGGTAACTAACGAAATGTGTATTAACAGTTGAGCAATGAAGATAACAATCAAATATAGGTATCTAATCCCTAAGTAGGAAGACATGTTGGAGAACTGAGTGAAGCTAAGATCTTTAATAAGATTAGTCTAAGATCTAGCTACCATCAAATCCAAATGACGTTGAGAGATGAATCAAATACTATATTCAAAACTTAGCATGGACTACGAGCGGATGGTCATGCCATTTGGCATGTTGAAATCCCAAGTACTTTCATGCAACTGATGAATCACGTGCTAAGAAATCTAATTGGGAAGTGTATTATAGTGTATATTAACGAAAACCTAGTTTATAATGCTAATGTGCCGAGTCATTGTGAATATCTCCATGCTATGCTGAATGTCTTTCGTATCGAGATATTATTTAGCAATCTTAAGAAATATTACTTTTGCCAAGAGGAAGTGTTATTCATGGGCTATGTGGTATGTAGAGGAGGTTTATCAGTAGACAACGAAAAGATCCGAGCAATCATCAATTGCCCAACTCCTATTGCTTATGCTAAGGTGAAAAGTTTCTAGTAACTGGCTTCCTTCAATAGAAGATTTATCAAGAATTTCAGTACCCTTGTTACACTTTTTACTAAGTTGACAAAGTAGAACACCAACTTCAGGTGGGGAGAAAAGGAGGAGAGAAACTTTGCCAAGGTCAAGGAAAGATTGACTACTGCACCTATACTAGTTTTACCTGACTTTGAGAAAATATTTAAGTTAGAGTGTGATGCGTTAGGTACTGGAATAGGCACTATCCTAATGTAAGAAGGCCGACCAATTGCTTACCATAGTGAGAAGCTTAGGTGACCTCAACTAAACTATTCTGTATATGACAAAGAACCCTTAACGCTAATCTAAGCACTACAAGTGTAGCAGCATTATCTACTATAGAGAGAATTTATCATCTATATTTACCATGAATCACTAAGATATCTTCAAAATTAGACAAAGTTATTAAAGCGGTAGGCGAGGTGGGTCAAATTCCTTGAAGGATTTAATTTTATTAATAAGTATAAGCAAGAAGAGAACAACATGGTTGCACATGCTCTTTTAAGGAGACATGTGCTCTTGATAGAACTACAAACTAGATTATTTGGGTTTACAAGTATCAAGGAACAATCCTCTGAGGATCCACATTTTAGACCTATACTTGTGTGTTTTGTTGATGGAAGGACAATACACAAGTATCATATGGAAGATGGGTATTTGTTTTGAGGAAGGAAATTGTACGTGCTGATTTATTTACTAAGGGAGTTACTGATTAAGGAAGCCCACATTAAAGGACTCTTTAGACATTTTAGGGAGAAAAGGACATATGAGCTATTGAGTGGGCATTTCTCTTAGCCAAGGATAAGGCAAGATATTCACTAAGTTGTTAAAGGTTGTATCGTATGCTAGAGAGCTAAATGCTAAGCTGAGTAAGGGAAAGCAATGCTTTTGCCTATTCCAATGAGACCATAGGTTGAGTTAAGTATGGACTTTGTTCTCGAACTACCCCGAACTACCCAAGGCAAAGATTCTATGATGGTCATCATGGATAGATTCAGTAAGGTGGCACACTTTGTGCCTTACTCTAAGACTAATGATGATTCAACTATTGCTTCTCTTCTCTTGTAAGAAATTGTTTTGGTACACAGTTTGTAGAGAAGTATAGTTTCAGATAGAGTTTTACAGTTCTTGAGCAATTTCTAGACAACTCTATGGTCATGGATGGGGACAAAACTGCTATTCAGTTCTTCTTGTCACTCCCAAATGAATAGCCAAATAGAGGTAGTCAATCATACTTTGGGATTGCTACTCTAACCTTCAGTAGGTTAGAACTTAGCTTATTAAGACTTCGCTTGCCAGTAGTTGGATTCGCTTACAACCAAACAATACATGATACCACTAAGTAGACCCCCTTCAAAGTTATCTATGATTTTAATCCAAAGTTACCCTTTGATCATACCCATGTACCTATATCTGAGTAAGAAGACCTTAATGTGAGAGCCTAAGTACAATCACTTCAACACAACTACGACAAAGTTACTTAGCAGATCGACTAAGCTTCCAGATGAATGTAGGAGAAGGCCAAGGGTAAGATGATGAGACAATTTCAACTAAGAGACTTAGTGTGGATGTACTTAAGCAAGTAAAGGTTTATGAGCAAAAGGAGGAATAAACTATCCTTAAAGGCTGAAAGACCTTTTAGAATCCTCTAGAATATCAATGACAACACCTATTAGTTGGAGCTGCCTGGAAATTATGGGGTTTTGGACACCTTTAATGTAAACCCCGCAAATTTAGCTTTCTAAGTATAGAAACAAACGTTCAAACTGTAGATAATTTCCTAAAGTCAATAGAGCTAGTGAGATTCAAAACTAATTAAAGTCTCAATTCAAAACCTAAAGTGAATATGAAAAACCTTAAATCATCAATTGAACATCTAACCACATACGAAGACCCTAAAACCTTAAGTATATGTAACTAGAAAAGTTAACCTTGAACCTCATCAAAATCCTAAGATAACAATTGAAAACTTAATCACGTGTAAATATATTAAACCCTAAATGTGTAAAAACATTAGGGATTGTGTCCTAAAGTAATAAAAACCCTAAAACTATAACTTTAAGAATATAAAAGCACTAATTCACGATAATTTACCCTAAACCCTAAGTGATAATATATCCTCCATATTATGCCATTTCATCGGTAAACGACTAAAGATAACTTTCAATCATGCATAAATATTTAGAATACTTAAGTGATCCCTTAGAAAGTAAGATATTGCAGTCTAGATCACATTCATCTTCTAATTATATAACTAGGTTAATATTACATAGAGTTAAGGGTTTAGTTGAAGCTTGGGTTAAATGTAGTGAACCTTAACACCCTAATTGATACTTTTCACACTAATTATACTAAGTAGCTTACCAAACAATGTATATAAGATATAAATACCCAAAGCAAGATTTCATCATCTATTTTTCCTAATCAATCCATTAAACTCCTCATTTCCTTTCATTTCCTTAATTTTTCTCCTAATTTTCTTTAATTGTTACATTATGTATGGGAAGTTGACTAAGTTAACATATGGAAAAGTCAACACAAATGTCCTTTTCATTTGAAAAAATATCTTCCTTCTCATGATTTTTTTTTTTTCATTTCTTTTGGTTTTTCCCTTCTTTTTTCTTTTTGTGCCGTCCACTTCTTCCTTCTTCTAGACCCCACTTGTTTGCCTTTTCAAAATAAAGAACACAAAGCAAATTCCTTTCTTTTTCCCCTTTCTAATCGTATCTTCCTTTCCCTTTTTACTCTTCTTTCCTTTTCAACTTTTCATCCATTTTCAAGAGCAAAATTAAGGTATGTACTTATGATACTATGTCTTGCTTCATCTTCTTTACTAGTTAAAAGGAGAGTAGGATAAGTTAAGTGGTTATGTATTGTGTATATATATGTTACTTTAGGCCTAAAGTTTCAATCTTTACATCTGAAAGTGTAGAAATCTTTAGGCAATGGAAGAAGATGCATGTGTACATGTCTTTGAGTATGTATACATAAGGGTATGCTAGAGATATACATATATAAATACCTTTGTACATAAGTATTCATTATGTACATAACCTAAATTAAGACATCTACTAACTATGCATACATATACCATGATAAATATACCCTTAAAATACAAAAAGGTGAAATTTGAGAAGCTTTCTTAAGACAGTAGATAAGGCATACGAAAATACATATAAAAATACGTATATCACCGTATGCGTATAAGGGTATATGTACAAGTACTTATAAGTACACAAGTATACATATTAGTATATTAAAAGTATAGGTATGTATATCACATATGTATAAAGCGTATAAATATATAAGGATAATAATAGACTAATGATGTAAGCAATGATGTCATCAAAGGATTACATAAGCCATGACATCATCAAGTGATGATATAAGCATAAGTTTATAAAAGAAGAAATAATAAGATTACATAAGCATATAACATAGGTATATACATGTAATTAGAAGCCGAAAATCTCTTAAACCTAAGACACTTCCTAAATTGAACGAAACTTAATTGAGTACATAAATTAGTAATATCAATATAAAATTCCCTAAATGTAAGAATCTAATAGCTAATTCAATCAGTAAGTACTAAAATAGGATACAAACGTAAGCAATAAGAATAATTAAACTTCAATAAGATAAAATTTCAACAAATTTAGCCCATATCATAAAACATGAGTCTTATCAACAAAAATGGACATCACCATGTGAACATGCATCTGAAAATGATGAAAAACGACTATAAGTTCGCAAATATCGAAATTAGAATGAAAAAGTTATAAAATACATAAAGGAAGTCTCATAACTTACAAATATAACAAAATAGTTACTATTAACCATATTGAATATAATAAACCCTATACACATTATACTTGGGTTATATTGGGAAAAATTAGATAAACTACAATAAACTTTTAGTTAACTAAGGAGTCTGACTTCTCAGAATACTTATAAGTTTCACTATTTTGATTTATGCATTCAATATCGAGTTCTGGAAATCCTAAAGACTTGGAGAATGAGCAATAATCTAAGTGAGAGAGTTCTAATGGCCTACTATTTGCTTGTGCGTGTTACTTATATGAGGTTTTACTGCTTGCTGTTGCTTGTATGTTTGAATGATTGCTTTGCTTATTTGTTGTCATCTGTGTGATCACCTTTTTAAATTGATAAATATAAGTATCGAACCAAAATAACCAATTATACTCGTCGCATGTCTATGACTCAATAAAAGTATGAATGGAGAGTGCTAGCTTTGCAAAAATCTTGGGAAAAAAATATTTTTGGAAAAAGCCTTTTTACTCTTAAATATATTTTTGTATGATTTCTATAAGGGCTCATAGAGCCATAAAAAATATTTTAACGTTAAGGCAAAGCTAGCATAGGTTCTCCACTTAATAGCGAGAGGACTCGCTTTATTGTGCTTGTAAGGCCTTGGATAATCTTGATTGCGAGAGGACTCGCATGTTTGTGCCCGAAGGGCCTTAGAGGGTAGATAATCCTAGTTTAAAACCCCCCTGTTTGGATTGAAACTCTTTTCTCAACTAGGGTAATAGTCAAGTTTTTCCTAGAGGGGTGGTACCCCTAAGTAGCATCATGTGAGTAAGCTGAGGTACCCTGTACTGGTAAGTATAGGGGATAATCGAAGTGTAGACGACATAATTCTACACCTTCTACAGTTCCGGAATCCTATGGATGTGTTACTTGCATTCATCGCTCCTGCATTCATTTTGTATGTAGATAGCTTGCTTGCATGTATGATAATAATGTGTGATAACTTACTTAAACTATGGTGGTGAGGGACGAACTCACTGAGCTGCTTTATGCTCATTCCCTCTTAGTTTCCTTTGCAGGTTTACTTACGATGAGATTAGGATATGTCTCAAGTGCTGAGTGGGAGATGAAGATATGTATACTAGTATTAGAAGTAGCTAAGTACTTTTAGATGATACATAGACATCCTTTATAGAAAATATTTATATATTAAAACTTACTATAATATAATTTTTCTTGTATCTATTTTTTTTATAAAATGTTAGTATATCCTATCTTATTATTTGGTAGGGGATACCAATTATCTACGGTTTTGAGAAACTGTGAGATATTAGATATCTATAGTTATTTTTATTTATATGTTATGTTATGTTATGTTATGTTACAATAAATTAATTACTTAAAAATCAATAATCTTAGTGATTTATTATTTAGAGTCTTGTAATCTCTAACTTGTAAGGTGGTTTTCATATCGTGGGTATATACATGTTATGGAAATTTTAGGTAAACTTACTAGGCCTCCTTTAGGGTCCTGACATTTAATGTTGCTGACCTCAATCCATATCAACTTGATGGACAACTAAACGAAGACCAGTTGGATTTGATCATAAATCTAAATTAACTCGAAAGGAATGATAGGAATCTAACTATTGGGCGCTTAACTCATAGTCGAACTAAAGGGAATGGCAAGGTGAATCCTCCTATTCTAGTTAACTCTTGCCAAAGCTAAGTATCTCCTTGTCAATCAACTCTACATGCTAAGCCATATGATTGCTCACTTCTTGGAGGCTTTGTACCAAATTGTAAACTGCGATACAGTAACCAGACCTTGCATACCTACTCACTTATGTTTGAGCCAACCAATTATATGGCATCATCTTCGCTAAGAAGCCGAAAGAGAGACCTCGGACTAATCCTTAGTCACTTCTGCTTAGATCAGTAATCTAATCGTACTCTTTTGTCTACATCCTCTAGCAACATCACCTATGCATCTCTACCACATATATAGGACTACATGTAAAATTTGCTATACTAATCATTGCTTTTCTTAAATATTCATTTTTACCCTTTTGTATTATTGTTACATTACTTCTTTATGGTAATACCTTTTTATCTTTTCCCTTTTAGGTATGTTTCCCTAAATTCTCGAGTATAAATACCCTTTATACATATAGCTACAAGGAGATTAGAATTATCACAATACACTTGATTTTTTTTCCTTTCATAAGCATTGTTTTGTATACACTCATTTCACTTTAATGCTAATCCTTAACTAAGGCTAGGTGGTGAATAATCTCATAGACCAACTCGTATGTCATATCGAGTTGTGATGTAAGTCTTCAAAAGTTTCACTAATGTACAATATCCTTTAGAGCTATTTATGGGTTTGATTTCATTTCATTTCTTTTCCATATGTGTGTTTTCCCCATCATACTTTTAATCTTTTAGCAAGCTTAGACCCATTCTTATAACCGGCCTTATCTATTCTTGGCTACGGTGCACATCAAGTCCTGTACAAATCTTCCATAATAACCACTCTAGCGTTAACGATATCAGATGATATGGAAAGTATGTGATTTATTGTAATGCTTCTAGAAGTAGACTAGGATGCATGTTAATGCAAAATGATAAAATGATTGTCTACACTTTCAAACAACTTTGACCACATGAGTGGAAACTACCTAACTCATGATTTGGAACTTACGGCTGTAATATTTGCTTTAAAAATATGGAGGCGTTACTTATATGGGGAAAATGTAAGGTATACACCAGTCACAAAAATTTAATGTATGTCTTTACCCAAAAGGAATTGAATTTGAGGTAAAGGTATTGGTTAGAATTACTGAAGGATTATAATTTTACAATTCATTAACACCTTAAGAAAGCTAATGCAATGGCTGACGTATTAAGTAGGAAGAAATTTGGTTGTATTGCTATACACATTACGAATCAATGGGAATTTACTGAAGAAATAGAGAAATTGAGCTTGGAAGTTGTAATAAGAGAAGAAAGCAGTATGTTAGCTATTCTAAGGGTGGAACCTACATTACTTAAGAGCATTAAGGAAGCTCAAAAGGGAGATATAGAGCTGCAAATGATCAAAAACAATATTGAGAAACACCCTAACTTTAGAATTGATGATGTAGAAATGTTAAGATTTAAACGACTTTGTATGCCAAAGGATTCTAAAATTAAAGAGGTAATATTGAATGAAGCTAATAATGCGAGATATTCCCTACACCTTAGGAATAATAAGATGTATAAGGACTTAAAGTAGAAGTTTTAGTAGATAGGGATGAAAGGAGATGCAACGCGGTATATATCCCATTTTATGACTTACTAGAAGGTGAAGACTAAACATTAAAGACCAAGAAGATTATTACAACCTTTACCTATACTATAGTGGAAATGGAAGCATATAACAATGGATTTTGTGAGCGGTTTACCAAGGACAAGGAGGCAATATGATTTATCATGGGTTACAGTAGATTTTGAGCTCATACAATTATCTTAGGATTCAAGTCCCTAAATTTAGGGCACCGAGCAATGTTATTTGTTTTATTACAAACTTCATAGTAAAATTAGAAAAGTTAGACATCGTAATATAAGTAAACTCAATTTCTCAAAATAAGATATATAAAAATATTAATTTAAGAAAAACGTCAATTTATCGATAAAGCTAATAAATATTGAAAACATGAAATTTAAGCTTTTAGATATAGTGGGATATTAAAGATAAGTTATTTAACTTATAAAAATAATAAATGAAGTTGAATTATATGTAATATACAAGTATTAACATAGAATATGCATTATATGTATTAAATACATATATGTAATAATAAATTATTCTTAAAATAAGGTAAATTAATATAAAATAATGGAAAAGTAACAAAACAAAATGATAGGATGAGTCATCTAATGATATGGTAGCCTAAGATCAATTAGAATTGGTGAGTCAAAATGTAAAACATAAGAAATTAACACCCTATGCTTTGAAAAATAAAAAAGATGACATATGATGGCACATGTTTAATTTTTATTAATTTTAACCCATTTGGAAATTATAAATAGAAACCGTACACTTCAAAAATAACATTTTAGAAGTTTGAAAATACAAGAAAATCAGTCAAGAAAATTTCAAAACAATTGGAGCAAAATGAGATAAATAGAAAATGATACTAATTTAGGCCGATTTACTAGGCTAGGAGTAAGCTGATTTAGAGTGGCATAGGTGCTAAAGAGAGGGTGGTGCACTTGGTTCTTTCGATAAAGTGTAGGGGCTCAGTGGTGGTCGATTCAAGCGAACCGAATTTCTGGATAAAATTTTCTTTATTTTCTAAAAATAGAAAATGATGTTATTTAATTATAAAATTTTGTTTTTTGAAGTTAATTTATGTGTAGATTAAATTAGCAATTTTGTTTTATTTAAATAATTATCAAAAATATAAGGTCCTCAAGAAATAGCTCTATTTGGATAAAAATTAGATTAAATTTTATAAATATTAAATACTATCCTTTTAAATAGAAATTTTGTATGCAATACACTTAATATATGTATTTCATTACAACAATAAGAAATTTTTAAAATAATCATGTTTAGTATTTATTGTAATTATTTTGGATAAAATTGACAATTTTATCGTTTTACTGAATTATTTAATTGTTACCAAAATAAAACTATGAAACATACGTATTTTGATTTCTGGAAGTTCATAATGATATTGGGATAGTTAATGAATCATAAGTATTTTGATTTTTGGAAGTTCATAATGATATTTGGGATATTTAAATTTTATCTTGTGATTAAACTCACTTATTTGCTTAATTTTCAGTAATTTCAAGCTAAAACTACTATTTTTGTAAAAAAAGATAATATATAGTTTAGTATAATTCATGGTCAATAATTAAACTGCATATTTTTTCAAGTTTATAGGATTTTTCATGGAATTAATCGGGCTTGTATACTATTTATTATGTATTTTCATATTATAAACCTATATATTAGCTTAATATACAATATAGTAATTAGTACTAATGAGATACTTATTGAACTTGCAAAAGACTAATATTTTAGGAACATAATAGATGCAATTTAATTTGGGAAATATGGAATTCTAGGATTTTAAATTTAAATTTAGGGTTTATTTAAGTTAATTATGAAGTTATAATAACATATGGTCAATTGGTAATCCAAAAAGGGTATTTTTGTACTTTTGAAAAAATTTATTAGTCTTGATTCTTAAGATATGTTAATAGTACTCAAATAACGATTATAACAATATAAAGTTTATTAAAATCGAATAAGAAATGAATAAGATATGATCAGAATAAGCTTGAGGAAAAACAACAGTAAAAGCTTATAAGCATTAGTATCAACCCATACTTAACTTAGGGTTTGTGTTTATTATCCTAAAAGTAATAGGTAAGGAAAAACCACATCATGAAGCTTAAGATTTTACACTACTATCAGGCTCAAGTAACTAGATATTTCTGTTTTCGTACAAGTTGACCTATGTTTACTTAACTTAGAGTCAATTATGTCATGAATTATAATGATGTACTAGATTGATTGAACATATGATTCTGTTAAATGTGTGTTGACTAAGTTAAATTTTTTCTTATGTATGACTAATCCATCGATATGTAATTCTATTTAGAAAATGTAGAATCTGAATGGTCTTTTAAGGTGTTCACTTAAAGTGAACCTTATATGGAAGAATGTATTATAAAGCTAAGAAACAAAACTGAAGTTGAGATAGTCAAATTGTTGTGAAGTAGAATTTGAGATTCTTGCCTGATACTAGATTATTGTACTGTTTACAGCATTCATGCTATGACACTAAAGGACCTACAAGTCAAGTTTCTAAAAGCTTAAACACTGCTAAGTTAGCTTTTGAGCATATAGAACTATATTGCTCAACTTATTCTAGCCACGATGTGTGACCGACTATGTGATGGATTTTCAAACCATAGTAGGTGGTTTTTGTTAGAGGTCTTACTCTAAGGTAGCTCCTTATTGCCCTAGGTTCCTAGATGTTATATCGAGATGCCCAATTATATCGACTAATCAAATGAAGAATTGGAAAAGTATAGGATTATGTGTTGTGCTTGTTTTGTGTTTAGTTGTATCTACACTTACTTAGCTCACAAAGAACTGAAGGGATACTTGTGTATCCTCAGGTTATGAAGAGAATGGACTAAGCAACGTTAGCCAAGGGAAAAAGTCTTTTAAGAGCACATTAAGATACAGTTAGCTACTTCTCAAGAAGTGTTGCTTTATTTTTATCTTAATTCCGTGAAGGATCTATAAATATGAAATAACAAAAAGTATTATATTGTAAGTTTGGTTAAGTTTGACAGATGTAATTTTTTGTATAAATAGGTGTAAAACTAATCTTCGTTGTAGTATTCTTGTTATAAATAGAACTTTTGTTAAATATATACAAGTATTCCTATATGATGATATATTTTATGATATGCTGAGATGTGATAATTTCTCATTCAACATGATAAACAACAATGTAAGCTTTCACATTACCGAGCCATACTCAGAGTATTAAAGTTACACACTTATTATGCAACATGGTAACTCTTTTACAAACTAAACCTTTGGTGAAAGTGTAATGCACACTGCTTTTTTGAAAAGCTATCTTCGTATAATCAAATTGTATCCTATGATCAACAACTTCTCTCAAGAGCCCATCTTTAGCTAAAGTTTTTAAAGTCTCTTCGTCACTCTGATACCTTCTTCTATTTATTCATCTATAAACTTCAAAATAAGAGAAATTTATCCCTTTCGCTATTGTAAGCTAAGTGAGAGCAGATAAACACATAACAACAAGTATAACAAAATAAGTACATCATTTAAGTAATTAGTCCAATTATGTTATCTTATAGTTTCTTAGCAAAACATTGCAAATGTGTTAAGAGTATGCCATGCTTACGCATGTGATATGCATTGGTATCAATATCCTAGCTTAGTCTAACAACTCATCCAATTCAACTAACTTAAACTAGATGTCTAGATAACATATCTAGATGCATAGCAAACATTTCAACCTAGTAATGACCATAAAGAGTGGTTGGAAAATCTAGCATACAACTTGCTCTACATATTCAATGTAGTCTCTATATGCTAAAAAACCTAGCTTTTACAAATCAAGTAGCTCACTCGATAATCTTAGCTTTTCATATGGAAACCAACCTAGTAACATCTCTGTTTTTAGAAAACTTGATCCATATGTAATTTTTATACCATGCTATGAATGCATTAAATCGTATGCTAAGCAAAATCTAGCAAATCCAAGTAAATTTACTCATCACTTGTTACTCGACCTTTACTCTATAGTTTTGTTAACTCTAGGATCTCGGTATCAGGTTCACTTAGGTGAACACCTTAGGAGATAAAGTTAGTCCCTTGATTCATTTTCTAGATAGCATAAATCGTAGTAAATGTCACCTATGCATTCATTAGCATCAACATAATGAGGAAGTTTAATATCATGTCACTATTTAAACAACAACAATCATAACAAATAGCTCCATATGGCTTATCTAACAGCACATCAACTTACAATTAAAGTTCAACTAAGCTAAAACATTACAAAGAATACAAAGTTAGGAGTAAACATAAGTATACACACAAATATCTACTTACAAGTTACACGAAATTACCAGATTGTCTAAGTTACCATCTAAGTTATAAAAGGGTCATTCATGATATCAATTTTATACTCTAGCACAGCTTCTGAGTTTCTCCAATTTAAGGCCCTTATTAAATTATCCTCTAAGCTACCCTCTGACTGTGTTAGCTATAGGATTTCTAATAAAATCATCCTCTAACCAACCTTCTACTTTCTCTATTTTTACATTTTACTCATCAATTTTGCCTCTAACCTATTATCTAAGTATCATTATAGTGTAAAATTCATGACCAAAATCCTTTAAAACATCCTTTACCTTTAATTAATGTCTTATAAGTAGATAATTTACCAATCTCTTTCCTAGTTACAATTGTAGAATCAAATTTAAGCATCAAATAACACTCCAAACCATTCTTCCTCAATTTCATTACTTCTTAACTCTTCGTTCACTACATCAAAATTCATCAATTGTTTCAAGTTTACTAAACCAATCAAATACAAACTTCACTAATTAAGGCCAATTCACCATTTCCCATAACTTCTCACTTTATCTATCAACCTAATCACTCTAGAACAACATAAACACTTTATTAACTAATCCAACTCAAAATCCAATTAAGATTATTAAGAAAATATGTTATTTTTCTACTAAAAACACAATTTAATACCTAATTTATGGCTCAAAAATCATATAAAATTTAGAAAATAATTTTGTGGGAAATATCTCAATAGCAATTCAATATTAAAATAGGGTTGTCTATACAAAAATTTCAAAAGTGAAACTATGTTGTTAAGCTTATTTATTTCAATATCAAGAATTGCTCAATTTCGTTGGTTTCTCAAGGGTATCTATTGCCACCCCTAAATTTCTACAAAATGGTATTTTTATTAAATTCCATATACAAAAATATTAATAAAATTTTTTCCATAATTTTCTAGGAACTTTTTGTACTTTTACTAATTTAATGAAATTCGGCCTAAAATTAAACCTAAGTGTAATTGGAAATTTCAATCACCAATGGTGGCCACCACCTTGTCAACACAGTTGGGCATAGGCTGCTCCTTGTAGTACTGGGGTCAATTCATACCTAACAACTCCTTGTACCCATATACTACCGAACTACCTAATTAATACACCAATTTTACTATTTTCCCTAATTTTCTTCTTTCATCCTTAAAACACCTAATGATTTTTTACATATTCCATCTTACATGTAGAATTGTTCTGGAGAGTGTTTTTTTATTTTTTTCAACTCAACATAGTGTAGGAACAATTTTAATTTCTCTCTCTTCAAAATCCCATGCTTAAATAGTATATTTATTTGCATGTTTCTTCCTTGCTAATTGCTTCACACCTATCTAAGACACTTCTATGCCTAAACTAGGAATTCTCAGATGTTCCTAAGTATTTGTCATAATTTTTAATAAGTTTTTATAATTTCCAAAGCCTATTTTGGCTTAAAATGTAATTTATCAAGTATTTTACCTAATTAAGGTGCTTATATATATGCAATAATTATATGTAGGATATATACATATATTATATATATTATTTTGTATTATGTAATATTTTTATTACATATATGATGTATCTCTAAAATTTCATAATCATTCAAAATTCTAGTTTCGAGTTTCTAATAATTTCTAATTGTACTTGGTAAAAATACACTTTATTAAGATTAAATTATAAGTACTTTATTTTGAGCAGTTGATATTACTAAGGCTATTTATCTAACCTTTTTGAATTTATATTAAAATTTGGTTCAATTCAAACAAAATTGTCTAAACATCCTAAATCGTTTCGAGTACCATAATTCGCATTGGTATCGAATAATTTGGTTATAGTCATTTAACTTAATCTATTTCATAAATTTATCTTTATAGCTTTCTATTATCACCTGCCTTTGCGATACTTCTGTTGTCAAGTGGTTCACTACTCTAAGTCTCAAGTAATATGTCGAAGACGGAGTCTCATATGAACTAAATAGTTTTCATAGGATTTGAAATGCTTTGATGGATTAACTTCATTATGATTTTTTAATTTATTATCATCTAATTATTTGAATATTTTTATCATTCAATTTTTAGGGTTTATAGATATTTCTTTAGGTCTATGATGCATTTATATATTAGACTATGAAAATGGGATGGAAAATTCAAATGAAAATTGAAATAGGTTAATTTGAAGTCTTGTTTGGATTGTCTTTTTTATGTCTATATTTGATCTATATCAACTTGATATTTGGTATTTGGAAAACTGTTTTGTCCGTATATTATCTGTTTCAACTTTATAATTATGATTAAGATGGTAATTAAAGTGTCAAAATTATGAAATGAAAATTCACTTACTTTTGAAAGGAAAGATTTAAAAAAAAAAACATTTTATGCATTGAAAATTATTATTTTAATTTTAATTTTTGAAAAAAAAAATATATCCATCCTCTCAATGTCTTGTCTTATTCTTGCAAACATAAAGATTCTAGTAAAAAACAATAAGACAGAAAAAGGATGAACCAAACGAAGCCTAACTATGATATGGATACATGTTTGTAGAATAATTTCAAGATTTACGAACTTAATGCAATTAAAATTAGTTATCTTATTATATGGATATGCAAACTAATCAATTTTCAAATGAATTCGTATGAGGCATTCTTTTATAAAGTTGATAAATATAAATTAAGCAACTCGAAAGAGAAACCAAAGTCATAAATTGGATTACTAGACTCTAAAGGGAAGGGTGTCCTTGTGAATTTTATTGATGGGAAATTTTGGATTGTAGACTTCTAAGGCCCATTTTGACCTCAATGGACCATGGACCATCTTATCTCAGGTGTTGACCAATCCATTGTAGTCCAAATGATAGCCCAGTAAGACCGTTAATCATGTGACTAACCTCTACTATCCTCAAACCTCTAGTAAATCAATTTAGTATCTTGGTCTTTGTACCTAGGTTGGGCCAACAACATAAATGCCATGGGGATCTCAAGCCTTAATGGTCTATCTAAGAATCTTAGATTTCGAATATCAAGGAATACTGTAGAAGTACCGCTTCATGGGAACAAGTAAGGTGCCACGTTTTCCTTTGGGAATCTTGGACTATATCTATTTAAAAGACTTACTTTCCTAATTAGGTAAGATAAAAATATATCTAGATTCCCTCCTTGAAACCTAAAAATAGTGATCAAACTATATAGATAAGACAGTTTACGCACATACACACATGCCCTATCATTCTTTCTTTCATTTAATCGCATAAACACTAACTCAAGCATTGAAGTAGCTATACTAGAATACCTCTTAGTACCCAATAACGTTATCCTTTCTTATAGATTTAGGTAACATTTGGTTGTTGAGACTAGATAGGACAAGAAGTATCACGACCCAACAGTATTGTTGTTATGGTAAGTCGCCATGTACTATATAAAGGTCTATTATCAACCTCCTTTCTAATCATAAGCCTTTCATACAACACACAAGGCTCCTTCCAATATATGTTACCACCAGACCCATAGACAAGTAGTATAGAGCAATTTAACTAAAATTACTTCTATGGTATAAATTAGTTAATTGTGTAAGCTCGTAAGACCCACACCAAAACAATATTACAAACAAATGCAGTTCATAATGGAACTGCATTAGAGATTTTAAATCTGTGTTATGAGAAAAAACATAAAAGTAACTAAATATCTATAAATCTATTGCAAAATGTCCTCTTCGCTCTTTGATCGCTCCAACCCATCCCTACACAAGACTTACCATGGGCATGCCTTGGCCCGAATTAATGAAAAGTTTTCCTGCAACAACAAAAATCTATATGGGTGTAAGCTTAAGCTTAGTGAGATAAATACCCTTGTTAGTACCACATGGCAGAAATTTATTAGATGCACAATCATATGAATGCATAAACAATCAGCATGCCAAACAACGCATGCAGTGACCTAGGAACTGCATACGACTTAGAATTACAACCCCTGTAGTCAGGGTTTGGAGATAATTAACCGACCCAAACCAAAATCCAAGTTCTAGACCTTAAGTTTTATTTCAATTGCACTATTGTGCTTAAGCTAAAACAAAACTCTCTCTCTCTCTCTTTCTCTCTCTCTCTCTCTATATATATATATATATATATATGTATGTATACTTTCTTTACAGAATAAAAAATCATATTTTTAAAATCCTAAGTCTAGCAGTATCATGGCTTCCGCAATCTACAAACACACGCCCTAAGTAGAAGCCACAAGACTTGGCCCCTTGCCGACGGTTGGCATCTCCCTGTAAACCCTACTTTTAGTAGGCCTAAGACTTGTTTAGGAGTACCTCCCGAACGTTCCTAAAGATCAACTAAACCAAAAAACTTAAGTTTATATTTAGGAACAAATTAAATTTTTTACAATTCAAAAGCCAATTGTCAATTCAAAAGCTAATTGTCGATAAAACCCGAGCTTGAAGAACTGCGAGCTCTAAAGCTACTTAAAACCCTAAACCTTAAGACCATTAAGGAATTTTAACCATAAATAATTAATCGATAATTTAGTTTGAATAATTTTATTCAACTTTATAAAATTTCACAATTCTACAAAAATCAAATCATAAATCACAAAACAATGTAAGATGAAAATCCTAAAACAATTTTCTATAAGGCTATGCCCTTATCTTCATGCATAAGCCTTACACCATAAATAAGTAGATCAACCAATCACCTTAGATAACTTATCAATTGAGAGTTGGAATCATTTATCAATTGATAACTTATCAAAATCTAGTGATAAGACAATTTCCTTATCACCTCTTCACTTATACTACATATGGACAAATTTTCACAAGAAATCATGAGCTTAACTTTAATAAAGGTGACAAGACCACTCCATGCCATTAAAAGACTTCCCATGGCAGATCTAAAAAGGGGAGAAAGGGGGGCCATGCATTTGTCATTCACCCATCAATCACTTCCTCTTACACATCACTATTCTCCCGAGGAGGAGATCATATACTATGAAGAGGTGGAAGATGCTGTAGATACAGAGTTAATTACAGGTATGTTATTGGAACTTTTTTTTTTACGTTGAGTCGGATGATAGAAGTACATTTTAGTATGAAAAGACTAAAAGTATTTAACTTAGTAACAAAAATTTTTAGAGCCCAATAATTATACCTTATGAAAACTCAACCTTAAATTCGATTCAGGGAATGTTGACATAAAGGAACATTCAGTATACACCTTGTTTGACACCGGAGCGACTCATTCATTCATTTCCCCTAAAGCGGTACAAAGAATTAAATTGCCTGTAACCGTCACCGAATCAAGTTTCAGTATACGGACTCCTACAGGAAGTGTAGTTACTACAAAGGAAATGGTGAAGAAATGCTCATTTAACATACAAGGCTACGAAAGTATGACAGATCTTATCGTTCTTGATCTGGGCAAGTATGAAATGATTATGGGTATGAACTGGATGACGTCATGTGGAGCTACAATTGATTGCAAGAAAAAGAAAGTGTACTTTAGAGACTTAAAAGGATCTAAGGTGGAATTTCAAGCAGAGTCTACGGTAGTGGGGAAACATGAACTAAGCTCTTTCGAGTTAATAATGGAAACAAGTTGGATGAACTCAATTGAGGTTGAATCAGAAAAGTTAAGGATAGATGATATCCAAGTAGTGAACGAGTTCCCTGATGTGTTCCCAGAAGAGCTACCGGGATTACCACCTAAGAGAGAGATTGATTTCGCCATTGATTTAATGGCTGGGACCGAACCGATTTCTAAGGCTCCATACAGGATGGCTCCAATAGAGTTAAAAGAACTAAAGAGGCAACTTCAGGAGTTGTTGGACCAAGGGTACATTAGACCAAGTGTCTCGCCTTGGGGAGCACCTGTCTTGTTTGTCAAAAAGAAGGATAGTTCTCTTAGACTCTGTATCGACTACAGGGAGTTGAACCGAGTCACTGTGAAGAACAAATATCCTTTGCCCCGTATCGACGATCTGTTCGATCAATTACAGGGTGCAAGTGTGTTTTCCCGTATTGATCTAAGATCGGGTTATCACCAATTGAGGATCAAACCAGAGGATGTGCCTAAGACAGCATTTAGGACAAGGTATGGACACTATGAGTTTTTAGTGATGCCATTTGGATTGACTAATGCGCCAGCAGTATTCATGGATTTGATGAACAGAGTGTTTAGAGCATATCTGGACAAATGCGTAATTGTGTTCATTGACGACATCTTAGTATATTCGTCAACCCCAGAACAACATCAAGAACACTTGAGGTTGGTGTTGCAAACCTTAAGAGAACACAAGCTATACGCCAAGTTATCCAAGTATGATTTTTGGATGAGGGAGATATCTTTTTTGGGACATGTTATTTCGAGAGAAGGCATAAAGGTGGACTCAGAAAAGATAAGAGCTATCACTGATTGGAAAAGACCTGAAACTGTTACAGAGGTGCGAAGTTTTCTTGGTTTGGCTGGATATTATCGGAAATTTGTGAAGGATTTTTCAAAGATTTCTAAACCACTTACTCAACTAACTCAAAAGAATGAGAAATTTATATGGAATGAGAAAAGAGAAGGAAGCTTCCAATAGTTAAAGAACCGTTTAATTTCAGCGCCAGTTTTGGTCTTACCCAATAATGAAGAACCTTTTTCGGTGTATAGTGATGCTTCTAAGAATGGTTTAGGGTGCGTACTGATGCAAAATGGAAAAGTGATTGCTTATGCTTCACGGCAATTACGACCACATGAGCAGAATTACCCTACACATGACCTGGAATTGGCAGCTATAGTCTTTGCACTAAAGTTATGGAGGCATTACTTGTATGGTGTTAAGTGTGAAATTTACACCGACCACAAGAGCCTAAAATATTTGTTCACTCAAAAGGAGTTGAACATGAGACAACGACGGTGGTTAGAGTTGATAAAGGATTATGATCTCAACATCAACTACTACCCCGGGAGAGTGAATGCAATAGCAGATGCTTTAAGTCGAAAGAATCATGCTGAAGTTGCATCCCTGCTTACTGAACAAAGGGAACTGATTAAAGAGTTTGAAAGAATGAATTTAGAATTTGTGTGGCATGTGGCAGAAGCCGAATTGTCAAATTTAGCTCTTGAGCCAACAATACAAGAAAGAGTCCGAGAAGCACAACAAGAGGATCCTGCTCTACAGCATGTAAGGGAGCAAATGATAATGGGAAGGTATACAGACTTTAGTTAAGATGAGGATGGAATGATTCGAATGAAGGGACGTTTGTGTATACCTGATAATCTTGAGCTAAGAAAGGAAATTTTAAGGGAAGCTCACTATTCCGGATATACTGTACACCCTGGAGGAACCAAGATGTACCAGGATCTCAAGAAGAATTTTTGGTGGAGTGGAATGAAACAGGATGTAGCAAATTTTGTGCTCAAATGTGACACTTGTCAAAGAGTTAAGGCTGAGCATCAAAGACCAGGAGGGTTGTTGCAACCATTGTCCATTCCTGAATGGAAATGGGACCAAATCACTATGGATTTCGTGTGTGGATTGCCCAGAACGGCAGCAAGTCATGATGCTGTATGGGTGATAGTGGATCGACTCACAAAATCAGCACACTTTCTACTAGTCAACATGACTTATTCCCTAGAAAAGTTGGCCCGAATATATCTAAGGGAGATAGTATGTTTGCATGGAGTGCCTGCTGGAATAGTTTCCGATAGAGATCCAAGGTTTGTGTCTAAATTTTGGGGAAGTTTACAAAAAGTGTTGGGGGCGAACTTAAAGTTCAGTACGGCTTATCACCCCCAAACAAATGGACAGTCTGAGAGAACAATTCAGACTTTAGAAGACATGCTTCGAGCCTGTGTTATGGAGTTTAAAGGAAATTGGGATTCTCACTTACCGCTAGTGGAGTTTGCATATAACAATAGTTACCATTCGTCTATCCAGATGCCACCATATGAAGCATTGTATGGAAGGAGATGCCGATCCCCATTATTCTGGGATGACATGGAAAAGGCAGCATTAGGACCGGACTTGGTGCAAGAAGCAGCTGAAAAGGTAGCTATCATTAAAAAGCGAATGAAAGAAGCCCAAGATAGACAAAAGAGTTGGGCAGACTTAAAGAGAAGAGAATTGGAGTTCGGTGTAGGAGATCATGTGTTTTTGAAGGTAAGTCCGATCAAGAGCATCCATCGAGTGAGAACTCAAGGGAAATTAAGCCCTAGATACATTGGACCCTTTGAGATCCTTGAGCGAGTAGGGAACCTCGCGTACCGCTTAGCATTACCACCAAACTTGGCTGGAATACATAATGTGTTCCACGTGTCAGTGCTAAGGAGATATGTACCCGACCCTGATAATGTAATCGAACTGGAGCCGATACAACTTAAAGGAAATCTGACTTATGAGGAACACCCAGTTCAAATCACTGATAGCAAGGTTCAAAAGTTGAGGAACAAGGAAATAAGGTATGTCAAGTTACTTTGGAGAAACCATGAAAAGGAAGAGGCTACTTGGGAAGCTGAGGAGGAAGTAAAGCGAAAGTACCCTCAATTGTTTGAAGTCCCAGGTATGTCTTTAAGTTTTGAGGACAAAACTTATTTTAAGGGGGGAAGGATGTAAACCCTACTTTTAGTAGGCCTAAGACTTGTTTAGGAGTACCTCCCGAACGTTCCTAAAGATCAACTAAACCAAAAAACTTAAGTTTATATTTAGGAACAAATTAAATTTTTTACAATTCAAAAGCCAATTGTCAATTCAAAAGCTAATTGTCGATAAAACCCGAGCTTGAAGAACTGCGAGCTCTAAAGCTACTTAAAACCCTAAACCTTAAGACCATTAAGGAATTTTAACCATAAATAATTAATCGATAATTTAGTTTGAATAATTTTATTCAACTTTATAAAATTTCACAATTCTACAAAAATCAAATCATAAATCACAAAACAATGTAAGATGAAAATCCTAAAACAATTTTCTATAAGGCTATGCCCTTATCTTCATGCATAAGCCTTACACCATAAATAAGTAGATCAACCAATCACCTTAGATAACTTATCAATTGAGAGTTGGAATCATTTATCAATTGATAACTTATCAAAATCTAGTGATAAGACAATTTCCTTATCACCTCTTCACTTATACTACATATGGACAAATTTTCACAAGAAATCATGAGCTTAACTTTAATAAAGGTGACAAGACCACTCCATGCCATTAAAAGACTTCCCATGGCAGATCTAAAAAGGGGAGAAAGGGGGGCCATGCATTTGTCATTCACCCATCAATCACTTCCTCTTACACATCACTATTCATCCCTTAATGCTTACATCATCAAGAGTTGCAATTGTTGACTTTTTGTAAGCTTTAAGACAATACTTTCAAGGCATTTAAACACTCCTTCTCTCTTCATTCCAACCGGCTGCACTCCTCCCCATTTCTCTCACTTTTAATCTCACTTTCACTTCATCTTTCTCTCTTTTAAAACAAACATAAAAAGGGGAAACAACTTTACCCCACAAAATCCATTTTCTTCCATTTTGAAGCTTCAACTCACGGCATTTTTTTCTTTGTTCATGTGCCATTTTCTTTCATCATTTAAGATCATCTAAGACCATTAGAATCTTTCATAAACCCCTTTCCAAAAGACCAAAGAATTCGGGTTTCAAAAAGGTAAGCAAAAAGGAGGAAGCAAAGTTAAAGGCTTAAGAGGAACCTTAGTGCACAACCACCAAACTTTGCGTTAAGGACGAGTAAGTGATTCTTGTGATGTGTGGATTAATATTTATGTTAGAAGACTTGGATTTCTTGAAGATATGAGTAAGGTTTGAGTTGTTATAGCACAAAAATTCGTTTTAAGAAACAAACCCTAAAACCATTACATGAAGTTGAAATATGAGCATGTAAAGTTGGTGTTTTGTATGGATATTTGTTTAATGCTTTGAATGGAAGATTTTAAGCTAAGGAAATCTTGAAATGAGAACTTTGATGAAGGGTAAGCATGCTGGACGTGAAGGTTCCATGATCATTTGAATGTTGATTTTGTTTCCATTTAGTTAAACATGCTCAAAACTAGACTTAAGATAAGGAAAAATCCATCACATGAAGTTTTATGAAGAAATCAACCTTGTATGGCATGAGCTATGATATGGAGGTTTTATGAAGTATAAGATCTTTTATTTCTTTATGTGGAGCATGAGTTAAAGGATCATTTGATGGAAGGGAACTTAAGTTAAGATTTATACACAAGTAGTTAAATGCATAATCTATCACCTACACTTAAGGAAATGATGAAACAAGTTGAAAAACCAAGTAAGGACCCCTTAGGACCAACATGAACAGATCTGGAACATGGGTAAATGAGGCCTAAAAATATGATAAAAGTGAAAGAACAAAGTGAAAGGATTAACCAAAGCAAGTATGATTAGCATACAAAGCCTAAAACTCAAAACCGGGCCTAAAACTCTCAAAACAAGCTTAGAACTCTAAGATGGGCCTTCAACAAAAATCTGACCAGCAACTTAAAGAACCAAGAGAAGTTGTTTTGAAGCCCATAATAAATCCACCTAAGGCCCCATAAGCCCACCAAAGTCATAAACCTTAGTTTGAACTAAAAACAAGCCCATTTGACAACTTAAGCTCACTAAAGGGCCCAAGAAGTGGTTGTTAGCCTTAGGAATATAAATCAAAGTTGTAAATCTGATCTCAAGGAGTATTTTAAGCTTAGGATAAAATTTAAAGGTCAAGCCCAAAGGATTCCTCAAGTTATCAAAGGCCAATTTACCAAACAAGGCCCAAAAACACTCCAACACATGAGGAACGCTACTGTTCTGACCCATGGACAGAATTGCATACTTTATTTCGAAAATCTAACCTTACCACGTTAAAGTACACTCGAAAACGATGAAGATTGACTATAAGATCATAAAAATCGGATTTAAAACGAAAAAGTTATACGCGATTGAACTTTAGGTAAAAACCGGAAAAATTCCGAGAACTAGCTAAGAATATAACAAGAAAAATTTACATAGTTTCTTAAGTTTGCTTCAATTCCTTATAAAAATTATTTCAATGACCAGGGGACACTGTTTTCGGAGACGACTTGCCTCCGAACTACTTTGATTGAACCACATGGAAGAGTGAGTAAATTCCCGATGACTCTTTACTTGATTGTGCTTGTAAAGTAGATGCACCTAATCTTATATTTATAAATTTGGATGCTTGTGGGATATGGGAGATGCATGTGTATGAAATTATGGATGAGTGTGATGACTTGTTAATTATATATAATAATTGGGAATTGTTTGCATGAATATATACTTGTGAATTGTATGGAATGAAATTGGTTGATCACCCTGAAAATCAAGTTAATCACTTATATGATTAAGAACTCAAAATGAATCATGCATTCCCCATATTGCATACGGATAACACCGACTGCCGCTTCACGCAGAAGATGGGAAGGGACTCACAGGAATACGAGTTTCCTGCAGGATTGGGCACTAGCTATGCCATCATATATATTAAGTCTCTGTCTTAAGCCGATGGGCTTACTAGGCGCTAGGAGACGCCAACCGTCGGCGAGGGGCCGAGTCTTGTGGCTTCTGCTTAGGGCGTGTGTTTGTGGACTGCGGGGGCCACCACACCACTAGACTTGGGATTTTTAAAGGATACAGTTTGATTTTGGTGAAGGAAGTATATATATATGTATATATGTAGAGTTTTGTTTTGGTATGAGCACGATAGTGCAAATGAAATAAAACCCAAGGTCTAGAACCCGGATTTTGGTTTGGGTCGGTTAATTATCTCCAAACCCCGACTTCAGGGGGCGAAATTCTGAGTCGTATGCAGTTCTTAGGTCACTGCATGCATTGTATGGCATACTGTTTGTTCATGCATTCATATGATTGTGCATCTAATAAATTTCTGTCGTGTGGTACTGATGAGGGTATTTATCTCACTAAGCGTAAGCTTACTCCCCTATAGATTTCTGTTGGTGCAGGAGAACCTCTTCGTCAATCCGGGCCGAGGCATGCCCGTGGTAAGTCTCGGGTAGAGACGGGTTGGAGCGATCAGAGAGCGAAGAGGATATTTTGTAATAGATTATAGATATTTAGATACTTTATATATATTTATGCATAACTTAGATTTTATGCAGTTCCGTTATGAATTGCATTCGTTTGTAATATTGTTTTGGTGTGGTTCTCATGAGCCCATACAATTAGTTAATTTATAACATAGAAGTAATTTTAGTTAAATTGCTCTATATTACTTTTTATGGGCCTAGTGGTAACGTAGAGTGGAAGGAGCCTTGTGTGTCGTATGAAAGGCCTATGATCAGCAAGGGGGTTGATAATAGACCTTTATACGGTACACGGCGACCTATCACGACAACGATACTGTTGGGTCGTTATACTCCCAATGTCTAGTAAGCTCATTAGCTTAAGATAAAGACTCAATATATATGATGACATAACTAGTGCCCAATCCTGTAGGAGGCATATCTTCCTGTGAGTCCCTTCCCATCTTCTGAGTGAAGTGACAATCGGTATTATTGGTATGCAATATGAGGAATGCATGATTCATTTTGATTTTTTAATAGTATAAGTAATTAACTCGATTTTTAAGGTGATCAGAAAATTTCGTTCCATACAATTCACATGTATATATTAGTACAAACAATTCTCATTTTTATATATAATTAACAAGTATCGCATTCATCCACAAATTCATACATATGCATTTCCCATATCCTACATGCATCCAATTTAAATATATAAATTTAGGTGCATCTATTATATAAGCAAAATCAAGTAAAGAATCATTGGGAATTTACTTACCGACCATATGGATCAATCAAAGTAATCCGGAAGCAAGTCTTTTCCGTACACGGTGTCCCCTAGTCATTGAATAATATTTATAAGGGGATGAAATAAACTTAGGAAACTAAGTTAATTTTTCTTAAATTATACTCTTGACTAGTTTTCATAATTTTTCTCGGTTTTTATTTAAAGTTCAATCGCGTATAACTTTTTCGTTTTATATTTGATTTTTATGATCTTATAGTCAATCTTCATCGTTTTCAAGTTTACTTTAACGTAGTGATGTTACATTTTCGAAATGAGGCATGAAAATCTGTCCATGGGTTAGAACAGTAGCATTCCTCATGTTTTGGAGTGCTTTTGGGCCTTGTATGGTAAATGGGCTTTTTGATAACTTGAGAAATCCTTTGGGCTTGATCTTAAGATTTTTATCCTAAGCTTAAAATACTCCTTGAGATCAAATTTACAACTTTCATTTATATTCCTAAGGGTAACAACCACTTCATGAGCCCTTTAGTGGGCTTAAGTTCTCAAATAGGCTTGTTTTTTGTTCAAACTAAAATTAGTAACTTTGTTGGGCCTATGGAGTCTTAGGTGGATTTCTTATGGGCTTCAAAACAACCTCTTTTAATGTTTTAAAGTGCTGGTCAGAATTTTATTGAAGGCAAAACTTAGAGTTATCTAAAGTGATTGGTTGGTCTATTTATTGATGTATTAGGCTTAGACATGAAGATAAGGGTATGGTCTTATAGGAAATTATTTTAAGGTTTTCATCTTGCATTGTTTTGTAATTTATGATTTGATTTTTATAAAATTGTGAAATTTTCTAAAGTTGAATGAAATTATTCAAATTAAATTATCAATTAATTACTTAGGGTCAAAATTCCTTAATGGTTTTAGGGTTTAGGGTTTTAAGTAACTTTAAAGCTCGCATTTCTTCAAACTCAGGTTTTATCGATAATTGGTTTTCGAATTATCAAGATTTAAATCATTTCTAAATGTAAACTTAAGCTTTTAGTTTAGTTGATCCTTGGAAATATTCGGATAGTACTTTTAATCAAATCTTAGGCCCATTAAAAGTAAGGCTTACAAGAAGGATTAGATAGAATAAACACAAGGAGGAAAGAACAACACAATATTGCTGTAGATTTTTTGTTTGCATAATACTAGTTATAGATTTTTGTGATATCCCTCATTTGATGTATATAAGGACTAGACTCAATGTTATATTTTAATATTAATACTTTCAATATTGTTTGATATTTATTTAATTATATTTTTATATAATTTTAAAAGTGCAAATTTTAAATATTTATTAATATAAACATCTCCAATATTATCTAATATTTGTTTAACTACATTATTATCCTCAATACATGTATTTTTGTCTAATGAAGTCAACTTTTATATCATATTGTAGATGAGACAAATTTTAAGCAATTTATTCAATCCCTTGAGCCATTTTTTGTTCAATATCTAAGCTTAAATTGAAAACCAAATATTGGAAAAAAAGATCGTGTCCAATCTAATACCACAAATTTTGCATAATAAAATGATACTTAAGCTTTCCCTTAAGGCCCAAAATAGATTAGCTCTATTGGAAAAATTCAAGTGACAATAATTCCAATAAAAACTTAAATAATTAGTCTTAATATATACTAGAGACAAGTGAATTTTCCAAATGATAACCTAGTGAATATCTTATTTGTTTAGTTCATATACCTTTTCACCATGTAGATTATTGGTATAGTTAGTTTCATTAGTTTAGTTTAATTTTATTGTAAATGCCATAACTTTGTTTTAGCTAAAAGTAGTGACTATATAATTGGTGCTAAGTATCCAATCCTTGTAGGAATGACTTAGTCTTACCAATTATTTTTATTACTACATATATAACCTAATATACTTGCTAGTAAATTGTACTAAAGTTTACGTATATCAAGTTTTAATACACAACCATATAGATGATAGCATACAATTCAACTAATCATTCAATCAAACAACTGTAGGAAAAAAATAAATAACATGCAAATAGTAGATCATTAAAACTCTTTTAGATGTAATTTATCACTTAGCAAGGTCCTTGGAATCAATCAAATACAATAACTGAGTCATTTAAAGAGACAATAATAAGACTTTGATGAGTGTTTTTCATAAAGCTTTGTTATTACAATAAATATGTTTATCATAACTCACCTAATTACTAGTTTGACTTATTTTCAACATTTTTAATTGAATTTTGCTAGACTTAGTTTATAATTTTATAATTTAAGGTTGGTGTGAATGAGCCAAAGCATACTTTTATATGGAATTGCTCATTTGATGCTAGTTATTTGATTTTTTGTTATTGATCAACTCTAAATTTGAATACAAATATATACTTAACTACTAGATGACTTAAACTATTATGGTTAGCTCCTAATTTTCATCTAAATATGTATTTAACTACTATATTTAACTACATTAAGATTCTCATGGCTACAATATGGATCCAATTAAAATTATTAGGGTCTCACAGTACTTAAATTTACCATAAATATAAAGTATTATCATTGATAAATGAATCAACTAATAATACATAACTTATACAATTCTATATTATTACAATATTTACTTGTTTAGTACTTATATATCATTTTATTATAGTTATAATTTTTATAACCATCATAATTTTTTAATTTTGATTTGTTATCAAGGAAAAAAATACATTTTTTATACAATTATAAAATAGACATTGTAATGGTTATTCAAGGTCAAATAGTAAAACTTAGAAAAATACATTTATTCAAAAGCCTAGTCATTAAGACTATCACAACACATTTTAAAATATTTTATTACAAGTTCGTGTAGATAATTATATATATATATATATATATAACGCTACAAATATATCAAAATTACATCACATAAATAGATCAAGTAGATTACCCTCAAAACAAATCAATCGTATGTATACATTTCAAATTCTTATGCATACCATTTTGCTACTATTATATATCTATAGATACATTCATATATATATATATATATATATATATATATTGGCCAAGTATATATGAATATGGAAATGGATGCATATGTATTTTGATGTTAAGACATATATATCAAAAAATACTTTTCCAAATAATCTAAGATATGCAAATCTACCTATTTGGACAAACACTTAGTCTTTATATGCAATTATTTATGCATGCACACATATTTATAAAAACGATCATTTATTAACTTTTCCCTATATACAAAATATACATATATAGTTTTTTTTATTAGTATGATTATTCATAGAATTTTATATGAACATAAACATATAGATTTATTTGCATTTATGTATGTTTCAAAGATTTATTTATCCTTCTTATTATTTGACACATTAATACTTATGTTGGTAGTTGGTTATTTATGTAGCATATCTTCATGAACACATATTACCCTCACTACCCATTCATTACATCCAACACATTAGAGTTGCAATGGAATTCCAATTCTAAGGAATTGAATAGCCATGTAATCATTATTACGGTGTTTACTTAAACAAAAAACGCAATATAAGGAATAGATATGTAACGTAGTTAAAATTACTAAAATACCCTCTTCTTCTACTTCCTCTATAAACCTAAACCCAAACTACGCTACAATATACTAAATTATAGAGAAGTCTGCTCTTTTCACAAGAATAAATCAAAGTAAAAAAAAAAAAAAAAAGAGAAAGAAATGAAATAAACCCTTCTACTGGCACTAATCTTTTAAAGCACTTGTCTTTTCTTAGATAAGCAAACCCGTCCACTAGCATTGGTGTTACAAAGAATGAATGGCTTTGTGTTTTGCTAAAGCTGCTAGACAAATCTTTTTAGGCTCAAGTTATGTTCTTTGGTGATATCTAGGGTATGTAGAAAGGTTTGGACCTTTAGCGTTCGGGCTTGTATGTGGTTGTGTCGTAGCTATGTGTAGTCACCAAAGGAGCAGTTGGTGGTGGTGGAGATCATTAATAGCGGTGATTTGGTGATAGGTAATGCATCGAGATGTAGGTTTATGGTGGTGGTATACTACGTTGGTGATGTACAGTAGTTGTAGTGCATAGTGGTGTTAGTGTCTCCGATGGTGATAATATGTATGGTGGTGGTGGTTCCTTCGGTAGTTGTCATGACCCTAAAGGGGACCTAGTAGGATAGCCTAAAATTTTCATATTATATGTGCACTTGTGATTTGAAAATCATCTTGCAAGTCACAGATTGCAAGATTCTAAATAATCAGTCACTAAATTTTTTATTTATTTATTTAATTAACTTACGACTACATAGTTGTGACTATGGATATCCGATAAGCCACAGTCCAATAGAAACATAGAGAATCGGTATCCCCTACCAAACAATAAGATTAGGTAGTAAAGTTCTAAAACTCAAACTTACTAAATTCACAAAATTTAAAGGTAGTATTAATAATGACATATATATATATAATAATTCAAATGAACCATACAGTTCGTCCTCAGATTCTAACTTCTATACATCCCAATGTTGACGCTCAACTCTCAGTTCTTAACCCATGCCCCATCATCTAGCGACCTACAAGAGAAAACTATTGAAGAGTAAGCTATAAGAGCTTAGTGAGTTAACCCTCTTACTATACCAGCAATCAAGGTATCAAACAGATTATTGCCAAACATATGAATGCATGAACAAGCAGTATGCCAAACAGTATATATGCAATTGATTGGTATTGCATATAACATTGAATTTAACGCCCTCCGAAGTAAGGGTTGGAGATACATCGGCACCAATCACAACCGGGCTCTAGCACCGGGTTTTTAACTTTATATCATTATATATGAATTCCTTGTTTCATAGAATAGGTTTCTAATTCCAACAGTCAACAATATACAAATATCTAGGTCTAGCAGTGAGCTAGCTCCCACAGTCCACACTCATACCCTATAGCGATGGTCTTTAGACGCGATCTCCAGCCACCTACGGTTAGAGTCTCTAGTGCCAATAGAACCCGTGAGCCAAAGGTAGGGTCTTGTTGTACCAATGCTCTTATACTGTACTAATTAAATCATGTAGGAATCCATCCCTCCAAGGCCCTTCATTACCAACTACGTGAGGTGACGACTGCATCATTATATGCAATGTTCGTGCTTTATGCATGAACCGTTCAATTTTAGTTGGGTTGAATATAATTAAGTCAATTTATGAGGTGGTCAAACATTATTAACAAATCATTCATATAATGCAACAATCAATTATATCACATTTAATGGTGTTTTACACAGTAATCAATCAATATTAGTCGCATGTATAACCTAAAACCCCATGCATCAAGTTATTAATATTTAATTCATGTACACTAACTACAAGCACAAAACAAGTATAAAGTCATCGGGAGTATTCATTTAGTTATAAATGCTGTCTGGGATTGTAATAGTCTAAAGAAAAATCGGTCTTGATCTTAGGATCACCTAATATTAGGGGAATATGGAAAGTAATAAGTTTAGGAATTAAATAACTAAATTAGCATACTAAATCGTACTATTTACTTAAATCGATTATTAATTTGTGTGAAATCATAAATTCAAGTTTTTTTATCAAATCACATATAACTTGTTCGTTTTAGCTCGGATCGTAATGAACTTATAGTCTATTTTGATCGTTTTCAAGTATATTTTATTATAACGAGATTCGTTTTGAACGTTGTGACTCACAATTTGAATTATAACATAAAAATATCACAAAATTTATTATTTTAGTTTAAAAATTATAAAATACTAATTTTAGCTTTTTCTTAATATATTTATGATTTAACAATTATTTAAACCATATGATTCATATTTTAAATATTTTAAGCATGTTTTTCCTTTTTTTAAATTTTTAGCTTTATTATGATTATTATTATTATTATTGCCTTTATTATTTTTATTATTTCTCATTTTCTTAGTTTTTTATATACTTCACAATTATACACACACACACACACACACACACACATAAACACACACACACATATATATATATATATATATATTTATACACTTATAACATATTTTATAATTTATTTTATTGAAAAATCCTTAGTTACGGTAATATATATATATATATATACCTTACATATTCATGAATTTAGTAAATATTATATATCTTATATGCTAATACATATTCAGTATACGCCTTATATATGTATATGTATTTATTGAAAATAAACATACTCTTATATACATATTCATGTATTTATATTTATACATATAAGTCTTACATGTGTACATAAATATAAATACATACATATATATTCGATATATATATATTTATATTGTATTTGTTATAAAATATGTATACTAGATATTATATGGTATATGCCATATACCACCATACATATACTTTATATTATTCCTATATATATGTCCTATATACATATATTAATACTATACGATTATATATATATATATATACAAAAATAATTATACATAGGTAAATATATACATACATAGTTTATGGTACAAAAAAATATACATATATTGTAAACCCCTAAAAGTTTCGATTTAGCTTTTGAAATAGACTCAGTTATGTTAGATAATTTAGGAGTCGATAAGGCTACTGAAAGAGAAAACCTTAAAAGAATTCATTAATCGCGTAAGAAACTTTACTACCCTAAATGTATCTAAATGTTAAAGATTTCATTCAAAAGTGACAAAAACCCTAAAATGATCGCTTTAAAGACATATGTGCACTAATTCAACATAATAAACCCTAAAACCCTAAATTGAATATATACTACTCATATTTTGCCAAATCATTAGAAAAGGATTAGAGATGACTTTCAATCATACAAATATGTGTTGAATCCTCAAATAGTCATTTAGAAACTAAGATAATGAATCATAGCTTACATTTATTTCTTAAGTATATGATTAAGATAGTCTTACTTAGAGTTAGGGGTATAGTTGACGATTAGGTTATATGTAGTGAACTTTAATACTCGAATTAGTACTTTTTGCACTTGTTATCTAAAGTAGTTTATCAAATGAAACATATAGGCTATAAAGACCTAAAGTAAGACCTCATCAACCATGTTTACTAATCAATTCACCAAATACCTCATTTCCTTCATTTTTCCCTTAATTTCCCTTAATTACTATATTATGTGCACAAAATTACATATGCTTAAGGAGAGTTGACCAAGTCAACACATATTGACCAAAGTCAAAGGGTTGACCAAGTCAACAAAATACACTAAGAGATAAAGAAAATATCTCCTCCTTCATGATGGCTTTTCTTATCTTTTCTTTTGATTTTTTTTCTTCTTTTCTTTTTCCTTAAGTGTTGCCATCCACTTATTCTCCATATTGGCCCCACCATTTGTTGTCTTCCATAATGAAAACAAGACAAAAGAAACAAACCAAAAACCCTCCACCATTGCTGTGAGCTTCATCTCCCTCTTTCCCTTTCATTACTTTACTTTTTGTCTCCTTAATTCCAACATAAGCAAAGGTATGTATCTAAGTTACTTATGTTGTTTTATCTTCTTCATTAGTTAGGTAATTAGGTAGATTAGAGAAGTAGGCTTGTGTTAATTGTGATCATGAAGAAGAGGGCATAAAGTCCTCATCTTTAAGTGTAGAAAGTGAGAAACCATGAAGGAGAGGGAAGAAATACATGTGTATGTACTCTTAGGTATGTGTACATAAAGAAATACCAAAGGAATACTTGTATGAGAACCTTAGTACATGAGTATTAGTCATGTACATAACCAAAATTAAGACAATACATAACTACACTTACTTATATTACACTAATTACACACTTAAAAACCTAAAAGAATGGAATTAGGAAGCTTTTCTTAAGGAAAAGATGAGGCATACGAATTTGTGTATAAAAATACGTATCCAACCGTATAGGTATATGAGTATGTATACATGGATAAATACGGTATAAACTTAAGTAGATGTATAAGTATATATATGTATAAGGTATATGTACATAAGTATAAAGGAAGGATCAAATGTACATAAGACATGTACATATGACATAAGCATGAGGAGAGGCTTATGTAATCACATAATGAAGTAAGTGATGAGGTAAGCACATAATGACATAAGTAAGGGATGACATAAGCAATGACCTAAGCAAGGGATGACATAAGCAATGACCTAAGCAAGGGATGACATAAGCAATGACCTAAGCAAGGGATGACATAAGCAATGACCTAAGCAAATGATTATGTAAGTGATGACATAAGCATATATTATAAACTAAGAAAAGAAGAAAAGTGTACCATAATTTGGAATGTAAATTAGTAAACCCTAATACACTTTCTAAATTGAATTATACTTAATTGAGTACATGAATTAATAAGAGCAGATTAAAAGCCTCTAAGTATAATGACTAAAGGGTTAACTAACTCATTATGTCTAGGTAAAAGATATAAAAATAAGTAATAAGAGTAATTAAGAGTTCATAGTTAAAATTTCTCTAAAGTTAGTTCATATCATAAAACATAGGTCATAACATCCAAAACGAACATTACCGTGTAAACGTATGTCCGAAAATAATGAAGAACGACTATAAATTCATAAATATCAGAAATAAAACGAAAAAGATACAAATGGTTAAGAATAAGGTCTAACCAGATAAAAATTGAGGTAATAGAGTAGAAGTAGAGAACTAGACTTATTAGTTAATTCAGTTACTTACTAGTGTTACTATCACATAATGATCAGGTGACCCTAAGGTGAGCGAAGACCTCTCGATCAATTACTACTATTAGGGCAAATTGCTGTAGCCAAGTGAGTATTTACCCTATGATTCCATGCTTGTTTGTGATTGTAGATAGTGAACTTAAATATTCTTGTTAATTGACTATTGTGTGGGGTTTGGGAAATTCTTGTATGTGATCTTGCGTGTGTAATTGTGAAATTATCTTAAGTACAAAGAATACTTTGTTTATTGCATGGTAGTATAGAAAGTGATAGTGTGTACTATTGGATGGTCACAGCATAGTTTGAACTTAAATATACTCGGCTTATAAAAAGAAAATGGAACATGCATTATCATGCATCGTATAAATATAATTCCGGCCGTCACATCACACGGAGGTAAAGAGAGGCCATTCGGGGGTTGTTATTATGCATTTATTGGTTTTGTACGATGCACTCGTACAAAATAACCTTACCCTGACCCGCGAGAACACTAGGCGTTGGAGGCGCCAACCGCCTGGCTAAGGGTCAAGTCTAGAGGCCTCCGTTTAGAGGTAAGTGTAGACTGCGGGGGACCACTTACGATTATACTAGAACTTGGTTTTATGAAAATAAAAGACCTAGTTGATTTGAATACGGAGCGTGGAGTTCCATAGTAAAGAAAGTTCCATATGCATGAATATAATGTACTTATAACTTACTTATGGTGTGGTTGAAGATTTTGCTTACTAAGCTTAGGCTTACACCCCTTTAGACTTTTACTGCAGGATAGCCTGTTCGTAGAGGCAAGCCGAGGGATACCACAGGTTAACTTGGGGACTTGGGCAAGAGCGAGCTATCCTGTATATTGAGAGAACAGTTAATGTAGATCTTTACTCATGTACTTTTATTTTCTTAGTATTGTAGACTTAGATGTACTCTCTTACTGTATAATATAAGTATTGTAGTTCAAATTTTACATAAATATGTTAATGTGATGATATCATGTAAATCTGTATGTTCTTGGGAAACTAGTGGTTGTAGAGCCTTGTATATTGTATGAAGAGTTCTTAATTGGAAGGGTAACCAATCAGGGGTTCTTTGTACAGTATACGGTGTCTGCCACGACTAGGCCGTCCTCAGTTTGTGACATATATACTATAGTTATTTAATGAAATACATAATACTAATTATATGTATTCCTAAAAAAAATACATAATATATACTCTTTCGTATAATATACATTTGTATATATATGTATACATACTTAGCCTTATACATACATATATAATTAAATTTAAGTATTCATGTACATAGACATGTAATAGCATTGTTATATGTAAAAATACAATAAAAATACCATACAAATACTATATTTATACATGTGTATACTATATAATATACATCTACACTAAAAAAATAAATTAGTTACCTATTGACTTTTTATTTTTCTTCTTCTTTTCTTTCTTTCTTTTCACATTTTGTTTCCAAGTTCCGGTTTTGATTACAATTTGGTTTCTAGATTTTTGTTTTGTTTCTTTTCTTTATTTACATGAGTAGTAAGCTTAAAATATAAGCTAAGATCTTATCTAATCTTTGTATTTATGAAGATGGGACAAAGTATTTATCTCCTATTTTTCTTTTATTGTATACTTAACACATGTCAATTCAATTCCTCATGTGGGTTGCTTTATTTTGCTAATTTTTGTTTTGGTTTTACAGGACATAGCAATTGGGAAAAAGAAGAAAAGAGATAAATTGAAAAAGAATGAGAAGGAAAATAAAAAACTTAATAATAAATATATGTAATTTTTCGATATATATATAGATTATAACAATTCTCATCGTAAATTAATTTTTAAATTCTTGCGAAATTTTATCAATTTAATTGGTACCCGTTACAATTATAATTTTTACAAGTTATTATTATAGCAATTTCATTAAAATTTCACACGAATAGGTTATTTAATCAAAAATTGCAATCGACTATAATTTTATCACTATTGAGTAATATTTAACTATTTTATAGGTTTATATTTATAATTTTAGGGTTTCGATCAAATTCTGGTTCAATTTTGATTAATGGCGTGTAAGTCAGTTTTAGGGTTTTAGTATGCGATTTAGGGTTTTGGTTAATTTTGCTATAGTTTTTATTACTTATAATATATTCAAATTTATAATTTATTAAATTTTTATCTTGCTCAACTTTACTGACATATCATGTCATATACAGTATTAGAGTACAATTTTACTCTTAAATAGCTAAATTTGCGGGGTTTACAGTAGTAGTGTTGCATGTAGTGGTAGTGTTTCTGATGAAGCGTATAGTTTGTGAAAGTGATGAAGAAGACAAGGGTATAGAAAGTCCTTTTTTGGTTAAATCCCAATTCTTAAGTTTAAGGAGGAAATCCCTATTACTTGATTTCAAGCAATAAGGATTACTATTGAATCCCAATTTCATAATAAAAATCTAAGTAAACGATATAATAGGGAATAAGGGGGGGATGGAATTGCCTTTCCCCCAAAGTAAACATGCAATTAGTATTATTGTTTTACTTATATATATGTATATATATTTACATATAATATATTTTCCTCTAAAGCTTATATATATATATATATTATATGTACATATATCTTTCTTTTAGGCAATTCAATATTTTGAAATTTAAGATAAGAAAAATAAATATATACATTTATAGGTTCAAGCCAAACTGTAACTAACGTCATGTAACCTATACAAACTCTCCACATACTAGATCTCTTTATCCTACTAGAATGACGAAGCAAGTTTAATATATAAATGAATTCGATTATCAATATAACTATATGGGATAGGCATGAAGAGCTACTAATTAGCTGAAATGTTATAGTACATATGCATGCAAACTCCTGATTTCAACTTCATTTTTTAGCTCATTGTTATCTATAAATTGAAAACAAATACCCAACAAATATTTGGCTCCATGAGATCTCTCTAATTGTGTAAAATTTTTTATAGAAACAAGTTTAAATCAAAGTCAAATCATGCATCAAAGTAGCTTACCCATGCTAGAAAATGTAGCAAATATATATATATATATATATATTATTTCTTCTAATTGCACAAATCTATTTACAATAGGATTTCCTAATTTTTAAGGTGAAATCAAACATTGAACTAACAGCCAAGTAATGCTAATCCAAAAAACAAATAAGCATAGTGTAATTAGTTATCAATGGTAAAATATTATTAATTAAATTAAACAAATATAACCATCTCGTGGAAACTAGGGTTTAATAATGAATTACAAGGAAAGATTAACTAAAATGTAAAACAAAAGAAAAGGAAAAGAAAACAACCCTTACTCAACGCTATCCTTTTTCCCTTATTCTCCCTTAAATTTTACCAGAGACTCCTATTTATAGTATACAAGACTTACTATTATAACGATCTCTCAAAATAAGAAAAATTTCTTGAAATAATATAATCATGTCCCAAGATCATAGGTATATAACTCGGCATGATTCCCATTGCAATTAAAATTCTCAAAATCTATAGACTCAAGGATCATAGGGAAGGATTACGACCGTAATCTTAACTGTGATATTCTTTGATCATCAATCTTTAACATTATCTTTCTTCATGGTCATTCTTCTCAAACATATTCATCATTAAAGCTCAAAAACTCCATTAAATCGTCTCAAAATCCTAAAAAAATTCAACAAGCTTCTCAAACAAAACATAAAAATTAAATATTTCACAAATAAGCCTCAAATCACTAAAACTAAAACAGTAACAAAACTACCCTAAGATATATGTACAAAATGAGTGTCATCACTATGCATATGCCTCAAATAAAAATATACAAACAACATATATGTGAAAATATAGAAACCATAAAAGAGTATAAACTTGAAAACCTCTTCTCCTTTTTCCTTTTGAAGTTATGCCAACTATATATGGAGTAGGGAAGTAATATTTTCTTGTAATCAAATTATTAATCATGATTCAAATTATCAAAATGAGTTGAATTAAATATCATTTCCTTGGCATATTATTGGATCATGCATGAACTAGAGAAACTTAAGGTTATTTACTTGTGTATAAATTTGATTAAAATGAGTAGGAAGCATAAATAACTAATTAATGGTTAATTTGAAGACATCAAAGCATCTTTGATTCATTAAGCATATGGAAGAATCACTTAGATCATAAAATGATGAATCGAAGTAAAATTGATATGAATTATAACATATAAATACATGAACTTACTATTAAGAAGTTTGTAAGGAGAAGATCAAATTAGAAGCTTAAAAATTTATTTAAGTCATACGTAAGTAGAAGAATGAAAATGATCACAAGATGAAATCTAAAGTGTAATTGAGAAGAATTATGATAATTAGATGTATAGACTTACTAATTAAGGAATTGGAATATCAAGATCATAAAAGTTAATTAAGATCCCTAAGTAAAGAAGAAAATGAATATTTAAACCTACATAGTGCATGTACTACACTTAGGAGAAGGGTTAAGTGAATCTTAACTATATAGTTGCTTTGGATCCAAAGGATGGTGAAAATCCTAAAGAAGTAAAGAGGGGAGAGATAAAGAGAAAGAGAGTCCCTTTACTTATAACCTTATCATCTATTTATAGTTGATGAGGTCAAGATATTTTAGGAAAAATATGGGTGACCATATCTAAGATAGAATCTTTTAAATTGTAAATGTATATCTAGTTGTATAGATACAAATCTTTTAGAAACCAAAGTATAACTAAGCTAATAGGAATTACCCTCCAAGTCCCATCACCCACTATTAATTTAAAGCTTAGTTAACACAGCTTATTAGATTCTTAACCATTTCCTAACTCCGAAAGAAGCTAACCTATTTATGTTAAGATGATCTAGCTATGCATCCTAGCTGTTATGAGTTTAGTTTTCTCTTCATGCTAGAGCAAGGTCAAGCCAAGCTATTTAAAGACCTTTGACCTATTATACTAATCTATTTTGGAGACTTCCTTACTTTCCAAGTGCGAAACTATTATGAAGGTGTTCCTAAGCTGTTCCAAGGAGTTTTTTTTTTTAGTTGAATAGAGAATCAAAAGCTGTCGACCTTATCTTAACACATTTGGGTTCATTACGCACTAGGCTCTCTCTTGAAGACATGTATTCCACAATCTGCAACAACTTAAGCTAAAAAAATAAAAACATGTTAGTTATGATGAAAAGAAAAACCATAACTCATGCTAAAAGAGCTCACCGAGCTAATGGCCATGTTGTTAATAAAACTCCAAAGTAAATCAAAGCTAAATATCAATGTAACTAACCTAATGATGAAGTTCCAAATAGAAAAGTTTATCTAACTCACAATGTTTGAGTTTGTGGAGTTGAGCAAAGAGCCAACAGGAGAATGGAGGTTGTAAAAGAAGAAAAGAGTGGTGATGAAGAGTTCTATGAAATCGATAAAAGGTTAGATCAAGTACACCAAGGTAGCAGACTTCATGGCCAACCTAATAGAGTTAAGTATCCTATTTAACATCCCTAAAGAAGAATAGAGCGACCTGCTCATCGAAGAATCGATCTTATTGATGTTAGCGAAGTTGGTGAGGAGTTTGATGAGGATTATTATCAAGAGGACTATGCTATCCTACCTCCTAGAAGTATTAATAATGTGAGGATCCAAATTTTAAGCTTCTCAAGAAGTGGGAGTGTTGATGAGTACTTAAATTGGGAAGAGCGAGTGGAAAAATTGTTCTAATATTATCATTATATTGAGTAAGACAAGGTCAGACTTGCTATTCTAGAATTTACTAAATATGCCAGTATGTGGTGGAAGAAGTTGCAGGTGATGAGAAGAAGGGATGGTAGATGAGGTGCAAGAGTATGGGAAGAAATCAAAAGAGTGACACGAGTAAAGTTTGTTCTCACTTCATACTATCAAGATACCTTTTATGACTTTGTAAGAATTAAGACGAGGGAATCGATTTGTTAATGAGTATGTAAAAGAGTTCTAAATGTTGATGATCAAATATGAAGCAAATGAGCCTGAGGCCAAAATTGTTTCAAAATTTGTTACTACCTTAAGATATGAGATTAGAGATGTTGTCAAGGTAAAATTTTTTTATGCCCTTGAAGAAGCTTTTAAGATCACCCAAAGTATTAAGAGACAAAAAATGAATAGACCTTATTGAGCTCCTAATTCCCAACTTATTCAATTAGTCTAACCTATCCAAGGGAGTAGTAGGAAGACTAGTAACACAATATTGATCAAGAAAGAAAGACATATCACAAGTAAAAGGAGTAAGGAGGGAAAGAGAAGGAATCTGAAAAGGGGTAGCCTTCAAGAAGGAAAACCAACAAGATGAAGTAATTTAAATGAAAGGGTTTTGAACATGTGGCTGCTTAATGTCCAAACAGATGAACTATTGTTATTAAAGGAGATGCTTCAACCTTTGCAGTGTACAGTACTAATGAAAAAATTAGTGAAGCTATAGAAGAAGAAGATTGAGTAAAAGTAGAAGTAATGTGAGATAATATTTATCTAGAGGAAGGTGACATGTTAGAATTAGTAGTCTACTAAGCTATGAGTTTAAAACCTGACAAAGAGAATGAGCAGGTGAAAATTTGTTTCATACTACATGCAAGGTAAAAGTTTGGTTGTATGTGTTGATCATTGATAGTAGTAGTTGTGTGAATGTTGTATCCACAAGTTTAGTTGTTTAATTGTTGACTTCTCTACATCTTAAACTGTACAAGTTACATCAGATAAATAAGAAAGGATCATAACATGTTACAAAGTAAGTATCATCAGTATAGACACTCAATTTCTAACCCCTTTATTTTTTTACTTTTATTTCCTCAATAGGTCCCAAATTAGGAAAAACACACAAAAAAAGTAAATTAAAGAAATCCTAAAATAAGGAAATTTAGAAAAAAAAAATGAATTTTAGAAAAATACAAAAAGTACAAAAATAAGAAGAAGCATAAAAAAATAAGAAACTTGGAAAAGGATTAAAAAATAGAAAATTTGGAAAGAAACCCAAAAGAATGAGAAATTTAGAAAATAAAAAAATGAAAAAAATAGAAGATTTTAGGAAATTAGAAAATAACAACTTAACAGGTGGACTTTTAATATATTTAGATGTCGAACCGTTAAGCTTACGGCTTAGAATTGAATCTATCCTAGGCTGACCTAGTCCAATTACACATATGGAGAAGACACAGGCCAACGACTTAACGGATAAACACTTGAACATATGCATTAGGTTTAGTTAGAGGTCTTAGGTTCGAATCTTGCTGAAGGAATGTAAAAGTCTTTTTTATTTTTCATCACATTAGGGACTACCACATGTCAGGATTTAATTGTACTATGTATCCTAACACATAGCATTGTTGGATTAGATAATGTACTAACGTGGTACCATGTTCATGCTTCGTTAGCATTTTCTCTCTCTTTCCCTCCTCTTTCTTCCTCTTTCTCATGATTTCCCCACCCTTCTCGACTAAAAAACAGCCTACCCCCTTCACTTTGGATCTAATTTTTGCATAAATTTCACATACATATACACGATTTCATCCTTTGATTTTGTTCACTACATGGCTTACTTTGAATGGCTATCAAGAACAAGTCTAGATTCACTTAAGAGCACATTAAAATCGGCTTTCAAAAATCTGAAAGATGAATCCCATTGATACATTTGCTGTTGTCATGGAACTCCCCAAAGGTATTGTAAACTAATACTAGGTTGGAGCCTTCCAGAAGTTCCATACAGAAGATATCACTTAGGTTACTAGATGGATCAAGGCAACTGAGTTGAAGAAAAGAAATAAGATTGAAGAGGAGCTAAGATATCATAAGAAAAAAAGGATGTAAACTTTAGGGGTTATTTGTAATAAATTTTAATGTGAGAGAAACTTCAAAGATGTAATAAAAATCTTTTTCTTGCCACATCATAGTCAGTTTGCCAACTCCCCTCTTTGCATCCACATCATCGTCACATTTCATTTTGCCTGTAAATATTCATTAGTTTCTATTTAGTCGTATCCTTAAGTTTCTAAGTCCTTTTCCCTATACCTCCTACTTTAACCCTTTTCTAATCTCTTCTCCTATACATCCTTAGGATCTTTTTTTCTTATAAGTTATTTAGGCCCCTAAACCCTTAGGTTTGTTCTCTACTCCTTTTTCACAACTTGTAAATAAGTCTTATCCTTCTATTCCTTTCTTCCTTTTATCTTTCTTAAAAAGGAGAGATTTAGTTTAAAAAAGAAAGAAAAGAAAAGAAAGGTTGCTAACTAGTAAAGAATTCTTTCAATCAGGTTCACATGGCTGATGATAGACTTGCTTCCCTAGAAACGATGATGCATCAAATGGTAGGTTTTGTTCCCAATGACCACCATACTCTAAATATCCCAAGATCTAAACCTAGAAAAGAGACTTACAAATCTAGAAGAAAAGGAAACCATACTACAAAAGAGCATTATAGATTTGGAAATGACAATGGGCCCCATACTTAGAAGATTTCAACACTTGATGTTCAATATTAATCAAATGTCAATAAACCCAAGTGATGAAGGAGGCCCAATAAGAAAAAAGCTAAGGAGGAATGAGAACAAATAAGCCCAAGGGACTCAAAAGAGACAATTCACCGGATTAGAGATCTCAATTACCTAAATCTTTCATCATTTGAAAGTAGCAAGAATTATAGGTTGTGAAAAGCCCCTAATCTAAATTACAAACTACATAGCTTTGACCCAGAAGCACAATGCGACTATCATATGGGTTAGAAGGGGTACTCTACTGAAAAATGTTAGAGATTGAAGAATAAGATTCAAGACTTAATTGATGCAAAACTCATTCAGCCAAAGCTACAATAGGTCGATCCTTCTTCAAGTCATAGGGATAGTCCAACTAAGTCACTTAGAGCTTCATTTCTTTTGAGCTTACCAATGCCTTCTGATTAACTCATGGGTTGTTTTAAGTAATTGGACACTTATTAAGATAGAGGCAAAGAAAGTTGTTTTCAAAAAATTCTATAACAGTTAAAATAATACCATTGCCTTTTTAATTGAATGATTACAATGTTATTAGGGCAAATAAATTCCTCTTTAAGGAATTAGTAACCCACTTTTAAAAGGTTTAGTCTGAAAGGAGGTAAATTGTTTTCCACACACTAAACTAAAACACTTTGAGAGTTGAGTGACATAAAGGTAAGGATGCTTTAGATTCATTCCTTAAAGGAAGTCCACTTTGAATGTGATACGGAAATTAAAATGACGTTAAGCATTTACTTTTAAATCCTAAACACAATCATTTCTTGTCTACCCCATTGAACCCATTGAAGAATTTTCAAATTTAAATCCTTTGGAGAACCACCCCATAATTGGGCAATTTGGAGCTTTAGGTCATTGATAAAGAGAGAGGGATTAAAATTGGTTTGTGCTTGCTTCAATGATGTTAAATTCAAAAGTAACTTTTATTTTGGAGAAGTTATTTTTCTTTTGAAGTGGAGAAGAGCCATATCTTTTTTTAAACACCTTAAGCTTATACTTACCTCACCTGACCTCAAATAATAGAAATCCATAAATTTAGGGCCCTGAATAACATAAGAGGCAAAACTTAGCAATGGAGACTTGTGGCCAAAAGAAAAAGAAAGAACCAAAAAGGAACAATGGGTTAAAAAAGAAAAAGATGAAGAAAAGAGATCGGAAAATTAGGCCCAAGTGTAAATCAAAAGCCATAAAAGATATATCATATCCCAGTAGGGGCAACCAAATCAAATCAAAAGTTAAAGCCCAAAGACAAAAAGCTCTAACCTTAGAAATCTAAAAGCTCTATATCCACTTTATAGCCTCTCTTATGCTAAATCACACTAGGCCTTCCCACCTACAATACCACCCTTATAGAATAAAAGCTCTTTTAATCCTAAAAAGTAATTTATCTTTAATAAAAGCCATTTTTGAAACTGGGGCAAGAATATTTCTTAATTTTCCTAAGGTTCTTGACTTATCCACCTAGGATTAATATTTCTTTCAAAATAAGCATCTTCATTAGTCCCTTTTGAAACCTTTGGACCAAAAGCCTAAATTCATAATGATAAACTAAAAAAGACCTAATGGATTGATCAAGGTATATCACATGCAAAATAGACTATAATTTTGGGACTATAGTCAAAAGTATAATCTAGGTTGAAAGTTTACAAGGAAGTCTTCTTCGACTAAACTAGTCATAAGTTTCCTTTTCCTTAAAAAAATGAAGGTGTTTGAAACCACAAGGCCCTACCAAGTAGCTTGGCATCTAAGAGGCCCATGTGATTATTAAGGAAGGATTCTTTACCAATTAGCTAACTAAAAAAAAAAAGAGAGAGAGAAAGAAGAAAAAAAGGGGGTAATAAAAAGAAATTAAAAAAAAAAGAAAAAAGAGAGAGAAACTACCTTTATTCTAAGTCCAGGTCAGCCTAAGTGGCTAAGTTTTTAATCTATTCCAATGTCTTTTTTTAATGTAAATGGTTTTCACCAAAGGGTTTATCTGTAAATATTTTCCTCAAATTAAGTAGTATTATGGACAAATTTAATCCTAGCCAATTCTAAAAAGGGCTATTCTGCCTTCCATCCATTCAACTCTCTTCAAGGTCTTTAGCAAACCCATAAGGCGAATATGTTCCTCAATTACTCTTATTGTACCCATAGGGCCCTTCAGGTCACCAAGTTTTTTTAATAAGCCTCTAGAGCATTTCTTTTTTCAAAGATCTTTTAGCAAGCCCATAGGGCACTTCCCTTCATCATGCTTCTCTTAGCATGCCCATAGTAAACTTCTTTTCATCGATTCCTTTTAGCAGGCCCATGGGGCACAACATTAAAACCAAGTTTAAGGTTGCTAGTCCTCAAGAGATTCCCCCACCTAAGTTGGTAAGCCTAGTGAGGTCACAACTAGGTTTTAGATTAATTCCAATTTAGGATTATTAGTCTTCGAGAGATGCTCTTGCCTAGGTTAGTAAGCCTAATAAGACACAGCCAAGTTTTAGATTGATCCTAGTTTAAGGTTACTAGTCCTCGACAGATGCTCTTGCAAGGGTTAGTGAGCCTAATGAGGCACAACTAGGTTTCAAATCAATCCTAACTTAGGGTTCCCAATCCCTAAGTAGTGGGAATCAGGCTACCGAATCCCTAACCGATAGCTGAACCTAAGAACTAAAGAGGCTAATATGATAAATCCTTTTATTCCAACTAACCCCTACTAAGGCTGAGTACTTTCTTGCCAAGTCACCCTTCATACGGCTGCCCATTTTTCTGTAGTATGCCGAGTTAATGATTATTCTCTAGCGCCATGCTGACCAATTACTCGGCATCTTACTTATCGAAAAGCTAAGAGAGAGAGTCCGGACTGACTAAGCCATCTTTGCTTAAACTAGCCCATCGTCTATACTTTTTTTTCTATATCTTCTAACAACTTCGCTAATATAGCATTGCCATCTATACAGTATCATGTATACAATCCGTTGCACCACTGATTATTTTTCTTATATATTCATTTTTACCTTTTTGTATCTTATATATTACTTTCTTAAGAAATACTCTTTTTGTCTTTTCCTTTTTTAGGTAGGTTGCCTTCACCTATGGGTATAAATACCCTTGTAATTATAACTGTGACAACATCAAATCATTCTTAAAATACACTCTTTAAGTACTTTTTTCTTCCTTGGGTAAGCACTATTTGCTTACTCTTAGCATCACTCTTATCCTTTCCCTTAAGTAAGGTTAGGTGGCAAGTAACCTCATCGAACTTATTTATGCATCATATTGAATTGAGCTGTAAGTCCTCGGAAGTTCCATTAGTGTGTCGTATCTTCTGGAGCTATTCATAGGTTTTGCTTACTATTTCATTCTTTTTTTTTACCCTTTCATACTATTCCCTATTAATCTTTTTCAAGCTTTCTATAAGCTTGGACCCATCCAGCAACTAGCCTTATTTGTTCTTAGTCATAGTTCGCAACATCTTGGTACTAGAGCGAAGGTTTTGTGTGAACTATTATAGTTCTTCCTGAAGTTTTATTATACTCTATTTTGTGTATATGAAACAGAGTACGTTACTGTATTCAACTAACTGTTGTGTTGTTAATTGTTAATTTCCTGAAGTATTTGTTTGATCTTTGAATCTATGAAGAAAAATGATAGACCTAAGTATGAGTGGTGGTACTGGTGATGACAATGGTGTTCTCCACTATGGACGACAATCTCAAGGAACTCCTAGAAGCACTGATGAGGGACTTGATAATGTAGCTAACCTCATAGTAGATTTGACCCAACTACTCATGTACTGTCTTGCTGACCCACTGAAACCGCACAAAACACTCTACAAGTTACTCAACCTATTAAATGTCAGAACCTAACTCAACTCGTTCGAGGTGGAGGAGTTAGCAAATGAGTAAGGTGAAGGATAAACCTAAGAGAGCTTGATGAAGAGGAAGAGGAATATTCTGAAGAGGAATGTGTACGAATCCCTAGAGCATCCAACTAAGTGAAGCTTCGCATTTTGAGTTTCAATGAATTTGGGAATGCTAATGGATATCTAGATTAAGAAGAGAAGGCGAAGCATATGTTTGATTACTATTAATATGAGGATTATAAGAAGGTGAAAACTACTACTATTGAGTTCTTAGAATATGCCACCATGTAGTGGAAGAATTTTCAAGTCATGAGAAGACTAGAGGGGTACCAAAAGATTAACACTTGGCCCGAGATGAAGAGAGTACTCAAAAACAGGTTCACGTTAGAAACCTATCTTTAAGATACTTTCACTTGGCTTTGAGAGCTAAGTCAAGGAGGTTAAACTATTGACATGTATGTTCAAAAATTTCAAATGCTTATTATGCGTTATGAAGTGGAGGAACCACCAACTTGAACAGTCTTAAGTTTCATTACCGGGTTGAGAGGAGACATTCGAGACGTTGTGGAGCTCTAACAATTTGACACCATAGATGAGATTGTTAGGATCTCCCAGTGAGTATAGAGGCAAAGAAGGAGCTAAGCACCAGCAAGGATGTCGACTACCTGACCCTAACAAGCAAGTCACTGAGCTCAATCAAGTACAGAGCCAAGTAGAAAAATCGACCTAATGGTGAAGTGCCAACCTAGACGTATGAGAAAGGGCAAAGGTCTGGCAAGAAGAACAACTAGATCAAGTGCTTCAAGTGCCAAGGGTTCGGATACATGGCTGCTCAATACTTGAATCGACAGATGATGGTCATCAAAGGCCACATCCCGAAGCTCAAAGTAAAGAGTACGGATGAGGAACCTGAGAGGAGGAGGTTCTTATCAAGAAAGAAAATACTGAGAAAGAGTTGATTTAAGAGAACGTATTTCCTAAGGACTTAAATTAATTACTTATGGTTATCCGATGCACTATGAACATGGAACCCTTATGAAAGGAGAAGCAAAGAGAATTTGTTGCATACCACCTGTAAGGTGAATGATCAAATGTATACCTTCATTGTAGATAGTAGAAGCTATAGCAATTTAGCATTAGCTGATCTTGTTTCAAAATTGAAGTTGCTAATTGTTTCACATCCGAGGCTGTACAAGTTGCATTGGTTGAGTGAGAAAGGAGCATTACATGTCATTCAACAAATACTATTAACGATCACTATAGGGAATTACTCTGACCAAATTCTCTACAACATACTTTCTATGTGTACTTCCCACGTGTTGCTGGGTAGGTCATAGTTGTTTGAAAGGAGAGTTATGCATAATGGCTATAGGAATACGTATATGTTAGAAAAGGATGACTAGAAGATCATGCTAAATCCGATGCCACCAAGAGAAGCTAATAAGTTACAGACGAAACTTACTCGTAGATGGGTTTAAGCTTGTAGAAAGCACAAAAAGGATTAATGGGGAATAATACGAAAGGGTAAAAACGAAGAATGAAATAGTAAGTAAAACCCATGAACAGCTTTAGAAGATATGATATACCAATGGAAATTCCGAAGACTCGTGGCTCAATTCGATATAATGCATGAATTAGTCTGGTGAGATTACTCGCTACCTAACCTTACTTAAGGGAAAGGATAAGAGTGACATTGAGAGTAAATAAAAAAAATTTACATAAGGAAGAAAAAAATATTCAAAGAGTGTATTTTAAGAATGATCTGATGTTGTCACAGTTACAAGTACAAGAGTATTTATACCCATAAGTTGGGCAGCTTACCTAAAAAGAAAAAAACAACAAGGGTATTTCCTAAGGAAGTAATGTACAAGATACAAAAGGATAAAAATGAATAAACATGAAAAACAATCATTAGTGCAACGAATTCTGCATATGATATTGTTTACGTTATGATATTACATCCGCAAGGTTGTTAAAAGATACAAACAAAAAAGCAAGGACATATGAGCTTATCTGAGCAGGGATGTCTTAGTTAATCCAGACTCTCTCTTGACTTCTCGACAAGGAAGATGCCAAGTAATTGGTCGGCATGGTGCTAAAGAGTAATCATCAAATCTGCATATTACAAAAAAATGGGTAGTCATATGACAAGACATGAAGGGTGACTCAATAAGGAAGTGCTCGGCCTTGGCAGGGATTAGTTAGAACAGAAGGATTTGTTATGCCAAACCCTCTACTCTTCGAGCTTGATTGTGGGTCAAGGGTCCAGTAACTTGATTCCCATCATTCCCTCTGAGTTGTTTTGGATTTGGGATCAAATTCGAATGTTGTTCACTTAGTTCTTTGTCAAGGTAATATAGATTAAGGTTGGCAACATTGAAAGCATCAGAAACCCCATAGTCCTTGGGTAATTGCAACCTATAGGCATTGCCATTGATTTTCTAAAGGATTTTGAAATATCCTTCTACTCTTCCAAATAATTTGTTGTTCCTCTTGTTCGAAAACCGTTCCCCGTTGAGGTACCGACATACTAAGTCTCCTAGTTGAAATTGTTTGGCTGACCTATCCTTGGTCTTTTCTCTTATTTTTCTAGAAGCTTGGTCGATGTGCTAAAGGAATTATGCTCTGGCTGTTGCATTAGGGTCTTCTTATACAATTATTGGTACAGGGGTATAGTCGAAGGGTAACTCGAGATTAAATCCATAGACCATCTTGAAGAGAGTCTACTTAGTGGTGTCATATATTATTTAATTATAGGTGAACTCAACCACTAGCAAGCAAATGTCTCAACCAACCAAGTTCTTGCCTACTACAGCTCAGGCCAATGACCCCAAAGTACGATTAACCACTTCTATTTAGTCGTCAGTTTGGAGGTGACATGAGTACTGAAGAGTAATTTAGTTCCTAGCTAATGCCACAAGGTTACCCAAAAATGGCTCTAGAACTTCAGGCCTCTATCGGAGACTACATTTCTTGGCACATCGTGTATCCAAACAATCTCATGCAAGAAAAGAGAAACAATAGCCAAAGTGTAGCTAATCTTGGTGTAAGGCACGAAGTGTGCCATTTTACTAAACTAATCCACAACGACCATTATAAAATCTTTGCCTTAGGCGATTCGTGATAGTCTGAGAACAAAGGCTATGCTCAATTCAATCCATGGCCTCGTAGGAATAAGCAAGGGCATTGCTTTCCCTTACTCAATGCACATCTTTCCTCGTTTTTGGCTAAAAGAATCGGCCATTTATCAGTTTATAGATCTTCCTTTCCTTAAAATGTCTAGAGAGGCCTCCACTATAGACTTCCCTAACTAATAACTCCCTTAATGAACAAGTCAGCATGCATAATTTTCTGCCCCGAAACAAGTTGCCATCCTCTATGTAATATTCATCCATTGTCCTCCCGTCGATGCATTACAAAATTATGGGTCCAAAGTACGAATCCTTAGAGTACTATTCTTTGATACTTGCAAACCCAAATAGCTTGGTCTACAGTTTTGATAAAAGTACATATCTCCTTAAAAGAGCATTTGCAACTACGTTCCTCTTTCCTTGGTTGTACTTTATCATAAAATTGAACCCTTCAAGGAATTTAACCCATCTCACCTGCTGCTTTAATTACTTAACCTAACTTTGATGGTACCTTAGTAATTTATGGTCAGTATATATGACAAATTCTCTCGATAGTTAATAATGTTGGCAGACTTACATTGCTCAGATCAATGTCAAAAGTTCCACATCATATGCAGAATAATTCCATTGGGGTCCTCAGAGTTTCTCACTATAGAAGGCAATTGGTCTTCCTTCTTACCTTAGGACAGTGCCTATTCCAATGCATGATGCATTGCATTCTAACTCAAAAATTTTGTCAAAGTCGAGTAGTACTAACACTAAGGTAGAGGTCAACCTTTTTTTTACCTTAACAAAGCTCCTCTCCTCCCTTTCTCCTCATCAAAAGTCGATGTTTTTCTTCATTAGTTTAGTAAGTGGTGAAACAAGAGTATTGAAATTCCTGATAAATCTTATGTAAAATGAAGCCAGTTTATGGACACTTCTCACGTTAGTATAAGTAGTAGGAGTTGACCATTTGATAATTGCTCGGATCTTCTCATCATTGACTCGTAAGCCTCCTCCACTAACTATATAGCCTAAGAATACCACTTGCTCCTAGCAAAAGTAACATTTCTTTAGATTGCCAAATAATCTCTCAATACAGAAGATATCTAAGACATCTCTGAGATGTTCATAATGACTCGGTATGTCAGCATTGTAGACTAAGATGTTGTCAAAGTATATGTAAACCCCACGAATTTAGCTTTTTAAGTACAGAAATAAACGTCCAAACTGTAGATGATTTCCCAAACTCAAAAGAGCCAGTAAGATTTAAAACCGATTAAAATCTCAATCCAAAACCTAAAATGGACACGAAAAACCTTAAATCATCAATTGAACTCCTAACCGCATACGAAGACTCTAAAACCTCGAACCTCATCAAAACCCTAAGATGACCCTCATTCATGCTTATATGATTCGAATCCTTAAGTAATCCATTAGAAACTAAGATAATGAGTCATAGATTATATTTATCCCTTAAGTATGTGATTAAGGTAGTCTCACTTAGAGTTAGGGTTATAATTGAAGATTAGGTTACATATAGTGAACTTTAATACTCAAATTAGTACTTTTTGCACTTGTTATCCAAAGTAGTTTATCAAATGAGATATATAAGCTATAAAGACCTAAAGTAAGACCTCATCAATCATATTTACTAATCAATTCATCATATACCTTATTTCTTCTCATTTCCTTCATTTTTCTCCTAATTTCCCTTAATTACTACATTATGTGCACAAAATTACACATACTTAAGGAATATTGACTAAGATAACACATGTTGACCAAAGTCCAAAAGTTAACCAAGTCAACACATGTTGACTAAAGTCAACATTTTGAAAAGTCAACAAAAGACACTAAGAGATAAGGAAAAATATCTTAACTTCATGATGGCTTTTCTTTTCTTTTTCTTTTGATTTTTCTTTTTCCCTTTCCCCTCAATTGTTACCATCCACTTATTCCTCATTTTGGTCCCACCATTTGTTGTCTTCCATAATAAAAAAACAAAGAAAAAGAAACAAAACAAAAACATTCCCCATTGCCGTGAGCTTCTTCTTCCCATTTCACTCTAATCACTCATCTTTTTGTCTTCTTAATTCCAACACAATTAAAGGTATGTCTTTAAGTTGTTTTATGTTGCTTTATATTATTCATTAGTTAGTTAATTAGGTAGATTAGATAAGTAGTTATGTGTTTAGTGTTGTCTTGAAGAAAAGAGTACAAAGTTCTCCTCTTTAAGTGTAGAAATCTAGGAATCATGAAGAAGAAGAAGGATATGCATGTGCATATGTCCTTAAGTATATGTATAAAAGGTTATGCTAGAAGAATACAAGTATAAATACCTTTGTACATATGTATACAATATGTACATAACCTAAAATAAGGTATATACTAACTATACATATGTATATCATGTCAAATATACTCTTAAAATACAAAAAGAATGAAATTGTGAAGCTTTCTTAAGAGGCTAGATAAGGCATACGAAAATACGTATAAAAATACGTATTTCACCGTATGCGTATATGGGTATATGTATTAGTATATATATTAGTACATAAGTACACATATTAGTATATTATGAGTGTAGGTAGGTATATAACATATGTATATGTATAAGTACTTAATGACATATATATTTACATGTAATAAATGGATTACATAAGCCATGACATCATCTAAATATTACATAAGCCATGACATCATCAATTGATTACATAAGTGATGATGTAAGCGTAGGTTTATAATAGAAGAAATAATAAGATTACATAAGCACATAACATAGGTACATAGATGTATTTAGGAGTCGAAAATCCCTTAAACCCTAATACACTTCCTAAATTGAATTAAATTTAATCAAGTATGTGGATTAGTAGCACTAATGTAAAATTTCCTAAGTGTAAGAATCAAATAGCTAATTCAATCATTAAATCCTAAACTAGGGCATAAACATAAGCAAGAAGAATAATTAAACTTCAATAAGATAAAATTTCAATGAATTTAGTTCATATCATAAAACACGGGTCTTAACATCCAAAACGGACATTATCATGTGAATGTACGTCCGAAAATGATGAAAAACGACTATAAATTCGTAAATATTGAAAATAGAATGAAAAAGTTACGTACGATTAGCAATTAGGTTTAATCGAATAAGGGCTGATAGTAATCTAAGTAGAATTAGGTAGATAGATATCTAAAACCCTTAGTTGAGTCAACTACTTATTATCTCTGTTATCTCGTAATGATCAGGTGATCTCGACGAGGGCGAAGATCTCGTGATCGGTTATTCCAACTAAAGCGAGTCGTCATAGTCAAGTGAGTACTTCCGATGACTCCATACTTGTTTGTGCTTGTAGTTAGTGCACTTAAATTGAATATCAATAACTTGATGCATGGGGTTTCGGGATATGCGTGTGCTTGATATTGCTTGATTATTGTAAGAAATATTGTTAAATATGATAATTGATGATTTGATGGTATAATTGATTTTTATATGATTTGGATGGTTTGTTGATATTGATTGATCACCTCATAATTTGACTTAATTATATTTGGCTTATCTTGAATCAAAAGGGCCATACATTATCCATGCATCGCATTACTTGTTCCGGCCATCACTTCACACGGTTGGTAATGAAGGGCCTTAGAAGGATAGATTCCCACATGATTTGATTAGTACCGTGCAGGAGCATGGGTACAACAAGACCCTACCCTTGGCTCGCGGGTTCTATTGGCGCCGGAGATGCTAACCGTGGGTGGCTGGGGGTCGTGTCTAGAGACCACCACTGTAGGGTATGAGTGTGGACTGCGGGGGCCACCTCACCGCTAGGCTTGGGACTTTGTAAACTACTGGATTTTTAGAAATGGAAATGTAGTTTTGTGAAATACGAAATTCAAAGTTATGGGTAAAAACCCAGGTGCTAGAGCCCGGTCATGATTGGTGCCGATGAATCTCCAACCCTTATTTCGAAGGGCGTTAAAATCCAATATTATATGTAGTACCGGTCAACTGCATATATTGTTTGGCATTCTGCGTGTGTATGCATTCTGCGTGTGCATGCATTCATATGGTTGTAATAATTTGTTTGATAACTTGTTTGCCAGTATGGTATGAAAGATAGCTCACTAAGCTCTTGTAGCTTATTCCCCAATAGTCTTTCTTTTGCAGGTTTACATACGATGGGATTAGGATGAGTCTCGAGTGCTGAGTGCGAGATAAAGATATGTACATTAGTGTTAGGATTAGTTGAGATCTTTATAGGTGATACATAACACTCTTTGTAGAAAATATTCACATGTTAGAACTTAATATAATTTAATTCTACCTACAGTTTTATAATGTTGGCATATCCTGTCCTATTATTTGGTAAGGATACCGATTCTTTACGGTTCTGAGGAACTGTGGGCTATTGGACATCCATAATTATTTATAATTCTATATTATGTCATGTTACAATAAATTAATTACTTGAAAATCATTAACCTTAGTGATTTATAATTTAAAGTCTTGCAATTTCCGACTTGCAAGACGGTTTTCATATCATGGGTGCACACATGTTATGGAAATTTTAAGTAATCCTACTAGGCCTCCTTTAGGGTCCTGACAGTATACCATAACACACTTCTAGATGAGATGTCTAAGCACATGGTTCATTAATCTAATGAAAGTGCTTAGGGAATTTGACAAGTCGAAGGGCATGACCATCAACTGATAAAGTCCATATTAAGTCTTGAATGCAGTCTTCCATTTGTCGCTTGGTCTCATGTAGATTTGATGGTAGCTAGATTTAAGATCAATCTTGCTAAAAATCTTAGCTCCACTCTGTTCATCTAACATGTCTTCTAGTCTCGAGATTGGACACTTATATTTGATTGTGATTTTGTTCGTGGCTCAACTATCTACACACATTCGTCGATTCCATCCTTCTTTGACACTAAAAGTATAAGCACAACATAAGGATTGAGACTCTCTCTTACATAGCCTCTCTTTAACAACTCATTGACTTAACATTAAAATTCAAAAGCCTACTTGGGATTCATCTAATAAGTTAGCTTATTTAGCAGTACAACAATAGGTACTAAGTCATTGCTGTACTCTGTGCCTCGAGTTAGGGGCAACCCCTCAAGTAACTATTCTAAAAATAGGTCGACATATTCACCTAACAACTCTTTGATCTCTTAAGGTAACTCTAATGAGAGTCAAGCTACCAGACCCCTAACCCATAGCTAAGCTCGAGGATTAGAGGGGATGGCACGATGAATCCTTCTATTCTAACCAACCCTTGCCAAGGCTGAGGCTGAGTACTTCCTTGTCGAGGCCAAGTACTTTCTTACCGTACCGTATCACTACTACAGTATGCTAAGTTGATGATTACTCCTTAGTGCCATGTTGACCAATTACTCAACATCTTTCTTGATAAAAAGCTGAAAGAGAGAGTCCAGACTAATTAAGCCATCCTGCATTAATAAGTCCATCTATCTGTACTTTTTTGTCTGCATCTTCTAACGACCTCGCTAATGTAGCATTGCCATGTATATAATATCATGTGTAGAATTCGTTGCACCAATGATTATTTTTCTTATATATTCATTTTTACCCTTTTATATCTTATACATTGGAAATACCCTTTTTATCTTTCCCTTTTTAAGCAAGTTACCATAACTTATAGGTATAAATACCTTTGTACTTGTAACTATGACAACATCAAATCATTCTTAAAATATACTCTAAATACTTTTTTCTTCTTTGCATAAATACTGTTTGTTTACTCTCAGCATCACTCTTATCCTTTCCCTTAAGCAAGGTTAGACGGTAAGTAACCTCAACGAACCATTACATGCATCATATCGAATTAAACTATGAATCCTTAGAAGTTCCATTAGTATGTCATATCCTTTATAGGTGTTCATAGGTTTTTATTACTATTTCATTCTTCGTTTTTACCCTTTTGCACTATTCCCCATTAATCATTTTCAAGCTTTCTACATGCTTGGACCCATTTAGTACTCTAGCCTAAGTTAATGACTCTAGTGAGGCACAACTAGGTTTTAGATCAATCCCAATTTAAAGTTGCTATTCCTCGAGAGATGCTTTCGCCTATGTTAATGAGCCTAGTAAGGCATGACCAAGTTCTTTAAATCAATCCTCAATTAAGGTTGCTAGACTTTGAGAGGCGCTCCTACCTAGGTAAGTGAGCCTAATGAGGTACAACCATATCCTTTAGATCGATCCTATCATAGGGTTGCTAGTCCTCAAGAGACACTCCCACCTAAGTTAGTAAGCTTAGTATGGCACGACTAAATTTTAGATTGATCCCAGTTTAGGATTTCTTGTCTTCGAGAGACGTTCTCACCTAAGTTAGTGAGCCTAGAAAGGTACAACCAGGTTTTAAATCTATCCCAGTTTAGGGATGTTAGTCCTTCAAAAACGCTCTTGCCTAGGTTAGTGAGCCTAATAAGGCACGACTAAGTTTTAGATCGATACCAATTTATGGTTACCAATCCTCAAGAGATATTCCTACTTAAGTTAACGAGCCTAGTAAGGCATGACTTGGTCCTTTAGATTGATCCCATCATAAGGTTGTTAATCCCCTAGAGATGCTCCCACCTAGATTAATGAGCCTAGTGAAGCACAACCAGGTTTTAGATAGATCCCAATTTAGGGTTACTAGTCCCCGAGAGACGCTCCCGCCTAAGTTAGTAAACCTAATAAGGCTCAATAGAGTTTTAGATTGATCCTTGTTTAGGGTTGCTAGTCTCTAAGAGATACTCTCGCCTAAGTTAGTGAGCTTAATGAGCACGAATAAGTTAGTGAACATAGGGTTGCTTGTCTCCATGAGACACTCCCGTTTAAGTTAGTGAATGTAGTGAGGCACGACCAGGTTCTCTAATTCAATTCCAAAATAGGATTACTTGTCCCTTAAAGACACTTCTACCTTGGTTAATAAGCCTAGAGAAGCATGACCAAGTTTTGTTTATTCATAAAATCCATAATAGATTGAGTCTAGGATAGCTAGTATTCATTTAAAGTCATCCCAAGAGAAAAAATAGTGTTTCTCTGTCTTTGTAACAAAGTTTTGTTCAAACTTCGCTATAAAGAGGGGCAATTATAAATACTCAATTTTTGGCTCCTTTATTTTATTTTATTTTATTTCCTTAATAGGTCTTAAATTAGGAAAAACACGAAAAAGAAATAGGAAATTGAAGAAAACCTAAAAAATAAGGAAATTTAGAAAAGAAAAGAATTATAGAAAAAATACAAAAATAAGAAAAAGTACAAAAAAATAAGAAACTTGGAAAAAGATAAAAAAAATAGAAAATTTAGAAAGAAACCTAAAAAATGAGAAATTTAGAAAATAAAAAATTTTAAAAATAAAAAATAGAAGATTTTAGGGAAATTAGAAAATAAAAATTTAATAGGGTAGATTTTTAATAAGTTTAGATGTCGGGCCACTAGGCTTAAGACTTAGAATTAAATCTAGCTTGGTTGATCTGATCAATATATGCAAATTAAGTACACATATAGACAAGACATAGGTCAATGGCTTAACGAATAAACACTTGGACATATACATTGGGTTTGATTAATGGTTTTAGGCTCGGATTAGTGAAAAGGTTCTCCTACATCAACAAAAATCTATAGGGGTGTAAGCTTAAGCTTAGTGAGATAAATACCCTCGTCAGTACCACATGACAAAAATTTATTAGATGCACAATCATATGAATGAATGAACAATCAGTATGACAAACAACGCATGCAGTGACCTAGAAATTGCATACGACTCAGAATTATGCCTCTTGAAGTCAGGGTTCAGAGATAATTAACCGACCCAAACCAAAATCCAAGCTCTAGACCTTGGGTTTTATTTCATTTGCATTATCGTACTCATGCCAAAACAAAACTATATATATATATATATATGTATACTTCCTTTACCAAAAGCATATCATATCTTTTAAAATCCCAAGTCTAGCGGTGTGGTGGCCTCTGCAATCCACAAACACATGCCCTAAGCAGAAGCCACAAGACTCGGCCCCTCTCCGACGGTTGGCGTCTCCCAATGCCTAGTAAGCCCATCAGCTTAAGACAGAGACTCAATATATATGATGGCATAGCTAGTGCCCAATCCTACAGGAAACTCGTATTCCTATGAGTCCCTTCCCATCTTCTGCGTGAAGCAACAGTTGGTGTTATCCGTACGCAATATGGGGAATGCATGATTCATTTTGAGTTCTTAATCGTATAAGTGATTAACTTGATTTTTTAAGTTGATCAAATAATTTCATTCCATACAATTCACATGTATAAATTAATACAAACAATTCCCATTATTATATATATAATTAACAAGTCATCACATTCATCCATAAATCCGTACACATGCATCTCCCATATCCCACAAGCATCTAAATTTATATATATAAGTTTAGGTACATCTATTCTACAAGCACAATCAAGTAAAGAGTCATCGGGAATTTACTCACTCTGCCATATAGGTCAATCAAAGTAATCCGGAGGCAAGTCGTCTCCGTAAATAGTGTCCCCTGATCATTGAAATAATTTTTATAAGGAATTGAAATAAACTTAAGAAACTAAGTAAATTTTCCTTAAGTTATATTCTTAACTAGTTTTCGTAATTTTTCCCGGTTTTTACCTAAAGTTCAATCACATATAACTTTTTCGTTTTAAATCTGATTTTTATGATCTTAAAGTCAATCTTCATCGTTTTTTAGTGTACTTTAATGTGGTAAGGTTAGATTTTTGAAATGAGGTATACAATTCTATCCATGGGTCAAAACAGTAGAGTTCCTTATTTGTTAGAGTGCTTTTGGGCCTTGTTTGGTAAATGGGCTTTTTAATAACTTAAGAAATTCTTTGGGCTTGGTCGTAAGATTTGATCCTAAGCTTAAAATACTCCTTGAGATCAGATCTAAAACTTTGATTTATATTCCTAAGGCTAACAACTACTTCTCGGGTCCTTTAGTGGGCTTAAATTGTCAAATGGGCTTGTTTTTTGTTCAAACTAAAGTTAGTGACTTTAGTAGACTTATGGGCCCTTAGGTGGATTTTTTATAAAGGCACTTTTAACATCCATTTGATATAGTTCAAAAGTCCTAATATGTGGCAAATGCTAAAAGCATTCTAATGGCCTCTAGTCTAGCGACCGGAGCACAAGTGTCATCGAAATCAATTTGTTTTTCTTGATTGTAGCCTTTTGCAACTAGACATGCCTTGTTTCTTGTTACTATTCCTATTTCATCCAACTTGTTTCGAAATACCTACTTAGTTCCAATTATCGGTTTATCTTTTGGTTTAAATACTAAGTTCCATACCTCATTTCTAATGAATTGATTTAGCTCTTCTTGCATAGCATGAATCCAAAATTCATCTTTTAGAACTTCATCTACATTTTTTTGTTCAAGTTAAGATAGAAACACTATATTACTTAGATTTTTAAGTAAGGCTCTAGTTTATAACCAATTGGATGGTTCTCCTATTATTAGATCCATAGGGTAATTTTTCACAAACTTCCATTTTCTAGGTAAATCTAAGTTAAAGTTGTTAACAATTTCATCTTGTTTAGAGAATTCCTTTTCAATAGAGTTAGATTGATTCTCGTTAAGACTAAGATTGTCCAAATGAGCACCAATGTTTTCTATTTCATTATTAGACTCTTTATATACACAAGTATCATCAAATGCAACATGAATTGACTCTTCTACAACAAGTGTTCTCTTGTTATATACTCTATAAGCTTTACTAGTAAAAAAATAACCAAGAAAAACACCTTCATCCAACTTTGAATCAAATTTTCCTAATTGTTCCTTTTTGTTATTAAGAATGTAACATCTCATTCCAAATGGATGAAAATATGATATGTTAGGTTTTTTGTCTTTCCAAAGCTTATTGGGGGTTTTCTTAAGAATTGGTCTTATGAAAACACAATTTGATATGTAATAAGCTATATTGATGGCTTTGGCTTAAAAATATTTAGATAAATTATTGTTACAAAGCATAGTCCTAGTCATTTCTATAAGGGTCTTATTTTTTTCTTTTAGCAACTCCGTTTTGCTACGGAGTTTTAGTTGCTAAGTAGGTATGTTCTATTCCTTTTTTTTTTTACAAAATTTCAAATTCTCCCCCATGATCACTTTTTATAAAGACAATAAGAAGACCTCTTTCATTTTAGACCTTTTGTTATAATTCAAGGATACATGATAAGTTTCATCCTTATTGGTAAGGAAGAAAGTCCAAGTATATCTAGTGAAATTATCAATTATGACCAAGGTGTATCTTTTCCCTCCTAAACTTAAAGTTTGTGTTAAACCAAATAAATCAATGTATAGTAGTTGGAGTGGCCTAGAAGTTGAGATGGCATCTTTTGACTTGAAAGATGAGTTGGTTTGTTTACCATATTGACATGCATAACATGTTCTATCTTTATCAAAACTAATTTTAGGTAATCCTTTAACAAGATTCCTGTTGACTAGCTTTGATAAGATATCCATACTAGCATTTCTTAACTTTTTATGCCAAAACCAACTATCATTATTTTGAGTGGATAAATAAGTCTCAAGAGAACATGAAAACATATTGAAGTCAATTTTATAAATGTTTTATCGTCTATATCTCTCAAAATGGATTTGGTCATTGCTAATGTTTTTAATAGAATACTTTAATGCATGAAAGATTACTTTATATTCTATGTCACACAACTGACTAATACTAAGTAAATTATGTTTTAAATTATCAATGAGTAACATATGCTTAATAGTAAGATTATTATTAATGCAAATGTTACCTTCACCAATAACATAAGCTTTACGATTATCTCCGAAAGTTACGCTTCTTCTATCCTTTAACTCTATAGATGTAAACTTGGATACATCTTCTGTCATATGTCTTGAGCGACCGCTATCCAAGATCTATTTGATGTTGTGCCTTAAGGGATCATATAAAACAAGCAGTTATCTCTTTGGTACCCATTTTAGTTTGGGTCTTATAGGGTTAGTTGTTGTAATGTAGGCTTGTCCCTTAGGGACCCAAACCATTTTACTTTTGTTATATATGGAGATATTGTAACGTAATGCATATATATACGTAATATGACCATATCATTCACAATAGTTATGAGTTTTATTTGATGCCTTAACAAAGTAGCTTTTGTATGTTTTATACATATTTTCTTTAATATAACCTATTCCGATTTTCTCTAAGCCTATCCTTTGTATTCCAAGGATCTTATCCAAATTCTTTTCTCCATCTATGAAACACCCTAGTTAGATTAATATGTTATCTAAATCAAAACTCCTTAGGCTAATATAGTTAAAATCTAAAATTAAGGTTTTGATTTAATTATTTTTTAGTTTATTTTTTTTAAATCCTTAATTTCATGTATATTTTAAGCATAGAATTTATATTTTACGTATGGATACAATAATTCCTAATAGTATTTTACATTATGATATTATATAAACATTTATTTTCCTACGCAGTATTTATATATTCTTTTTATAATTAATTTTATTTTCCTTTTGTATGTATGTATATTACCCTATATCTTAAAATAACCTATCTTAAAACCCTACCCTAACCCTATATTTAATAATTAAATATTATTAATTAACTATTTAAATATATTATTTTATAAATTATAATTATGTGTTATTGTTTGTATTAAGTTCTCGTTAGTGCTCATTCGGTAATCCTCTTCTCGTGTTGAATTCACGAACCGTTTTGATTTCATATTCGGTACCGAACTCCGAATGTATATTTTACTGTTATTTTATTTATTATTTTCTGTTGTTAGTGTGAATTAAGTTTTGTTAGTATTCCAATTACCACTTTTAGATTATTTTCTTATTATACTATATAGTATTACTTATGTAAGAGTTATTGTCAAAGTTATCTTATCATATTTTGGATAGTTAGTTATAGTTATATATCTTGGGGTTCATTTCCGTTTCTATCGTATTTGACTTAGGTTACTATATACTATTTAATTATAGATTTCGTTAATAATCGTATTTTAGATGATAATCTCAAATGCCAATCTAATGTATTATAATACTATATTAATGTTAGTATGTCTTATTTTTTATATCAACGGCATTCCAATCTAAGTATTTTGTTCACCTTAGTATTATGAATGTATAGTATATGTTATCATATCTTGAATTATTGATTATAGATATATATGTATGTTAAGGCCAAGTTTCTGTTTATTTATACAATAAGTTAACGATTGTACTCTATGTATGTCTCTATTTCCAATTAGTATGCTACAAATCTTTCTATTATTAGGACGATTTATTATTATTACTATTATCGATGTTTTCGTAACCTAATTATTTTATCACATTAGTACTGTATATATATGTGGTATATCATATATTATGTAGTATGTCCATTTTATTTGTTGAAGATTACTTTGTCATTCCTTATGAGTTTTTACAGATTATATTATTTTATTTTTCTAGTAAGTACGTATTTTTTATTTGCTATATCAGTTTGATAACTTATATGATCCGATACTCTATTATGTGTCCATTTTATACCTTCTTATATATGTGTGTGTGCGCGCCCACGCACGCGTGTGTGCATATATATTATGTACTTTAAGAGTTACTATAAAAGTGATCTTATATATATAGTTATGTCACCTTTTTGGTTTACTCATATTATGTCATTACTATTATTTGACTTAATGATTTTTTTCAAGACCTTAATTGAGTAGATCATATAGCGACCCTAGGAGGGGCTTAGGAGTATTACCTAAAATTTCCATATCACGTGTGCACCCATAATAAGAAAATCGCCTTGCAAGTCAGAGATTGCAAGACTCTAAATAGTTATTTACTAGAGTTTTCAATCTTAGTTCATTGGCTCATTATATAATATAAATAATTATGGATATCCATTTTTCACAGTTCCTCAGAATTGCAGAGAATCGGTATCCCCTACTAAAATAGTGAAATAAGATAGACAATTCTAAACTTACTAAAGATACTAAACTTAATTGAGACATTAGTCGTTTTTCGGAGCATTCCGAATTAACTACACAAGCTTTTCATCATACCGATTCAATGGTAGCACTCTGCACTCAATTCTTATCCCATTCCCAACTATCGATCAACCTGTAAGGAAAAGAATTGTTGGGGTGTAAGCTTACGCTTAGTGAGATAATTACCCTCATCAATACCGTATGACAAAAATTTATTAAATGCACAATCATATGAATGCATGAACAATCAGTGTGCCAAACAACGCATGCAATGACTTAGGAACTGCATACGACTCAGAATTACGCCCCCTGAAGTCGGGGTTTGGAGATAATTAACCAACCCAAACCAAAATCTGGGTTATAGACCTTGGGTTTTATTTCATTTGCACTATCGTGCTCATGCCAAAACAAAACTCTATATATATATATATATATATATATGTATGTATACTTCCTTTACTAAAATCAAATCATATCTTTTAAAAGCCCAAGTCTAGCGGTGTGGTAGCCTCCGCAATCCACAAATACACGCCCTAAGCAGAAGCCACAAGACTCGGCCCCTCGCCGATGGTTGGCGTCTCCCAGCACCTAGTAAGCCCATCAGCTTAGGTCAGAGACTCAATATATATGATATGCCCAATCCTGCAAGAAACTCGTATTCCTATGGGTTTCCTCCCATCTTCTGCGTGAAGCGGCAGTCGGTGTTATCCGTATGCAATATGGGGAATGCATGATTCATTTTGAGTTCTTAATCATACAAGTGATTAACTTGATTTTTAGAGTGACCAAACAATTTCATTCCATACAATTCACATATATATATGCATTACAAACAATTCCCATTATTATATATAATTAAAAAAATCATCGCATTCATCCATAAATTCAAACACATGCATCTCCCATATCCCACAAGCATCCAAATTTATATATATAGTTTAGGTGCATCTATCCTAGAAGCACAATCAAGTAAAGAGTCATTGGGAATTTACTCACTCAGCCATGCAGATCAATCAAAATAATCCGGGATAGGTCGTCTCCCCAAAGCCGGGTCCCCTGAACATCGCAAATATGATACTATAAGGATTTGAAATAAAACCTAGAAAACTAAGCTAAAACCCTTTAAGTTATACTTTGGCCTTGGTTTCATAAATTTTTCCGGTTTTACTTAAAAGTTCAATTACGTATAACTTTTTCGTTTTAAATCCGATTTTTATGATCTTATAGCCAATATTCATCATTTTCGAGTGTACTTTAACGTGGTGAGGTTAGATTTTCAAAATGAGGCATACAAATCTGTCCATGGGTCAGAACAATAGCGTTTCTCATGTGTTGGACTGCTTTTGGGCCTTGTATGGTAAATGGGCTCTTTAATAACTTAAGAAATTCTTTGGGCTTGGTCTTAAGATTTTATCCTAAGCTTAAAATACTCCTTGAAATCAGATTTACAACTTTAATTTATATTCTTAAGGCTAACAACCACTTCATGGGCCCTTTAGTAGACTTAAGTTGTCAAATGGGCTTGTTTTTTGTCCAAGCTAAAGTTAGTGACTTTGGTGGGCTTATGGGGCCTTAGGTGGATTTCTTATAGGTTTTAAAACAACCTCTCTTGGTACTTTAAGGTGCTGGTCAGAATTTCCTTGAAGGCCCAACTTAGAGTTCTAGGCTCCTTTTGAGAGTTTTAGGCTCGGTTTTGAGTTTTAGGCTTTGTATGCTTACCATACTTGCTTTGGTTAATCTTTTCACTTTGTTCATTCACTTTGTTCATATTTTCAGGCGTCTTTCCCCTACGTTCTAGATCTGTTCATGATGGTTCCAAGGGGTCCTTACTTGGTTTTTCAACTTGTTTCATCATTTTCTTAAGTTTAGGTAGTAGATTATGCACTTAACTACTTGTGTGCAAATCTTAACTTAAGTTTTCTTCCATCAAATGATCTCTTAACTCATACTCCACATAAAGAAATAAAAGATCTTATACTTAATATAACTCCCATATCATAGCTCATGTCATACAAAGTTGGTTTCTTCATAAAACTTCATGTGATGGATTTTTCCTTAACTTAAGTCTAGATTTGAGCATGTTTAACTTAATGGAAACAAAATCAACATCCAAATGACTATGGAACCCTCACGTCCAGCATGCTTATCCTCCATTAAAGTTCTCATTTCAAGATTTTCTTAGCTTAAAATCTTCCATTCAAAGCATTAAACAAATGTCTTCACAAAAACACCAACTTTACATGCTCATATTTCAACTTCATGTAAGGGTTTTATGGTTTGTTTCTTAAAAAGATTTTTGGTGTTCTGACAACTTATACTTGACTCATATATTCAAGAAATCCAAGTCTCCTAACATAAATACTAATCCACACATCACAAGAAACACTTACTCATCCTTAACGTGAAGTGTGGTGATTATGCACTAAGGTTCCACTTTAGCTCTTAACTTTGCCTCCTCCTTTTTGCTACCTTTTGAAACCTGAATCTTTTGTTCTTTTGGTATGGGGTTTATGGAAGATTCTAATGGTCTTAAAAGGTCTTAGATGGTGAAAGGAAATGATACAAGAATAAGAAGAGAAATTGCCGTGAGTATGGAAGCAAAAATGGTGGCGATAATGTTAAGAATTTGTGGAGTTTGGTTTCTTCTTTTGATTTGTGTTTAAAGAGAAAAGGAAGTGAAAATGGGAGTGAAAGAGGGAGAGAGTGGAATATCTTGAATGGGGAAAGAAGTGTGTGCATGAAGCTTTAATTGATTATCTTGTAGCTTACACAAAAGTCAACAATTGCAACTATTGATGATGTAAGCATTAAGGAATGAATAGTGATGTGTAAGAAGAAGTGATTGATGGGTGAATGACAAGTGCATGGCCCCCCTTTCTCCCCTTCTTAGATTTGCCATTGGAAGTCTTTTTAGGCTATGGAGTGGTCTTGTCACATTTATTAAAGTTAAGCTTATGAATTATTGTGAAAAATTATCCATATGTAGTATAAGTAAAGAAGTGATAAGAAAATTGTCTTATCACTAGATTTTGATAAATTATCAATTGATAAATGATTCTTACTCTCAATTGATAAGTTATCTAAGGTGATTGGTTAGTCTACTTATTTATGTGTAAGGCTTATACATGAAGATAAGGGTATAGCCTTATAGAAAATTGTCTTAGGATTTTTATCTTACATTGTTTTGTAATTTATGATTTGATTTTTGTAGAATTGTGAAATTTTCTAAATTTGAATGAAATTATTCAAATTAAATTATCGATTAATTATTTAGGGTTAAAATTCCTTAATGGTTTTAAGGTTCAGGGTTTTAAGTAGCTTTAGAGCTCGTAGTTCTTCAAACTCGGGTTTTATCAACAATTGGCTTTTGAATTGTAAAAATTTAATTCGTTTCTAAATATAAACTTAAGTTTTTAATTTAGTTGATCTTTAGGAACATTCGGAAGGTACTCTTAATCGAGTCTTAGGCCCACTAAAAGTAGGGTTTACAGATCATATACCCCTAGATTACTCCTAGGTAAGACTTAGTCTTAGAATGTAAAGGTTAACATGCTACTTGTTTTCTTCTAGATTCGTTGTGTTTAGTTTCCTTTGTTGAGGTCTGAGTTTTCTTGAGGCTAAGATCAAAGTATTGTATTCGATTTTGGAGCGATTCTAGGTATATGGTGTTTGTTGTTACTTGTGTTTGCTAAGTTAGAAATAATCTAACCGAACTAACTATATTCGGCCTAATTGATCTTAATTGTTGAATTTGCTTGTTTCATTCACTCTAAGGGCTTGTAGAGGCAGATCCCTAGAGGGCCAACTGCTAATTCCCTAGTTGACTCGTACATGGGACGACGTAGTTAAAATATTAGGTACTGGACTCGGATTTTTGAGTCTAAAGGACTTAAAGGAAGACATATAATTATATCTACCTATATATGTGGGTAAAGACCAAGTGTAGTAGGGTTTGAATACCCCTTTGTTATTTTGAGGGCCTAAACTGAGATAATTAAATTGTTGTATGTCTGATTCTACCATATTACATCATTATATGTGAATAATTCATCTTAGCATACATATGTGTTTGGATACCCATACTGGGCTTTGGTTCATTATTTTATCTTTTAGGTACTGGACCTGAGGACCTTTTTATTTATGAGGAGACGTTTGTCGATGACATCGAGGAAGAAGATGGAGTCAAGTATCTATATTTCTATGATAACTAGATAGAATGATATCTATATTACTGATGGTTTATGTTTTGTTAAGGATTTTGTATTTTGAGGAGATGGACTTCTTTTGATATCTAAGGACTTTAGTTATTTGACTTATCTTGTGTTTTAGTTGTAAGTCGGGATGCCTTTGAACTCTTAGATGTTTCAAGTTGTTATGAGTTTAGTAGATACAATTTCCCACTCTCCAGTGGATTATATCTATATTATGTGATGTGATTTTTCTTGTTTCGATTGTGGACTTAGATAGCCTTATAGCTGGGATATGTGGCGAGTTGTAGTGGCATTTAGGGTCTCAAGGCATTACAATCTACAAATTTTTCCCTTGTTTTCCTTAAGTAATTTAAGTTAGTTCTTAGGATCGAGTTTTCAATTTCAAGACGACTTAGCTTCTCTACCATTCCTTCATCATTCTTTGCCTTAAGTTTTAGTTCTTCTATTTCCTTTTTAAAATTCTCGTTAACCTCTTTTAATTTACTATTTTCATTTATCAATTCATAATTTCTAATACTTAACTCTACATTCTCTTTTGTAAATCTCTCATTTTCAATTTTTAGATATTCATTGTCTTCTTCTAATCCTTCTTTTACATCAATTACTTTATTATATTCGCTTTCGATAATATCAAACTCATCATTTACTTCACTCATCATTTTCTTTAATATTTTATTCTTCTTTTGCACTTTTATGAATTCCTTCAACAACTCATCATACATACTCTTAAGTTTATCAAAGGAATAGTCATGTGAAGGAGAGCACACCTCATCACTGAGAGCCAAAAAGCATGTTTCATTATCAGAGTCGCTAGAATCCCCATCACTCCAAATAACTATCATAACTTTCCTTTCTTACTCTTTATTGGCCTTCTTAAGCAACAAACAATATTATTGAATATGTCTTGGCTTTTGGCAATTGTAGAATTTGATAACTTCTCTCTTTTTCTTCTTAAACATAAAAGATGATCCATATCCATCCTTGTCTTTCTTAATTCTTTTATTGAATTCATGAACTTTCTTAACTTCTTTGCCAACATTGCGACCTCATCATCGTCTTCACTTTCTTCATCACTTGAGTTCTCCTCCATGACTTTTAGAGTAATTGCTTTCTTTCTAAACTGTTCTCCTTATCTCTTTACCATCTCAAGTGTCTTAAGTACTCTAAGGAGTTGGTATTTTGATATTTCATTAAGATCATGAGCTTCCTTAATAGTGGTTCTTTTAGCTTCCCAATCTCTTTGACCTAAGAATTTTGGAATTTATTTCAAAATTAGTGAATGTCTTTCCAAAAACACTCAAAGGATTAATGATATTAATAAATCTATTATGTATCTCATTAGTTGTTTCATTAGGATTCACCCTAAAATTTTCAAATTATTCACATAATAAGCTTATTTTTGTATTTTTTTTACTTTACTAGTTCCTTCATATGTGCTTTGTAATTCATCTCATATTCCTTTGACACTTTTACATGAACATATTCCTTTAGCACTTTTACATGTACATATTCTATTGAACTCGTTTTCATTTACGACACAATGCAGTATACTCATAGCAACTTCATTTTGATCAAATAATTTCCAATCATCATCCGAGTAATTTCTTTCTTATTTTCCTTCTATCTTAAATGATCTTTGGTTAATTACGTACCATAGTAATCTATTTTGTGCCTTTAAGAATATGGACATCCTGCATTTGCAATATGGATAATTGCTACTGGTTAAGAGAGAAGGCTTATTAATCACTTGTCCTTCCAAAAAGCCTAATGCATTAGATGTCATGATCTTTACTCTAATATGCGATTAAGAAAGTGATTAGAGACTAACTCTGATACCAATTGAAGAACACTAGGCTAAACTCAAGAGCGAAGGGTAAATTGAGTTCTAGGACAATATGCAATTCTTTTTTATATAACCAAATAAATGCAATAATAAGAGTAATCAAAGCAACAATAAAATTATAATAAGTACAGAAATTAAAGGAGATAGGGATAGAGAAATTGAAGCCTATATATAACGTGGAGTTTGGTCCGCCCCCTAATCTCTGCAAACTCACAATGCCTCTAACTGAAGACTTCACTTCACTTTATTAATTTCACAACCCAATGCTCTAAGAGCTATATAAGCTTACATAATCTCTTTTACACACAACTAACTTAAGTAATCACTTTTTTCACTCAAGATTACAAATGTAAGGACTTTCAAGGACTATAACTATGTCTCTTTTTGTTTGATAACAAATAAGTGTACAAGAGAACAAAGAAAAGTAAAATAAGCTAAAAAATGTAAGAGAATATCTTTTGATTACAGTAGAATATCATATCTTAATTGCCTTTAGTCGAGCTATTTAACTTTTATATCAACTCATTGAATTCTTTTCATTACCGCATAATAAATGCTCTAACAGTTACTTAAATTAGACTTACTAACATGCTGACTCCTTGTACTATCGGCAAGCCAGTAATAAAATACTCTATCGGCATAAACACTAGCAAGTGAATTGGGATGTTAGCTCCTTTAAGCTAGCAAGTGTTTTTCAGGACTTTATACAGTCAGCTTGGTTCTTCAATGAGCCGTTAATCCAATAGGTTAAATATCATCTAAAAATTCTTTTAACACATAACAAACAAATATACTTTGCAATCTAACTTCAAGATCATTCGATCACCATTTAAAAAATTAAATTTCTTATAGAGATAATTGATATATTTATTTTTTAAATAAATTAATCGATCTTATTCAATTACCTCGATATAAACAAATAATACTTAGTTTAGTCATCCATTTGTTTAGTTAAAAATAACATATTTAAATATGTATTTTTTGTTCTTATCAAAATCAATTAATAAACCCTAGGTTCAACATTATATAATATAATTAATAAAAAAATCACAAAAGAAAAACTAGTTAAAAATTACATATAAAGAAAAAAAGAAAAAATGGGAATAAGCGACCTAATGTCATGGGTGGTTAGTGAACACTTAAGAGGGGTTACAGGAAACCCTTCAACAGCTACTGAACATAAGGGTTGGTCGCATCGTTCTTGAAAATGTCAAAGTCAGGCTTTTAACATTTTCTTGTTTCTTTTTTTTTTTCATTAAAAAACAAGAACTCGGGCCACTTAATGCTAAGGGGTAGCCAATGGCTAAGGGGGGTCTTACAACCCCTCCGAAGTGGTCGACGGCCACCCTTGGCATTGGGTAGCCAATTGTTGCTCTTTTCTTTTCTTTTCTTTCTTTTTCAATTTTTTTAGTTTTTATTAATAAATACAATATAATATATATGGTATGTAGTTGTATAATATATCCTATATAATATGTAGTGTGGTTACGCATATATTATTTTACAATTTTTTACTTATTCAAATATTTTTCTTTTTTTTTAATAATTTTATATGTTTCTTTTTGAGGTTTTTTCTTCCTTAGTTTTATTTAAACTACCACATAAGTACTATGCAAGCGCCATGTAAGTGGTAGCTAATATTTAATGGTCACATCAAATTGACTTAAAAGTATATAATTATAAGTTACCGAAATCCTTACTTGAACGACTTAATGAAATGTTAATTCCTTATTTATACTTTTTAAAATATTAATTCTTTATTTGAATTTACTCTAAACATTTATATCCTCTTACATAATATCCCCATAAGTTTATATTTTTTTATCAGTGATTAGTTGCAAATTAGTTAGATTGATATTATTGAAGAAGAATATACCGTTATGATTAGTGGTTAAATACCCCATTCTCTCTCCAGACTACTTGTTTTAGATTTTGTTGTGTCTTTTATCTATTGTAATCTTCTTGTCTAGTTGCATCCTTCTGGACAATGGTTGAAAGTTAATGAAATTACTTTTTTCTTTTTTGCTGGAGGAAAATAAATGGTTAAATTTATAAAGCGGTGTAAAGAAAGTGTTTGCGAAGTCATATATGGTTATTCAAAAGGGACCTTTCACAACTCAACCAAGGAGTTGTATTAGTTAAACTCCCGTTGTTGCCAGGTTTTTTATATGCCAATTAGATAATTTTTGACAGCTTATTAACAAAGTAGTTATATTCCAATTTCTGAGTAGTCAACACGATTGGCCCTCTGTGTTTTCTCAAAAAGTAAATGAAAGTCCATTCACGGAAACAAAATTGTATCCTAGGATTTGACATACGTTCCCTCCAGTCAAATAAATGGCACTGATTTAGGCTACATCAGCTTGCAATAGTCAAATTGTGAATAATTATCGCTTGACTAGTTCGGAAGTGAATTCAATTAGGACGCGAGGGAAAAACAAGTGATGAAAATTCTCATTCCAAATTGATAACACATACGTAAAAACTGTACATTATGGACAAAGTGAAGGCCCTAAAGGACTTCTTTAGTCACTTGATTAAAGTTTAAAACTAGAGATTATATGTTAGTAGAGTTCCTTTTATGATTTTTTTTTAATTATAGGCTATATAATTAAAACCATTATAATTTAATAGTTTGATTACTAGTTTTTTAATGGAATGAATTAAATCCAAATGTTTAATTCATCAAATTATAATATATAATGTTACAGGTAAAAAAAAAGAAGAAAGAAACTATAGACTGTATATGTATAAATTACATATTTTGATCCCTCAAATCTATAAGATCCATATTAAAAAAGTCGTGGATTCCACCAATTTAAATGCTCTCCCAATGCTTGATCCATAATAGATCAAGTGGCACCTGATGTCTTTCTGAGTAATGGCAAGAGATATCTTTATAAAATATTCTAATTATGCACAAGACATAGGTATGTCTTTTCTACCAAATAAAGCATCCTATAGTTATTTTCGGCGAAGAAAGAAAAACAACCCATAGTATTAACAAAAAAAAAAACAAAGATATACAGTAGCTAACAACTAAAAACATCAAATCCGTACCCATCGCACATTCCCACAAACAACAAAAGAGGACGAAAGTTGCGAAACCCTAGAAAAGCAAGCATTGCCGCCTTATGCGGAGACATCAATTAGGACCAGCGTAGAATGTGGGTGTCCATCACATCCATGCATTGTTGTCAGGTCCCATCACCTCTTTGAACCCATTGGGCAACTCACCGTTTAAACTTCTTCTAGCACGGATAAATTCAAGGATAGAAGTTACTTAAGTTACTTCCTATAGTTCATATCTTTCGTAAAAGTTAATCTTATATTTCCAGTACTTTATCAGATCATGTTCTATACTTTATGAAGTTAGTTGGTAAATCATGCTGTGGAAAGACATGTTTTAAGATGGTTACAAGTGGTGTTTTGCACGGATTTGTGACATGTGGTACGACTGGAATGAAAAGAGGAAAAAAAAAAAAAAAAGGTATATGCCACGGACTACAATACGATAATTAAAAATATTTAGGGCATTATGTAGTATATGTAATGGTAAGGATGGAGAGAAAGAACAGGATATATGAAGTTTGAAATGCAAGATAATATTTAAGGCACCAACTGCTTTATAGGATTTTTCCTTTGTATTAAAGAAAGTTATTTTGATTATAAGGATTAAGCGTAACAAAACATGATAAATGACTGTTATTAAATTGCATCCGGATTTTTTCATGGTTCCTTGTTAAGATGCTGTTATAATGATATGATGTTATTATATAAGTAAACAGTATGCTCGACTGTCTACAAGTGTAAAAATAGGTTTATAACGGAAAACGTTGCGCTCTATTAATATATGTAAGATACTGAATTGATCTTTTGTAATGTCTACAAGACACTAGGTCTCATATGTCGTGGGCGTATGTTTATTGGCCGCCTCTCCTTTTCCTTTTGCATTTGTCTTTTTTTGTTCCCATTTGTAACATTTCTCGTGACATTTATACTCCAACAATTTGTTATGTTTAAATGCTTGCTTTTGTGTTTGGCGAACGCAAAAAATAAATAAATCAATAATGTTACTTTGTGCTATTCCGATGGCCGATCAAGATGTATGGTTGACATTTTATGACATTAAAACGTTGTCAATGTCTGCCATTTGCTGGTGTTTTTATGTCGCCGATCTCAGAACTTCCAATTTTTTTTTCTTTTTTTTTTTTGGCGATGTACATTTTTCAAACATAAAACAATTTCAAACCTGAGGCTTATTTTTTTCCCACTTATATTTGCAACATTTAATAAACATCAAAAAATGGCATCTCTTTAAAAAATCAAAGCTTCACTTTAATGCTGATGTGGCAATTTTCTTCTTTTATATATTTGTTTGAATCATTTAAAAGAATAATTATTAAAGTGCAAAAAATGCTACTATCCATTAAGATTATAATAATCCATTATTTCAATGAATAACAAATAAATTATTGATCGTGTATATACCAACTAAGAGATGTTGACTCAAATTTAGTTCAACTTGGACAAGCTTGGATTTCGCCTCTTATTGTTCAATACTTGCAAGAAAAAAGCCCCCGGTAAGCAAGGCCAAAAGAGTCTTTCAAATACTAAGGACCCAATAAACAATGCTTACCTAATATGTAGGTGTAGGGTATTGAACTTCCGCTGTCGATGAAGGTCTTTAGAACTTCAAAGTACTCAATTTCATCGTTTATGACATGTGCATCGATATGGGGTAGGTTGATTCCCTACTCACCTTTGTTGATGAAGGTCAATATTGTATCAATCTTTAGCTACTTATTTTTTACCATGTTCACCTCATGTTTGGGAGTGAGGGTAGTGTCACTTAAGAGGAGGTCAGGTCCACCAAATATGGTGCTGACCTGACTACGACATCCCTTTTGGTTCTGCTCATCCATAAGGGGATTGGCCTATTGATGATGGGGTTGCTGTTGGTTATTTACTCAGCAGTGTTGGGTGGGTTGTTGAATTTGGTTTTTCTCATCTATAATGAAGTGGTCGATGAAATCTTTGTAAACAAGGCCTTCAACTTCCTTCTCAAGGTGGCAACATTTGTCTATGTTGTATCCATATGTTTTGTGGTAATCGTAGTATTTTCCTGAGTTCGTCGCTTCTAGTGTCTTGCGAATGCTTGGTGATTTCGAGAGTTGTTCTCAAATCTCATACGTGATTTTACCGAGTGATAGAGTTAAGGGTATGTGTCGTGACTCGAGGGGACTAGTCGTGGCAGTCGCCATATACCGTACAAAGGATTATAGATTGAGTTCCCTTACAATCGACGACCCTTTTATACGATACACAAGGCTACAACTACTACTAACTACCAAGAGTGCGCAAGCTTAAGCAATAGCATTTCATGACGAATAATAATATAGAAAACATATTACATAATTTATGTGTATAAAAGTTTACAGATATAGCGTTTGAAACATGTCTAAAGTCATACTAATATAAAAATTACATATTCAACTCTACATTTAGTCAAAAGTACTCTCTATCCTCAAACAGCTCTTATATTGATCTCGTAGAGAAAGCTAACCTCGGGCATACGACGGCCTGACTCTACGAATAAGTCAGCTTGCAAGAGAAGTCTACGAGGGTATAAGCTTACTTGCTTAGTGAGATATTTCCCTCAACCATATAGCAGTCAAGTTATACTACAGTTAAGTTCAATCAAATGAATGCATGAACAAGCAGTATGCCAAACAAATACATGCAGGTGACCAGGTACTGCATGTAACTCAAATTTAACGCCCTCCGAAGTCAGGGTTAGAGATTATTCGGTACAGTCAGATCCGGGTATCATATTAGAACTTATTTTATAACGAAACTCCTCATTTCGTAGTTAAAATGTAATGGTACAGCCATTACCAGCTTTATCAAAATGAGTTCTACATATGATTGTGAGTAGGTTCACACAGCCCTCACTCACCCCTAAACGAAGGCCTCCGGACTCAACCCATAGCTAGGCGGTTGGCGCCTCCAATGCCTAGTCATCCCGCAGACGAAGGTAAGGTCATATCACATGTGTGCACTGTATGAAATCAATAACATTCAATAATCAACCTAAGTATGGCCTCTCGCTACCTCCGTGTAATGTGACTGCCCAGAAATAATTATGCAATACATGATTCATGAATGATCTAAGTTAACTTTTCTAGTCGAATAAAAGTTAAGTTGTATTTAATCAGTGATCATTCCAAGTCACAAATAATCAATCTGTTGAATCTATTATGCATCAAACATTATATTATTGAACTTTAAAGTAGATTCACAATTCACAATAATTATCATGCATAAGCATAACCCAACCCCATACACATTCATTTATACCTCATAATTTATATTCACTAACTATAAGCATAAACAAATATGGAATCATAAGGAAAAACTTACTCGGCTATGGCTAGTTCAGCGATCGTAATAGTCGGTGGGCAGCTCAGGGTCGATATCGAGATCACTTGAGAATAAGGAAAATGTATAAGATAGGGAATTTAAAACTAACTAGAGTTATAATGTGTAAGGTTCATTTCACTTAGTTACGTGAAATTGTCAATTCGAGTTTTTTATCGAATCGCGTATGACTTTTTCGTTTTAACTCAGATCGTTATGAACTTATAGTCCATTTTGATCGTTTTCGAGCGTATTTTCCCGTAACGAGGTCTGTTTTGAACATTGTGACTCGTAACTTAAATTGTGATACAAAAATACTACAAAAATTATTATTTAAATTTAAAAATTATAAAATATTGATTTTTGCTTTTTTGTAACATATTTATAAGTTAATAATTATTTAAATCATATATTTGTTATTTTTATTATTTTGGGTATATTTTCCTTTTTTTTATTTTCTTATTTTTTTCTTATGTACCTTACGATTATACATATATATATATATTCCAATACTTATAATATATAGTTTATGGTTTATATTATTGTAAAATCATAAATTACGGTATCATATATATATACATATATACTATATATATTACACGTATGATATATGTATATGTATTTATTTAAAACATACTCTTATACATATATAAATATATATATTCAACATACATTCATATAAATACATACATATATATATTCGACCTACGTACCTATAAATACATATATATATGTTCGGTATACATATGCTTATATAGTATTTATCATTTATCATAAAATATATATATACTATACATTTCATACATAATATACCGTATACTATAATACTTATACCCTATATTATATATATATTTATGTGTCTCATATTACTACTTATGGAAGTATGTTAATATATGTATATATGTACTATACTATATGATTATGTATGTATATATATCCTAAAGTAATTATACAAGAATACCCACATTTATATAATTTCGGTATAAAACATACATATGTACTATAGTATAAAATACAAAATACTCATTATATGTATTCCAACAAATATACATAACACATCTACTCATATATAATATACCTATGTACATACATGTATACATATCTAATCTTATACATACATACACTACTTAACTTATGTATTAGTGTACATATACAATATTATATTTATAAGAAAATACTCTACAAATACTATCTTTATACATATGTATACTATATATAATATACATCTACAAATAAAATACTTACCAATTTCTTTCTTTTCTTTTCTTTTCTTCTTCTTTTTCTTCTTTCTTCTCTCTTTTCTTCCTTTCTTTTTTTTCTCACGGTTTCATTTGTTGAATGTTTCCAGAATGTTGTTTTCTTTTCTTTTTATTTCACTTGTTTATTAGCTTAGATTTTACGCCAAATCTTAAATAATTATTGTAAGAGTTTTGTTTGATTAAATATTCAACACTTGGCAATTACATTTTGTCACGTGGGCTGCTGGTTTTAGATCTTTATTTTGCTAAATTTGGTTTACGTCTTATGCAGGGAAGGAATTGAATTGGACATGAAGAGAGAAAATGAGATAAATTGAAAATAGAAGAGAAGGAAAATGTAAGTTATTAACAAATATGTGTAATTTTTTAAATCATATAAATTATAACGAATCTTCTCGCAGATTAGTTTTCAAAATTTTGTAAAATTTTATCAATTTAATTGGTACCCGTTACAATTATAATTTTTACAAGTTATTATGGTAATTTCATTACAATTTCATACAAACAAGCGATTTAGTCGAAAATTACATTCGACTATAATTTTATTGTTATTGTGTGATATTTAACTATTTTATAGGTTTACGTTTATGATTTTAGGGTCTCGAGCAATTTTGAGTTCGGTTTCGATTAATGATGCATAAACTAGTTTTAGGGTTTTAGTAAGCGTTTTAAGGTTTTGATAAATTCCGAAGGTTTTGTTATCAGTGTTATATTTGATTTATTCAACTTCATTTTCTTTTATTATTATTATTATTAGCCTTATCGACTTATTATACAATTTAGAACACTCGGATTCAGTTAAGATTCAACTACTATTTTTCCTATGGTTTATAGTATGTATGAAGTATAGTCTTAGAACTTGTGCTTTTGCTTTTCACACTTTTCTTTTGGAGGGGTTTGTAGTCTAGAATAGCAAGGTCCTAAACGATACTTTACTGAGATATGATTGTTATTTTCCACATTGAAGCAAGATCTAATATCGCCTTCTGGAGCTATATATTTTTCAATGATGTTCATCAATTCATCAAAGGATTTAGACTTGTCCAATAATGTTGCATTAAAGAGCCTTCCATTTAGATCTATGCTTGTTAAGAGTGCCTATAGAGCCGTTCTTATATCTAGTTTGGAAACTTATAGCCTGGTTCGTTTGAAGCATTTAAGATATGCTTATAAGGTTTCATTGGTGTATTGCTTGACATTATAGAGGATGGAGGAATCTCTTTATGGGACTTAAGAAGTGAGGAAGTGTTGTTGGAACCTACTTCCTATGTCATCGAACGAAGTGGTGGATGCCTCAGAAAGGGCGTTAAACTAAAGCAAGGTAGCTTTCTTTAGTGTATTAGGGAAAGCCTTGCACATGATGGTATCTAAGAAGTTATAGAGGCTTATCATTGTTCAAAAGTAGGCAAGGTGGTTGTTTAGATTGGTAGTACCATCGTTAATGTTGAGATGTGGTAACTTTGTACCTAGAGAGAGCATTTCTTTAAGGATTGAAGAGATGGATAGGCTCTTTGTTAGTGTAAAGCACAATAGCCATACCAACAACTCAACTTTCTTCTGATCGCATTCACTGGAGGCATGATAGATGTGTTCATTGAGCTCATTATATTCATGTCTTTGTATTCTCTTGGTAGTAGCCTTAGTGGTAGGTCATCAACTGGTTTACTTGTTACTATGTACTTGCCCTTCACATGTGTTTTGCTATGGTTACAAAGTCACTTGTACAAGTCTTGGTGTGGTTGGTGATCTTGCTGAATGTGATTGCATAAGCGCATAGGGCATTTGTTGCATTTGTTGTCATTTTTTCTTAGCTATGAAGATGAGTTGACGATTGCCTCCTCATTTAGGATTTTTTAGATACATTTTTTAGGGTATTTTCTATTTTCTCCCAACATTTGTTGGATAAGTAACTTAAGCTATTAGACTTTGGTACTTTCATTTTGAGGTGAAAGTGTTTAATCTCCTCTACCTTGTTAGGAGGTATTGGTATCCTTTACATGGGAAGCTTACAAGTTATTGTTTTTGCTTTTTGCCATTGTGGTCATATTGGCCTAAAACAGTAGGCACCAAAATGTTAATTGTGTGTAGGCCAACTAGGATGTGTTGACTTAGATTCAATTCAATTCGGATGGGCTTAGACTTTACCTCCTACTCTTTAATACCTACAAAAAGCCTTCTATAGGCGAGGTCATGAAACCCCTTTGATGCTCAAATCAGTAAGGAGGACCAAAAGAAGTGGAGATGAGTATTAGAGACCTAGCAGACTATGTTCGCCTAGTGAGTGTATGATGGGGATTCAACCCCCTCTCTTTGTCTAATGAGTTTTCAAGGTCGGATATACGGATAAGCACAACAAAGTAAACGAAAAACAAACAGGGTAAAATTTAGCAACGTTCAGATAGCTATCGAATAGATATAATGCACTATTCGATCTTACTCGATCTACAATTTGTCAGATATGATACACTAGTTCAAACTATCTTACTAAAGGGTCACTTGCCATAACTCCTTACTAGAGGGAATAGATAAAAATTGAATGATAATGAGACCGCTAAGGTTGTTTAACGTGAATAATTCTGTATCGATTAGTTGATTGTTTGTATACAAAAAAGTAAGGGTTTTTATACCTATCCACTAAGGTTACTTTACATGCATAAAAAGATAAAAAAATATTTTATAATTAGGTTACATGAGACATACTAAAAGAGGTAAAAGATATAGAAAGTATTTAGTATGGAAAATAATGAATCATTCTGGAGGGTTGTGTTTAAGAGCAACATATCACTTAGTGGTTAGACATTAAAAATATGATATAAAATAGGCAAAAGTAAAAAAGTGTTGCAATCAGGGGGTTAACCTAATCTGGATCAAGTCGGGAGCCATTCAATTCAATAAAGAAGTTAACTAAATGGGAGTCAGACACTTGTGGTTGGTTAGGAAGCTCGGCTCAGTTAGTTTTGGGTTGTCTTATGGAATAAGACTTTGCTACTAAGCAAGAGCATATTTAATACATGTGAGGATCCAATAGACAAGTTGGTAAGAGATTAGTTTGGAATAGAGATTCCCATCTCTACTTTGGTTTTGAGCTAATATTTTTTGCCTGAGTCCTTAGAATCCTCTAGTTTAGCTATGAGTGATTGGTTTAGAGGCCTGATCCTATCACTCATTCTCTCTCTCTCTCTCACACTCTCACATGACCTCTTCTTCTTCTCTCTCTCAAGAGAATAGAAGTTAAACCCCAATTGCATACTCACTAGGCAAGCACAATCTATTAGGTTTTTAGTACTCGTCTCCCCTTTTTTTAGTCCTCTTTGTTAGCTTAAGTATTGAAAGGCTCTTGTTACTTCGCTCTTAGAGGGCTTTTCAAAGGTATCGAGGAATAGAAGGTGAAGTCTAAGCTTACTCAAATTGAACTAAATTCAAGTTAATGTATCTTAGTTGGTCTATATATGACCAACATAAATTATGTAATTGCAACACTTAAAAGAATAATTTTGAGGGTGATGAAATATGATAATAATGGATGACTAATCTATAAACACATGGTTTTCTTATCTACCCAAAAAAGAAAATAATGGCAGTTGCAAAAATTGATACCAATAAGCACACAATCAAAGAGCTTAGAATTTGAAAGCCCAATTTTAAACAGGACACATCTCTTTGAGAATTAATAAGCCTCGCAAATGGAACACTAAAACGTAACTAAAAGAGAAAAATCTAGGTTATTGACGAGTATAGCGTACTCCAAACGCAAGAGATACCATAACCCCACATATATAGGTGATATAACAAAAAGGGAATGGAAGAGTAATAATAACATAGCATAACGTAATAGATGCTATGCTTATTGTTCTATGGAAATCATTACAGATTAAACCATTATCGAAATGACGACCTCAATCTCCTTCTGACAAGAGTTGAAAATTTGTTGACTCGTACGGTGGCAGGTGGATGCAAGTACAATAGTGGGAATTGTAATATATGAAAAATTTAAGCCACAACCCGCTCTTTTATGTTGTCAGTGAATTTCCGTAGGGAACTTGTGATGTTGGATATTCAGATTTACAATAGCAAGGAAAAGAGAGGGGTTTTCAAAACGGATGGGCAGCTGCATGTCCGCTTGTTGTGACTGTAACCCGATTTAATGATTGTAATACGGATAGAATATAATGAACGCCGTATAAAAAGCTTTTTTGATTGCGATTCTAAGAAATATGAACCAAAATCCTAAATGCTAGAATAATATCTATATATATAGCTATATAACAGAAACATTATAATTATGATTATATAATTATATTTTATTATTTATAAGTATGAAATTAATGTTTACTGTCTACCAAACATTTAATAATTATTAATCTTAGATTGATACATTATTTATGTTATTTATCAGTAAACATTTTGTAATGAAGTTATTATATCACAAAATTATATATTTTTTTCATCTTTTCGTACACTATAATAATTTTAGTGCTGCATATATTGAATATAATATAATCATGGTTATATTTGGTCCTGTTATAACAATCTGTTAAAATATTGTACTTATATATATAATATGTATTATGTATAAAATATAGTACCTATAACTTTTTATTTATTTTAATATCATAAGTCAAAATTTATATATGACTAAATATTATGTTATTACTTTATTATACTATATATTTTAGAACATTAAGATTATAGTAATATTGTTTGAAACTATATTTTAACAATATAATTGCATCAAGTTTATTTATCATATCATTTTACAAATTCATTTATCATATCTAACTATACTTACATTATATATTATTTGATTTTGCTATAGAATATAATAATTTTAATTAATTTTATTTTTGCTTGCTGAGGTTTGTAATTGTACTTCTACTTTTTAGCATAATATTATATTATTTATATTTTTCATATATTGATATTTGCTTGTGTAATATTATATTGTATTCTTACTATGCAATATTGTTATTTTATTTTATAACTACTTATATATATTATAATGTTATTATTTTACATATGGTATCCTTTTGAATCCATACTTATTATTTATGCGCTAGAAAATTTTCATAGAATATCTCATATTGAAAATGAGGTTTGGTGTCCGACTACACTGGATTTCGCTTCTAATGCTCTTTCTTTGGGATAAATTTTCTTTTCTTCCTTCTTTCTTTCTTTTTTTTTTTTAATGGTGCTTCTATTTCCTACAATTCATCATGCTATGTTAAAATAAGATGAGATAGAGAAAATAATAAGAAAGGAAGTGAAACATACATAAAGACTTTCTCAATTAAAAATTTCATTAAGGAAGAAAAGACTAAAACGAGACAAAAATAATGAACATCAAACCTGGTAACTCTCTCATCTATTGAGTTTTACAACTAAACAAAACCTTGTTGGAAAAGGACTAGGGCATATATTATTGTAGTATTATAGCATGATTTGCTTCCTATAATGGATTATTTATTCAAAGGTTAGGTTTGGTAGAGATTCGGCGGGAAACGAATCCCAGTGGATATCTCCAAGACAAAGCAACTGAAAATGACGCATGATCAATCCATAAAGAAAATAATGCAAACCAAAATATAAATTTCTTTAAAAAGGCGCAGATTTTAGAGAGAGAGAGAGTGATGGAACGGAAAGGGCAGTGATGTCGACATTCCACATAGAGAGAATCATGCAAGTTGAGGGCCCACTGAAACAGAGATTTGACGGCGACGGGATTGGATGGTCCGATGACCGAAATTGCCCAGCCTGCCCTACATGAGTAGAAGAGAATCATGCAAGTGTAGTTTCGTCGTTTTCTGCTGCCCCGGGTAGCGGTCAACACTAGCAGTAGTAGCAGCGAGTCTCTCTCTCTCTCTCTCTCTCTCTCTCTCTCTCTCTCGCGGAGCGGGCGGCAAGTGCGGTCAGCTACGTATTCGGTACATTACTACAGTCTTCACACAAGCAATAATGCTCATAAAAAGCCGAAAATGTAAACTGAGCATCAGGCCCTCTTTTAAATATGTCAGAAGTCTTTTATAGATTTATACATGACAAGACAAATTTTTTTAAGGAACTATTGGAAAATGGCAAATGATTAACTTGATTCACTACGGTTGGGACGAGGGAAAAAATCAGGGGAAGATAAAGTTAGAGGAATGAAAATAAATGGAAAAAAAATCGTATGTTTTTTTATTTGTATAAGGAAGAAAGAAAAATGAATGGAAAGTAAAAAATAGGAATCTTTATTACAGCAAATTATCATAAATTTCTCCAAAACATTAAAATGTACATTCATTTTAAAAAAAATAAGATTGTAAATTTGAAATAATTTCTTTCTATTATCTTCATATTTAAAAGAGAATAATTATTATGAATTCAAGAAAAGTTTTACTTCAAAATTTATTCTCTTTCCCTTCTCCTCTTTTCTCAACAACATAATAATAGCTGGTGAGAGTATTGTTGAAAAGGGGAAAAGAAAAAGTAAAAAAAGAAAAAAAGGAAGTTGAAGAAATATTAATCAATTTTCCAATCCATTTGTTCAAAGATGGACTAACAGAGTAATGGAAATTAGTTAGTATATTTAATATTAACGTGGATAACTGATACTGGCCGATGGACTATTCTTCTTATTCTAAGATGAATCACATATTTTTTATATTTTACCCTTTTAGTTGCTAATAAGATTTTAGCGTAATGATAAATGACACTTTGACATTAGAGTAGCTCGATTACCCTTCTCCAACCCCCCTTTTCAAGTCTTAAAATGAAGAGGGCAAAAGCGAGAGAGAGAGAGAGAGAGAGAGAGAGAGAGAGAGAGAATTTGAAGTCTACTTAATTAAACTCTGTCAGTAATATAATGACTTCGTGATTATTTTGATTTTGAAGGAAATCAGGGAAGAGAGAGGAAAGTGCGGTCAAAATGAGTCAATAGTGGGAAACAAACATGGTGTTGCTTTTGATTTCCGATTTGCGTTTTGCATTCATATTTCGTTTTCTTGCGCATATATCTGACAGTGGACAGATGTGTGCTGAGGACTGAATTTCCATTATTTGACATGGGAATGATCCTACAAAACTTTAATTTTGCTTCCATTTTAAAGATGTTGTTTGGGTTTTGTTTTGCTTTCTATAACGTTGTTTGTTTCTGGGGGTGTGTCGACTTCTTCTTTCGCTGTAGATCAATTATTGGGTCAAGATCTTGGGAGAAGCAATTTAACTTTACCTTCCCTCCCTAATTATGTATGTTATGTATCTTTAGTCTTTTAGCACACAATGCTACAACTCCTCTTTGACAACATCAATTTTAAAAATACCCCACATTGAAGATGTGATGTATAAAAATAGTTATTAGATTGAACATCTCATGAATCAAAATTATAAAATTTTATTATTTATATATATCACATTTTTAATGAAGGATATTGTTAGAAGTAAATAAACTAATGATCTATCTATTTTTTTCCCAACTTTATCTCTCATCAACTATCTCATCCACTAAACAAAATTCAACGTTTAAATAGTTTGCTCAGTGGAAAATTGAAGCTACAAATGTTCAATCATGGGCTACAAGTGGAGTTTCATTTTCAACAATTCCTTTAAAGCATGTACATAACTTTAATTCTAAAAATATTCCCCTAATATTTTAAAATTCACTTCTAAATATCTTGTCTGTTATGTTTTTGCCACTTTAAATATCTTATTAAGCATTATACTTGTTGAATCACTATTTATTTGTTTTTTTATTATGACCTTAAATATGTTTTGCACTATGAAGATATCTCTTATACACTATTTTTCAGGTTGATGTACTATGACCGCTGTAAATTATGAGTTAATGGCCTGTTATGTTATCTAATATATTTCTTCTTATATCACAAAATGGAAAAAAAAAAAAAGAGAAAGAAGAAAAAAATACTTGTATGCTGTAATAAAGATTTAATTTATTGGCCAATAGACACCGTATGAAATATGAATACAGATATTTAACGTGAAAATCAACAAATTGAATTAAAAATGCAATTGAAGTTTCGCTTTCAGAAAACCGAACCTATAGTATATGGGTATGGTGATTCGTCATGTGTAGGTCCACCAAGTTAACTGAACTTAATGCAATGAGTCCACGGAGTCAATGACCATTGAGATAGTTTAATATTATTATTGTCATGATTAAGAGGCATATTTGCTGTTTAGAATATTAGGCACTACATCGTCTTATAATCGAAGTGATAAGATTTGTTATTCATCCTCAATTATTTCAAAATTGTGATTATGATTGACCAATGGTTGTACGAATATGGAACATGTGGGCCTCTCTTATCCCTATCCCTAATGCTCTCTCTATTTCATTTACTCACATATCCTTTCCTACGTCTCATGTTGTGATTATCTTAATATAAGGGGTTGAAAATTTTCCAACTTGTAATTTAACCACAAACTTTATGGGGAGCAGCTTGGTCACACTATCAAGTCAAGGAGTCCGGTTGCTGTAACATTGGCATGAACTTGGTTAATATGAGGGAAAACTGTAATCCCATGAACGGCAGACAAACTAGCGCTACTTTACGTGTTTTTCATTTTTTTTTGTACTCTTGTAATTAGGTAAAATAGTGTGTTTAGGAGGACCCTACTTCACAGTTTTCACCTAACGAGGTCCATACTTATTGTGTCCTTAATTAAATAAATAAATAAGAAATTTTGTTTGAACTCTTCTAACGTATACCTAATATTTGAATTTTTTTTTTAAATTTTTTTCCTTCTCTTCTTTTGCTATTTTTTTACTATTAAATATAAAAATATTCATAGGCCTTATTAGTATGTTTATATGACTCTGAAAGGGTAAAAAGGAATAACTATTCTTTTCTTATAAAACTAGTTCTTCGTTTATCTTGCAGAATACTTATTTCATAGAATTTTTATTGGTGTAAAACGAGCACCTGTGATTTCTACATAGGACTAAACAAATTGTTACTTTTTACTCTTACTCATCATATTTTTATATCTACTATGAGACTTAATCCAACATAAGGGTACGTTAGTATTTTTAACTATGTTTACAATCTATTTGAAATACCAAAAAAAGATGTAATCAATGATTTATAGATATAACAAATAAAACGAACTAATGATGTGATACTTATAAATAAATGCTCAAGATAAGTGATTTATAAACATTTTATAATCATGATAAAGTGATTTTGTGCCAAAAAGAAAACATTTATATAAACCTTTATATTATTAAGTAGCAACTATGGGAGAATATTAAGGAGTTAGAATGTTATCACTTGTAGAAAAATAAACTAAATAACAAAGTAAAATGCAAGATTCAAATGACAAAGGAAAATATAAATAAAAAAACTTGATGGGATGGGATTTAATCAAAATCTATCTATAGTCTTCTAAGTTAAAACTAAGCCTCATTTTTTAATTGCTCCGACTAGTTTTCCTTGTTACAAAAGGAAAAAAAAAAGAGTAGAAATTAAGAAGCCTTAGCATAAAAGTTATCTAATCTTGAGAACCTGAAGTTTAGATTTGTTACTAAGACTATAATTCGTTAACACATAAGAGAGTAATCAGTAGAAGATTAAAACCTTAATTCCTTAAACTATTTTTATAATACCTTAAGCTAAAAATAGTAAATAATCAAGCTAATAAATATTAATAACCTTTTTTAAATATTAATAACCTTTTTTAACTATTTAGCATAAAAGTATGAAGTTTATATTAATAAAGTATTCACCACTATATTCTTATAAACTAGTATTAAATCCCTTTCACAATTCATATAGGACTTCAGTTTGCTATGGGGTATCACAATCTCCTCCCCTTAAACATATAACATCTTTGTTGTAAGACCTTTACAATTGTGGCTAGCTCTTCTCCATTTTCGGTATACAATTCTGGTCACCTTCTACTTATAAGTCATAAGAGTGTTACCACTCTTATAATACTCCCTACTCTCCTCATACCTCTTCTTTAAACTAAGGCTGTACTAGAATTATCTACCTACTAATTGGAGGCTATTCGTAACACCCTAAGGCAAAAAATAGTGAATAATCAAACCAATAAATTCTAATGTGCTTTCAACCACTTAGCCTAAAAGTTTTAAACTTGTATTAATAAAATATTTATAATTATAACCTTATAAACTAGTACAAAATCTCTCGTACAATCCATATCAAAATTCACTTAATCATGAACTATTACCATTTCTAATCGTGAATAAGCATAAGGTGAAAGGGTAAAAGATAGAAGTGTGCAAGTCGAATAAACAGGCCAACCGACTCAACCCACTTTAGCCTATATGTTAAACAGGTCGGGCTCATTTAACTTGCTTTTTAAACGGGTAAAAAAATCTTGATTCTAACTCATGAGTTAAAACCGTAAATGTGTTAAATGAACTGACTTAAATCAACCCACTTTAGATTGTAGGTTAACTAGGCTAGGATCATTTAGCCCATTTTTTAAACAAATAAAAAAACCTTAGCTTAAATTACTTTAAAAAGTAAGTTAAATGGTTTGATTCGTAGGCCAAAGCACACTTATACATCTCTATTAAAAGACTTAGCAAATTTCCTTAATTCGATTTTAAATCTCTAATTGGTATTCTTTGAACTCTTAAACTACTCAAATTCTAACTATTAGATTCATAAGACTTTCTTTGTCATGTTTCTTATAATAATTAGAAGCCTTAATCTTATTTTAATATGTCCTTTGTAATACACCCTTCATTTGATTATCAAAACTCTAGAACCTTAAATTTGTTTACATTCATATAATATGAAAACCTTACTTCTATTTTCCTAAAATTATTAAAACCCCCATTAATTTGATTCATAGAATATGAAACTCTAACCGTTAACTATGTTGAAGTATTCAAATTTACTAAATTGATAATAAATCAAGTGAAAATATTTATTTCAAATCATAGTTACATCTAAGGATTTGAAGTAGACTCTAAACAATTATTAAAAGTGTGAAAAGAAACTTAAAGGATACCTTTATTTCTAGCTTGGCTCAACCTAGACAGAAGCCATATCGATTGTTAGGAGGACATCTTGATTGACTACAACCTACCCTTGGTTGACAGGTAAAGAGAAGATATTACCCAATCTTGTAATTTATAAATAAAAGTACTAACAAAGGTTTCACAAAAAAAATTTAAAACCTTAACATAAAAACTAGAAATAAATAAATAAAAGTTACAGAAAGTGAAATCTTGATAATTATTTTTATTTCGATTATTTAACTTATATATATTGTTAAGAATTGAATAGAAGGATATGTATAAAGTTTTAGACAAACCAAGGTAAGTAGTTTATTATTGTTTGTTGAATATGCTCATAGGTTTAGGTAACTAAATGAACCTAACTATATGCAAACCTTATTGTTAAAGTACTTATGCTTGCATTAAGGCCAAAAGATTCAAGGTTGTTAATGATAAAATACAATTACTATGGAATAGAAATTGCATTGTCCTAAGACAACAATGAACAAGATTGATGTGCTAGATTAGGCATTGATGCCACCATGTGCCTATGTTTTAGGTTAGTGGTTTGTATTAAGATAGAAGTTCATTTACTGGAAGGAAATTATAATTGGATCATATTGATGATACGAGACAACTCTATAAAAGGTGACAATAAAATAGTAGTGCTAATGGTTGATCCTAAAATGATCTAAGGTAAGATGAGCTTTTTTTTTTCTTTCTTTCTTTTTTTTTTTTGGTTTTGAGATGTTAAGGAGTACTCATAGCAATTACCCTAGGTCACATCTACTGTAACACAATTAATGACATATGAATTAGGTAATCTGTACCTTTAATAATTTGTATACTAAGGATATGTATGCCTTGTTGATGGAAATAATGCACAATGGGAATCAGACTATGCTTGTCTAATATGATATGATGCATGAATTTGATGTAAAAACTTACTCAAGGAGAAAGTATTATTGATTAACTCATATTATCTACAAATAATGACCTGTATTAAATCATAGTCAAGGGTAAAATGGGAATTAAAAAGATTACAACTCATTTAAGTAAATAATATAATATTGGAAGTCAACAAAGCACAAAAGTTAAGAAGATTTGGAAAGAGTCCTTAGTCTATGCTTCAGTTAAGAATCGTTGGTTAAGAATGATCTTAGATTGGTTAAAAGCTTCTAAAAAGAGTTTGAACTTATCAAGTCCCATAAAATCTATACATTTTATGGATCTTTTCTCACTAAAAAGTATGGGGCATGCATGAAGAGTCCAAACCCTTTAACGTGCTATAGCTGGATATCAATTGTCATTTGGATACTTCAAACCTTTTATAAAAGGTTTGGACATATTAAAATTCCACCATTCTACTTGTTGGTTGACTCTTCCAACCTCTTCGAAATCCGTTACCAATGAAACCTGATCATGTAAACATGTAAAATGAACTTCATTACTATCAACAATAGATCTCTTTTCCTCATTTTGATTATGAATAAACACTTGTTAAGTCAATTTTTACCACTTCTCAAAGATTTGGCGATGTGGTTGATTGGTAAAGATGACCACTTTGTAGGCTTTGAAATAGGGTTGAAGCTTATAAGCAGATATCACCATTACAAGAGCAAACTTTTCCATTATGGAGTACTTAAGATCGAGTCCTTGTAGGATGTGATTAATGTAGTAAACCAATTTATGCTCTCTCCCTTTTGCTTAGATTAAGACCAAAGAGGGGGTTATCTACTGATTAATAAACATAATTATAGGCCTTTACATGGTATAGGCTTAGGCAACATGAATGGAGATGTAAGAACAATTTCAATTCTTTAAAGGAGGTTTAATACTAGTAAGTCCATTGGAAATTTCTTGAGTTCATCAAGATCTTGGAAAACTCTAAACATATGTCCATAGAACATGACATAAACTTATTCAACATGGTTATGCATTTGGTTAGCCCTTGGAAATATTTGACCATATGGGTGGTTTACATGTCAAAGATGGCTTATATTTATTTGGTGATGACCTCTCTTCCCTATTCCATGACCTTGAAGCTAAAGAACTTCCTTAAAAATGCCCCAAACACATATTTCTATGGGTTAAGATTTATGTTTTACCATATAGGGGTCCAGATTGTCTTGTTAAGGTTAGATAAGCATTGGTCAGTAAGCTTACTTTTCATATCACGTCATCAACATAAACTGCAAATTTGTAATTTGAATGTCATGGTTACTAACCTTTAGAAAGCATCCTCAATATTCTTAAGGTTAAAGGGCATAACGTTATTGCAATAAGTTTGAAAGTGGTGACTAAGGATGTGTGGAATTAGTTAGGCTCATGCATGTAAGTTTGATCATAGTCTAAAAATGTAACCATGAAACCTAGTAGTGTATGGCTTTAGTTGAGTCAACTGGTTGATTAAAGCTAAGGACGAGAAAGCATTCCTTTGTGCAAGCTTATTGAGGTTAATAAAGTTAATGAACGTACACTACTTTCCATTAGGCTTCTTGACCAACATAGCATTTACTAGTTGAGTTAGATATAGCTTCCCCTTAATGAAGTCTAATTGAAGCATTTTTTATACCTCCTCTTATATTGCTACCCATCATTTTAAAGTGAAATCCTTCTTCTTCTATTACGTAACGTTGGCGGAGGGGTCAATGTTGAAGTGGAGTGTAATGATGTTTCAAGAATGCTTGATTATTTGATGGTCATGAAAGAAGGTAATAAATGGCATGAGCTAGTGCATGTACATAACACTTTGAATAATTGTATAGAGATTTGGATGATTAGATGTAGTGCTCAATGCACAATGGCAATCATATTATTGCTTATTTCCATTATTATAAAAACTAATGAATGTATATATGTTAATATGTATGTCTTTTGCATGAAAGGCTTGGTTTCTTAAGTAAAGCTCTCTCTCTCTCTCTCTCTCACTCTCTCTCTAGTTGGAGTTTGTGTAGGGATACTAACTTTACATGTATCTCCATGTGGTAAGCCTTTTCCTTGAACTAGTAATCACTATCTTCAATGGTACCTTTCATTAGAGGAACTTAAGAACCCAATGTAAATTATTCTTTTAGAAAACTCGATTGCTACTATGGATGTGAATTTCTCTTCACTATCACCATATTAAACATGGTTCTCATACAACGGTGGCAAATTTTATGTAAAAAAATCCTTATTACTGACTAACATACATGAGAGGGTTTTTATTTCAATAAAAGTGTCTTGAGCATTTTTTAATAACAAAAGAGTAAAGTTTTCATATTTATATCCATACTTCTTTTCATGGGATCATCAATCTTAAGAAAATAATAAATTTCTTTCTAACAAATTTTAGAAGTGAATAGAGGTTCTTATTAATGAAACTTCATATTTAAGTGTTGATTGGTTTCTACATGGTTTGGTATACCATGTAGAAAGAAAATAGGTTGAAAATATAAGAATATTGTTTAAATTTTAATGGATGTCTTTAGTGCATGAATAGAAACAAGTCCTTAAGTGGTATGCTAGAGTACTTTATATTTCTCTAAATAAACAATGCGTATATTCTTACATAAAGACACCTTTATTGGTTAGTATAAACATAGACTATATTGATCTCTATCTATAGTATTACTTTGTTCTTCCCCTCTTGTAATTATCCTTAAGGTTATAAAGGTTGGTGTCAAGTGTTACTATTGGCAAAATATTGCTTAAAAATATATTTTTAGCCATTACCTCTTACTTCTTTGAGTTTGGGGTGATCCCTTTTAGAAGATCCTTCATTACATATATCATCAATGGGTAGCTACAATTTCTTAGTAAAGGACCTGATAGAGGATATTATGCTACTTTGGGAAGATGTTTGGGAAGTTTTTTAAGAAAAACTTATTAACACAACGTTCTATTAATCTTTAAATAAAATCTTAAAGAGAGAAGTCTAAAGCAATATCTTTTTCGTGGTATCTTATAGCATGGGGACTAAAAATCCATTGTTGATATTGAGATAAATCGAGTTTTCTTTTCTATTTTCCTCCTTTTTTGATGGATTACTAACCTTTGGACCCTTTACTCACGCTTGTCTTTGAGGCCTCTAATCTTTTATGAGGAGAATCCGCTCTTGTCAGCTTGTTAAGGACGTGTTCCTATATATAGAAGAGCCGTAGGTGTATTCTCAAAAGTCTTAGCTCGAGCACACTCTACTCTACTTGAACCCTTACCCAGTAGTCGACTTGCCAAGAATAAAGGCCAACTTATCGAGTGTCGTATCTTAGGCTACTATATACAACGCCCTTCTCTTTTAACCTCCTAAGCTGTTGAGTGTCAAGGCTGAGGTTACTACACTCTGAAGTCCACTCTCTTAGTATACAAAATTGTAGCATCATTCATTCACCTCGACAACTTCAAGCAAATATTAGCTCCAACAACTTCAGCATCATTTTAGCTCAACCATAATGCCTTAGATCCCCGACTATGTACCTAATGACAAGTTGCCATATATCCCTTACTCTTTTGACAATTGTACTACATTCCTTTTCATCCTTTGTAATATTTACTCTTTTTTTTTACATACTAGGAATTTCTCTCTTACGTTGTCTTTCATGTAATTTTCCATTATTGTATTGCTGTGATAAGGGACTTATTATAAATAGTCATCTTCACTATAGTCAAAATTACCTTACAACTTTATAGATATTGAATATACTTGTTCTTTCATGATATCTTTCTCTAAGTATACTTTCTCTTATACTTTTATCTAATCTTATCGAATAACTCGAGATTAGTGGTAAGTGGACCTTAGTATTAGCATATGAGCAATATCAAGTAAAGTGCTATGCTGTATTGTGTTTGTTAATGAGTCATATCCTCTTCATTGAAGCTACTATGTTTGTCATTCTATTCATCCTCTCTTCTTCGAGATTTCGAAGGACCCACTATTATTACTTCCTATAGTAAACTCTAGTGATTACTAAGCTCATAGGCGCCCACCATATAATCCTGGTATCAAAGCTTGAGGTTACAATTGAAAGCTTAGTACAGTAGTAATAGTTATCTCTTTTTGAATATTGTGTGTTCTATTATAATTTGTTTCTCTAATAGAAAAACATAATAAGTTCTTCAGTCATTATGGTTATCTTATTTTGAAAGTTTCTGTTAAGTAGTGAACTTTTTGAAGTTTTTGTATGGAGAAATGTCGAATCCTAATGTTCAAGGAGAGATTAATGATGTTGAAAGTGATGCTCTTAGTTGAGATTGCGTTGCCTAACAAACCCTTAGAACTATTAGCGAGCAAATACAAGACCTTATTGTTATTGTAGCTAATTTGGCTATATCTATACAAAGGATAGAAGATACTAGGTTATAAGAGAGAATTAATGAACAAAGCCGAGAAGACAAGTGGTTGAACCTAAAGCACCAGAGGCTATTAATGTAAACCCTGCTCCACCCCATCATGCTGAGAGGTTTACAAGGAAGAGACTTATGTTGGACGAAGTTGAAGAGTAGGAGGAGGAGGAAAAGTAGTACGATGGGTTAGAAGAACATGACCTCCATGCTTCTAGAGGAGATGAGCATCTTAAAGTACAGATTTTAAGCTTTAATGAGTTTGGTAATGCTGTTGACTATTTGGATGGGATGAGAAGATTGAAAAGACATTCAATTTTTATGATTATGAAGATACGGTGTATATTTGAGTAGCCACTTTAGAATTTTCTAGGTGTGCAACAATATGGTGGAAGAAACTATAGAATGTATGCTAGAGAGCTGACGTAAAATCCAAACATGGTACAAAATGAAGAGAGTTTTGAGTTGATTTGTTCCAGAACACTATAAGTAGGACACTTTCTAACGTCTTCAAGAACTGAGATAAGGTAATCGATCAGTAGATGAGTACGTTTGGAATTTCAATTGCTAATGATCCAATGCCAAGTTGATAAGCTCGAGGCATGAACCATAGCTAGGTTCATTTCTGGACTAAGGATTGAGATTAGTAATATAATAGAGGTGCAAAGGCTAAGAAGCTAGGATAAAGCCATTTAAGTAACCTAAAGAGTAGAAAGGCAAAGGCAAAATTAGCTCAATTGAGCACCAAGTAGTCGACCTAACTTACCTAATGGGACTGTTATGCCAAGTTGACTTAGATATGATTGAGCTTAGTACATTTCTGAGATGGACTACCAAGGTTAGATACTAAGTAGACCTAATGATAGCCGAGGCAAGATTAAGGCTTAAGAGCCTAATGAGAAGAAAGATCAAGGTCAGACCTTAAGAAGGAAGACCAAGGAGATTAAGTGTTTTAAGTGCTTAGTTTTAGATACGTAGCTAGTTAATGTCTTAACTAACATGTGATGAATATTAAGGGAGATAAGGCCTAATTCGAAGTGGAGAGTGCAAGTGAAGGAGAAGAGGAAGAGGTAGATGTTAATTAACTGCTAGAAGAGTTTCAAGAAGATTTAGACTTTGTAACCGGACTTGAAATGGGAGACTATTGTATGGTTGTTTGAAGATCCCTTAGTACCTTTACCTCTAATGAGAATGAACAAAGAGAGAACCTCTTCTATACAAACTACCAAGTGATAGCAAACTATGTGCTTTGATCATCGATAGAAGCACTTATACTAATGTAATAGCTCAAGTTGAAGTGAAAGCCCTACAATTGCTAACCAACCCTTACCCTAAGCCTTACAAGATTCACTGGTTGAATGAGAAGAGAGGTCGACCTATTGTTAAACATGTCAAAGTACTGATCACTATTAGTGATAGATATAAGGATGAGGTGATAAGTAACATCCTACCCATGTATGCTTCACATATATTGCCAGGCCAACTGTAGCTCTTTGATCTTAGAGTACTTAATGATGGATGTAGGAACACTTATATGTTCCAAAAGGATGGGAAAGAAGTTGTATAAACTCCTATGAGCCTAGAAAGAAGTTCAAGAATCTCAAGTCAAGGTTTGTAAATCCTTACAAAAGAAATCCTTGGTAATTTCTTAAGCATAGTTTTCTGAGGATGTTAAAGGGAAAGATTTTGTGCTCTTATTGGTTAAAAGATTACTTGAGTTAAAGGTTATTGGAGCTCTACCTGCCATGGTAAAGACATTGCTAAAAAAGTATAATGACTTGTTTCTTACAGAGTTGCCAAGAGGTTTACCCCATTGTTAGGGGGATAGAGCAATGCATAGACCTCCAGCTTGGAGTTGCTTTACCTAACCAACTAGCTTATAGACTCAATCTTAAGCTAAAGAAACAAGTTGATGACTTGATTGAATGCAATTATGTTCGAGAATGAACCCTTATTCCGTATTAGTCGTCCTAGTGCTGAAGAAGGATGGCTCATGGAGAATATGTATTGATAGCAGACCAATTAACAAGATCACTATCAAATATTGATATTTGATCCCTCAATCAGATGATATGCTTAATGAGTTGCATAGTATACAAATATTTTCAAAGGTTAATCAAAAGAGTAGCAATCACAAAATCTAAATGAGAAATGGAGATGAGTAGAAAACTACTGTCAAGACTAAGGACAGTCTATTCGAGTAAAGAGTGATGTCATTTAGGCTTATAAATGCATTGAGTACCTTTATGCCGCTCATGAATCATGTGTTAAGATCTTTGATTAGTAAATGTGTTGTATATTTTGAAGATATTTTGGTAGATAGTACTGACCTCATTTCTCATATTGTGTACCTAAGGTTTGTATTTGAAATCCTCTATGCTAAGCAACTATACAACAATATGAAGAAATGCGTGTTTTACCAAAGCAAAGTAGTATTTCTCAATTATATTGTTTCTAAGGGTAGTATTGAAGTTAATGATGAGAAAGTACAAGCTATTCTCGAATGGCTAATGCCTACCAGTGTTGCTAAAGTAAGGAGTTTTCATGTTGTAGATACTAGATTCATTTTATCGAAGATTCATTTGAAACCTCAGTTCGATAGCTGCCCCATTGACCAAGCTGACTAAGAAGAACTCTAAATTAAATTGATCCAAGAAAGTTTAGAGAAGCTTTGATGAGATTAAGTCCAAGTTGACTTTTACCCCGATACATATCTTGCTTAACTTTAAGAAAGTTTTTGAACTAGAATATTGTAGACTCTATAAATTTAACCTTTTAAATATAGTGTCAAACTCGAGTATCATAGACATTTTCCTAAGTCAACAAAACCATATCAAATGAAAATCGACAAAAATTTTGAACTAGGAACTTGAAACAAACTTGAAAGGCCCTATGATACAATTTGGAAACCTTAATCATGCAAGAAAACCCTAATCCCTACATAAGTGTACTTTTAAAAATGTAAACCTAAACCTAATAGAAACCAACATCATAAAAATTTTTAAAACTCCATAAAATCATCTTAATGCTTAAAAAGCTATAAATCAATCAAATTATCAATAATTTTGTGAAATCATATAAAACTGATAACAAATGAATTAAGGACTATTTCAAGTAATAATAAAAAACAACACTAAGCTAGTTAAAGGAATAAATTAATAAATTTACAAAAATTACTTTACTTGGGTAAAAACGAATTTAATTTTCCAATTCGAAACCCTATTATCGATAAAACTCGAATATGAGAAACATAGACTCAAAACCTAAAACCCTAAAACAATTAGGGGATTTTGACCCTAAGTGACTAATCAATAATTTAATTTGAATAATTTCATTTAACTATAGAAAATTTCATGATTTTATAGGAACTGAATCGTAAAGTACAAAATAATGCAAGATGAAAATCCTAAAACAATTTCCTATAAGACCATGCTCTTATCTTCATGTGGAAGCCTTACATGTAAATAAGTAGACTAACCAATCACTTTAGATGACTTATCAATTGAAAGTTGGAATAATTTATCAATTGATAACTTATCAAAATCAAGTAATAAGACACTTTCCTTATCACCCCTTCACTTATACTACATATGGACAATTTTTCACAAGATTTCACATGCTTAACTTCATTAAATGAGACAAGAAAATTCCATGGGCTCAAATGGCACTCTATGGCTGGTTTGAATAAGAAGAAGAGGGGGGATATGCTCTTATCTTTCAACCATCAATCACTTTCTCTTACATACCACTATTCACTCCTTAATGCTTACATCATCAATAGTTGTAATTGTTGACTTTTGTGTAAGCTATAAGACAATCAATTAAAACTTCTTGCACGCACTTCTTCTCCCATATCAAAAATTTGCCACTCTCTCCCTCTTTCACTCTCATTTTCACTTCCTTTTCTCTTACTTTAAACACAAACTGAAAGAAGAAATTTAACCCTATAAAAATCCCAACATTGTCGCCATTATTTTTGCTTCCATACTCACGACACCAAGCTTTATTTTATACCCTCTATTTGTCAACTTCAAAAAACACTTTTAGGAACTTTAAAATATCCTTAAAACCCCACTTCAAAGATCAAGAATTTAGCTTTCGAAATAACTTACAAGAAGAGGAAGGAAGACAACAAGCTAGGAGGATACTTAGGTGCACAACCACCATTTCTATGCTTTTAAGATGAGTAAGTTAATTCTTTGTGTTGGTGGTTTAGTGTTACATGGTAGGAGACCATGTTTTCATGAAGATATTAGCAAGATCATAAGATGATAAAATAATTAGACTACCTTAAGAAGTAAGCTTGTGAACCCCTTTATATGAAAATTGAAACATAAGTATGTAAAGTTGGTGTTTTGTAAAGATACTTATTTAATACTTTGAATGGAAGATTTTAAGTTGAGAAAATCTTGAAACAAGAACTTACATGGAAGATGAGCATGCTGGATGTGAGGATTCAAAAGTCATTTAGATGTTAATTTTATTTCCATTAAGTTAAACATGTTCAAATCTAGACTTAAGTTAAGGAAAAATTCATTACATGAAGTTTTATGAAGAAACCAACTTTGTATGACATGAGCTATGATATGAAAGTTGTCATAAGTGTAAGATCTCCTATTTCTTTGTGTGAAGCATGAGTTAAAGAATCATCTTATGGAAGAAAAGTTAAGTTAAGATTTGGATACAAGTAGTTTAAGTGCATGATCTAACACCTAAACTTAAGGAAATGATAAAACAAGTTAAAAACCAAGTGAGAACCCCTTGGAATCATCACGACCAAATCTGGAACATAGGTAAAAGACACTTAAAAATATGATAAAAGTAAGTGAACAAAGTGAAAAGATTAACTAAAGCAAGTATACAAAACTTAGAACTCTCAAAACAAGCCTAGAACTTTAAGTTGGGCCTTCATTAAAATTCTAACCAGTACTTTAAAACATTAAGAAAGGTTTTTTGAAACCCACAAGAAATTCGCCTACGACTCCATAAGTCCAACAAAGTCACTAACTTTAGTTTGAATAAAAAACAAGCCCATTTGATAATTGAAGCCTACTAAAGAGCTCATGAAGTGGTTGTTAGCTTTAGGAGTATAAATCAAAGTTTTAAATCTAATCTCAAGGAGTATTTTGAGCTTAGGATAAAATCTTAAGACTAAGCTCAAAGAATTTCTCAAGTTATCAAAAAGCCCAATTACTAAATAAGGCTCAAAAGCACTCCAAAACATGAAGATAGCTATTATTCTAGCCTATGGATAGATTTGCATGACTTATTTCAAAAATCTAACCTCACCACATTAAATTACACTAAAAAAAGATGAAGACTGACTATAAGATCATAAAAATCGGATTCAAAACGAGAAAGTTATACGTGATTGAACTTTTAAGTAAAATCGGGAAAAATTATGAAACCAAGTCAAAGTATAATTTAAAAGGTTTTAGCTTAGTTTTCTAGGTTTTATTTCAAATCCTTATAGTATTGTATTTACGATGTTTAGGGGACTCGACTTTTAGGAGACGACCTATCTCGGATTATTTTGATCGATTCATATGGCTGAGTGAGTAAATTCCCGGTGACTCTTTACTTAATTTTGCTTTTAGAATAGATGCACCTAAACATATATATATATATATATATCTATATAAATTTGAATGCTTGTGAGATATGGGAAATGCATATGTATGAATTTGTGGACGTATGCGATGGCTTGTTAATTATATATAATAATGGAATTGTTTGTACTAATTTATACATACAATTGTATGGAATGAAATTGTCTGATTATCTTAAAAATTGAGTTAACCACTTATACGATTAAAAAATTAAAATGAATAATGCATTCCCCATATTGCATATGGATAACACCGACTGCCGCTTCACATAGAAGATAGGAAGGGACTCACAGGAGGACGTGCCTCCTACAAGATTGGGCACTAGTTATGTCATCATATATATTGAGTCTCTATCCTAAGTTAATGGGCTTACTAAGTGTTGGGAGACGCCAACTGTTGGTTAGAGGCCGAGTCTTGTGGCTTCTGCTTAGGGCGTATGTTTATAGATTGCGGAGGCCACCATATCGCTAGACTTGGGATTTTAAAAATATGATTTATTATTCAGTAGATGTAAACCCCTGAAAATTTCGATCTAGTTTTTGAAATAGACTCAACTATAGTAAACAATTTAGGAGTCGACAAGGCTAATTAAAGTGAAAACCCTAAAAGACTTAATCAATCGCGTAAAGAATTTTTCTACCTTAAATGTTTCTAAAAGCTAAAGATTCCATTCGAAAGTGATAAAAACCTTAAAAATGATTCCATTAAGGACATATGTACACCAATCCATCATGATATACCCTAAAACCCTAATTGAAAATAAAATGCTTATATTTTGCAAAATCATTAGTAAAAGGTTAGAGATAACCCTCATTCTTACTTATATGATTCAAATTCTCAAGTAATCCATTAGGAACTAAGATAATGAGTTATAGATTATATTTATTCCTTAAATATATGATTAAGATAGTCTTACTTAGGGTTAGGGTTATAGTTGAAGATTAGGTTACATATAGTGAACTTTAATACCCAAATTAGCACTTTTTACACTTGTTATCCAAAGTAGTTTATCAAATGAGATATATGGACTCTAAAGACCTAAAGTAAGATCTCATCAACCACATTTACACATCAATGCATCATATACCTCAATTCTTCTCAATTCCTTCATTTCTCCCCTAATTTCCCTTAATTACTACATTATGTGCACAAAATTACACATATTTAAGGAATGTTGACTAAGATAATACATGTTGACCAAATTTCAAATGTTGACCAAGTCAACAAATGTTGACTAAAGTCAACATTTTGAAAAGTCAACAAAGGTTAAGAGATAAGAAAAATATCTCTTATGTAATGATTTTTCCTTTTCTTTTCTTTTTGATTTTTCTTTCTTCCTTTGTTTCCATTGTTGCCGTCCACAAATTGTCCCCTTAACCCCACCACATATTGTCTTCCATTAAGAGAAACAAACAAAAGAAACAAAACAAAAATTCCTCTTTCATGCCGTGAACTCCCCTCCCTTCTTTCCCTTTCATTTCTTCCCTTTTGTCTCCTTCATTTCAACATCATAAAAGGTATGTTTTTAAGTGCTTTACCTTACTTTTTATTAGTCATTAGTTAGTTAATTAGGTAGATTAGATAAGTAGTTATATGGTTAGTTTTTTCTTGAAGAGGAGGAAACAAAGTTTCCTTCTTTAAGTGTAGAAACTTGAAGTTTGAAAGAGAAGAAAGAAAGACATGAGGATATGCTTCTATGTATGCATACATAAGGAAATACCAAAAGAGTATAAGTAGAAGAACCTTTGTACATGAGTATTTAACATGTACATAACCTAATTTAAAATCAAATCTTACTAAACATACCTATACTACACTAAATATGTACATAAGAACACAAAAACATGGAATTGGAAAGCTTTTCTTAAGGAAAAACTTAGGCATATGAAATTTTAGTATAATATACGTATCCAACCGTATAGGTATACGGGTATGTATACATGTATAACTATGGTATATACCTTAGTATAGGTATGAGTATAAGTATGTATAAAGTATATGTACATAAGTATAAGAGAAAGAGATAATATGTAACATAATACATATGCATATGACCTAAGCATGATGAAAGGCTTATGTAAGCATATGATGAGGTAAGTGATGACATAAGCACATGATAACATAAGCCATGACATAAGTAAGTGATGACATAAGCAATGACATAAGCAAGTGATGATGTAAGCGATGACATAAGTATAAGATTAGAAAATAAGAAAAATTAAGAAAAGTGTAGGTAATTAGGTAACTAAATTAGTAAAACCTAATACACCTTCTAAATTAGACTACACCTAATTCAGTACATGAATTAGTAATAGCAAAGTAAAATTCTTTCATTAGAAGAATTTAGGGAATAAAAGATATAAACATAAGTAATAAAAGTATTTAGGTGTTCATAACTAAAAATTTCTATAAATTTAGCTCATAACATAAAATAGAGGTCTTAATATCTAAAACAGATATTACCATGTGAAAATATATTCAGAAACGATGAAAAACGATTATAAATTCATAAATATAAAAAATAAAACGGAAAAGTTACATACGATTGAAATTAAAGTCTTACCGGGTAAAAGTTAATAGTAATTTAAGTAGAACTAGGTAATTAGTTGTTTAGAATTAATAGTTAATTCAAACACTTAGGTGAGCGAGGACCTCCCGATCGATTACTACGATTAGGGCGAACCGCTATGGCCGAGTGAGTATTTACCCTGTGATTCCATGCTTGATTATGTTTGTAGATAGTGGACTTAAATATTATTGTTAATTAACTACTGTATGGGGTTCGGGAAATGCTTGTGTATGTAATTGATTGTGAGTTGTGAATTTACCTTAAATGCAGAGAATGCCTTGTTTGTTGTATGGTAGTATAGAAAATGATTGTGTGTATTAGTGGATGGTCATAACATAATTTGAATTAACTTATACTCAGCTATAAAAAGAAACTGGAACATGCATTAACATGCATAGCATGGATACTATTCCGGCCGTCACATCACACGGAGGTAAAGAGAGGCCATTCGGGGGTTGATATTATTGAATTATTTGGTTATGTACGGTGCACTCGTACAAAATGACCTTACCTTAGCCCGCGGGAACACTAGGCGTTGGAGGTGCCAACCGCCTGGCTAAGGGTCGAGTCTAGAGGCCTCCGTTTAGGGGTGAGTGTGGATTGCGGGGGCCCACTCACAATTATACTAGAACTTGTATTTTTCTGAAAATAAAAGAGTTATTTGTTATAAGTACGGAACATGGAGTTCCGTAGTAAAGTAAGTTTTAGTGTAATACCCGGATCTGATTGGTGCCGTGTAAACTCCAACCCTGACTTCGGAGGGCGTTAAATCCGAGTTGCGTATATGAACTAGTTAAGTATGCGTATTATTTGACATTCTGTTTGATCATTCATTCATATGCATGACTATAATGTACTTACAACTTGCTTATTGTGTGGCTGAGGGTTTTGCTCACTAAGCTTAGGCTTACACCCCTTTAGACTTTTGTTGCAGGATAGCTTATTCGTAGAGATAGGATGAGGGATGCCACAGGTTAGCCTGGGGACTTGGGCAAGAGCGAGGTGTCCTGTGTGATGAGAGGAAAATAGTTTATGTAAACTATTCCTCATGTACTTATGTTTACCTTATGTTTACCTTATTATTATGAACTTAGACATACATAAATACTGTGTAATATAAACTTTTGAGCTTAACTTTTATATAAATATGTTATGTGATGATATCATGTGAATCTGGATGTACTTTGGAACTAGTAGTTGTAGAGCCTTGTATATTGTGTGAAGAGTTTTTGATTGGAAGGGTAATCAATCAAGGGTTCTTCATACAGTATACGACGTCTGCCACGACTAGGCCGTCCTCAGTTCGTGACAGTAGAGGAAGTATATACATACATACATATATATATATATATACATAGTTTTGTTTTGGCTTAAGTACAATAGTGCAAATGAAATAAAACCTAAGGTCTAGAACTTGGATTTTAGTTTAAGTCGGTTAATTATCTCCAAACCCTAACTATAGGGGGTGTAATTCTCAATCGTATGTAATTCCTAGGTTACTACATGCAATGTTTAGCATACTGATTGTTTATGCATTCATATGATTGTGCATCTAATAAATTTCTGTCATGTGGTATTGATGAGGGTAATTATCTTACTAAGTATAAGCTTACACCCCAATAGTTCTTTTCCTTGCAGGTTGATCGATAGTTAGGATAGGGATAGGAATTAAGTGCAGAGTGCTACCATTGAATCAGTATGATGAAAAGCTATTGTAGTTACTTCATACTGCTTTGGAAAATGACTAATATTTCAATTAAGTTTAGAATTTTTTTGGAATTTTTTATCTTATTTCATTATTTTGGTAGGGGATACCGATTCTCTACGGTTTTGAGGAATTGTGGAAAAATGGATATCCATAATTATTTATATTATATAATGAGTTAATGAACTAAAATTGAAGACTTTGACAAATAACTATTTAGAGTCTTGTAATCTCTGACTTGTAAGGCGATTTTCTTATCATGGGTGCACTCGTGATATGGAAATTCTAGGTAATACTACTAGGCCCCTCCTAGGGTTATTATAAATGCGATGCATCTAGAGTTGACATTGGAGTTGTTCTCATGTAAGATCGTCAATCAATTGGTTATTTTAGTTAAAAGGTCAAAGGTGCCACACTAAATTACTCGGTATATGATAAGGAGTTTTGAGCCCTTGTTCATGCACTTTAGAACTAGCAATATTACCTATTGCCAAGAGATTTCATTATCTACATAGACCATGAATCTCTCATACATCTCATAGTACAATAGAAACTTTCTTGATGTTATGCTAAATGGATTGAGTTCTTGGAAACCTATTTCTATATCATTAAGTACAAGAAGAGAAGCACCAACACCATGGCCAACATACTTTTGTATTGATGTATTCTTATTATCACATTGTAAGCTAAGATACTTAGGTTTGGAACCTTACCTGATAGTACAAGCATGATCTATACTTTGGTTGGATCAAACGGTTTAGCAAAATGAGCCACTTCATCCCTTGCTACATAACCAATGATGCATTATTTGTTGCTAATGTCTTTTTCTAGCAGATCGTATAGCTGCATGGAATTCTAAGACGTATTGTATCTGATCATAATTTGAAGTTGAAGAGCTTCTTTTGGTAAACACTATGGAAGAAGGTTGACATTAAGCTTATGTTCAGTACTTCTTGCCATCTACAAACAAAAGATCAAATCAAAATTGTGAACAGAATAGTTTGTAACCTCCTTCGAGCTACTATTGCAAACAATCTACATGATTGAGATCTTTGCCTACCCATCATCAAGCTCACTTACAATCATTCTACTCATAGCTCAACTGGAAGGATGCCTTTTGAGGTCGTCTATGGACTCAACCTGAACTAACCATTAGATATCATTATCGACTTGACTTCCTTAAGAGAATGTTAGATTGGCTTACAATACATCAAAGAGTTTCAAATGTTGCATAAGAAGTTTATTGAACAATTAACCAAGACAGTGGCCCAATAAAGAGAGCAAAGGGGTAGAGTTAGAAGGCGAATCATCTATAACCTTAGGGACCTTGTCTGGATTCAACTCCACAAAGAATGATTTATAAGAAGTAGAACAAATAAGCTATCATCTAGGTCAAATGGCCTTTTAAGATCCTTAAGCACATAAATGGCTATGCTTATGAGCTAAAACTACCTAATGGATATGGAGTGTCTTTTACCTTCAATGTTGCCAACCTGATGCCTTATGTGCCAGGAGAGGAAGAAGAAGACAAAGATTTAAGGATAAATCTTCAACAACCCCGAGGAGCTGATAGATTGCCAACCTTTTGGACCCTTTACTTATACCCCATTTGTAAGGCCTCCATTCTCTCTCTAAGATGATCCTCTCTTGTCAACCTGCTGAGGATGAGCTCTTGCATGTGGAAGAGTTATAGGAAAATTCTCTAAAGTCCTTGCTTAGGCACACTATACCTTGCTTAACCCTTGCCCAATCATCGACATGCCAAGAGTTGAGGTTAACTTGCCAAGTGTCGAGTTTGGAGCTACTATATACAGTGCCTTTCTCATTTAGCCATTTGAGTTGCTGAGTGCTGAGGCTGAGATCACTACACACTAAGCTCTACTCTCCCAATTTATAGAATTACCACATCATTCATTTACATTGGAAACTTCAAGCATATATCAACCACAGCAACCTCAGCATCATTTCTGCCCCACCACAATGCCTTAGACCCTCAACTATGTACCTAGTGATTAGTCGCTACCTATCGCTTACTTTTCTAATAGTTGCACTATGTTCCTTTTCATCCTTTGTCATATTTACCCTTTTTCATACATACTAAAAATCTTTTTCTTACATTGTCTTTTATGTAATTTCCATCATTGTATTATTGCCCTAGAGGACCTACTATAAATAGTCCTCTTTACTGTAGCCAAAATCACCTTATACCTTTATAGATATTGAATATACTTGTTCTTACGAGGTATTCTTCTTTGAGTGCATTTTCTCTTACATTCTCATCTAATTTTGCTGAGTAGCTCTAGATTAGTAGTGAGTAGACCTTAGTATTAGCTTGTAAGTAATATTAGGTAAAGTACTATGTTGTGTTGTATTCATTGGTAAGTTATATCCTCCCAATAGTTTCATAGAAGCTATTACGTATGCTGTTCTATTCACCCTCTCTTCATTAATATCTCCAAGGACCTACTGTTACTACTTTTGAAAGGGTTAGGCTATTGGGCTTTTAACTTGTAGTTGAACCTGAGGACTAGAGGGATTGGTGAGGCAAATCCTCTTATTATAGCCAACTCTTACTAAGGCTGAGTTACTCCTTGCTATTGATTGACTCTCTATGCCGTGCTAAATGACTGCCCATCTCTTGAAAATTAAGTGCTGACTTAAAGAATGCCCTAATAGCAACTAAACCTCATGTACCTACTCGGTTATGTCTGAGCTGACCACTTGCTCAACATCAATTTTGCTGAAAGACTGAAAGTGCTTCCTTATACTAATCCTTAGCCACTTCTATTTAGATAAGTCTATGCCTACTCAACACTCCTACTTGGCCACCTAACCAATTTGTACTGTTTTGTCCACATCCTTTAATAGTATCACTAATGCATCTTTACCACGTATATAGGACCATGTGAAGAATCTGCTACACTAATCATTTTTTTTCTTGAATATTCACTTTTAGCCTTTTGTATTCTTTATACCTTACTTCTTTAGGATAATACCTTTTTTTCTTTTTCCTTTTTAGGCAAGTCGCCCTAATTTATTAAGTATAAATATACCTTTGTACATGTAGCTGTAAAGATCAGATTAACTTTATTATACTGGATATTTTCCACTTGTAAACATTGTTTGTTTGCTCTCATTTCACTCTTATCCTAACCCTTAAGTAAGGTTAAGTGGCGAGTAAGCTCACCAGGGTAACTTGTATGTCATATCAATCTGTGCTATGAGTGCTTGGAATTTCTATTGGTACATCATATCCTTTAGAGCTATTTATGGGTTTTGCTTACCTTTCATTCATTTTTGTTTAATCGTGTGTTTCTTATTACCCTTTTCAAGCTTTCAGCTAGCTTGGACCTACCCCTATAACCGGACTTGTTTTTTCTTAGCTCGAGTATGCATCATCTTAGAATCAGAGTGAAGGCTTCGTTTGGATTGTAGTAGTTTGTTCATGAAGTTCCCTATTCATACTTTATTTTAGGTGTATGAAATAGAGTAATTTTTTCTGTTAATTTAGCTGCCGCATTTGCTGGTTATTAAACTTTTGGCTTGAAGGGAATGTATGTTGTGTGAATTAGAGAGATAGGATCAGCTATAACATTGAATCTAGGAGTTTGAGATTTGGATCTAATAAAGAGAATGATGGACCCAAGTGTTTAATGTTGGTGCTAAGATGGCAATAGTGGTGTTGCCCTCCATGGTCACAAATCTTAAGGTACTGCAAGAAGTATGGACAAGAGACTCAATGAGGTAGTTGGCCTCCTAATGGATTTAACCTGAGCCATTCATACATTAGCTTATCAACATGCTGAAGTCATACATAACACCCACGAGTTGCACGACCTACAAGAGGTCAAAACCCAGCTTAACAAGTTTAAGGTAGAGAAGTAGGTAGACTAGTGAGGAGAAGGATTGACTTGGAATACCTAAGAGAAGAGGACGAAGAAGAGTATTATGGAAGAAGAACAAGCTTAAGCACCCTGAGCATCTAACCATGTGAAGCTTCAAATTCTAAGGTTTAATGAGTTTAGAAGTATAGATGATTACTTAGATTGGGAGGAGAAGGTAGAGCGAGTTCTTGATTATTGTCAATATGAAGATTACAACAAAGTGAGAACTGTTGCTGTTAAGTTCTCTAGATATGTTACCATATGGTAGAAGAATTTCCAAGCCATGAAAAGATGAGAAGGCTACTAAGAGATTAATATTTGGCTTGAGATGAAGAGGGTACTATAAAACAGGTTTATACCAGATACATATCTATAAGACACTTTAGCTTCACTTTAAGAGCTAAGGTAAGGAGGTTAAACTATTGACGAGTATATTTAAGAGTTCTAAATGCTTATGATTTACTATGAGGTAAATGAACCATCAACATGAACAGTTTCTAGATTCCTAACTAAGCTGAGGAGTGACATACTAGACATTATGGAACTTCAATAGTTTACTACAATAGATGAAGTTGTATGTTTAGCCAAGCTGAGTACTGAAGCGACCAGATGAGCAGATGTCAAGATTGAGTAAAAGGGCCAAATAGTAACATACCGACTTGAACATATAAGAAAGGGTAAGGATATAAAAGGATGACAAGCCAAATCAAGTGCTATAAATGCTAAAGGTTTAGATATATGGCTACTCAGTGTCCAAATTGAAGGACTATAGTCATCAAGGGAGACTTTCTGAAGCTGGAAGTGGAAAGTACCGATGAGTAACTGTAGGAAGAGTGCATTGCCAAGAAAGGAACTTCTTAGAATAATGAACCAATTGAGGGGGATGTATTTGTTGAGGACCTAGATCAGTTGATCTTAGTTGTCTAATGCGTACTACGCTTGGCACCCTCATACTAGGAGTAGTAGAGGTAGAATTTGTTTCATATCACCTATAAGGTGAATAATCAACTGTACGTACTAATTGTGGATAGTGGTAGTTGTGCCAATGTAACATTAGTCGATTTAGTCATAATGTTAAAGTTACCAACTATCGTATGTTTGAAGCTATATAAGTTGCATTAGCTACATAAGAAGGGAGCACTGTATGTCACTCAGTAAGTACTACTGCTGATTACAATTAGAAATTACTTCAATGAGATTCTCTACGACGTGTTGCCTTTGTGTGCCTCGTACATGTTGCTTGGCCGACCGTGGCTTTTTGATTGAAGGGTTATGCATGACGAATAGAAGAACACTTATGTGTATGAGAAGGATGATAGGAAAATTACGCTAAACTCGATGCCGCCGGGTCAAGTTAACAAATTGCAGGTAAAGCTTACTCGAGGATTGAAGAAGACTCTAATGATGAGTAGAGCTAAGCTTTGAGAAGCTATTGAAGCCAATGGGCCTTCCTTTATGTTGGTTAGGCGACTATTAGAATTGATGGAGCGAGGTGAACCACCCTTAGAAGTAAGAGAGTTTTTGAATGAATATGCTAATTTATTTCCTAAATAGTTACTCAAAGGGATACCCCTTTCCATAAAGCATTACATTGACTTGATGCTTGGCATTACCCTATCGAATAAGCTAGCTTATTGGATGAGTCCTGAATAGACTTTTGAGCTCTAACAACAAGTCAATGAGCTATTGGAAAGAGGGTATGTAAGGGATAGTCTCAACCCTTGTTCTGTTTCGATTGTCTTAATGCCCAAAGAGGATGGTACCTAGCAGATGTGTGTTGATAGCCAAGTCATGAAAAGTTCATAATCAAATGCAGGTATCCCATCCTTAGGTTAGAAGACATACTGGATGAATTAAGTAGAGATAAGATCTTCAACAAGATTGATCTAAATTCTGGTTACCATTAAGTTCGTATGAGGCTTAAAGATGAGTGGAAAATTGCATTCAAAGCTCGACATAGACTTTATGAGTGGATGGTTATGTTATTTGGCTTACTGAATGCCCCGAGCACTTTCATGTGACTGATGAACCATGTTCTAAGAAATTTGATAGGAAAGCGTGTTGTGGTATGCTTTAATGACATCCTGGTGTATGGTAGCAACTTATTGAGTCACTGTAAACATCTTCGTACTGAGAGGCTATTTAGAAATCTTAAGAAATGCTACTTTTTCCAGGAGGAAGTAGTGTTCCTAGGCTATGTAGTAAGTGGGGGAGGCTTATGAGTAAATGATGAGAAGATTTGAGCAATTGTCGTATGGTCGACTCTAACTACTTATACCGAGGTGAGAAGTTTCCATGGACTGGTATCCTTTTATCGAAGATTTATAAGGAATTTCAACACCCTTACTGCACTACTTACAGAGCTGATAAAGAAAAACACCGACTTCAGATAGGGAGAAAAGGAGGAGAGAAACTTTGCCGAGGTGAAGGAAAGATTAACCTCTATACTGGTATTATCTTTACCTGACTTTAAGCTAGAATGTAGAGCTAAAATGTGATGTGTTAGGCATTGGGATAGGTATTATCCTAATGTAGGAAGGTCGACCCATCTCCTACCACTATGAGAAGCTCAAGGGACCTTAGATGAAGTACTCTGTAAATGATAGAACTCTTAGCACTCATTCGAGCACTCTAAGTATGGTAGCATTATCTATTGCTGAGAGAATTTATCATCTACACTAACTACAAGTCTTTAAGGTATCTTTGAAGTCAAACAAAGTTGTTAAAGGGGCAAGGGAGGTGGGTTGAATTCTTTGAGGGATTCAATTATGTCATCAAGTACAAGTAAGGAAAGAGCAACATGGTTGTAGATGCTCTTTCAAGGAGACATATACTCTTGATCATACTATAGACCAAATTGTTTAGGTTTGCAAATATTAAGGAATAGTACTCCGAGGATTTATACTTTGAGCCCATACTTGGGCATTGTACCAATGGAAGGATAGTAGACAATTATCATATAGAAGATGGATACTTATTATGAGGAGGGAAATTGTATGCATCGATTTGTTCACTAAGGGAGTTATTGATTAGGGAAGCCTATAATAGAGGACTCTTTGAACACTTTGGGGAGAGAAGGACGTATGAGTTGTTAAGTGGGCATTTTGTCTTGTTGAGAATGAGGTAAGATGTACGTTGAGTTGTTGAAGTTTGTATCGTATGCAAGAGGACTAAATGTAGAGCTGATTAAGGTAAAGCAATGCCTTTGCCTATCCTAACAAGACCATGATTGAGTCAAGTATGGACTTTGTTCTTGGATTACCACAAACTATCTGAGACAAAGATTTTGTAATGGTCATCATCGATAGATTTAGTAAGATGGCATACTTTGTGCCTTACTTCAAGACTAATGATGATTCGGCGGCTATTACTTCTCTTTTCTTGCAGGAAATTGTTTCATTACATGGTGTACCAAGAAGTATAGTATCAGATAGAGAGCCAAAGTTCTTAAGCCATTTCTAGAAAACTTTGTAGTAATGGATGAGGACCAAACCACTATTGAGGACCTCTTGTCACTGCCAAACTGATGACTAGACAAAGGTAGTCAATCGTTCTTTAGGATCACTACTCCAAGCTACTATAGGCAAGAACATAATTGATTGGGTCATCTATTTGCTCGTGGTCTAATTCACTTATAATTGAACAATACATGATACCACCAAATAGACCCCCTTCAAAGTTGTCTATAGTTTCAATCTTGAGTTTCCCTTTGATCAGACCCTTGTACTTATATCCGAGTAGGAAAACCCTATTGAAAGAGCTCGACCACAGTCCCTACAACACATCTACGATAAAGTTACTCTATAGATTGACCAAGCCACCAGATGAACTTTATCGTAGATGTGTAACTTTATCGTAACTTTATTGTAGATGTGTTGCTATCAAGGTGGCTTGGTACTCCTGTTCTATCACCCAACCAACTCGTACTATTTTTTCTGTATCCTCTAACAGCATCACTAATGCATCTTTACCATGTGTATAGGACCACATGAAGAATCCACTGCACTAATCATTGTTTTTCTTGAATATTCACTTTTATCCTTTTGTATTTTTTGTACCTTACTTCTTTGGGACAATACCCTTTTTATCTTTTCCCTTTTTGGGCAAGTACCTAATTCCTTGAGTATAAATAGCCCATTGTACATGTAACTGCGAAGATTAGATTACCATTAATACACTGGGTATTTTCCTCTCATAAAAATTGTTTGTTTATTCTCATTTCACTCTTACCCAAACCCTTAAGCAAGGCTACGTAGCAAGTAACCTCACTGGACCAACTCGTATAACATATTGAGCTGTATCGTGAGTCTTCAGAAGTTCCATGGGTGTGTTATATCCTTTGGAGTTATTTATGGCTTTTGCTTACCTTTCATTCATTTTCATTCGTTCAAATGTTTCACATTAGCCTTTTCAAGCTTTTGATAAGCTTGGAACTACCCCTATGACTGGCCTTGTTTATTCTTAGCTGCGGTATGCATTAGCTTCCTACGATAAGCCCTAATGGTTATTGAGATCCTAGGCATACACCACACACCACTTTTGCTAGAGTGAGTGAGAGAGAGAGAAATGGGGTTTGAGATGATATTTTTATGGTTAAGAATTAGCTGGAATAAAATACTTAGTTTGTAAGCTATTTAAGATTAAGAAAAGCTTTTAGTTAATTAAATTAAAATAATACTTTTGGCATCTCTCTTTTCCTTATTTCATGTAGCAAACCTCATAGGATGCAACTAAAAGTGTCATTGAAAATTTAATAACCAACGAATCATTTTTCCAAGTCTAAAGAATGTAGCAACTCATCGTATGTCGTTACTAATAATAAGAATGTACAAAATACTTATAGCATCGTTGACACTTATTTCTACACTTAACCCATATTTGAAATAACTTTATGAATAAATAAAAGACAAGGGCCTTAAAAGGGTAAGTGAAATGGATAACAAGTAACACAACTGCTAGGTAATAAATTTGTCAAATGCTTGATTTACATGTATAATCATAATTAAGCAATAGAATGAATAACATTATAAATTAACAAACATATTCCATCAGATGTTCTTGTTTACCTTTTTCATCTATACTTAATGCTAGAAGCCATTACTTTCTATTTTCTTGGCATAGCTCAAGCTTTGGTAGTTAGCCTATAGCCATATTTCTTATGCCTTGTAAGGTGACAAGCATCATCGTAAATACTTGATGTGGATCACTTTCATTTCAAGTTGCTTGTTTGATAATGGTCGAATCTTGATATGAAGTTTTAGAAAGATAATGAAGAATTGGCTAATTAGAATGATATTACTCACAATCCAATTTTTGGATTATCAATAAATTGATATAACTTAGACTATATTATAATCTAATGAAAATAATGTTGCCACAATCTATTGCCAATCAAAATAGATTGATAAGACAATAATGAGATAAGAGTTTCGAATGATTACTCTTGAGAGGTTCTATGTAAACAAACAAGATCCAAAACTGACTAAAACAAGAAGACAACCCTTTTAAATAGCAAAACCCTAAGCCAAGGACAAATAAGTAAATAAGTAATGATATAAATAAAATTTGAAATGACTCATCTAAGTATGACCATAGGTAGGTCCATAGTTGTGAACTAGCCCATGTTTCTTCTATTTCTAATCTTTCTTCGATTCTCATAAGAATTTGCCATACAGAGGGCTCTACGACCATGTTTCTTAGGCATATTCCTCTCGACCTTTACAATTCCTTCTCTTCTTTGCTTCCTAGCTCTATTTTGCTTGACACTATGGTTCCTTCTCATGCTGCAATGCCCTTCTTGACCTTTGTAGATGTCCTTTCCAACCTTAGTTCCCATCATTACCTTGAGGGTGGTGAAGATTTGCCTTTGAATCTAAATTTGGCTCCAACTTGTAAAACAAAAGAGAAGAACTCCATGCAAATAAACTTCTTAGTCCCTTCTTAAACCTTCCTTAAGATAACCGTTCCTTCTTGATCTCAATTAGTGTCATAGGTGAAAGAATGATTTGTTGGCCTTCATGGACAAACATATAACAATTTTTAAAACCATCATAAACCCCTTCTTACCATACATCTACACTCTTCCAAATAAGATATGCATGACCTCCATGATAACCACATCAGAAAGTATCTCATCCTTATATGCTTTTATCCTCAAATGAATTTTAACCTTTTTATTGACATGGAGCTTACCCTTCTCCCCAAACCATTCAGAGTGCACGGTTGAAGATCAGAAATTAATTTCAACCCTAAGTTATGTAGTGCAACTATTGAAACAATATTTGTACAACTTCCGCTGTCTATCACTAATGAACTAGCCTTATCCTTTACTTGGCCATGAGTAAAGAATAAATTATTCCTCTACTTAGCATTATTAAATGAATAACGCTCACATCTTGCCTTAACATTCCATTAAGAGATAGTGTAGCCCTAACTTCACCCATGTCTTCTTCAATAACCAACTCCTTTTCCTCTTCCTTCTCTTCATCATTGACTACTCTCCCCTCATACATCAACATCACCCTTTAGTTAGGACATTGAGTAGCTAAATGTCCAAAACCTAAACATTTAAAACATTTCACTTCCCGACTACTACCTATTTTGCCCTGAGAACTAGAACTCCCTTTGCTAATAAGTTTAGAAACAACTACATTCTTATGTCTCTCTTCTTTCTTATCCTCATTCTTTGCTCCCCCTTTCTCTTCCTTATCATCTCTAATGTTATCAAATAAATTAAGATCAAAAGTAATATGAAAATTTACTTAGCCCTTGTAATTTCCTCTTTGCTACTGCCATTCAATAGTAGTGGCCATTTGTACTGCCTCATTAAGATTATATAGGTCAATAGCATTTGCAACATCATAGTGTAATCTTTCTCAGAATCTTGACATAGCATGTCCATCATCCTCTACAATCTTCGCTCTAATTTTAGCTACCTCAAACTCTTTAATATATTCTTCTATAGATTTATTGCCTTGCCTTAATCTCTTTACTCTCATATATAGTTCATGTCTGTGGTTCCTTGGTACGAATCAACTTCTTATGGCTTCCTTCAACTAGTTCCACATATCAATTTTAGCTAATATAGCACCCCTTTTAAAACGATGTATATTGGACCACCATACCTAAGCATATCCTCCGAATTATATGGTAGCTAGTCGTACTTGCTCAAGATATCCATGCCTACAACATTCAAAAACCCTTTCTTTTTTTAGCTAACCAGTCCAAAAATTCGTCAAGATTACCTATACCATTAAAAGATGGAATTTTTAACTTGACAGTCTCTATGCCCTGTACACCTCTTGGTTGTATAGCATCCCTTCCTATGTCAAACTCTTGATCCTAAAACTTATATTGTATCTCTTGACCTATACTACTGTATGGCTTGACTTCGTTCTAACATTCCCTCCAGTCATATGCAACCCTAACATCCTTTACAGCACAGTTTGCATGATCTTGTAACAACGCTCAAATTCAGTCAAAAACATCCCTTAACTTATTTGGCATCTCTTGTTGCTATTTAGTTAACACATAGACAAGATCCTTTAACAATTATGATCAATCGTAGGAGGCTTTCAAATTGGGATGCAATAAGGTAATCTTATCTTTATGCTTTTCAATCTACAAATCTGTTATTTCCCTTAACCTATACTGCTCACCAAACATGCTGTAAAGATGATTATCATAAATCATGAATAAACCCTCTACGTAATGACAATAGAAAAGATTATAATTGTAAGATTGTCATGCATTGTAGAATATCTTAATAGTCTCGCCATATATCATAACTACTTATGATAGCTTAAGGCCTATCATTATCGTAGTCAATTAGGATATATAAGGATTTAATATAACCAATACTTAAAGAATAAACATTTCATTAATTTACTTTAAAATTGTATGAAAATATAGGCTAAACCTTGAGTTAGAACTCAATTTTATTATAAGGAAAATTTTCAATTCCTTATTCCTTCCCTCAGGTCCTTGTCTTAAAAACCTATTCACAGAACCCCAAGCATGGTGTTAAGTACATCTTAAACCTATAGTAAGCCTATAAGGATGTGAGTGAAACCACGACTTAATAAGTGGTAAGGAACCTGCATTATACTTAAGCAAAACAAGAACAAAACAATCCTTTTAAAGTGTAACTTAACAAAACAATATGTTGTCTAGATCATCATGAGATTCGAGAAATGACGCCTACTCTAATATGAGTTTCAAGGAGTTTCCATAAAAAGATGTTCTCACACTAAAACTAGGCTTGTGCAATGGATCTTTCATCTTCCCTAAACCACTTAGGACTATCCTTAGAAAACTTTTACCAATAATGCAACCTCCTCTCCAGTCAAAATAGTTTAGTACGGTTAAAAGAAAATATAATCTCATTGAGTGGTTGGTATTTGATGGAGACAAGATGTAAAGATGCGAGGATTGCAATATATGTTTGTTTTCTTAAGACAAATGGACTCTTAAGGTTCAATTCAGAATATTGATCAATCAAATAGTACAAACCATAATATCATAATTTTAAATACATAATAATCCTCTAAATAGGTAAACTTAATTACCAAAATTAAATTTTCAATCACATACATCGCATGTGCACAAATAGCTCTATTTAAAATCACAAGCAGTATAATGACTTATAGTTCCTTGTTAAAAATAATACAACTATGGTGAAGTAAGCCAACTTGCCTAATTCATAATTGTCTTGTATACGTGGAAGTAAAAAGAAATTTACTAATCGAGTTGTACAGTATTTCCACCTCTTAATCATATAGTTAAAAGTTGAATATTTTAGGTTTCTTGATTTGAAATTCACTTTATACAATAATATTGAAGATTCAAATATAGCTTATTGAAAAACGAGAATGTGGAATTATAATGGTTAAGTTGATAGTATTTAGAGCCTAATCTTGGTTTATCGAAAATAGGATATAATTAAGGATATTGATAGAGATGGTGATATATTAATTCACATAAGTTTAAAAATAGTCATTTTACATTGATACTAGATATATAATTTACATAAGTTTAAAAATAATCATTTTACATTGATACTAAGTGTTTCAGGTTATATATATCATTTGTTTATTAGTCTATAATTTTTATAAACAATCTATTTTTGGGTTGTTTTCTTGAACAAAATGGGTCATAAAGTAGTGATAAACAGAAAGTAGTTGGAAAAATAGTAATTTTGGCATACAATAGTCATAAATAATATGTTATAACACAAAAAAATTCATGGTAGCCTCATAAGGTCAGTAGTTATTTATTTGAGAATTTTCTTGAAAATCAAGTTTTTAGACATTATCAAGAAAAATCTTGCAAAAATTGTTAAATATATCATACATGCAAAATAATTTTTCCAAAAATATCCATATATTAATATTATTATAGAGTAGTTATTGTAAAAATTTCAAGAAGAAAGGGACCCTATATCCTTCCTAAAATTTCACATACTGAAATGCCTTCTATGGCCCAAAACCACCACTCCAAAGTGGCCGCCACAATCCAATGATTGTCAGAAATTTAAAAGGGAAATAGATAAAACTCTATCATAAATTTGGTGATTCATGGAGCTTTTAGTGAGTGTATGTGAATTTTAGAAATTGGGGCCGGTATTTATAGGCAAATTCGTACAGTTAGAAATTCATTTTTTATTAGTAACTTAAGAGTTAAGTGCTAGAAAAAATATTATAGCTTCTTAACATTGGACCACATTTCTAGTAATTTTTTTTTTTATAATTTTAGGACACTTGTTAAATTTATTGTGAATTTTTTATACCTAAAAAGTGTATTTACTAACTTTCTAACAAAATATCTGACTTTATAAAAATTATTGCTTTTGTTTCTTGAATTTTTTAGACTTATTAAATATGTTGTTGGGCTTGATGTAATATTTCTTCACATGTTGATTAATTTTGTATAATTTTTCCTATTATTTAAGGTTATTTTGGTAATTTCATTATTGAATTAATAAATATTTAGATTATTTCTACTGTAATAAGGTCAAATCATTTAGTATTATAGATTTTATGTTTAATATGTGAAATGATTGTGCCTTACATGCAAAAGACGTAAGTTATGATGTTATAAATACAATTTACCTTCATTTACTATTTTACCATTTACTTATTTCACTTTTTGCTTTTTACATTTTACTTACTTACATTTTAATTTACTTTTATTATTATTATTTTATAGTGTAGGGTATTTTGTTCTATTTCTCTTATTTTGTCTCTTTTATCTTATAGTAAAAGGTTAAATACATAATAATTTTGATCTTTTCACTACCCCTCACTTTCATCTTTTTTTTTTTCCTTATAATTCCCTATATACATGTTTTTTTCATTTCTTTAATTAAATTTTTCAAAGAAAACTATTCTTATATACATACATAATTTTTCTAAGGTTTTGGTCAATTAAGCCCTAAATCCTATTCAACTATTTAACAAATCTTATAGTTAATAGAACTAAACCTTATTTATTGTTTTAAATAAATACAAACCCTAACAATAACTTTCCTTGTCGTAACCTTCGTTTTGATACCAAGTTGATGTAAATCACTCTTGTTTTAAGTTACTTGTTTGATAATGATCGAATCTTGAAATGAAATTTTAGAAATATAACAAAGAATTGGCTAATTGGACATATGTTACTCATAATCCAAATTTTGGATTATCAATAAACTGATATGACTTACTATGTATTATAATCTATAACCAATTAAAATAAATTGATAAGACAATTATGAAATAAGATTTTGAAAGGATTACTCTCAAGGAGTTCTCTGTAAATAAACGAGATCTAAAACTGACTAAAGTAAGAAAACAACCCTTTTAAATAGTAAAACCTTAAGTTAATGTTAAATACATAAATAAATAATAATAAATAAAAGTCAAAATGACTTGTCTAGCATGACCATAAGCAGGTCTACTGTCATAAACTAGCTCGTGTTTCTCCTATTTTCAATGTTGCTTCAATTCTCACAAGAATTCACCATATGGAGGGGTCGACGGCCAGGAGTATGGTTGTGTTTCTTAGCTGTGTTCCTCTCTACCTTCACAATTCCTTCTCTTCATTACTTCTTAGCTCAATTTCCTTGATACTATAGCTTCTTCTCATGCCATAGTGCCCTTTTTAACCTTTTTGGATGTCTTTTCAAGGTTCAATTCCCATCACTACTACTCTCCATTCTCAACCTTTAATGGCCAATGATAACCTAGCTATGATCTACTTATCACATATGGTCGAAATGCTAGAACCATTCCTTCTAGTTGCTTCCTCTTGATTTCCCTACCTAATAACTAAATTGTTACATTTACTTAGTCTACATCTCCATGTACCCTACATACATCAAAAGTTACATCTTACTTATTATCTAGCCACTTCATCTAGACATAAGATGTCACTTAAATAACAATTGCTAATCAACATTTATGACTGTTATATCATATCCTAATTAAAGATGGGCATACATTTAAATCCAAGCCACTGACTTTATTCCAACTTTACTATCCATTCTAGTAGCCATAAAAAGTTACCCCTCATCTTATCTTGTAGTAAAAATATCCAACATCAATAGGCATTCAATAGTTTATATATAGACCTTATCTAGTTCACTCCAAATTTCATTTGTATGGGTAAACACATATACAAGTAAATAATACCTAACATGACATATGCAACATAACAACCAAAAGGTTCTTGTTGTTAATTTGAAAATCTATTAAGCCTTAATCTATATCTGAAGAAGGTACATTAGTTAGCTTAAGTAACAAATTGGCTTATGTTAGTATAGATGATAGTTATACTTTGATTCTAGCTTTAAGTGGAGGTATAACAAGAAATGATACAGTTAAGATGGTGTTTTCATTTGAAAAGTACTTTCTCTTTTTCCCTAATTGAGCTTGTGGAATTGAGAGAAATAAAAAGAGTCTCATATTGATAGGGATTAAAGATCAATGACTCGCTCCTAAGCTCAAAAGCTTTTGCACATGATCTGCTAAGCTATCCGAGGAGTGTTAAGCGCTGAGGAGCAATGTTTTTCCCAATCCAATTTACCGAGCTACTTCTTTCTCTACGTTTTCTTGGAAGCTACTAAGATGGTTAGTCTACACATGGAGCTGACCCCTTCCCATACCCAAGTCTAAGCATTAAATCAAGAAAACAGCCTTCTCCACAGTGCTGAGGTTAAGTTGACAATTGTGAGGGGCCGACCAGCCGAAGTTGACTTGAATGCGAATTGTCCCTGATCCAACCCCTATCTAGCCTCAGTTATTAGGGCCCCAAGTTGCTGATACTGAACATACCTAATCAAAGGATTACCCCTACTTAGCTCATAATATTGTTAGAATCATAGATTAAGTAAAACACATACACTGTCCTTTTTTGATAATCGTATTGTCCTAAAAGGACATTCTTTTGCACAATTTCATTTCCTTGTAAATTATTCTCCTTTTTGTTTAGCAAATAAGGATCCATTCTTTATAATTTCTATAACTTATGACTTATCCTAATAGAGTACTATTAATACTCACATAATGTAATAGCCACATAGAAAATACATAAAACCCTTTTTTTTACTCACTCTCTTGAGTTAAGTGTCCTTTTTGCTTACTCTTAAGCTACTCTTGTATAGCCCATTCAAGCATGGACTAGTGGCGAATGAACTTCGGCCATACTTGTAGTCATATCAAGTGTGAACCGAGCTCATGTGAGGTGTTGGTGTGTTATATCCATCGTCAATGTACAGGAATCTTTGCTTATCCCTCAACTATCATTTACTCTTTAAGCCATCTCATAGCTTGGACCTACCCCCTTTGGTTATTTATGATATTAGGTCCGTGTATTCATCTATGAATCTGTATCATCTTGGTATCAAAGCCTGGTTACGTTTGAAGCTACATTCTGCTACTATATTCTTTGAGTGGTTTGTTACTGCTCTCATGAGATAGCGGTTCTATTGTTAGCTTTGAAGTTTAGTAGTTGATGAGTGTTCTGTACTCTATTTTCTCCTGTTTTGAATATGCAAAACAAAGTATGGTTGACCATTTGTTTGTTGTGTAATTGTCATTGTGAAGTAACCAATAATGTCAGATTCTAATGTTCAAGGAACTTTGCCAAACCAAGACAATGGTACTCGACATGACCAAGGATAGGAAGGAAGCTTTACACCTTAGTTAGTAGGTGATCACTTGGATAGGCTTACAAACTTAGTAGCTAGCCTAATGACTGTTATTCAAGAAGACAAGCAACGAGTTAGAAATAACCCCACTAGGGAATGCGAGCAGCAAGGATGAGTAATGGTCAGTTAGACTAAGTTAACACCCCAGCTTGATTACCTTGAGCTGAAGGAATTAGTAGGGACGCTAGATGAAGGCTAGCACTTAAAGAGATTGATGAGAAAGTAGAAGGAGATGACAAGGCAGAGGGGTACTACAAGCCTGAGGAAAGAAATGTATGAGCTCTTAAAGTTGAGGGGTTGCAAATGCGTATTTTAGGTATTTTTGGAAGTAGTGATGCTGAGAACTACCTAGATTAGGTAAATCAGATTGAAAAGCAGTTTAAATGCCATGAAGTGCTCGATAATGCAAAGGTTAAACTTATTGTGTTGGAGTTCACTAGTTATGTTGCCTTATGGAGGAATAACTTGCAAGCTACTAGTAAAAGAGAAGGAGAAAGAGATATTAGGTATTAGGATGCAATGAAGAGAGTCATGTGGAGAAGGTTTGTACCGAGCTATTATCTATAGGATGCATTTAAAAGATTACAAGAATTGAGATAAGGAAGATCGAGTGTAGATGTTTACGTTAAGGAATTCCAAATGTTAATGATCTGATGTGACGTTTTAGAGTAAGAAGACCAAATTGTATCTTGATTCATCGGTGAGTTGAAGTATGAGATTGGGGATATCCTAGAAACCCTGGACATTAGTACACTTGATGATGCGATCTAAGCTACCTAGAGGTTAGAAAGGTGCCAAATAAGAAAATTTTGACCACCCGTCAATTATCCTGGTAGTAGCTACCCTGTTTCGAGCAAGGCTATACTAATAGAACCAAGTAAGGCCACTAAGACTCAACCTACTTAGACTACTTGAGTAGAGGAGAGGGAACCCCTAAGAAAGTTTGAGAAAAGCTAGAGTTTAGGGACAAAGACGAATGAGATCAAGTGTTTCAAATGCTAAGGATTTGAATACATCGCCATTTAGTGTTTGAATAGGTGAGCAATGGTGATTAGAGGCGAGGCGTCGACCATTGAGGTCGATAGTACTAATGAGGAAGTAGAGGAGTTGAAGGAGGATAGTCAGACTAAGTTGTCCAAAGAGGAAGTAATCTGTAGTAAGGAAGGCAACTTATGCCGACCGCTCTAGTGTTAAGGAGGATAATGAGTGTCAACCTTGTACATGAAGACAAATAGAGAGAAAATCTCTTCCATATTGGATGCAAGGTGAATGACTCGCTATGCACACTAATTGTTAACAGAGGGAGCTACACTAATGCAGCCTCTACATTTACGGTGCAACAGTTAAAATTGTCGACCATGCCCTACTCGAGACCTTACAAGCTTCACTGGCTTTATGACAAGGGAGCCCTATAAAGTGAACAAATAGGTGTTTGTATTGATCTACATTGGTAAGTATCGAAATGAAGTGCTCTATAATGTGTTGCCATGAGTACATCCCACATTCTACTCGGATGACCATGGATATTTGATTGAGCAGTAATGTATGATGGAAGGAGGAATACATGCTTTGTAGAGCATGAAGGAAGAAGGATGAAATTGAGTCCTATGACCGCCAAATAAGTGAACGTCATGCAGTCTTAACTAAGTCAAGTACTGAAGAAGGAGGCTTTGGTATTGACTCGAGATGAATTAAAGAGAGAGATGGAGCTCGAAAGATTGACCTATTTGTTAGTCCGAAGAATTCTAGAGTTGAAGTTCAAGGAAGAGTTGCCTATTGAGGTTAAAACCGTACTGGAGGAATTTGCTGACCTGTTTTTGAAGTAGCTATTGAAGGGTTTACCCTTAATTCAAGGCGTTAAGCATACAATTGACTTGTAGCTAAGAGTTGCACTACTAAACAAGCCTGCCTATAGGCTAAAACCTGAATAAGCCATTGAGCTACAAAGACAAGTAGATAACCTTATGAAGAAAGGGTATGTGCGCAAGTGCCTTAGCTCCTATGTCGTTCTGGCCTTGTTAATGCTAAAGAAGAATGGTTCTTAGAGAATGTATGTTAATGGCCGATCAATTAATTGAATCACCATTAAGTACAGGTATCCCATACCTAGGCTTGTTGACATGCTGGATGAGTTAAGCAGAGAAAGAGTATTCTCTGAGATCAACCTCAAATCTAGATGCCGTCAAATCCAAATGTATGAAGGTGATGAGTAGAAGATTGCATTCAAGATACGACATGATTTATGTGAATGGTTTGTAATGCCATTTAGGCTGTCTAACCCATTGAGCACATTTATGTGCTAGATGAATCATGTGCTTCTAGAATTCATAGGGAGATTTGTTATAGTTTATTTTGATGACATTTTAGTATATAATACCAACCTAGAGATTTACAAGGAGCATCTCTGAAGAGTCCTCGCAAAATTCCAAGTTGAACAACACTATGCTAATCCAAAGAAGTGAAACTTTTTCCAATTCGATGTGATCTTCTTAAGGTTTTTGTGAGTGGAGGTAGCATCTGAGTTGATGATGAGAAAATAAGAGTGATCATAGAATGGCTTAAGCCAACTTATTTTGCCAATGTAAGGAGTTTTCATAGCCTGGAATCATTCTATCGTAGGTTCATAAAGAACTTTAATATGATTGTAGCCCCACTTACTGAACTCTTTAAAAAGAATGTTGAATTTAGCTTGGGAGAGAAGGAGCAGAAGAGTTTTGAGGAAGTGAAAGAGAGGCTAACTATAGCCTCTGTCTTAGCTTTGTCGAGCTTTGACAAGGTATTTGAAGTCGAGTGTGATGCATCCGATCTAAGCATAGGTGTTGTGTTAATGCAATAAGGCTGACTATTGCTTACTTCAGCGAGAAACTTTAAGGAGCTATACTCAACTATTTTGTCTATGACAAAGAGTTCTACTCCTTAATCTAAGCCTTAATAATATGGTGACACTATATGTTGCCTAAGGAATTTGTGATCTACACTGATCATGAATCCTTAAGATATCTAAAGAGCTAACCAAAATTGTCCTAGAGATAAGCTAAATGGGTCAAGTTTATGGAGGGCATTTCTTATGTCATAAAATACAAGAATGGAAAGAACAACGTCGTAGCAGATGCCCTATCGAGACGACATACCTTCTTAATCAAACTGCAAACAAAGCTACTTGGTTTTTCAACCATAAGGGAATTATAGGTTGAAGACCCATACTTTAGTCCTATCTACACCTAATGTGAGGAAGGACAAACATTGGACAACTATTACAAGGAAGATGGTTACGTATTTAAGAAGAGGAGACTATCTATCTAGCTTATTCTATGAGAGAATTACTAGTGCATGAAGTGCATGGAGGAAGATTAATAGGATATTTTAGCCAACACCGAACCCTTGAACTACTGTCTACGAGATTCTTTTGGCCGAGAATGATGAGAGATGTACAATCGGTACTGAAAAGGTGTGCGACCTATAGGAAAGCAAAGAACCACATTGAGCAAGGACATTACCTGCCCTTGCCTATCCTAACTAAACCATGGTCCGAGCTAAGTATGGACTTCATGCTAGGATTACCAAGGACATCCTAAGGGAAGGATTCCATCATGGTGGTTGTGGATCGGTTTAGCGAGATGGCACATTTCATGTTTTGCTCTAAAACTAACTGCGCTTCAGCTATCTTTTTTCTTTTCTTGTAAGAGGTAATCAAGCTCCATGGCATGCTTAAAACCATTGTTTTAAATTGAGACCCTAAGTTTTTGAGCTACTTTTGGAGACACTTTGGAGGTGAATGAGAACTAAGTTATTGTATATCATCTTGCTATATAACGACCCAACAGTATCGTTGTCGTGATAGGTCGCCGTGTACCGTATAAAGGTCTATTATCAACCCCCTTGCTGATCATAGGCCTTTCATACGACACACAAGGCTCCTTCCACTCTACGTTACCACTAGGCCCAAAGAAAAGTAATATAGAGCAATTTAACTAAAATTACTTCTATGTTATAAATTAACTAATTGTATGGGCTCATGAGAACCACACCAAAACAATATTACAAACGAATGCAATTCATAACGGAACTGCATAAAATCTAAGTTATGCATAAATATATATAAAGTATCTAAATATCTATAATCTATTACAAAATATCCTCTTCGCTCTCTGATCGCTCCAACCCGTCTCTACCCGAGACTTACCACGGGCATGCCTCGGCCCGGATTGACGAAGAGGTTCTCCTGCACCAACAGAAATCTATAGGGGAGTAAGCTTACACTTAGTGAGATAAATACCCTCATCAGTACCACACGACAGAAATTTATTAGATGCACAATCATATGAATGCATGAACAAACAGTATGCCATACAATGCATGCAGTGACCTAGGAACTGCATACGACTCAGAATTTCGCCCCCTGAAGTCGGGGTTTGGAGATAATTAACCGACCCAAACCAAAATCCGGGTTCTAGACCTTGGGTTTTATTTCATTTGCACTATCGTGCTCATACCAAAACAAAACTCTACATATATACATATATATATACTTCCTTCACCAAAATCAAACTGTATCCTTTAAAAATCCCAAGTCTAGCGGTGTGGTGGCCCCCGCAGTCCACAAACACACGCCCTAAGCAGAAGCCACAAGACTCGGCCCCTCGCCGACGGTTGGCGTCTCCTAACGCCTAGTAAGCCCATCGGCTTAAGACAGAGACTCAATATATATGATGGCATAGCTAGTGCCCAATCCTGCAGGAAACTCGTATTCCTGTGAGTCCCTTCCCATCTTCTGCGTGAAGCGGCAGTCGGTGTTATCCGTATGCAATATGGGGAATGCATGATTCATTTTGAGTTCTTAATCATATAAGTGATTAACTTGATTTTCAGGGTGATCAACCAATTTCATTCCATACAATTCACAAGTATATATTCATGCAAACAATTCCCAATTATTATATATAATTAACAAGTCATCACACTCATCCATAATTTCATACACATGCATCTCCCATATCCCACAAGCATCCAAATTTATAAATATAAGATTAGGTGCATCTACTTTACAAGCACAATCAAGTAAAGAGTCATCGGGAATTTACTCACTCTTCCATGTGGTTCAATCAAAGTAGTCCGGAGGCAAGTCGTCTCCGAAAACAGTGTCCCCTGGTCATTGAAATAATTTTTATAAGGAATTGAAGCAAACTTAAGAAACTATGTAAATTTTTCTTAAGTTATATTCTTAGCTAGTTCTCGGAATTTTTCCGGTTTTTACCTAAAGTTCAATCGCGTATAACTTTTTCGTTTTAAATCCGATTTTTATGATCTTATAGTCAATCTTCATCGTTTTCGAGTGTACTTTAACGTGGTAAGGTTAGATTTTCGAAATGAGGCATGCAATTCTGTTCATGGGTCAGAACAGTAGCGTTCCTCATGTGTTGGAGTGTTTTTGGGCCTTGTTTGGTAAATGGGCTTTTGATAGCTTGAGGAATCCTTTGGGCTTGGTCTTTAGATTTTATCCTAAGCTTAAAATACTCCTTGAGATCAGATTTACAATTTTGATTTATATTCCTAAGGCTAACAACCACTTCTTGGGCCCTTTAGTGAGCTTAAGTTATCAAATGGGCTTGTTTTTTGTTTAACTAAGGTTAATGACTTTGGTGGGCTTATGGGGCCTTAGGTGGATTTATTATGGGCTTCAAAACAACTTCTCTTGGTTCTTTAAGTTGCTGGTCAGATTTTTGTTGAAGGCCCATCTTAGAGTTCTAAGCTTGTTTTGAGAGTTTTAGGCCCGGTTTTGAGTTTTAGGCTTTGTATGCTAATCATACTTGCTTTGGTTAATCCTTTCACTTTGTTCTTTCACTTTTATCATATTTTTAGGCCTCATTTACCCATGTTCCAGATCTGTTCATGTTGGTCCTAAGGGGTCCTTACTTGGTTTTTCAACTTGTTTCATCATTTCCTTAAGTGTAGGTGATAGATTATGCACTTAACTACTTGTGTATAAATCTTAACTTAAGTTCCCTTCCATCAAATGATCCTTTAACTCATGCTCATGCCATACAAGGTTGATTTCTTCATAAAACTTCATGTGATGGATTTTTCCTTAACTTAAGTCTAGTTTTGAGCATGTTTAACTAAATGGAAACAAAATCAACATTCAAATGATCATGGAACCTTCACGTCCAGCATGCTTACCCTTCATCAAAGTTCTCATTTCAAGATTTCCTTAGCTTAAAATCTTCCATTCAAAGCATTAAACAAATGTCCATACAAAACACCAACTTTACATGCTCATATTTCAACTTCATGTAATGGTTTTAGGGTTTGTTTCTTAAAACGAATTTTTGTGCTATAACAACTCAAACCTTACTCATATCTTCAAGAAATCCAAGTCTTCTAACATAAATATTAATCCACACATCACAAGAATCACTTACTCGTCCTTAACGCAAAGTTTGGTGGTTGTGCACTAAGGTTCCTCTTAAGCCTTTAACTTTGCTTCCTCCTTTTTGCTTACCTTTTTGAAACCCGAATTCTTTGGTCTTTTGGAAAGGGGTTTATGAAAGATTCTAATGGTCTTAGATGATCTTAAATGATGAAAGAAAATGGCACATGAACAAAGAAAAAAATGCCGTGAGTTGAAGCTTCAAAATGGAAGAAAATGGATTTTGTGGGATAAAGTTGTTTCCCCTTTTTATGTTTGTTTTAAAAGAGAGAAAGATGAAGTGAAAGTGAGATTAAAAGTGAGAGAAATGGGGAGGAGTGCAGCCGGTTGGAATGAAGAGAGAAGGAGTGTTTAAATGCCTTGAAAGTATTGTCTTAAAGCTTACAAAAAGTCAACAATTGCAACTCTTGATGATGTAAGCATTAAGGGATGAATAGTGATGTGTAAGAGGAAGTGATTGATGGGTGAATGACAAATGCATGGCCCCCCTTTCTCCCCTTTTTAGATCTGCCATGGGAAGTCTTTTAATGGCATGGAGTGGTCTTGTCACCTTTATTAAAGTTAAGCTCATGATTTCTTGTGAAAATTTGTCCATATGTAGTATAAGTGAAGAGGTGATAAGGAAATTGTCTTATCACTAGATTTTGATAAGTTATCAATTGATAAATGATTCTAACTCTCAATTGATAAGTTATCTAAGGTGATTGGTTGATCTACTTATTTATGGTGTAAGGCTTATGCATGAAGATAAGGGCATAGCCTTATAGAAAATTGTTTTAGGATTTTCATCTTACATTATTTTGTGATTTATGATTTGATTTTTGTAGAATTGTGAAATTTTATAAAGTTGAATAAAATTATTCAAACTAAATTATCGATTAATTATTTATGGTTAAAATTCCTTAATGGTCTTAAGGTTTACAGTTTTAAGTAGCTTTAGAGCTCGTAGTTCTTCAAGCTCAGGTTTTCTCGACAATTGGCTTTTGAATTGTAAAAAATTTAATTCATTTCTAAATATAAACTTAAGTTTTTAGTTTAGTTTATCTTTAGGAACGTTCGGAAAGTATTCCTAATTGAGTCTTAGGCCCACTAAAAGTAGGGTTTACATGCTATCCACAGACCAATGGACAAACTGAAGTTGTCAACCAAATTGTGGGAACTTTGCTACGGGTTGTTGTTGGACAAAACATGGCTGATTGGGATCTGTATCTTCTAATCATCAAATTCTCCTATAACAAGATTGCCTACAATGTTACTAGCATATCTCCATTCGAAGTCACCTATGGATTCAACCTTGACCTCCCGATGGACCAATCACCTTAGTTAAGGGCTAATGATGACGATCGACTAGCTAAAGAAAGAGTTAAGGCCATCAAAGCTATATACTAAAAGGTTATGGAGTAATTGAGCTGGGCTAAAACTAAGCTCGAGAAGTGGAGCAAAGGATAAAGAAAGAGAGAATTTCAACTAAGTGATTTAGTTTGGTTACATCTCATCAAAGATTGGTTCCCAAACTTGAGGAAGAGCAAGTTGTCTCCCAAGGCTGACAGACCTTTCAAAGTGCTATACAAGATCAATCCTAATGCCTATAAGATTAAATTACCTAAAGGATATGGATTCTCAAACTCCTTCAACATTATTGATCTCCGACCTTACACTTCCAAAGATAAGTAACCTAAAGCCGAACCAAATTTGATCCCAAATCTCAAACAATCCGGAGGGAATGATAGGAATCAAGGACTGATCACTCGCTCATGAGCCTAAGGGCTTTCTCACATGGTTTGCTAAACTTTTTGAAGAGAGTTAAGCATTGGGGAGCAGTGATTTCCCCAATCTAATCTGCTGAGCTACTTTACTTTCCATATCATCGAGGAAGCTGCTAAAGTGATTAGCTGACACATGGAGTTGACCCTTTCCTGTACCTTAGTCTAAGCACCAAATCAAGAAAATAGCCATCTCCAGAGTACTGAGGACGAGCTAACAATTGTGAAGGGTTGACTAATCAAAGCCAATCCGATAGGAATCAAGGACCGATCACTTGCTCTTGAGCCTAAGGGCTTTCTCACATGGTTCGTCAAACTTTCCAAAGAGAGTTAAGCATCAAGGAGTAGTGATTTCCCCAGTCTGATCTGTCGAGCTACTTCACTCTCCATATCATCTAGGAAGCTGCAGAAGTTATTAGCCAACACATGGAGTTGACCCTTTCCTATACCCTAGTCTAAGCACCAAATTAAGAAAATAACTATCTCTAGAGTGTTAAGGCCGAATTGACAATTGTAAAGGGCTAACCAATCGAGGTTGACTTGAATACGAGTTGTCCCTGATCTAACCCCTATCAAGCCTTAGCCACCAGGGCGCCAAACTGCCGATACTGAACAGACCTGATCAAAGGACCACCCCCTGTTTAGGTCATAACATTGTTAGAATTGCAGATTAAGTAAAATACATACGTACTGTCCTTTTCTAATAACAGTATTGTCCTTTTTGACAAAGGATGTTCTTTTGCACAACTTCATTTTTTTGTAAATTATTCTCCTTTTTGTTTAGTAAATAGGGATCCATTCTTTATAATTTCTATAACTTAGGATTTACTCTAATAGTTCTTTTGCACAACTTCATTTTTCTGTAAATTATTCTCCTTTTTGTTTAGTAAATAAGGATCCATTCTTTATAATTTCTATAACTTAGGATTTTACTCTAATAGGGTACTATTAATACTTGCATAATGTAATAGCCATAGAGGAAATACATAAAAGAATACACTGAACCTTTTGCTTTTACTCTCTCTCTTAAGCTAAGTGTCTTTTTTGTTACTCTTGAGTTGCTCTTGTCTAGCCCATTTGAGTGTAGACTAGTGGAGAGTGGCCTCTAACCATACTTGTACATCATATCATGTCTGAGTCGAGCTTGTATAAGACATTAGTGTGTCATATCAATCATTGGTGCACGAGAATCCCTACTTATCCCTCAACTATCATTTACTTTTCAAGCCATCTTACGGCTTGGACCTACTTCCTTTGGTTACACGTGATATTGGGTCTATATCTTCATCCATGAATCCATATCACTTATTGTGTTGGCAACAAGGATTATATGATATTATAGATTATGAAAGAAAGGGTCAAGATTAGATTATTGTTACATAGTTAGGAGGATTCAATTATGATGTAAGAACTTAATACTACAATTAGATGTGTTTTTAAGGAAGTTAATAAACTATGCTCACAATGTTGGCCCATAAAAAAGGAAAAAAAAATTAACTATTTTTTTAGGAAATATCATGATAATTGGAATCCTAATAATGGGATAAGCAATAGAATAACATTCTATGGAAGTTTAGGAACATGACTCTTAGTTTATTTTTTATTACAAAATGGAAGAATCAAATCTGTAAGGAATTGAAATCCTAAGCTTATCAAACCAAATGGTTTTATTCATTTTCTAACATATTCTAGATTCAGTAATCTTATATAAAATATGTTCTTGTAGGGATAAGTGTAGCAAATATCATCTATTTTTATGTTGAAGTTCAATTGGATTCTCTTTGTTTTATACGAATCATTTTAGTCCTCTATTTTCTTAAAAAAAAAATCAACCAAGAACTCTGTATCTTCTATTAGCCAAAAGAGAATTTATTTGATTAAGTAGAAAAGAGGATTACAAAGTATAGTCTCATAGTCTAGAAGCACAATCAACAAACAACAATGTGATAAGGGGGATAGGGAATAGTCTCTCTCAAGTCTTTTCATCTCCTGTTTTACTTTGAGATGCTATTCAGTATATGAACACATTAGCTTTTCTATTTATTATAAGCAAACAACAAGAAATAAATGGATGGTTCCATTTGAAGATCTCTTCCAACACTGCTTTGTCTTTCAAGATGCATCTCTTTTTCAACATGCTATTATAGACTAACATTGAATTGGTCTCTACCTCTATTATCATCCACTACTTCGTCTTGCCAAAGATAACACCAACTTGATTACTAAAGACTATGAGCTCCACATTTATGTTGTTATGTAGATTCAGTACTCCAACTATGAACTCTCTCCTTGAATTGCAAGCATGTACTTCATATTAGCTTGACTTGCTTATGTATCTACAATATCATAATTTAATGTGATAACTCCATTAGTAAGTGATGTGCCTAAGATCCTTGCAAATGATTAAAACCCAAATATGATGTGCTACAAGCAATAAAAGCTAGTTCGTTTTATATTTTCATGTTATATGTAAATAGAGGAAGAATCATTGATAGTTTTTGCATTTATAAAATGAATGAAGTAAAAGGACATGGGCAATTACCAAGTGAGAGAATCTCATTCAATAATCAAATTGGGGTTTTGACTTTGAAGTCCCATAATCAATATGATTTATGGATTATGAGAAAAAGAAAGTATTTCATAGAAATGATCAATATCACATACAATCGGTTTTAACTAAAACAATTGATTGCCATAGTTAAAATAATAGATTTTTTATTAATATGATCAATGACAAATTTTTTCAACATTAAAGAAAGTGTTTTCTGATGAAGAATAATGATATCCATGAAATTGGGAAATTTAATGATCTAATACTCTTATTAAGATTTTCAAGAGGCTTTACACATACTTGAATCTCATTTTAGAATATGCATTAGTAAAGGAAAATACTAAAAAGAAAGGAAATCAAACATTTTGTTAAATAACCAAGTCCAAATATCTTAAGTTCTTTATCATATATAACCTTAAAGCAGAAACTTTAAACACATTCAACACTCATGCAAAAGCTCTACCAAAAGTAGATATTAGTAGCAAAAGCTTTACTAAGAGAATTTGAACCTCAAACAAAAGTAGAAGGAAAGCTAGACGAAGAAATACTAATAAAAACAAAAATAAAAGTGACATGTGAAACATAAGTTAGATTGAGGTAAGAAGCATCTTCAACTTAGTTTGGAAGTCAAGCTTATTTTCCTCCTCTCTAACTTGGCCTTTGATTACTAAACCTATGACCAAGAACCTACTTTCCACAATTAAAAAGCTTGAGATGTTAAGTCAAATAGCTAATCTTAAATATTTAATTCTTCAAATTATTTCACTTCAAATTAGCTTAGTTCACTTTATGGCCTCTAAATCTATGCTTAAGATAATAGGCCTTTTTGTTTTTCATCAGTTGTAAAATGTTTGACAACAACCTAAGGTGTTGCTATAGGAAACGTTGAAGTTTGTTTCTCTTTCATACTCTCTCAATAACAAATCTTGGTTCTAAGTGTATATGTAATACCTAGAAAATTCAAGTTAATTATAAAATAAAATAAGGGTAGAATTTTAAAGTTATAAATTAAAGCAAGAATATAACAGGAATTATTAAGGTCTACAATTGCAAGTCTTGATTTAATTATAAAAGCTAACCTTTGCTATTAGCCATAGTTTAACATTGGTAATGAAGAGAAGGAGGTATTCTCCAACGGCAAAGCAACCTTATACAATTTCGTAAGGTAAGACACGTAATTCTTTATGTTTTTCTGTGATTTCAACAATTAGAAAAGAGGCTAATGTCGTTGGGTTGTTGATTTGTAGTATATTGTCATTTTTTGATTTGAGAGCTAGGGTTTTGTTGTAGGAAAATGAATTAAAAGGTAAGATGAGTGTTGTACTTGAAGAAATCTTGTTTCTTATTGAAATCTAATAAGATTATTTGTATAGGATTGATTATTGGCGATTGTAAGAAACAAAGGTTTGTAAGATCTCTAGAAAAGTCTAAGTAAGTACGAGAATATTTGTATTTAACTAACATTTAATGGTTGAAAAGATGAAAGGAATAGGTTTTATGATAATATGAATTATGCTTTTGTTTTGGAAATTTTGAGTTAGAGAGTTGTAGAATTAAAAGAGAAGGATTTTTGATGATTTAAGAGGAAAACATTTATATAAAAAGGCAATGGTTCTAATTGTGATCCCTTGTAATTTAGAGTTTTCATGTCGATCATGTTTTGTGAGAAGAAATTTAAAGGACAAGATGATTACAGTCTAAGATCATGGGTGTAATCCTAATTGTGATTAATGGAGTTAGATTTCCATGAGCAACATGATCCAGGACCATAGGCATGAACCTATATAATGACCCTAAGAGGGGCTTAGTAAGATTGCTTAAAATTTCCATATCACGTGTGCACCCATGATGAAAAAATCGCATTATAAGTCAGAGATTACAAGACTCTAAATAGTTATTTACTAGAGTCTTCAATTTTAGTTCATTGACTCATTATATAATATAAATAATTAAGGATATCACCACAGAGAGTTGGTATCCCCCACCAAAATAGTGAAAAAAAATAGACAATTCCAAAAAATTCTAAACGTACTAAAGATACTAAACTTAATTGAGAAATTAGTCATTTTTTGGAGCATTCTGAATTAACTACACAAGTTTTTCATCATACTGATTCAATGGTAGCACTCTGCACTTGATTCCTATCTCATTCCCAACTATCGATCAAGCTGTAAGGAAAAGAACTGTTGGGGTATAAGCTTACGCTTAGTGAGATAATTACCCTCATCAATACTGCAAGATAGAAATTTATTAAATGCACAATCATATAAATGCATGAACAATTAGTATGCTAAATAACACATGCAGTAACCTAAGAACTGCATACAACTTAGAATTACACTCCCTATAGTCGAGGTTTGGAGATAATTAACCGACCCAAACAAAAATTTGGGTTCTAACCCTTGGGTTTTATTTCATTTACACTATTGTGCTTAAGCCAAAACAAAACTATGTATATATATACATATATATACTTTCATTACCGAATAATAAATCATATTTTCAAAACCCCAAGTCTAACAGTGTGGTGGCCTCTACAATCTACAAATATACCCCCTAAGCAGAAGCTACAAGACTCAGCCCTTCGTCGATAGTTGGCATCTCCTGGTGCCTAGTAAGCCCATCAGCTTAGGATAGAGATTCAATATATATGATGACATAGCTAGTACCCAATCCTGCAGGAGGTACATCCTCCTATGAGTCCCTTTCCATCTTCTGGGTGAAGCAGCAATCAGTGTTATCCATTTGCAATTGGGGAATGCATGATTTTGATTTTTTAATCGTACAAGTGATTAACTCAATTTTTAAGGTGATCAGACAATTTCATTCCATACAATTCTCATGTATATATTAGTACAAACAATTCCCATTATTATATATAATTAACAAGTCATCGCATTCATCTACAAATTCATACACATGCGTTTCCTATATCCTACAAGCATCTAAATTTATATATACAAGTTTAGGAGCATCTATTATACAAGCAAAATCAAGTAAAGAGTCATCGTGAATTTACTCATTCAGCTATGTGGATCAATCAAAATAATTCGGGATAGGTCATCTTCTAAAAGCCAGGTCCCCTAAACATCGCAAATACGATACTATAAGGATTTAAAATAAAAGCTAGAAAACTAAGCTAAAACCCTTTAAATTATACTTTTGACTTGGTTTCATAATTTTTTCCTAGTTTTACTTAAAAGTTCAATCGCATATAACTTTCTCGTTTTAAGATGCGATTTTTATGATCTTATAGTCAATCTTTATCGTTTTCGAGTGTACTTTAATGCTGTGAGGTTAGATTTTTGAAATGAGGCATGCAATTCTATCCATGGGTCAGAATAGTAGCGATCCTCATGTTTTGGAGTAGTTTTTGGCCATATTTAGTAAATGGGCTTTTAGATAACTTGAGAAATCCTTTAGGCTTGGTCTTAAGATTTTATCCTAAGCTCAAAATACTCCTTGAGATGAGATTTACAACTTTGATTTATACTCCTAAGGCTAACAACCACTTCATGGGCTCTTTAGTGGGCTTAAGTTATCAAATAAGCTTATTTTTTGTTTAAACTAAAGTTAGTGACTTTGGTAGGCTTATGGAGCTTTAGGTGGATTTTTTATGGGCTTTAAAATAACCTCTCTTAATGTTTTAAAGTGCTGGTTAGAATTTTATTGAAGGCCCAACTTAGAGTTCTAGGCTCGTTTTGAGAGTTTTAGGTACAGTTTTGAGTTTTATGCTTTGTATACTTACTATACTTGCTTTAGTTGATCTTTTCACTTTGTTCATTTACTTTTATCATATTTTTAAGTCTCTCTTACTCATGTTCTAGACCTGGTCGTGTTGATTCCAAGGGGTTCTCACTTGGTCTTTCACCTTGTTTCATCATTTCCTTGATTTTAGGTGTTAGATCATGTACTTAAACTACTTAATCCAAATCTTAACTTAACTTCTCATTCGTAAGATGATTTTTTAAATCATGCTTCACACAAAGAAATAGGAGATCTTACACTCATTACAACTTCCATATCACAGCTCATGTTATACAAAGTTGATTTCTTCATAAAAGCTTAATGTAATGGATTTTCCTTTACCTAAGGCTAGGTTTGAGCATCTTTAACTTAATAGAAATGGAAATAAAATCTAAATGACTCACATGTACTCCACGTCCAGCATGATGTCTCCTCATTCATGTACACATTTCATGATTTTCTTAACTTAAAATCTTTCATTCTAAATGTTAAACATATATCTTTACATAACACTAACTTAGCATGCTCATAATTCAACTTTTATGTAAAAGGGTTTACAAGCATACTTCTTAAGGTGGTATAGCTATTTTATCATCTTATGATCATGCTAATATCTTCATGAAAACATGGTCCCCTAACATGTAACACTAAACCACTAACACGTAACACTAAACCACTAACACAAAGAAACAACTTATTCGTCCTAAAAGCGTAGAAATGGTAGTTGTGCAACTAAGTACCCTCTTATGTTTCTTGTTTTTCCTCCTTCTTCTTGTAAGCTCCTTTGGAACTAGAGTCTTGATCTTTGAAGTAGGGCTTTGAGGATATTTTAAAGTTCCTAAAAGTGTATTTTGAAGTTGAAAAATAGAGGGCACAAAATAAAGCTTGGTGTCGTGAGTATGGAAGCAAAAATGGTGGCGGTAATGTTGGGATTTTGTGGAGTTGGATTTCTTCTTTTGATTTGTGTTTAAAGTAAGAGAAAAGGAAGTGAAAATGGGAGTGAAAGAGGGTGAGAGTGGCAGATTTTTGAATGAGAAAAAAAGTGTGTACAAGAAGCTTTAATTGATTGTCTTGTAGCTTATACAAAAGTTAATAATTGCAACTATTGATGAGGTAAGCATTAAGGAGTGAATAGTGGTGTGTCAGAAAAAGTGATTGATGGTTGAAAAACAAGAGTATGGCCCCCCTTTTCTCCTTGTTCAAATCTGCCATTTAATTTCCTTTGGGGTCATGGAATGGTCTTGTCTCATTTAATAAAGTTAAGCATGTGAAATCTTATGAAAAATTGTCCATATGTAGTATAAGTGAAGGGGTGATAAGGAAAATGTCTTATCACTAGATTTTGATAAGTTATCAACTGATAAATGATTCCTACTCTCAATTGATAAGTCATCAAAGGTGATTGGTTGGTCCACTTATTTATGTGTAAGGCTTAAACATGAAGATAAGGGCATGGTCTTATAGAAAATTGTTTTAGGATTTTCATCTTGCATTGTTTTATACTTTATGATTCGATTCCTACAAAATTGTGAAATTTTCTAAAGTTGAATGAAATTATTCAAATTAGATTATCAATTAGTTACTTAGGGTCAAAATTCCCTAATTATTTTAGTGTTTAGGGTCTTAGTTGAGTTTAGAGCTCGTAGTCCTTCAAGCTCAAGTTTTCTCGATAATTGTTATTTTAAATTGGAAAATTTTAATTTGTTTCTAAATGTAAACTTAAGTTCTCAGTTGTGTTAATCCTTGGAAATGTTCAGACGGTACTTTTAATTGAATCATGGGCCCACAAAAAGTAGGGTTTATATTTATCAATTGATAAGTTATTTAGGATGATTGGTTAGTTTACTTATTTATGTGCACAAATCTTATGCATAAAGATAAGGAGATTATCTTATATGAAATTTTTTGGGAGTTTGTCTCTTAAATTGATTTGTAAGTTAAAATTTAATTCTTATAAAATTATGAAAATTTCTAGTGTTGAATAAAATTAATCGAATTAAATTTTTAATTAGCTGCTTAGGGTTACAAGTACTTAATTGTTTTGGGGTTTTGGGTTTAGAGTGTATGGTTCTCGTATTTGAGTTTTATCAATAATAGAGTTTCGAATTGGAAAATTAAATTCGTTTTTAAATGTAAACTTGAATTCTTAGCTTAGTTCATCCTTGGGATCATTTGGGAAGTGTTCTTAGTTGAATCACAAGTCTGCTAAAAAGTAGGGTTTACAACTTGTCCATATATAATATGGCTTATAAATGAAAATAAGGAAATTGTTTTATATGAAATTCTTTTAGGGTTTGGTGCTCAAATTAATTTGCAGATTGTGATTTGCCTCTTAAGAAATTTTAAATTTTTCTAGAGTTGAATAAAATTTATTAAAATTTTATTTTTAATTATTTATTTAGGGCTATAAGTCCCTGATTATCCTAAGGTTTTGGGTTCGAGTGAGTTTAAGTATGTTTTAGAGTTCGAGTGAGATTATTTATGTTTTAGGGTTTTTTTTTACCAACTCGGAATAATTTACTTACACTTAGTAGCTTAAGGTTTAATTGGCTTAATTGTTTAGGAATATCACTTTATTATACAACATATATATATATATATATATCATATGATAGATTAAGAAAAGAGAAGGAAATTGCTTAATAATATATTTATATATATACATATTGTAGGGCTACTTATGTACACAAATAAAATAATTTTTGTAAGTTTATTAATTTTTTCCTTTAATTAGTTTAGTTTTGTTATTTATTATTACTTGAAATAATCCCTAATTCGTTTATTATCAATTTTATACGATTTCATAAAATTATTGATAATTTTATTGATTTATGGCTTTTCAAGCATTAAGATAATTTTATTGATTTAAAAATTTTTATGATTTGACATTTATGGTTCCTATTAAGTTTAGGTTTACATTTTTTAAAAGTATGCGTATGTAGGGATTAGGGTTTTCAAATTGTATAATTGGATCTTTCAAGTTCGTTTTAAATTTTGAGTTGAAAATTTTAGTCAATTTTCATTTTTTGTGGTTTTATCAACTTAGGGAAATATTTACAACACTCGAGCTCGACACTATGTTTAGAAAGTTAAATTTACAGAGTCTACGACTTACCCGTAGTCATCATATATAGAGTTTAGCAAGGAACACACCCAATGACTACAACAATGATCCTAGGTGTAAACACATAAGCATATTTTTCCTTGAAAGTTTTTTCTCTAAGTTAGTCATAGTCAACATAATAATCTAATTTTAGCTAGTTTAAGGACCTAAGACTAAATTTATATAGACTCTAACCTTAGTATTCCTTATCATTACCAGTTCTCTTATTGTCAATAGCTCTACCCAAATTGAATCAAGCTATTTAGGTATGCAACACATGTTTGATGGTTATAATTCCTATAATGATTGGATGAAACTAAATTAAATGATATTAGACCTTAATTATAGTAAGTTGCTCGTGCATGGCTCAGCTTGGGGACTAGTTGTTTCGAATCGTAACCGAGAACAAGTAAGGCCGATTGCTGGATGAGTCCAAGCTTACCGAAAGCTCAAAAAAGGGTTAATAGGGAAAGGTATGAAAGAGTAACAAAGACGAATGAAACTATAAGCAAGACCCATGAACAATTTTAGAGAATATGATGCATTAATGAAACTTCCGAGGACTCATAGCACAATTCGATATAACGCACGAATTGGTCTAGTGAGGTTACTCACTAGCTAACCTTGCTTAAGAGAAAGGATAAGAGTGATATCAAGAGTAAACAAGTAGCATTTACGTAAGGAAGAAAGTACTCAAGTATATTGAAATTAATTTGTCCCTTATAACTATAAGTACAAGGATATTTGTACCTGTGAATTAAGGCAACTTGGCCAAAAGGGAAAAGACAATAAGGATATTTCTTAAAAAAGCAATGTACATGATGCAAGAGGGTAAAAATGAATATACAAGAAAATCAATCATTGGTGCTACAGATTCTCCATATGATACTATATACATGGTGATGCTATATTAGTAAGGTTGTTAGGGTATGCAGACAAAAAGTACGGATAGGTGGGCTTATCCAAGTAAGAATAGCCTAATCATTTTGAATTCTTTATCTCTCAGCTTCTCAGCAAGGATAATGTCGAGTGATTAGCTAGCTTGGCATTAGAGTAGTCAACAAGTCGGCATAACACAGAATAAAGAGTGGTCATTCAGCATGGCTTTAAAGGTGACTCGGTAAGTAAGTATTTGGTCTTGGTAGGGGTTGGTTGGAACATAAGGATTTGTTATGCTAGCCCCTTGAGTCCCTGGATTTGGCTACGAGTCAGAGGTCCTGTAGCTTGATTCACATAACTCTCTCTAGGTTGTTTTAGATCTAGGATCAAATCCTAATGGTATTCACCCAGTTCTCCATCAAGGTGATATGGATTAAGGTCGGCAATATTGAAGGTTTTAGAAACCCCATAGCCCTTAGGTAGCTCCAACCTGTAGGCATTGTCACTGATTTTCTAGAGGATTCTGAAAGGCCCTTCCACTCTTGTAGATAATTTGTTCTTCCTCTTGTTCGGGAAACATTTCTTATTAAGGTGTAGCCATACCAAGTCTCTTGGCTGAAATTGTTTGGCTAACCTAACCTTGGTCCTTTCTTGCATTCTTCTGGTAACTTAGTTGAAAAGTTAAGTAACCTTGTTATAGATGTACTGAAGAGATTATACTTTAGCTAAGGTATCAAGGTCCTCTTGCATGGGTATTGGTACAAGGGTATAGTCGAGGGGCAACTCGGGATTGAATCCATAGACTACCTCAAAGAGAGTCTGCTTAGTAGTATCATATATGGTCCAGTTATAGGTAAATTCGATCATTGGTATGCAAACTTTCTAATCAACCAAGTTCTTGCCTACTGCAGCTTGGACCAGAAACCCCAAAGTACAATTAACCACCTCTGTTTGGCCATCAGTTTGGGGGTGACAAAAGGTATCGAAGAGTAATTTGGTTCCTAACTAATGCTATAGGGTCCTCTAGAAATGGCTCAAGAACTTTGAGTCTATGTAAAGACTACACTCCTCGATATGTTGTGTATCCATACAATCTTCTATAAGAAAAGAGAAGCAATAGTCAAAGCGTTGTTAGTTTTGGTGTAGGGCATGAAGTGTGCCATCTTACTAAACTGATCTACAATGAGCATTATAGAATCTTTGCTTTAAGTAGTTTATGACAGTCCGAGAACAAAGTCTATACCCAGTTCAGTCTACGGCCTTGTCGAAATAGGTAAGGGCATTGCTTTTCGTTGTTCGGCTCGACACTTGGCCTTTTTGTACACTGTACAGCTTTCCATAACTTGGTGCACATCTCTTCGCATTTTCGACCAAAAGGATCGCCCATTCAATAGTTCACAAGTCCTCCTTTCTCCAAAGTGTCCGGAGAGCCCTCCGCTGTAGGCTTGCCCGATTAATAATTCCCATAAGGAACAAATCAACATGCACAATCTCCCTCTTCAAAAGAGATAGCCATCCTCTACATAATACTTATCCATTGTCTTCTCTTCTATGCATCATGAAATTATTGGTCTAAAGTGTAGATCCTTAAAGTATTGTTCTTTGATACTCGCAAAACCAAATGGCTTGATCTATAGTTCTGATAATAGCGCACACCTCCTCAAAAGAGCATCTATAACTACGATGTTCTTTCCTTACTTGTACTTTATCACAAAATCGAACCCTTTAAGGAATTCAACCCACCTTACCTGCCGCTTCGACAACTTAGCCTGATTGTGAAGGTACCTCAGCGATTCATAGTCAGTATATATGGCAAATTCTCTCAGGGGTAAGTAATGTTGCCAAACTTGCATTGCTCAGATTAGTGCCAAATGTTCCTTGTCATATATAGAATAGTTCAACTATAGTCTTCAAAGCTTCTTATTGTAGAAGGCAATTAGTCAGCCTTCCTACTCTAGACAGCTTCTATTCTGACACCTAATGCGTCACATTCTAGCTCAAAAATTTTGTCAAAGTTAGCTAATACTAACACCAAGGTGGAGGTCAACCTTTCTTTTATGTCAACAAAGCTCTTCCCCTCCCTTTCTCCCTACTGAAAGTCAGTGTTCTTCTTTGTTAGCTTAGTAAGTGGCGTAGTGATGGTGTTAATGTTCTTGATAAACTTTTTGTAAAATGAAGCTAGTCCATGGAAACCTCTTACGTCGGCATAAGTAGTAAGAGTCGACCACTCGAAAATTTCCTTAACCTTCTCATCATCTACTCGTAAGCCTCTTCCACTAACTACATACCTTAAGAATACTACTTCCTCTTAGTAGAAGCAACATTTCTTCAAGTTGTCGAATAGTCTCTCGGCACGAGGATATCCAAGAATGCTTTGAGATGTTCAATGTGACTCGGTATGTCGTCACTGTACACTAAGATGTCGTTAAAGTATATCATGACACACTTCCCGATAAGATGTCTTTGCACATGGTTCATAAGTCATACGAAAGTGCTCAAGGCATTGGACAAGCCGAAGGGCATGACCATATACTCTAAAAGTCTATGTCGAGTCTTGGACGCAGTCTTCCACTCATCTCTTAACCTCATATGGATTTGATGGTAGCTAGACTTGAGATTAATCTTGCTAAAAATCTTAGCTCCATTTAGTTCATCCAACATATCTTCTAGCCTTGAGATCGGATACCTATATTGGATCGTGATTTTGTTTACAGCTCAGCTATCAACGCACATTCACCAAGTTCCATCCTTCTTTACCTTTAGAAGTGTAGGCACGTCACAAGAGCTGAGACTCTTTCTAACATCGCCTCTCTCCAGCAACTATTTGACTTGACATTGGAGTTAAAAAGCTTGCTCAAGATTCATCAAATAAGTTGGTTTATATGGTAGTGTAGCACTAGGTACTAAGTCAATGTAGTGCTCTATACCTCAAGTTGGGGGTTTTGGGAATAGGTCGGCATAGTCACCTAGCAACCCCTTGATTTCCTAGGGAAGCTCACCCTACTCCTTCATTTCCAATAGTTACTTGACCAATAATAGGGTTAACTTGTTAGCATTAATGGCTTCTCAAATCTCGGCTCTTCTCATCATCAGAGCTTTCTTCGATCCATGAGCAAGTTTACTTTGTAGCTTGTGAACTTTTCTTAGTGGCATCAAGTTCAATGTAATCTTCTAGTCATCCTTTTTCAGCATATATGTGTTCTTGTAGCTGTTATGTATAACTCTTTTGTCAAATAACCACGGCTTAACCAACAAGATGTGGGAAGTGCACATAGGCAACAAGTCGTAGAAGATCTACTCAGAGTAATTCCCTTTGGTGATCGATAGTAATATTTGTCGAGCGACATGTAAATCTCTTTTCTCACTCAACTAATGTAACTTGTATGGCTTAGGATGTGCAGCAGTCGGTTGCTTCAGTTTTGAAACAAGATCAATTGATGCCATATTGGTGCAACTTCCATTATCCACAATGAGAGTACGCATCCGGTCATTCACCTTGCAGGCGGTATGAAAAATGTTCCCTCTCTACTCCTCTTCTCATGAGGGTTTTACATTTATAGTATACCAGACAACCATGAGTAGCTGGTCTAAGTCTTCAAGAAATACGTCATCCTAAATCAGTTCTTTCTTGGCAATTTCTTTCTTGACAGGAACCTCCTCTTCTTCAAGTTCCTTATCTGTACTGTCTATTTTTACTTTTAGCATGTTTCCCTTAATGGCCATTGTCCTTTGGTTCAAGCACTGAGCAGCCATATGTCTGAACCCTTGACACTTGAAGCACTTGATTTGGCTGGTCTTCTTACTAGACCCTTATCCTTTCTCATACATTCGAGTCAGTACTACATCTTCAGGTCGGCCTTTTTGCTTGGCTTTGACATTAACTCTTCTGCTCGGTTCCATACTAGACTAAGCTTGGTGACTTGCCTGTCCTAATCGACTAGTCGGCATTTTAGTTGGCTAGTCATCATTACTCAGCTCCTTCTTTGCTTGTCTACTCACTAGGCAATTTTAATAGCTTCATCTATTGTGTGAAATCATTGGAGCTCTACAATGCCTTGGATGTCTCCTCTCAATCCAGTAATAAACCTTAGGACTATTTGAGCTAGTGGATCCTCTGCTTCGCATCTTATCATAAGCATTTAGAAGCCTCGAATATACTCATCAATATCTCAACCTCTTTGTCTTAGCTCCTAAAGCTGAGTGAAAGTATCTTGGAGATACATTTTTGACATGAATCTGTTTCTAAGCACTCTCTTCATCTTGAGCCAAGTGTTAATCTCTTGGTAATCCTCTCTTCTTCTCATGGCCTGAAAATTCTTCTACCATATGGTGGTATATCCGAAGAATTCAATAGCAGCAGTCCTCACTTTATCATAATCCTTATATTGATAATAATCAAATACACGCTCTACCTTCTCTTCTTAATCTAAATTCCCAGACCCATTGAAACTTGGAATCTAAAGCTTCACATGGTTAAATGCTTTAGGGATTCGTATACGCTCCTCTTCAAAATACTCTTCTTCCTCTTCATTAAGCTCTCTCAGGTCTATCATTTGCCTTACTCATCCATTAACTCATCCACCTTGAACTGGTCGAGTTGGGTTCTGACCTCTAATAAGTTAAATAGCTTATGGAGTGTTTTATGCAACCTTAGGAGGTCAGCAAAATTAGGCATGAATAGCTTGGGTCAGATCTATCAAGAAGTTAGCTACCTCATCAAGTTTCTCGTCAGTGCTTCTAAAAGTTCCCTAAGATTGTCATCCATGGTGGATAACTTCACTGTCATCATCGGCACTAACATTTATATTTGGTTCTGTCATTTTCATTTTCCTTTTTCTCACAAATTCAAAATTGAAACAAACACTTTAGAAAGTGAACAGGTAATAACATAATAGTTGAATGAACATAATAACTAACTCTGTTCCACATACACAAAACAAAGCACAACAAAACTTCTAAAAGAACTAACTATAGTTTACACAAAAGCTTTGCTCTGATACTAAGATGTTGCGAACCGTAACCAAGAGCAAATAAGATTGGTTATTGAATGAGTTCAAGTTTGTTGAAAGCTCGAAAAAGGGTTAATGGGGAAAGGTATGAAAGAGTGACAAAGATGAATGAAACATAAGTAAAACCTATCAATAGTTCTAAAGGATATGACGCACCAATGAAACTTCCAAGGACTCATGGCACAATTCAATATGCCATATGAATTGGTTTAGTGAGGTTACTTGCCACTTAACCTTACTTAAGGGAAAAGGATAAGAACAATGCCAAGAGTAAACAAGTAGTGTTTACGCAAGAAAGAAAGTACTTAAGTGTATTAAAGGTAATCTGTCTCTTACAACTACAAGTACAAGGGTATTTATACCTGTGAGTTAGAGTAACTTAGCCAAAAGGGAAAAGACAATAAGGACATTTTCTAAAGAAGCAATAAACATGATACAAGAGGATAAAAATGAATATATAAGGAAATTAATAATTGGTATTATAGATTCTCCATACTATATTATACATGTGGCAATGCTGCATTGGTAAGATTGTTAGGGGACGTAGACCAAAAGTATAGACATGTGGGCTTGTCCGAGTAGGAATAGCCTAGTCAATCTGAATTCGTTGTCTCTTGGCTTCTTGACAAAGATGATGCTGAGTGATTGGTTGGCTTGGTATTAGAGTAGTCATCAACTTGGAATAACACAGAATAAAGGGCGGTCATTCGTTATAGTATTAAATGTGACTTAGCAAGTAAGTACTCGGTTTTGACAGGAATTGGTTGGAACATAAGGATCTGTCGTACTAGCCCCTCTAGTCCATAAGCTTGGCTATGGGTTAGAGGTCCCATAACTTGATTCCCATCACTTGTAGTGGTAGAACCTTAGGTACTTTAATGATCTTTAGGTGGCGATGTCCTTAATGGACTTGCCCATTAAAATGATCTATGGTAGATTAAGAATCCTAAGGTTAGAGGTAGCAGTTCCTAGCTATGGTGTTAAGTATTTTATTTTTGTATATTATTATTATTATATAGATAGGGTCATGAGTACCCTTGAGTGCTATTTGATGGGCTTAAAGATAATAACTTATCATATGTTTATTGTTATTGCATATTTCGTATGTGTATTTGAATTGCTTATTCATGTGTATATGTAAACATGTTGCGTACTAAGCTTCAACTTGCCCATTTATTTTTCCTTATAGTTGTAGTTCAATGAGATGAATATGTTGGATATGATGATTATGGTGATGCATGTTTTATTACTAGGATAGGAGAGTGGAGACTTCTTCTATTATTATGATGAAGATCAAAATTACCGAGGTCAATTTTGGAAAGCTAGTGTTGGTTAATTTAGAGACTTAATTTCTATTTTAGACTATTGTTAGACATGTTTTATTTGAGAATTCACTATTGATACTATAACGACCCAACAGTATCGTTGTCGTGATAGGTCGCCGTGCACCGTATAAAGGTCTATTATCAACCCCCTTGCTGATCATAAGCCTTTCATACGATACATAACGCTCCTTCCACTCTACGTTACCACTAGGCCCATAGACAAGTAATATGAAGAAATTTAACTAAAATTACTTCTATGTTATAAATTAACTAATTGTGTGGGCTCATGAGACCCACACCAAAACAATATTACAAACAAATGCAGTTCATAACGGAACTACATAAAATCTAAGTTATGCACAAAAACATAAAAGTATCTAAATATCTATAATCTATTACAAAATGTCATCTTTGCTCTCTGATTGCTCCAACCCGTCTCTACACGAGACTTACCACGGGCATGCCTCGACCCGGATTGACAAAGAGGTTCTCCTGCAATAAAAATCTATAGGGGTGTAAGCTTACGCTTAGTGAGATAAATACCCTCATCAGTACCACACGACAGAAATTTATTAGAGCACAATCATATGAATGCATGAACAAAAAGTATGCCAAACAACGCATGCAGTAACCTAGGAACTGCATACGACTCAGAATTACGCCCCCTGAAGTCGGGGTTTAGAGATAATAAACCGACCTAAACCAAAATCCGAGTTCTAAACCTTGGGTTTTATTTCATTTGCACTATCGTGCTCATACCAAAACAAAACTCTACATATATATATATATACTTCCTTTACCAAAATCGAATCATATCTTTTAAAATCCTAAGTCTAGCTGTGTGGTGGCCCCCGCAGTCCACAAACACACGCCCTAAGCAGAAGCCATAAGACTCATCCCCTCGCCGACGGTTAGCATCTCCCAGCGCCTAGTAAGCCCTTTAGCTTAAGACAAAGACACAATATATATGATGGCATAGCTAGTGCCCAATCCTGCAGAAAACTTGTATTCCTGTGAGTTCCTTTCCATCTTCTGCGTAAAGCAGCAGTCAGTGTTATCCGTATGCAATATGGGGAATGCATGATTCATTTTGAGTTCTTAATCATATAAGTGATTAACTTGATTTTTAGGGTGATCAACCAATTTCATTCCATACAATTCACATATATATATATATATATATATTCATACAAACAATTCCCATTATTATATATAATTAACAAGTCATCACGTTCATCCGCAAATTCATACACATGCATCTCCCATATCCCACAAGCATCCAAATTTATAAATATAAGATTAGGTGCATCTACTTTACAAGCATAATCAAGTAAAGAGTCATCGGGAATTTACTTACCCTGCCATATAGGTCAGTCAAAGTAATCCGGAGGCAAGTCGTCTCCGTAAACGGTGTTCCTTGGTCATTGAAATAATTTTTATAAGGAATTAAAGCAAACTTAAGAAACTAAGTAAATTTTCCTTAAGTTATATTCTTAACTAGTTTTCGTAATTTTTCCCAGTTTTTACCTAAAGTTCAATCAAGTGTAACTTTTTTGTTTTAAATCCAATTTTTATGATCTTATAGTCAATCTTCATCGTTTTCGAGTGTACTTTAACGTAGTAAGAAATAAGGTAGCGCTCCTCATGTGTTGGAGTGTTTTTGGTGGAAATGAGGTATACAATTCTGTCCATGAGTCAGAACAGTAGCATTCCTCATGCATTAGAGTGTTTTTGGGCCTTGTTTGGTAAATGGGCTTTTTGATAACTTGAGGAATCCTTTGGGCTTGGTCTTTAGATTTTATCCTAAGCTTAAAATACTCCTTGAGATCAGATTTATAACTTTGATTTATATTCCTAAAGCTAACAACCATTTCTTGGGCCCTTTAGTGGGCTTAAATTGTCAAATGGACTTGTTTTTGGTTCAAACTAAAGTTAATAACTTTGAAAGTGTTGTCTTATAATTGTAACTCTTGATGATATAAGTATTAAGGGGTGAATATTGATGTGTAAGAATAAGTGATTGATGGGTGAATGACAAGTGCATGGCCCCCCTTTCTTCTCTTCTTAGATCTGCCATTGGAAGTCTTTTTAAGCCATGGAGTGCCATTGTGAAAAATTGTCCATATGTAGTATAAGTGAAGAGGTGATAAGGAAATTGTCTTATCACTAGATTTTGATAAGTTATCAATTGATAAATGATTCCAACTCTCAATTGATAAGTTATCTAAGGTGATTGGTTGGTCTACTTATTTATGTGTAAGGCTTATACATGAAGATAAGGGCATAGCCTTATAGAAAATTGTTTTAGGATTTTTATCTTACATTGTTTTGTAATTTATGATTTGATTTTTGTAGAATTGTGTTCTAAAGTTGAATGAAATTATTCAAATTAAATTATCGATTAATTATTTAGGGTTAAAATTCCTTAATGGTTTTAAGGTTTAGGGTTTTAAATAGGTTTAGGGTTTTAAATAGCTTTAGGGCTCGTAGTTCTTCAAGCTCGGGTTTTATCGACAATTGGCTTTTGAATTGTAAAAATTTAATTCGTTTCTAAATATAAACTTAAGTTTTTAGTTTAGTTGATCTTTAGGAATGTTCAGAAGGTACTCTTAATCGAGTCTTAGGCTCACTAAAAGTAGGGTTTACATCCTTCCCCCCTTAAAATAAGTTTTGTCTTCAAAACTTAAAGACATACCTGGGACTTCAAACAATTGGGGGTACTTCCGCTTTACTTCCTCCTCAGCTTCCCAAGTGGCCTCTTCCTTTTATGGTTTCTCCAAAGTAGCTTGACATATCTTATTTCCTTATTCCTCAACTTTTGAACTTTACTATCAGTTATTTGAACTGGGTGTTCTTCATTAGTTAGATTTTCTTTAAGTTGTATCGGCTCCAGTTCAATTACATTATCAGGATCGGGTACATGTCTCTTTAGCATTGACACGTGAAACGCATTATGTATCCCAGCCAAGTTTGATGGTAATGCCAAGTGGTACGCGAGGTTCCTTACTTGCTTAAGGATCTCAAAGGGTCCAATGTACCTAGGGCTTAATTTCCCTTGAGTTCTCACTCGATGAATGCTCTTAATCGGACTTACCTTCAAGAACACATGATCTCCTATACCGAACTCCAATTCTCTTCTCTTTAAGTCCAACCAACTCTTTTGTCTATCTTAGGCTTCTTTCATTCGCTTTTTAATGATAGCTACCTTTTCAGCTGCTTCTTGCACCAAATCTGGTCCTAGAGTTGCCTTTTCCACATCATCCCAAAATAATGGGGATTAGCATCTCCTTCCTACAACGCTTCATATAGTGGCATCTGGATGGATGAATGGTAACTATTGTTATATGAAAACTCTACTAGCGATAAGTGAGAGTCCCAGTTTCCTTTGAACTCCATAACACAGGCTCGAAGCATGTCTTCTAAAGTCTGAATTGTTCTCTCAGACTGTCTGTCTGTTTGGAGGTGATAAGCCGTACTGAACTTTAAGTTCGACCCCAATACTTTTTGTAAACTTCCCCAAAATTTAGACACAAATCTTATATCTCTATCGGAAACTATTCCAGCAGGCACTCCATGCAAACGTACTATCTCCCTTAGATATATTCGAGCCAACTTTTCGAGGGAATAAGTCATATTGACTGGTAGAAAGTGTGCTGATTTTGTGAGTCGATCCACTATCACCCATACCGCATCATGGCTTGCTGTCGTTCTGGGCAACCCACACACGAAGTCCATAGTAATTTGGTCCCATTTCCACTCAGGAATGGACAACGATTGCAACAATCCTCCTGGTCTTTGATGCTCAGCTTTAACTCTTTGACAAGTGTCACATTTGAGCACAAAATTTGCTATATCCTGTTTTATCCCACTCCACCAAAAATTCTTCTTGAGATCCTTGTATATCATGGTTCCTCCAGGGTGTATAGTATATCCGGAATAGTGAGCTTCCCTTAAAATTTCTTTTCTTAGCTTAAGATTATCAGGTACACACAAACGTCCCTTCATTCGAATCATTCCATCCTCATCTTGACTAAAGTCTGTATACCTTCCCATTATCATTTGCTCCTTTACATGCTGTAGAGTAGGATCCTCTTGCTGTGCTTCTCGGACTCTTTCTTGTAGTGTTGGCTCAAGAACTAAACTTAACAACTCGGCATCTGCCACATGCCATGCAAATTCCAAATTCATTCTCTCAAACTCTTTAATTAGTTCTCTTTGTTTAGTAAGCAGAGATGTAACTTCAGCATGATTCTTTCGACTTAAAGCATCTGCTACTGCATTCACTCTCCCATTGTAGTAGTTGATGTTGAGATCATAATCCTTTATCAACTCTAACCACCGTCGTTGTCTCATGTTCAACTCCTTTTGAGTGAACAAATATTTTAGGCTCTTGTGGTCGGTGTAAATTTCATACTTAACACTATACAAGTAATGCCTCCATAGCTTTAGTGCAAACACTATAGCTGCTAATTCCAGATCGTGAGTAGGGTAATTCTGCTCATGTGGTCACAATTGCTGTGAAGCATAAGCAATTACTTTTCCATTTTGCATCAGTACGCACCCTAAACCATTCTTAGAAGCATCACTATAAACTGAAAAAGGTTCCTCATTGTTGGGTAAGACCAAAACCGTTGTTGAAATTAAACGGTTCTTCAGCTCTTGGAAACTTTCTTCTCTTTTCTCATTCCATATAAATTTCTCGTTCTTTTGAGTTAGTTGAGTAAGTGGTTTAGCAATCTTTGAAAAATCCTTCACAAATTTTCGATAATATCCAGCTAAACTAAGAAAACTTTGCACTTCTATAACGAGAAATTTATATGTGGAAGTGTAGAAATCTTTAGGCAATGGAAGAAGATGTATGTGTACATATCTTTGAATATGTGTACATAAGGGTATGCTAGATATATAAATGTATAAATACCTTTGTACATAAGTATTTATTATGTACATAACCTAAATTAAGACATCTACTACCTATGCATACATATACCATGTCAAATATACCCTTAAAATATAAAAAGAATGAAATTATGGAGATTTCTTAAGAGTGTAAATAAGGCATACGAAAATACGTATGCTACCGTATGTATATATAGTTATGTATATTAGTATATATATAAGTATACACGTATAAGTACTTATAAGTATACAAGTATACATATTAGTATATTAGAAGTATAGGTACGTATATCAGATATGTATAAAGTATATAAATGTATAAGGATAATAATAGACTAATAATGTAAGCAATGATATCATCAGAGGGATTATATAAGCCATGGCATCATCAAGTGATTACATAAACGATGATATAAGCATAGGTTTATAAAAGAAAAAAAAAATAATAATAAGATTACATAAGCATATAACATAAGTATATACATATGTACTTAGTAGCCGAAAATCTCTTAAACCTTAGAACACTTCCTAAAAACTTCATTAAGTACATAAATTAATAATACTAATGTAAAATTTCCTAAGTGTAAGAATCAAATAGCTAATTTAATCATTAAGTCCTAAACTAAGGCATAAACATAAGCAATAAGAATAATTAAACTTCAATAAGATAAAATTTCAATAAATTTAGCCTATATCGTAAAATACGGGTCTTAATGTCTAAAACGGACATCATCGTGTGAACGTGTGTTCGAAAACGATGAAAAACGACTGTAAGTTCGCAAATATCGGAATTAGAATGAAAAAGTTATAAAATACATAAAGGAAGTCTCATACCTTACTAATATAAGAAAATAGTTACTATTAATCTCATTGAATATGGTAACCCTAGACACACTATACTTGAGTTATATTAGGGGAAACTAAATAAGTTACAATAGACTTTTAGTTGACTAAGGAGTCCGAATTTTCAGAATACTTATAAGTTTTACCATTTTAATTTAGGTGTTCGATATCGAGTTCTAAAAACCTCAAAGGCTTGGAGAATGAGCAATAATTCAGGTGAGGAAGTTCTAGTGATCTGCTACTTACTTGTGTATATTACTTGTATAATGTTTTGCTGCTTACTATTGCATGTATATTTGAATAACTGTTCTGCTTGTATGCCATCATCTGTGTGATCACTTTATTTTAACTTGATAAATATAAATATCTGACCTAAATAACATGTTCTATTCGTTGCATGTCTATGACTCAGTAAAGGTATTGATGGAGAGTGTTAGCTTTAGAAAATGTTGAAAGGGTATTTTTGGAAAAAGTTTTCTTAATCCTAAATGTATTTTGTACGATTTCAATAAGGGCCGCAGTGCTAGAAATAATATTTTATCATTAAGGTAAAGCTAGCATGGGTTTTCCTCTTAATAGCGAGAGGACTTGCTTTATTATGCCTGTAAGGCCTTAGTTAATTTTGATTGCGAGAGAACTTACATGTTTACGCCTAAGGGGCCTTGGAGGGTGGATAGTCCTAGTTTGATATCCCCCAATTTAGATTGAAACTCTTTTCTCGGTTAGGGTAATAGTTGAGTTTTGCCTAGAGGGTTGGTGCCCCTAAGTAACCTCATGTGGGTAAGCTGAGATGCCTTGTGCGGGTAAGTATAGGGGATAATCAAAGTGTAGACGATGTAATTTTACACCTTCCATTATTCCAGACTCCTATGGATGTGTTGCTTGCATTCATCATACCTACATTCATTGTGTCTATAGATAGCTTGCTTGCATGTATGATAATAATGTGTAAAAACTTGCTTGACTAGTAGTGGTAAGGAACGAACTTACTGAGCTATTATATGCTCACTCTCTCATAGTTTCTCTTACAGGTTTACTTATATTAGGATTGGGATAAGTCTTGAGTATCAAGTATGAGATGAAGATATGTATCTTAGTATTAGAAATAGCTGAGTACTCTTTAGATGATACCTAAACATCCTTTGTTGATAATTTAATTTTCTTGTATTTCTTTTCTAATGTTAGTATATCCTATCTTATTATTTAGTAGGAGATACCGATTCTCTACAGTTTTGACGAACTGTGGGATATCGGACACGCATAGTTATTTATATTTGTATTCTACAGTAATTTAATTACTTAAAAATCAGTAACCTTAGTGATTAATCATTTAAAATTTTACAATCTCTGAATTACAAGCGGTTTTCATATCATGGATGCACACATGTTATGAAAATTTTAGGTAATCCTGCTATATCCCCTTTAGGATCCTGACAGTCTAGTTTATAACAAATAATATTATGCATTTAATTATAACTGTCTTAAGTTTATTTCTATTTAAACATGCTATGTGGAGTGATGGAATGATCTTTAGTTATTATACATTTATAGTTTCAAAGCTCTTCAACTATTTTGGTAAGAGAAATAGATACTTCATTTGAGCAATTACATAAAAATGCATTACCGTAAATAATAATTATATGGAATACTTTTTTTTATTAGACATTTACGCTTTTACTTGATCATTTATATTTATTGGAAAAAAGAATAATTAAATGATCAAGGGAACCTTTTATTGTTTATGAAAGAAAAAAATATTATGGTTGTCAATTTGTCTTAAATTTTGTCTTAACAAAAGAAACTTATATTAGATAAGAATAATTAATTTTGTATACCTCTCATGTATGATAAATAATATTCATATTAATGATGTTGTTGTTTGTGTTTTAATTTATTTTTTCCTTATGTAATTATTTCTTCATATTCAAATATATAAAAACATTTCAATGACAAAGAGAAAGAGAGAGAGGGAGAGTGAGAATATGTTTTCTATTTTTTTTAATTATAATATGTTATAATTTTCATTTGTAAACTAATTAAATATTTTACTTGATAATATCTTTTAGATAATATATCAAATATTTAATTATATTTACGTTTTTTAATTTTCAAAAATAAAAAATTTACAATCATAAGTCAAACTTTTATCCACGCATGGCAAAACTTTTAACTCGTTCCTCATAGTCTTATTAACATCACATTGGTCGAAATTCCACTACCGTCATTGCCCGATGATGAACCACCACACCGCACCCATGGAAACAAAAATATTTTCTAACAAAAAATTACTTTACACAAGAAAACAATCGTTCTTAAACTAGAAAAGCTTACTTATAAAAAGGCACAAGAATAAATCTTCATTGTATTTCATTAAGATATGTGCTCAAAAGGGGTTGTTTGAAATTGAAGAATATCTATTATGTTCCTCCCATAAAGCTCAATATAGATGCATAAATCTCCAATATAAAAATCACTAAAATTATTATAAATCTAGAAATGAAAAACAAAAAAAGAGAAAAAGAAACAAAAATGAAGAAGCAAATTTTCATTGCATAACAGATTTCTTGACATAGTTTCAAATGCCACCACTGACAAAAGTTACATTATTTTTTAAATTGACGAGGTTCTGTGGGGTAAAATATTCATAACATGATTCATCCCACTTCATAATTAAATATGCTATACTTTTGCTCAAGTAGTACGCCGAAGGCACCATATTCATATATATATATATATATATATATATATTTGTATTTCTCTACTCCATAATCATCTTAGTCCTTATGAAGTGTAGGTTGGCATATACGTAATAAGTATGACATAAAACCCATGGTTTTTCTTTTAAAATAATATAGTTGAAAGGATAACTCCATTTCCAAATTACTTTATGTAACTAAATTAATCAAGTACAAACTAAAGTTTTGCCTTTCGTATTGTGTGGCTATATCAAAGGATTCCACAACCAAAGCTCTATTCTTTTCTACCCACACAAAAAGTGATAGGGAGCACAAAGCCATTTGAGCTAAACTTACAAAGGCAAGTGGTATTTGCATCTCTCCCATCTCTTTTTATGATTTGAGCGTAAATATAGTTGTAGGGTGTATAAATATAAATATCTATATATATATATATATATTATATAATCTACTTTTCTTTTGCTTTTCCACTACTCAAAAAGGCTCATCTTCTCTTGCTTTTATTGATTTTGGATTGTTGTAGATCAAGAAAGAAGTTGAAAGACAAAAGGATGATTCAAGAACTATTAGGAGGAGAGAGGAAAATTTCCATGAATAATGGTGGAGTTATTCTAGAAGGCACACCTTCTTCTTCTCCTTGTCTTTCTCAATCTCCATCTCCTTCGCCTTCCACTTCTACAACCTCAACTGTTGCGACTACTACTAGTGTTGCTACCACTACTACAACATCGGCCAATTCCGACAACCAAAATTTGAGATGCCCTAGGTGTGATTCATCCAACACCAAATTTTGTTACTACAACAACTATAATCTCACACAACCCCGTCATTTTTGCAAGACGTGTCGTCGGTATTGGACTAAAGGAGGGGCTCTAAGGAATGTTCCGATTGGAGGAGGTTGCCGAAAGAACAAGAACTCAACAATCTCTTCTTCAGTTTCTAAAGCAAGTGCTACAAAATTCAAAACCTTGGCATCCGATATCGGTCGATCAAGCCTCCTTGGTGGTTTTGATCATGAGTTCTCTCCCAACCCCATTTTATGGGCATCATCACAAAATTCTCATATTCTAGCCCTATTGAGAGCCAATCAAAATCCTAACCCTATCCCTAGCCCTATATCCTTGAAAGAAGAGTTGAATATGATCGGAGCACACGTTATTCCGGACACTGCTATTTCCATGGGTGCTATGAACACTAGAAATTTAAACCTAGATCCTGTGATGAATCAACTGCCTACTCTAGGTTTATGCAGCTCTTTTTGGAGAAACAATCTAGTTCAATCCCCGCAATACCTACAAAACCAACTTAGCAATCAACAGCAGCAAAACGTTGTTGTGGATGAGCAAAACTCAGGAATACAGGCCTTATACCAAAGACTTAGGGCATCTACAGGAAACTACTATACTGATCATTCTCCAATTGCTCAAAGCAGTATAACCACATCATCATCATCGCCTTCGCCAATACTGGAGTCTGTGCCGACCACCACGGGGGAGCTTACAGGGTACTTTAATCCCACTCAACTTTGTTGGTCAGATCTTCCAACTACTAATGGTGCATATCCATAGGAAAACTTCTATATGTTGCTATTATTCTTTTTTTTTTTTCCTTGTTTTAATTTCCTTATCATGCATGTCTTTCATGTTTTACATTTTCACCAGCTAGCTAGAATAGGTTGATGTCTATTATTATTGTTAATTTTCATGTGGGGTTGCAGAATATGAACAGGCTTAAATGCCAAGTTTATAAATATTTAGATTATGTAATTTAAGTTATCAATTGTGTGAGTTAATATGTCTCGTATTTCAAGAAACTAATTTAGCGATATATATCTTATCCTTATATAGTTTCACCTTATAGATTGCAATCAAGTTTTTTGTCTTTATCTTTCAACTTAATTTTTTTTTTAAATGAAAGTTGTGTTAAATTATCGAGACGTGAAGCCCGGTTGGGGGCGGGGGGGTGGGGTGGGGGGGTGCGCGGGTGTGTTGGTGTTGGGATTGTGGTGGGTGGTGTAGAGTTGGTGCTTGGGATTTGAGGTGGGTTTTGCTGCTTTTAAATTATACCTGGTCGTAGGTACATGTGAAGATTCTTTTAATGTTTTTGAGGTGAAAGTGATCAAATTGAAAACAAAAGCAAAGCCTAGCTATTGGCAAAAAGCTTTAAGCAAACAGATATTTGATTCTCACACAGTTAAGTAGGATTCCCCATCTTGCAGCCTTTCGTCAAAGACCTGTTAAAGTTGTGTCCACCACTATGCTTCTACCATTACCAATCTCTCCCTCCTCGGTACAGCTGAGCCGTTACAGATTTTGCCTTCCACCATCTTGATGTGATTGCAGATTTCCATATCCGATAATGCATAGAGAAACGTGCAATCATATATTTTTTACCCTACTTCTATTTTTTCCTCTTCTAATCATTCCTTTCCAACTTAATTTTTTTTCCCCTTATTACAGATTGTGTAAGGGACCGTACATAAAAATGCGAACTCTTAAATGTGAGTCAAATCTAATCTTGGTAGCAGAAAAATCCATTATGGATTCACTTCTTTTTTGGGGCATGGGTGTTGCGATTTGCTGAAGAAAAATCTCACTCTATTTAATTGCTTAGCCTACACAACCTTCTATAAATTCCTCGTCTTCAGTAAAAATCTACCCACATGTAATAAAAGTTTGATAAGAGACACGTTATCTTGTGGTATTCTCTGCAAAAAGAATCTTGTCTGTCTTAACTTTTGTCAGGTGGAAGAGGAACCAGATTATTCTGATCCATTGGAGTTACCATCTCTCTCTATCCATTTATCTGGCTACATTCTTGGAAAAAAAAATTTCCAATGGAACCCATGAAATGCATAGGGCTTACAAACATCCTGTGTTTCCTCTTTCACCTTTTTAAATTTATCTTCTATTACTTTCATGATCTTTCACAAACTTATTTTGTAGAAAAAAAGTGAAATCATGGTGATGTTGCATTATTTATAGATTTATACATGACAATAATGCTCATAAAAAGCCGGAAATGTAAACTGAGCATCAGGTCCTCTTTTAAATATGTCGGACGTCATTTATAATTAAATTTATAAATGACAATGCAAAAACTTTTAAGGAATTGATCGGGAAATGGCAAATAAGTAAGTTGATATTTTCAACAATGAAAGATGGACGGACAAAGTAATGAAATTAGCGAATAACAGTTTAAGCCCTTCTAATGCAGAGATTCCATTTCAAAATACATTTATATTAATGAAAGTAAGATATTTATGTCAAGATTGTCGTAACTAAAATGTTAATAATGTATATCTCTACTTGAAAGATTGTGTGAATCCTATTAATTAATTATATCAATATTTTTTGTCTATATTGTAATTTATAGGGCTATTATTGATGGTTATCTAAAATGTTACGATATTTAGAAAATGTTCAATATGTTCAAGTTATGATAATACAACATTATGTATCAATAACCTTGTATCTAGTTATGTAAAAGTCGTAACTCATATGCAAATCATCATCCACTATGTAAAGGATATATTTCAGGAGCAATAATGACTTGTTATTGATGATAAAAAATAGTAAAAAGTTTTGTTAATGAGAAAAACACAAATAATAAAACTTTTTGAGAAAAGAATAAAACAGTGTACAACAAGAAAATGGAGAAGTGAAGAGTCATAGGACATATTGAGAGTTTTAGTTACTTTTGACATGCATAAACAATTCCTTTTTATATTAAATGATTTTTCATAAAATGTAAAGACATGAAAAAGTAATTCCGAAAAATTACCTGTCCAAGTTTTTATAAGTTTTGACAATGGTTTCTTGAGAATAATAACATTATTAATATTTGAATTCCCATGTTCTTTCAATTGAGACACTTTGACATATAAATTTGTAAATTTGAGACACAATTCCCAAACTCAAACATAACATACTAAATCATGCTGCAACGCAAGATAATAAATTGACAAATAAATATGACACATTTCTTGAGACCTTTCACAATGTTTTGTCTCCTCAATGATTACTAAGCTTCCCGGCACACCAAAATAACTTCTATCATTGTGATTTCTATTTTTTCTCCTAATGATTTTGACAATTAGTTTCCCCAGTTGATCACCAATGAGCAAAAACTCTTCATCCCATTAGATCTGTAATATGCTTCCATTGATAACTCTTAACTGCCGCTATTATTACACAACCGATATGAGAAAAGGAGGTAGAGAAAAACAAATATGAAGATCAATTGTCCGGTGATTATTCTTTAACTTTCCTTTTTTCCTCATATGATAATTTGGATGTCGTTGAACATACTGGAATGCCATGCTCTGGATATAGAAGTTAAAAGCAAAGTGATATGGAAAGCCGGAGTGCTGTAGCTTTATCATTTTAATAAATGTACTTATTTTTTGTCTAAATGGATATTTAATTTCAAAATATGGTTTATATCGAGAAGATAACAATAAAAAATACGGAAAGAAAATTTAAGAGGGAAATGGTTACACTGTAAGCAAAGTTTAGATAACTAATGGTCGTGCATTAGACATCACAACTTGAGTATCATGTATTAGTAGGTTCCATCTTTAAGTTTTAAGCACTTGCTCCCATGAGATAAAGCATGATCTTAGCCCACCATAAAGATATAACTCAAGACTTCAAGTTTTTGAATGCCATATACTTTATTACTGCTATAACTAAAGCACTTAAACCTATCACTCAATATATATGTGCAAAGATTTTGAAAACCTGCTATTATTTATAAACATATTTATTGATTGTGTATAGACCAATTAGGATGTTTTTATTTGAATTCAATTCAATTCAAACATGCTTAGGCTTTACCTCTTGCTCTTCGATACTTGCAAAAAAGCCCCTTGTAGGTAAGGCTGCGAAGGCCTTCTGACACTCAAGTTAGTAAGAAGAACTAAGGAAAGAAGGGATGAGCACTAAGGACTTAGCAGGCTGTACTCACCTAATGTATAGGAGAAAGGTGTTGAGCTTCTGCTTTCCAGAGAGAGGGAGAAAAAAGGTCTGTAAGAATGCAAGCGAGAGAGAGAGCCAGAGAGAGAGAGAAAGAGCTCTACTTTACTTGTAGTGCTTAGCTCCTTTTATGTAAGTTATCTAGACATATGTTGATTAGGGATTCGCTTGTACCAACTGCCAACAAACAGCACGCTCTAAGGTAGAAACTAAGTTTCACTATAAGGTGCATGCTATAGTTAATCGAACCACTAAATTTGAAGCTCAATAATTTCATAGGAGCACAAGGGTGCTTGGTGTACTAGTCGTACTATGGATCTTAAGCACTCATTAATGAGCTACAATGAAATGTAGTCGCTAAAGACAAAAGTTGAGCTAAAATGCTGAGGAAGGAGTCGGCTAATGCTTGATGAGATTGAGTTGAGCCCTAAGTTTACGTCGGTTAATCAAGGGGTGTTAGTTCGACAGTCAGGGGTTAACTTGCTTGGATAGCTGTCATTTGGTTTGTTAGGTAGGTTGTGAAGGAAAGGCTAGTCGTTGGCTCGTATCTTTGCTAGTGCGAGCTTATGGCCTCACAAGAGGGTCACAACATGACATGTAAGCTCGTTGCTCCTTATGATAGGCTTCACTTGTGGGCCTTGGTTTAAGAAAAAATTGGGTATCAACACTTGTCCCCCCAGTCTCATCAACACTCAATGCATAAGGAGAGTAATCTAAGTGAAGTGAGTGGACTATGGCTAAGCCTCCAAACAGAGGACTAGTTTTGCTACTTTGGTTGAGGCATATCATTTTCCCATACATTGAGTCATTACTTTATTGACGTGACCGTTATGCTACTTAATGTGTCATGGTGGTCATCATTGGGAAGTATAGCGTACATTAATGGTCTATGAAGAACTTTTGCATACAAGAAATGATCTATTGTCAGGCCACATCATGGATTTGTATGCAAGGATCAATTAAGGCCTTAGGCTGAAGGAGTGGGGCACATGGATAGTTAAGATTTAGTGTACGTCTATCATGAGATAGTGTTCCAAGAGTGGAGAAACCGTTCACCTTCTCCCTTTGTTTGACTATATAAAAGGGGGCTTGGATGTTCATTTTTCCTTTTGCTTTGCTCACTTGTGGGAAACACTACTAAAATTTTGACTTGTGATCTAACTATTTTTTCTTATGTGCTTCTAATCTCTATTGAACACTTGCAATGGCTGATCAAAGCATAACCAATAATCAGAGTGAGACCTCCCATCCTTCTATTTTAGAGGAGGTAGATGGGGGTTGCTAGAGCTTGTCTTAAACAGGGGGTGGTAGCCCTACTCCCCCCAAAACATTGGTGACTGGAAGAGAAGAAGATAGGGTAATATTCTCTTAAGAAGGGAGGAGGAAATGCATGGGGCAACATCCTCACGATACGTACTTGTCGGATGACGAAGAGGGTAAAATTAGGCAATTGTTATAGATGACTTGTGCAACCAAGCACATATATGCTTGTGCTTTATAAGTGTCGAGAGAGGAAAAGTTGAGGATGGTACACTGAGAGGTAGGAGTGGTGCCTAAGTGGCAAATGGAGGAGCTTTAGTATGGGCTGTAGGCATACAACATAGGGGGTGCCTAATCATTTAACATTTACACGAAGCCATTTGAGCTCAATCTTTGGCTTCCTTTTTTTCAAATTTCTTGCTTAAGTTCTTTTGGTATTACAAAGTTCCACCAGGTAGTTTGAATGTAAATGTGTGGATTTAGTTGCTTGCATTTAAGGTGCTATGCATTTGGGAGTTACAACAACTGATTGTCTAACCTTTTAGGCACTTCCTTTTTTATAAGGAGAGTGGCCAATGGATAGATGTACATCATTACCCAAGGTAAGAGGATTAGTATTATTGATAAGCCTCTAACTAAGGCAGAAGGGTAGAAAGAACTCTTTTATTGCATTCGTGCTTCTAAGTTGAAGGCCTTGGGGGATGAGGATGCAATTGTAAGCATTGAGTTCTTAAATTTGGTAGGTTAAAGAAAGCTTAAGTCATTATCAATATGTAGGAAATATAAGGATGGAGTGTTGGTATTTGTGATCAAGATAAGTATTTGTTGTACCCTTCCAAGGAGGGGTAGTTGGTTGTTTACAGCACCATGTCACCTTGTTCCTAAAGTGGGGGGCATCAAGCTATTCATCTTTAGCATAGTAAGTGCTCTATCATCCTTTTAGTCTATGTTTCTACGGAGTTCACTTATTCTTTTGCAGCTTCTAAGCTTGCGAAATAGAATTAAGGGTAAAGTTGTTGGATGTGCAGAACAGGTGACTCAAGAGTGCTTTAAAGGTTGAAAAGAGAAGGGGGCTTAAGATGGAAGGGGATGGGGAGAATTCACATTGCCCCTCAAAAAAGTCTAAGAAGAAGAGTTGAAGGTTGTAGACCCTTCCTAAAATTGTTCAGGAAAAGGGCATGGACATGTTGATAGGAGTGGCGTTTGGGGCTTCAATAGTGGGCCTTAGGGCATTTTGTAGGGGGTACAGTTTGGAAGCTCTAGTTAGGGCTTTAGATTGCCGAGTAGGACCTTGAGACAACAAGTGCTTGAATAGAGGAGGAGCAAGTAGGTTTAAAGTGAACCCTTGAAGCTATCACTATAGTTGCCATTAAGATTCCTGACGACGAGTATGTTGAACCTTTGGTTCACTGGGGTAGGCGAGTAGCTCCTTTATAGCCTGTGGATCAACTTGATTAGAGGTTTGAGCAACTATAAGCATGGTTTGGGCAACTAGTTGCTAGTAAAAACGAGTTGGAGGCCTCAATGGAAATGCTAAGGAGTTGCAATGAGGTAAGTTACTCGTGTATTTCTATTAAATTGCTTAGTTTTAGTTCAATTATTGATTGCATGATATGCTTACAACTATATGACATACTGTATTTCATCCTGGCTTACAATTGCTTAGTTTTTCTATTAGAGGGGAGTCAAGCAAGGGCTAAGATGGAGAGGGTCTAGAGGTACTGGAGGATGAAAAGAAAGTACACGGCAACTTAGTAACTGCATTCAACAACCTAGAATGCTAACACAGGGAGCTCCGCGATTAAATGGATTGGTTGAAGAAGACTGAAGAATCTAGCTAAGTTACTAAAGGTAGGCTAGTTACTGAGCTAAAGGCTAAAGGGGAGGAGCTCACTAAGGTGCGAACCTAATTTGATAATAGGGAGGTTAAACTCTTCAGAGGTCAAGGGTTGTCGGGCGAGGTGAAACGTAATATCTTTATAGAGACCATGGATAACCCCTTGATCGAAGAGGCCATTACTAATGCTAGGTACGTAATGGCAGAGGAGGTAAGGAAAAAAGTTTAGTCGAACATGCTTGATGCAAACTTATCCTGCCTACATTAGCTTGATGAACCTAAGGTTGTTGCTAAAGGTAGGTTGGGTGGCAAGTCGTCGGTGACTCGTTAGGAACTTCCAGCAGTGGCTCGAAAGTGAACCTCGGGAAGGGAGGTGGTGTAAACCTTACTATTTAAAGGACATTTGAATCAACTAAGAGTCTTTCTCGATAATTCTCAAGGATCAACTAAACTAAGAGTTTAAGCATACATTTAGAGAACAAACTAACTCTTTCAATTCAAAAGTTTATTATCGATAAAAACTCAAACATAAGAATAACGAACTCTAAGTCACCAAAAACCCCAAACCCTAAGATAATTAAGGACTTGTGACCTTAAGTGATTAATTGACATTTTAATTTGAATAATTTATTTAACTCTAGAAAATTATAAAATTTCATAAGAAGTAAATGCTAAACCTATGAAATAATTTAAGTACAAAACCTTAAAAGAATTATATATAAGACAATTCTCTCATCTTTACTTATAAGTTATGTTATACATGGACAAGTAAGCTAGCTAATTATATTAAATAACTTATCAATTAAGAATTTGAATCAACTATCACTTAATAACTTATCAAAAACCATTAATAAGACCAACAACAAAAAGGAGCTTGTTGGATACGCTACACACACATTTGAACTTGCACACTCTCTTTCATTTTCTATTATCTTTCATTTCCTTTCATGCACTCCAAAAACAAAAACCAAAAGAAGAGACTAAGCCCTATAAACCCTCACTTGCCGCCACTCATTTGTACGTACATACTTACAGCATAAGCTTATTATATTGCCTTCTCTTCATCTACTACAAAAGCTATTTTGGGAAACCTTAGAACATCTCCAAAACCAACCTTAAATATCAAGACTTTGGTTACTAAAAGAGCTTGTGAAAAAGGGAAGGAAAACAAGGAGCAAAAGAGGACTCTTAGTGCACAACTACCTATTTTTACGCATTTGAGACGAGTAAGTTCATTTCTTTGTTAAGTACTCCAATATGCCATGTTTAAGAGATTACATTTTCATGAAGATATTGGCATGACCATAAGGTAATAAAATAGTTAGACTACTTTAAGTAGTAAGCTTGGAAATCTCTTACACAAAGGATGGAAAATGAGCATACTAAGTTGGCATTATGAAGGATACATGTCTAACACTTAGAATAGAAGTTTGCAAGTTGATAAAATCATAAAATATGTACATAGATAAAGGAGGCACATGTTGGACGTGAAGTGTATGTAAGGTATTTAGATGTTATTTTTTTAATTTCATTTGGTTACATATGCTCAAATCTAGCTTTAGATAAAAGGAAATCCATTACATGATTTTTTATGAGGAAATAAACTTTTTGAGATGTAAACTAAGGTATAGAACTTACAATAAGTGTATGATTCATAACTTTTACTTAGTACTTAAGCTAAATAATCACCTCATGGAAGAGAAATTACGTTAGAATTGGAATATATGTAGCACAGGTTCTTGATCTATCAATTAAACTTAAGTAAATAATGATACGAGTTGAAAAATCGAGTTGAAAAACCAAGTTCAAAACCCTTGAATCGAACCATCCAAATCTAGAACCCCAAGAAAACTAACATAAGAATATGACAAGACAAAGTAAACATATCAACTAAAACAAGTACAATAAATATATAAAACTTAAATCTTAAAACTGAGCTTAAAACGTTCAAATTAGGCTCTCAACAAATTTTTGACTAGCATTTAAATTAATCAAGAAAATTTGTTTTAAAACCCATAAGAAGCCCACATAAAAATCCTAAGCCCAACAAAGCCACCAACTTTAGTTTAGACCAAAAACATGCCCATTTGACCACATAAGCCCACTTAAAAGTCCAAGAAAATGTTGATAGCACTAAGGTCATAAGCCAAGGATGGAAATTTGAATTTGTAGAGTATTTTAACCTTACAATAAAGTCCTAAGCCCAAGCTTAAAAGAGTTCCTAAGATAACAAAAAGTTCAATAACCAAACTAAGCCTAAAAGAGTTCTAAAACAAGACGACCGCTACTGTTTTGACTATTGGATAGAAATGTAGGCCTTATCTCAAAAATCTAACCATACTACGTTAAAGTACACTAAAAAAAAATTAAAAATCGACTATAAGATCATAAAAATCGAATTTAAAACTAGAAAGTTATACGTGATTGAAGTTTTAAGTAAAATGGGTGAAAAATATGAGATTAAGTTAATAGTATAACTCAAAAAGTTTTAGGTTTCCTTTCAATTTTTTTCTCAAACTCTTAACATTATCATGTTTCTAATGTTCATGGGACTTAAATGTTGGAGATAACTTACCTTCGGATTATTATGACCAATCTGCTATGGCTGAGTGGGTGATTCTCAATGACTGCCTGCTTAGTTTTGCTTGTGGTGTAGATGTGCTTAAATTTATGTAATGAATTGGAATTCTTGTGGGATGTAGGATATGCATGTGTACAATATTATGGTTGAGTGCTACAACTTGCTAATAACATAATAGGGGGAATTATTTGTGATGATTGCTTGTATAGTTAAATGGACTAAAATTGTATGATTACAATGAAAGTTGAATTAATTAAGTATTTAATTAAGAGATTCAATGAGTCATGCATTTCTCATATTTGCATTATAACTATATCTATTGCCACCTCATGCGAAAGATAGGAAGGGGCTTATAGGAGGGAGGCCTCCTATAGGGATTAGGCAATGGTATGCTATTTATATATGATTGAGTCTCTATCTTGAGCTTTCAAGCTTACTAAGCACTAGTGGATAATAAACATTAGCGAAGGCCTGTGTCTTGTAACTTTCACTTAAGGCATGTGATATGGATTACAAAGGCTACCACACTACTAGACTTGGGATTTTATCATAAATTTTATTTCTTGAAAAGGGAAAGTATATTTTTGTATAAAGGGAAAGATTTGTGTATATTTCATATATGTTTGAGTTGATTTGAGCACAATAGTGCAAATGGAAATAAAAACCCAAGTGCTAGGACTCGATTGACGGTTTATGTCAGTTAATTATCTCTAACCTTGACTACAAAGGGTGTAATTCTGAATTGCATCAGTTCCTAGGTTACTACATGTATTGGTTGGCATCTGGAGTGTTCATGCATTCATATATTGTGCATTTAAATTATATTGTTTATATGGCATGGCGAAGGGATTTACTCACTAAGTGTAAGCTTATACCCCAATCGATTTTATATTATATATCTATGTACCAAATTGTAACATATAATGGAAGGAGCCTTGTATTTCATACGAAAGACCTACAATCAACAAAGGGGTTGATTATAGATCTTTGTATGGTACACTACGATCTATCACAACAATGATACTATTTGGTCATGATTGGTAGTAGCAGTGAGGCTAGGTAGGAGTGGAAGCGGCAGTAGGAACAACAACAATAATAGTAACAACAACGGCAAGTTGAGGATGTTTAGGAGCATCTTTTGAATATTTGTTACTTCCTTATAGTTATTGTGAGCTAATGTGTTCCCATTTCAGAATTTATGTATTTTTCTTTTAGCTAGGGGTCAAGGTGCCAACCTTCCTTTGTGTAATTGCTTGAGCTTCAAATAAATGATGTTCTATTAGTTATCTTTGATCTTTTGCTTCCTTTCCCTTGATCGCTACTTCTTGTGTTTATACTATTTGCATGCTCAAACACTATTTTTTCGTTATCTAAGTCATTTTTGTTAGAGCAGATGTTTATTGACTAGAGTTATACTATTTGCATGCTTAAACACTATTTTTATCTAAGTCAACTTTGATCAACTTTAGTTAAGTTTGATCGGCTCCAATTGACTTGGAAAATCAGATTTGGAATGTCGAATCTTAGGTTCTTAAGTATCAGGAATTCGATGGTGGTAGTAGTCTTCATCGAAAAACATCGTAGGAAATTGTATCCTAGAGAGAGAGAGGAGCCGTGTAAGAGAGAGGAAGTTTTAATTTTTGTTTTTCTAAAGTGTTTCAAAGCTTTGTTGTGTGTTAAAAATAAAGAGCAAACCCCTATTTATAGATATCATGGATAAGTTAAGGATGGAAAATATTAAATGCAATATGATTTTCTTGCATGTTTTGGTTGGGCAAACTTGGATAATATGTAATGTTAAATACAAAGTTGTGCATATAAGAGTATGTCTAATGTATGGAGGAGTGTGCTTACCACATTTAAAAGTGAGTTGTAGCAATGATGTGGCTCATGACATGGTGACAAAGTGAGAAAAGAAAATAAAAGATGCATTTTGTACCCTTTATGGATTGAATATAAGATCTTCAAGTCGTATGCAATATCAAGTTTAAGTACTTATCCAAATGGGCTGTTGGTTTTTCCTTATTCATATATGCAATAAATTTTGCATGTATAAACTAGGTTAACTTAGACTAAATTTAAATCTAAACCTAAACTAGATTTAAATTTAAGCTTAGAGCCAATGACCATCTCTTTATTTTTTTATATTCTACTAAACTATCTAAAAGATTTATTTATTTATTTCTAAATCTTCTATTTTTTTGTATTTTTCTAAATTTTATATATATATTTTTTATTTTTTATGAATTTCTTCTTCTTATTTTTTTTTCTTGAATTTTTTTTATATTTTTCTAAATTTCTTATTTTTTTTATTGGCTTTCTTTCTTAAATTTTCTACTTCTTTTGTATTTTTCTAAATTTCTTATTTTTGGTTTTTTTTTTTCATTTTTCCCAATTTAGGTCTCTATTCTAAAGATTTTAAAAATAAAGAGGGCAAAAATGGAATGCTTACAAAACAGCTTGAGGGTTAAAGCGAGGGTGGTGCACTTGGTTATTTTGACAAGATTAGGTGGTGAACGGTTTCGGTGAACTAAAATTTCGACCAATTGTTTCATAATTTTCTAAAAATACAAAATGGTGCTAATTAATTATGGTTTTTAGATCACTTTTGTGTAGATTAACGTACTAAATTTATTTTAATTGAAAAATTAGTGGAAATATAAGGTGCTTAATGAATATCTGAAGAAAATTAGATTAAATTTTAGAAATATTAAATAATATCCTTTCAAGCTAAATTTTCATACATATTGTACTTAATATATATATTCAATTGCAATGACAAGAATTTTTGAAAATAAATAAGTTTACTATTTATTATAATTATTTTGGACAAAATTGGCAATTTTGCTATTTTGTTGAATCAATTAATTTATGACAAAATCAATGTATGAGACCTATGTATTCTAATTTCTAGAAGTTTATAATGATGTTTAGAACACTTGATTTTTATCTTGTGATTAAACTCACTTATTTGCTTAATTTTAAGTAATTTTGAACTAAAATGCTATTTTTAGAAATATAAACGATAAGCTAGTTTAGTACAAATGATGGTCAATATCTAAAGTGTATATTTTTGTGAGTTCATAGTATTTTTCGTATAATTAATCAGGCTCGTATACTATTTATTATGCATTTTCCTAGTATAGACCTATATATAAGCCTAATATGAGGAACAATGAATAATACTATTATAGTGATTGCTAAATAATGCACGATCAGTAAGTATGACATGTAATTGATATTGAGTAGGGTTTAATAGCATAATTTTTAGCACTTTTAGTTTAGAATTAAAACTTACTCAATTAATTATGAAGTTGTAATAATATACGGTTGAATCGATAATACGAAATGCTATTTTTTGACTTTTGACAATACTAATTAATGTTAATTTTCAAGATATCTTACTAGCACTCAAAATAGTTATCGTAATGATATAAATTGTAATAAAATTATATAAAAATGAATAAATTACTATTAGAATAATCATAGGAAACACGATTGTAAAAGCTTATAAGAGTTTTGTATCAACTTATTATTGACTTGGCGTTTGTGTATATTTTGTTAGGTGTGATAAGTAAGGAAGGATCACATCATACAGCTTATGATTTTACACTACTATCAACTTAGGTATGTAGATATTTTTATTTTTGAGTAAGTAGACCTATGTCTACTTGACTTAGAGTTAATTGTGCTATAAACTATGATGACGTATTAGATTGGTTATGATTCTATTGAATCTGTGTTGACTGAGTGAAATGTTTCCTCATATATGATTGATTCATCGATGCATGTTTCTATTTAGAAAATTGTGAAACCAAATGGTCCTTTAGGGTATTCACCTAAGTGAACCCTATATAAAGAAACGTATTATAAAGTAGAGAAACAAAGCTAAGGTTGAGATAATTGAATTGTTTATGGTGTAGTAAATGAGATTCGTACCTGATACTAGATTATTATACTACTTACTTCATTCATGGCATGGTATGAAAGGACCTATTGATCAAGTTTTTGAAAGCTTAAACACTATTGACTTAGGTTTTGAGCTTATAAGACTACATTGGTCAACTTATTCTAGCCATGATGTGTAGTTTTAGCTCAACTGACTATGTGTTGAATTTTCAAACCATAGTGGGTGTTTTTTCTTGAGGGTCCTATTCTGAAGCAGCTCCTTCCTAAATGTTGTATTTAGATGTTTGAGTATGTTGACTAATTAGATGAGATATTGGAAAAGCCTAGTATATTAATGCTAATGCATATCACGTACATGAGCATGGCACGAATTTCCTGCATAGACAGTTTGTATTGATAACTAAAGTTATGAAATTCAATATTCTTTAGTATTAATCCTTGTGAATATGTATTGTGCTTGTTTATGCTTATTTTATTCACTCTCAGTTAGTTTACAAAGAGCTGAGGGGATACTTATGTATTCTCAAGTTACGAAGGAAATTGATTAGGCATTAACATTAGTTGGGGGGAAAAGTCTTGTAAAAGTAGAGTTAGCTACTTTTGAAAAAGTTTAGCTATATTTTGATCTTAGTTCCATGAAGGATCCGTACATATGATAAAAAAAAAGTATTGTGATTTAGGTTTGGTTAAGTTTGATGAATGTACTCTTTTATAAAAATTAGTGTAAAGCTAAACTCCATTTTAGTACTTTTTTGTTATAAATAGAACTTTTGTTAAATATAAACAAGTATTCTTATGTCATGGTATATCTTATGCTATGCTAGGATGTGATAGTATCAACCCTTCAATGACTCTGACTACTAGTACTCGTTAGGTCTTTATTATCTAACTGACAAATTAAATTTCAACAAACTTGAAGAACTTAAATTAAATTACAATAACTAATATATTAACATCTAATTAAGAATTATCTAAGAACTGAAACATGAAAGAAATAAAATTATAAACTACTTCAAGATTCACAAAAACTTATCTAGATCTTTGCTTCCCTTAGATCTAAAATGTCATTTTCATAAAGATAATCTAATTTATTCTTTAATCTTTCTTGATTAAGAAAATTCTCTACTAAAGTTAATCACTTTCTTAAGGCAATTAAACCTAATCTTAAAATCACTTATTAAAATCTCTCTTTTTTTTTTTTCAAATAGTATGACCTAATATTATATTATTGCACAATGACTTTATGATCTAATTAAAAAATCCAAGAGAATTTTGCAAATTATTTCTAATTTTGTAATAATCTTCATCAACTTTTCTTAGATCTAATTTTATAAGAAAGCTCTCGATTCTCTTATAAGATATTAAACTCTAGATTACTACTCGCAGAAATAATAACCTAAATCATGAAGTATACATAGTTAAACTAAGAAGGAGTAAATAATTAAATAAATGAAATAATAATCATATCATATGATCAGATCTAGGTTTTACAAGACCTAGATACCAAATATCTACTTTCTACACATTGCAAAATGAGAATCTAAAATCAAAGAGTAGAGAATTGTAGAAAAGAAAATCATAAAGTCTAAATAACTTAAAATCCTAAATTTGTAATGTTCCTTTGGTCCTTAAGTGTTCTTCTCTCGAAAAGCTCTCCAAAAAATTCTTGTTCAACAAGTTTTCCTTTAAAATAAACCCTAATAAGGCCTTATATAGAAAGTAAATAAAAAAATAAGCTGGTTGGAAAAAAATATGACCGAGTATACGATCGTATCTTTTGGTTGAGTGGTTGGCTGTTATTCACGTTTGCATCGTTTTTTTTGTTTTTCCTTTCAAAATTAGAAACAACACTATCAAGGATAAGGTCGTATCATTTGGCGGTGTACTAGCTAGTGGCTTCTATAATTACTTTAGTGGCTAATGTGTTAAGTAAGTATACTCTATCAAATTGTAATAGTGGATTAAGTCTAAGTGTCTGTAATACCCTAAGGTTTCGAGCCTACGCAATAACCCTAGAATCCGTGCCCCTAAATTTAAAGTGTTGGGCTATGCTATCCACTTTAGTTCTAACTTCACAGTAATGATAGAAAAGTTAGATGAAATATTCTCGTAAAGTCAATTTCTTAAAATAAGCTATATAAAATGATTAATGTAAGAAAATTATCAATTTATTAATAAATATGATAATTATCGAAAATGCAAAAATTGAACTTTAAGATGTAGTGAGATATTAGAAATAAGTTTTTTAAACTTTCAAAAATAATAAATGAAGTTGAATTGTATGTAATATGTTTATTAACATAGAATATTCATTATATGTATTAAATACATATATATAATAATAAAATATATTAAATAATGTCCTTTTAAGCTGAATTTTTATACATAATATTCTTATATATGTATTCAATCACAGTAACAAGAATTTATGAAAATAAGTAAGTTTACTATTTATTATAATTATTTTGGATAAATCTGGAAATTTTGTTGTTTTATTGAATCAATTAGTTTATGAAAGAACTAATGTATGAGACCTATGTATATTAATTTTTGGAATTTTATAATGATGTTTGGAACACTTGATTTTATCTTGTGATTAAATTTACTTATTTGCTTAATTTTTACTAATTTTGAGCTAAAACGTTCTTTTTAGAAGTATAGGTGATAAGTTAGTTTAGTACATATGAAGGTCAATATCTAAAGTGCATATTTTTGTGAGTTCATAGTATTTTTCGTATAATTAATTCGGCTTATACACCATTTATTATGTATTTTCCTAATATAAACCTATATATTAGCCTAATGTGTGAAATAGCGAATAATACTATTAAAGTGATTGCTAGATAATGTAAGATTGGTAACTATGACATATAATTGATATTAAGCATGGTTGAATTATATAATTATTAGGACTTCTAGTTTAAAATTAAAGCCTACTCGAGTCGATTACAAAGTTACAATAATATATGGTTGAATCGGTAATACGAAAGGGTATCTTTGAACTTTTGACAATATTGATTGATCTTAATTTTTGAGATATCTTAAAATTAGATAAGAAATGAATAAGTTATGATTAGAATAAATTTGGGAAACACGATAGTAAAAGCTTAAAAGAGTTTGGTATTAACTTGCAGTTGACTTAAGGTCTATGTGTATTTTCCTAGGTGTGATAGGTAAGAAAAGACCACATCATGAAGCTTAGGATTTTATGTTACTATCAAGTCTGGGTAAGTGGATATTTTTATTTTTGAACAAGTAGACCTATGTCTATTGGACTTAGAATTAGTTGTGTTATAAATTGTGATGATGTGTTAGATTGATTAGGTATATGATTTTGTTGAACATATGTTGAATGAGTGAAATGTTTCCTTACATATGATTGATTCATCAATGCATATTTTTGTTTAGAAAACTTGGAAACTGAACGGTCTTCTAGGGTGTTCACCTAAGTGAACCCTACATAAAGAAATGTATTATAAAGTTGAGAAACAAAGTTGAGATTGAGATAATTGAATTCTTTATGATGTAGAGCTTGAAATTTATACCTAATATTAGGTTATTATACTATTTAATTCATTTATTGTATGGTATGAAAGAACCTATGGGTTAAGTTATTCTAGCTACGATGAGCTAGGTTTTGAGCATATACAATTGTATTGCTCAAGTTATTCTAGCCACGATATGTAGTTTTAGCAAGATCGACTATGTGTTGGATTTTCAAACCAGAATGAGGGGTTTTGGTTAGGGTCATACTCTTAGGTAGCTCCTTGTTGCCTTGGTTTTCTAGATGTTGTTTCTAGATGCTTGGGTATGTTGACTAGCCAAACAAGGAATTAGAAATGCCTAGGATATCGGTATCGATGCATGTCATGTACATGAGCATAGCATGAATTTCTTGCATAGATTGTTTGTATTGATAACTTGGATTATGAAATTAAATGTTCTTTAGTATTGATCCTTATGAATATGTATTACTCTTGTTTATGCTTATTTCATCCACTCTTACTTAATTCATGAAGAGTTGAGGGGATGCTTATGTATCCTTAAGTTATGTAAAGAATTGATTCGGCATCAATATTAATTGGAGGAAAAAGTCTTGTAATAGTGCATAAGATAGAGTCAGCTACTTTTGAAGAAGTTTAGCTATATCTTGACCTTAGTTCCATGAAGGATTTGTAGAAATGAGAGAAAAAAAAAGTATTGTGTGTGAGGTTTAGTTAAGTTTGATGGATCGACATTTTTGTATAAATAGGTGCAAAGTTGAACTCCTTTGTAGTACTCTTTTGTTATAAATAGAAATTTTGTTAAATATAAATAGGTATTCTTATGTAATGGTATACCTTTGCTATGCAAGGATGTGATAGTATTGATCCATTACGGACTTTAGTTTTTAGTACTTGCTAGGTCTTTATTATCTAATCGATAAATTAAATTTCAAGAAACTTAAAGAACTTAAATTAAATTGCATTAACTAATATATTAACATCTAAGAACTTAAACAAGAAATCAATAAAATTATAAATTACTTCAAGATTAAAAAAAAAATGTATCTAGATCTTTGCTTCTTCTAGATCTAATATGTGATTTTCCTAAAGATAATCCATTTTATTCTTTAATCTTTCCCAACTAGGGAAATTTTCTACTAAAGTGAATCACGTTCTTAAGCCAGTTAACCCTAATCTTAATGTTACCTATTAGTTACTCTTATCAATAGCATAATCTAATATTGCATTATTGTACAACGAATTCTCTACGATATAATTAAAAATTTTGAGAGAATCTTTCTAATTATTTCTAATCTTACAATAATCCTCATCAACTTTGTCTATATCTAATCTTATAAGAAATCTCTTGATTCTTTTATAAGATACCAAACTCTAGACTACAACTTGGGAAAATAATAACCTAAATCATAAAAGCATACATAGTTAAACCAAGAATAGACTAAAGAATTAAATAAATCAAATAATAATCATATCACATAAGTAGATCTCGGTTCTATAAGACCTAGATAGAATTTAGATATCAAAGATCTACTCTCTACATATCATAAAATAACATTCTAAAATCAAAGAGTAGAGAATTGTAGAAATGAAAATCATAAAGTCTAAATGACATTAAATCTTGAATTCTTAATGGTCCTTCACTACTTGAGTGGTCTTGTCTTGAAAAGCTCTCCAAAGTTCTTGTTCAACAAGTTTTCCTTAAAAAAAATAAAACCCTAAGCTTATATAGGAAGTAAATAAAAAAAATAAGTCGATTGGAAAAGACATGTCTAAGGACACGATTGTGTCTTTTGATCGTGTCGTTAGCTATGATTCATGGTTGCATCTTTTTTTTTTCCTTTCAAAACTGGAAATGACACAACTTAGGAGATGGTCATGTATTGGAATGTAATAATTGAAAATAAGCTCCAAATTTGCTTGGAAATGATACAATCATGTTGTTTGGTTGTATCGATCTTCAAACCTTCATAATTTACTCATTTTAACTCTAATTTGAGGACAATTTGTTTCTATCTTCTTGTTTTCTTACATAAATCGTTTCAAAACCTAAAAAACAAAATTTTACTTAATGAAGTATCATTATCTATAAATAAACCCAAATTTCAAGGAAAACCGTCAAAGGTTGCTAAATAAAATATTTGCAACTACGAACTTATTAGTGGTAGAGGGGGTTTTTTCTCCACCTTGATGTGTGGATTGAGGTGTTGATGGGAATCCTATGCTTCACGAGTCCTCTTGTGTATTCTGGGTTAATGATTGACTGAGTTTAAGGGATTACTTCATCATTTGACCTAAAGTATCAAGCCTTTATAGACCAGTTTTGAGTGGTACATCTATATTAAAGCATATAGTTTTGTATACTTGTAAATATTTTCCTTAACTTTAGTTATAAGCTTACCATTAGGGTTTTAAGACTTGTTATAAATAATAACATTTCTAATTAACAGAGGAGCCAAACCTTCTTTTAAGCAAGAATATACTTGACATCTTTGTGAGCTACTTAAGCTTATGCTTCAGATTATTGAGTGTTATTTTACTTTTTAATCTTTCTTGTTCTTATTAATCTTATTCTCAAGATTGTGGTGAACCCCTTCATTTAGGCGAGTAAGTGAGTCACAATTAACCCCTCATTTAAAACCCAAGTGACATTTAGTGTTCACGAGTTGTATTGAACCCTATTTTAAGCTCAACCTCTTATTATGTTTAGGCTTTGGTGCCTGATATCCATCTCCATTCACATTCAAACCTCTATTCCTTTTACTATTTTCCCTCATTCTTAATGAACTTTGAACAATCGTTCTTGGCTCGTATTCACTACGTACTCTTCGAGTCATATCATCTTAGTATTAGAGCTTTAGAGAGACAGGTAGTTAGTGTTCTTCAAAGTTTATTTCATGATTTGAACATTTCTATTAATCATTGTAGTGTAGTGGTTGTAGTGTAGTGGTATTGTGCTATTTGCACTAGGTTGTAGAGTTAAGTAATAGTATTTACAATAGTTGTCTCTAGTTGTAGAAGTGTTTATTAGTCATAGGTAGCTATAGAAATTGATTAGTTGTAATTTCTAGGTTGCTATTAATTATATTTTGCTAGTAATAATGTTTTGGGGATTGTTTTAGTATTCTTTTGTTAAGAGTGATTGCTGACTTCAAATTATGATGGTTCTTAGTTGAGATGAGTGTATTACATATCTGTTAAAATTCTAGTGGAAATTACTATATGAATAAGAATGTTCAAAGATAGTATAAATATCATTGGTGTTAGTGCTTATAGAAGTTTGAGGTGATGTGTTCATAATTTAGAATATTAGATTCAAAATCTTACTGATTCTATGAAGCAGCTTACTGGTTTAGTTAGAGGATGTAGACATACTAGCCAAGGTGAAAGAAGAGACTGAGCACCAACTAGTGGAAGTGACTCTAAAGAACTTATTAATGATAAATGATAGCTAAGATGAGGAGAAGAGAAGAACAACTTGAGCAGAAGAGAAGCAATAACAAGAATATTGACTCTGAGATGAGCCAAGGAGCCTAAAGAAGAAAGTTGAGATAAAAACTAGATTTGGCTAAGCAAAGCTCCAATAGAGGTGGTTGATTCGAAGTGAATCAACCCATTTGAAATACAAGGGATGAACCACAAACACATAGCTGGGGATATGACAACATCAAGCTTAAATTGCCGACCTTCGGTGGTAGTAACTAACCTAGAGAATTCTTTGATTGGATTCCCTGAGTAGAGAAGTTGTTCGAATGTTATGAGTGTAACGATAGAACTAAGGTCAAGCTAGCTTTGTTATCCCTTATTGAGTATGCTAGTCTTTGGTAGGATAAAGTGATCACCAAGTGAGATAACGAAGAAGAACTAATCTAAACTTAGAGGCTTATGAAGTGTTTATTGATAAAGTGATCACTAAGCTCAATGCTTTCCAACACCTAAGCCAACATCAAAAAACTGTTAAGGAGTACCTATAAGAGTTTGAGACCTTGATGAAAAGATACATGATTGTCGAGCTACAAGATTGTACTATTTCTAGGCTCCTCAGTAGACTTTAAGGTGACATTGTTGACATAGTCGAGCTCCAACCGTTCAATTCATTAGATATGCTAATCATCTTAGCCTTAAGAGTAGAGTGTTAGAGAAGGAGAAAGCACCAGAGGCCGACCATCCAACTTCAACATTGTAGCCTTAAGCCTTAGAGGTATGAAGAGAAGAATATCCCTAAGAAGAGGATGGAGAGAAGAGAGTATAGTTAGCCTAACCAGGCTAAGACTAAGAAAGTAGAGAAAGAGAAAGTGCCTACACTAAGGCCTAAGGAGTTAAGTACTTTAAGGGTTTAGGCTATGGACATATTTCCTCCCAATATCCAAATAAGAGGGTCATGATCTTAAAAGGCGAATGACCTAAAGCTCAAGTAGAGAGTCAGAGTGACAAGAGCTTAAATAGTGAGTTAGAAGAAGAGAATGTTTATGAGGATATGGATGGATTCATGGCCTTGATAAGCCAACGAGCCAACATGAAAGCAGACTTAGGTCAAAGGGATAATGTATTCCAAATTTGATGTTTAGTGAATGGGAAGACCTGTACCTTAGTTATTGATGGAGGTAGTTGCACCAACATCATTTCTGTTGAGCTAATTACAAGGATGAAACTGCTGACCTAGCCACATCCTCGACCTTATGGAATGAAGTGTTTTAATGATAAGGGTATGGTCCATGTACATAAGAGAGCTCAAATCGCATTCAAGGCATGGTAATATGAAGAGGAATTAGATTTTAATGTGGTGCCTATGAATGTTGGTTATCTAATTCTTAGCTAACTTTAGGAATACAACTAGAGAGTGGTCTATGATAGTTTCCTTAACACTTACACAGTCTATAAAGATGGGCAAAGCTACTGCTTAACTGCCATGACCATTCAGGAGATTCAAACCAACCCGGTGCTATGGTAAAAAGAAAAGAGAAGGGGAGCCTATTCGGTGTTTGACACCGTACTCATTGTCTAATGTCGAGGATAACTTTTTTTTATTTCCTGGAGGGGATGATAAGAATCGGCTAACAACTATTTCTAAGTTAGGGCTAACATATTTCCAATCGAGTCAACATGTTTTAAACCAAGGTTGACTTGTTCTAGATAGAAGTTGACCTATCCCTAGTCTAGGTCAACCTACCCCATTCGAAGCCAAATTGTTACCAAAAGGCCAAGAGGAAGAAAAGAAACAACTCGACATTAGATCTATCATCTACCAAGAAGTTGAGAGACCAAGTAGCTTAGAGTTTGGTACGACTTTATAAACCTAGAGCCGACCAATCTTAGAGCTCAGCAACTATAGGTCGATTACACATGAAGCTCATCTAAGTATTGTAAGACACTAGTGACTCCTACCTAAACTTAGACAACCAACTGCTAACCTTATCTAGTTTGGATTGTACTCTTTCTAAGGCAGCTTGGATGACCTACCTATTGACCTCCCTATTAAAGTGTACAGTTTTGTATGCTAGTAAATATTTTCATTAACTTTAGTTGTGGGCCTACTTTAGGGTTTAAGGCCTTGTGCTCTATTTATAATTTTTCCATAAGGATTTAAAAATTTACTATAAATCATAACCTTTATAATTAATAGAGGTGTTGAACCTTCTTTTAAGCAAGAATATACTTGACATCTTTATGAGTTGCCTAAGCTTGCGTTTTAAATTATTAAGTATTGTTTTACTCTTTAATATTTCTTGTTCTTAACAATCTTATTATCAAGATTGAAGTGAATCCATTCATTTTGGCGAGTAAGTAGTCACATATAACCCCTCACTTGAAACTCAAGTGACATTTAGTGCTCATGAGTCATATCATACCCTATTTTGTACTCAACCCCTGATTGTGTTCGTAGCTTAATATGTATCCACAATTGCATTCAAACCTCCATTCCTTTTCCTATTTTTCCCCATTACCAATGAACTTCAAACACCTATTCTTAGCTCTTGTTCACTGTGTACACCTTGAGTTATATCATATAAGTACAACTCCTCTCTGTATATTGGTTTGGAGAGTATGGTTTGGACTATTAGGAAGTTCTTCAGCTCTTAGAAGGTTGCTGGGCATGCTGGTGTCCATTTAAACATAGTAGAGCGTTTGAGCAAATTGAAACATTTGCATACTTGTTCAGGCTTTGAGATACAAAATGATTAAGGACAACTATCCTTCCTGTCAATTGCTAGACCTCTTTAACTTAGTTTGGGGCTTACATATCCTTGTTTGCTTTAATCTAATCAGGTTTAGCCTCTATTAATAGCTTTGTGTCCATGAAACCAAGAAACTCTTCTAAAGCAATTTCATGGACACACTTTTGTGGGTTAATTTTCATTTGTAATTGGTATAGGATTTGGAAGATTTCTTGAAGGTTGTCAACATGACCTCTTTTGATTTTGCTCTTGTCAATCCTATCGTTGACATTGATTTTGATGTTCCTACCTATTTATGGCTTGAAGATGTATATCATCAGCCTTTAATATGTGGCTCTGATGTTCTTTAGGTCGAAGGGAATTACTTTGTAATAATAAGTCCTGAAGTCTATAACAAGGGGTATATGGATTTCATCTTTAGGAGCCAATTGGATTTGGTTATATCCGGAGTATGCATCCATGAAATTGAGATGTGCATGACTAGATGTTGAATTGACAAGTTAGTTTATATGCGGTAGTAAGAAGTAGTCCATTGGGAATTTCTTGTTGAGGTTAGTGTAATCGACGTACATATAACATTTTCTATTTGTTTTTTTTATGAGCACCGTGTTGGTGAGCTAAGTAGGATACTTCTCATGTAGAATGAAGCCTAAATGGTGCAGCTTTTATACTTCCTCCCTAATAGTGGCCTAACATTCGAGTGTGACTTATCACTTCTTTTGCTTAATAGGTTGGATGGCAAGGTTAACACTGAGGTGGTGGGTTGCATTAGGTATACGAATGGTCCCTAGCATGTCTTCAGGGGTGAATGTAAAGATGTTTAACTTTTGCTTATACAATTCTATTAGTTCAAATTTGTCGTTATTTGGGAGCTCGGCCCTATTTTGGTTATTATTCCAAGGGCATTGAATATTTATACTTCGAGAGTCTTTTCAACAGGTTCTGCTTGTACTCCTAAGGTAGGGATTTTAGTTGATTCAATGTTCATGAAATTATTGCATTTTTAAGGTAAAGTATCCTATACAAAGCATGGTTACCTCTAGCTTCACCAACTCTAGTGAGGGTCATGAACTTCACTTTAAGGCATTTTTGGCTAATAAGCAAGTCAAATTTTGTTATGCTTGGCAATGGCACTATATGGTGACCATATTTTAATAATGACAAAGTCTATTATTTGTTGGTGACGTGTTCACCATCACCGAATCAAACGGACAAGGTGATGATCTTCTTTGTAGGCACTGGTTTGCCACCTTTGAACCTTATGAGGTCATGTTTATATAGCTAAATCATCTTGTCAAGGTATCGCTTCATTTACTCAAAGCCATTATAAAAGAGTATGTCTATTAAACTCCTATAATCAATGAACATCCTTGGAACATTGAAGTACTTAATTTCAGCATTTATAACGAGTGCATTGCTATGGGTAGGTTGATTCCTTGCTCATCTTTGTTGGTAAAGGTTACTATTGTGTTTGTCTTTCGCTTCTTATTTTTAATGATGTAAACCTCATGTTTGGGAATGAGGCTGGTGTTGCTTGAAAGGAGGCTAGGTTTGCTAAATACGGTGTTGACTTGACTACATTGTCTTCTTTGGTTCTACTTATTCATAGGGGGATTAGCCTATTGATTTTAGGGTTGTTGTTATTATGAACTCGATGGAGCTGGGTAGGTTATTGAATTTGGTTTTTCTCATCTATGATAAAGTCATTGATGTGGTTGTTGTGAATAAGGCCTTCAATTGTGTTCTTGAGGTGGCAACACTCATCAATGATGTATTTATGTGCTTTGTGCTAGTTGTAGTATTTCCTAAGGTTCACTACTTCTAATGTCTCATGAATGCTTAGTAGTCTTAGGAGTTGCTCTCAAACCTCATGCTAGATTTCATTAAGTGGTCGAGTTAAAGGTGTGTCTGAGGTATAGTCTTGGAACTTATGCCTTTGCTTTTCATGCCTTTTTCATATAGGGAGTTATGGTCTAGGATTATAAGGTCCCAAATGATCCTTTTCTAAGATGTAAGTGTTATTTTCTACCTCAAAATGAGCTTTGGTAGTGTCTTCTTGAGTTGTACACTTTTCAATGACTTTCATAAACTCATCTAAGGATTTAAGCTTATCCAACGATACTATATTGAAGAGCCTTTTATTTAAATCTATGCCTATTAAGAGTGCCTACAGATTCGTCCTTGTGTTTAGCTTAGAAACTTGTAGCTTTGTTTAATTGAAGTACTCAAGATATGCTCATAAGGTTTTCATTAGCTCATTGCTTGACATTATAGAGGATGAAGGAATCTCATTGTAGGACTTAAGAATTGAGGCAATGTTGTTGGAACTTACTTCCTAGGTTGTCAAATGAAATGATGGATGCCTTGAGGAGGGTATTAATCTAGAGCAAGTTGACTTTCGCTAGTGTATTAGGGAATACCTTACATATGGTGGCATTTGAGAAGTTATTGAGGCTCATCATTCTTTGAAAGTGGACATGACAATCATTTGGATTGACAGTACCATCATAAGTGTTGAAATATGGTAGCCTTGTGCCTATAGAGAGCATTTCGTCAAGGATTGAACGGTTGAACAGGCCATTTGTCAACATGGAGCGCGATGCCCATATAAATGACTTAACTTTCTTCTAATCACGTATGTTGGAAGCTCTTTGGATGTATTCGCTGAGCTTATCCATGTTCATGTTTTTGTTGTCTTTTGACGATAGCCTTGGTAATAGGTTATCAACTAGTTTATTTGTTATGGTGCATTCACCTTCCACTTGTGTTTTTTTTGCAGTTGCAATTTAGCCATTTACATAAGTCTTCGTACAGTTGGTGATTGTGCTAAATCTAATCATGTGAATGCATGCAGTGTGTGTTGTGTTAGTCATCAATTTAGGTAGGTTATAAGGAGGTATTAACAGTTGCCTCCTCGTTTGGATGTTTTTGAGACGTATTTTTTAGTAATGTGACATCTTTATGAAAAACTACAGTAGGTTCATGGCATTTTCTATTTTCTTTTAGCATCTGCTAAACAAATAACTTATGTTGCTAGACTTTGGTACTTTCATTTTAAGTTGGGAGTATTTGATTACCTCGGCTTTGTTGGGAGGTATTGGTATCCTCTATATGGGAAGCTTGCTAGTTATTGTTTTTTCTTTTAGCCATTGTAGTTGTGTTAGCCTAAAACGATGGGCTCTAAAATATTGATTGTGTATAGACTAACTAGGATGTATTGACTTGAATTTAGTTCAGTTCGGATGGGATTAGGCTTTGCTTCCTACTCTTAGATACCTGTAAAAAAAATCCAATGGGTAAGGCTATGAGTGCTCTTCGATGCTTAAGTCAGCTAAGAGGACTAAGGAAAGAGAGAATAAGCACTAAGGACCTAGCAGGCTGTAATAGCTTAGTGTATGGGTGAAGGGTGTTGAACTTCTTCTCTCTAAAGAGAGGGAGAAGAAAAATTGTATGAGAGTGAGAGAGAAAGAGAGCTTTGTCTTACTTATGGTGCTTGTTACTCTTATGTGAGTTGGATAAGTATCAATTAGGGATTCGCTTGTACCTACCATCGATAGACAATATGCTTTACGGTAGAGATTGAGCTTCTTTGTAAGCGACATGTTGTGAATGACCAAACCACCAAATCTACAACTTAATGATCTAGTAGGAGTAGGGGTAGTAAGTGTGTCAGTCATGCTATGGATGTCAGGCGCTAATAACTCTTATTTTAAACATATTTTATATGGTGATTTTATAGTATTTTCCTTACATTTTTGGTTTTCTTTAAAGAAATTTACACTTAATTGAGTAAAATTTTGATTTCTTGGTTTGAACGCATTCTAGGATTGAAAATGAAGAAAAGGAATCAAATTTCACTTAATTCGGAGTTCAAACGAAGACTTTATGAAGTTACATAGTCTATGTAGGAAAAATTGGCCAGGGGTAGAAAGTTACACGACCTGGGGATACGGTCATGTCCAGGTCATGTCTGGTAAAGAAAACAAAAACCATTTGATACACTATAAAAGGACATATTAGGGTTTCAAAAGACATAAGAGACATTAGAGAAGACAAAAGACTTGAAGAGAAGGAGAAGAAAAAGGCGAGAACAACACCGACTTCAAGATCGGAGAGATTTTTCATCAATTAAAGGAGTTTTTCATGTTTTATTTTATATTATTGATGGAATTCATTTTTAGTTTCATTATGATAGCTTAGAATTCGTGTATTTAGGATTATGGAACCTAGGGTTTCATGTGATTCTTGGATTGATTTAAAATTTTCAATAAAGTTTCTATCTTTGCTTGATTCAATTATGTCGTTTAATTGTTGATTGATATTTCTAGAATATCAATATATAATATTATGCATGTTGATTGAGAAATTACATGTATAATTAGTTCTTTACATAATTGGAGAGAATTACATGTATACTTAGAGATAAGATACGTGTTTCTTCCGGAATGTTAATTATTTGTGTGGGAATTCATTATACATTAATGCAATTCTAAATTATATTACTATGTGAAGAGATTCCGGTAAATAATTTAGGATTAGGGTTAATATGCTTGAGAAAGGTATTAACTTTAATTGTGAATCCTTCTGGTCAAGAAAAATGGAAACTGAATTGAATATATTTTAAGCGATCACATGTTAAATTCTAGGGGAAATAATTCCTAAATACGTTATTACTTTCTTGAAGTCATTTTTAATTTTATCGCTTTTTCAATTGCTTAGTCAAGTCTTATAAATAAGTTAGTTTGTTAATTTTAGTATTTTTAATTAATTCAAACTTTCATAATTTTCCGGTTAGATAATAAAGCTAAGGTTAATATTAGTATTCAAAGTTTCTGAAGGATCGACTCGGACTCAGATCCGCTATATTAAAACTGATAGCTGCACCTGCCTGATATCAGGCACTCATTAATGAGTTGTAATGGATTATAGGCGTTAAAGACAAAAGTTGGGTTGAAATGTTGAGGAAGGAGTTGGCTGATGCTCAATGGGGTAAAGTTAAGCCCCAAGTACGCGCTGATCAATTGGTGGGCACTAGTATGATAGTTAAGGGGTTTACCTGCTTAGATAGTTGTCATTTGGCTCATAATGCAAGATGCAAGGGACATGCTTATTGTTGGTTTATATCCTTGCTGGCATGAGCTTATGGCTTCGTAAGAGGGTTATGGCATGATAAGTGAGCTTGTTGCTCCTTATGATGGGTTTCACCTATGAGCCTTGGTTAGAGTAAGATTCAAGTATCAACGATACTAAATAAATTATAAAGTGCTTTTAAAGGAGTTATATGAACACATGATATGTTGTATATAACTATTTACGATTAATAATCCATACCATAGTCTACTATGTTTATAACCTATTATAACATTGTCATGACCCTAAAGAGGGCCTAGTAGGATTATCCAAAATTTTCATATCATATGTGCACTCATAATTTAAAAATCATCTTACAAGTCAGAGATTGCAAGATTCTAAGTAATTAGTCACTAAAGTTTTTATTTATTTATTTAATTAACTTACGATCACATATATGTGACTATAGATATCTGATAAGCTACAGTCTAATAGAACCGTAAAGAATCGGTATCCCCTACCAAACAATAAGATTAGGTAGTAAAGTTATAAAACTTAAACTTACTAAAGTCACAAAATTTAAATGTAGTATATAATAATTATATATATAATAATAATAATTTAAATGAATCATGTAGTCTGTTCTCAGAGTCTAATTTCTATGCATCTCGACGTTGGCACTCAACTCTCAGTTCTTAACCCATGCTCGATCATCTAGCAACCTGTAAGAGAACACTATTAAGGAGTAAGCTATAAGAGCTTAGTCAGTTATTCTTCATACTATACCAGCAATCAAGTTATCAAACAATTTATTAATAAACATATGAATGCATGAACAAGCAGTATGCCAAACAGTATATATGCAGTTGATTGATACTGTACATAACATCGGATTTAACGCCCTTTGAAGTAAGGGTTGGAGATACATCGGCACCAATCACAACTAGGCTGTAGTACTTGGGTTTTTACCCTTATATCATCATATATATATATATATATATATATATCAATTCCTTATTTCACTAAACAGGTTTTTACTTCCATCAGTTAATAGTATACAAATATCCAAGTTTAGCGGTGAGCTGGCTTCCTGCAGTCCACGCTCATACCTTATAGCGGTAGTCTCTAAACGCGACCCCTAGCTACCCAGGATTAGCGTCTTCGGTGCCAATAGAACCCGCGAGCCAAGGGTGGGGTCTTGTTGTACTAATGCTCCTGTAATGTACTAATCGAATCTTGTGGGAATCCATCCCTCTAAAGCCCTTCATTACCAACCGCTTAAGGTAATGGCCGGAACATTATATATAATGTTCGTGTTCTATGCATGAATCATTTAATTTTAGTTGAGTTAAATATGATTAAGTCAATTTATGAGGTGGCCAAACATTATCAACAAATCATTCAAATAATGCAACAATCAATTATATCACATTTAACTCTATTTTACACATTTATCAGTCAATATCAGTCGCATGCATAACTCAAAACCCCATGCATCAAGTTATTAATATTTAATTCATGTGCACTAACTACAAGCACAAAACAAGTATAGAGTCATCGGGAGCACTCACTTGGTCATAAATGATGTCAAGGATTATAATAGTTTATAAGTAAGTCGACCTCGATCTTAGGATCACCTAACATTAGGGGAATATGGAAAGTAATAAGTTTGGGAATTAAATAACTAAACTAGCATGCTAAATCATACTGTTTACTTAAATCGATTATTGATTTACGTGAAATCATCGATTTGAGCTTTTTATCGAATTGCATATAACTTTTTTGTTTTAGCTCAGATAGTCATGAACTTATAGTCCATTTTGATCGTTTTCGAGTGTATTGTCTCGTAGCGAGGTCCGTTTTGGATGTTGTATCTTGTAGTTTAAATTATGATATAAAAATATTACAAAAATTACTATTTAAGTTTAAAATTATAACAATACTCATCGTAAATTAATTTTTATGTTTTTGTGAAAATTTATCAATTTAATTAGTATGTGGTACAATTAAAATTTTTACAAGTTATTATAGCGATTTGGTTAAAATTTCACGTGAATAGGCGATTTAGTCAAAAATTGCAATCGACTATGATTATATTACTATTGAGTAATATTTAACTATTTTATAAGTTTGTATTTATAATTTCAGGGTTTCGAACAAATTCGGATTCAATTTTAGTTAATGGTGCATAAATCCGATTTAGGGTTTTAGTATACGATTTAAGATTTTGATCAAAATTTCCATAGTTTTTATTACTTATAATATATTCGAATTTATAATTTATTAAATTTTTATCTTGCTCAGCTTTAATAACTTATCAAGTCATCTACAGTATTAGGGTTCAATTCTACTCTTAAATAGCTAAATTTGTGAGGTTTACAAACATTGTTTGGTATATAACATAAAATAGTCATAAGTCTTTCATCTAGTCATTGTAGTATTGAAAACCACTATTGATAATCTTATATCATAATATAGGTCTAAGCCTAGGTCATAATACATATTTTGTTCATTTTAAACATATCAATTATCATGATTCAACAGTATCATTGTCGTGATAGATCACAATGTACTATATAAAGGTCTATTATCAACCTTCTTGCTAATTATAGGCCTTTCATACGACATATAAGGCTCCTTCTACTCTACGTTACCACTAAGCCCATAGACAAATAATATAGAGCAATTTAACTAAAATTACTTCTATGTTATAATTTAGCTAATTGTGTAGGCTTATGAGACCTATACAAAAAAAAAATATATATTACAAACAAATGTAGTTCATAACGGAACTGCATTTAATCTGTGTTATGAGCAAAAACATAAAAGTATCTAAACGTCTACAAATCTATTACAAAATATCCTCTTCGCTCTCTGATCGCTCTAACCCGTCCCTACACGAGACTTACCACGGGCATGTCTCGGCCCAGATTAGTGAAGAGGTTTTTCTGCATCAACAAAAATCTATAAGGGTGTAAGCTTAAACTTAGTGAGATATACACCCTTGTCAGTATCACATGACAGAAATTTATTAGATACAGAATCATATGAATGCATGAATAATCAGGATGTCAAACAACACATACAGTGACCTAGGATCTACATACGACCCAGAATTTCGCCTCTTGAAGTCGGGGTTTGGAGATACTTGATCGACCCAAACCATAATCCGGGTTTTAGACCTTGGGTTTTATTTCATTTGCACTATTGCACTCATGTCAAAACAAAACTCTCTCTCTCTATATATATGTATACTTCCTTTACCAAAATCAAATCATATCTTTGAAAACCCCAAGTCTAGCGGTATGGTAGCCCCTGTAGTCCATAAACACACGTCCTAAGCAGAAGTCACAAGACTCGACCCTTACCTGACGGTTAGCATCTCCCAGCGCCTAGTATGCCCATCAGCTCAGGATAGAGACTCAATATATATGATGGCATAGCTAATGCCCAATCCTGTAGCAAAATCATATTCCTATGAGTCCCTTCCCATTTTCTGTGTGAAGCGGCAGTCGGTGCTATTCGTATGTAATATGGGGAATGCATGATTCATTTTGATTTCTTAATCATATAGGAGATTAACTCGATTTTCAAGGTGATCAAACAATTTCATTCCATATAGTCTGTACGTATATATATTCATCACAAACAATTTTCATTATTATATATAATTAACAAGTCATTGCAATCTTCCACATACACATGTATTTCCTATATCCCACAAGCATCCAAATTTACATATATAAGTTTAGGTATATCTAATCTACAAGCAAAATTAAGTAAAGAGTCATCGAGAATTTACTTATTCTGCCATGTGGGTCAGTCAAAGTAATCTAGAAGCAAGTCGTCTCTGTATACGGTATCCCCTAGTCATTAAAATAATATTTATAAGGGATTGAAATAAACTTAGAAAACTAAGTAAATTTTCCTTAAGTTATACTCTTGAGTAGTTTTCGAATTTTTTTTCACAGTTTTTACCTAACAATCACTTCATGGGCCCTTTAGTGGGCTTAAGTTGTCAAATGGGCTTATTTTTAGTTCAAACTAAAGTTGGTAACTTTGGTGGGCTTATGGGGCTTTAGGTGGATTTCTTATGAGGTTCAAAACAACCTCTCTTGATGTCTTAAGGTGCTGGTCAGAATTTCATTGAAGGTCCAATTTAGAGTTCTAAGCTTGTTTTGAGAGTTTTAGGCTCGTTTTGAGTTTTAAGCTTTGTATGCTTACCATACTTGCTTTGGTTGATCTTTCCACTTTGTTCATTCGCTTTTATCATATTTTTAAGCTTCTTTTTATCACATTCCAGATCTGTTCGTGATGATTCCAAGGGGTTCTCGCTTGGTTTTTCAACTTGTTTCATCATTTTCTTAAGTTTAAGTGTTAGATTATGCACTTAAACTATCTGTATCTAAATCTTGACTTAAGTTTTCTTCCATAAGATGATCCTTTAACTCATGCTCTACACAAAGAAATAAACGATCTTATACTTAATACAACCTCCATATCATAACTCATGTTATACAAAGTTGGTTTCTTCATAAAACTTCATGTGATGGATTTTTTCTATAACTTAAGTCTAGATTTAAGTATGTTTAACTTAATGGAAACAAAATCAACATCCAAATGACTATGGAACCCTCACGTCTAGCATGCTCATCCTCCATTCAAGTTTTTGTTTCAAGACTTTCTCAACTTAAAATCTTCTATTTAAAGTGTTAAACAAGTGTCTTTACAAAATACCAACTTTATATGCTTATGCTCCTACTTCATGTAACGGTTTCATGGTTCATTTCTTAAAAACAGTTTTTGGTGTTATAACAACTTAAACCTTAATTATATCTTCAAGAAATCAAAGTCTCCTAATGATAAACACTAACCTACAAATCACAAGAAACACTTACTCGTCCTTAAGCAAAATATGGTGGTTGTGCACTAAGGTTCCACTTAAACTCTTAACTTTGCTTCCTCCTTTGCAACCTTTTGGAACCTGAATCATTTGGTCTTTTGGAATGGGGTTTATGGAAGGTTCTAATGGTTCTAAAAGATTTTAGATGGTGAAAGAAAATAACACAAGAACAAGAAGAGAAGTTGCCGTGAGTGAAGTTAGAAAAATGGAAGAAAAGTTGATTTTATGGGGTAAGGTGGTTTCTCCCTTTTATGTTTGTTTCAAATGAGAGAAAGATGAAGTGAAAATGAAATTGAAAGTGAGAGAAATAATGGAAAGAGTGGCTGGTTGGAATGGAGAGAGAATGAGTGTTTAAATGTCTTGAAAGTGTTGTCTTGTAGTTTATACAAAAGTCAACAATTGCAACTATTGATGATGTAAGCATTAAGGGGTAAATAGTGATGTATAAGTGAATGTGATTGATAGTTGAAAGACAAGAGCATGGTCCCCCTTTCTTCCTTGTTTAAATCTACCATTTAAAGTCTTTTTGGGCTATGGAGTGGTCTTGTCTCATTTATTAAAGTTAAGCTTATGAAATTTTGTGAAAAATTGTCCATATGTAGTATAAGTGAAAGGGTGATAAGGAAATTGTCTTATCACTAGATTTTGATAAGTTATCAATTGATAAATGATTTCAACTCTCAATTGATAAGTTATCTAAGGTGATTGGTTGGTCTACTTATTTATGTGTAAAGCTTATATATGAAGATAAGGGCACGACCTTATAGGAAATTGTTTTAGGTTTTTCATTTTGCATTGTTTTGTAATTTATGATTCGATTCCTATAAAATTGTGAAATTTTCTAAAGTTGAATGAAATTATTCAAATTAAATTATTGATTGATTACTTAGGGTTAAAATTCCTTAATTATTTTAGGGTTTAGGGTTTTAAGTGACTTTAGAACTTGCAGTTCTTCAAGCTCAAGTTTTATCGATAATTGGTTTTTGGATTAGAAAAATTTAATTCGTTTCTAAATATAAACTTAAGTTTTTGGTTTAGTTGATCTTTGGGAGTGTTCGGAAAGTACTCGTACTCAAATCTTAGGCCTACTAAAAGTAGGGTTTACATCAATGCCTATAAAACCTAGTTCATTAAAGAGCTGAACAAAATTCTCAACATGATTTAGTAACTTCAACCATATACACATGACAACTGGGGAATCAATAACTTGTAGGAAAACAATCGTGAGCATTCCTATATACTAATGAAGTATACACTCTATTTATTATTTTCTTTGAGTGAAATAGATGGTAAAGTTTTAGTATCCTAAAACTTAAAATATCTTAGACTCCTTTGCAAACAACATAATAATCCATATATAAGTATGATATTGCAAACTCAAAGTCATCTTATCCCGAATTTGCTATTGGTATCAACCGTTAGTGAGATTAGTTCATGATAATCACACATAATAGCATCTATTCTATTGTTAAGACCTAATTACATTCTTCTTCTTATAAGTTTAACTTGTATTATATTAATTATTTAGTTAAAAATCCACTTACCATACGTAGAATCTTAATATCTAATGTCTTACTAAGATCTTGAAAAGATAATATAATATGATTTGTAGATCTACGGTTTAGTGCATTTCTTATCTTTTCTTTTTCTTTTTTTTTTCTTTGTCTTTTTAGGTTTACAATGAATATGGTAGGATTTTTTTTTTTTTTAATTTATGGATAGGATACGGATAATAATAAAGATATGAACAAACTACTAATTAGTTGAACTAATTAAAAGCTTGAACTATTTTGATGAATTCTTGGATCAATACCATGCATAATCTAATAATTCAACAAAAGAATTGATTATGCCAAATACCAATATGACATACTATACTTTTAATCAATAAAAAATTCAAAGTAATCTAATATCTAGATTGTTCAAACAAGGATTAGAGGAAAACTCGATTCTCTAATTCACTCAAAAAGGAATTCACAAAGTGTTCAACAATCACACTCAATCAACTAAACTAAAAACTAGAGTATTTATACTCTCCCAAGGCAAGCCCATGGGCATGAGAATAATTCTAACCTAATAAAAATATTAAAAATCAAATACACCAAACTCTACATCTATAAATTATATAACATTTTATTTTCAAGATCTTATAATATTAGATTAGTATTAGAGTATGTGTTGCATAAAGCTTAGGTTTTGGAGTGGAGCAATCATAATTTGATCATCAAGTTACAGTCTTTATTTGAAATACATGGTGGATTCTTCTTTTGAGTTCACGACAACATTATCTATAGCATGTTAGACAATCAAATTAGTTTGCCAAAGATTGTGGATATGTTGAGTAGGAAACATAAGAGCAAGATTACTTTATCACATCCTCGAGCCAAGCTACCTAAGATTTCTCAAGATTACATGAGGATGTCATTGTTAGTAAAATAGGTATGGTTAATGATAATATAAAATAGTTTGACAATCATTAATGATTTAGAGGCATGATTAGAAAGCTTTCCATAGACAATTTATGCTTCTCCACTTAGTTTGAAATGAGTTTTATATATGGAGCTCCTTGTGATACAATTAAGTTTTATTATTTGAATAGAAAAAATTCATATACGAACCTATACTTGGATCAATTTAGTACTAAAGTTTGTGTTAAAAGAGTTTCTAAAAAGTCAAAGTTGCAATACTTATTTATAAAATATAAATTGAAAAGTCATAAACTTTCTATCCATAATTTTGGTTTAATCTGTTATATTTTGATCTAAAACCTTGAATACAAAATGATAAAACTCTTATGATTGAAACTCCTAAAAGTTTAATCAAAAGTTACAACCTTTTTTAAGCATCACAAAATTCAATTCTATTGATACAAAGTTTATGGGCAAGGTTTATAGGCGAGATTTCTATGCATAAACATTTCATAGTTTATTCCCATTTACCTCTTAACGATCATGACCAAAGTTTATGGTTGTGAATTCTGACCACAAACCTTTTGTATACATTTTTTAATTGCTTGATAAAGACTACGGTCACATTGAACATAAACCTTATTGAACACTATAAATCCTTCTTTTTTCTCATGTTTCACATGGGTACAATTTTAGTTAATTATTTAGCACCATAAACATATTGATTATACATTTTAGATATATAATTTCCATGAATTGTCATTTATCAAATTATAAACACCTTATTTATCATGTATAAAGAATAGTATCATTATATTTGAATCATTTCTTAGTGTAAATTATCAAAGTCATAATAGGATAATAAATAACTTGTAGCCTTAAACTTTTACGTTATAGGTCACAACCAAAGAATTTGTACAATCATTTCACATCCAATTAGTGCATTCCATGATAGCATGATTATAGCTGTGTGCTCATTCCGATTTCATTGAACATTTACAAAAGTAAACTTCTTGAAACTTTTTTCTAGGAGCAATACTACTCCTACATTCAATTAAATGAAGTCCACCAAACTTAATGATTTAAATTCGAGACCTATCCATTAAGAGATATTTATTATATTATAGCTCATCATTTTTTAACTAATAGTACTCATAGTATACTTAATTAACTGTAACTTGTTTTTATCCTTTAAAACTTGAAACTAGTGATGTCCTATAATATAATAGGATTCCCATCATTAGTAACTATTAAAGTTTAAGATTGCCTTGTCATTGTAATTATAGCTTCATATTAGTTGATTAATTATAATAAAATTGCTAAACTACAACTTTGTAAGATGAGTTAGCATCACTTAAATATATTGCTTTGCCTTTTCAATGATTACTAAAAAAAATTTATAAAAATTACAATGTCAAATCAAGTGTACAATGTAGTACAAATTAAATTCATCGATATATCACTACACCCCAACTATAGCTATATACTTTTCATTATATTAGTATATACTGTATTTAAATTCAACATTTTGAATTTGGAAAATTAGATACACTTTAGTTTACTAAACATATACCGAGTTTGTCACAAATATCATTAAGTCATTATATTGACACATGATTATTTTATATTTTCCTTAAATTGAGACAAAAAATATATTTCTTCTGTATGAGATTAAATGACACCTTAAAGTCAAATTTTTATCTCAATATTTAAAGAATTAACTTAAAACCACTCATAAAGCCTTTGATGCTGCTCATGTTAGTCCTGTTTTCATAATTACAAAAATATTCTATACAATATTAAAGGATCTTTTGTTTCAATGATCTGAGTTATATTTAATTCTAGACACCATGTCTACTATATAGATTAAATCTTTTACCTTGATTATTCTAAGACTTTATTTACTTTAGAGTTTAAGGTATATATTCACATAAATACACTTTTACTACTCTAACCTTGACTTAGTCTACTTCCATACTTTGAGAATTTTTTTGAAATGGTTTTCTTCCTTCTTAGAACTTTATAAGGAGAACCATTTAACTATAAACGAGATTATGAAAATAATTCAACATGTCAGCATAGTAGTCGATGCCAAACTCAATATACTTTATTTGATTAAATGCTGTTCATAAAATTGACCATAACATAAAATTCACTTGTTATCACATAGAAAATTTCATTAATGCATAATTCCACAAATAATTTATTTTTTAATTTGCACACAAAGCACAACTCAATGTAACATGTAGATAAATCTTATCTTCTACAAATTAATACTAAGTGTTTGCATATTAAAAATCAGTATATTTGTCACACTAGACAACATTACAAATATGTCACCACAAGTTAACATTGAAAATAATAAGCATTTGAACAACATAAAGTTTAAGTACATTCAAATAGTTACACTTCTATGTAAATTGTTGAACATAGTTGATTTTTCATTATTGCTAATAAAAGATTGACATAACCAATTGTTTCATTTACTCTACTCAAATAGGTTAAACAGAAAATCATTCTCTTAATTAATTTATTAAAGGATAGAAGCTCATAAGACATTAAAGAAATTTACTAATAGGAAAAAAAAAATGTCACTTGAGTTTGTTGAACTAACAACAATAAGAAATCATAATATTACAACTTTAATCTTTATTAAATTCCACAATGACAGTAGCATAGTTTCTAATATAATTATATAGAGCCATTCAATTAAAATCCCAAAAGGCCGCTTTATTGCAAGTATTTGGAATTCTTAATTTTTTTATTTAATGAAGCAATTATCTAGTTGAATATTATTAATTTGCATAGCCATATGATGTTGCTTTCAAATTACAAAACAATTTATAATTGTCATAGAAGACATTAGATACTAACACCATTGAAATATGATGCTTAGACTTAATTTTTAATGAACAATCATAAAAAAAATATAACAATGCATCTCATGTTTGTTAACTAAAATCAATAATAAATTAAATTTTAATTCTTTGATTTTTATGGTAGCCATCAATTAGTATTACAAATAAATTATAAGAAATCAGTCACATAGTATCTAATGTCTTCTATAACAATTTGCATCATACAATTGAGCCATAACTACTTCAATTTTTAAATGTAATAACAATGCATTTAAAGAAAACTAAGCAATAAAATTTTATATATGAATACTACTTCTAAATCATTTTTTTTCATAAGATATAATTTTTTTAAGTGTGAAACTTCTTACACAATATATTATAACCTTTTTAACATACTTTCATACTAAACAAAGTGAATTGCAGCTTCTTGAAATATGTCTTAAAAGCATCCTTTTCAAGGCATCTACTATTTTCATATTTTGAACAAATTTTTGTTATAATTTATTTTTTGCCACTTACAATATATGAGACACTAGTTTACACAACCACCATAACCTTGATCATATTATACAAACTACTACGACTTAAATTCTTGCTTATAGATTATACCCTTTGAGTTCAAATTGTTGAGATTTTGTAAACTTAATATTTAGATGAAAGAAATAAGCATATATCATCATACAATATTTAAACTCAATTATAATTCAAATTTGATTAAGTGGTATTGTTATCTATAACATAAGATATCATATATAAAATTTCTAAAATGTCATATTCTTTCATTTCAACAAATGGACACGTATTCGCTATTCTTGTTTTTCATAGAGTTCTAGATGAAAAAAAAATAAACAAATGAATATTTTCTCTTAATCAACCCTAAAAGTATTATCAAGCATTAATAAGTGGTTATATTCATTCAAATTCATATCAAGTAACATATTAATAATAAGTTTTGTTAACCTGTAGTGTGTTCCAAGCATAACATAACACATATAATTATATTGAAAAACAAGTTTGTATCTCTATATCCATAAATTACTACTTGTATGCATATCTTCATCTTAGTCTAATAAACATATATCAATATACTCAAGAGTTCATCTATTCAATTGAGTAAAATAATATTTTGTACTATTTTATCGTAATAACAATCATATAGAAAGTAGGCATTCATTTGATTCACAAAGAAATTTTGTTTAGTCACCATAGTATTGTGTTGGATTAATATAATTAATTTCATTGCTCTTCATACAACTTTTGCCCAATTCTAGATTCCAATTGTATTTTATTTTATTGGTACATCAACCTTTATAATTTAACAAGAAACAACAATTTAATACTATTCATATACATATATATATATATATATAGCAAAATTATATTTTAAGTATGACATAAAAAATATAGTCATATTAAAAGCATGAAACATGTCTTGTAGTAAGAATTGTTATGAACACATACTTATTTATTTCCTTATACCATGATTTGCAATTTTATACTTTCAAACTTTTTATATAATTTCAATTGTTTTTTTTATTTATAACAATCATATCACAAATATCATAATTATCATATAAATTAGTTTTAGCAACTTATCTGGAAGTTGTTTTACTAATAGTTTCTTGAACCCTTACATTCTTCAATGTAGTACTTTCTTGTGATGACTGAAATTTATTCCTTAGAATGATTTGAACTTGACAAAATCTAAGAATCACATTGGTCTTATCAACCACAATATTAAACTCTCTAAGACTTTAGTAAAATATATATAGTTTGAGATATTGTATAATCATTTGCCTATCATTAACGGCTTAGAGGCACAATTAGATTGCTTTTCATAAGGAATTTATGCCTCTCTATTTACTATGAGAGTTTAAGATGCATAATTCTCTTAAGATACAACCAAGTCTTGGTATATGAATAGCAAAAGTTTAGATACAATGCCGTAGTTGGATATAGAAAAGGTGTTTATTGTTATGTAAATTTGAAAAAGATTTGTAGAAATTCATGTTAAAATGGTGTCTAAAAACTTCAAAGTTGCCATATTTGTTTATAAGACATAAATTGAAATGTCACAACTTTCATCAAGACATACATTGAGTCAACCATTGAATTATATCTATAAAATTGGGTTTAATTAATTATATTGTGATCTAAACCCTTATTTTGGTACAGTAACAAGTGCAAAGGTTTCTCAATCATTCCTAATAATACTTGCATGAACTTATGAAACATACATATTTCATTAAAGACTATTACGAGGTGTATTGAAGTTTTATAGCAAGAATGAGAACAAGGCAAACAAGGACATGTTAATTTCAATGCCAATAGCGATGGAGTTAGCCGAGGTAGTAAGAAAGATGGTTTAAGGGTTCACTATGGTGTAAAAGGGTAGTTTAGGAAGTCCAGGATGATGAGGAATTTGATGAAGAGCAAGAGACCAAGCAACTTAGGTATATGCAAAAGACGGAAACAGTTAAATTTAAGTTTCCATTTGTTGATGGGCATTGTACCCCAGATGATTTTCTTGATTAGCTGGAGCACATAGATAAAGTTTTTTTATTATTGTGGCCTTGGAGATCTTAAGCGATTGTAATTAGCCATTGTGGAGTTTAGTGGTTATGCACTAGTGTGGCGGTTTAGTATGTAGAGTTATAGGCGAAGGGATGGATCGGTAGAAGCGGATTCATGGGATGAGTTTAGAGAGTTTAGTTCTTTTGAGTTTTGAGAATGAATCATGCACAAGTTTATTAACAAACAATTATGTTATTTGTTAAACTTATCAATTCTTGTATCAAATCGTAGGGTTCTACTTCTCTTCTCAATTTATTCAATCATGCATAATATCAATTTAATATATTGAAATCCTTAATTTAACTCTTAATTATGTATCATATCACTTTAGGAATTAAATAACCCTAATTTGTGAATTGGTGCATCATATACAATTTATAAATTATTAATGTGTTTATAAATTTCCCTCATTTATTATTTTGAAAATCCATAAAATCACAAAAAACTTATCTTTCATATACAAAAATAAAAATGATTCAATTGTTTTATTCAAGATTTGGTCATGATATCACTATGTACTCAAACATATGATCCTTAATCATATCACTTAAGCTACAACTGCATCACCTTAGCCTACTACCTTCATAGGATGATTCAAATGCTAGTCTATAGCTTCCTTTACCAATACTATGGTACTCTATATCCTCTAGGCATAGAAAAGCAAACATAAATAACAATTAATCCAAGAGTTTTGATAGTTTTTAGATTCCCTAAAATATCTATCTCTATAGGCATAAGCAAACAAATACAATAACTGTACCCTTAGAAGATTCTCATTAACTATTAAAAGTTTACATTAGTAACAAGTTCCCTAAGTAAATAAGGAAAATAGAAGTCATATACTCAATTTTTCTTAAAAATTTTATTCTAATTTAAAGGTTGATTATATGCCCAAACAAAATGTTTGAGGGCCTTCTTAGGTTAATTAGATCCACATATAAGTATTTCTGATTAACTTACATGTTGATAGTCAGCTTTTGCTCATCTAGCATACTTGTTCATTTGCCCGTTGATATGCCGCATATTTTGAATCTCTTGGCATACCTCTAAAATGATGACACATGGCATTTATGTTGAGTATCTTAAATCCATTCCTAGCTTTAATTCAAGCTTATGGTGTAAACAGTTATCATAAGTACAGTTATATTACATAATTGCCAGCTCTCCCTACATATCAAGAAAGACGTCAAATCAAAAAGCTTCCATTGCCTTAGACATTACAACCAACTATAAATATGGGAAAGAAAACTCCGTAAGATCTCTCTAACGCTTCACTCACATACTTTTTATACAAAGTCACCCAACTAACTTATGCATTGATGTGGTCGTATAAACTGGCCCTGGTATCAAGCATCTCATTCTCTTTTGTAGGATTTTCCTTGATCCCAAAATTCACCAACAATATTTGGCACCATCTGTTTCTTCCTAAACACAACCACAGGGCTAAGACAAGAGTATCTAAGAGTATAGGTGTTGGAACTACCTCCCAATACCTTGAAGGGGGGAGTAGGCATACTAATGAACAGTGATTAGCTAGGCTTGAGCAACTCTACCTCGACTTAGCTAAAGAAAACCAATAATTTAATAAGAAACACGAGCAACTCCTTAAGCTCCTCCATCGTAATATTTACCTAAATCCGACCCAAAACAAAAACTAAGGCAATGACGATGGTGAAAAAAGTGATGATTCCATTTATTCACCAAGTTGCAAAAAACGTAAGTCAAGAATATGATAGTTACTTTGGCTCCTGCTTTCAAATGGAATGACAAAGGCAAACAATCATAGCAAGTGCACCATGCAGGTCCTTCACATGTCAATAGCCCTACTGCCTTAAGCAAACAATTCTAAATCAAAAGGAGTCCCTTTGTTTTAGAAATTTTGGAGGAAGTAATACCTCAGTACATAAAGTTACTACAATTTGAGACTTACGATGGAACAAAGGACCTCGAAGACCACTTGGAGTACTACTGTACATTGGCCAAGTTGCATGACTTGAGTGATGTAGTGGCCTGTTAAGCTTTTCCTTTAACATTGAGGAATGCAGCCAGCACATGGTTTAAACATTTGAAACCAAATACCATTTCCTGCTTCAATGAACTAGTAGAAGTGTTCCTTCAACACTTCCTTATGAGTAAACTTCCTGTTAAGGACTTCTTAATCCTTAACACCATTAAACAAAAATCCGATGAGTCAATTAAGGACTATTTGGCTAGATTTATGATCGAGATGGTCTAAATCCTAGAGTTGAATATGAGTGTAGCCCTCAAAGCCTTAATCGATGGAGTCAAGCCTCATGTAGGATTTTTCAAGTCTCTCACAAAGAACAAGCAAAAAACTTTTGTTGAGTTTAACTCTAAAGCCATCTCATACATCCAACAGGAATATAACATAAAGGTACGACGAAAGGCCAATTAGAGAAAAGGAGATGGAAAGAATGATAAATGGAAAAGTGTGAAGGATGGACTTAGTACGGACAATGACCATAGTTTAGATGTCGAGAGGAAGAGACCGAAAATCCCAACATTTTCATCCTATACACCTATCAATTGTCTAATCTTAGATACTTTTATGGAGGTACGTGGGGAGACAGGTATCCTCCAGTAGTTGAAAAGAATGTGAGGGAATCTCTTAAGAAGAAATTCGAACAAGTACTGTAATTTCCACCATAACAAGGGTCACAATGTAGATGAATGCAGTCAACTCAAGAATACAATTGAAGATGCAGTACAACGCGGGCACTTGTGAAAATTTCTAGCACATGATGCTAAAAGAATTGAAAGACTGTCGCAAAGGAGATGATAGGAACAAGAGGATGACACCCGACTAGCAATGGTTATGAGAGATGTAAGGGATGTTAACCCCAGCAAAGCACCCAATAGAGTAATTAATACATTTTCAGTGGACCTAGTATAGGCCAATCTAGTTCTTCAAACTCTATTAATGTTAAGAATTATGTTTGCAATATTCATAGATAAAAAGGTCAGGATTAACAATACAATATCTTTCGAAAAGGAAGATTTTAAGGGTATCTAGAGGCCGCACAATGATGCACTTGTCATCAATGTGTGAGTCGCCAACTTTGAAGTTAAAAAAGATTCTTGTTGACATGGGAAGTTTGGCCAATATCATTTTTAGGATGCCTTTGATTAAATGAGGCCCAAGATCAAAGCGTAGCTGTGGTCTTATAAGTATGATCCCTATGCCTTCAATAATCAAATAGTCTAAGTAACTAGAGTTATTTATTTTTCGATACAAATTGGTGATGATGAGCATGTTGTAGAGGACAAAGTGAATTTTCTCGTCATCAAATGTTGGTCCTCTTACAACATGATAATAGGACGGCTATGCCAACATTTATTTGGCATTATCCCTTTTACAAAACATCTTAAGGCTAAGTTTCCTACTCCTATGAGGGTCAGTGTGTGTAGAGGGGATCAATAATTAGCATGGTCCTTATATATAAGGGCCTTGAGACAAAAGGAAGTCTTTTAAAGTTGAAACCTGTTTAGATGGTAAGTTAGTTAGCATAGAGAATTCTAAGAATGGTATAGAGGAAATTCCTTTAGGAAATGATCCTGAGAAGACAACAAGGATAAGAAATCCCTTGTTAGTAGATATCCAGCAAAGTCTGATTGACTTCCTGCAAGCTATGCTGATGTGTTTGCATGATTAGCTTCGGATATGTTGGGTATTCTGAGAGATGTTATGGTATATAAGCTCTAGATTTACTTGAATGTGATGATGGTTTAACAGAAAAAGAGACATTTTTCACCAAAGAGAAAAGCGGCAATAGAAGAAGAGGTCCAGAAATTATTGAAGGTAGGATTCATCTAGAAGGAGCCTTATCCAACTTGGTTAGCAAATTATGTGCTAGTCAAGAAGTCTAATGGCAAGTAGTGAATGTGCATATACTTCATAGATGTTAACAAGGCCTATCCTAAGGATTGTTTCCTACTACCAAAAATTGATCAGATGTTAGATGCAACCACAGGACATGCATTGCTTTCTTTTATGGACGCTTTCTTTGGTTGTAATCAAATTGAGATGGACAAGGCACATGAAGTCCACACATCTTTTGTTACCAATTTTAGAATGTATTGTCATACGATAATGCCCTTTGGGCTAAAGAATGCTGGTGCCACATACTAGAGATTAGTAATGAGGATGTGCAAATCTCAGATTCATAGGAATGTTGAAGTATATGTAGACAACATGATTATGAAGAGCATGAAGGAAGATTAGCATCTTGCTAATCTAGAGGAGACTTTTGCCACATTGAGGAGATATAGCATGAAACTCAACCCACATAATTATGTCTTTGGCACAACATTAGGGAAATTTCTCGAGTATATGGTTAGATGATGTAGCATCAAGGCTAATCTAAGAAAGATTGAAGCCATAAGGAATGTGAAATCACTTCATACGGTCAAAGAGATGTAGAAACTTATCGGGTGAAACGCCACCCTCAATAGATTGATGTTGAGAAATGTAGATAGGTGCGCAAAATTCTTTAAAATTTTGAAGAATCCAAAGCAATTCAACTAGACTAACGATTGTGAAAGAGCTTTCAACGAGCTCAAGGAATTTCTTGTGTCATCTTTGATACTTTCGACAACCATTCTTAGAGAAAATTTATACTTGTGTCTATCAGTCGGCTATTGAGCACTTACCTTTGTATTGGTCCGAACTGCTGAGAAACCTATCTAGTTTCTTTATGTCAATGGTTCTTTAACACGAGAAGGAAGTGGTGTAAGCCTAGTTCTTCAAGGCCCCCATAATGTCAAAGTTTATTATGCTTTGAAATTTGGATTCCTAGCCAGTAACAATGAAGCAGAGTATGAAGCTCTACTTATTAGATTGAAATTGGCAAAAGAAATTGGTGTTAAGAAACTTGAAGTATTCTCTTATTCCTACTTACTAGTAAATCAGGTCGTCGGAAGTTATGCGACAAGTGAAGAAGAGATGAGCAAATACTTATTGGTGTTACAAATGCTTATAGAAAAATTCCTATCATTCTCTATTCACAAAATTCTAAGTAGCAAGAATATTGCTGTTGACAAGTTGTCGAAGTTGGCTAGTATGGCATTCCCTAAGCTAAATGAGAAACTTTTCATCAAGTTTCTTCCTTAGAAAAGCTTATCTAGTCTCTCGCAGAGTTACAAGTTAGCTCCTTGCTTGAGAGAAGAATCATAGATGGATTCCTTAATGAATTATCTAAAAATGGTACTCTCCCTGACGACAAAAAAGAGGCGCGAAGATTGACTTACTAAGCTGTGAACTACATGCTGATTGATGGTCAGCTGTATAAGTGTACCATATCTCAACCCTACCTTCGATGCCTTTCCTCGAGAGATGCCTAGAGGGTGTTATCTAAACTGCATGGTGGAATATGTAATAGCTACGTAAAGGCTCATATACTATACATTCGAGCTTTGTGACTTAGCTATTATTAGTTGACCATGAGAGAGGACACAAAGGACGTTGTCTGGCATTATCCTCAATGCTAGAAGTATGACTCACTAAGTAATGTGCCAGCTACCGAATTATGTAGTTTGATTAACCCTTGGCCTTTCGTTTAGTGGAGACTAGACATCCTCAAACCCTTTTTGAAACCTACCACCTAACGGCAATTTGTCATTATCACCGTAGATTATTTTACCAAATATGCCGAAGTTGAGGCAATAGTGAAAATCACCAAACAAAAGGTGGAAGGATTTGTCTTCGGTTCCATCATATCAAGATTTGGAGTTCTTCATATAATAAGCACAAATAATGGCCTACAGTTTGATAATAATAAGTTCTAGGCATTTTGCAAGAAGCATGGCATTCATCTCAATTATACGTCTATAGTACACCCTCAAACAAATAGATAAGTCTAAGCCATCAACAAGATCATATTACATAGCTTAAGAAGTAAGGTAGACAAAGTTAGGGGGAGATGGGTAGATGAACTGCTATACGTCCTATGTGGAAACAAAACAACTTACAAAACTGCAATGAGAGAGATACCATTTAAGTCAGCATATGGTACGGAAGCTATATTGTTAATTGAGCTAGACTTGCCTAATCTGCAGACGCATAATTTTGATGCTATGCTTAATCAAGTTGGACTAACAACAAATTTGGACACTATTGAGGAAATTCAAGACATTATGAGAGCCAAGGTTGCGGCATACCAGCATAGAGCAGTAAGGTACAACAATTAGAAAGTAAAGCACAAGGTTTTCCAACTAGAGATCTGGTTTACCATAAAATGGAAGCCATTAGTGTGTGAGCGACTTAAGGAAAGCTTGGTACGAATTAGGAGGATCTTATTAGGATCTGGGAAGTCATTGGCAAGGTAGCCTATTGACTAGAAAGGTTAGATGGATTAATAATCCCTTGAGCATGGAATGCGGAGAATTTGAAATTTTATTTCAATTAATCGGTTGAATGATTTTTGTCTTCACTCATTTGGCGATAGCCAACCTATTTGTAAAACTGCAATACTTATTTATGAGAATTATATTTAAAGTCTCATTATGTTTGTTTTCGTCATGATTGCCAAATTAACGAGTGCAAGGTTGTGCGACAAATGAACTGACTTAGATTCTAACCGAACGCAGTTAATGAACTATGCAGAATAACCTTATGGCTAAGTAATGTTGTTAGTCCATGTCTCAAATAGTTAACTGACAGTATAAAATGCTGGGCGTGTGACATAAATCATGTCAAAATATAGATGTATATGTGAAATAAAACATGCCGAGAGATAGTTAGGCGTATGAAATAAAACATGCTGAGAAACAAATAGCATGTGAAATAAAACATGCTAAGTAACAACTAGTGTATGAAATAAAACATTTTGATGAATAAGAATGTAAAGCAACATACGTATACTATAGATGCCGTAAACGTGCAGTATGTGAAATTAAATGTATTGGAGAATGCAATGTGCCAATACTATAAGCACCCGACATTGCCTTGAATATATTTCAATTGATAATTATATGAGAAGCAATATGCCAATATAATAAGTCCTATGGCTTATCATCAGATTCAACAGAAGTGATTTTTAAATCAGTGGTTAGGGCTTCCTCGACAACTGGAGTCTCAAAGTGGGTAATTCCTCAACATGAGCTTCATTATGACCTTGATTAATACTATCAACACCTGTCTTGTCCCCTTCATCTTCATCGGCACTACTAATGTTGTCATCGATGTCAGCAAAGTTAAGACAGGAGAGATCATAATTAGGATGAAGCTTCAAGACCTCATCTCTTGTCACTTGAACCCCTTCCAGCAACTTCCTCTACAAAAGCCTCTCATATTGCTGACTAGGAGTGATTATATTGAGAGCCTCTTCAATTGATGGTCCTCTCCTTAAAGTCTCCTTCAACTCGCTCGTACGGATTTGTAAGTTTGAGTAGTTGGTCTCTAACTCCTTTATCTACATCTTGAGCTTATCTTCATCATTGCTCATCATGCAAATAGTTCGACCCAAGCCCTAATACTCTTCTTTCTTCTTCTACAGCTCCTCTTTCAGGCCTTTAGACTTTGTATTCTGTTCTTCCATTTTAGCCTTTAGGTTAGAGATTTCAATGGTAGCAAAGTGATGTGCTAATTTCTCAATAATAAGTTCTTACTGAAGCTTTCTTACCTCCATCTTTACCTTAATCCTCAAATTCTTGGTAGTAACACTTCAGGTCCTTGATGCATTGCATGCATCCTGAACTTTTTGTAGCAAATTCATTTAATACTATCAAGAATGATTGGGTATGACATATTGATACAATTGAAGATATTACCTTCCTTACCTCTTTATCGGCTTCATCTAAAGCTATTAGAATGAAGTTGCTCATCTAGAAAAGAAAATGTTCTAGTTACCCGAATGAAATCGATAATTAAAAGTAATGGCTATGGATACTCACATCATACAATTTGGCTGTGATATGGGCCTTATTGTAACTGCCAACCCTATCGGCATCCTTCTTGGTGATATCTTTATCTTTCGAAAGAATGATCCCTTCTACTAGAGCTAAAGATTTTGTCCTATCTCCTTGGGTTGAGTCAGTGTCCAAAATTAGGTAACTTTAACAAGGGATGAAGTACTCACTAACCTCTTTGTTGGGGACGAATTAGGCGCTACTAATACCAAGAGCTTAGAACGCATTGCCTCCTTCTCCTTTTCATCCAAGCCTTTGGACTTCTTGGTAAGTGGTTGGCCAATAAGTTCCTTCCCTAGTTTTTTGTCACCACATGAAGCTGCTGTAATCACCAGCAATGAGCCTTCAATGGCAATGGCATTTTCACCCTCCTTGCCGAGATGTGTCTTTCGAAGTTCTCTATCCCTTAGCTCAATAGAATTTTGAATAATCTCGATTAGAGGCTCCTTAGAACGAACAACCTTAGTCGGCAGTGTTTTCTTATTATCTTTTAGCCTTTTGGTAGGATGAGAGATCTTTTGTACAGCTGCTTGCTTTACTGCAGCCTCCTTTGCAATAGTAGGCTGAGTAGTATTTGCTGAGGTAGTCACCCTTTTGTTAGCCTTAGATTTTTTGGCTTTGGCTTGAGTGGGTAGCTTGGTAGGATTCACCTCATTAGCACCCATATATGCAATACAAGTAAAGGAAATAATATAAAGACGGGAGAAAGATGAACTTACATTTTCCATGCCGAGCAAGGGTCAAAGGTTGTAATTCTCCCCCCAACTCTCGAGAACGGCTTTCCTTGTGGCTATACTCGGTATGATGATAAGTCATTAGCGTACCTTCTTTTTCATAAAAACTTAGGTCTCCATTTTCATATCGCCATATAATCTTCTCGGCATCCTAGAAGGACATTTTGTTCTTCCTCTTCTCTTGAATTTTCCTCGCTGTTGCTACATCAATTGGCATTAAATCTATATCTTTTGTATAGATCTGCTTAGTCCATTAGGTCCAAAAGTCTAAGTCCTCATCAAATAATATTGATATGGATTTGTCATGCCACTTGTAAATCTTAGATTTTAACCCCTCCATGAACTTACACCTATGCCTTGCAATGGCGAAGTATCACCTATCAAGTTACCTCCGGAGAGTAAAGAAAAACCTAAACAACTAAGGCATAGCCCCAATCTTAACTTCTTCACAAACTATCTCAAAAGATGCTAAAAGCCAATATGTGCTTGGTAAGAACATACTCGGTACAACTCTGAAGTAGTTGAAGAAGCCCTGAATAAAAGTTAAGAAAGGGAAGTGCAGCCTAAAATCTAGATATTTTAGGTACATATGGAACTTGCGCTCCTTTGGGAAGCATGCTCTCTCACTATCTCTTGGCCTCCTCAAGTTCCATGTTCCAAGAAGATCTCACTAGTACTGGTTGTACTTTGTGACAAGAACTCTGTCGATGGAACTAACTGTACCATCAGGCGAGTCACAAAAATAAGGTATTGTATTGTACAGATATCTTGTTGAAGACCTCCCTTCCTTATCCTTGAGATAATTATCCATAGGAACCTCGTTAATCCAAGTATGTTTATCCGACCTTGCCTCTATACTATTGGCCTGTTCGAAGAACATACCGCTTTGCTCCTTATTTGGAGGGGGAAAAGTCGCCTCAGTTTCTGTTACCTTAGAATCGGATAGAACAAGTCAATAAGCAACTTTGAGAACTACACTTGAATGGTTATACGAAATTAAATAACACAAGTTGAAGAATGTAAATTTGATGATGAGAAAGAAAATGAAAGTTTAAGATGTAACCAGAGAAATGAAATCTGATTATGAATAGTACCTTATATATGGACAATCCATCCTTGTAATTGCAGGACTACTTTTGACAGTAATGATTCGTGACAAAAATCTGACAGTTGACAACTTTTTGACAGTTATTAAGCCTACAACAAAATGATGACATAGGTGAAAGATGTCATGCCACCAATTTCTTGGTTTCTAGAACGAGCGGGAGTTTAGAAATGATGACCTTTCAATTGGGATGTGATCTGTCCTACTTCCTATCTTGCTCGACATCAATCTAAAGAATTAGTCCTCTACTTAGCCTCTAGTGCAATATGCATATTTATATATATTACTCCCTTTGTCGACTACTTAAACACAGGAGTTGAGGGCCAAATGTTAAAAGTTAGTTTTCGCTCACCTAGCATACTAGTTCATTTGGCTGTTGATATGTCGAATATTTTGAATCTCTTGACGTACCTCTGGAGTGATGACATACAACATTTATGTTGTGTATTTTAAATCCATTCCTAGTTTGAAATCAAGCCCATAGCATTAATAATTATCATAAGTACGGTTATATTACATAATCACTTGCTTTCCTTATATATCATGAAAGATATCAAATCAAGAAGCTTCCACATGTCTTAACAGTTATTCCGACAACTGCCCTAGACATTACAGCCAGTTATAAATATGGGAAAGAATACTCTGTAAGATCTCTATAACACTTCAATCATAAAATTTTTATACGAAGTCACCCTACTTACTTAGGCATTGGAGTAGCCATACCAGACTGGCTCCAATACCAAGCATGTCATTCTCTTTTATAGGATTTCCCTTGATCCCAAAATTCACCAACAATACTATAAGTATTTGAGTTTGACAGGTAGGTTTACGAAGCTTGGTTGGTCGAGCAAAGGGTTGTGTTGGCCAATTGACCTAATAAACAAACAGTAACTAATTTACTTATAAGGCTGGTAAATTAGCCTTCCATAAGAGGCAATTAGTCGATGGGTCTGTGTTAAGGTTTGTGAAGAGGTTAGTGTACATTCCTTTTTCTATAACCTTAAACTTCTTTTGTTAATCATTATCAAAACATCAATTAGAATCCACTAATTCTCATAAGACAAGACAATAATGAATAAGTTAACATGATTCATCATGTTATCCCTCTTCTCATGCTAATTAACACTTAATAATGACCCAAAGGGAGATCTTTGACTAAAATCAATTCTTTTTTCTAGCAATTAACATCTTAATATTGCAAGACGAGAAAGAGGAATTGATCTTACGATGAACATGGAGAACTTAATATCCACATATTACACCACCACATAACCTAACACATTTAACTAGTATAACCTTTCACATAAAACTTGTGTTAAACCTTAAAATAAGCATTTAGAATTACTTGAAAGATGGAACTTATGGATTCTCCAACCTTAGTTCTTCAGTAATTTGTCCTATAAATCACTATTCTATGACTAGATTCTTTCTTCTATATAATTTATCTTGAAATGAATACATATAAAATTAATAAGAAGATGAAATTATTAACCAATAACTACTAAAAGATAAAAGAGAGAGAAAGGAAAGCATAAGCGAAAGGAAGTCCATATTTTTGCTTTTTTTTTTCTTCCTTTAAAATAGAAAGAGAGAAGGAATGTTGGTTTCTTTATTCCCTTTTTAACTATAAAGCATCTAATCAATCCTTGAAAATCTAAAAGTAAAAATTAAAAGGTAAAATAAAAATATGTGACTAATGTTTTAATACTTTTGCAAATAGCTTACCTAAGTTATTATTATTATTTCTTAACAAAAGATAGGCCCTTATTTATTTAATGTTTGTCCCCCCTAAAAAGCCATCATTTTGTTCATGTGGACCCCAAATTATCAATCATTCGCTTACCTAGAAAAATCCTAACATCAGACATAAATATCAATCCAAAATTTAAGAAAATAAGTAGATCACTCAAAAAACACAAATCCCTTATTCTTTAGTGGGAAAACCTAACCTCTCTAATACGATTGATTGAAACCATAAAAACCTTTAGTTTTCTTTATTATTGAAACCCCAAATCGACTTGCGTATAGCCTTTCTCCAGATCTAAAGGAAAAGAAAACCCCCTGAATTGCATATAAAAAACCTAAACCCTTGTGCATAAAGTGATTTTTTCATAAAGGTAACAACTTTAATGGCAATTTGTGGTTTTAATTGAATACATGTTCATTAACTACGAAATTGACCATATACTATTTTAAGTTGAAGAAGCTTCTTATTCCATTTGCGTTCTTATATGCTCAATTTAATTTTATTTCTCTATTTAAAATTTGTTGCATCTTATTTTAGAAAAATGATTTGCCTACGTAATTTTAAAGCGATTACATATGCATGATTTTAGTGGAAACGTTGACTATAACATTTGAATGTTGCAATATAATGCCTTCTAATATTAATGTTAAAATTGCTTGTAGGTAACTTGATTGATATCATCATTTTGTGATTTTATGCTTAATTGATATCATCATTTGATGTTTTTACATGGAAGTATCTTTGGTAAGGTAGGATTATCATTTCTTCTTCTTATTTATTTATTTTATTCTCTAAGATTGCTTATAGCAGTTGTGTTAAGTTTTGGCATTGGGCTATAATTGTAGTAGCAGGCCATTAAAGTCTCCATACCTTTTTTAATGTTGCTAATGATTGTCAAGCCTTCAACTACATGATGGGGTTACTCTCTTAGCACCCCAATTCCTATTATAACTTTTATGATTGGGAGGTTAAGTTTTTTTTTTTTTTTTTTTTCTGTTTTGTTCTAACTTATGCATGCTCATATTCCTTTAGGATTGGAAAGGATAATTTCATGGGAACGTCCTTCGTCGGCTTATGTGATGCATTTGTTTTTTTGGATTACTAGTCCTAATGAATAGAACAAATAGAAAACCATTAAAGTAGTGCTGTTTATGAGAGAATAGACTCAATTCATTAGTTTTAAGCTAAGAAATTCCTTCAAACTATCTACACTTTATATTCTAAACAATTGCAATTTATTTGTCTATGAAACTTTAGTGTGATTTCATATGCCATGGTTTTAGGTCTAGAAGAGATTCCATTATTAGGATGTATACACCGTGGTAAATTGTTACATCATAATGCATTAGTAAAAGCTAAGATTGTATGGAAGATTGACAATATACTCAAAGTACTTAACTTGTGCATTCTTTTCTTTTTTTTTTATCTTTTTTTTATTTAATGTTTAATTGATTTAAATTGTTGTATTCAATGAATGAGGTTTGGCAAGATATTCCTTTCCTTTCAATAGGAGGAATACAAGTTATTTGAAGTGGATAAAGGGGATCGATAGGCTTAGATACAAATTAAAGATGATAAAGAAAAGAAAGAGGGAAAGAGTTGCCAAGCCTGAACTTGAGTTGGAAAACATAAAATGCAAAAGAATGAAGCTACTACAATTGATCGGTTTTCTATCTTAGCTGTTGTTTGTAATGGTGATTGCATGTTGGATTAAGCATAGCAATGATATATATAGGAAGGGACTACTTTTTTATCATTAGGATGTATCGATATTGTGCATAATCAAATCGTTAGATATGTAATAGTCTATGTTGTTCTTGATCTCATATTATATTTCATATCTAGTGCTTCTATTTCTATCTTTTATCCATATCAATTTGCAAGAAATGTTGGCAATAAGCCATCTATGGAATTAGATGCAACATATTGCCTAATGTTGTAGGTTTAAATGTAATGCGGACATATCTGCTATATAGTCCATCACAAGAAATACTATTAAAGGAACTTTGTAGGAGTAGCAATGAAGGCACATTCGGCAATAGGCCTATACCAATAAGGACACATTTGTAAGCTATTGGACTTATTAACTTCCAAAATTTGGTTTTTGATAGTTATTAAGTGATTTACCTTCAATCAAAGAGGGGGAGAATCTTTTATGTACACTAAAGATGAAGGTTCCTTTTGCCAAAAATTGTTTTCAGAATATCAACATCTACTTTCACATAAGATAATTAGATTATAATGAGCAAACAAGTTGAACCTTTAATATTAACATTTTGTTCCAAGTGAAAATAGAAGCTGTAAACCCTACTTTTAGTAGGCCTAAGACTTGATTAGGAGTACCTCCCGAACGTTCCTAAAGATCAACTAAACCAAAAACTTAAGTTTATATTTAGGAACAAATTAAATTTTTATAATTCAAAAGCCAATTGTCAATTCAAAAGTCAATTGTCGATAAAACCCGAGCTTGAAGAACTGCGAGCTCTAAAGCTACTTAAAACCCTAAACCTTAAGACCATTAAGGAATTTTAACCCTAAATAATTAATCGATAATTTAGTTTGAATAATTTTATTCAACTTTAGAAAATTTCACAATTCTACAAAAATCAAATCATAAATCACAAAACAATGTAAGATGAAAATCCAAAACAATTTTCTATAAGGCTATGCCCTTATCTTCATGCATAAGCCTTACACCATAAATAAGTAGACCAGCCAATCACCTTAGATAACTTATCAATTGAGAGTTGGAATCATTTATCAATTGATAACTTATCAAAATCTAGTAATAAGACAATTTCCTTATCACCTCTTCACTTATACTACATATGGACAAATTTTCACAAGAAATCATGAGCTTAACTTTAATAAAGGTGACAAGACCACTCCATGCCATTAAAAGACTTCCCATGGCAGATCTAAAAAGGGGAGAAAGGGGGGCCATGCATTTGTCATTCACCCATCAATCATTTCCTCTTACACATCACTATTCACCCCTTAATGCTTACATCATCAAGAGTTGCAATTGTTGACTTTTTGTAAGCTTTAAGACAATATTTCAAGGCATTTAAACACTCCTTCTCTCTTAATTCCAACCGGCTGCACTCCTCTCCATTTCTCTCACTTTTAATTTCACTTTCACTTCATCTTTCTCTCTTTTAAAACAAACATAAAAAGGGGAAACAACTTTACCCCACAAAATCCATTTTCTTCCATTTTGAAGCTTCAACTCACGGCATTTTTTTTTTCTTTGTTCATGTGCCATTTTCTTTCATCATTTAAGATCATCTAAGACCATTAGAATCTTTCATAAACCCCTTTCCAAAAGACAAAAGAATTCGGGTTTCAAAAGGTAAGCAAAAAGGAGGAAGCAAAGTTAAAGGCTTAAGAGGAACCTTAGTGCACAACCACCAAACTTTGCGTTAAGGACGAGTAAGTGATTCTTGTGATGTGTGGATTAATATTTATGTTAGAAGACTTGGATTTCTTGAAGATATGAGTAAGGTTTGAGTTGTTATAGCACAAAAATTCGTTTTAAGAAACAAACCCTAAAACCATTACATGAAGTTGAAATATGAGCATGTAAAGTTGGTGTTTTGTATGGACATTTGTTTAATGCTTTGAATGGAAGCTTTTAAGCTAAGGAAATCTTGAAATGAGAACTTTGATGAAGGGTAAGCATGCTGGACGTGAAGGTTCCATGATCATTTGAATGTTGATTTTGTTTCCATTTAGTTAAACATGCTTAAAACTAGACTTAAGTTAAGGAAAAATCCATCACATGAAGTTTTATGAAGAAATCAACTTTGTATGGCATGAGCTATGATATGGAGGTTTTATGAAGTATAAGATCTTTTATTTCTTTATGTGGAGCATGAGTTAAAGGATCATTTGATGGAAGGAAACTTAAGTTAAGATTTGTACACAAGTAGTTAAGTGCATAATCTACCCCCTAAACTTAAGGAAATGATGAAACAAGTTGAAAAACCAAGTGAGGACCCCTTTGGACCAACATGAACAGATCTGGAACATGGGAAAATGAGGCCTAAAAATATGATAAAAGTAAAAGAACAAAGTGAAAAGAATAACTAAAGCAAGTATAGTAGACATATAAAGCCTAAAACTTAAAACCGAGCTTAAAACTCCCAAAACAAGCCTAAAACTCTAGGATGGGCCTTCAATAAAAATCTGATCAGCACCTTAAGGAACCAAGAAAGGTTGCTTTGAAGCCCATAAGAAATCTACCTAAGGCCCCATATGTAAACCCTTGAAAGTTTCGATCTAGGTTTTGAAATAGATTCAACTATAGTAGACAATTTAGGAGTCGACAAGACTAATTAAAGTGAAAACCCTAAAAGACTTAATTAATCGCGTAAAGAATTTTTCGACCCTAAATGTTTCTAAAAGCTAAAGATTCAATTCGAAAGCGATAAAAACCTTAAAAATGATTCCATTAAGGATATATGTACACCACTCCATCATGATATACCCTAAAACCCTAATTGAAAATATAATGCTTATCCTTTTGTCCAATTCACTAGTAAAGGGTTAGAGATCACCTTTATTCATACTTATATGCTTTGAATCCTTAGGTAATCCATTAGAAGTTAAGATAATGAGTCATAGATTATATTCACATTTTAAGTAAGTGATTAAGATAGTTTTACTTAGAGTTAGGGTAATAGTTGAAGATTATGTTTATGTGGTGAACCTTAACACTTAAATTGGTACTTTTTGCATTTGTTATTCAAAGTAGTTTATCAAATGAGATATATAGGCTATAAAGACCTAAAGTAAGATCTCATTAACAATGCTTACAAATCAATTCATCAAATATCTCATTTCCCCTCATTTCCTTCATTTTTCCTCTAATTTCCCTTAATTACCACATTATGTGCACAAAATTAAACTTACTTAAGGAATGTTGACTAAAGTAAGGCATGTTGACCAAAGTCAAAGGATTGACCAAGTCAACAAATGTTGACTAAAGTCAACATTTTGAAAAGTCAAAAGTCTTAAGAGATAAGGAAAATATCTTAGTTCTTAATGATGGTTTTCTTTTCTTTTCCTTTTGATTTTTTTTTTCTCCTCTTTGCAATTTGTTGCCGTCCACTTTTCATCCTTCTAGACTTCTCCATTTGTTGTTTTTATAATTGGAAACAAAACAAAAGAAACAAAAACAAAAGTTCCCATTTCATGCCGTGAGCTCTCCTTCTTCTTTCACTTTCATCCTTTTTCTTTTGTCCCCTTAAACTTCAACACAATTAAAGGTATGTTCTTAACTTGTTTTATGTTATTTTATGTTATTCATTAGTTAGTTAATTAGGTAGATTAGGTAAGTAGTTAAGTGTTTAGTGAAGTCTTGAAGAGAAGAAAACAAAGTCTCCATCTTTAAGTGTAGAAAGTGATGGATCATAAAGGAAATGGAAGGAATACATGTATATGTACTCTTAGATGTGTATACATAAAGAAATACCAAAGGAATACAAGTGTATGAACCTTTGTACATAAGTATGTATCATGTACATAACCTAATTTAAGACCATATCTAACTATATATACATATACTATACTAACTACATACATAGAAATGCAAAAGGATGAAAATTGAGAGGATTTTCTTAAGGGAAAATTTGGCATACGAAATTTAGTATAAAAATACGTATTTAACCGTATAGATATATGAGTAGAAATACATGTATAAATACGGTATAAGATATATGTACATAAGTATAAGTATAAGGTATATATACATAAGTATAAGTATAAGACATAAGTATAAAATAAGAAATAAATGTACATAAGACATGTACATGTGACATAAGCATGATGTAATGCTTATGTAATCAAATGATGAGGTAGATGATGACATAGGCATATGAGGACATAAAGAAAAGATGACATAAGCATATGAAGGCATAAAGGAAAGATGATGTAAGCAATGATATAAGCATAAGTTTAGAAAATGAAAAAAAATAAGAAAATGTAGATAATTAGATACTAAAATTAGTAAATCATAATACACTTTGTAAACTAGATTATACCTAAATCAATACATGAATTAGTAATGACAAAGTAAATCCCTTAATTATAAGAATTTAGGGAATAAAGGTTATAAATATAAGTAATAGCAATACTTAAGTATTATAGCTAAAAATTTCTATAGAATTAGTTCATAATATAAATAGGGGTCTTAACGTCCAAAACAAACATTACCGTATGAATATACGTCCGAAAACGATGAAAAATGACTATAAATTCATAAATATCAGAAATGAAACGAAAAAGTTACATACGATTAATAATAAAGTCTAACCGGGTAAAAGTTGATAATAGTCTAAGTAGATTAGGTAATTAAATGTTTAGAAGTATTAGTTAAATTAGTTACTTACTAGTCTTATCAAATCATAATGATCAGGTGACTCTGAGGAGCGTGAGGACCTCCCAATCGACTACTACGATTAGGACAAATCACCATGGCCGAGTGAGTATTTGCCCAATGATTCCATGCTTGTCTTGTGATTGTAGATAGTGGATCTAAATATTATTGATAATTGATGATTGTGTGGGGATTGGGAAAAATGCCTGTGTATGTTGGTATGTCTTGAATTGTGAACTTATCTTAAATAATGATAATGCTATGTTTGTTGCATGGTAGTATAGAAAATGATTGTGTGCACAATTGAATGGTCATAGCATAATTTGAACCTAATTATACTCGGCCTATAAAAAGAAATTGAGACATGCATTAACATGCATAGCATGGATACTATTCCGGCCGTCACATCACACGGAGGTAAAGAGAGGCCATTCGGGGGTTGATATTATTCATTTATTTAGTTATGTACGGTGCACTCGTACAAAATGACCTTACCCTAGCCCGCGGGAACACTAGGCGTTGGAGGCGCCAACCGCCTGGCTAAGGGTCAAGTCTAGAGGCCTCCGTTTAGGGGTGAGTGTGGACTGCGGGGGCCCACTCACAATTATACTAGAACTTGGGTTTTCTGAAATTAAAAGAATTATTTGATATAAGTACGGAACATGGGGTTCCGTAGTAAAGAAAGTTCTAGTATAATACCCGGATCTAATTGGTGCCGTGTATCCTCCAACCCTGACTTCGGAGGGCGTTAAATCTGAGTTACGTATATGAACTAGTTAATTATACGTATTGTTTGGCATTCTGATTGATCATTCATTCATATGCTTGAATATAATGTATTTATAACTTGCTTGTGGTGTGGCTGAGGGTTTTTCTCACTAAGCTTAGGCTTACACCCCTTTAGACTTTTGTTGCAGGATAGCTTACTCGTAGAGACAGGACGAGGGATGCCACAGGTTAGCCTGAGGATTTGGGCAAGAGCGAGCAGCTATGTGTACTGAGAGAACAGTTTATGTAGACTTCTACTTATGTACTTTTGTTTATCTTATTATATTAGACCTAGACATACTTAAATGCTACGTAATGTAAGCTTTGTAACTTAAATTTTTATATAAATATGTTCGTGTAATGATATCATGTGAGTCTGGATGTTCTCTGGAAACTAGTGGTTGTAGAGCCTTGTATATTGTGTGAAGAGATCTTGATTGGAAGGGTAACCAATCAGGGGTTCTTTATACAGTATACGGCGTCTGCCACGACTAGGCCGTCCTCAGTTCGTGACACCATAAGCCCACCAAAGTCATGAACCTTAGTTTGAACTAAAAACAACCCATTTGATAACTTAAGCTCACTAAAGGGCCCAAGAAGTGGTTGTTAGCCTTAGGAATATAAATCAAAGTTGTAAATTTGATCTCAAGGAGTATTTTAAGCTTAGGATAAAATCTAAAGACCAAGCCCAAAGGATTCCTCAAGCTATCAAAAGCCCATTTACCAAACAAGGCCCAAAAACACTCCAACACATGAGGAATGCTACTGTTCTGACCCATGGACAGAATTTCATACCTCATTTAGAAAATCTAACCTTACCACATTAAAGTACACTCGAAAACGATGAAGATTGACTATAAGATCATAAAAATCGGATTTAAAACGAAAAAGTTATACGCGATTTAACTTTAGGTAAAAACCGGAAAAATTCCGAGAACTAGCTAAGAATATAACTTAAGGAAAATTTACATAGTTTCTTAAGTTTGCTTCAATTCCTTATAAAAATTATTTCAATGACCAGGGGACACTGTTTTCGGAGACGACTTGCCTCCGGACTACTTTGATTGAACCACATGGCAGAGTGAGTAAATTCCCGATGACTCTTCACTTGATTGTGCTTGTAAAGTAGATGCACCTAATCTTATATTTATAAATTTGGATGCTTGTGGGATATGGGAGATGCATGTGTACGAAATTATGGATGAGTGTGATGACTTGTTAATTATATATAATAATGGGAATTGTTTGCATGAATATATTATAATGACCCAACAGTATCGTTGTTGTGATAGGTCGCCGTGTACCGTATAAAGGTCTATTATCAACCCCCTTGCTGATCATAGGCCTTTCATATGACACACAAGGCTCCTTCCACTCTACGTTACCACTAGGCCCATAGACAAGTAATATAGAGCAATTTAACTAAAATTACTTCTATGTTATAAATTAACTAATTGTGTGGGCTCGTGAGACCCACACCAAAACAATATTACAAACGAATGCAATTCATAACGGAACTGCATAAAATCTAAGTTATGCATAAATATATATAAAGTATCTAAATAACTATAATCTATTACAAAATGTCCTCTTCGCTCTCTGATCGCTCCAACCCGTCTCTACCCGAGACTTACCACGGGCATGCCTCGGCCCGGATTGACGAAGAGGTTCTCTTGCACCAACAGAAATCTATAGGGGAGTAAGCTTACGCTTAGTGAGATAAATACCCTCATCAGTACCACAAGGCATAAATTTATTAGATGCACAATCATATGAATGCATGAACAAACAGTATGCCATACAACGCATGCAGTGACCTAGGAACTGCATACGACTCAGAATTTCGCCCCCTGAAGTCGGGGTTTGGAGATAATTAACCGACCCAAACCAAAATCCGGGTTCTAGACCTTGGGTTTTATTTCATTTGCACTATCGTGCTCATACCAAAACAAAACTCTACGTATATACATATATATATATACTTCCTTTATCAAAATCAAATCATATCCTTTAAAAATCCCAAGTCTAGCGGTGTAGTGGCCCCCGCAGTCCACAAACACACGCCCTAAGCAGAAGCCACAAGACTCGGCCCCTCGCCGACGGTTGGCGTCTCCTAGCGCCTAGTAAGCCCATCAGCTTAAGACAGAGACTCAATATATATGATGGCATAGGTAGTGCCCAATCCTGCAGGAAACTCGTATTCTAGTGAGTCCCTTCCCATCTTCTGCGTGAAGCGGCAGTCGGTGTTATCCGTATGCAATATGGGGAATGCATGATTCATTTTGAGTTCTTAATCATATAAGTGATTAACTTGATTTTCAGGGTGATCAACCAATTTCATTCCATACAATTCACAAGTATATATTCATGCAAATAATTCCCAATTATTATATATAGTTAACAAGTCATCACACTCATCCATAATTTCATACACATGCATCTCCCATATCCCACAAGCATCCAAATTTAGAAATATAAGATTAGGTGCATCTACTTTACAAGCACAATCAAGTAAAGAGTCATCGGGAATTTACTCACTCTGCCATGTGGTTCAATCAAAGTAGTCCGGAGGCAAGTCGTCTCCGAAAACAGTATCCCCTGGTCATTGAAATAATTTTTATAAGGAATTGAAGCAAACTTAAGAAACTATGTAAATTTTTCTTAAGTTATATTCTTAGCTAGTTCTCGGAATTTTTCCGGTTTTTACCTAAAGTTAAATCGCGTATAACTTTTTCGTTTTAAATCCGATTTTTATGATCTTATAGTCAATCTTCATCGTTTTCGAGTGTACTTTAACGTGGTAAGGTTATATTTTCGAAATGAGGTATGCAATTCTGTCCATGGGTCAGAACAGTAGCGTTCCTCATGTGTTGGAGTGTTTTTGGGCCTTGTTTGGTAAATGGGCTTTTGATAGCTTGAGGAATCCTTTGGGCTTGGTCTTTAGATTTTATCCTAAGCTTAAAATACTCCTTGAGATCAGATTTACAATTTTGAATAATATTCCTAAGGCTAACAACCACTTCTTGGGCCCTTTAGTGAACTTAAGTTATCAAATGGGCTTGTTTTTTGTTCAACTAAGGTTAATGACTTTGGTGGGCTTATGGGGCTTTAGGTGGATTTATTATGGGCTTCAAAACAACTTCTCTTGGTTCTTTAAGTTGCTGGTCAGATTTTTGTTGAAGGCCCATCTTAGAGTTCTAAGCTTGTTTTGAGAGTTTTAGGCCCGGTTTTGAGTTTTAGACTTTGTATGCTAATCATACTTGCTTTGGTTAATCCTTTCACTTTGTTCTTTCACTTTTATCATATTTTTAGGCCTCATTTACCCATGTTCCAGATCTGTTCATGTTGGTCCTAAGGGGTCCTTACTTGGTTTTTCAACTTGTTTCATCATTTCCTTAAGTATAGGTGATAGATTATGCACTTAACTACTTGTGTATAAATCTTAACTTAAGTTCCCTTCCATCAAATGATCCTTTAACTCATGCTCCACATAAAGAAATAAAAGATCTTATACTTCATAAAACCTCCATATCATAGCTCATGCCATACAAAGTTGATTTCTTCATAAAACTTCATGTGATGGATTTTTCCTTAACTTAAGTCTAGTTTTAAGCATGTTTAACTAAATAGAAACAAAATCAACATTCAAATGATCATGGAACCTTCACGTCCAGCATGCTTACCCTTCATCAAAGTTCTCATTTCAAGATTTCCTTAGCTTAAAAGCTTCTATTCAAAGCATTAAACAAATGTCCATACAAAACACCAACTTTACATGCTCATATTTCAACTTCATGTAATGGTTTTAGGGTTTGTTTCTTAAAACGAATTTTTGTGCTATAACAACTCAAACCTTACTCATATCTTCAAGAAATCCAAGTCTTCTAACATAAATATTAATCCACACATCACAAGAATCACTTACTCGTCCTTAACGCAAAGTTTGGTGGTTGTGCACTAAGGTTCCTCTTAAGCCTTTAACTTTGCTTCCTCCTTTTTGCTTACCTTTTGAAACCCGAATTCTTTTGTCTTTTGGAAAGGGGTTTATGAAAGATTCTAATGGTCTTAGATGATCTTAAATGATGAAAGAAAATGGCACATGAACAAAGAAAAAAAAAATGCCGTGAGTTGAAGCTTCAAAATAGAAGAAAATGGATTTTGTGGGGTAAAGTTGTTTCCCCTTTTTATGTTTGTTTTAAAAGAGAGCAAGATGAAGTGAAAGTGAAATTAAAAGTGAGAGAAATGGAGAGGAGTGCATCCGGTTGGAATTAAGAGAGAAGGAGTGTTTAAATGCCTTGAAATATTGTCTTAAAGCTTACAAAAAGTCAACAATTGCAACTCTTGATGATGTAAGCATTAAGGGGTGAATAGTGATGTGTAAGAGGAAATGATTGATGGGTGAATGACAAATGCATGGCCCCCCTTTCTCCCCTTTTTAGATCTGCCATGGGAAGTCTTTTAATGGCATGGAGTGGTCTTGTCACCTTTATTAAAGTTAAGCTCATGATTTCTTGTGAAAATTTGTCCATATGTAGTATAAGTGAAGAGGTGATAAGGAAATTGTCTTATTACTAGATTTTGATAAGTTATCAATTGATAAATGATTCCAACTCTCAATTGATAAGTTATCTAAGGTGATTGGCTGGTCTACTTATTTATGGTGTAAGGCTTATGCATGAAGATAAGGGCATAGCCTTATAGAAAATTGTTTTGGATTTTCATCTTACATTGTTTTGTGATTTATGATTTGATTTTTGTAGAATTGTGAAATTTTCTAAAGTTGAATAAAATTATTCAAACTAAATTATCGATTAATTATTTAGGGTTAAAATTCCTTAATGGTCTTAAGGTTTAGGGTTTTAAGTAGCTTTAGAGCTCGCAGTTCTTCAAGCTCGGGTTTTATCGACGATTGGCTTTTGAATTGACAATTGGCTTTTGAATTGTAAAAATTTAATTTGTTCCTAAATATAAACTTAAGTTTTTGGTTTAGTTGATCTTTAGGAATGTTCGGGAGGTACTCCTAATCAAGTCTTAAGCCTACTAAAAGTAAGGTTTACATATATACTTGTGAATTGTATGGAATGAAATTGGTTGATCACCCTGAAAATCAAGTTAATCACTTATATGATTAAGAACTCAAAATGAATCATGCATTCCCTATATTGCATACGGGTAACACCGACTGCCGCTTCACGCAGAAGATGGGAAGGGACTCACAGGAATACGAGTTTCCTGCAGGATTGGGCACTAGCTATGCCATCATATATATTGAGTCTCTGACCTAAGCTGATGGGCTTACTAGGCGCTGGGAGACGCCAACCGTCGGCGAGGGGCCGAGTCTTGTGGCTTCTGCTTAGGGCGTGTGTTTGTGGACTGCGGGGGCCACTATACCGCTAGACTTGGGATTTTTAAAGGATATGATTTGATTTTGATAAAGGAAGTATATATATATATGTATATATGTAGAGTTTTGTTTTGGTATGAGCACGATAGTGCAAATGAAATAAAACCCAAGGTCTAGAACTTGGATTTTGGTTTGGGTCGGTTAATTATCTCCAAACCCCGACTTCAGGGGGCGAAATTCTGAGTCGTATGCAGTTCCTAGGTCACTGCATGCGTTGTATGGCATACTGTTTGTTCATGCATTCATATGATTGTACATCTAATAAATTTCTGCCTTGTGGTACTGATAAGGGCATTTATCTCACTAAGCGTAAGCTTACTTCCCTATAGATTTCTGTTGGTGCAGGAGAACCTCTTTGTCAATCCGGGCCGAGGCATGCCCGTGGTAAGTCTCGGGTAGAGACGGGTTGGAGCGATCAGAGAGCGAAGAGGATATTTTGTAATAGATATTTAGATACTTTCATGTATTTATGCATTACTTAGATTTTATGCAGTTCTGTTATGAATTGCATTCGTTTGTAATATTGTTTTGGTGTGGTTCTCACGAGCCCACACAATTAGTTAATTTATAACATAGAAGTAATTTTAGTTAAATTGCTCTATATTACTTATCTATGGGCCTAGTGGTAACGTAGAGTGGAAAGAGTCTTGTGTGTCGTATGAAAGGCCTATGATCAGCAAGGGGGTTGATAATAGACCTTTATACAGTACACGGTGACCTATCACGACAACGATACTGTTGGGTCGTTATATAAGCCCTTAACACTGTCATGGTCTCATTGAGATGCTCATGTCATAGCGAAGATATTTAAATAACCTAACTTGTTGAAAATTACATCGCACCCATGTTTAGTCCTCAAATAATTGTGGTTCTCAAATTATACATTTAACCATTTATCTATGGTATAAAGTTAGCACCAGTGATTCATGTAACAAAAAAAAAAAGAAAAATGAAAGATGCAAATTTAAGTATCATTATTAAGCATAATACAAAATATATATTTTGTTATTCAATTGTACTTATTATCCATATAACCTATGCTTCCTTAAAGTATATAAAGTAATCCCTTTATATAAGTATTAGTACTACACATATTACACAACACAAATACTATTACAAACAATAAACAAGATAAGAAAAATGATGCTTCATAGCTTCATTTTTCGACATTTCCTAGTTTTCATCTTATTCAAGCTTTTCAACTCTTCCCCCTCCCTATGCCTTATTGTTTCCAATTAATGTTCAAGTTTGTAAATCCATTCTAACACCTTATTACCAAACATTATGCCATAGTTGCAATTTTGTAGATCTATCTACTTCAAAGAAGTGTAACCTTCTCAACTCTACAAAATCAATATGTAGTTATCAATCACCATGAATGAAAAAATATATGCAATAAAGGAATCAACATAAGCAAATAGCAAATATTTAGGTCATCTCTTTCAATTTAATCTATTGACTATAACGATACAATTATTGATTGCTCCCTACAATAGTAGGTTATGTTCTCTCCCTTTGAAGAAAGAGAATTGTTTGACTCTAGCTTTCTAGAAAGGAATAGAATAAATCACCCTACAACATTTCAACTAATCTCACAAATGAACATTTAAAAACATGATGACCTAAGTGATTACAAAAAATAGAAAATAAAGAAAGAAACAAGAAATAACTAATTTATCGAAGACATATGATTAATCACTACTGTGCATTGGAGTAAAGTTATCATAAGGGCTTACCATAGGGGTGAGATGGCTCCTTTGAGATATTGAAGAAGAGGCAATGAAGGTTAGGACACAAGTGGCTTCATAAAGCTATTATGCAGATATAACGTCAATGAGCACAATATGACTCGGTATTTGCTTGATATGACTCATAAGCAAAGAGATAAGGTCCTATCGCCACTAACCTTGAGCTACTAGTAAGATTAGATAAGAAGGAGAAAATGTAACTCAGAGAGGGTTTCTCACAAGAATAGGAAAGGAATATTCATCGATGATAATAGTAAGACTAATTTCGGTTATAGGAAAAAGGGGGACTATTTATAGTAAATTCCTAAGGTAACAAAAGCATAAAGGAAAATTACAAAAAGGTTATTACCAAAATAGATACCTATTATATATTTAAAAGGGTAAATAAGAAAAACAAAGCAAAAGGAATGCATCATAATTTCAAAAAAAGTTAAGATAGGTGGCGTACTGCTGTTAGATTCAAACTTTTGAGTGGAGGGGTACTTAGGCTAAGCTGTTTGGCAGAGCAGTTTGAGCTAAGCTATTTGGTAGAAAAAAATAGGTTGGTCGATCAATTCAGAATGTTTTTTCTAAAGGAGGTTAGCTTGATCGTATGAGTTGGTATTCATAATTCAGCATCAATGTTCTTATAAGGGTAGAGTAGAGTATGGCTGAGCTGGTTATATAAGGAGTTCATATGTGGATCTCTTAGAAAGGAGAGATCATCTTGAGTTAGCAACGAAGATAATATCCTCCTTGCTAAACCTTGTAAGCCCTTAAGGTAGGCTTGGGTGAAGGGCTCGAAGGTCGATGGTCCATTAACTCCCTAGGGTCGTTGCCCTCAAATCTGGCTTAACCTCATTCTTGGGTATATGTAGTGTTAGGTCGATGAGGTTGATGGTTAGTGGTACCTTACATCCCTTGGGCAATTCCTGATTGTAGGCATTGTCATTGATTCATCGAAGAATCTTGAAGGGACTATCTAATATGGGTGATAGCTTACTTGTCCTCTTAGTAGGGAATCTTTCCTTAGGAAGTGGATTCAAATAAGGTCTTTGATAAGCTTTTAATTGCTTATATTTTTTGGAGTAATTTTTAATGATTTTTACTTTAATTTTGAGTTTATTTAGAGAAAATAATACTTCATCGAGTAAGATCTTATATTTTAGGTGTTCGAACAATCTATGAAAGAAAATGAGAAAACAGAAATAAGTTTCACTCAATTTTAGGCTAAAATGAGGATGTTATGAAGTTTTAAAGATTAACATGACAAATCGACATAGCTATATTGTTTTTAGTGATGAAATTGAGCAAATTTGATGCATGATTAGAAAGTGACACGATGTCACATCTGGCATAGTACAGGATATACCATTACATAGGAATACCTGTTTATATTCAATAAAAGTTGTATTTATAATAAAAGAGTACTACAATGAAGTTCGGCTTTACACTTATTTATACAAAAGAATACATCTATCAAACATAACTAAACCTAAAACTTAGCATTATTATTATTATTTATTTCATATGTACAGATCCTTCGTGGAATTAAGGTTAAAATACGATGAAGCTTCTTCAAAAGTAGCTAACTCCATCCTACAAGCTCTTAAAAGACTTTTCCCCTAGTTGATGTTGATGCCCAATTAATTCTCTTCATAACCTGAGGATACATAAGTATCCCCTTAGCTCTCTATGAGTTAAGTGAGATTAGATAAAACATAGTACATAATAACATAATATACATTCACAATGATCAATACTATAGGACATTCAATTTCATAACCTAAGTTATCAATACATACTGTCCATGAAGGAAATTCATACCATGCTTATGTATGTGACATGCATCGGTACCAATATCCTATACTTTTCCAATTCCTCATCTAGTTGGTCAAGATATATAGACATCTGGATACAACATCTAGAAATTTAAGGTAATAAGGAGCTATTGGCAGTAGGACCCCTAACAAAAGCTACCCACTATGTTTTGAAAATCCAATATAGAATCAGCCTAGCTAAAACAACACATTTGGGTCAGAATAAGCTAAGCAATGCAATTTTATATGCTCAAAACTCAACTTAGCAGTGTTCAAGCTTTTAGAAACTTAACCCGTAGGGCCTTTTATGCCATGCCATGAATACAATAAACTGTACAATAACCTAGCATCAATTATGAATCTCATGTTACACATCATAAACAATTCAGCTATCTCAACTTCAGCTTTGTATCTCAACTTTATAATATATTCCTTTACATAGGGTTCCCTTAAGCAAACATCTCGAAAGATCGTTCAGTTTCTAAGTTTTCCAAGTAGTAATTTGCATCAACAAATTAGTCATACAAGAGGAAATATTTTACTCGATCAACACACATTCAATAGAATCATGTATCCAATTCATCCATTACAGCATTACAATTTATGGCACAATTAACTCCAAGTCATGTAGATATAAGTCTATTTACACAAAAATAGAAATACCTATTTGCTTAGACTTAATAGTAGTATGATCTTATGCCTCAACATGTGGATTGTCTTTGCTTATTCACCCAAAACATTTTATATGTAAGAATCATGGTCGACTCACATCTTACATTTACTAATGTTGACCATTGACTCATATATTTTGTTGATATTTTCATTCTTACCTTTTGAACATTCATAATCTTATTATTTTCATATTTTTATTATTATTTCTTTAGAATGTAAAAGCCTTGATATTTTTATGATCATTGTTTCGAATAGTATTCAAATATGCTAAAATAAGTTTTCTATGTAATAATATAGCATAAACGATATATCTATAAGGTTTCTATGAACCTACAATTGTGAGACATATCACTTCAATAATCACAATTTAGGTCCTATGGTTCCATAGATTGTAAGAGCACCATGAAATCTTATAGTTTCTTCAATGGAAGGTTAACATCAGTTCAACTACGATTATGATATATTAATTTAATAGATTACTTCACCATTCCTTTACTATTTCATATTATAGTGTTGACAAATAATTAGCATAAATTTAAAACTTTGATCTCTCTCTCCCTCTTTTTAATTAACATTATGATTATAAAATGTGGTTAAAAATATATTCCCAACTAAAGCTCTGTGATTTTTGATATCCTTACGCATTTGTAAATAAACTTATGCTATCTATGGCATAGAATAATCTATTATTTGAATATTTATAATTATCCTCCACTCCTTTGAATTTTGTTGATAGACAATTTGCATCTTACTTGGCTTTATAACCATAGTGGGATGTAAAGCATATGCAACTAGTTGATGACAAGTTCTTAATAAAAAAATTTAGTACACCATAAATATCAAAACTTTAAAAAGAAAAATAATAGTTAACTAAGACACTTACCTATGCTGGGACGTTGCCTACCAAAGGAATGGATGATGATTTTGTATGATGGAACTCGATAAGATCGTTTTTATAAATATTTGTTGACGTAGTGACTTCCTGGAGAGATTCCGAACTTCACAAATGGAAAGTCACCCTCCCAAATATATATTTTGTTTGTGGCGGTAGAATGTGCTTGATCAGTACGTAACTTAAGGCGGTCCATGTATTCTTTTGTGATTAAGTTTAAAAGTGCGGCGACAAAACCTCATAAGGAAATATTTAAATTGCGGCTATGAGGAATAATTATTTTGATACGGTTCAATTTTAGGTGACTTTTCAAGTATCCTTTTCTCTTGATTTATTATTCATAAAAAGAATAATAATATACTTTAAAAATAGTAGAGCATCATATCATACATGTAATCCTAATCCTTTTGACTTTTAGGTAAATTAAAATTTTACCTGATTAACTTTAATTTATAAATAATATGGTTGCATCTTAAGTCATTTTCATGATGTGACGGTATATAATTATTTTTTTATAACTTTTCTAGCCTTATTAGAAAGTTTAAATTAAAATGGATAACGTTACCCAATATCCTAAATTTAGAGACTCAAAATACAGGGGTATTACAAATGACCAAGTCCTCAATCTTATTGTTCCCAGACTTGATCAAGGTAAAAGAAAAGCTATGATGCTCTAAGAGTGACACCACCAAGTGATATGGTCTTGTCACCAGATAGTGTCAATAGTTACGATACACTAATTTTGTATCTCCTATTTAAGGCTTATTTTAGGACCTTTTTGTTGAAAATTAGAGATAACTTTTAAGAGACTTCAAGGGCTAAATAGTCAAGAGAGTAAGGAGCTTCAAGAATTCAAAATTCAAGATTCAAGACTTTTACATTGCTTTCAAGATCAACTTTTCTACTCTTCTTTTAGTTCTTTTTAAAGATTCTTACTTTATCATGAAAAGTGAGTAAATCCTTTGCATTTAAGTTTTATGGAACCTAGATTTACTAAGTGACATTGATTTTTCTCAAATCTAATGAATATCGTTAGTTTTCTTGGTTCAATTATGAGTGCTTAAGTTCTTCAAATTCATATTTATATAGGTATTGGTCTAAATTTTGATATTATACATGAGAATTAAAAGGTTTCTTGTATTATTAGATCTTAGTATAATTGATGAAGATTATTACAAGTTTAGAGATAAATTGAAAATTGATTAAACTAGTTAGAGAATTTCTTATGCTTTGATGGGATCTTTGATTATGCTATTAATAAGAGATTATAATTTGTGATCTAAAGATTATGGCTAATCGACTTGAGAAAATTATTAAATTTAATAGAGAATTCACTCAATCAAGAAAATTAAGGATTGAGTTAAATAATCTTCATTAAAGTTGCATGTGTAATTCCAGGGAAAGCAAGATCTAGGGACGATATTGAACCTTGAATTAATTTTCAATTGAATTGCTTTCTTATTAATTTATTGAATTGAGTCTCAGTTAACCTTTGATTAGTTGTTAGCAATAATTTACATTAAATTCTTTAAGTTCTTGAATTAAAGTTTATCAATTAGATAATAAGGAGATAGTTAGTATTAGTTCTTAAAGTTGATATAGGATAACATTTGTTTTTCAAACTATATTACTAAAATGATAGGTTTGCTTACCTTATATTAGTCTTTGAGCCTCTATATGATGCTCTTTTAACCTTTATTGCATTGTTCTTATTGTCGAGCAACTATTATGGCTAGTTGCTTGGCAACCTTCTTATATAACCTATAGAACACTTTTGGTGCATTGCAATCCAAATCGGCTCTTTATGCTTGTGGTCAAGTTCATGATCATATCTAGTGATATGTTTGGGTTTAGCCCATAGACGACTTTGAAGGGTGATCTTCTTATAGAGATATGGGTAGAGTGATCGTAGCCAAACTTAATGATGGGAAAACATAAATCCTAGTCACATAGATTCTTCTCAACAATAACTTGCAATAGATTTCCAACCATGCTATTTAGAACTTCGGTCTCCCCATCTATTTGAGGGTATCATGAGATACTAAATACTATCTTGGTGTTGAGCTTCTTTCATAATTTTGCTAAAGGAAGTTTGTAAACTTAATATCCTAATTGAAGCAATGCTTCTTGGGACTCCATGAAGTCACATGATTTCTTACAAGGCATGTTAGCAACATATAAAATATCATCAGTTTTATTGTAAGGAATGAAGTGGCTCATTTTAGTGAACTGGTTGACTACCACCATGATAAATTCATGTTTTCAAGTGACTCAAGTTAGTTCGAGCATGAAATCTATGGTTGTTTAGGTACAAGTGAGGGCATGTATTTTCCATAAGGTTCTTTCCATCCTTTTGATCATTTGAACACCTTACACCATTATATAATCTTGTACATGTCCTTCATCATCTATGGCTAGTAGAAATGTTCGTTCAATAATTTATACATCTTCTTTTCCCAAAATGGCTAGCTAGATCTCCTATATGAGCTTCTTAAACTAATAGTTCCGTTACCAAGTTATACGATACATGTACAGATCTACTTTTTATCAGATACCATTGGCTTAGGTAGAATCTATCCAAAACAACTCCAAAATTACATTTTACGATTATTGGTCCGTAGTGATAAGTACATGTCTTTGTGATAATGTATCCATCATAGTATTAGAACTTTCTTTCTTGTACTTAATCACATAGAAGAAAGTTTCTAAAAACTCCACCTATTTGGCATGACATTGAGAGAGCTTTTGCTAACCTTAAAAGTGTTCGAGAGATTCATGGTTGGTATAGATGTTGAATTCTCAAAGGTCATAAGTATTTAAAGAGCTCAGATAAGGGTAGAGTATTCCTTGTCAAATGCTGAGTAGTTCAAAGTAATACCATTAAGCTTCTCTTTTAAGTATGCAACAGGTTAATGTTCTTGCATAAGCATGATGCCAATACTACTCCAAATGCATTGCATTTTAACTCGAAGACCTTATCAAAGTCAAGTAATACAAGTACAAGGCTAGAAGTCAACTTAGATTTTATTTCTTCAAAACTCTTCTAAGCATTCTCTAGCTACTTAAATTCAACACTCCTCCTAGTCAGTTCAATTAATGGTGCAGCTATAAAGCTGAGGTCCTAAATGAATCATCGGTAGAACGAGGCTAGACCATAGAAGCTCCTTATGTTAGCTATATAGGTTAGTACAAGCTAATCAGGGATAGCTCTTACTTTCTAATTGTCTACTCAAATACCTTTGTTAGATACAACATACCTGAGAAATAAAACTTCATTCTACAAAATATGCATTTCCTTAAGTTACTAAACAAATGTTCAAGTTAGAGAATTTCAAACATAGCTTACAAGGGCTTGATGCGAGAAGAGAGCTAGACACTATATACTAGGATATCATCAAAATAAAAACCAATGCATTTAACATTTTTAAGACATAGTTCATGAGGCGCATAAAAGTGCTCAGTGCATTCATAAGCCCGAATAGCATCACTAGCCATTCAAAAAGATCATCTTTCGTTTTGAAGGCTATCTTCCAATCATAGTTAGGCCCCATTCTAATCTGGCAATAACCTCTCTTCAAATCAACCTTCAAAAAGATTCCCTCACCATAAAGTTTCTTAATCTTTTCACTATGTTTTGATGACAAAAGATGATAAAAAGAAAAGGATGATAGTGAGATGTTTTATGTAGTATCATGTTTACCATAAACGAATATTGCTATTGTAAACCCTACATTTAGTGAACCTAAGATTTGATTAAGAGTACTTTCCAAATATTCCCAAGGATTAACTAAACAAAAAACTTAAGTTTACATATAGAAACGAATTAAATTCTTCCAATTCAAAAACTAATTATCGATAAAACCCGAGTTTGAAGAATTGCGAGCTTTAAAGTCATTTAAAACCCTAAACCCCAAAACCATTAAGGAATTTTAACCCTAAGTAAATAATCAATTATTTAATTTGAATAATTTCATTCAACTTTAGAAAATTTCACAATTTTATAAAAATTAAAACATAAATTACAAAACAATGCAAGATAAAAACCCTAAAACAATTTCCTATAAGACCATGCTCTTATCTTCATGTCTAAGCCTTACACATTAATAAGTAGACCAACTAATAACTTTAGATAAATTATCAATTGAAAGTTGGAATCATTTATCAATTGATAACTTATCAAAATTTAGTGATAAGACATTTTCCTTATCACCCCTTTACCTATACTACATATGGACAATTTTCATAAGATTTCACATGCTTAACTTCATTAAATGAGATAACACCATTCCATGACCCCAAAGGATATTAAATGGTAGATTTGGATAAGGAGAAAAGGGAAGCCATGCTCTTGTCTTTTGGCCATACTTTCTCTTACACACCACTATTTACTTCTTAATGCTTATATCATTAATAGTTGCAATTGTTGACTTTTGTGTAAGCTAGAAGACAACACTTTGAAGACATTTTAAACACTTATTCTCTCTCACTCCTAACCAACCACTCTTCCCCTCATTTCTTTCACTTTCAATTTAGTTTTCACTTCTTCTTTCTCTCATTTGAAACAAACATAAGAGGAGAAACAACCTTACCCCATAAAATCAGCTTTGCCACCATTCTTCCAAACTTCACTCGCAGCATTTCCTTCTCCTTTCCTTGTATCATTTCCATCCAACATCTAAGCTCTTTTAGAATCATTAGAACCTTCCACAAACTCCATTTCAAAGGATCAAACAACTTGGGTTTCCAAAAGGTGGCAAAAGGAGGAAGCAAAGTTAAATGCTTAAGTGGAACCTTAGTGCACAACTACCATATTTCACTTTAAGGACGAGTAAGTGTTTCCTCAGATTAGTGGGTTAGTGTTTATGTTAGGAGACTTTGATTTCTTGAAGATATAGGTAAGGTTTAAGTTGTTATAACACCAAAAACCGTTTTAAGAAACAAACTCATGAAATCCTCACATGAAGTTGAAACATGAGCATGTAAAGTTGGTGTTTTGTAAAGATACTTGTTTAACACTTTGAATGGAAGATTTTAAGTTGAGAAATTCTTGAAACATGAACTTGAATGGAAGATGAACATGCTGGACATGAGGATTCAAAAGTCCTTTGAATGTTGATTTTATTTCCATTAAGTTAAACTTGCTCAAATCTAGACTTAAGTTAAGGAAAAATTCATCACATGAAGTTTTATGAAGAAATCAACTTTGTATGACATGAGTTATGATAAAGAAGTTGTATTAAGTGTAAGATCATCTATTTTTTTGTGTAAATCATGAGTTAAAGAATCATCTTATGGAAGAAAAGTTAAGTTAAGATTTGGATACAAGTAGTTTAAGTGCATAATCTAACACCTAAACATAAGAAAATGATGAAAGAAGTTCAAAAACCAAGTCAGAACCCCTTAGAATCATCACGACTAGATTTGGAACATGGGTAAGAGACACTTAAAAATATGATAAGTATACAAAGCCTAAAAATTTAAAACTGAGCCTAAAACTCTCAAAACGAGCCTAAAACTCTAAGTTGGGCCTTCAATAAAATTCTAACCAGTACTTTAAAACATTAACGAAGGTTGTTTTGAAGCCCATAAGAAATCCACTACGACTCTATAGGCCTAACAATGTCACTAACTTTAGTTTGAACAAAAAACAAGCCCATTTGATAACTTAGGCCCACTAAAGGGCCCATGAAGTGATTGTTAGCCTTAGAAATATAAATCAAAGTTGTAAATATGACCTCAAGGAGTATTTTAAGCTTAGGATAAAATCTCAAGACCAAGTCCAAAGGATTTCTCAAGTTATCAAAAAGCTTATTTACCATACAAGGCCTAAAAACACTCCAAAACATGAGGAACGCTACTGTTCTGACCCATGGGCAGATTTGCATGCCACATTTCAAAAACTAACCTTACTATGTTAAATTATACTAAAAAATGATGAAGATTGATTATAAGATCATAAACAACGGATTTAAAACGAAAAAGTTATACACGATTGAACTTTTAAGTAAAAATTGGGAAAAGTTATATAAACTAGTCAAGAGTATAACTTAAGTAAAATTTAATTAGTTTTCTAAGTTTATTTCAATCCCTTATAAATATTATTTCGATGACTATGGGATATCGTGTACGGAGATGACTTACCTCCAGATTACTTTGATTGATTACATGGTAGAGTAAGTAAATTCCCGCTGACTCTTTACTTGATTTTACTTGTAGAATAGACGTACCTAAACTTATATATATAAATTTGGATGCTTATGGGACATGAGAAATGCATGTGTATGAATTTATAGATGAATGCGATGACTTGTTAAATATATATATAATAATGGGAATTGTTTATACTAGTATATACATGAGAATTGTATGGAATGAAATCAAAATGAATCATGCATCCTCCATATTGCATATGGATAACACTGATTGCTACTTCACTTAAAAGATGGGAAGGGACTCATAGAAGGGCGTGCTTCCTATCGGATTGAGCACTAGTTATGTCATCATTTATATTGAGTCTCTATTCTAAGTTGATGGGCTTACTTGGTGTTTAGAGATGCCAACCGTCGGCGAGGGATCGAGTCTTGTGGCTTCTGCTTAGGGTGCATGTTTGTGGATTGTGGAGGCCACCATACCGCTAGACTTGAGATTTTAAAAATATGATTTGTTATTCAATAAAGAAAGTATACATATATATATAGAGAGAGAGTGAGAGAGAGAGAGAGAGTTTTGTTTTAGTTTAAGCACAATAGTGCAAATGAAATAAAACCCAAGGTCTACAACCTGGATTTTGGTTTGGGTTGGTCAATTATCTCTAAACCCCGACAATAGGGGGCGTAATTTTGAGTCGTATGCAGTTCTTAGGTCATTGCATATGTTGTTTGACATACTAATTGTTCATGCATTCATATGATTGTGCATCTAATAAATTTCTACCATGTGGTATAAAGGAGAGTATTTATCTCACTAAGCTTAAGCTTAAGCTTACACCCCTATAGATTTTTGTTGTTGCAGGAAAACCTCTTCACTAATTTAAGCTGAGGCATGCCCGTAGTAAGTTTCGTATAGGGATGAGTTGGAGCGATCAGAGCGAAGAGGACATTTTGTAATAGATTTATAGATATTTAGTTATTTTTATGTTTTTACTCATAACACAGATTTAAAATCTGTTTGTAATATTTTTTTGGAGTGGGTCTTCCGAGCCCTTATAATTAGCTAATTTAAATCATAGAAGTAATTTTAGTTAAATTGCTCTATATTACTTATCTATGGGCTTAGTGGTAACGTAGAGTAGAAAGAGTTTTGTATATCATATGAAAGGCCTATGATCAGCAAAGGGGTTGATAATAAACCTTTATACGGTACACGGCGACCTACTACAATAATGATACTGTTAGGTCGTGATAGCTATATTTGTTTATCAAGTTTCTCAAGTATGTTAAACAATGTATTTTAAGATTTATCAAAATATTAGTCAAATGACTAATAAGAAGGTATGAGAACGAGAAACAAGGAATATGCTTAAGATATAAGAGTCAGCTACTTAGACTTAAAGAAGACATAACTTCATTTACTAAATATATTTGGGAAATATGTTCAGTATGTTCCACTAAGTAGGATTAAAATCCTTGGGGGTAAAATCAAACTTCTCTTGTTATAAAATTTGTCAAAGATTGGAAACTTTAGTAATTTATTTTTAAGGAGATTTCAATCAAGCCATCAGGGATTAAAACATTGATATATTGATAGCAAAGTTTACCTTATGTATATGTTTGATCTACTCAAGGAAAGGAAAGGAAATCTCCCCTCTTTTGTAGCACATGTATTATAGAAAGGATCTCACAAACATGGAAGGTCAGCAAAGAGATAATTCACAAGGTATTTTTGTAAAATAAAAGCTTGTAATAATTTCTTTAAGGACTTGCCTTAAATCAAGCTTTTAGCTGTTGCAAATTCAAGAATATAAAGGAGGCAAGAACTTCGTAGATGGGGACATGAAAAAGATGAGAAATATTTATATCATTCTAAAGTGCTGTAAACACTCAAATTTTTAGAATAAAAGATTAATTAGAAGTTTACAACCTTTTCTTTACACTAGTTCTTATCTATCAAGGAACAATTTCTTTTATTTTCCTCATTGCTTTTTGTAATATTGATATAAGTATTGTTTTAGAGAGATTTTTAATCTCCATAGTTCAAAGTGTTACCCTAAGAGTAAAGCTAAGCAAGTTAGAGTAGAGAATATTGTTTGTAACCTCTTTAAGTGTTGGATATTGTGGATAGTGAAATGACTCCAAAAGGTGAACCAGGTCCTTAGTAGTGATGAGGCTAGAAGAATGCAATAAGCACAAGGCTAAAGCACTATGATTCGTTTGTTTGTTTTTCTATCTCTCATCTCATTACTTTTGTACACTTTATTTTTATTTGTTTATCCATTTATCTTCTAGCCAATAAATTAAGTAATCAAGGGGATACATTTTATTTAAGTATCACACTTGTTTAAAATTTGATTTATAAGCAAATCACCTTCCCCTCTTGGTTACTCAACTAGGGCCTACAAAGTTTGTCTAATAAGTCATCTAGTTAAGGTGTTGGGTACCTATACTTAATAGTTATCTTATTGATAGCTAAGCTATAAATACACATACGCCAAGAGCCATCCTTCTTTAGTACTAAGATAGTTGGCACAATATAGGAGCTCATGCTTTCATTGATATATCTTTAGTCGATCAACTCATCAACTTAATTTTTCGAGCTCAGTTGCTTGCTTGGGATTAAGCCTATAAGTAGGTCAATTTGGTAAAGCTACTCTAGGTTAGACATTAATGCAATGATTGATGCCTTTTATTGATGGTAACCCTTTAGGTAGCTCATTGGGAAATAGTTTGGCATATTCTCAAATAGGTCTTGTACATCGATTGGTAATATTTCGAACCCTTTCAACTCAGGTAGTTTCCTTATCAATAAGAAGATCCATTCCTCTGATTGGATTGCCTCAGAGAATCCTACTCGTGAAATCACTAAGGACTTCTTTTGTTAGGATCTTGATATCTTGACTTTTGATTCTAAAACTTCTTTAGTGCTCGTCAGGGTTAGTATTAGCATCTTGTTGTCCTTCTAGAACATTTAGGTATTGTAGTATTTGTCATGGAACACATTCAGGATCAGCTAAGAAGTAGGTGCAATGTGTATAAAGGCAAGACATCACATATCACCTCTTCCTTGTATTGATCCCCTATGGAAGTAGGTACCTTAACCTATTCGATTGTAAACACATTAGCCCTTATAGTTTTGGAACTATTTTTAGGATAGAGAAAAATGGCCCTAATTTAAAAAAATATAAAAAAAGAAGAAAATATAAAATTACAAAAAATAGATAATTTCATAAAAATACAAAAAAATAAGAAAAATATAATTTTTAGGAGAATAGATCTTTCTTAGGAAAATATAAATTTATCACTTTTAAAATAGATTCAAGAAAATATTTTTTTAAGAAAAGTAAGGATTTAGAGTTGTGTTAGGGTTATTGGGTTTGGTTTAGTTAATTTTCTAGTTAGGTTTTAGGTAGTCACAAAGCTTAAGTAAAATTTGTTTGTAAAAGAATCAAGGTATGAGCCAAATGGCCTAATTGTTAAGTCTTAGGTCTTGCAATTGCAGATGACATAAAAATCTTAGGTTTGATTCATGTGTAAGGTACTTCTCACTTTTTGTTTTTCGGCTAGGAAAGGGATATGTGTTAGTTTATTTTTAGCTGACTGTGTCTACTTTCTTCTATTTTCCATTCTCTTCCTTAGCATTTCTTACACTTTCCTTCTTAAACAACTCACTTCAAGAGCATTTTTGGTCCATTTTTCATTGCAATTTTACCAAATTAAGAGTGAAATCACAAAGCACACATATGATGCTATCTATTGGCACTAATAATATGTTTGGATTCAACCATTTAGAGGGTTGAATTAGCTTTGAAAATTGAAAAAAAGCTTAAGTGAAAGGATTTTTCTCTTATTCTAATCTTGCTTGATTTAAGCTACTCATTAAGAATCGAAGGTTCCATTCAATTGTTTTGACAACAACAAATATAAAGGATGCAATTTTGGCAAAAAATTAACATGAATGCATATCCCAAATCAAAAATCAAATCCTGATCATCATCCCTCATTTAATCTTTGATTAATGGGATTTTATCACTTTCCAATCCTAATTCGAACTTCGATTAGTATAGAAGGACACTAAAACACCCTTACCATCCTCAGTTATTCCCCTTGTGCTCACAAAATACACTTACAATATTCTCTTTCGCTTTAGCGTGACTTTCTCTCTCTCTAAGATTGAGAGCTCCTTAGTCCTTTTCAAGATGGGCCACTACCATAACTAGAATCCTTAAGCTCTTAACTTCCATATTGATACCATTCCTAATGTTTACTGTGCCCCTTAGTGGATTTAGTTAGCACTTAGGGTTTGATACCCTAACTACTACCATTGCCTCTCACAAAACTACCCTCATGGCCACCTTTAATGGAAACTAACACCATGACCTTGCTCATTGCATCCTAAAACCCTAAAACCAACCACCCTTATACACTTAACAACCACTATGCAAGTTAGCCCTCACTACCACTCATGACAAGTATTTAAAAGACCACCAAATGACAAACAAATTTGGTGGCACTTCTCCTAAACCATCATTCCCCAAAACAAAATACATAAAACCACTTCCAAAACCTTGAAAATCAACTTAAAACACCCTATATTGCCCTTCTTGGATGCCACTTTTCCTCTCTCATAGTTGAAGATGCACAACATGTGAAACCCAACCCAATCACATAAGCTGACTTGCGAGATTCTCCTTTGTAGGTTCTTTTTCCTTCGTTTTGAATTTTTTTGTAAATATTTTTTTTTCCTTAGTGTTTCATTGTAATTAAAAAATAAAAAGAGAATCCAAAGAAAAAAGAGAAAAAAAGAAGAGATAAAGAGAGGGGAAGGCCTAGTATGGTTTTATTTATTTATTTTCATGCTTTAGTTAAAAAATAATAATAAAATTAAGAAAAAATAAAATAAATAGAGTAAAATGATATATAAAAGAAAAAGGCTTTATCACCTAGAAATTTTACTTTTCAAAAATAAAAATAAATAAACCCTTTTTAAAGTTAGGCATTCCTTAGAATCTTTTCCAAGAAAATATGGCTATTAAAAGTACAACCCTTTAGAAGTTTTCTTTAATAAAAATGAATCGATAAAAAACATAGATTTGGCTATTTTCTAAATTTAAAAGAAATTCAAACACTTAATATTTTTCGAATCAAACTATAGGAATTCTAATCCTTATTAAAGGGTATGTAGATACCTAAAGGTGACTTAAAGTAGGGAAAATTTTTTATTTTGCCTTTTGTAAACGAATTATGTTTATTATTTTTCTTTTTATTTTTAAGTAAATAGAATTATTTTTATTTATTAGTAAATTTATAATTATTCTTTCATGCTATAAGTGGTATTATAGAAAAATGAGTTTAAATTCAGATGGTTGAGGTGGTACTAATTTAAAGTTGAATAAGTTAACCCCTGAGTCCAATTAAAAATTGGTTTTTTCTAAAACCATTTTAAAAATTGGTTTTTTCTAGTAGACTAGCGGTTATGTTAAAATTGATTCACCTAATTGATTTAACTTAATCCATTTTTTTCCTAACCTCGGTCCAATGGAAACTCAAACATTTCAAAATAAAAACTAAGATTTCTTAATTATCAATCGAGGGTTTATATCGAATAGGTACATGGTTCAATATAAATCAGATTAAGACAAATAAATGGAAAACCAAAAAATTTGAAGCTTAATAGCTTAGTGTTTTCGTTAAAGATGTTAAGAGGGCTAACTACTTAAAAACTTTTCAAAATTAAATTTTTCTTTCAAAATGCCTATGTTGTTTGTTTATTGTTATAATTCATTTCATGTAAATATACTTTGTTTTAATTACTATATTCATTTTTCTTGCAACATACTTAGGATATTAGGGGGAAATGATTGTATCAAGGATATAAGGTAGATACGATTAGACCCAAGCCATTTTAAGACCTTAAGAGAGGGGCAATTATATAGGTTTTAGGTGTTATAGGGTAACCACTGCATAAGGTTGATTAGAGTACCATACTTAAACTTCGATGTGATTAAAGAACTGTTTCTTTGAAAACATTTGAGGTCACAGAGTTTAAAGACCTGTAGAACCAACCTAAATTGCATACACTTAAACCATGAGTTAATATACTACTCCTAGAAGTTGCAACCCTACTAATGTTTGAATGTCTTTAAAACGTGATAATTTTTTGTATCGATTCTTTTATAAACACTAAATCAATCAATAGGGTTGCAACTTAGGGAATAATGTATTACTAAAAGATTTTAATATTTGCATGCCTCCATGTACATTCTTTTGTTTCATTGATAAATGATTCTTATCCATGAATTGTTTAAGCCTGTGGATAATGTTAGGTGGCCAAGTGAGCAATTAGAGAACTGATAGGCTAATGGACCTCTCTAGTATTTTAGAGTAGCTTCTAGAAATTGGAATCGTCTATCTAAAAGAGAAGCTCAAATGTTTTGAAACTTACAACCTAGCCTTAAAAGTCTTTCTTAGACAAGTCATTGGAGAAACCCATGAAATATTGGAAGACCTTAGAAGTTATTTGCGAGACTAAGTTTAGGGTATTTCAATTTATGCCTGACAGGACTAGAATAAATGTCAAGTTTCATTAAATAAAAATCGAGAATAAATGTTATGCTCTTTATCTTTGTTTCTCTATATTCAAAATTTTCAAGATAATAAAAGTTCCCTTTTGTGTAACATTATTCATTCTTTAGTATTCTCCTTTTGTAAATAGTCCTTCAATATCTCTCATCTAGCCATTGCTCGATCTCACTTAAGGAAATACAAAGAAATTCCATAGACTTGTAAATAGAACCCTAAAAGCACCATCCTTATTTGTATTTAGATTTCTTGGTTTTTGTAAAATAAAACCTATCTTTCTCTCTCACAAAAAAGTGAAAAATAAAAAAGAAAAGAAAAGAAAAGTTGCTACTGATTACAAATTCTTATGGGCTTGAATCTAACCTAAAACTCTTGGCCTATTAAGGCAACTATCCCAAACATAAAACCCCTTAGCTTGCTAAGAGCCAACCCAAACACAAATCCCTTGACCTACTAAAGCAATTAACCCAACCAAAAACTCTTCGGTGTGCTAAGGTAGCTAATCCAAACATAACCCTTCAGCCCTTTAAGGTAGCTGATTGCAAACCTTTGTCCATTAAGATAGTCGAACTAACCTAAAGCCCCTAGTCCATTGAGAAAACCAAACCCAACCATAAACCAAGTCAAGACACAAAGTCAAATACAATCCCAATCTTGAACCCAAATCAAATGAAATGTATCATTTCAAGTAGGGGCAAATTTATAGAAACCGAAGGGGTAAAGTCAATCACTACCCTTGGACAAATTAATATAGATTCCGCCATATGGAATTAGTAATTCACTTCTAAAAGGTTTAGGATGAAAAGAGGCAAAATATATACCATACACTAACCCGTAAACATTATAAGAGTTGAATGACATTAGGGTGAAGATACCTTGGACTCTTTCCTTAAGGGAGGTCCCTTTTGAATGTGATGCCTAGACTAAAATGAAGTTAGGTATTCATTTTCAAATCTTAAGTACAGCTATCCTTTCTTAGCCCCTTTGAACCAACTTGAAGTATTTACAAATTCAAACCCTATCAAGAACTACCCCATGTTAGGGTAATTTAGAAGTTAGGGCAATTGATTAGTAGAGAAGGAAAAAATTAGTTTATGCATGCTTTAGTAATATTAATTAAAAGACAATTTTAGTTTTTGATAAGTTATTTTCTTTGAATTGAAGAAGATCTAACTCCTTTTCAAAGACCTCAAGCTTATACATACCTTACCCAAGCCTATACAATTGGAATTTATGTATTTAAGGCTTTAAATCTCTCAAAAATAAAGTTTCGGTAATAGAGATAATCACTTTTTATGCCAAAGAAAAGAGAGAAGACTAAGGAATAATGGGGCAAAGTAATAAATAAGGAAAAAAGAGAAAAGAAGAAGAAAAAAAAAAGATAAAGACTTGAAAATTAGGCTCATATGTAAGAGAAAACCCCAACTAAAGAAGGCCTAGAAGATGCATGACCCTTATAGCCACCCTAGGAGGGGACTAGTAGTATTGCCTAAAATTTCTATATCACGTGTATACCCATGAGAAGAAAATCGCATTGCAAGTCAGAGATTGCAAGACTCTAAATAGTTATTTGCTAGTCTTCAATTTTGGTTCATTTACTCATTATATAATATAAGTAATTATGGATATCCATTTTTTTTTTTCCACAATTACTCAGAACCGCGGAGAATCGGTATCCCCCACCAAAATAGTGAAATAAGATAGACAATTCTAGAAAATTCTAAACTTACTAAAGATACTAAACTTAATTGAGACATTAGTCGTAGTTGGGAGTATTCCTAATTAACTACATAAGCTTTTCATCATACTGATTTAATGGTAGTACTCTACACTCGATTCCTATCCCATTCCCAACTATTGATCAACTTGCTAGGAAAATAACTATTGGGGTGCAAGCTTACGCTTAGTGAGATAATTACCCTCATCAATACCACGTGATAGAAATTTATTAAATGCACAATCATATAAATGTATAAACAATCAGTATGTCAAACAATGCATGCAGTGGCCTAGGAACTGCATACAACTCAAAATTACATCCCCTAAAGTCAGGGTTTGGAGATAATTAACCGTCTCAAACCAAAATCTAGATTCTAGACCTTAGGTTTTATTTCATTTGCATTATCGTGCTTATTTCAAAACAAAACTCTCTCTCTCTCTCTCTCTCTATATATATATATATATATATGTATATGTATACTTCCTTTATCATAATCAAATCATATTTTTTTAAAATCCCAAGTCTAGCGGTGTGGTAGCCTTTATAATCCATAAACATACACCTTAAGTAGAAGCCACAAGACTCGGCCCTCGCCAACGGTTGGCGTCTCCTAGTGCCTAGTAAGCCCATCAGCTTAGGATAGAGACTCAATATATATATGATGACATAACTAGTGCCCAATTCTGTAGGAAACTTGTATTCCTGTGAGTCCCTTCCTATCTTTTACGTGAAGTGGCAGTCGGTGTTATTTGTATGCAATATGGGGAATGCATGATTCATTTTGATTTCTAAATTATATAAGTGATTAACTCGATTTTCAAGGTGATCAGATAATTTCATTCCATACAATTCACATGTATATATTAGTACAAACAATTCCCATTATTATATATATAATTAACAAGTCATCACATTCATCCATAAATCCATCATATGCATCTCCCATATCCTATAAGCATCCAAATTTATATATATAAGTTTTGGTGCATCTATTCAACAAGCAAAATCAAGTAAAGAGTCATCGGGAATTTACTCACTTAGACATGCAGATCAATCAAAATAATTTGGGATAGGTCATCTCCCCAAAGCCGGGTCCCCTAGACATTGCAAATATGATACTATAAGGATTTGAAATAAAACCTAGAAAACTAAGCTAAAACCCTTTAAGTTATACTTTGGACTTGGTTTCATAATTTTTTCCAATTTTACTGAAAAGTTCAATCGCGTATAACTTTTTCGTTTTAAATCTGACTTTTATGATCTTATAGCCAATATTCATCTTTTTCAAGTGTACTTTAACGTGGTGAGGTTAGATATTTGAAATGAGGCACACAATTCTATCCATGGGTCAGAATATTAGCATTCTTCATGTGTTGAAGTGCTTTTGGGGCTTGTATGGTAAAAGGGCTTTTTGATAACTTGAGAAATCCTTTAGGCTTGGTCTTAAGATTTTATCCTAAGCTCAAAATACTCCTTCAGATCAGATTTACAACTTTGATTTATACTCCTAAGGCTAACAACCACTTCATGGGCTCTTTAGTGGGCTTAAGTTGCTAAATAGGCTTGTTTATGGTTGAAACTAAAGTTAATGACTTTGCTAGATTTATGAAGTTTTACGTGGATTTCTTGTGGGATTCAAAACAATCTTTTTTAATATTTTAAAGTGCTAGTCAGAATTTTAATGAAGGCCCGACTTAGAGTTCTAGGCTTGTTTTGAGAGTTTTAGGCTTTATATACTTACCATACTTGCTTTGGATGATCTTTTCACTTTGTTCATTTACTTTTATCATATTTTTAAGTGCCTTTTTCCCATGTTCCAGATCTGGTCGTGATGAATGCACTAGGTTCTCACTTAGTTTTTCAACTTGTTTCATCATTTCCTTAAGTTTAGGTGTTAGATTATGCACTTAAACTACTTGTATCCAAATCTTAACTTAAGTTTTCTTCCATAAGATGATTCTTTAACTCATGCTCCACACAAACAAATAGAAGATCTTATACTTAATACAACCTCAATATCAAAGCTCATGTCATACAAAGTTGGTCTCTTCATAAAACTTTATGTGATGAATTTTTCCTTAACTTAAGTCTAGATTTGAGCATGTTTAACTTAACGAAAATAAAATGAACATTCAAAGGACTTTTGAATCCTTACGTTTAGCATGTTCATCTTCCATTCAAGTTCTTGTTTTAAGATTTTCTCAACTTAACTCGAGTTAGAGTGTCCTAAACTGTACAGCAAGTCAATAAGGTTAGTAACAATAAAAGATCATGAAATTTAATAAATCAAACATAACATCGATAACAAAACTTTAAGAATTGATCGAAACCTTAAATCATATACTAAAACCCTAAAACTACTTTAAGCACCATTAATCCAAAATTGAACTCGAATTTGTTCAAAACCCTAAAATTATAAATGTAAACCCATAAAATAGTTAAATATTACTCAATAATGATAAAATTATAGTCGATCACAAATTCTTGACTAAATCTTCTATTAGTTTGAAATTATGACAAAATCGCTATAATAACTTGTAAAAATTTTAATTGTACCTGGTACCAATTAAATTGATAAAATTTCACGAAAATTTAAAGATTAATTTCTGATGAGATTTGTTATAATTTTTCTGATTCAAAAAATTTCATATTTTTATTATTAATTTTCATTTTCCTTCTCTTTCATTTCCAATTTATCTCCTTTCTTTCATTTCTTCCCTTTACCCAATTGCACATCCTAGAAACCGAAACAACAATTAGAAAAAAAGAAGAAACAGTAGCCTACGTGAGAAATTAATTTGCCATGTGTTGAGTTATAAGTCAATTGTCCCATCTTCTTTAATTCACAAGATGAGATAAGATCTTAGCTTAAATTCTAAGCTAACTTTATGTGAATAAAAGGAAAAATCTAGAAAAAAGAAAAAAAAATTTTGCACAAACTAGAAAAGCTGGAAGCAAAATCGTGAGGAAAAAAAAAAGAGAGAAAGAAGAAGAAAAGAAGAAGGAAAAGAAGAAGAGGAATTAAAGAAATAGGTAAGTAATTATTTTAGTAGTATAGATGTATAATATGTAGTATATACATGTATAAATATAGTATTTATTTTTCTACATATAACATTACTAATACATGTCTATGTGCATAAATATTTAGATTTAATTTTATATATGTATAAGGCTAGGTATATACAAATGTATGTACATAAGTATATGGAAGAGTATGTATTATGTATTTGTTTTTTTTTTTAATACATATAATTAGTAATAAGTATTTTCATTACATAACTATGGTATAAATATATATATATATATATATGTACCGTAACTATATAAATATATGTGTATACATGTATAATTATTTATATATATGTATAGTCGTATAGTATATATGTAGTGGGGTATTTTTATAAGTATGTATATAAAACATATTTATATATAATATAGAGTATATGCTTTGGAGTATACAGCATAATATATGTATAATATATAGTATACATATTTTATAATAAATATTATGTAAATATATATACCGAATATATATAATATAAGAATGAGCATTTGTAAATGATATATATATATATATTTAGGTCTTCGAAAATTATATGGGTATATTATTATGTATAAATACATATACATATATAATACGCATAATGTAGAGTATATATATATATAAGTAGTATACCAAATGTATAATATATTTACTAAATTTTTAAATATGTAAGGTGTATATGTGTATATATATATATAATACCGTCATTAAGGATTTTTGTAAAAATAAAATTATAACATATATTATAAGTATATATATATATATATATTAAACGTAAAAGATATAAATAATGGGAAAATGAGAAATAATAAAAAAATAAAGGCAATAATAATAATAATAATAATAATAATAATAATAATAATAATAATAATAATAATGTAAAAATCTAAAAAAATAGGAAAATATACTTAAAATAATAAAAATATCAAATATATGATTTAAATAATTATTAAATCATAAATATGTCATGAAAAAACGAAAATTAATATTTTATAATTTTTAAACTTAAATAATAATTTTTGTGATATTTTTATATTATAATTTAAATTACGAGTTACAACGTCCAAAACAGACGTCATTACGACAAAATACGCTCGAAAACGATCAAAATGGACTATAAGTTCATAGCGATTCGAGCTAAAACGAAAAAGTTACACGCAATTCGATAAAAATCTTTAATCAACAATTTCACGTAACTAAGTGAAGTAGACCTTACAAATTCTAGTACTAGTTAGCTTTAAATTCCCTACTTTACAAAATTTTCATTATTCTCAGGTGATTTCACTATCAATCCTGAGCTGCCACTAGGCTACTACGACCCCTAAGCTAACCATGACCGAGTAAGTGTTTTCTAATGATTCCATACTTATATGTGCTTATAGTTAGTGAACATAAATTATGAATTATAAATGAATGTGTATGGGGTTAGGTTATGCTTGTGCATGATAATTGTTGTTGATGGTGAATTTACCTTAAATTGCAATAATATAATGTCTGTTGCATAGTAGATTCACTAAATTGATTGTTTGTGGCTTAGAATGATCACTGAATAAATAAGATTAAATTTTATTCGATTAGAAAAGTTAACTTGGACCATGCATAAGTCATGCATTGTATAATTAATTATGGGTAGTCACATTATACAGAGGTAGCGAGAGGTCATACATGGGTTGATTATTGAGTGTTATTGATTTCGTACAGTGCATACATACGATATGACCTTACCCTGGCCCACGAGATGACTAGGCGTTGGAGGCACCGACCGCCTAGTTATGGGTCGAGTCTAGAGGCCTTCGTTTAGGAGTAAGTGAAGGCTGTGTGAACCTACTCATAATCATATGTAAAACTTGTTTTGATAAAGTTAGTAATAGATGTACCATTACATTTTAAATATGAAACGCGAAGTTTCGTTATGAAATAAGTTTTAATATGATAAAGGATCTGACTGTACCAATGAATCTCCAATCCTGACTTCGGAGGGTGCTAAATCTGATTTACATGCAATACCTGGTCACCTGCATGTATTTGTTTGGCATACTGTTTGCCATGTATTCATTTGGTTGAACCTAACTATTGTATGCCTTAATTGCTGTATGGTTGAGGGAAATTATCTCACTAAGCTTGTTAATTTATACTCTTGTAGTCTTTTCTCACAGGGCAAGCTTTTTGTGATGTTGGGCCATCTCATGCCTGAGGTTAATTCTATACAGAGTCAGTGTGGGAGCTAGATGAGATTGGAGAGTACTTCTGATAGTTTATAGATTTAAATATGTAAATGTTATACTAGCTGAACTGAAGACATGTTTTAGTCTTCGTACTTGTAAACTTTTATACAAATCGACAATGTATTATGTTTTTTATAATTTTATTATTTGTCATGAAATAATATTGCTTAAGCTTATACACTCTTGGTAGTTAGTAGTAGCTATAGCCTTGTGTATCATATAAAAGGGTCGTGAATTGCAAGGGAATTCAATCTGCAATCCTTTATACGTTATACGGCGACTGCTACGACTAGCCCCCTCGGGTCGTGATATGAAGATAAGGAGATTGTCTTATATAAAATTTTTCTAGAGTTTGTCTCTTAAATTGATTTATAAGTTTTGATTTAATTCTTATAAAAATTAGGAAAATTTATAGTGTTGAATAAAATTCTTAATTAGTCACTTAGGGTTACAAGTCCTTAATTGTTTAGGGTTTTGGGTTTAGAGTCTATGGTTCTCGTATTCAAGTTTTATCGATAATAGGGTTTCAAATTGGAAAATTAAATTTGTTTTTAAATGTAAACTTGAATTCATAGCTTAGTTTATCCTTAGGAATATTTGAGAAGTGTTCTTAGTTGAATCATAAGTTCGCTAAAAAGTAGGGTTTACAACTTATCCATATATAACATGGCTTATAAGTGAAAATAAGGAAATTGTTTTATATGAAGTTCTTTTTAGGGCTTGATTCTAAAATTAATTTATAGGATATGATTTACTTCTTAAGAAATTTTAGAGTTTTCTAGAGTTGAATAAAATTTATTGAAATTATATTTTTAATTATTTATTTAGGGCCATAAGTCCCTGATTATCTCAAGGTTTTAGGTTTGAGTGAGTTTAAGTATGTTTTAGAGTTCAAGTGATATTATGTACGTTTTAGGGTTTTTAACCAACTTGGGAATAATTGACTTATACTTAAGAGCTTAACGTTCAATTGGCTTAATTATTTAGGAATATCGCTTTATTATGCAACTTATATATATATATATATCATATGATAGATTAAGAAAAGAGAAGAAAATTGCTTAATAATATATTTATATATATACATATATATTATGGGGCTACTTACGTATACAACTAAAAATAATTTTTGTAAATTTATTAATTTATTCCTTTAATTAGTTTAGTTTTGTTGTTTACTATTACTTGAAATAATTCATGATTCGTTCATTATCAGTTTTATATGATTTTACAAAATTATTGATAATTTTATTGATTTATGGCTTTTCAAGCATTAAGATAATTTTATTGAGTTTTAAGAAATTTTGATGATTTGATATTTACAGTTCCTGCTAAGTTTAGGTTTACATTTTTAAAAGTACGCATATGTATGGATTAGGTTTTCTTGCATGATTAGGGTTTCCAAATCGTATAATTGGGTCTTTCAAGTTCGTTTTAAATTCTGAGTTTAAAATTTTAGTCGATTTTCATTTTATGTGGTCTTATTGACTTAGGGAAATATTTATGATACTCAAGTCTGATTCTATGTTTAAAAGGCTAAATTTATAAAGTTTACAGCCCTGAATCACATGCCCATTCTATAAACACAAACCCACCCTATCCATCCTAAATCACAAACACAAAACCCCCTTGCCCATCACAAACGAAAGGTCTTCCTACCCTCATTCCCACCTATTATTTATAAAAGTTCTTCTGGTTACAAGGAATAATTTATCCTAAATAAAAATTGTTTTTTTTTTTTAACTGGGGTGAGTACACCTCTAGTTTCTTCCTAAAGGATCTTGACTTGTGCACTTAGGTTGAATGAGTAAATATTTCAAAATAGGCCTTCTCATTAATCCTTCTAGAAACCATTGGACCAAAAGCTTAAATTTATAATGCTGAGTTGAAAAAGATCAAATAGATTGATCAAGGTGTATCACTTGCAAGCTAGACCATAATTTGTAGAATAGTAGTCAAGAGTGTAATCTAGACTAAGAGTGTACAAAGAAGTCCTCTTCAACTAGACTAATCATGAGTTACCTTTTCCTGAAGAAAGGAATGTTTAAAATCACAAAGTTTCACCAAGTAACGGGATGATTGTAACATTTTCTTTTTTAGTAACAATTTATACCTATCAACAAACTTACAATAATGAAAGAAAAAGACAAAAGAAGGAAAAAAAGAAGAGAGAGAAAGTAAAGGCTTATTCTAAGTTTTATTATCCATTTTCATATTAGCTTGGGTAGTTAATCTTTCAATTTATGTTGCCTACTTCTTTTTCATTATGGCCATACTAAGTTGACCATAATAGTCTATGTCATTCTCCTTGATGTAGTTTTTAATGTCCATTAACTCTTCTTCAAATTAGGAGAACTTATCCCTGACGCCTTTTTTGTAATAAATGGTTTTACCAAATTCTTCAATTGTAAATTTTTTAAGTCGAGAGTGTTAATAGTCTAATTTCCATCACTTGCCTACTCGGCTACCTACATGTCGAGAGACTCTATTCCCGGCCATACCTGTAAACCCCGCAAATTTAGCCTCCTATGTATAGAAACAAACGTCTAAACTGTAGATGATTTCCTAAACTCAAAAGAGCCAATGAGATTTAAAACCGATTAAAATCTCAATCCAAAACCTAGAGTGGATATGAAAAACCTTAAATCATTAATTGAACCCCTAACCGTATATAAAGATCCTAAAACCTCGAACCACATCAAAATCGTAAGATAACAATAGAAGATTTAATCGCGTAAGAACATATGAAACCCTAAATGTGGAAATACATTAGAGATTGTGCCCTAAAGTAATAAAAACCCTAAAATTATAACTTTAAGGATACAAAAGCACTAATTCACCATAATTTACCTTAAAACCCTAATTGATAATATAATGCTCATATTTTGCCAAATCATTAGTAAAAGGTTAGAGATGACCCTCATTCATGCTTATATGATTCGAATCCTTAAGTAATCCATTAGAAACTAAGATAATGAGTCATAGATTATATTTATCCCTTAAGTATGTGATTACGGTAGTCTCACTTAGAGTTAGGGTTATAATTGAAGATTAGGTTACATATAGTGAACATTAATACTCAAATTAGTACTTTTTGCACTTGTTATCCAAAGTAGTTTATCAAATGAGATATATAAGCTATAAAGACCTAAAGTAAGACCTCATCAACCATATTTACTAATCAATTCATCATATACCTCATTTCTTCTCATTTCCTTCATTTTTCCCCTAATTTCCCTTAATTACTACATTATGTGCACAAAATTACACATACTTAAGGAATGTTGATTAAGATAACACATGTTGACCAAAGTCCAAAAGTTGACCAAGTCAACACATGTTGACTAAAGTCAACATTTTGAAAAGTCAACAAAAGACTAAAGAGATAAAGAAAATATCTCTTCCTTAATGATGGCTTTTCTTCTCTTTTCTTTCTTTTTGATTTTTTTCTTCTCCTTTTCTTCTCAATTGCCGTCCACATCTTCTCCCTTCTAGACTGCACCATTCTCCTTTTTCCATAAGCAAAACAAATCATAAGAAACAAACCAAAAATCCTCCTCCATTGCCGTGAGCTTCCATCTCCATTTTACCTTCAACATCTTCCTTTTTGTCTCCTTAATTCCAACATAAGCAAAGGTATGTATCTAAGTTACTTTCTCTTGTTTTATCTTCTTCATTAGTTAGTTAATTAAGTATATTAGATAAGTAGTTATGTGTTTAGTATTGTCTTGAAGAAGAGGAAACAAAGTTTCCATCTTTAAGTGTAGAAATTAGAACTTTTGAAGAAGAAGAAAGGAAGACATGAGTATATGCTTATAAGTGTGTACACATAAGAAAATACCAAAAGAGTACAAGTATGTGAACCTTTGTACATGAGTATTTATCATGTACATAACCTAACTTAAGACCATATCTAACTATAGATACCTATACTACACTAAATACATATAAAAAAACACAAAAGGATGAAATTAGGAAGCTTTTTGTAAGGAAAGCATTAAGCATACGAATTTTATTATAAAAATATGTATCCAACCATATAAGTATATGAGTATGTACACACGTATAAATACGGTATAAGTCTAAGTATAGGTATAAGTATATGTATGTATAAGGTATATATATATAAGTATAAGAGGAGAGGTAATATGTACATAATACATGTACATATGACATAAGCATGAGGAAAGGCTTATGTAATCATATGATGAGGTAAGTAATGACATAAGCACATGATGACATAAGTGATGACATAAGTGATGACATAAGCGACGACATAAGCTTAGGTTTAGAAAATGAGAAAATAAGAAGAGTGTATAATACTTAAGTACTTAACTTAGTAAACCCTAAGACACTTTCTAAATTGGATTATACTTAATTAAGTATATGAATTAGCAATAGCAAAGTAAAATCTCTTAGTTATAAGAATTTAAGGGTTAACTAAATCATTAAGTATAAACAAAAGATAAAAATATAAGTAACAAGAGTACTTAAGTTTTCATAGTTAAAAAAAAATTGCAATAAATTTAGTCCATATCGTAAAACGCGGGTCCTAACGTCCAAAACGGACATCACCGTGTGAACGTGCGTCCGAAAAGAATGAAAAACGAATATAAGTTCGCAAATATTGGAACTAGAACGAAAAAGTTACAAAATACATAAAGGAAGCCTCATACTTTACTAATATAAGAAAATAGTTACTATTAATCTCATGGGGTATGGTAACCCTATACACACTATACTCGAGTTAACCTTATATATACTATACTCGGGTTATATTAGAGGAAACTAGATAAACTGCAATAGACTTTTAGTTAACTAAGGAGTCTGAATTCTCAAAACACTTATAAGTTTTACCATTTTGATTTAGGCGTTCGATATCGAGTCTTGAAAACCCTAAAGGCTTGGAGAATGAGCAATAATCCAGGTGAGGGAGTTCTGATGACCTGCTACTTGCTTGTGCGTGTTACTTGTATGATGTTTTGCTGTTTGCTATTGCTTGTATATTTGAATGACTATTCTGCTTGTATGCTATCATCCGTGTGATCACCTTTTTAAATTGATAAATATAAATATCTACCTAAATAACCGATTCTACTCCTCGCATGTCTATGACTTGGTAAAGATATGAATGGAGAGTGCTAGCCTTTCAAAAATCTTAAGAAAAGTATTTTTGGAAAAAACTTTTCTATCCATAAACAAATTTTTACATGATCACTGTAAGGGCTTGAGGAGCCATAAAGAGTATTTTTAGCGTTAAGACAAAGCTAGCATGGGTTCTTCACTTGATAGCAAGAGGACTCGCTTTATTGTGCCTGTAAGGCCTTGGTTAAATTTTGGTTGTGAGAGGACTCGCATGTTTGTACCCGAGGGGCCTTGTAAGGTGGATAGTCCTAGTTTGGACTCCCCATATTTGGATTGAAACTCTTTTCTCGGCTAGGGTAATAGTCGAGTTTTGCCTAGTGGGGTGGTGCCCCTAGGTAGCCTCATGCGGGTAAGCCGAGGTGCCCTGTGCGAGTAAGTACAGGGGATAATCGAAGTGTAGATGACGTAATTCTACACCTTCCATAGTTCCGGCCTCCTATGGATGTGTTGCTTGCATTCATCACGCCTGCATTCATTATGTATGTAGATAGCTTGCTTGCATGTGTGAAAATAATGTGTGAAAACTTGCTTGACCGGTAGTGGTGAGGAATGAACTCACTAAGCTATTTTATGCTCATTCCCCTTTAGTTTCATTTGCAGGTTTGCATACGATGGGATTGGGATATGTCTCGAGTGTTGAGTACGAGATGAAGATATGTACATTAGTATTAGAAGTAGTTGAGTACTTTTTAGATGATACATAGACGTCCTTTGTAGAAAATATTTATTTATTAAACCTTACTATAATGTTAGTATATCCTGTCTTATTATTTAGTAGGGGATACCGATTTTCTGCGGTTCTGAGGAACTGTAGGATATCCGATACTCATGGTTATTTATATTTGTATTCTACAGTAAATTGATTACTTAAAAATCAGTAACCTTAGTGATTAATCGTTTAGAGTCTTGCAATCTCTGACTTGTAAGGCGGTTTTCATAGCATGGGTGCACACATGTTATGGAAATTTTAGGTAATCCTATTAGGCCCCCTTTAGGATCCTGACAATACCGAGTAACATCTGTAAACCCCACTTTTAGTGGGCCTAAGACTCGATTAAGAGTACCTTCTGAACATTCCTAAAGATCAACTAAACTAAAAACTTAAGTTTATATTTAGAAACGAATTAAATTTTTACAATTCAAAAGCCAATTGTCGATAAAACCCGAGCTTGAAGAACTACGAGCTCCAAAGCTACTTAAAACCCTAAACCTTAAAAAAATTAAGGAATTTTAACCCTAAATAATTAATCGATAAGTTAATTTGAATAATTTCATTCAACTTTAGAAAATTTCACAATTCTACAAAAATCAAATCATAAATTACAAAACAATATAAGATAAAAATCCTAAAACAATTTTCTATAAGGCTATGCCCTTTTCTTCATGTACAAGCCTTACGCATAAATAAGTAGACCAACCAATCACCTTAGATAACTTATCAATTGAGAGTTGGAATCATTTATCAATTGATAACTTATCAAAATCTAGCGATAAGACAATTTCCTTATTACCTCTTCACATATATTACATATGGACAATTTTTCACAAGAATTCATAAACTTAACTTTAATAAAGGAGACAAGACCACTCCTTGGCATAAAAAGACTTCCAATGGAAGATCTAAGAAGGGGAGAAAGGGGGGCCATGCACTTGTCATTCACCCATCGATCACTTCTTCTTACACATCACTATTCACTCTTAATGCTTACATCATCAAGAGTTGCAATTGTTCACTTTATGTAAGCTACAAGACAACACTTTCAAGACATTTAAACACTCTTTCTCTCTCCATTTCCAACCGGCCACTCTCTTCACCATTTCTCACCCTTTCAATTTCACTTTGACTTCATCTTTCTCTCCGTTGAAACAAACATAAAAAGGAGAAACAACCTTACCCTACAAAATCAATTTTTCTCCCATTTTTGAAGCTTCACTCACGGCATTATTTTCCTTTGTTCTTGTACCATTTTCTTTCACCATCTAAGACCTTTTAAGACCATTAGAATCTTCCATAAAGCCCATACCAAAAGAACAAAAGATTCGGGTTTCAAGAGGTAGCAAAAAGGAGGAGGCAAAGTTAAAAGCTAAAGTGGAACCTTAGTGCATAACCACCACACTTTGCGTTAAGGACGAGTAAGTGATTCTTGTGATGTTTGGATTACTATTTATGTTAGGAGACTTGGATTTCTTGAAGATAGGAGTAAGGTTTAAGTTGTTAGAACACCAAAAATCGTTTTAAGAAACAAACCATAAAACCCTCACTTGAAGTTGAAATATGACCATGTAAAGTTGGTGTTTTGTGAAGACATTTGTTTAATGCTTTGAATGGAAGATTTTAAGCTAAGAAAATCTTGAAATGAGAACTTTAATGAAGGATAAGCATGCTAGACGTGAGGGTTCCATAGTCATTTGAATGTTGATTTTGTTTTCATTAAGTTAAACATGCTCAAATCTAGACTTAAGTTAAAGAAAAATCTATCACATGAGGTTTTATGAAGAAACCAACTTTGTATGACATGAGCTATGATATGGGAGTGGTATTAAGAATAAGATATTTTATTTCTTTATGTGGAGCATGAGTTAAAGGATCATTTGATGGAAGGAAACTTAAGTTAAGATTTGTACACAAGTAGTTAAGTGCATAATCTACCACCTAAACCTAAGGAAATGATGAAACAAGTTGAAAAACCAAGTAAGGGCCCCTTAGAACCATCAAGAACAGATCTGGAATGTGGGAGAATGAAGTCTAAAAATATGATAAAAGTGAATGAATAAAGTGAAAAGATTAACTAAAGCAAGTATAGTATGCATACAAAGCCTAAAACTCAAAACCGAGCTTAAAACTCCCAAAACAAGCCTAGAACTCTAAGATGGGCCTTCAATAAAAATCTGACCACCACCTTAAAGTACCAAGAGAGGTTGTTTTAAAGCCCATAAGAAATTCACCTAAGGCCCCATAAGTCCACCGAAGTCATTAACTTTAGTTTGAACAAGAAACAAGCTCATTTGACAACTTAAGCCCACTAAAGGGCCCAAGAAGTGGTTGTTAGCCTTAGGGATATAAATCAAAGTTGTATATCTGATCTCAATGAGTATTTTAAGCTTAGGATAAAATCTTAAGACCAAGCCCGAAGAATTGTTTACATGAGGAACGCTACTATTCTGACCCATGGACAGAATTGTATACCTCATTTCGAAAATCTAACCTTACCACGTTAAAGTACACTCGAAAACAATGAAGATTGACTATAAGATCATAAAAAATCAGATTTAAAACAAAAAAGTTATATGGGATTGAACTTTAGGTAAAAACCGGGAAAAGTTATGAAAACTAGTTAAGAATATAACTTAAGGAAAATTTACTTAGTTTCTTAAGTTTGCTTCAATTCCTTATAAAAATTATTTCAATGACCAGGGGACACCGTTTACGGAGACGACTTACCTCCAGATTACTTTGACTGACCCATATGGCAGAGTGAGTAAATTCCCGATGACTCTTTACTTGATTGTGCTTGTAAAGTAGATGCACCTAATCTTATATTTATAAATTTGGATGCTTGTGGGATATGGGAGATGCATGTGTATGAATTTGTGGATGAATGTGATGACTTGTTAATTATATATAATAATGGGAATTGTTTGTATGAATATATACATGTGAATGTATGGAAGGAAATTGGTTGATCACCCTAAAAATCAAGTTAATCACTTATATGATTAAGAACTCAAAATGAATCATGCATTCCCCATATTGCATATGGATAACACCGACTACCGCTTCACGCTGTAGATGGGAAGGGACTCATAGGAATATAAGTTTCCTGTAGGATTGGGCACTAGCTACGCCATCATATATATTGAGTCTCTATCTTAAGCTATTGGGCTTACTAGGCGCTAGGAGACGCCAACCGTCGGTGAGGGGCCGACTCTTGTGGCTTCTGCTTAGGGCGTATGTTTGCGGACTGCGAGGGCCACCACACCGCTAGACTTGGGATTTTAAAGGTTACGATTTGATTTTGGTAAAGGAAGTATATATATATATATATATATATATATGTAGAGTTTTGTTTTGGTATGAGTACGATAGTACAAATGAAATAAAACCCAAGATCTAGAACCCGGATTTTGGTTTGGGTCGGTTAATTATCTCCAAACCCCAACTTTAGGGGGCATAATTCTAAGTCGTATGCAGTTCTTAAGTCACTGCATGCGTTGTTTGGTATGCTATTTGTTCTTGCATTCATATGATTATGCATCTAATAAACTTCTGTCGTATAGTACTGATGAGAGCATTTATCTCACTAAGCGTAAACTTACACCCCTATAGATTTTTGTTGGTGCAGGAAAACTTCTTCGTCAATCCGGGCCGAGGCATGCCCGTGGTAAGTCTCGTGTAGAGATAGGCTGGAGCGATCAGAGAGCGAAGAGGACACTTTTTAATAGATTATAGATATTTCGATACTTTTATGTATTTATGCATCACTTAGATTTTATGCAGTTCCATTATGAACTGTATTTGTTTGTAATATTGTTTTGGTGTGGGTCTCACGAGCCCACACAATTAGTTAATTTATAACATAGAAGAAACTGTAGTTAAATTGCTCTATATTACTTGTCTATGGGCCTAGTGGTAACGTAGAGTGGAAGGAGCCTTGTGTGTTGTATGAAAGGCCTATGATTAGCAATGGGGTTGATAATAGACTTTTATACGGTACACGATGACCTATCATGACAACGATACTGTTGGGTCGTTATAACATCAATATGACTAGTAACTCAACTCTTAGCAGATGCCAAGTAACGTAGACTAGCATCTGATTTAAGTTAAGTAAAGTGGCATGAACAATTATCACTTGACATAGTTAATCACATAACTACCTACATTCCCTACATTTCTAGAATGTGTTTGACCAAGAGGCCTCTACGTATCTCGTTAATCATTCCAATAATTGCTACTTTAAAGACAACATTCTCCTATAAAAACAAGAAAGAAACACTATATGAGACATTTGATAACTCTTTACCATTCACTTAACTTCCCTTACTCTTATTCACTAACTTAGGCATCAGAGTGGTTACACTGAATTAGCTCCAGTAGCAAGAACCTTTCCTTTCTTTACAGGTCAACTCCAATTGCTAAAATCTGCCAAGCACAGTCTGTTTCTTTTTTTTTTTTTTTTTAAACACACCCTCGCATGGAAAAAGCGAGAATGACTAAGAGTATAGGTGTTGATACTTCCTCTTAAAGTAAACATGTTGATGAACAATGCTTGGCTAAGTTAGAGCTACTTTATCTCAACTTAGCCAAAGAATACGAAGAATTAAATAAAAAACATTAAGAGATCCTTAATCTCCTTCATTACAGTGTTTACCCAAATCAAAATAAGGAGCATGGTAATAATGACGTCGAGAATAGTGATGATTCAATCTATTCACTTAAGTTACCGAAAAAGCAAACTGAGGTTACTATAGGACCTTCTACTCTTGCTCTTAAGAAAACTAATAAGGGTAAACAATCGTAGTAAGTGCATCATGTTAGGCCCTCCCATAATGGAACCTCTATTGCAATGAGTAAGCAGTTACAAATCAAGAAGAGCCCCTTCATCCTTGAGATTTTCAAGGAAGTGATTCTACAACACATTAAGCTGCTACAATTTGAAACTTATGATGAGATGAAAGATCTTATAGATCATTTTGAGTATTACCGTACATTAGCTACATTGCACGGTTTGAGTGATATAGTGACTTATCAAGATTTTCCCTCAACCTTGAGTAATGCAGCTAGTATATGGTTCAAACATTTGAAACCAAACACCATGTCTTGTTTTGAAGAACTAGCATAAGTGTTTCTTCAACACTTCCTTCCAAGTAAGCTTCCTGTTAAGGATTCCTCAATCCTTAATACAATCAGACAAAGATCAGATGAGTCAATTAGAGATTACTTAGTTAGGTTTATGACTGAGATAGTCTAAATCCCAAAATTAGACGTGAGTTTGGCCCTCAATACTGTAATTGATGGAGTTAAGTCTCATGAGACTTTTTCAACTCTTTTACAATAACAGAATAAGTCAAGAACTTTTGCCGAGTTTAAGGCTAAGGCTACCTCATACATTTAAGAAGAAGATAAAATAAAGGCTCGGTAAGAAGCCGATCAGAGTAGAGGAGATAGGAAAATGGCAAGAGGAGAAGTGCAAAAGATAGAGTTGGGAAAGATGATGATCAAAGTTTAGATGCCAAGAGAAAGAGACTAAGGATTCCAACATATTCGTCCTACACACATGTCAATCGTCTAATTTCAGACATATTGATGGAGGCACGTGGGTAGAGAGGCATTTTGCAATGGCTAGAAAGAATTAGAGGAAATCTCTTAAGGAGAAATTCTAATAAGTATTGTGATTTCCATTACGACAAAGGCCCAAATACAGATGAATGCATCCAACTCAAGAACGCAATTGAAGATTCAATTCAATGTAAGCATTTACACAAGTTCCTAGTACATGATGTTGAAAATATTGAGAGATTACCTTAGAGGAGATGTGAGGAACAAGAGAATGAAACTCAGTCAGCTGTTATGGGAGTTCCGATAGAGTACCTACTAGGGTAATTAATGCTATTGTCGGTGAACCTACAATAGGCCAATTAAGCTCTTCAAGTTTGACTAACATTGAAAATTATGTTTGAACATCCAAGGTAAGAAGGTTATGATTGAAAATACAATCTCTTTCATGGAGGAAGACTTTGAGGGCATCTAGATGCCACATGATAATGCACTTGTTATTAGTATGAGAGTTGCTAACTTTGAGGTCAAGAAAATTCTTATTGATACTAAAAGTTTTGCAAACATCATTTTCCTACATGCTTTTGACCAGATGAGACCAAAGATTAAAGCACAACTAAGATCTTATAAATATGATTTGTATGCCTTCAACAATTAACCTGTTCGTGTAATTGGAGTAATCTCTCTACTAATTTAGATCGGAGATGGTGAAAACCTCACAAAAGATAAAGTCGACTTCCTCATCATCGAATATTGTTACAACATGATCATGGGACAACCATGTCAACATTTATTCGTCATCATCCCTTCCATTGTATATCTCAAAGCTAGATTCCCTGCTCCAATGGGAGTTGGTAAGATCTTTGTACATGAGGGCCTTATGATAAGATGAGGTATTTCAAGTAGAAACCTGTTCGAAACAAAAGTCAGTCCACAGAAAGTGCCAAGAATGATATGAAGGTGATCTCTTTAGGAGATGGCCTTGGGAAAACAACAAATATAGGGAAACCCTTACCAACAAACATTCGTCAAAGTTTGATCAATTTGTTGCAAGTCAATGCTGATGTATTTACATGGTCCCCTTTGAACATGCTAGGTATCCCTATAGACGTTATGGTGCACAAGCTATAGATTGATCTAAGCTTGAAGGTGATCTATTCAAAGAAAAAGCATTTTACCCCCAAGAGACAAGTAGTCATAGAAGAAGAGATCTAGAAGCTATTAAAGGTAGGATTTATTTGGAAAGAGTCTTATCTGATTTAGCTAGCCAATTGTATACAAGCCAAGAAGTGTAATGGTAAGTGGTGTATGTTCATATAAACTTTACGGACCTTAATAAGGTTTGTCCCACGGATTGTGTTCTATTGTCGAAAATCGATTAGATGGTAGATTGTACCACTAAACATGCATTACTTTCTTTTATGGATGCTTTCATGGGTTACAACCAAATTAAGATGGATAAGGAGGGTAAAGTCCATAAGTTATTTCTCACCAATTTCAGAACATATTGTTATATGGTGATGCTTTCTAGGTTGAAAAATGTCAGTACAATATACCAAAGACATGTTACAAAGATGTTCAAATCTTAGATCCATTGAAATTTTGAAGTATATTTCGATGACATGGTTGTGAAAAACGTGACAAAGGAACGGCATCTTGTTGATCTTAAGGAGATGTTTGCTACTCTTAGGAGATATAATATAAAGCTTAATCTATTGAAGTGCATCTTTAGTACAACTTCAAGAAAGTTTTTAGGATACATGGTCACTTGACGCAGTATTGTAACTAAGTCGAGAAAGATTAAGGCAGTAATAAACATGAAATCTCTTCATATGGTTAAGGAAGTATAGGAACTCACCAAGTGAATAGCTATCCATAATTAATTTGTGTCAAGAAGTATGGATAGGTACAAAAAATTATTTAAAATTATAAAAAATCTAAAATAATTCAAGTAGTGTGATGATTGCGATAAGGCTTTTAATGATCTCAAAAAATTACTTACGTCACCCATGATACTCTTAACACCCATCTCCAGAGAGAATTTATATTTGTACTTATCTATTAGCTGCTAAGTACTTTCTTTTGTATTGGTTTGAATCGATGGCATGGAGCATTGACCTATTTATTTCATGAGTTATGTCTTGTAAGGGCCAAAGCATCGGTATACGAAAATTGAGTAGTTTATTTTAGCAATGGTTCTCTCGGCAAGGAAATTAAAACCGTATTTTGAAGCTCACTAAATCGTAGTCTTCATTGATTAGCCTTTGCGGTAGGCATTACAATGACCAGACTCTTTCAAAGGGATGATGAAATATGCTCTAATGCTAAGTGCCTGTGGTGTATAGTGCAAATCCAGAATGGCATTAAAAGCTCAAGTGTTGGTAGATTTTTTGGCTGAGTTGACTTATGACAAAGATATTATGGAGGCTACCAAGAAACTTATATGATACCTTTATGTGGATGGTTCTTCCATAAGAGAAGGAAATGGTATAGGCCTCATTCTTCAAGGCCCCCATAACATCAAATTTAATTATGCTTTAAAATTTGGATTCCCAACTAGCAACAATGAAGCATAATATGAAGCTTTGATTACCAGACTTAAACTATCGAAAGAGATTGATGTTGAGAAACTCGAGATGTTCTTTGATTCACAACTAGTGGTAAATTAGGTCATAGGAAGTTATGTTGTAAGGGAAGAAGAAATGAGCAAGTACTTATTGGTGGTATGAATGCTTACAGAAGAATTATAATCTTTCTCAATCCATAAGGTTCCGAGAAGTAAGGACATTACTGTCGATAAGTTGTCCAAGTTGGCTAGTATGGCATTCCTTGACTTGAGCAATAAGCTTTTTATCAAATTTGTCCTACAAAAAGTTTATCCAATATGTCGTAGAGCTATGAATTGGCTCCTTGCTCGAAAGATGAGTCTTTGATGGATCTCCTCATAGATTATTTCAGGGATGACACCCTTCCTAGTGATAAGAAAGAAGCATGAATAATGGTTTATAAAGCAACAAATTATATACTAATAAATGATCAACTGTACAAATGTGGCATATCACAACCCTAACTTTGATGCCTTCCTTCAAGAGATGCCCAACGAGTGTTATTTAAACTGTACGATGGCGTACGTAGTAACTACATAAAAGCATAAACATTGCATGTCCGCGCATTGTGACTCAGTTATTATTAGCCAACAATGAAAGAAGATGTAAGGATTGTTATTCAGCATTGTCCACTGTGCTAGAAGCATGAGGCATCAAGTTACGTACCTTCAACTGAACCATGTTACCTATCTAGTCCTTGGCTTTTTGCCTAATGGGGGTTAGATATTCTTGGACCCTTCCCAAAGTCTATAGCCTAACAATAATTTGTCATTGTTACTATGGATTATTTTACAAAATGGGTAGAGGTTGAGGTTGTAGTGAGGATCACCAAACAAAAAGTGGAGGTATTTGTTTTCAACTCCATAATACTGAGATTCGCAGTTCCTTTTATAATAATTATAGACAATGGCTCGCAATTTTACAACAAGTTCCAAGCATTTTATGAGAAATATGGTGTTCACCTGAATTATATGTGTAAACCTTACTTTTAGTGCGCCTATTGTAAACCCTACGAATTTAGCTTTCTAAGTATAAAAACAAACGTCCAAACTGTAGATGATTTCCCGAACTCAAAAGAGCCAGTGAGATTTAAAACCAATTAAAATCTCAATCCAAAACCTAAAGTGGACACGAAAAACCTTAAATCATCAATTGAACCCCTAATCGCATACGAAGACCCTAAAACCTCGAACTTCATCAAAACCTTAAGATGACAATCGAAGATTTAATCGTGTAAGAATATATGAAACCCTAAATGTGTAAAAACATTAGAGATTGTGCCCTAAAGTAATAAAAATCCTAAAACTATAACTTTAAGGATATAAACACACTAATTCATTATGATATACCCTAAAACCCTAATTGATAATATAATGCTCATATTTTGCCAAATCATTAGTAAAAAGTTAGAGATGACCCTTATTCATGCTTATATGATTTGAATTCTCAAGTAATCCATTAGGAACTAAGATAATGAGTCATAGATTATAATTATCCCTTAAATATATGATTAAGATAGTCTTACTTAGGGTTAGGGTTAGAGTTGAAGATTAGGTTACATGTAGTGAACTTTAATACTTAAATTAGTACTTTTTGCACTTGTTATCCAAAGTAGTTTATCAAATGAGATATATGGACTATAAAGACCTAAAGTAAGACCTCATCAACCATATTTACTAATCAATTCATCATATACCTCATTTCTTCTCATTTCCTTCATTTTTCCCCTAATGTCCCTTAATTACTACATTATGTGCACAAAATTACACATACTTAAGGAATGTTGACTAAGATAATGCATGTTGACCAAAGTCCAAAGGTTGACCAAGTCAACACATGTTGACTAAAGTCAACATTTTGAAAAGTCAACAAAAGACTAAGAGATAAAGAAAATATCTTAACTTCATGATGGCTTTTCTTTTCTTTTTCTTTTGATTTTTCTTTTTCCCTTTCCCCTCAATTGTTACCATCCACTTATTCCTCATTTTGGTCCCACCATTTGTTGTCTTCCATAATCAAAAACAAAGACAAAGAAACAAAACAAAAACACTCCCCATTGCCGTAAGCTTCTTCTTCCCATTTCACTCTCATCACTCTTCCTTTTGTCTTCTTAATTCCAACACAATTAAAGGTATGTCTTTAAGTTGTTTTATGTTGCTTTATATTATTCATTAGTTAGTTAATTAGGTAGATTAGATAAGTAGTTATTTGTTTAGTGTTGTCTTGAAGAAAAGAGCACAAAGTTCTCCTCTTTAAGTGTAGAAATCTAGGAATCATGAAGAAGAAGAAGAAGAAGGATATGCATGTGCATATGTCCTTAATTATATGTATAAAAGGATAAGCTAGAAGAATACATGTATAAATACCTTTGTTCATAAGTATACAATATGTACATAACCTAAAATAAGGTATATACTAACTATACATACATATATCATGTCAAATATACTCTTAAAATACAAAAAGAATGAAATTGTGAAGCTTTCTTAAGGGGCTAGATAAGGCATACGAAAATACGTATGTCACCGTATGCGTATATGGGTATATGTATTAGTATATATATATTAGTACATAAGTACACATATTAGTATATTATGAGTATGGGTAGGTATATAACATATGTATATGTACAAGTACTTAATGACATATATATTTACATGTAATAAATGGATTACACAAGCCATGTCATCATCTAAACATTACATAAGCCATGACATCATTAAAAGACTACATAAGCCATGACATCATCAAAAGACTACATAAGCAATGGCATAAGCAAATGATGATGTAAGCGATGACATAAGCATAGATTATAAACTAAGAAAAGAAGAAAAGTGTATCATAATTAGGAACCTAAATTAGGAAACCCTAATACACTTTCTAAAATGGATTACACGTAATTAAGTACATGAATTAGTAATAGCAAAGTAAAATCCTTTAAGTATAAAGATTTAAGGGTTAACTAACTCATTAAGTCTCATTAAGTATAAACAAAATAAAACATATAAATATAAGTAATAAGGGTAATTAAGTTTTCATGGTTAAAATTTCTTTAAATTTAGTTCATATCGTAAAACACGGGTCATAACGTCCAAAACGGATATCACCGTGTGAACGTGCGTTCAAAAACGATGAAAAACGACTATAAATTCGTAAATATTGAAAATATAATGAAAAAGTTACGTACGATTAGCATTTAGATTTAATCGAATAAGGGCTAATAGTAATCTAAGTAGAATTAAGTAAATAGATATCTAGAACCATTAGTTGAGTCAACTACTTCTTATCCTTATTATCTCGTAATGATCAAGTGATCCCGACGAGGGCGAGGACCTCCCGATCAGTTATTACGACTAGAGCGAGTCATCATAGTCAAGTGAGTACTCCCAATGACTCCATATTTGTTTATGTTTGTAGTTAGTGCACTTAAATTGAATATCAATAACTTGATGCATGGGGTTTCGGGATATGCGTGTGCTTGATATTGCTTGATTATTGTAAGAAATATTGTTAAATACGATAATTGATGATTTGATGGTATGATTGATTTTTATATGATTTAGATGGTTTGCTGATATTGATTGATCACCTCATAATTTGACCTAATTATAGTTGGCTTTACTTAAATTAAAAGGGTCATGCATTATCCATGCATCGCATTACTTGTTCCGGCCGTCACTTCACGTAGTTGGTAATGAAGGGCCTTGGAGGGATGGATTCCCACATGATTTGATTAGTACCGTGCAGGAGCATGGGTATAACAAGATCCTACCCTTGGCTCGCAGGTTCTATTGGCGCCGGAGACGCTAACCGTGGGTAGCTAGGGGTCGTGTCTAAAGACCACCGCTGTAGGGTGTGAGTGTGGACTGTGAGGGCCACCTCACTGCTAGGACTGGGACTTTGTGAACTACTGGATTTTTAGAAATGGAAATGTAGTTTTTGTGAAATACGGAATTCAAAGTTATGGGTAAAAACCCAGGTGCTAGAGCCCGGTCGTGATTGGTACCGATGAATCTCCAACCCTTATCTCGGAGGGCGTTAAATCCGATATTATATGCAGTACCGATCAACTACATATATTGTTTGGCATTTTGCGTGTGCATGCATTCATATGGTTGTAATAATTTGTTTGATAACTTGTTTGCCAGTATGGTATGGGGGATAGCTCACTAAGCTCTTGTAGCTTATTCCCCAATAGTCTTTCTTTTGCAGGTTTGCCTACGATGGGATTGGGATGAGTCTTGAGTGCTGAGTGCGAGATGAAGATATGTACATTAGTGTTAGGATTAGTTGAGATCTTTATAGGTGATACATAACACTCTTTGTAGAAAATATTCACATGTTAGAATTCAATATAATTCAATTTTACCTATAGTTTTATAATGTTGGCATATCCTGTCCTATTATTTGGTAAGGGATACCGATTCTCTGTGGTTCTGAGGAACTGTGGGCTATCGGACTTCCATAGGTATTTATAATTCTATATTATGTCATGTTACAATAAATTAATTACTTGAAAATCATTAACCTTAGTGATTTATAATTTAGAGTCTTGAAATCTCTGACTTGCAAGACGGTTTTCATATCATGGGTGCACACATGTTATGGAAATTTTAGGTAATCCTACTAGGCTCCCTTTAGGGTCCTGACACCTAAGACTTGATTAAGAGTACTTTCCGAACATTCCTAAAGATCAACTAAACTAAAAACTTAAGTTTATATTTAGAAATGAATTAAATTTTTCCAATTGAAAAGCTAATTATCGATAATTTAATTTGAATAATTTCAATCAACTTTAGAAAATTTCACAATTTTATAAAAATCAAATCATAAATTACAAAACAATGCGATATGAAAACCTAAAAAGCAATTTTCTATAAGACCATGCCCTTATCTTCATGCCTAAGCCTTACACTTCAATAAGTAGATCAACTAATCACTTTAGATAACTTATCAATTGAGAGTTGGAATCATTTATCAATTGATAACTTATCAAAATTTAGTGATAAGACATTTTCCTTATCACCCCTTTACTTATACTATATATAGACAATTTTTCATAAGATTTCATATGCTTAACTTCATTAAATGAGACAAGACCATTCCATGGCCCAAAAGGACTTTAAATGGCATATTTAAACAAGGAAGAAAGGGGGTCATGCTCTTCTCTTTCAACTATCAATCATTTTCTCTTACACATCATTATTCACTCTTTAATGCTTACATCATCAATAGTTGCAATTGTTGACTTTTGTGTAAGCTATAAGACAACACTTTCAAGACATTTTAACCACTCATTCTCTCTCAATTCCAACTGGCCACTTTCTCCATTATTTCTCTCACTTTCAATTTCACTTTCACATCTTCTTTCTCTTGTTTGAAACAAACATAAAAAGGAGAAACAACCTTACCCCACAAAATCAACTTTTCTCTTAGTGCACAACCACCATACTTTGCTTTAAGGACTAGTAAGTGTTTCTTGTGCTTAGTAGGTTAGCGTTTATGTTAGGAAACTTTGATTTCTTGAAGATATAAGTAAGGTTTAAGTTTTTATAACACCAAAAACCGTTTTAAGAAACAAACTCATGAAACCCTTACATGAAGTTGAAACATGAGCATGTAAAATTGGTGATTTGTAAAGATACTTGTGTAACACTTTGAATAGAAGATTTTAAGTTGAGAAAATCTTAAAACAAGAACTTGAATGGAAGATGGCTGGATGTGAGGATTCAAAAGTCCTTTGAATGTTGATTTTATTTCCGTTAAGTTAGACATGCTCAATCTAGACTTAAGTTAAGGAAAAATCCATCATATGAAGTTTTTTGAAGAAACTAACATTGTATGACATGAGCTATGATATGGAGGTTGTATTAAGTATAAGATCTTCTATTTCTTTGTGTGGAACGTGAGTTAAAGAATCATCTTATGGAAGAAAATTTAAGTTAAGATTTGGATACAAATAGTTTAAGTGCATAATCTATCACCTAAACTTAAAGAAATGATGAAACAAGTAGAAAAACTAAGCAAGAACCTCTTAGAATCATCATGACCAGATCTTGAACGTGGGAAAAAGGCACAAAAAAATATGATATGTAAATGAAGAAAATGAAAAGATCAACCAAAGCAAGTACGGTATGTATGCATAGCCTAAAACTCAAAATTGAGCCTAGAACTCCAAGTTGGGTCTTCAATAAAATTTTGACCAGCACTTTAAAACATCAAGAGAGGTTGTTTTGAAGCCCATAATAAATCCACCTAAGGCCTCACAAGCCTACCAAAGTCACTAACTTTTGTTTGAACCAAAAATAAGCCTATTTGACAACTTAAGCCTACTAAAGAGCCCATGAAGTGGTTGTTAGCCTTAGGAATATAAATCAAAGTTGTAAATCTGATCTGAAGGTGTATTTTAAGCTTAGGGTAAAATCTTAAGACCAAGCCCAAAGGATTTCTCAAGTTATCAAAAAGCTCATTTACCATATAAGGCCCAAAAGCACTCCAACACATGAGGAACGCTACTGTTCTAACCCATGGACAGAATTGTAAGCCTCATTTAGAAAATCTAACCTCACCAAGATAAAGTACACTAAAAAAAGATGAAGATTGACTATAAGATCATAAAAATTGAATTTAAAATGAAAAAGTTATAGGCAATTAGACTTTAAGTAAAAACTGGGAAAAATTAAGAAAACTAGTTAATAGTATAACTTAAGAAAAATTAACTTAGCTTCTTAAGTTTATTTCAGTCCCTTATAAATATTATTTCGATGATTAGGAGACACTGTGTACGGAGACGACTTACCACCGGATTACTTTGATTAATCCATATGGCAGAGTGAGTAAATTCCCGATGACTCTTTACTTGATTTAGCTTATAGAATAGATATACCTAAACTTATATATAAAAATTTGGATGCTTGTGGGATATGGAAGATGCATGTGTATGGATTTATGGATGAATGTGATGACTTGTTAATTATATATATAATAATGGGAATTGTATGTACTAATATATACATGTGAATTGCATGGAATAAAATTATCTTATCACCTTGAAAATTGAGTTAATCACTTATATGATTAAGAAATCAAAATGAATCATACATTCCCCATATTGCATATGGCTAACACCAATTGCCTCTTCATGCAGAAGATGGGAAGGGACCAACAGGAATACGAGTTTCCTGCAGGATTAGGCACTAGCTATGTCATCATATATATTAAGTTTCTATCCTAAGCTGATGGGTTTATTAGGCGTTGGGAGACGCCAATCATCGGCAAAGGATTGAGTCTTGTGGCTTCTGCTTAGGGCGTGTGTTTGTAGATTGTGGAGGCTACTACACCGTTAGACTTAGGATTTTAAAAATATGATTTGATTTCAATAAAGGAAGTATACATACATATATATATTTATATATATATAAAGAGAGAGAGAGAGAGAGAGAGGGAGAGTTTTGTTTTGGCATAAGTATGATAGTGCAAATGAAATAAAACCTAAGGTCTAGAACCTAGATTTTGGTTTGGGTCGGTTAATTATCTCCAAACCCCGACTTCAAGGGGTGTAATTCTGAGTCATATGCAGTTCCTAAGTTATTACATGCATTGTTTAGCATACTAATTGTTCATGCATTCATATGATTATGCATCTAATAAATTTCTATCATGCGGTATTGACGAAGGTATTTATCTCACTAAGCTTAAGCTTATACCCCTATAGAATTTTGTTAATGTAGGATAACCTCTTCACTAATCTGGGCCGAGGCATGCCCGTAGTAAGTCTCGTATAGGGACGGGTTGGAGTGATCAGAGAGCAAAGAGGACATCTGTAATAGACTTATAGAAATTTAGATACTTTTATGTTTTTGTTCGTAACACAGATCTAATGTAGTTCCGTTATGAACTGCATTTGCTTGTAATATTTTTGGTATGGATCTCACGAGCCTACACAATTAGCTAATTTATAACATAGAAGTAATTTTAGTTTAATTGTTCTATATTTCTTGTCTATAGGCCTAGTGGTAAGGCAGAGTGGTAGGAGCCTTGTGTGTCATATGAAAGGCCTATGATCAGCAAGGAGGTTGATAATAGACCTTTATACGGTACACGGCAACCTACCATGACAACGATACCGTTGGGTCGTGAAAATATGTTTGTAGCATACCCTCAAACAATTGAACAAGTTGAGGCTATCAATAAGATCATCTTGCATGGCTTAAGGAGGAAGGTTAATAAAGTTAAAGGGAGATGGGCTGATGAACTGCCAAATATCTTATGGGGATATAGAACTGCCTACAGAACAGCAACTAGCGAATCCCCCTTCAAGTTAGCATACTACACGGAAGTAGTTTTATCAATTGAGTTAGATTTGTCTAATCTATGAATGCAAAGTTTTGATGTGATGGTTAATTAAATAGGATTAGTAGCAAATTTGGACACCAATGAAGAAATTAGAGTTATTATAAAAGTAAGGGTTGCAGCATACCAACATAAAGTGATTGGGAATTACAATAAAAAAGTAAAACATAAGGTTTTTCAACTTGGGGACTTGGTTTTCCGAAAGCTAAAAGCAACTAGCGTGCAAGAAAGTTAATAGAAGCTTAGCGCAAATTAGGGGGATCTTATCAGGGTTTGGAAAGTCATCGATAAGGGGTCCTATCAACTAGAAATGTTGGATGGATCAATCATCCCTCGGCTATGGAATGCTAAGAATTTGAAACTCCATTTCAATTGATTGCTTGGATGATGTTCATTTCAATTTGTCTTATAAAGCGATAACCGACTTATTTGTAAGGTGACAACCTACTTATTTATAAGATAACTATATTTGAAGTTTTATTTTGTTTCTAAAACTATATATGATGAATGAGTTAATAAGTTCAAATTGTATGGCAAACAAACTAACATAAGTTATAGCCTATCATGGTTAACAAACTTCAAAAATCAATCCTATAGCTAAGTAAAACAACTAGTTTATGTCTCAAATGGCTAATGGACAATGCTAATAAAATTTGCAAGATAGGCATGTGAAATAAAATATGCTGAAAGAATTGGGTGTATGCAATAAAACATGTTGAAAGAATTAGACGTATGAACTAAAACACATCGAGAAAAACTTAGCTTGTGAAATAAAATATGTTGAAGAATAAGAGCATGTGAAATAAAAAATGCATATTAGTAGAAAGAAAAAAATTGAAAATCATACATGTCGAGAAAACATGTTGCGTGAAATAAAATGTACTAGAAATACAAAGTTTTATGGAAATTATTTTTCATTCATCATGATGTGGTTACAAATACTTGACCACTCAGCCCATAGCACTACGTATAAAGAACTAAAATTACAAGACAACCCTACAACCTATTTTTAGAGTAAGTAAAAGCAATTTTTGGATTAGAGGCTGAGGACTTCTTGAAGCATATTTCTTTTTTGGCACTTAGGGTCTTTGAATAGATGGATTTTTCTTTTTGTTCATAGGAGATTTCTTTTGATAAGCGTTCATTGTCTTCCCCTAGATCCTTGACACGAGCTTTTTAATTAGCCCTCATATCAATCTCAGGGTTTGATTCTTCGCCATCATCTCCATCGCAGCTGCTGACTTTGTTGTCGATGTTAGTGAAATCTAGGCAAGAGAGATCATAATTAGGGTAAAGCTCAAGGATTTCATCTCTTGCCACCAAGACCCCCTCCAATAACTTCTTCCATAATAGTCTCTCGTATTGCCAACTAGGAGTGATGATATATACTACCTCTTTAATAGAAGGACCACTCTTTATAATCTGCTCTAACTTGGCAAAATGGCTTTGCAACCTTGCGCTGTTGGTCTTCATCTCCTTGATTTGTACCCTAAGCTTATCCTCCTCATCGCTTACTGTGAAAAAAGTTCGGGCCAAACCTCAGTACTCTTCTTTTTTCTTCTATAGCTTTACTTTTAGGCCTCAACTTCCTTGTATTATTCTTCAACCTTATCCTTCAGGCTTGAGACTGCATCGGCAGCCAAAAAGTGCTAATTTCTTGGTAGCTAATTCTTTCTAGTGCTTTCTAGCCTCTATCTTGGCCCTTATTCTTACGTTCTTAACAGTAGCAACCATTTGTACGCATCCTCAATTTTTTGCACCAAGACATTGTAGAATAATGAATATTCTAAATGACTTAGTAGAATTCAAGAAGATTATTAAAGTTATTAGCTTCTTCATCACTTTATTGGCCTCGTCTAGAGCTATCAGAATGTAATTCCTTATTTGAAAATGAATAGGAGTATTAGTAACTAAAGAAACCAAATAGTTAAATGGAAGTAATAGATACTTACATCATATAGCTTGGTTTCAATATGAGCCTTATTACAATCGCTAGCCTTATCGATGTCTTTCTTGATGAACTCTTTGTCCTTGGAAAGAATAATACCTTCCATTAAGGCCAAAGATTTCATCCCATCTCCTAAGCTCAAGTTGGTATGCAAGATGGTATGGCTCCAACATAAGACGAAGTACTCACTAACCTTCCTATTAGGGATAATTCCGTACTATTGATGTTAAGAGCTTTGTTATGGATGACCTCCTTCATCCTTTCATCCAACTCTTTGGACCTTTTAGTAGGCGGTTGGCTGATAAGTTCCTTCTTAGGTATTTTATTATTAGTGCTCGACATTGCCTCCACAATTATTGATGACCCTTTAGTGGCTATAGTAGCTTTAGTCTCTTTCTAAGATTAAGTCTCCCAACCACCCTTTCTCGACTTTGTAGTAATATCCTAAACTGGAAGTGCCTTGGTATGTGGGTCTTCGACTAATCCGGGCTTCTTACTCCCTTTTCACTTCTAAACTGGTTGGGAGGTCTTCTTTTAGGCTGCCACCTGCTTCACTATACCCTCCTCTATTACTTTCTTCATAGCAGTTGGCTAAGTAGTAGTGACAGTGGTTGTGCACTTGTCAACCATTGCTGCAAGGAAAATGAACAGACTTGCATTTTCCATGCCGAGTAAGGCTCAAAGGAAACAATTCTTCCCTTAAGTCATGAGAATGACATTCTTCATATTGGTATACTCGGTACGACAATTACTCATTAGCATACCTTCCTTCTTAGAAAACACCAGCTCTTCGCTTTCACAACACCTTATTATCCTTTTGGCATCCTGGAAGAGCATTTTATTCTTCCTCCTTTACTGAATCTTCTTTTCTACAGCGACATCATTTGGCATTAACTCTATGTCCTTAGTGTTGATTGGCTTGGTCCATTGAGTCTAGAAATCCAACTCTTCATTTGAAACTATTAACATGAATTTTTCATGCCACTTATGGATCTTAGACACCAACCTATCCATAAACTTCAACCCATGCCTCATAGGGGCAAATTACCAACTGTCAAGTTGCCACCTAATTGTAAAGAAGTATTGGCACAATTGAGGTATAGCCTTGACTTCAACTTCTTCATAGATTATTTTGAAAGTCACTAGAAGTTGATATGTAGTTGGTGAAAACATACTCAACATGACTTGAAAATAATTGAATAACTGCTTAATAAATGTAGAGAAAGGGAAGCACAGTCCAAAATTGACATACTTTAGATAGATTTGGGACTCATGCTCCCTCAGAAAACACACTTTTTCCTCTTCTCTTGGCCTTCTTAGACTCCATGCTTCTGAAGGTCTTGCAAATGCTTATTATATTTTAAAACAAGGACCCTATTAATGGCATTAACTACTCTTTTTGGTAAATCACGGAAGTAGACTACATTATTGTATAGATATCTAACCATAGATATTCCTTCCTTATCATCTAAGTAGGTATTTGATATGAGGAATTGATTCTAGTGAGTTTGTCCCACTGCTCCACCTCGCCATTGATTGAACCATCTGAGGAACACATCATCCCGTTCCTTTTTTGGGGGGAAGAAGTGGCCTCAGTCTCCAATTCTTTAGAATTTAGAAGGATAAGTCGATGAATTATGTTGTGAACCATACCGATTGTGAATTCACAATGTTTGCAGAGTTTGAAGTTGAAGATGAAATATCAAAAGTAAGAGAAAGCTTATGAATGCGATTGTAAAGTTTGATATTGCCAATGAAAAACCCTTAACTACTTTGCTAGAAATGATGTGTTGAAGAGAAGATGGTATAGATTACTAACGTATGTTTAGAGACAACAATCCAACGGTTGTCGAGGCTTTAACAATTATTATGGCTTATAGTGTAATTATGGCTAATGTGACAGTTGTCATTTCTACCACCGCTTGAGCTTCTAGTAAGCGAGAAAATTGGAAGTTGCAACCTTTTACGTAGGATACGATCCGCCTCTCGGAAATCAAAGGACTTTTCTAATTACTTGGCATTTAGAAAATTATTCATTACTTGACCTCATAGAGCATTAAGATGTTTACTCCCTTAGTTAAATACTCGACCATGAGAGTTAGGGGGAAAATGTTGACAGTTGAATTTCAATCACTTTGTTACTCAGTTGCTTACATGTCGAGATACTCAATTCTGGATTATGTTAAGTAACATTAACATGACGTATAACTCGATTCTCAGCTAATGCCGAGTAATGTGGACTAGCATCTAATTTAAATTGAGTAAAGTGGTGCAAATAGTTATCACCTGACACAGTTATATTACATAACAGTCCACTCTCCTTACATTTTTAGAGTGTGTTTGATCAAGAGGTCTCCATATATCTCATTAATCATTCCAATAACTACTACTTCAGAGATGACATTTGCCTATAAATACGAGAAAGAAACACTATAAGAGACATCTAATAACTCTTTACCACTCCTTTAACTTCCCTTGCTCTCATTCACTAACTTAGGCATCGGAGTAGTTGCATTGGATTAGCCTTAGTACTAAGAGCTTTTCCTTTCTTTGTAGGATAATTCCAATTATCAAAATCCAACAACAATAGAGAGATTTTTCAAAAAAGTTACATCCCCCGATTTTTCTTCTGAGGGTCTTTAGTAATCCTATAGAGTGTTTACCCTTTATTCCATCTTGCATTAAGGGTCTAGCTAGCTTAAGAAGCATTGTCTTGTCTCACATCTCTTTAGGTTTCAAGCTAGCTTAAGGAGTGCTTTGCTCATTCACCTTGGTTAGTCATCTCAGAGGAGCATGGCCAAGTTCTCATTTAGGGTCTTAGCTAATTCATGGAGCACTTCACTTGTTTACCTAAGTTAGTTAGCGCAAAGGAGCATGACTAGGTTCTCATTTAGGGTCTTAGCTAGTTCAAGGAGCACTTTGCCCTTTCACCTAAGTTAGTTAGATTAGAGAAGCATGACCAAATTCTCATTTAGAGTCTTAGCTAGCTTAAGGAGTGCTTTACCCATTCATCTAGGTTAGTTAACTTAGAAGAGCATGACTAGGTTCTCATTTAGGGCCTTAGCTAGCTCAAGAAGTACTTTCTCTATTCACCTATGTTAGTCAACTTAGGGGAGCATGACGAAGTACTTGTTTAGGGTCTTAGCTAGCTCATGGAGCACTTTGCCTGGTCACTTAGGTTAGTAAGTTTAGATGAGCATGACTGGGTTCTATTTTAAGGTCTTAGCCAACTTAAGGAGTACTTTATCCATTCACCTAGGTTAATTAGCTCATAGGAGCATGATAAGGTTCTCATTTAGGTTCTTAAGTAACTTAAGGAGTGCTTTGCCCATTTACCTTAGTTAGTTAACTCAAAGGAGCATGACCAGGTTCTCATTTAGACTCTTCTAAAACTCACTCTAATGTCTCAATCAGCTCCTCAAGCATCATCTTACTTCCTTCAACAAATCCTTAATGGATCAAACAAAGGCTAGCCAACTAGTTGTAGCAATGCTTAGGGCAAATTTATCCCCTAGAGCATAAAATGGTGTCTCTTTTGTTATTGTGGTAAAGTTTTACACAAACTTCACTACAAAAAGGGTGATAAGTGTGTAAAATCATACACTTATCTAAAGGATTTCTCTAACAATTATATGGGATTCAGTAGATTTTTAAGCAAAAATATATGAATTTTCATTAAAATCAAATATAATGACCCAACATAAGTGTAATTTATATCTGTATTTTGATGCTTAAAAGTGGCATATATTTAAAGAATTTAACCTCTTCATATTTGATCTTATAGGTCTCAGCGCCACTATGTAATGGTAGCCTTAATTTAAGAAGTCGAAAATGAAGAAAAAAGTAAAAGAGGGAAACTTAAAGTTTGAACTACCATCATGTTCGTAAGCCCATCTTCCATCATGTCAATACCTTGAATAGAATCAAATCAACTTGCAAAACTAGAAGGGTATACTTGCATGATAGTATTCAACTACCTTCACGATGATATACTCGACTCTTAACATAAAAAAGTACCATTTCATTAAAAGAAAAGAAGAGAAGTATGCTACACGATCCATCATCATAATGGTACCCTTACTTATCATCATATTGATACCTATTTGATATAAAAACCTCTACTTCTTCATTTTTTGTAGATTTTGGCTTTTTAATTTCTACAATTGGGTTCTAGTTGCTACCATTTCTCTCTTCTTTAGGCTCTCTTAGGTTACTTTCAGTATAGTTTTATGATTTTCATGGAGTTTTCTTGCATCTTCATGATTATCGAGTAAACTTTTAATAGATTTTAGCTCTTTCCAAGGCTTGAGTTTGTGGATTTCCATTGCATACATGGAGATTGTTGGGAAAATCTTAAGGAACTCCATTGTTGAGATTGAGGAGCTTGGTTTTGTAATGTTTCTCATGCTTTTTCCATGTTTGATGCAATGTTTATTTTTGTTCATGTTTATTATGTGTTGAATGTTTATTTTCTATGAATGTGATAAATAAGGCTTATTATACTTTTGGGTAGTGTGTGAACATGATGAAGTAGCTATGGCTGTTGACATTTTTGCATTGTAATAGTGTAAATTTGGATTTTTTTTTTCTTAGTTATATGGTGTAATTAGGTATAACCTTAGTGTTGGGTTAATATTGAGCTAGATAACATTTTCTACACATTGGGCCTCCCTCCTTGTTATTCTAAAATAGTCTAGAAACTACAATAGGATTCAAAAACCTCGAATAGAATCTAGGACTTGCAATTTAAATGGATAATTCTTGAGATTTAGGACTTAAATGCTTGTACTCAGTTGCAGCTAAAAATTAGTTAGAATGAGAAATCAATTTCAACATAGTTATTTAAGTATTAATGGTACTTGGCTAGCTAGTTGATAGGGTAGATGAGATGTTGATAATATAATGCTTATATTACATGATAGAATTTATGAAATGAGAGTTGGATAAATTCTATGAGTGTGAGTAAAATCCATATTTAGACTAACATAAATACTCTAATAGCATGGCTTTAACAATCTTAGATGATTGTTTGCTTATTACTCATACATTTTTTATAAAGAAATCTACATCCTAATTTCAAGAAATTGGTAAAATCTACACTTAATTCTACTGTAGTTTTTACCTCTATTTAGATAACTTGCATGGTCTTTCCCTTAAAATTACTTAATCGATTGCCTAGATTAGAGTAAAAATAGTATAATCTAGTAATTAGTTATCTTTCTAACCTTTATTCTTTCCTTCACCACAAATATGGTGCTCACCATATACTATAAATTGATTGGTACACTTGTTGTTTGCTCGTGGTTTCCACAAATATTTTATATTTGTGCATGATATTGTGGAAGGTAATTATGATACTAAGTTGCAGCTATAGACACCCTATTTTTTGAAATTATTTTTAGAATGGGGAAAAAGGATACTAATTTAGAAAAAATTAAAAAAAGGAGAGGAAAATTGAAAATTACAAAACAAATAGAAATTTTAGAAAGTTACAAAATAAAAAAGATAATTTCAAAAAAAATAGAAAAATAGAATTTTTGGGAGAGTGGATTTTTTTTTTTAAGAAAATAAAAATTTCTTATTTTAAGGATTTAGAGTTATGTTAGGGTTATTGGGTCTGGTTAAGTTAATTTCCTAATTGAGTTCTTGGTAGTCACATAGCTTAATTATAATTTGTTTGTAAAAGAATCAGGGCATGGGCTAAATGGCCTAATGGTTAAGTCTTCGGTCTTGTAGTTAGAGTTGACACACAAATCTTACGTTCGATCTGTATGTAAGGTGCTTCACTCCTTTTGTTTTTTTAGCTAGGATAGGGATATGTGTCAGCTTATTTTTAGCTGATCGTCTCCACTTTCTTTTATTTTCCCATCTCTTCCCTAAGATTTCTCGCACTTTCCTTCTTGAATAGCTCACTTCAAGAGCATTTTTTATCCATTTTTCTTTACTATTTCATCAAATTAATAGTGAAATCGTGTAGCATACATGGGATGTCATGTATTAGCACCAACAATACGTTTAGATTAAACCATTTAGAGGGTTTATTTTTCTTGGAAAATTGGAAAAAAGCTTAAGTACGAAGATTTTTCTCTAAGTCTAATCTTCCTTGATTCAAGCTACTCATTAAGAATCAAAGGTTTCATTCATGGCCCAAATTGACAATCAAATCCTAATCATCTTCCCTCATTTACTCTCCACTTAATGGGATTTTGTCACATTCCATCTTAATTCGAACTTTGATTAGTATAAAATGTCACCTAAATACCCTTGCCATCATTAGTTCTTCTCCCTATGCTCACACTCTAGTATGACCTCTTTCTCTTTCTCTCTCTAAGATTAATAGCTCCCTATTCCTCTTTTAGATGGCCTACTTCCACCACTAAAATCCCCATGCCCCTAACTTCTAATTGATACCACTATCAACATTTATCGTACCCCTTAGTAGCATTGGTACTAAGAACTTGTTTGATGTCCATAGTAAAGTATTGCCCAAGTCTATGCTAGGTTAGGGCTTAGGGATCTCCTTGGAACTCATCTAATGAATGCTCAACATTCACTTCCTCTTATCACTCACTAACACTCCCTGCCTCAAACTATGGTCCCTCACCTTTAATGATCATCATACATTAGTGAGGAAATTGATTAGCTACATGACTAAGGAATTTGAATCATTTAATCTCCCTCATCTCCCATCTTAAGCTTTAGCCTAAGTCTTTCTTCACTTTAGGTTCATCAACATTAGCTTTACCTTAGCCTTCATTAGGTCGACTTAGATTTGATTTACTTCGATCTACCTTAGAATTATAAGGAAGATAGTTAGATAAAGGTTGAATTGGTGCACTAGGTTAGTTAATTAAGGCTCAACTGAGTTAATTTCATTTTTGCCACTCAACTCTTTGAGTAATAAGTACAACCTCATACAAAAGGTCCCATCCTTTGCACTTCTACTATGCTCCTGATCTAAGGTCATAGGCTTAATATAAACCTAGCAATGGTTCAAGATTCAGGCTTGTTAGCATCATACGGAATAATTAAATACTGGAACTTAAGGTATACTCTTTTCTAAGTCAAATACCTTGCTTAGGCTCTTAAAGACATTGAAAGTTTTCTTGCTCATAGTACTAAAAAACAAACCTATTTCATAGGTTTCATTTCATTTCATTCTACGTCGTAATTCCTTGTTAGGCATGCCATCATGTAGTTTGTACTTTCATCCACCATAATGTTGCATACCTAGAGAATTCCACAACAGCTACTCAAATGTGCACAGCATCTTCGTAGTCACAAAATTCAAATATCTTTCAAATCTTCTCCTTCAAATGCATATACTCATTAGTGTTGCTTCTTCTTGAGAAGCTCAAAACTTGCACTTTGATGTTCTTAGTTCCTCTTAGGGCTTAAAGTTCTCACTCATAGTCAAGAAATTGGTCATCCTCATGCTCTTCCTCTTCCACTCCTTCCTCAACAACTTGCTCTAAATCAAGTCTTTCTTAGGATTGCCCTTCTACTTATAAGGGTAGAATTGGTGGAGAATTCATGGCAATATTAGCTTAGATTCCCACTCCATGCCTCATTGGTCGGTCTTACACTTCATACTTAGCATTCCTTTCATGTAGTTGAGCATTCGCAAACCTCTATACGATTGTAATCAAGTTGATCACAATGGTGGTGAGGTTACGAATCTGTTCTTCTATGGTTCGTAGGGTTTTTTGCTCAATATAGCTATGCCCATGTGCATCACTCTTAACATCACCTATCTCCATTTATACACTCGAATTTAACATTTCCTCAACTTAACCAACAACTACCTATTCAACAAAATATTCTCCTCAATACGACTAGATACAATTTGTTTGTGCTTTAAAACAGCCTACTCTATTTTAGTTTGACAAAATAAAGCATAATAGAGCACTCTCAACACAAATGAAGAACATTTCCATATTATAAGACAGTTATAGTACTTTTGGTTGCAACCTAAGGCTTTGATAACTAAAAAATGTGATGTTCTTTGGAGTTAAGTTATCATAAGGCTTATCGTAAGGGTAAAATAGATCCTTTGAGATATCGAAGAAGAGACAATGATGGTTGGGACTCAAGCGGTTTCATGAAGCTATTCCTTGAATATAACGTATTGGTGAACACAACATAACTTGGTCCTTGCTTGATATGACTCAAAAGCAAAGAGATAAGGTCTACTTACCACAAACTTTAAGCTACTAGAAAAATTAGATAAGAGTGAGAAAATGTAACTTAGAGAGGGTTTCTTATAAGAATAGGGAAAGAAATATTCATTGATGATAATAGTAAGATTGATTTCGGCTACAAGAAAGAAAAGGGCACAATATATAGTAAGTCCTTAGGGCAATAAAAGCACAAAGGAAATTATAAAAAGGGTAATGCTAAAATAGATACCTAATATATACTTAAAAAGGTAAATAAGACAAATAAAGAAAAAGGAATGTAGTATAATATCAAAAAAAGTTAAGATAAGTGGTGTACTATTGCTGGATCTATACTTTAGAGTAGAGGGGCATTAAGGCTAAGCTGTTTGGCAAAGAAGTATAAGCTAATCTATTTGGTAGAGCGGACATGTCAACAAATCAGTTTAGAATGTTCTTCTACAGAGGAGGTTGTCTGGGTTGGTAGATGGAGCTCAGCATTCTAATGGTTGGTTATACGAATTGGTATTAAGAGTTCGGCATCAATGTTCTCATATGAGTAGAGTAGAGAACAATCAAGCTAGTTATGTAAAGAGTCATATAGGGACCACCCAGAAAGGGGAGTTCATCCTGAGCTAATGGATAAGGTAGTATCCTCTATTCTAAATCTTATAAGCCACTAAGGTAGGATTAGGTGAGGGTCTTGGAGATCAGTAGTCTGCAAATCACTTTTTTATCCATCATCAGGATTTACACCAACTCAAAGCAATCTAGAAAATTGATTCTCCCATCTTATCTAATCCAAAAGCGATGCAGTTTCTGTCAATTTTATTCAAGTTAGTAAATAAACCAAATAAGTTGTCTTTTTTGTAAGATATCTTGGTTACATTAAGAATAAAGCAAATACACAAATGCATTTTAGATAGGATATCCTAATTCTTCTAAAAAAAATTAGTTTGTTTGACAATACATGTGTGAAATTTCAACCTCAAGCAATAGAGTAATTTATCAACCATACCTTAAACTAGTTTCATAGCTCTTCATAGGTTAACTTAGCTTGATTTAGTAATTTCATGAATTGAGGGGCAAATTTGAATTTTGTCATACATCTTCTATGTGCAAAAATTATGGGATAAAGAAGTTTAAGTGTTCGGCAAAGAAAACAAAAATAAAAATGAAATTTAGGGGAACTAAAAAAACCTCAATCTAGCATGGAAATACATCTTCTATGTAAGAAGTTTTAGCTAAGAGATCTTATTAATCTAATAATTTAGCGATTAAACCAAATCGTTAACCTTATAAAATAAAAGTAAGAAAGTTAAGATTTTTCTATTGATTAAACATAAGATTAAAAGAAGTATGTACTTAAATTGAAGTGCCTACTTGTGGTTTTTGTTATTCAATTTTAAAGATGATGTGCGATTCATGTAAGAGTTTCTTTTTGGGCAGTGAGCCATGGATTAGGAATTTTGGAGTTGTGGTTTCTTTAGGAGGGTCATGTATGATCATAAGTTGAGTTTTTAAGAGGAGATTTGTGAAAAAGGGAACACAAATGTGATCTTGCCCATGATTCTCGAGGACATACTAGTATGAAGTGTAAGTGAGGAAATATGAAGGAATTTACAGTCGAAAGGATCATGGCCAAAGTCTATGGCCTTAATCTAAGTTGTGCTCTTATCGCAATCTAAATAGGGAGGATTATGACTAAAGTTCATGGTCATGATCCTAAGCATAGTCTTGCCATGGTTTTTAGAAGGGAATCATGACCAAGATTTATGACTATCATCTCTAGGCATGAACTTATAACCTCTTCCATTCTTCTTACTTCTTTTTTCTTATCCCTTTAATGTATAACTTAATCAATTCTAAGCTAGTTTAGAAGTTCAATTTAGATCTAAAATCTTATGCAATGCTAAGACTAGACTTAGAAACATAGTTAGGTAAACAGGAGAACTTAACTAAGCTAAGGAAACTTGGAAAGGAATTCTAAAGTTGTTATCTCTACGTTTTACCTGAGGTGGAGCTTTTGAAAGGACTATTGATATAGATTCTATTGATTGTCCATAAGATTCAGGTATGAGATATTATCTATTGCTTGTACTTATTAGGATAGAGAAATGTAACCAAACTAATGATTATTTGACCATTAATAGTTGAGTGTTGCTTGTGCTTGGCTAGGCTTAAGGGACTTAGAGAATTGGTGATCTTGGGTGGTGCCGCTATGATCTTAATGCGATGTTATCCTAAGTAGAGTCGTACTATGAAATGATTTGAGTAGATTTAGTTGATTCTTAGTATCTAAGGTGGTTGGATAGACCTAACACTGATACCTATATAGTATTTATATACATTGCTCACTGGAGTCATGAGTTACTCCATGTTTTGGACACTAAAACTATGCTGCTAGCTGGACTAAATAAAAGATAATAAATTAGAAAAGTTAATGTTATTGGTTAGTCTCTTGTTATAAATTTATGAGATTCTAGATGTTATTTATCATTATATTTCATTTGAATGACTTATGTTTTCTAAACAAAGATAGTTCTTATTTATATGGAGGTTATTCATTGATGTTGAATGAGGAATTTATTTTAAGAGATTTTTAATTATTTATTTATTGAAGATATTGTTAATATAGAGATGCTAGAAATTTTGTATGTTCTAGGACGCCTAATGTGTCAATAAAGGTATAAAATTATTTATTTAGGGTGTTACAGTATGTAGATGAATAAAATTACCTACTTTTGCAAAACATAAATTGTTTAACTTGTGAAGCTTTAACTTTAGTTGGTAAATTATGTACTTATCTAAACAAACATAGTGTTTGAGACTACATCCTTGTTTTAAATGGGTACATAGTTTAAGGCTGCCATATTTCCTTTTTTTTTTGTTGTAATAGAATTGTAATTTATCATCAAATTTTGCTAAACTTGATAATTAATATTTTTAGTACAAATGGCTATAATATATATACATTAACATGTATATTTGCATGTCATAAAATTTTGAAGTTATATGGAACATAAAAGAAATGTATAGTGTTGATGGTCAATTTCAACCCTAAAACATCACTCGATTATTTGGCTAACGATAGGCTAAGTAACTCTATTCTTACCTAATGTTGACTAAACTACCACAATCAATAGGTTTCGAAGCCAAGAATGTTAACACGTATGGTTTAAACATAGAGGAGTGGCATAAACATCTATGATCTAGTACGATCTCATTACATAACTACTCATTATCCCTATATCTTTGACAAGTGTCAAATTATGAAATCTCTATGTATCCCTACAACTATGCAAAAGAGGTATTGTAAGAATCTCTTATGACCTTGAACTTGTACTTATCTATTCTACAACATAATTATAGACTTAGCATCGAAGTAGCTACATTAGACTAGCCTCGATACAACTTAGTTTTCTATGCTTTTGAAGGAACCAAATCTTATCCCAAAATCACTGGACAACATTTAGCGCCATTTGTTTTTCATTTACCTACCCACGTGTTCTTTGCCCTAATACTAAGAGGGGGGAAGTAGGCATACTAATGAATAGCGATTGGCTAAACTAGAACAACTTTTCCTTGACTTAGCAAAGGAAAACCAAGAACTCAACAAAAAACATGATGAGGTCATTAACCTACTCCATAGAAATATCCAGCTAGATGAAAACCAAGAACATGGTGATAATAATGGAGATTCAATATACTCTCTTGAATTATCGAGAAAGTAGGTTGGAGTTACATTAGGTCAAACCAAGAACATGGTGATAATAATGGAGATTGAATCTACTCTCTTGAATTATCGAGAATGTAGGTTAGTGTTGTCACATTAGGACCTTTGACCCTTGCTCTTAAGAAGAATGATAAGGGAAAACAACAACAGTAGGTATCCAATGCTAGACCTTCACATACTAGCACCCTTATAACAATGAGTAAGCAATTCCAAATAAAGAAGAGCCCTTTTACTCTTGAGATTTTAGACAAAGTTATACCGCGACACTTTAAGCTGCCATAATTTGAAACGTATGATGGAATGAGAGACCCTGAATATCATCTCGAGTACTACTACACCTTAACTAAACTACACGGCCTGAGTGATGCTATGGCTTGCTAAGCCTTTCCTTCAATGTTAAGGAATGCAACTAATACATGGTTCAAGCATCTAAAGCTAAATATATTCGACATTTTAGGGATTTAGTAGAAGTGCTTCTTTAACACTTTCTTGCAAGAAAGCTTCCCATTAAGGATTCTTCTTTCCTTAATACAATAAAACAAAGAACAGATGAATCTAACAACGATTATTTGGCTAGATTTTTGGCTAAGATGGACTAGATTCTAGAGCTAGATGTAAGCATTACTTTCAACATAGTTATTGATGTTGTTAAGCCTTATAGAAACTTTTTCAAGTCTCTCACCAAAAATAAGTCAAGAATTTTTTTCGAGTTCAAAGTCAAAGCTAAAGCCAAAGCTACATCTTACATTCAACAGGAAGACAACATTAAGGCTCACTAAGAAACTGATTAGAATAGAGGAGATAAGAAAGGTGATAAAAAGACAAGTGTAAAAGATTGACTTAGAGCAAATGATGATTAATGTCCTAATGTTGAGAAAAAGAGGCCATACATCTTGACATATTCAGTTCATACGATTCTTAATCGTCCAATTATAGACATATTGATGGATGTATGCTATTAAAGAGGTGTTTTATAATGGCTAAAGAGAATAAGAGGAAATCCCTTAAGATAGAATGCAAATAAATACTATGATTTTCATCGCAATAGAGGTCATAATACTGATGAGTATATCTAACTCAAAAATATGATCAAGGATACGATCTAACGAGCGTATTTGAGCAAAATTTCTTGCATACGATGCCAAAAACATAGAATGATAGACTTAATGAAGACATAATGAGTAGGTGAATATTATATGTCCTTCTTAAGCTACGAAAGATATGGGAGATAGAAGTAGTAGTAAAGCATCGAATGATATAATAAATACTATAGTTGGAGGACCTTCTACCTTAGGCTGGTCTAGCTTTTTAAGCTTGTCTAATACCATACATTATGTTTGTAATGTAAAGAGTAAGAAGGTCAAGGTCGACAATTTACTATCTTTCTCAAAAGAGGATTTCAAAGGTGTTTAAAGACCCTACAATGATATATTAGTAATTAGTATGAGAATTGCTAAATTTGAGGTAAAAAGGATTCTTAATGACATTAGAAGTTTGGCATATAAACTTTTTCATCATGCTTTTGATCATATGAGGTTAAAAATCATGGAGCAATTGAAGAAATATGATTGTAATCTATATGCTTTCAATAATCAGCCTATTCAGGTCAGTGGAGTGATTTCTTTCCCTATCTAAATTGAAGATGACAAACATATTGTGGAAGACAAGGTAGATTTCCTTGTAGTCAAATGTTAGTCCCTATACAATATGATTATGTATCAGCTATGTCAGCATATATTTAGCATAGTTTCTTTTACTATGCATCTCAAAGCTAAATTCCTTACTCCTACTAGAGTTAATATTCATAAAGGGGACCAACAATTGGCGAGATCCCTATATATAAGGGTGTTGTGCTAGGAAGAAATCTCCCAAATTGAAACTTATCCATAACAAAAATTAATTGGCATTAAGAATACTAAGGAAGAGATATGAAAGATTCCATTGGGAAATGATCAAGGGAAGACAACCAAGATAGGGAAACCATTACTAGCAGACATCCATCAAAGTTTAATTAATTTCTTATGGGACAATCCATCATGGCCCCTCTCAGAAATGTTGGGTATTCTTAGGGATATTATTACCATGAACTTCATATTGACCCTAATACAAAGGTTATTGAGCAAAGAAAAAGGAATTTTTCTCCTGAACAGTAGGCATCCTTCGAAGAAGAAGTTTAAAAACTACTCAAGGTAAGGTTCATTAAGGAAGAGCCTTATCTAACTTAGTTAGCAAACCATGTGTTAGTCAACAAGTTTAATGGCCAATGGTGTATGTGAATAGACTTCATGGATTTGAATAGGGCCTATCCCAAAGATTGTTTCCCCTTGTTAAGAATAGACTAATTGGTTGACTTTACTGCTGGACATGCATTGTTATCCTCCATGTATGCATTTTCTAGCTATAATAAAAACAAAATGGAAGAGGAAGATGATGTTTACACATCATTTGTCACCAACTTTGGGATGTATCATTATATGGTGATGCTAATAAGCTTGAAAAATGCCAGCATAACTTATTAGTGCTTTGTCACTAAGATGTTTAAGCCCTAAATTCACTAGAATATTGAGGTATATGTTGATGACATGATATTGAAGAACACATCAAAAGGTCGGCATCTTGCTAATCTTGAAGAGACATTCAGCTCTCTTAGAAGATACAACATGAACCTGAATCCACAAAAATGCGTTTTTAATGCAACTTCAAGAAACTTTTTAAGATACGTAGTCACCCGGTAAGATAGTGAGGTGAATAAAAAAAATTGATGCAATAAAACATATCAGGTCTCTTTGCATAACCAAGGAAGTTCAAGAGTTAACTAGGCAGATAGTTTCCCTTAATTGTTTCGTGTTGAGGAGTGAAGAATTCGAAAGATTTTAAGTAGATAGATGAATGTAAAAGAGCATTTAGCAAGCTAAAAGAGTTCCATGCATCACCACTAATACTCTTAACACTCATTTTGGAAGAAAACTTATATTTATATTCATCGGTTAGCAGCTAAGCCCTCTCCTCTATCTTGGTTTGAATCAAAGGTAAGGAGCATCGGTCGATTTATTACATAAGTCATGTTTTATAAGGACTAGAACACCGATATACCAATATTGAGAAATTTAAATTGATTATGGTTTCTTAGCAAGAAAGTTGAAACCATACTTTGAGGCTCATCAAATTATTATCTTTGCTTATCAGCCCTTTCAACAAGCTTTACAACGGCCAGATTACTTAAGGAGGATAATGAAGTTTGCCTTAGAGCTTAGGGCCTATAGAGTACAATACAAACCTATAATGGCATTAAAAGCTCAAGTGCTAGTAAATTTTCTAGCCGAGTTTACGAGTGAAAAGGATAACATTAAGATAGCCGAGAAGCTAATATAGAATTTATATGTTGATGGTTCTTCGACTAAGGAAAGAAGTGGTGTGGGTCTTGTTTTGTAAGGACCCTACAATGTTCAGGTCAATTATGCTTTGAAGTTTAAATTTTTGGCTAGCAATAATGGGGCTAAATACAAAGCCTTAACAGTTGAACTCAGATTAGTAAAGGAAGTAGGTGCTGAGAAGATCGAAGTTTCTTCCGACTCATAACTTGTTGTAAATCAAGTGAAGAGGAGTTATACAGCAAAAGAGGAAGTAATGAGCATGTAACTATTAATAGTACAAACACATATAGAAGGGTTTCAGTCTTTTTTTATTGAGAAAATACCAAGCAACAAGAACATCGCACCTGACAAGTTGTCAAAATTGGCTAGCATGGCACTCCTCGACTTAAATGATAAGCTCTTTATTGAGTTTCTCCTCGATAAGAGCTTGTAGATTGCTTAGTGAAGTTATGACCTGGCTCTCTACTTGAAAGAGAGGTCGTAGATGGATTCGTTAATAGATTTTCTAAAGGATGACATTCTCCATAAAGAAAAAAAATAAAAAAATAAGCTCAAAGAATGATTTATTAAGCTATAAATTACACAGTGATTGACAATCAATAGTATAAATGTAGATTTCCTAACCATACCTGTAATGCCTTCCTCTGAAAGATGAATAACAAGTACTATTTGAGCTACATAGTAGTATCTATAGTAACCATGTGAAGGGACAAACTTTGTATGTCTATATACTGCGGCTCAGCTATTAATGGCTAACAATGAAGGATGACATGTGATCATTAGATTAGTAGTGTTATGTACAGAGTTATGCACTTCCTATTGAACTATGTAGCCTTGCTAGTCCATGGCCCTTTGCCCAATGACGTTTAGACATACTCGGACCATTTCACAAGTTTATGGCTTAACAGCAATTTGTCATTATTGCTGCAAATTATTTTACCAAGTGAATAGAAGTTGAGTTGTTGGTGAAAATCACTAAATAGAAGGTAGAGGCTTTTGTTTATAACTTCATTATATTAAGATTTGGGGTCCCATTCATGATAATTCCTAGTAATGGATCACAATTTGATAATAATAAATACTGGACATTCTATTAGAAAGATGGCATTCGATTGAATTACATGTTTATAGCATATCTTCGGACAAATAAGCAAGTGGAAGCTGTTAATGAGATCATTTTATGTAGCTTGAAGAGAAAAGTCGATCAAGCTAAGGATAAATGGGTTGATAAATTTCCAAATGTTTTGTAGGGATACCCATAAGACTATGATAGGAGAAACGCCCTTTAGATTAGCATATGGTACTAAGGTAGTGTTGTTGATTAAATTAAACTTGCCTAATCTTTGTATGCAAAATTTAAACATAATGACCAACTAGATAGGTCTTACGACCAATTTGGACAATACTGCACAAATAAGAGACGTTGCAAGGATAAGAGTTGCTGCATATTAGCCAAGATATTATGATCAAAAGGTGAATCATAAGGTCTTTTGGCCTAACAATCTAGTTTGCAAAAAGTTAGAGGCAACTGGCATACAAGACAAACAAGGGAAACTTAGCATGAACTAAGAGGATCTAGTTAGGATCTAAGAAGTCATAGGTGAAGGAGCTTATTGGCTAGAAAGGTTAGATGGTACAATCATCCCATGAGCATGGAATGTTGAGAATCTGAAGCTCTATTTCACTTAGTTCCATTAATGTTATTTCCCTTTCTGAATCTTGTAAGGCAATGCCCTACAACTTGTTTTGATCATGAATGTTTATTATAAGTTTTCTTCACATTACTACTTTCTATCATGTATGTTCTCGACTTACATGGGATTACTAAATTAATATAGTTCTAGCTATATAGCGAATGAACTAACAATAGTAAGTTCAGGCTAATGATGGTTGATGAACTTAAATATTTATTGACTAGTAACATCAATTTTGAATAGGCTAAGAGAATAGAGAGTGAACTCTTATGCCTAACGATAGGCAATCTCATGGCTCAAACATGAAGCTAGTTCACATCTTAAGTGACTAATGAACATTGTCTACGAAGATATTTAATAATTTGCATGTAAAATAAAATGTATTGAGGAACAATAACACATATGAAAGAAAATGTGCTAAGAAATAAAACCATATATGAAACAAAACGTACTGAGAAATAAAATCATGTGTGAAATAAAACATGTCTAGAAACAATAATGCACATAAAATAAAATGTTCTAAAAACAAAAGCCTTGCATGAAAGAAAATGTACATAACACGTATGATATAAAATGGTCGATGACTTAACCAAATCATGTTCATATAACTAGAAACCAAATACTTAGACATTTTTTTAGATTAAGTTAAGGCACTACTTTGATTAGAAGATGCTAGGACCTTTTAGGAGTTTGTTTCTCTTTTAGTACTAGGGGTTTTGGAGCAAGTAGATATTTCTTTGTGGACATTTCATGTCTAGGTTCTCCTCAACTGAAGGCCTTCTCTTTGTTGCCTCCTTTAACTCAGAAATGTTAGACTGCAGTCTAGAGCCATCTGTCTCCAACTCTTTTATTCGTACCTTTAACTTGTCCTCTTTGTTGCTCATTGAGCTAATTGTTCAGCCTAACCCCTAACACTCATCTCATTTTTTGCGAAGCTCCTCCTTTAAGTCTTCAATCTCCTTATATAACCATAATATTCTTATCTTTAAGGCCTGAGACTTCATTGACCATTAGGGAATGTACCAATTTCTTTTCCAATAACTCTTCTTAAAGTTTCTTATCCTCCATATCAACCTTAATCCTTATTGTCTCGGTTGCTATTACATGAGATCTTGAGGAGCTATATGCCTCCTTAACTTTCTACAAAATGTTGACAGACAACATAAGTTGTATGATTCTCAATAGAGCAACAACAATAAATATTACCTTCTTCATTTCTTTGTCAGCTTCATCCAATGCCGTTAGAAGATGGTAGCTAATCTACATGTGAATGGGATTATGTTAGAAGATGGTAGCTTCATCCAACTGGTGTTATGATACTTACGTCATACAATTTAGTGGCAATGTACTCTATATTACAGCCTCCTACTTTATCAACAACTCTGTTCGTGATCTCTTTATCCCTAAGAAGAATAACTCCTTCCATTAAGGCTAAAGACTTTGTCTTGACACCAAGGCTGAGTCATTATTGAAGATACTCTAGCTTTAATACAGAACAAAGTACTCACCCACCTTATGGTTAAGGGCAAACTCGGAACTACAGATGTTAAGAGCCTTATTACTCATAGTACCTTTTGTCCTTTCGTCTAAAGTTTTGGATTTCTTGGATGAAGGCTTATTGGTGAGCTCCTTCCCAATGCTTTTCAAGGGACTCAGCCCATTGCTTGTCTAGACTAATAGGCCTATAGTTGTTCCATAAGGGATGACCACAATACTGTTAATGCCAACTACTTGGCGTGAGTCTCCTGACATTTCCTTGATTGGATTGTTTTTAGTAATAGGGATTACTTCTCGTATGTATCCTCAGCAGTAGTAGGTTATTCATTTCCATGACATTTCTTGATAGGATAAGTAACTTTCTTTAGAGCAATTGCCTATTTTGTAGCCTTCTCTTGGGTAACCTTCTTTAGCACGACTGTCCAAGTGATAGGTGCTTTAGAGACTGCATGTTTATCAAGCTTCGTTTTGTTGGCTTTAGCTTAGCATGATCAACATCATCTATACCATATTTGCAATCGACGACAAAAATATTACAAATTGGAGGAAAAAGTGATGGTGACTTATGGGATCTATGCTGAGCAAAGCTCGTAGGTGGCTATTCTGCCCCCAAGTCATGGGAACGGCTTTCCTCTAATAGCTTTACTTGGTACAATGATTGTTCTAGTACCTACCTTCATTTTCAAAGTATATTGGATCCCCATTCTTGTATTACTTTACTATCCTCTCTACATCCTACAAAAACATGTTTTTCCTTCTTTCTTGTATCTTTTTCATTACAACAACATCAAATGGCATCAATTCAATATCTTTTATGTGGATAGGTTCTGTCTACTAAGTCCAAAAACCTAAATCTTCATCTAATATAATGAACACAAACTTGTCATGCTACTTGTGGGTTTTGGACTCTAACCCATCCATAAACTTCTGACCATGTCAAGTAGTCTCAAAATACCCATCATTGGGTTGCCTCCTTAATGGGAAGAAATACCTAAACAATTGAGTCATAGCCCTAACTTCAACCTTCTCATGGATTATTTTGAATGCTTTGAGAAGCTAATAAGTATTCAGTGAAAACATACTCAGCACAGCCTAGAAGTAGTTAAAGAACTATTTAATGAAAGCCAAAAATGGGTAATGTAATCCAAAATCAAGCTATTTTAGAAATATATTAAACTTACGCTCCCTTAGAAAACATTCCCTCTCTTCCTCCCTTAGTCTATGTAAGTTCCTTCTCTTAAGAAGATCTTACTAATGCATATTGTACTTCAAGATGATGGTTTTAACAACACCACTCACCACTCCATTAGGAGAATAACTATAGTAAATAACATTGTTGTACGAGTACCTAACTATAGATCTTCCTTCCTTATCATCCAAATAGTTATCCAACGGAAGAACATTGATGCGAGCAAGTTTTTCCTACTGCTCCATTATGCAATCAATTAAGCTACTCGAAAAACATGCAAAATTGCTCCTTCTTCTATTGGGGGGGAGGGGGGGAAGGAGAAGTAGCCTTAGTCTTTGTTGACTTAAAATTTAAAAGAACAAGTCAATGAATAATGCTTCTAACCATACTTGATTGAAGCTATATGGTAAAATCACAAACTTTTGGGAATTTAGGGGACAAAGGTTAGATGCCGAAAGTGGATAAGAACTTGTAGGTACAAATGAGAATAAAGCAAGGAAATCTACTCTATAGGAAAAATCCTTTATATATTTATGATTTTCCCTCATAACCCTAACATGCTTCTAACAAGAGTGATTTGTTGGTTAGATGATCGAGCATGGATTGATGACATGTGTTATGAATGAGAGATTTGATAGTTATTATGTCTTTGACAATTAATAGCCCCTATAGTGTAACGATGGTTAGGATGATAGCTATCACATTCATTAACATAGAAGAGTGAATAAATGGGAAATTGAAAAGCTGTGATATTTTGATTGAGATGTGATTCTTCATTCTCTAAGATTAAAAATGAAACTCCCAACATTACTTAGTATTTAAGAAACTCATCTGTCTTTACTCCTATAGTCAAGTTCTCAACCACATGAGTGGGGGGAAAATGTTGATGGTTGGTTTTCACCCTAAACATCACTCAGCTATTTGGTTGATGATAGGCTAAGTAACTCTATTCTCACCTAATGTCAACTAAGTTACCATAGTCAATGGGTCTTAAAGCCCATCCTATTAACATGTCCAGTTTAAACTTAGAGGAGTAGCATGAACTATTATGATCTAGTATGATCTCAATACATAACTATCTACTATTCCTAAATCTTTGACATGTGTCTGATTATGAAATCTCCACATGCCCATTATTGATGATTAACTACAATTTTAAACACCCAATCTTTGCTTATAAATATATAGAGGATGTATTATAAGAACTTTCTTATGATGTTAAAATTTATACTTATCTATTCTGCAATACAATTACTAACTTAGGCATTAGAGTGGCTACACTAGACTAGCCCCAATAACAATTAGTTTTCTATACTTTTGTAGGAACCAAATCCTATCCTAAAATCACCTAACAACATATAGGTTTCAACTTAAGGCTCTATAATCAATATTGGAGCTATTTCATCATGAAGGCATTGCACTTAACTAAGGATGTTTAATAATACATATGTAAGAACAATTTTCACATTTTATCAACTAACCTTACCATTTAATAAGGATATTTGCCATCAACATTGAGTATGGAGTTATTAATGTCACTTTTAATAGAAACTTCAAAGGACAGTTATTATTTTTGTGACTAGCTAACCTTATCACCTTGACCTCATAAGAACTACAAGATCACTTAAAGGGGCCTTCGGCATCTAGGGGTCACAAACTAACCATAGAATCCTATTCAATAAGTGGAACACATTAGCTATATGCTCTTAGGTTGAGTAGTAAGGGTCGAAGAAAGGAAATCACTCACTCTTAAAACTAGCATTCTTACATCTTATTATTAATATATATTAAGGAAAGTTAGGAAAATGCTTTCATAAAACAGTTAGGTTGTAACAATAGTCCTTGTTAATTGTCATTATATATATAGTTTCTTATTGGAGCTAAATTATTTAAAGTTGAGAATTATTGAACAAAAAACTAAAATTGAAAACGTAGGAGATTTGGAACAAATGTATATATGTTAAGCAAAAATATTCAAAGGGAAAATTGATGCAAGTAAACTTTTTTATGGAAGTTCAATTAAAGACTATAGAATATCCGATTAAAAACCATTCCTAATATCTTAACAAGATATCCTCACCACTACTTTGGAAGCTTATCATAAACTTCCGTCTTTATTAATTGTATTAGTTGCTACTTTTTTCTCTCATTTAGTATTTCATTTATAATTCACAACTATCTATTTGACCTGCCCAAACTAGAGTAAAAGATTAGGATCTGGTACTTAACTAAATCCCTTTTCCATTAAGAATTCAACTTGGTGAATATTCATTACTATTATTATTGAAGACAATCTAGCATATTGGTCAATCCTATTTTGAAAACTTTCGTTAATAAAATTTATGTCTAAAAATATTTAGTGTACTTATCAATCTTGTAAATTTTTGGTGTTGTTACCCAAGAAAAGAAAATTAAGTTAATATCAGATAAACCACAGACTTTGAGAGTAGGCCTTAGTATAGTTGTAGCATAGTTAGTAGCTTAGTTTAACTTCAATCAATTTTGAGTAGTTTTGTCATTAAAGTTTTGGTTTTTATTTATTTTATTATTCAATTGAGTTGATCTTGCTATTTTGTCATTGATTTGACCTAATTTGAGGATAAAGTTTAAAACTATACTATTAAATTTGTTTCAAAAGTGCTAAATTTATCCCTAGACAATTTGTGTCTAGCTAATGATGTGCTTAAGATCTTAATTATCACTAAGGCTTATCATAGGAGGTAAGAAACCAATGGATCATTTGAAATGTTGAAGAAAAATAGAGTGAATAGGTCGACGAATGGAACATAGTAGCTAATGTGAAGTTGCTTGGAGGATGTGACCCACCAACGAACATAATATGACTTAACACTTCATTTGATATAATACACATGCTAATGTTAAGATCCACTCGCCACTAATCTTAAGCTACTCCGTAAGATTAGATAAGAGTATGAGAAAATGGATTTAGAGAGCATTGTCTTACAGAACAAGTATATTCAATGTTTAGAAGGAATGTAATATTTAGCTATAGAGAAAAGGGGACTATTTATAGTAAGTCATTAAGGTAGCACTATAAATAAGGAAAATAACGAAAAAGCATACATGAAAAGAGATTCCTTGTACATATGAAAAAAGGGTAAATAGGACAAATGAAAAAAAGAGAAAAATAGTACAATGTCAGATGAGATGGATAGGTCTTAGCATAGCATTAGTTCTATACAAAAGATTCTCTAGTTATAGTAGCCAAGTGGAATCAAGATGTTGTGATAAACAAGGATGGCTGAAACGAGAAAGGGATGTCATAAGAATAAGTAAGAGGTGAGGAGAGAAGTACTTAACCAGTAAGAGGCTATGTCTCATTACTTGGAAGGAAGCTCTTAGCAACTAAAGGTCTAATCATTTGACACAGAGTCTTCTGCAAAAAAATAGTCAGCATCAACACATAAAAGAGAACATATCATAGTATAACCATTAGGAGCTCTCAAGGAATTCAACTACCCTCCTTCTATGTATAGTTTCTCATCATTAGCAGGCTGGCGAGAGAGAATTCTTTGGGTAAGGGATGGAGGCCATTGAGGTGTACATAAGTAAGTGGGCTAGAGGTCAGTAATGCATTAGCTCCTCAGGGTTGTTGAAGATTTTCCCTTAAATCATGATCTATGTCAGTGTTTAGCATATAAGGAGTTAGGTTAGTGATGCTGAATGTAGTAGACACGTCGTACCCCTTAAGCAGCTTAACCCTATACGTATTGTCATTAATACACTTAAGGATCTTGTTAGGTCCGTTTGCTCTAGGAGATGGTTTGTTCGTCCTCCTACCAAGGAAGCATTCCTTGCTGAGATGGACCTAGATAAGGTCTACAAGGGTGTAAACAACTTATATCCTTCCTTAGCTTCCTTGTTCCTTTTATCGAGCCATAGTCTAAGCCAATTGTTTAGCAACCCTCCGATGCAACTTCTAGAATTCCTTAGGTTGTTGCTAGCTGAGTTAGCTTTCCTCTTTTGTGGTCGAGCTGATAATTAAATCCAAGGGTAAGTTTGGGTTAAGTCTATAAACAACCCAAAACAATGATTTTCTTATCAAGCTATAAGCTGAGTGGTTGTAGGAAAACTTAATGATAAGTAGGCATAAATCTGAATCATCTAAATTCTTCCTAACAGCTTTTTGCAAGAGGTTATTGGCTATCTTATTCACAAATTTTGTTTGGCCACCTGTTTGGGGGTGGTAAAATGTATTAAATATCAACTTAATGCTGAGCTTCTTCTATAGGGTCCTATAGAAAAAACTTATGAACTTCGAGTCGTAATCTAACACAATACTTCTCATTACTCTTGTATAAAGAGGTTGACAACAAATACAACATCATTAGTTTAGTAGCAGGGAATGAAGTAGGCCATCTTACTACACCGATCGATTACAACTATGATTAAGTTATGTCTTCTTGATGTTTAAGGGAGGCTAAGCATGAAATCCATGCTTAGGTTTGTCCGTAGGAGCTTAGGTATAGGTAAGGCTATATACTCTCAATACGGTTCTCTTCTTCATTTTACATGTTTACACACCTCATACCTCTTAAGAATTTACCATACATTCTTTGTTATCCTAGGATAGTAGCAATGTTCTTTCAATATCATAACCATCCTCTTATCCCTAAAATGGCCAGCTAAGCCCCCAACATGAGCTTCTCGAATGAGTAGCTCTCTTGATAAACTAGTTAGCACACAAACCTACTTTCCCTTCATTAAGAACCCCTAATTCAAGTAGAACCCATCGGTAGCATCTTTAACATTTTACTAGGCCACTAGGGGCCCAAAATGCATATCATGCTCATATTAATCAAGTAAAGTGCTAAATCCAAGTACCTTGGCTTACAATGTTATGATGAGGGTATGACAATGAGGAAGAGCGCTAGCCACAGTGTTTACGCTCCCTTTCTTATACTAATGACGTAGCAAAAGGTCTTTAAGAACTTAACACAATTGGTATGATGCTGAGAAAGTTTCTATTGTCCTTACAGGTGTTTAATAGATTCATGATCAGTGTAGATGTTGAATTCACTTAGTAATAGGTAATGTTGGCAGTTCTATCATGTTCAGATAAGGGTATAGAACTCCTTGCCATAGGTAAAGTAATTCAAGGCAACTCCTCTAAGTTTCTTGCTGAAGTAGGCAATGGGTTGGCATTCTTACATAAGAACAGTACTAATGCTAACTCTAGATACGTCACATTAAATCTCAAAACTTTTATGAGCTTTCTCTAACCACCTAAACTTAGAATTCTTCTTGGTCAGTTCAGTTAATGGCACTATTATGGAACTAAAGTTCTGAATGAATATCTAATAGAATAAAGCTAGACCATGAAAGCTCCTAACTTCAGCAGCATTGGTTGACGTGGACTACTCGAGAATAGCTTTAACTTTCGTATCATTAACTCGGACTCCATCCTTTGAAACAGCATATCCAAGGAATATAATGTCGCTTTGATAGAACATACATTTCTTTAGGTTGTCGATTAACCTTTCGGTATGGAGGGTATCAAATACTAATCTTAGATGCTCAATGTGGTAAAGAGGTTAGCATTGTAGACTAGGATGTCATCAAAAGCAACCACAACACATTTGCCAATCGGTGCTCTCTATACATGATGCATGAGCTGCATAAAAGTACTAGGTGCATTAATCAGACTAAATGGCAACACTATTCATTCGAACAAACAATCCTTTGTCTTGAAGCCCATCTTCCATTCATCTCCAGGTCTCATTTGTATTTAGTAGTAGCCACTCTTCAAGAAGATGTGGGAACCATGTAGCTCATCGAGCATATCATCCATTTGTGGAATCGAGTATCAATACTTAATAGTAATTTTGTTGATGGCATGACTATCAATACACATTCTCTATGACCCATCTTTCTTAACTACTAGGACAGTAGGTACAACATATGGGCTTATGCTCTTTTGAATGGGTCTATAGTCTACTAACTCATCCATTTATTTCTTTAACTTAGAAACTTGCTTGAGATCAAGCCTATAAGTAGGTTGGCTCAATAACACTACTCCCAGTTGAAGTTCAATGCAGTATTCAATGCCTCTTATGGATGGTAAACCTTTCGGCATATCAGTAGGAAATAGGTCAGCATACTCTTCTAGCAGAGTACTCACCTCGGTAGGTAAGTTATTGGCTTCTCTCAACTGTAAGAGTTTCCATACTAAAAGGTATACACATTACTTGGCCTTGACTTCATAGGTGAATTGAGCTTAAGAAATCACTAAAGACTTCCGCTGCTCATAAGCGTTAATATAATCTTCTTCCCATCCTTTTAGAACATGTAGGTGTTCCTATACCCTTTATATAGTACCTTAAAGTCAAAAAGCTAAGGTTGACTGAGTAAGATATGCAAAGCATACATAGGTAGGACATCATATAACACCTTGGCTTTGTTCCTATTGCTTATAGCAGTCGATACTCTAACCTACTTAGCAATTGGCAAACCTCCCATCTCATTAAGCTAGTAAATCTTGTATGGCTTAGGGTACAAAAGGGCTAGCAACTTCATAGCCTTCATTATTCCCTACACTATAACATTGGTATAGCTTCCTCTATTAATGATCAGGGGGCATAGATTGCCATTCAATCAGCAATTCATGTGGAAGAGATTCTCCCTTTTTGCATTCTCATTAGCTACAAAAGTGCTAAGAGATTGATGCACAACAAAACAGTATTTGACTCTTGCTTCGAGAGGTATAAGGGCATCATGGTCTTCTTGAAACTCCTCTAGCGTTGTGCTAACTTCAATATCTTCCTCTTCTTTACTAGCACTCTCCAATTTAAATCAAGGCTTGTCTCCATTGATCATCATGACATGTCGGTTCGCACATTGACTATCCATGTATCCATAGCCGAGAGATTTAAAGCATTTGGTCTCTCGAGTCTTCCTTCTAGAGCTATAACCATACTTTCTTCAGACCTCAGGTTCTTCGGCCTTACCCTTCCCTTGACCTTCTTCTGGTTAACTCAACACTTGTCCTCAACAATCTACTTCGGAACTATTCGGTGTATAGCTATAGTCTGATCAACTTAGCATGCTACTTCAGCTCAATAATCCTAATCAGCTAGGCTAGCTTCATTTCTACCTCTCAACCCTTTATGCCACTTGAATGGTCTCATCTATACTTCCCAGTCACTGTAATTCCACAATATTACCAATCTAAGTTCTCAATCCATAAATGAACCTTACTATAGTTTGTATCTTGGGTTCATCAACATCATATTAGTCATGAGTAATTGAAACTCTCAAACGTCGTTGTCTACTAACCGATTACCCTATCTCAAGTCTTGGAGATGTTTGAAAGTGTCATTTTTGTAGTGTTTAAGAGAAAACTTACCTTTTAGGACTCTCTTCATCTCATTCCATGTTTAGACTTTGTATTAGGCTCTCAAGCAAACATTCTATAGCTTATTCCACCACATTATTGTATATCTTGAAAATTCCAATGCAACCACTCGAATATGGACAACATATTCATAATTATAAAAGTCAAATATCTTTTCTATCATCTCTTCCTAATCTAGGTGTTTAGCTCTATCAGTATGATGGGGTTGTGCTTAGTTCATAGGAAGGGGCTTTGGTGCTCGTTATTCTTTCATCTGCCTTCTCAAACTGTCCCTCATTTCTTAACCTTATTTAGTAGCAATCCTATCTCAAGGACCAGTCTCTAAGACTCTTTGCTCTGAGATAGCTATATTTACTATAATAGTGGCAAAGTCTTGTATTTGCTCATCTGTAGTACATGGTGTCTGTTAGGTTGCATGACCACATCATTAAGCAACACTCTCAACATCATTAATTTCTCCTTAAATGCTAGGATTCAACATTCTCAAAAAGAATAAGCTTTAGAACATACTCTTTAAGTAGGGAATAACCATACAGAGAAAAAACCAATCTAATAGTGAACTATAGACTTGCTTTGTTCTTCTAGATGAAAACAGAGTATAATAAACAATAGACTAATAGGAACTATTGTAACACAACTCTTAGTCATAACTTCATGCTTTGATACTAGGATTATATGATATGCCCAGGAACTCAGTTATTACTAAGGCTTATCGCAAGAGGTCAGAAACCAATGGGTCCTCTAAAATATTGAAGAAAAATAGAGTGAATAGGTAGATGAATGGAATATAGTAATTGACGCGAACAAGCTTGAAGGATATGACCTACCAACAGGCATAACATGACTTAACACTTCACTTGATATGATACATAAGTTAACGTCAAGGTTCATTTGCCACTAATCTTGAGCTACTTGACAAGGTTATATAAAAGTGTAAGAAATTGGACTTAGAGAAGGTTGTCTCACAAGAACGAGTATATTTAATGTTTGGAAGGAATGAAATATTTGAATATAGAGAAAAGGGGACTATTTATAGTAAATCCCTTAGGCAATGATACAAATAAGAAAAATTACAATAAAGCATGCATGAAAAGAGATTTCTAGTATATACAAAAAAGGGTAAATAGGACAAATGATGAAAAGAGAACAATAGTACAGTATCAGATGAGATGGATAGGTGGTAGTTTAATATTGGTGTAAAGGTCTCAGAAACTAAAGGTCTAATCATTCGGCATAGAACCCTTAATTAGAGAATAGTCAACATCGGCATAAGAGAGAGAACAGATCAAAGTATAACCATCTAAAGCTCTTAAGGAATTCAGCTACCCTCCTTTTATGTATAGTTTCTTGTCATCGATAAGTTAACAAGATAAAATTCTTCGGGTGAAGGACTAGAGGTCTTTGAGATGTGTGTGAGTAAGTAGGCCAGAAATCAATAACCTATCAATTAGGAAGAATGTTGTTTGTATTTTTTGTATCAAAATTTATGTGTTGTAGTTTGGAGGTTTGGTTGGACTAAAAAAGGAGTAGAAATTACATGCTATTGATGGGAGACCATAGAGCACTTTAGGATTATCCATTCCCATTTATTTGAGATGTAACTCCAATCCTTGACCCACCTGATATTCAAGTAGAGAGCTTTAAACATAATCTTGAGTTGCTTAGGTTTGTTCACAATAAGCAATTTGAGGGACACCCAAATGAAGATTTGAATGAGCACATTCAAGTGTTTCATCAATTATGCTCAATAATTGAATATCATAGAGTTTCAGATGATGCATTAAAGTTACAATTGTTTCGATTTTCCATCAAGGTAAGTGCAAGGAGTTGGTATTACGAATGGAAAGGGTAAGGTGTAAACACTTCAGAGAAATTAGCTTATCATTTTCCTTGCATACCTTTTTTTACCTATTGAGCCTCATTTTGATTTCCTTAATTTAACCTATATTAAGCCCAACTCGCTTAATATAAATTACTTGACATTAAATTAAGGAAAAAAAAATCTAGTAAGAAGATGGAGTCGCCAACCAATTTAATTGGTAAAAAAAATTAATTAGGGTTTTTGGGTAGGAAAATCCTAATTTGACCACTAAAATGTAGATATTCTAAAAAAAAAAATTTTTAGAAAATTGAATAAAAAAACTAGGTTTGAGGGTTAACCTATTAAGACAAGATATCATGTCAAAATTAAAAAAAATTGATGGGCTTTTATTTTTATAATTTTCTAGAAATACTAAAATTATACCTAAATGTAAAAAACATAACTAAAGTGATTTTTGTTATATTTTAGTATTACAAATATTTAGGGAAATGGAAATTATTTTTTTATTTTTTATATAGTTGCTCCAAAGGTGCCTACATACTAACTCATAATCAAACTAGCCGTAGTTTTTCTTTTTATAAAATTTTTAGTAAGTGGGTCATTTTTATTTTGAAAACTGAGCGAGGTTTATGTATTTTATCAATTGATTATTTTAGGAAAACAAATCTAAAAAAAATGTTGATTTTTATGAATTAAATAAAAAACCATAACAAACCGAATCTTTTTGAAAAACTCAATTTAAGATTTTTTATTTTTCAAAACCATTATATGTCAAAATATATATTTTTATTAAGAAAAAAAAGATTTAAAAAATAACCTAATTCAACAAAATTTTATTAGAAAATAGAAAATTTGCTATAAGAATAATAAACAGTAAAAAATTTCACTTAAACACAAAAAATAGTTAATAAATGAAAAAGAAAAAGACATTGCTAATAAAGTAAATTAATAAAAAATATATAATAAATAAAAATTAATGAAATAAATATATAATAAAATAAATTAAGGAAAATTTACCTAGCATCAAATCATGTTGGTGTTAGGCAGTAGATTAAGACTGCTAGGTAACGCTAGGTGGCAGACTAGGCACTATTGGGCAATGCTGGGCGGTAGACTAGGTGTTGTTGGGTGACTATTGGGTGGCAAACTGGACATTACTTAGCAAGACACTAGGCGCTGCTGGGCGATGCCGGGTGGCTGGTTGGGCGACAATCCAACTTAATTCAATTCAACATAACACGACTCGACTTATGACTCAACTTGCTACAACTCAACTCGACTCGATATAATTCATCTTAACTCGATATGACAGAACTTGATTTTTTCCTTTCACTTTCCTTTTTTCTTTTATTCTTTTAAATTTATTTATTTATTATTTTTTTCTCATATTTTTCTACTTTTCTATTTATTTACTAACCTGGCTCAATTAATAAAAAAATTAATAAAAAGGAGGTATCTATAACTGCCCTTATTTGTAGTGAAGTTCGATTAGAACTATTCTACAAAGATGAAAGAGATATTCATTTTTACCAAACTCGACTTAGATAATACAAAAAGGATAGATCTCTTTAAGATTAAAAACTCGTTTTAGTGGGTAATCTAAGGATGATAGATCTCTTTCAAGATGAGTTGCTCAAAAGGATAGATCTTTCAAAGACAAGATAAGATAACATGAGACAACACTCTTATGAGTAGGAGATCTTTTAAATGACTGGACAGTGCTCCATAGAGGAAGTTATCTAAAAGGATTGATAGGATAGTGATCCTACAAAGGAATAGATAAGATAGTGCTCCTATGAGCAAGCGATCCTAAAAAAGGACTAGGATAGTACTCTTTTAAGCAAGCAATTGTAGATAACATAGGATGGCATTCTTAGAGAGGAATAGATAAGATAGCATTCCTATGAGCAAGTGATCCAATAAAAGATATGATAGTGCTCCTTTGAGTAAGTGATTCTAGATAAGATTGGATGGTGCTTTTATGAGCAAGCGATCTGACTAAGGATTAGATAAGACAATACTCCTATGAGCAAGCGATCTTAAAAAAGATTGGATGGCAATTAACTAAGCAAGCAATCTTAAAAAGGATTGGATGGTGCTTTACTAAGGAAGCGACCCAACTAAGAATAGGACAGTGCTCCTTTGAGTAGGTGATCCTAAAAAACATTGGATGGCTCTCTACTAAGCAAGTGACCCAAATAAGGACTAGATAGGATAACACTCCCAAAAGCAAGAGATCTTGAAAAGGATTGGACGGTGCTCTACTGAGTAAGCGACCCAACTAAGGATAGGACAGCACTCCTTTGAGTAGGAGATCATAGAAAGGATTTTGACGAGTTTTGAAAAAATGATTTGAGACTTAAGTTTGAAGGATTTTGATGATTTTTTGAAAATATTGTTCTTTGACAATTTTTTTTTCTTTTTTTTTTTTGAAAATGATTTCCTTTATTCTTCTTGAAAGGTTTTTCTTTTTTTGCTATAAAATTCAAAAACACTCTTTAATAGAAAATTATGTTGCTAACAAGTAAGAAAGTCATGAAAACTCTAAAGACCACAAATAAGAGGTTAGCTTGCCCCTTACCCATTGATTACTAATTTTCCCAATCTTGTTTCTTAGAACATAATTCATGATCTCTGAACTTTTTAGAATCACTGAAGACCATTTATGTTTGTTATAAAGTACTCAACTCTTCAATTTTCCACTAAAGAGATAGATATCATTACTTGAAATGTTTAGTTAAACTAAACTTCTTTGCACTCTCATAAGTTTATTTTTACTCTCTGCATCAATTCCGAAAATTGTAGCCTATCTTGTAAGTGGTACATTCTGCTCAATTAATAGGTCTTTTCTGGGTTTATAATGTAAGGATTTTGGTTAATGGTTTAAGCAAATGGATATCACTGTACTTGGCTAATTTTAAAGAAATCATATGCAATTAGTCCTAAGTTTACAAGCTAAGAACCTAGGAGAAACTAAACATATACTTGCCCCAGTTTCATAGTGGGATCTTAAATGAGGGCTTATTAAATGTGTTTAGATTTTGGATACCATCACTAGTTCGAACTTTAGGCAACTTTAGGCAACTTTTGGCAATTTTTCTTTTAAAGTGATCACCTTGCTAATATCTATAGTATTTTTCTTCACTTTTACTTTTTCTTTTTCTCTTTGTTTTCTCTTTTTTCTTTCTCCTTCTTTTTTTTTCCTTTTTTTTTGTCAAGGTGGTCACCTTCTGTTGTTGAGTTTTCACTTAATAGGATTTGAAGCACCAAAAGGTACATTTAAGGTATATAAGATTAGGAGAAATGTATATGGCTTTGATGTGTTTAGGAAAGAATCTATGGACTTAATGTGTTTAAGAAAGACTCTATATTGACTAAGGTGTATATGGTTTGAAACTCTTCTTCATTCTACAGAAATTGAATTATTTATGATAATATTTGCTCATGAATTGGCATAACTAAGGTAAGTATAAGTTAATCTACTCCTTTTCTCTAAATTAATGATTCTAACCTCCTAATTGCTCCAGTTTGGGGCTAATTTTAAGAAAAATCCCTTAAAAGTTCAAATGGGTTTACAAGGGATAACTGTATTTAGGGATGATGAAATGAATGCCTAATATTACTTTGACTCGTATACTAAGTTCATGATGGGCCTCCTTTAAGGAATGAGCCCAATTACTTACCTTGATGGTGCTCAACTCTTACGTAGGTCTAGGGTTAATGTTTAGGACATAGGTTACCTCTTCTCATCCTAAACCTTTCATGTAATGTGTTATCATTCCCTTAGGTGGAAAGTTTTAAGTTTCAAGTTTCGAGTTCACATTTTCTTTATCCATTTTCACTTATTCGAAATGCCCCCATTTGAATTAAGCTAGCTTCATCGCATACAAAGATAATGATACATGAAAACTGCTTTATTCAAATAACTCGTATCTATTACAAGCTCCAAAATAAAAGATTATTCTAAAAAAAAAATGTAGGTACTAAAATTTTTTTCAAGTTCTTACCCCTATTTCTGTTACTTCTTCGAACTTAGCCTATTTAGCTAAATTGATCCTTCAGAGATATACCCAATTGCTTCAAATGGTGAGCTACCTTGTCAAATGGCAATAGTAGACCCTTAATGCCTAATACTGGAATTTGTCTATTTAATGCTTCTTCAAAACATGGGGAAGGAATACCACTGCTAATTGACCCATCATTCTCTATAAATTTTGGTTAGATAATCTTAGAATCAATCAAATCTTGTACCTTATGCATGAATCTCCAATAATCATTAGTGGTATGTCCCACTTAGCCCATATGATAGTCACACCATTTCTTTACTAGGTTTTCACATGTTAGTAGTCCTACATCTCTTAACTGCTTGAAAACATAGGCCATTAGAATCTCGAACTGCGTAAATTGGCTCCTCTTGTTGTGAACGAGCTTGTCATGATTCTAGGCTTTCCCAACTAACACATTTGCTCCTGATTTCTTTTTCATTGAATCTTCTTTAGGATTAGGTTGTAACTTCTTATTCATGCTATGATGTAGATTTCTAAGCTACTTGAGCACATAACCCATTGTCATTTCCATGCTAGTGAGCCTTTCTTTTAATTTTGCTAACTTTTCTTCTAGGGCTGTAGCCTTTTTTTCCAGACCATGGTAGTAACATACCCCTTGGACTTAACCATTCAAATATGTTTCTAGTAACTTTTCCAATCCTTAAATCATGTGTAAAATTTGGGTATTAGACTCCAATGAAGTCCAATTGGACCAATTTTTCATCAATCAAATCTTAGACTTTATTCCTCAACTCCCAGCAATGGTAAGTAGCATGGCCCTGCTAACCCAATTGGTTCTAGCATTGTACATTGGGATCATATTTCCGAGGTTTATACCTTAGTGTTAGAGTCTTGGGATGTAGTAAACCCTCTTCTTTTAGACAACGATTAACCTAAGACATAGGAATCAAGATATGAGTGAACCTCCTTCTAGGTGATTTTTGGCTTAGTTTATTTTACTTGAGCTCTGGACTAATGCTTAGGGCACTACGCTCGCATATCATTAGATAGGACATTTTAGTGTTCATAGTAGCCTCTAAATCCAATAGGGCTGATCCCTTCCCTATCAATCTCCCCACACTAATAGCATCTTCAATGCTACTACTAGCTACAACTACATTTGCAAAAGTAGAAGTAGTATGTCCTAAGAGGTGATTATAATAAGATTCACCTAATGTACGAATGAATATGTTGATCAATTCATCTCTAGGCATACTCCTTCAAGGACTCGGTCGGCTTCATTTTCATGTTATTGAAATCCATCAGGGATAGAACCACTTCTTCATCAAACTTGTATTGTTGATAAAAGGCTCAAGCTACCTTATCCCAAGTATCAAGCTTAACTAAGTCTTGTTGGGCCTACCAAATCAACATCAACCTAGTTAGGCTATCTTAAAATGTTTGAATCATCAATTGCTCATGTTTAGAGAATTGGGCCATCTTGTGAACATAAAGTTTAGGTGAAGTTTATGACAACCTGTTCCATCATTCTTTTCAAAATTTGGTACCTTAAACTTTTTAGGTAACCTATGGTCTTTAAAAGTGCAAACACTGCTTAAGCCCAAATCCCTCTGCACATCATGATCCTTGAGAACTCCCATTTTCTCTTCAATTTTCTTAAAGATTTCTTCTTCTTTCTTCATTAATTTCTACACCAATTCCTTCCCCAGGCCTTTGCTGCTATTGTTTTACTCATAAACTAAGAACTCTTTAAACTTGTCTATCTTAGATGGTATGTCAATAGGCCCTTGGGCTTGGGTATAGGCCATAGTCTTGACTTGCTTCGCATGCTTTCCTAAAACTCCTTTGGCTGTAGTTATTCTATGTTCAAGAGCTTCAGACATCTTTTTTTTATTTTGTTAGTTCCTAATAGTATGGTTTATATAGGGCATTGCAATAAAAATTAATCGAGTCAATAATTGTCATGAAACTAGTTTTTGACAATAAAATATCTTTTAGAAAATCAATTTTTTCTAGGATGTTCGAGTGGGAAAACCCTAAATTGACTACTTGTTTGCGGATATTCTAAAAAAATTAATTTTTAGAAAATCATATTAGAAAATCAAGTTTAATGGCTAACCTATTAACACTAAGTCATTATGTAAAAATTTACAAAATTTGTGGGCTTTTATTTTTATAATTTTCTGAAAATATTAAAATTATACCTAAATGTACAAAACACAACTAAAGTGATTTTTATTATTTTTTATTATTACAAATTTTTAGGACAAGGGAAATTTTTTTTTTTTTTGTTTTTTATACAAATGCCTCTAAGGCACCTACATACTCGCTATTTGAGATCAAACCATCTGTAGTTATCTTTTTCTATAAAATTTTTAGTGAGTAGGTCATTTTTATATTAGAAATTGAGCCAAGTTTATGTATTTTTTCAATTTATTATTTTTAAAAAAAACCTAAAAATAACTAATTTTTTCAAATTAAATAAAAAATCCTAACTAACCGAATAGTTTTGAAAAAACTCAATTTAAGATTTTTTATTTTTCAAAACCACTAGATGTCAAAATATATATTTTTTATTAAGAAAAACATGATTTTTCAAAAACAACTTAATTCATCTAAATTTTATTGGAAAATAAAAAATTTGTAATAAGAATAAACAAAGATAAAAAACTGCACTTAAACACAAAAATAGTTAAAAGAGAAAAAAAAAAAGAAATAACTAAGAAAGTAAATAAATAAATAATAAAAAAAATTAATGAAAATTTACCTAATGTCAAATCTTGCTAGTGTTGGGTAGTGGATTGGGCATTGTTGCGTAACGCTAGGTAGTGGACTAAGAGCTGTTAGGCGATGCTAGGCGATAGATTGGGCATTGCTGGGCGATGCTAGGTAGCAAATTAGACACTGTAGGACAATGTTAAGCGATGGACTATGTGCTACTTGGTAACTATTGGGAGGTAGACTAGACATTACTAGGTGATAGGCTAGGTAAGTGACTAAGCAATGCTAGGCGGCTAGCTAGGGGATTAGCTGGGTGACGCTAGGTTGTGGATTGGACACTATAGGTAACGCTGGGTAGAGGATTGGATGACTGGCTAGGCATTGTTGGGTAACAGGTTAGGCGATAGATTGGGTACTGCTAAGTGACGTTGGACAATGGACTCAGTGACTTTAGGTAGTGGATTAGGCAACCGGTTGGGCAATGTTAGACAGTGGACTTGGTGCTGTTGGGTGACAAGCTGGGCGATAGGTTAGGCATCAACTATGGCACTTGAAACCCCCATCGATGTGCTATTTATAAGCTGAAAATTGAATCTTTCGTATCAAAGATACAAAAAGATTCGATTGCAATTCTTCCATAATTTACCCTAACTTCTAGAAACCTTAGTTATTTTGGGCCTTTTATTTCTTCTAAGGCTCGATTTGCTTCACTACAACTTAGCCCAATAATTCCCTAATTTGATTTAAGTCATTAAATTAGATGAATTTTATACTATATTGATTTGGCCTAAAATTAATTAAGCCCATATTATCATAAAGTTTGACAATCTAACTCAATTCAATTCAACACAACACAACTCAACTTATGGCTTAACTTGCTACAACTTGACTTGACTCAATATGATTCAACTTAATTCAATATGACACAACTTTATTTATTTATTTTTTTTACTTTCCTTTTTTATTTTTAATTTTCGTTTTATTTTATTTATTTATTATTATTATTTTATTTTTCTACTTTTTTGTTTATCTATTAACCTGGCTCAATTGATAAAAAATTGGAAAAAATAAGGTATCTACATGACCAAATAAAGTTGTTGCCCCTTGATTTAGGAAATTAGTATTTACATAAGAGGAAAGAGAACCTTTGAGCAAAGCATAGGCACGATTTAAAAAGTTACTACAACAATGCCCTTGCTAGGGAATCTTTAAGGGATATCAACTTCAAATCTTTTATAATGGTCTTAGTCAAGTGGATGGATTATTAGTAGATACTATCATTAGAGGTAGTTTATTAAGTAAAATAGAGGATGAAGGATGTGATTTACTTAAAGTGATAGCATATAATAATAGCAATCGAAGAGCTTGTGCACATGTGAGAGAGGTTACCCATGAATTAAGGAGCTCGTGCCACAAGGTTATCTATGTGGCTTGACAAGAAAAATAATGTCCCTTATGTTTACATACAGGGGGTCTAATTGATTGAGGTTTGTACTAAATGTAAATTTGTGCATGATGAATGAAATTGTCTAGGGCAAAAGTAAATAAGGACATTGAAATATAACCCTAAGAATTAACCTACGCAATCGCTGATGCACTTACTTGAAAAACCATCGAGGTTATGTTTAGACAAGAGTGAAGGCGACTTAGCTATGGACAAATCTAATGACTTACTTAGGGATCCCTAAGGAGTAGCCCAAAAATTAGGGAGGAATCTTGGAAGTATTTGAATGAATTTCTTGATAATCATGACATGGAATGTTTATAGTTAAGAAAATAACTTAGGAAATTCATAAATGTATTACATTCACTTAAGGAAAATGATAGATGAGTAGAAAGTGAGTAGTTATCACCTAAAAAAGTTGAAGCAATCTAGCTAAGGAATGGGAAGGCAATTAAATGACCATGTCTCGAAAGTGACTATGAACCTATAACTAGGAATGAAAAGGAGAGGATGGATGAAGAACCAGAGAAGCAAGGAGATGACCCTCTCCTTGGGAAGGAATTTGAAAAATGAGTCTATACCCCATTAATACCTATCTCAACTAGGTTAAAATAACAAAAATTTGATCAGCACTTTGCCAAATTTTTAGAAACATTCAAGTAGTTGCATATTAATGTACCCCTTTATGAGGCTCTTGTGCAAATGCCTTAAAATGAAAAATCCATGAAAGAAATTTTAACTTAGAAAAGGAAGTAATTATGCTTTCTAAGGAGTGTCTTGCTATCATCTTAAATCCATTGCCAAGATAGATGAAGGACATTGAAAGCTTAAAACTCCATCTATTATAGGAGAAACATGTAAAGGTAGGACATTGTGTGACTTAAGCACAAGCATCAACTTTATGATATACTCTATATTCAAGGTTCTTAAATTAAAGGAGTGTAAGCCAACTAAAATAACCCTTCAATTGGCAAATAGAAGCATGAAGTATCCTTAAGGGATAGCTAAAGATATGCTTATAACTGTTGGCAAATTTGTTTTCCCAGTAGACTTTGTTTGCTAAACATGGATGTTGACAATGATGTTCCCTTAATCTTAGGAAGGCCTTTTCTAGCTATTGCACAGGCAATGATTAATGTCAAGAAGGAAAAGCTTACACTAACTGCACTTGATGAGGAAATTATGATTAAGTTGCCTTAAGTAATGAAGTTATCAAAAGAAGTTGGCAATTTTCATACTATAGAATTAACTAATGATCCGATGGAAGAGCTATAAGAGTAAGAAATTTAAGAAGTAAGATTTGGCAAGTGGAGAGAGGATTTTCATTGGAGTAATAGTGACACCAATAGAGACATAGATGAAGAAAATGATTTACAAGGGGACATGGTTAAAGGTAGTTGGAATTTGGTTGGAATTAGTAGAGCCATTAGAAATTAAACTTAGCAAGGATAAACCTTGACCATCAATTGAAGCCTTAGCTTAGTTGGGGTTAAAGCAATTACCAAAGGAAAAAGAGTAGAAGTTGTTAAGGATACTAAGTGGGAATAAAGAAGCTATTGGGTGGACTATAGTAGATATACATGGTATTCGTCCTTCATTATGTATGCACAAGATCTTTCTCAAATTAGAATGCTATCCTATTGTTGAACTAAAATCAATCCCATAATGTAAGAAGCAGTAAAAACGAAGTGGTAAAATTGTTACATGCAAGAATAATCTACCCAATTTCATATAAAAAATGGGTAAGTCTTATTTAAGTAGTCCTAAAGAAGGGAGGAATGCCTGTGGTAAGAAATGAGAAGAATGAGTTAATTCTAATAAGGATTATAGCAGGATGGCAAGTATGTATAGACTATTGAAAGTTAAATGATGGCACTAGAAAAGATCACTTCCCTTTGCCATTCTTAGATTAGATTGTTGAAAATGATTAGTAGGGCATGAATATTATTGCTTTTTGGACGAATATCTAAGGTAAGATCAAATCCCTATAGCACTTGAAGATTAAGAAAAAACTACTTTCACTTATCCATATGGGACATTTGTTTTTAGGAGAATACTGTTTGAACTTTGCAATGCATTAGCAACTTTTGAACAGTATGTGATGTCAATATTCTCTAACATGATCAATGAAGGGATTAAGGTGTTCATGGATGATTTTTCTATATACGAAGAAACATTTGAGAAATGCCTTAAGAATTTGATAGCAATCTTGAGATGATGTAAAGAAACCTACCTAGTACTTAATTGAGAGAAATGGCATTTCATGGTAGAATAAGGAATTGTACTCGAACATAAGGTCTCTAAGCTAGGAATAGAGGTAGATAAAGAAAGGTCGAAGTAATCACTAAGTTGGCTGCACTAACTAATGTTAAGAACATTCAAAGTTTCCTTAGCCATGTTAGGTTCTACCATTGATTTATAAAGGATTTATCTAAAATCTTAAAACCACTATGTACGCTACTAACAAAACAGGTACCTTTTGACTTCAACCTTGTTTACAAGAAAGCATTCAAGACATTAAAGGAGAAATTTGTGACAACACCAATCATAATGGCTCTTGATTTGACAATAGCATTTGAACTCATGTGTGATGTAATCGATATTACAGTAAGAGCATTTCTAGGACAAAGGAGAAATAGAATCTTCTAAATAATTTACTATGTAAGTAAAATGATTACGATGCTTAGAGAAATTATATAACCATCAAAAAGGAGTCGCTTACCGTGGTGTTCGCATGTGATAAGTTTCAATGATACTTGATAGGATCTGAAGTGACAATATACAGAGATATTATGGCCTTGAAGTATTTATTGGACATACCAAATGGTAAACCAAGGATAATTCGCTGCGTTCTCTTGTTGGAGGAAATTGATTTCTACATCAAGCATAGGAAAGATAATGCAAACCCAATAGATGAACACTTATCATGAATCATTACTAGTGAAAGTGACCATCCTCTTCATGAAAGCATTCTAGATGAACAACTATACATGGTCAACTCAACTTAGTTGCTTTAGTATGTAGACATTATCAATTATTTGGTTGGAGGGATATGACATATGGTCTAGACTACAATCAATGAAGGAAATTTTTTAAGGACATGCAAAATTATTTCTAGTAAGAACTGTATCTATTTAAGTGTTGTTTAAATCAAGGCAAATCCATTGAGTTCTTAATTTGATTTACCCATCAAGGATAAGAAAGATAGTGAGAACTTGGTAGTTAATCACTTGTCATGAATCACCATTAGTAAGAGTGAGTAGCTTATTCATGAAAGTTTTCTAGATGAGCAGGTATACATGGTTAGCTTAATATAATTGCCTTAGTATGCATACATTTTCAATTATTTGGTGAGAGTGATTATGTCACATTGTCTAAACTACAATCAACAAAGGAAATTTTTAGAGGAGGTGCAATAAGTTTTTTTTTGGGAAGAACCCTATCTATTCAAGTGTTGTGTATATTAAGTGATTAGACATTGTGCAACTGCAATAGAAGTATAAGACATAATCACCCAATGTTACATGGAACCTGCCAAGGGGCATTTTGATTCATATTATACGGCGACAATGACCCCACAGTATGGTTTTTACTAGTTCACTATTTTCACTGACTATAAGGAATATGTGATGTAATGCCCATGATGCCAATCAACAGTGTATTAAGGTAAATTGAAATGCTATAATAAGGGGTTCTTATTATCAAAATCTTTACTATATGGGGAATATATTTTATGGGACCATTTCCTCCATCCATATAATATCCCTTATATGCTAGGAAAAGAAACTCAAATCATCAAGGTACATTTTAGTGTAGTTGCTTGGAGTACATTGAAACTCTAAAATTAAGCATACTTGGGTTGGAGCAATCTCAGAATAGGTAACCTCTTGGGAAGTTGTAACACTAAGGGACAAAATTGTATGACCTTCTTCACTAAAGCAGATAATAACTTTGTGGGAAAAGTTCCGGCAAGTCGTTATATGCAGTATCAAAGTAATCTACCAGATTAAAGGACGAAGCCTTACTTAGTGATGGTCTTAGACCTATGTAATGGAACTGATGAAGACATCAGTTCTGTAAGAGCAGTAGATTATAATACCCTTTACATGATAAGAGAAAGAACTCAAATCATTAAGGTATCTTTTGGAGTAGTGGCTTAGAATACGTCAAAACTTTGAAGTTAAGTGTGCTAAAGTTAGAATAATCTTAAGATAGGTGACCTCCTGGGAAATTGCTTTACTAAGGGAGAAAACTATATAGCATTTCATGCTAAAGAAAACAATACCTTAGTAGGAGGAGTTTCGATTGGTTAGTACAATCCATGTTTAAAAATATATTTTGGTAACATTGGACTGTCTATCAAAGTAAGTAAAAGCAATTGCCTTACCTACTAATGATTCTGAGAATGTCCTTAAGTTTCTTAAGAGAAATATCTTCACACATTTTAGGGTACTGCAAGTTATAATTAATGATGGGGAGACACATTTCTATAACAACCAAGATAATTGTTTATTAACTAACTATAGGTTAAACAAAAGGTGATATCACCATATCATCCACAAAAAAGTAGATAGGTTAAACTATCAAATCGATAGTTAAAGCAAAATTTAGAGTAGATTGTTAGCAGTTTAACGAAGGATTAGGATTTTAAGTTAGATAATGCATTGTTGGTTTGCAGTACAATCTACAAAAACCTTATAAGAATGTCTCCCTATTGAATGGTTCATAGGAAAGCTTATCATCTCTTTATTGAAATTAAGCATAAAGCATATTTTTCCATTGAATTCCTAAACTTTGACAAAAATTTTGTAAGAGACCGATGAATGTTGTAGTTAGATGAGCTATAAGAGTTTAGGAATAAAGCTTTCAATAATGCTCAAATTTATAAGGTGAAGATAGAAAGGTAGCATGACAACAAGATACTCCTTAAGGACTTTAAAGAGAGATAGAAGTTTCTCTTGTATAATGTTAATTAAGGTTGTTTCTTAGTAAACTTTGATAAAAGTGGACAAGGCCATACACAATAATAGGAATACTACTTTATGGAGCAATTGAGATTAAAGGAAAGGAAGGAGAAACTTTTGGAGTAAATAGACAGTTGCTAAAACCCTTCTTTGAGGAAAAAGTAATTGAAATAGTAAAAACAATTGCTTATTTAGAGGACCCATCATGTAGTAGTACTAAAAAGGCAAGCTAAAGGCTTAAAAGTAAGCGCTTGGAAGGAGGCAATCTTATCTTTTTTATTTAGTTTAGGTTTGAGCTTTTTAATTTAAATATCTTTATAGTCATGTCTCTTATATGTTATGCAAGCATATGTGAAAAAATAAAGGAAATGTTGAACCCATCAATTGAGAAATACCGCCCATGAATTCTGGAAAGGAATGAGAGTTTATAGTATACTAAGAAACTATGGGAGTTCTTCTCTAACTTTATCTTTTACTTCCCACTACATGTATAATGAATTATAAGATATGTATGTCTGAATTAATGTTTAAGGTAGGGAAGTTGAACATGAACATCAAAGCTGTATGGTTTTGAATGGGCTTTACTAAATTAATTGAATTCATGATAAGTTACCCCTTTTGTGCACTAACTTGATAGTTCCTTTCTTATAGTTAGATTCATCTTCCTTTATGCTTTATGCATTTTAACTCGAGTATATTATCATTTGCTGTAGTTTGCATGAAAGCAACTAGGAGGAAGTGATTAGGACTTTACTTTAAAAGGAAGTCCCTTGTGAATAAGTTATAAACACTTCTCAAAACTTTGTAATCAATTTACAAAATCTTTGCTTTATCTAGTTGTGCTCAATTTAGTTGTGGATTTGAGGTTTGGATTTAGCGAAATGTTTTGGCCAGGTGTTTGCTTTTTGTATTTTTGAAAGTTGACATAAATGTACCATTCTTTTGAGGGATCAAGTGGTTTACAAATGTTATGTGAATCGAAGTGGGTACTAGATTTTACTTGAGCATTCCCTGATCAATGCACAATGAATGCCTAAAAAGAAAGAAAAGGAAAGTTGAAAAAAAAAATGATGGAAATCAAGCAAAGGTTGTAACAAAGCAAAAAGATTGTAATCCTATTACAAAAACAAAATGAAGTTGAAAAAGATAAAGATTGAATGAAAATAGAAAAAAAAAAAAGAAAAATCCAAAAGGAGAATAATGGGCAAGGTATGAAATTATTCAAAAACTTAGGGAGTCGAAGCAAGGTATGATTCAATGGCCACTTTCTGTTTAGTTGGCATTTGCATACTTAAAAGATTGATAATAGAGAAGTCTATATGTAGGTAGGCTAATTAAACACAGAGACCTCTCACTTAGTTTGAAATGTTAGACTTGACTTCAAATTTCATAAGCTTAACTTAAATGAGAGGTTAACACTTTTAGGCATTGATTCATGAATTAATTACATGGTTTTTTATTTGTAAGCATTTCATTTAGTACAAGTGGAACAATTTCAACATCAGTCCTAAGGGTTTTTACACTATGTTGAGTACATGCAAACTTTGAGCTTTCAATGGTATAATGTAATCTTGATTATAAATGAGCATTAAGGAAATGTATGCTTGTTCCATCATTTCTTGAATTATTTGATATTTTTTTTAGCTTGCTTAAGGACAAGAAAAGTTTTAGAGTTAAGGGTGGTAATCGTAACTCAAAGTATATGATTTTTTCTAACTTTAAAAATCGCATTTAGTAAAAACTTGTTTATAATATATGAAATTGGAGTTTATGTACAAGGTGGACCAATTTAAGTAAAATTTCCAAAAATGAATGAAAAAAAGGATTACTTTTAGATGAATTTCATTAATTTTATATCCTACTTGCAGGTGCAAGAGGGCTACTATGGTGTTGGTAGCCCCATAATTTGATCAAGGAGGTTGAAATGAATGGAGTTATGGAATATGGCCTATTGATCAATGATAGCCTTGCTATCGATTGATCAGTATGCCTTGAAGCATCAGGATTTTACTAATGGATCAAGTGATTGAGTAGAGGAGAAGATGATGTGGTGAATAGAATGTGAAATGATGGAATCACTCATCCTAATTGATCGGTACTATTTACATTGATCGGTCAACAAAAGGGATTAAGATTAGAGTTTTTTCAATCAAAACCCAAATTCTTAGAACGCTACGTTCCATAAAACATGGAGATGACCTACAGCTAATACGTGTCTATTAGTCAATCGGTAGACCTTCACACCATTTGATCGATACTTGCAATTGTAACAAAGAATGTGAACCATAATTAGGATTTTTCTAGGTTTTAGTATAAAAATGCGAGCTCATTGTTTGTTTTAATGTTTCTTGAACTTATTTATGTTATTTATCACTTTTCTTTTTTTTCATTTTGATGCACATTTAAGTTAGTTTAAAGAGAATTTATCATCTTATTTTCATCTAATAGCTTATTCCCTTATTATCATCTTGTTTCCTTATTTATTAATGAAAGTTCTAGCTATATTTATGTATATTATTACTGTCATTATTAATACCATGAGTGGCTAAGTTTGTTTTAGTAGGTTTGTGATAATGTGGATATTGTAGTTGGTGAAATTTTACAGTTTTGATGTGGGTTTGAGTATTTAAGTGGAATTTTGATGTTTGATGCTCCATTTGAACTCTTTGAGGTACTTTCTAATGAAATTTTCAATAGGTTTTCCTTGGATTATGAGATCGAGAGAAGATTGATCCTAGTAAGTTCCCTTGAGAGTTAGCAAGTTCGCATAATTATGAGACTGAGAGGAGATTAATTGTATAATTCCCTAATTAAGTCATTGAATTGGTGAAGCACAAATAACAGGTTCTTACATCTATGAGATTGAGAGGAGACTAGTTGTACCCTATTAAATTCACACTCCTTTACATGGTTTTGGTAGATTATGATAGTTTATGAGACCGAAAAGAGAATGACCCTTAAGTTCCTAAGACTTAAAGACGTAATTAGTGATTGGAATTAAGTATTTAGCTGATGATATAAGAAACTAAGACTATGGGGAGATTTCTTGCTATATAGTTGAGTGACGTGCCCTACTCAAGATCAAGCTTAAGTGAATTCTGTCAAAACCTAATTAAAAGCCATTCCCAATATCTTAATGGCATACCCTCACCACTACTTTGGAAGCATGTCATATTCCTATGTCTTTATTAATTGTGTTAGTTATTTCTTTATGCTTTCATTTAGTATTTCATTTGTAATTCTCAACTATCCATTCGACTTGCCTAGATTAGAGTAGTAAGTTATGATCTAGTATTCTACTCAATCCCTTTTCCTTAAGGAATTCGACTTAGTGAATATTCATTATTATCATTACTATAGATGATCTAATACACTAGTTAGTTAAAGGATTGACACTTTTTCAAGAACTTCCACTTACAAAATTTTTGCCTAAAAAGCTCCATTATATGTATCGATCCCATCAACTCTTAACCCTAATGTCATGCCTTAAAATGACCTTCAACTTAATCTTTGCACTTGAGGTTTGACAACTAATCTTTCAACTCCTTATAGTGAAAAGTAAGAATAAGAAACAGCACAAGTAATAGATAGTATGGATAGCATAGCAAATTTTATGTACCACATATATTTAAGATAAGCAAGTGTTAGATTAGAAAATGGAAATAATAATCAAATCAAAAACAATAAAAGATACAAAACTAAGACATAGTAAGGTGCGTATATTCAAATTCGATTTGAAATCCAAACACAGCTTAGGCTTCTAAATAACACACAAATACCATGTTCATGTGCATGATATGCATAAGCTAGTATCTTAAACGAGTGGCTTTTAGTCACTCTATTTCGAAGGTATCATAGTGAGTGGTACTTAGTAACTTAATTACAAGGGTAACATAAAAAGTAGCACTAGGTAGCTCTGTTCTAAGGGATTTTGAGAGATGCAATCTATAAACTGGTTAAAGTTTTGATTCCTTTTTTGACGTATTTCATTTTTAAAGTTAAAATCTAAGGAAAAAGATCGAAAGGTCTTTTCATATCATGCCATGAATGGAGTAAATTGATTTTTGAGGACAAATCTTAAGCAAATCCACATAGAAGACAAATTCATGATTCAAGTCAATTCAATTTTCATTAACACATGCCAAAGGGAGCATATCCAGACAACGTTACTATAAATGTTACGAAATAAGGCTTCTATAAGTAGTATCGAATCAACTATAACTAATGCCGAGCTTGTTGAAAAGGGTTTCTAATCTTGAGCCCCTTAAGTCCTTCAACAACCTAAAGTATTCATATTTTGGCCTATTGTCTTAAGCCCTTGACCTAATTTACTAGCCTATTTTATTAAAGTGAAGGAGTCCCTATAACCTGGAGAAAGAGTGTACGAATTATATGAAGATAGCTCGAGAGAGCCTTAGACACCGCATGGTAAGTAGTTGGAGGGTGATAACATAAAAATAGCATATATTTTCTATAGTAATTTCAGGCTTATTTCAAATATATTTTTATCAATTTGTTGTTAATTTAACCTTAATTTGTTTATTCACGATTTTTTGGAACACTTAGTGAAGTTTTAGAGATTTTTAACTATTTTTAAAGTAATATAGAATGAAATTATCAATCTTAGAATGAAGGGGAGAATGTTTGGACAAGAATGGAGTAAGAATAGAAGTCCAAGGAGGACTACAAGCAAGGTTCATGGCCATATTCCCTATGCATACTCTAATCGCAAATCTATTTTCTTCAAAATTCAAGTTTTCACACAAAGAACAAGTGCACAACCAATCACTATGGTTGTGTACCTAGGGCGTGCTCAAGACATGACATGAGAATCTCTTATTTTTTAAGCAAAAATTCTACTTTAGGACATGTAATATTAAGTGTATCTTCTATTTTATCAAGTCCCTCTTTGTAAACCCAACTTTATATCTCTATAAATAAATCCTTAGGCTAGAGTTTTCAAAGAGAGCACCCTTGGATAGAATTGTATCTTAAGATTATTGTTAGGGGTCTCTCAATTGTTTTATTTCTTTTATTTTGTTGCTTCTCTCATAAAACATTCTTAGTGAATTTTATTGAAATCCAGTTCTTCTTTCGACACTTATCTTTCTATCTATAAAATTGTTCTTTGATGATCTAATCATGTAGAATATAATGTCTTCCTTTAGTATTTGCCACAATTGCTAATAGGATGTCTGAGTTTACTGTAAAGTTGTGACGCTTATAGTAAATAGACAAGCATAATTAGAAGAGTTTCAATGTGATAAAAGATTAAGTATTGGATCTCTAGATTAGGAAATCCTAATGGTGGGACTATCATGACCTTAAAGAGGGGCCTAAAAGAAATATCTTAAAGACATCATATTACATGTGCACTCTCAATATGAAAATTGCCTTGCAAGTGAGAGATTAGAAGATTCTATCCAAACATTGATTACTTTTATTAACAATACATATAATTAACTAATAATAAAAATAATTAAGGAAAACAATATTCCACAATTCACTAAAATTGTAGAGAATCGGTATCTCCTACCAAATAATAAGATAAGGTAGACAAAACTTTAAATCTAAAAAAAAAATGAAAACAAGGTTTCATAAGATTAGAAAATTTGATTTCAAATGAATGTATAGAAGTTTATGAACTTTAACTCATAATCTCATATAATTCTCTAGCTAATATACTAAGTCTAACATCTAGAAGTTGGGTTAGAATCACTCTATGCTCTGATCCTTTCTTAATCCTTATAGTGAAACACTAGCAAAATAAACTATCGAGAAGTGAGCAAATCACTACTCAATGAGTTTGTTCCTTACAACTACTCTTTAAGTAAGTTATCAAGTATTATTAGCACAAATATACAATTTATCTGCATATGAAATGAATACATGTACAATGAATACAAGAAACACATCCATGGGGATTCAAAACCATGGAAATTGTAGATTTTTGCTACTTACACGTTGATTACACTCACGTCTTGTTGTCAAGTGACCTTAACTCAAGACAACATACCTTCAAGTGAACCCCGACTCAAGACATTTATGTACTAGGTAGATTTAGGAATCCAACTTCATTTAATCATTACTTAGGCCACAACACCAAATTGAATGGACCTTGACTTAAGCCATTCATTTAATATCCAATTTTTAATGCCACATAAGCCAAACTAGGTGTATCCCAACTCAAGGCATCTACCATCAATTAACTAATGGTGATCCAGTAGCTTTGCCTCAAATTTCTTATTAGTGGCTTCCTAAGAGCACATATGAGGGTTTTATGAAAATGCGACTTTCATAAACTTATGACAAAAAAAGTTGGCTTTTTCAAGTTTGGTAACTTATTAAAAAAATATTACCAAAAAGTATTTTGTAAATAATCTATTAAATTTAGCAAAGCTTGGATACTTTAACTTGTATACTTGCACGGATAATATGCAAAGCAATTAGTCATTCAACATAAAACCAATACCAACCTGCAAGTAGTATACAAACATCAAGCAATAAGTAGATAGTAGATAATTAGAACTCCCTTACCTAGGCACAATTACTTACTTAACTCAATCTTTGGAATATCTCGAGTTTGAAAATTGAGTCACCTATATATAACATGATTGACAATAATATAAGTATTATAATTACTAAAGCTATTTGAATCCTATATTACCTAACTAAGATAATTGTGATCCTAAAGTATGTTATACTTAAGATAGATTTATATCCTATTTCTTAAGGATGGTGCATACCTTATATGTTTAAGGATTTGTCTTCTAATTTCGTTAGTTTATTTTGATCAAAATTGTATTTTTAATATTCTATTGACAATATAGATTAATTAACCAATCTTAAGTCACTTGTCCTAATTTTCACTTTATCTTGCTCATGAAGTAGGAGACTTAGGGTTCGATCTTCATTTGCTTTTTGATCTTATCAATCTCATGATCTTAATTCCTTATGAGTTCAAACATCCTAAATTCTACAAATTTACTTTCACTCTATAAATTCTATTTCTTTTCCAAGTTTATTTATTTTCTTATACATAAACATAAACCATATTCTTCTAATGATCCACTACCATGCTCTGTCCTAATTATAGGATACAAGTTGTAACTTTAATGAAGATTACCAATTTGATTCATATCTTATAATTGGATCTAGTGACAACATGGGTTCTCTCATTTCTTTGGTATGCTGAAACCTTAAGAAGTGAAAAGAAAGGAAAATTCTCACTTGATCCATCATAATCTCAAAGAAAAGATAATTACTTCAACTACATGTGATGATCGTGCTCATGTTTTGCTATTTAATAAAAAAGAAAAGTATTGCTTCCTACAATAATATAAGTGGATTAAAACACATGGATGGTGAAAATAATATTTGATCCTTAAATCTATTTGTTTAAATCTTTTGCTAATTCCTTTTGGTGATAATTTTAAACAAATTACATCTTAAGATAAAAGAATCTTTCAATTTGAAATTACTTAGAAGGATTAGTATATGATTCTTACCTAGCCTTTTTAGTAGAGACTGGTTGTCACAAATCCTAAGGCCATATTAGTGTGATTCCTCGAGATGATCACTTTCAGTGTTAGATCAATATGTATTGAGGTTGAGGCCATAAAGAATTATCTAAAAATGTAGGTAGTCATGTGTGTAGAATGGGGTAAGGTGACAACATGAAAAGAGGAAGGAAGGAACTACTAAACCTTCTAATTTTTGTTAGCTTAGCACGAAAATAGCAAAAAGGAATGTGATGTGGTTAGGTGAACTAATTTATAGCAATTTAGAATTACTACAAGTCAAATCATCCCTTATAAGCTTAACTACTTGTCTAAGAAGGTATGATAGATATTTGTCAAGTGGTCCTTTATAAGGAAGTAGTTGAAATCAAAAGTCAACAAGCTTTTGACATAATCTTCTATTTAGTCTCTTAAGAAAGGCTGGCTTATTTAACATACATGTGCATAATTTAAAAGTCAAAGCTTCTTTTTTAAGTTTTCCAACTCGGTGAAGAAGTTAAAGTAGATATTTTAGACTTAGCTTATTAAGGAAGATGGTAAGTGTGAAATGTTAACTTTTTTTGCCTTCTCCTTCTTACATGTGACGACATTTAAGGGGAAAAAAGGGAACTTCAACTTTTCTTTATTTCCCTTATTTATCTTCAATTAGAATTACCTTTAGGATGTCATTTGATATTACCCTTATTTCACTTAATAAAAATTAAAATTTAATTATCATCTCATTCAATGTAATATTATGTGAAAGATTAAGATTTAATTATAATTTTATATTAGTCCTTTTATTAGAATTTAGCCAACAATTATCCATTTCAGGGTTTTTAACTTAATTTCCTATTAACTAGTTATAATGCTTCACTCTATTATATGTAGATGAACTAATACCGATCCAATTACTTTATTCAAATTTATATCATACTAAACTCTAAAACACACTTTAACAGGTTTTGAAGATTTTGGGGTTTTGTAAATATTCTAGCAAGTAATTAAATTAGGATGGAAATTGAATAAAGAAATAAGATAGATTTGGTGCCATATGTTAGATTTTGGGAAAAATTTTAGGGTTTTCAATAATCTTAAGATTGTATTTATCATGACTATTATTTACATGGACTTAAACTACTTATAAATCTAATTTAATAATTCTTAACAATTCTAATGTCATCTTTTGAATCACATTCATGATTTAAAATAGATCTTTTAAAATTTCCATTGGTAGTTTCGGTTTAACTCTCAAAGTTACATTTAGTGAATAGATCATCTTTTCTTTCCACACATTTATCTACATAGTAGCTTTAAATTAATTATATAATTACTCTTTATATGCTTGAACTATGGTACACCTATTGACAATTTCATCTTGCAAGTTAAGGGTACTTATTAGGTAAGTTTCTTAATCTGGTAGCTTTTAAGAGAAGTTAGTTTACATTGTTCCCTAGGAAGTTAGCTATTAACTCCCTTGAGAAGTTAGTTGTAATATTTATTTTAGAAGTTTCTTATTAACTTCCTTGGGAATTTGATTGATGAACTTCTTTAGGAAGTCAGTTGTTACTTCCATTAGGAGTTAGTCAGGAAACTTCCATCAATAGGCGATTCAAAGATCTTAGAAATCAAGTTTAGAAGCTACCTAAAGACTTGATGGATTAAGGTACCAAAATAACTTACTAGGGAAGACAACTTGGAACATTTTGGTTAAGCTATTATGGTAACTTCTCTTAGAAGCTAGCTTGAAAACTTTTAAACTAAACTACTTACATAATTTACTCATGAAGCTAGTAAGGAAACATCTATATTTAGCTATTCAAATAACTTACATGAGAAGTTAAATAAGATACTTCTTGATCATGCTACTAAAGGTCTTTGTTGAAAAACTAATAAAACTTATGAGTTAGGTTCTTAGGGTAGGTTACTTTCGAAGTTACTTGAAGAAGTGTAGTTAAAGTTTCTAAATGGTCTTAATTAGTGGACTTCCACGTTATGTTACATATTTTTATGTGAAAAAAGGGGATTACATAATATGTTAAGTATTTGAAACTTTGTAAATGCTATTTATACTTATTTTTTGTTGAAATCTATTCTGACCTTGATGGTATTAGGTTGATAATAGTATTGAAATGGTTTTTCAATTTTAAAGATTTTTCTTCTTTTGACCTACCAATTTTTCACAAATCATAGGGATGCATGAACATCATGCTATTTTGAAATACACTATTTAGCAGCAATGTAGGTTGAATGGGTCTCATGGTTAGGAATTAGTTGAGACGTGAGTCTAGTTAATTTAGAATTCGATTTCTCTAGGAATAGGACTAAGAATATCCATGGTCTAAAGAATAATTGGGATTGAAAGGTTGTATGGAACTAGAGAGTAAATAATTAAAATTCACTAAGGATTATGGTTTCTTTATTAATTTATGTTGGTTATTTATTTTAATTATTTTAGAGAATTAGTTTTTTTGCTTTACTTATTCTTATTTATTTTATCTCCTTTTTGCCATCAATCCTTATTCATATTTCCTAATAGATCATAATTTATTATATATTGATAAGTTAGATAATTAAATATTTTAGGAAACTTCTAGTGTTTAGATTCTTACATACTGGTTCTCTGTAGGATTGACACTCAAACTCATAATTTATTTAACTGTACTATAACTTGACCAAGTACACATACCTATAGTATGGTATACACATGTGATAAAGTTTTTAGTATCATTATCAACGAACCAAAATGAGTATCCTAACTAAAGTTAGCAAATATTTGAATTTCCAATTATTTTAACACTTTTATAATGATCTTTCCTACATTCTTTTGACATTTTCTTAGTGGAATTTTTAATTGGTCAAGTGTATAGGTATTATTCAAGGACTTGCATTAGGATGGATTCAACCATCGAGCTAACGACATAAAACTACAACGCTCTTAGGAGGTAGCCTAATTCCAATTTGGTCTATTTTAATTTAGTTATTTTTGTTAGTTAGTTCATTTACCTGGTTTATTATGTTATTGGTTGATTCAAGTATCAATTTTGAAAAAGTTAGGGCTATTTTGCCGTGTCCAATTTGATTACGATCGAAACTTGTTATTGATTTATTGTTGCAATACTAACTTAACAGATTGTCATCTAATGATGTTGATATTTAATTCCTTCTTTGGGTTTTAACTTACTCTAATTTTCAATTTTTTTCTAAAACAAATGCGGAAATCAAGTCAAAGGAGCAAAATTATGCAAATTTGGAGGCCTGAAGAATAACATGGCCTAAGTTCACACCCTTAAACTTGACATGTGTTCCTCTAGTAAAAATACTCGTAACAATTTTCATGAAAACAAGGACAAGAGGTCTAAGGGAAAGAAACACACTTATGGATCACACCTGTATTCTCTCCAAGTAAGTAAAATTAAAATAAAACACAAACTATGATTGAGGAATATGACCATGGATTGTGCTAGTGGTCCATAAGATTTTAAAGACTATAGGAAAAAGAAGGTCCCTTCATTCTCCAACACTCATTCTCTCTCTATACAACCATATAGCTTATTGCTTTCTCTAAGAGCACCCTAGATCATCACAAAAACTCACAATCTAACACCACATGCTATATAATGAAGGTACGTGGATTCTTTGATAATTTTTTCAAATCTATAACTAGATTTGTGGAATTATGTGATTCTTGATGAAGGTTTAACTTTTGCATGCATGTGTTTAGATTTTTCTATTTAATAATGCACTAAGAGTTATAAGTGTTGAGAAAAGTGTTATTTGTTAATAATCCCATAAAAAATGCATGTTTGGTGAAAGAGAAAATTAAAAGAAATAATGGAAAGTGGAGGAAAATGTGAGAAAAGGTGAGAAAGCAAAAAGAAGGTAAAGGAACAAGATGGAATTTGTTGAAATGTTGAAGCTTGTTGAATAAAACATGTCTATATAATTGGTGAATTCATACAATGGCTAGAAATTTTTCCTTAAATTCTAAAAATTCTAAAAACATGAACTCTTTTTAGAAATTGACAACATTGAATTTTAGCAATTGTCAATATGGATTTGCTTTAACCAATATCCTAAATTCATGTTAGAATGGGAAAATTGGAGATAAAACTTATGCAATCAAAGTCATGAAAAATAGGTTTCAATGGTTGAAAGATAATATCCATGTTAATTGAGATTATGATATTATATGATAATTAAATTAAATCAACATTAGCCTTTCAATTTCATAAATCCATGAATTAAGAAAATTAACATTAGATGACCTTATTCTATTTCAAGAATTTTTCATGGAAAGCTAATTTGAGAAATTACATCAATTAAATGCTTACATATATACATATATATATATATATATATGTCAATGGAATCATGCGATTAGGAATTGATCACTCCTAATGGTGCTTTAATTATTGACTTAAGTATAAGTGGCATTATACTATTTGATTCCTCTTTTAATTAATTAATTAATTAAATCATTGCTTGTATTACTTAATGATGAAAACTAGCAAATAATTAGGAATAGTAAAAGTTTCTTGAATTAGAAATTTTTTATATTACATGAATTTGTCCCTTTATCAAATTTGAATTCCTTCCATTGATTATAGAAAAACGACTCAAGTAAAGTACATGTCCTATAAGAATGCTACCTTAACAATTGCACAACCGGTTCTTCAATTTAACATCCCATAACAACAAGAAAGTTACTTTTGTCTATCTTAAAAGGAATTTTTTTAGTACACTTATTTTAATTAGGAAGCATTAACTTAGGCTAGCTATGAGGTTAGAATTAGATAATTGATAGGATTTAAAGGATTAAATCGACTTTTGACCAATAATGAGCCAGTATACAAGGAACTGACTTTGGAATCTCTTAGCACCTTCAGGTTGGGTTTTAATGATATCACTTTATGTAGGTAGAACTCCATTCATTTCAAGTGTTTTGGTTAGGAGATAAGTTTGTCTATAGATGATATAGGCATTCATATGGGATTTATCTAGCTAACTATATTAAGGTAAGTGAATATAGGGAATTGCCATGTACATTACCCAATGGGGTACTAAGAAAATTTATATGTAGTAATATGACTACAAATGGAGCAATTTATAATCTAAGGAGGTTGAAGGGTTCAAAATTGACTAACCTTACCTTAAGATTAGTTCATTATGTTTTAGCTAGAAATATCACAGGTAAAAGGCATAGTCAAGGGGTTGTAAATGAAAGGGATATATTATATTTTCATAGCATTATTAATAAGTAGCCGATCAAATTGTCTATTGGGTTAGCTTGATTCTTTAAAACCTAAGCCACTGATGGGTACACTAAGACTATTTTGGTAGACCTTTCATTACTAGCTTGGTGACAAGCTTACATGTCCTTCTTAATGCACCAAGTTTGCAATGATTAGATCTTCCTGTCTTGATATGTCTCTAGGCTTGTACGCTCGAAGAAGCACTACAATAGATAAGAATAGAAAAGGAAAACAAAAGTAGCAAATCTAAGTAGTTATCAAGCTAGATATGATACACCAACTAGATCTTACTCGACGTACAATTCACCCAATATACTCACCTGTCTGAGTTATAGGATTATTTGCCACTACTCTTTGCTAAAAAAAATAGATAAGAGTTAAGGATAAGTGACAACACTAGGGTTCCTAAGGAGGAAACTTGCAATAATCAATATTGTAATGTGTTGCTTACATATGAGGAAGTAAGGTATTTATGTGACCTCAACTAAGCTTATACTAAATAAGAAAAAGACAAAAAGGTAATTTATAGATGGAATACATGAAACATACTAAAAAGGATAAAAAGGACAAAGAATAATCTATATGGAAAAGGTAAGGAATCCTTTTGAAGCATTGTGCTAAAATATACGTATCACATGGTGGATGCAGTTTGGAGTGCAGTTTGTTTTATTGAAGTGTATCTTGAGGTAGCTCAGCTTTAATACAATTTGGATGAAGTCGAAAGAAAGAGTCGGCAATCAGAGAAGATCAGGTCTAGTTCAAGTTACAGCTTAGGTACTAAAGGATATTCAAATCCTCTTTAGGTTAAGTATCTTACAACTTAGATTGGATAGAGGTCTAATGTAGGTTGGTTTAGAAGTTAATCAGATTATGGTTTGAGTTTGGTAATAGATAAAGGTTTTTTAGTAGATTTGCACTTATGTGCAGTAGCTTGGGAAATGTGTTAGTCATACTAGAGCTCGGTATTTAAGTTAGTAGAAATGTGAAAGATGGAGGTTAAGATAAGAATCCTCATCTTATGTAGGGTTTCAAGCTAGTTTTCGTATGAGTCCTTATAGCCCTCTAGTTTAGCTGCATATGACTAGCTTAAGGAGTTGATTCTTATCATTTGCCTAATGATTAGAAGGATTTTTCCTCATATCTAAATAGGTCTCTAACTCTTTCTCTATTCTAACATTTGCTTGGTCTTCTTCTAGTAGGTGGGGAGTCAAGTTGGATAAATTGGAGGCAAAGGAAACACCATAGTTCTCAAGTAATTTAGTCTAGTAAGCATTGCACTTAATCTTTTCTAAGACTTTGAATAGGCCATCGGCTCATAAGGATAGCTTACTATGTCTTAGGTGTAGAAATCATTCTTGACTAAGGTAAATCCATCTTATGTCACATGGGTTAAAGGAAATAGTTGGATGGCCATGACTTTTGGTCCCATGTTGTCTCTTATTGAACTTAGCAATTTTCCTTGTCACAAATTGATGTAATTCTTGTATTTCTTGGGATTAGGCAACTCCAAATTGACTCTCTTCCATAGTTATGGGGGTACCGATCTAATCTAAGTAGACAATAGCATTAAGGCCATGGACGACCTTAAAGGTAGTCTTCCCAATGGTACTATGGATAGTTAGGTTGTATGTAAACTCCATAACTAGTAGATATTGATCTCAATCATTTCAATTCCTTCCCACAATAGCTTAGAGTAGATTTCCCATCATTTAGTTAACTACTCCTATTTAGCCATTAATTTGAGGGTAGCTACTAAAGTTGAATACAAGTTTAGTTCTAAGTGTTCTTCAAAGTGCCTTCTAAAAATAGGTCAAGAATTTTGTGTCCCAATCTAAGACAATGGTCCTTAGTACTCTATGCAATCAAATAACTTTCTACAAAAACAAACCAACAATATATAAAGCATTGTTAATTCGATGGCATGGGATGAAGTGTGCCATTTTGCTAAAGTGGTCCACTACTATAAAGATTGAATCTTTTTTTCTAGATGTCGAAGGAAACCCTTGAACAAAGTCCTTGTTAAGGTCAACCCAAGGTATGGTCGATGTAAGTAAAGGCATATACTCTCTATATAGCTCTCTCTTCCCTTGGCCCTTTTACACACTTCACAACTTCTAACTACCTTATGGACATCCTTAGGCAAACTAGGCTAGTAAAAGTTTTTTTTTAACATGTCAACTATTTTAGTCTCTCTAAAATGACGAGATATTCCACCTACTATGAGCTTCTTGAACCAATAGCTTATATGTGGAATAGCTTAGTATGCACAACCTTCCTTCATTGAGCAATTAACCATCCTTAAGTTAATATCCTTCAATAGCAACTTCTTCTTTGCATTGTTGAAGAATAGGAGAAAAATAGGGGTCATGAGCATATTGCTCGATGATAAGGGGAAATTTTAGCAATTTCTTCTACATGGTAGTTATTAGGGTTTGCTGACATGACAAGGCATCTGCGACCATGTTGGTATTACCCTTCTTGTGCCAGATCACACAAGAGAAACCTTCCATGAATGCTAGCCAAGTTAGTTGCCTTTTTGAAAGTTTGTTATAACTTCTAAGATACTTCAAAGACTTATGGTCTATACAAATCACAAATTCTTCTGGTAATAAATAGTGTTACCACATAATAAGAGCTCGAAGAAGAGAATACAACTCTTTCTCATGCATAGAGTAGTTTAGTACAGCACCACTAAGCTTCTTACTATGGTAAGCAATTGGTCAATGTTCTTCCATCAAGATTACTCTAATGCCAATGCTTAATTCATCACATTCTAATTCAAATGTCTTGTCAAAATCTAGTAAGGCTAAGATAAGGGTAGAGTTGATATTCTCTTTGATATCTTAGAAGCTTTGCTTAGCTCTATCGTTCCATTGGAATCCATCATTCTTCTTTGATAGCTCAGTCAAGGCGGTTGAAATCATATTAAAGTTTTTAGTGAATCACATGTAAAAAGAAGTAAGGCCATGAAAACCTTTTACTTGAGCAACATTTGTCAACATCAGCCATTCTAAGACTACATGGAACTTTTCTTCATCTACTTGGATTCCTTATCCAAATAATACATAACCAAGAAAGGTAACTTCACTTTGATATAACATACACTTTTTTAAGTTCTTATAAAATTTCTTAACTCATGAAATGCCAAAAATAGCTTGGAGATGTTGAATATGGTTGTTTGAGTCAGCACTGTACACTAATATGATGTCAAAATACATAACCACACATCTTTCAATTAGAGAATGCATCATGTGGTTCACAGGCCATATAAATGTGCTCGGTATATTTATGGGTCTGAATGGCATAACTAACTACTTGTAGAGGCTATACCTTGTCTTGAAAGCAGTCTTCTATTCATCATCAAGCCTTATGTGAATTTAGTGGTAGCCACTTCACAAATCAATCTTCAAGAATATATTGGCACTGTGAAGCTCATCCAACTTGTCATTAAACCTCAACATTAGGTCTCTATACTTGATTGTAATATTGTTTATAGCTCGACTGTCGATATACATGCACCAACAACTGTTCATATTTAGGATGAGTAGAGTTGGCACAGTATAAGGTCTTATGTTCTCCCTTCATATATTCTTATTCTATCAACTCATCTACATGCTTTTTCGACTCAATAGCTTGTTCAAGATTCATTCTGTAAGCAGGTTGGATTGGCAAGGCTACACCTGACTATAGATCAATATAGTGTTCTGTGCCTTAGAGTAGAGGCAGTCAACTCTTCAAGCAAGAAGTCAGAAAATTCATCAATTAATCTTAGAATCTCATTGGGCATATCTTCTTAATCTCTCATCTCCAACAATCTTCTAATCAATAAAACATAGGCTCATCAACTTTTTCAGTAGCTTAGAGCTCTCTTGGGCTCATTACTAAGGCCTTCTTATTAACTCAAGTGAGCTAATTATGGGTCTCATTTACATGGGTTGGTGTTATGCGTTACGGCATGATCTTTTTCCCATCCTTAATAAAGAAGTGGGTGTTCTTAACTCTGTCTTAAGCAATACATTAGTTGAACAACCATATTCTTTTAAGCAATGGATGTGAAGCTTCCATAGGGATGACATTACATATCACTTTGTCTTTATATACATTCTTAACACTAAAAGGTACGGTTACTTGTTCAATGATGTGTAGAGTACCCTTATCATGAAACAAAAATAGGTTGTAAAGTCAAAGGTTTTTAGAGTTCAGCAGTCCTAATCTCTGTACGAAGGATTGTACAACAACATTGGTATAGCTCCCTTCATCCATAATGATGGTACACAACTACCCCTTAATGGTATACTTAGTATGGAATAAATTTTTTCTTTTGTCTCCCCCAACTCTCAATAAGGACCTCAACACTCATCTTAGTACCAATTTCATCACTTATCCTTAGTCGACATAGGTACAGGTCTCTTCTTCCTTCTTAGCTTTAACTCTTCTCGCATTATTCTCCTCTTATAGCTCTCTCATCAATGCTATCTACTACATCCTCTTAAAGCACCATAGCATGCTAGTTCAAACACTTAGTAGCCATATATCCAAAACCTAAGCATTTGAAGCACTTCACCTCACTTGTCTTCTATCTAAAGGTTTGTCCTTTCTCATATGTACTCAAGGTTGGCCTATCCTTAGCTTAATTCTTTTGGTTTACTCAGCTTTCATCAAATCAGTCCTGTTTTTCCTTAGCTTGGGAGGGTCTCCTCAACTTGGCATGAGCAGGTTAATACAGAACATTTCTTCTCTTCTTTTCAAGCCTCTTTGCTACTTTAATGGCCTCTTCCATTATATAAAGCCTCTATATTTCTACAACATCATGAAGCTCATATTTGAGTCTTGAAATGAACCTTGATACTATGCGATCTCTGGTTTATCCACATCTACTCTGATCATTAGCATATGAAATTTTCTTACACAATTATCGATAGATCAGCTTCCTTAGCGAAGTTCCTGCAACTTTGCAAATGTGTCTGGCAGGTAGGTTTTTGGGTACAAATCTTCCCTTGAACAATCTCTTCATCACTTCCTAAATCCTTACACCTCATCTTCCTTCTCTTGCTCTAGCTACATTTAGATTCTTTCACCATATGGTATCATATCCAAAAAATTCAAGTGCAACAAATCAAACCTTAATTGCATTTATATGCCTATAATCATCAAATACATTTTCTTCCTTCTCTTCTTACTCTAATTATTTGTTTTCATCTCTACTTCTACTGAAGGGTAGGATTTGGACCTTAACATTTTGAGTCCTTGAGAAACTCAACGTCTTCGCTCATATGCCTGGTAATATTCAACCTCTTCTTCTTCCTCTTTAACATTCTCTAAATCCATATCCTCAATCTCCTCTAACTATATCCTTCATCTGATAATTTAGTCTAAAACTCCTCTAGCTTGATGGGGTCAAACTAGGAAATTAGCTTAGCTACCTTACTCGTATCGTCTCTTAAGAACATTCTTAGGTGGGTTATGATGAGGTATACCCTGTAGTTGTTGTTTGTTAGATTGCATCATAGTAAACAAAATCTTAACAAGATTGGTAAGTTGATTAAGCTTGTCATCAACAAACCTAAGGGTGTTACTATCATTTTGACTACGACCAGCATAAGCACCATTACTTAAGTCTCTAGCAACACCTTGAACACTTGAATAAGACATAATATAATACTTCTCCAATAAGTTGGCAACACAACATACAACAAACAATTCTACTTACTACTCAGAACCTTACTAATACACTATAATAATTTTAATACCTAATACTCACTCAAATTCAACATAAAATGAACTTGTTCTATTTTTATAGTGGAAAACAAAGTATAATAGAGAAGCAACATAAAATACACTTACCAATCCATAAACCTCCACTTCATAGCTCACAAATCCAAACTTAATTCACTTGAACATACTGTAGTAGCTATGAGAGGAATGTAGTAGCCACTACTAGTAAACACGAACAAAACTTCACTATAACTTTATACACTCTCTCTTTGAATCATGCATTAAGGCTAACGAAGAAAATGCATCTTTAGGGTTGTACACATGGAGAAGCACCACAATGGATAAGAATAGAAAAGGAAAACAAAATGTTAGCAAATTCGAGCAGCTACCTAGCTAGATATGATATACCCACTAGATCCTACTCGACTTACAATTCATCAAATGTGACTCATTGGTTTGAACTATAGTAATAGGAATCGAAATACGACCTTTGATGCATAGCTAAGCATAAAGCCTTGAAGGACTAACAAGAAAAATCTTCCTGCTCCAACTAACTCTTATGGAAGCTGAGCAAATGATTGCTACTGACCAACTCCTTGTGTCGAGACTAGTAAATCCTCATCTCTTAGTAGTCGTATGCCGATTAAATGAATGCCCTACTAATAGCTTAACCCAATACATCTATTCAGCTTTAATAGACCCAGCCTCTATCGTGGCAACATTAGTGCCATGAAACTGAGAGTCCAAGCACATATCCAAAGGCACCTTTTTCTCAAACGAGTCTAAGTCTACTCGCCCATCCATCTTGACTCCACCATCTTGCTTATTTCTACTAAGAGCATCCATGAATGAGCTACTGCTACATATCTTAGGCTTATGTGAAGGAATTTGCTGTAATAATCATTAATCTCCTTGAAATGTTATTTTAACCTATTGTATTCCCTCGACATTATTCTTTTTATCTTTTTTCTAACTTTGAAAAGTTTCCTTAGTTTCTTAGGTATAAATACCCCTTGTACATGTAGCCACAAGGCATGATCAATCATCTTATCATTAATATACTAAATATACCCTTTTGTGAACATTGCTCATGTTAACTTGGTTACTCTTTTCACTCTTATCCTAGCCTTTAAGTAATGCTAGGTGGCGAGTAACCTCATCGGACCATCTCGTACGTTATATCGAGTTATGCCATGAGTTCTCGGAAGTTGCTTAGTGCATATTATCCTTGGAGCTATACGTAGGTTTGCTTTTTTGTTTCCACACAATCCTATCACCTTTTTTAAGCTTTCAGTAAGCTTAAGCCCTTCCTAACACTGGCTTTATCTACTCTTGGCTTCAATCTACATCATATAGGGTCACTTACCATTATTCCTTACCAAAGGGATTAGATAAGAGTTAAGGGTAAGTGAGAACATTAGGGTTACTCAAGGAGGAAACTTACAATAATCATTACTATAATGTGTTTCCTACATACAAAGATGTAAGGTAGTTATATGTCCTGAACAATGGTAACACTAAATAAGGAAATGATAAAAGGGTAATTTACAAATGGAATACATGAAACATACCAAAAAGGATGAAAGGGACAAAGAGTATTCTATATGGAAAAAGTAAGGAATCCTTCTAAAATATTGTGCTAAAAGATATGTGTTACATGGTGAATGGTGGTCTAGAATGCAGTTATCTTTATTGAAGTGTATGTTAAGGTGGCTCAACTTTAATGCATTTTTTATGAAGTCAAAAGAAAGAGTCAGCAGTTAGAGAAGACCAAGTTTGTTTTAAGTTATAGCTTGAGTATTGAAAGATGTTTAGATCCTCTATAGGTTAGGTATCTCATAGCTTGGCTTAGATAGAGGTCTAATGCAGGTTGGTTTAGAAGTTAATCAAATTGTGGTATGAGTTTGGTAATGGATTAGGGCTGATTGATAGGTTTGCACTTCTATGCAACAACTCGAGAATTGTATCAGCCTTTACTAAAGCTGTATTTAAAGTCAATAAAAATGTGAAAGATAGAGGCTAGGATAGGAATCCTTGTCTGGAAAGGGGTTTTAAAGTAGTATTCTTCATACGAGTTATTGTAGTCCTCTAGCTCAAGTGTGTATGACTAGCACAGAGTTGATTCCTATCATATCCCCCTTACATATGATGCTATTAAGTTTTGAAGTTTCAACCACCACTAGAGGTCATACTTAAGCTAGCTATTGATGTGACCATCTCATCTCCATTTAGGTCACAAGCATCATCATCTTTAGTTGTTGCCACCACCAAGAGATTTATTAAAAAAATCTTTAAGAGACAAAGAATTCTACAAAACAAGTTAGACTAAGCATTAGTACAGTAGCAAGCAACCATCATTCATCTCCAAAATAAAACACCACCACCAATGCCTATGCTTAGCTTTGTTGAAGATGTCATTGAGGATGAGATCAAAGAGGATGAAGATGAGTGTTCTTGCACTTTTATTTATTTTCAAAAGACTTGGTTTGATGCTTCCTTATTTTAAGATGATTGTAACAATCTAGATACTACTATTTTTGATAACTACATTGTGTTGCTTAATCAGGACACTAACATTTGATGCTTGAAATAATGATATCAATAGTTTTAGCCTTATTTTCATGTAGTTTAACCTTTTCTTTTCTTTTCTTGCTTAGTCCTTTTTAATATAAGGAAATTTGCATGTGCTAAGCTGTTAAAAAAGAACTTGGATTTGGACTTCACAATTTTTCAAAATCAATGCAAAAACTAAGAAAGTCCTAACACTCTTTTCTTTTTATTTTTCTCCCACTAGAATTATTGATTTGTCTTGTTAATAAGTATATTGAGGACAATGTATAACTTAAGTGTGGGGGCAGGGGGATGGGGGATATGATTAGATTATGTGCTATGGCTGCCAAAATTTTATAACATTTTAGAAATTTGTGACCCACATAAATTAAGCAAGCATATTTTCTTTTTTGAATTTTGCTAATCCTTTATAAGTCTAGAATAGTTTGTTGGACTTAAGTTATTAAATCTCAAAAGTTTAAAGCTACCCTTCTCTTAAGCTTAGACTTAGACAAGAGATTAGGATTGATATGAATTGATTAAGGTCTAGTCATTTTGATTCAACATGATAGTTATCTATTCTTCTTTTTAAATAAAAATTTAGATTGGTGACCAAAGCAGATACGTCCATTAAGAACCCCTTGTAAAATCAAATTAGTTGAATGTATAAATTGAATAACTGTATTGAATTTATAAAAAATAATTGCTAAGGATTCACATAGTTTGATCTTGATTTCTTAAAAGAGCAAAACTCTTTTCTCTTTCCTACTACTAATAAAAAAAAAGTAAAAGTAATTAAAGTTATTAAGGATCAACCTTTGTCCCTCAAAAGAGTAAGGTGCTTTCCTATTGGCAACTGCTAAATTAAAAAAGTTGAACTAGTAAGAATTGGCCTCAATCCATCAAAAGAGAGAGGTACTTTCCAAGTGCTAATCAGGCTTCGGTAAGGGAAATTAAATTAAATTAAATGAAATTGATAAACCTCTTGCCAAAAGTTGAAAGAAATAGAGGTATAATTGGAGGATGAATTAATGTAAGATACATCTGATCTAGTTTTGTTAAGTTAAAAGTACTTAAGGAAAATTTCGCTTCTCTAAAGTCAAAGCAAAAGAAATCCTTATAACTCCTTCTTGATTAGTTTATGTTTGTTGTAATTTCTAGCTTATTTTATATTTAAGTGTTGTGATTAACTTTGGATTCTCTAGATTGACCATTGAAATTTAGTAAATTTTGAATGGATTGTTATCTAAGTCTCCCAAATTCATTATAAAGTTAAGGAATAAGGGTGGTTATAAAAAGAATTTTTTACTAAGAAATACGATCTTGAGGGTGCATTTTTTTAAAATTAATTATTTTCTTTGTCTTGCTTGAGGATAAGCAAAAGCTTAATTGTGGGGGAATTTGATTACACCAATATAGCACATACTTTCTATAATAATTTTGAGTTGATTTCAACTCTGTCTTTAACAATTTGATGTTAATTTGAGTCTAATTTGTTTATTTATCATAATCAAGGACTATCAAAGAGCTTTGTGAAGTTTTGGAGAGTTTTAACTATTTTTGGAGTAATTTGGAATGAAATTATCGATTTTAGAAAGAAACAGAGAAAGTACAAACAAGAATGGAGCATATAAAGAAGTTTAGGAAAGACCATGGCTAAAGTTCATGGCCATGGTCCCCGTATGTGTTCCTTTCATAAATCTATTTGCTTCATAATTCAAGTTTTTACATAAAGAATAAGTGTATTCCTAGTTACCATGTCCCTGTACCTAAGGCATATTCATGATATGGCATACAAATCTCTTATTTTTTGAAGCAAAAATTCTATTTTGAGACATGTAATATTTAGTATATCTTTTATTTTGTCGAGTCTCTCTTTGTAAACCTAGCCTTACATCCCTATAAATAGATCCTTAGGCTAGAGTTTTCAAAGAGAACTTAGTTAAACAAAATTATATCTTAGGATTTGATGGAGGTCCCTCAATTACTTTATTTCTTTTATTATATCATTTCTCTCTAAAAATATTCTTAGTGAATATTATTGAATTTTGGTTTGTTGTTTCAATACTTATTTTTCTATCTATAATATTGTTCTTTGATGATTGGGTTACACATAATATAATATCTTCATTTAATATTCATAGCAGCATTTGCTAATAGGATGTTTATAAACCCCAAAACTATAATGTAAATCTTAAATTGAATCCAAATAACTCGGATAACTTGATGATTCAATAAGGCTGTATAGATTAAAAATATTATTAATTTATGAACCCTAAACTACCTTAATAAAAAAACCTTAAAATATTGGTAAATCCTAATCGCATAAAAATCATTGATGAATGATTAGAGATAACTTCTAAATGCTTATAAATAATAAAATACTAAATTAATTCATTAAAAATTCATAGCATTATTTTATAATTAATATTAACCTTATATTTATATAGATAAATTAATATTATATCAATTTACACTTTTATTTATAATTTAGAAAATATATAGTAGATATCAATAACATAAATTATAATTTATCTTATAGTTATATTATTTATTATTCTAACTATCATTTATAGGGTTAGAAATATGTAAGGAAATTATAATATATGTTTTATTGATTTATTACATTTGATTCTGTATTGTTCCTCTTACTTCATCTTTTTCTCTATTTTCATTTTATTTCCAAATATTATATATATTTATAATACATATATTATTTTATGAGTTGATTAAGTCAACATGTTTACTAAAAGTCAACATGTTATTTTCAAATGCATTTAATTCCGTTAGTCTTCTTGTTTTGTCTCTAATTTACATGTATAATTAACCTACTTATTCTCCCAAAATTAGAATAAAAAAGCACAAACACAACTTCCATCATCTTTTTCCTCCACTTCTCTCTATTTTCTTATCTACCCTTCTAACTTTCAACCATACATTCCAAGTAGCTAATTTCCAACATTAAAAGGGAGAGATCAAGAGAATGATTCTTCATCAAATCAAGTAACTATATTTCCTTTACATAATATTTGTATTAGTCTTTTATATAGAGGATGTTCTATGTATTTCTCTTATGTATTTTGTGTATTATTACACTTAGTGAATCAATATGTATTTAACATGTATTTTGGTGTATTGTACTAAAAGTTTCATGTATATATATAATGAAAGTTATGTATATGATTTTATTTCTTCTAAAAATCATCTTATATGTGTATATATGTTATTATACATTTAGATACTTACATATATGTGAGAATATATAGTAAGGGTTGTAGATATATGTATATATATGAGTATGTATACGGTTTAAGTAAGTATACACACACACACACACACTCACACACACATACGCACACACAAAAGATGTTCATACATACAATATATAATAATTATTTATATATATGTATGTATACAAAACTGAAAATATATGTATGTATACATGTAATATATTGAAAAATCCTTAAGAATGCATTAAGAAAATATTAAAAATGTATAAATATACACATATAAAAGTAAGTATAAATACATGTATTTGTACATATATTGTATGTATATAAATACGTATACATAAGTATGTACGCATGTAAAGACATATGTATGTAAGCATGCATATATGTATAGGTACATATACTAGAATACTAAGTATAGTAATATTGATAAGAATACATATATACCTATGCATATATATATATATGAGTGTATTTAATAAGATATCAAATATAAAGACATATAAGTATAATAAAATAAATAAGAATATAAGTATGTACATAAACACATAAGCACATAAGTACAACTATACATATACAAAATATATTTATTTATCATAATATAATAAAATATACATACAAAGAGAATGATTTGAAACTTATAATACATAATTAAGGCTCACAATCTATTAATTAAATAAATAAAACAATATATCAGTATACTTAATAATAACATAAAATTTAAAAAATATAAAAATCAAGAAAACTTAAAAAAGTACCATGTGGACCAATCAAATCGTGCCACATCAACAATGTATCTTAAGTAAATAATTAAATTGAAAATTTCAAATTAATTACAGAACAATAACGGTAAATTAATTCAATATAGTAATAATAATGAAAAAATTACAACAAATAGTAAATTAAGCCTAAAATAGGAAAATAATGAAATCTATATAAATTGAAATTAAAAAATAAGAAATTACAAAAATATAAAATTAGAAAATTAATTAAATCATAAAATAGTGAAAAAAGCTTAAAAATGATAAATAATGCTAATCAGGTCAAAATAATCAAATGCATAACAATTTAGGCTTATATCGAAAACCACTGGTTTAACGTCTAAAACAAACCTTGCTACGTTAACAAACGGTCAAAAATGATAAAAAATTGATAATAAGTTTATAAATAACAAAGTTAAAATAAAAAGTTATACTCGATTACTAAAAGAGCTGAAATTAAGGAAATTTGATAGAAACATAGGCAGATTTAGATAAATAGGTACATAAAATAATTAGTTTACTTAGATACTCATTATCTTTTTCACTTCCTAATCAACAGGTGATCCCAACATGGATACTAATTTCCCTGAGGATTACTATGATCCTTGACTAACGTCATGGCCAAGTGAGTAATCTCTATGATTCTATACATCTTTGTGCTTCTTGTTAGTGAATATTAACTATTATTAATAATTTGATAATGTGTGGGGTTAGGTTATGCATGTAAATGTTAATACTTAACAAGTTGTAAAATTACTTTGAATTATGATAACTTACTATTTGTTGCATAATAGATTTAGTAGGAATTGATCTGCCTATGATTCTAATTAGTCATATAATAAATGGACCTAAGTATATCAGGCTTGAAAAAAATGAATCAGATTTTGCATAAACATGCATTACATAATTAATTTCGATCAACACATCATACAAAGGTAGCAAGAGGCCATACAAGGGTTGATAATTTACGAATATAGTGTTTTAATATAGTACATTCATGTGATATGACCTTACCCTAGCTTACAAAATTACTAAGCATTAGAGGTACCAATCGCTTGGCTAAGAGCTATTAAGAGCTAAGTCTAAAGCCCTCAATTTAAGGGTAAATGTGGATTATGGGGGTCTACTTACAATTATACATGAACTTAATTTTTGGTTAAAATGGACTAACAACTAAGTGTTTTGAATTTAATTCAAAATGTAGAGTTTCATCGTAAAAAAAGTTATTGATTTCACTAGTGCTGTATATACTCTACCCCTGACATTGAAGAACATTAAATTTGACTTACATACAATACCTTATCAATTGTTTGTATCTATGTAGCATATTGTATAAACATGCATTCATAGGTTTGAATTAATGTTTGTATAACTTGCTTGTCTATGTGGTTGAGGGATACCTTAATAAGCATCGTAAAGTTACACTCATATAAACTTTTGTTATAATTAATCGAGGTATGCTAGAGGTCAATCTAGTGTTCTGGGGTGTTTATGTAAGCTAGAGAGAAGAGAGAACTTTTGTATAGTGTGATTTTATTATAGACTTGTAATAATCTACATAGCATTATGTAGTAGTTCGTCCAATAACTTTATATTACTATAGAATGTTTACTAGTCTTATGAAACAATAAGTTCTATAATATTACAATAGCTATAATATATTATAAATCTTATGTTAAATAGTTGTGCTATGATATTATCTTTATATGCATATGCTCAAGTAAATGATTATAGCACTAGGCTTGTATATCATATAAAGGATCATTGATTGGAAGGAAACCAATCTACAATCTTTTAGTGTAATATACAGTGCTTTCCATGATTAGATTACCCTCGAATCATTACGATGTCTAAGTTTACTGTAAGGTGATGAGGCTTACAGTAAATAGATAAGTGGAATTAGAAAAGTTTTAATGCCCTAAGAGATTAGGAATTTGATCTTTTTGAATTAGGGAAACTTAATAGCGAGATCTATGAACTTCATATAACCTTGAGATTCTCTATTCAGTAGCAATGTAGGTAAAGAGGGCCTCAAGGTTAGGAATTAGTTGAGATTCAAGTCTAGATAATTTAGAATTCAGTTTTCTTAAGAATGATGGTTAAGAGAATAATTGGCATTGAATGGTTATAAGAAACTAGAAAGTAAATAATAAAGATTCACTAAGGATTATGTTTGCTTTATTTATTTATGTTAGTTGTTTATTTTAGTTAGTTTTATTACTTTACTTGTACTTATTTCTTTTATCTTCTTTTTGTTATCAATCCTTATTCACATTTCCTCATAAATCATAATTCATTCTATATTGATAAGTTAAGTAATTGATATTTGAAGAAATTATTAGTATTTAGGTTCTTATATATTGGTTCCTTGTGAGATCAACACTTAGACTCATAATTCATTTTAACTATACTATAACTTAACTTGGTATACTTGCTTGTAATGTGGTATACATATATGATCAGCAAGTTAAGGACATCTTTAGTCCATGAGTCTAACCAAAGAGGCTTAACTACAAGATATTTGAATTTAGATATGGGCCTAAGTAGTTAGGAGGTTATTGTATTGATAACTACCCACAACCCCACATTCTAACATTTCTAGAAAAACTAGTAAGCTGGCTGGAGAAGGAGTTAAGCCATGTAGAAATAACACAACTATTCAAGGGCTAACAGTTACCATGAATCAACAATAAATAAACCCAAAACATGTCTTAGTAAGCTCTCTCAACATTTTTTCACCACATACGAATTCTGCACTTCTTTCTTTGATTTTCAAACTTGTACTTACCTAATCATTAAACTGGCTAAGTTAGAGTTAGCAAGGTACCTCATAGCCTAATCTTTCTTTTCCTTTTAGGTGGGTAAGGTAATACCCCTCACATAACTTAGGTAAACTACTAACACAACAATAAGAGATACTTCACCTAAGGTCGAGTAAGCCCTCACCCTAACAACTACCTGAGCCTACACAATTTTCTTAGTTAGAATCATTGTATACATAGTTTATGAAAGAGTTGAGAGAAGTAAAGACATGTAATATGAAATTAAGGAGAAGACTCAATGCTCATGAGTCTACATCCTTAACGATGCTATCTTTAAAGGAAGCAACTAATGATATTTAGTGAACCTTAGAGGATGAGAACTACCATTATGTGCATGAAAAGGCCCTTATGGTAGAAAATGGTAATCAACAAGCACCTATAAGTGCTCTTGCTGAATGAGTGCTCCTAACTATATCTATAAGTAGATCTAAGGATTTTCAATAGGCACCATTACATGCTCCTACTCGTGATCGTATCCCTACTTTGCAAGAAGTAAGAATTAAGCATGTAACTATTTAGTTTTAACAAAAGACTGTTATAGATGATAGTTTACAAGATTTGGGGGAATATATCAAGAAATTGGCTATAAAAGGAAGTTCAAACAAGGAAGTCAACAAAAGGGAAGGCAACTAAGCATTAAGAAGTCATCCCTTTAAGTGTTAGGCTACTATAATTTGATACTTACGATGGCAAGAAAGATGTAGATGATCATCCTAATAAATTTTCAACTCTTAAGGAGTTATATAGGCTTTGATGCAATAACCTATAAAGTATACTTCACCTTGAGGAGTTCATTAAGCAATTGGACCTAATTTTTCTTTAGACGATCAATTCAACCACTAATCAAAAGGATATACCTTGATTATATTTCACCTCTTTAACAAGTTTAGTGATGGGCATAATGACCCTATTGTTTCAACGGAGAGAAGAAGCTAAGATTATCCTTTTAGAAAATTTTCAAATGAAAAATTGCACTGAAATCCTTTAATTTTTTTATTTAACTATGTTCAACTTTATGTATTCATCTATTTATAGGTACATTGAATTTATAGAAATGGCTATAATAGGGTTTTTGTTATTCATATTAACTACTCTAGGAGGAATGTTTTTCTACACTGCTAAGGATTTAACAACTATCTTTGTAGCTTCATACAAAAGGAAGATTAGATGTAAGCTTGTAAGGAGTTAGAAAAAGAGATGTTTGATAAGAAACCAAAGAAAAAGGGGATCTTCGTGAGGGATTGTTTAGGTAGGAGATTCAATAGGTAAGATGTACTTAAAAGCAACATACAAGATCAAAAATCACCAATTTTGACTTATGCTACTCATACCCCTTTAAGCTAACTTATATTAGATAACTTAATGGATGTATGGAACCAAAGCTTCCTTGCTTAGCTATAGAGAATAAGAGGCAACCCATTAAGGAAGAATTTAAAAAAATACTGTAATTTCCATCTAGATTAGGGTCATAACATTAACAAGTGCATTTTATTAAAACATGCACTTGAGGTTGCTATTTAATGTGGGCATTTAAGAGAATTTATTGCAAACAAAGAGGAAAGAATAGTATGGCCAATTTAATGGAGAAGGATTAATGATCGGTAACCTTAGAATGGGGAAAGAATGGAGGACAAGGATTTTTAGGGAGCCTAGAATGATGAACAAATCAAGCTTAAAAGCGGTAATCATTGTCTTTTTTTAAGGACCAGAAGGAAGGAGTAAGTCAAGCACTTAAAGCTAAGCTAATGCACTAGGTGATTAGGTCTTAAGTGTTTGAATAAAAAACAAAAAGCATAGAGTAGATTATATGGTAGTTTTCTTTTATAGGGATTTACAATGAATTCGATTTCTCCATGATGTTGTGCTAGTTATTTCCATAAGAGTTGCTGATTTTGACGTTAGAAAAGTCATGATAGACATTAGGAGTTCCAAGGATATACTTTTTAAACATACTTTTGTTAGTTACAACTAAAGCTAAAGGATCACATAAAGCAACTTTACAAGTACAATTTGTATGGATTCAACAATAAGCCTATGAATGCCTAAGGAGTTATGCTATCTTTGCAAATTAAGGATGATGTGAGTGTTGTTGAGAATGAAGTTTTTTATTTTATTGTTAATCCATTACCATATAATGGAATCATGTTATAACCATCTATAAATATCTTTTGGATGGTCTTATTTACCATGCATTTAAAGATAAAGTTATTGACCCTAATTAGATTAGGCACCTATTAGGGTGACTATAAGTTAGCAAGGTCTATATTTGAAAGCATTGAAGAGTGTCCAAATCAATCATATTGAATAGAGCTTAGATCATTAACTAATGATCATAGAAGAGTCGACTAAAGGGACTTTGACTATTTGTTGCTTAGCATGAAATGTATCATCATATAGAAATACTTGTTGTAAACTTAACTCAATCTACTCCTTCATCAAAAGACAACTTTTTTTACATATTAAGGGGGTTGCTACATTGAAGTCCAGCTAGATATTTAGTTATAGCTTATGTGTACAGTATAATATTTACATCAAAATATGAACTATCTTTTTCTTTTATCATCTTCATAATAGTAAGATTTCCTGCTTAGTACAGGTTCCATACAAAAGTCACTGACTTTAGCTCACACTCATAGTATACATCCCCCCTAGTGTTAGGCCCTTTATGATAGTGTTAACCTAAGGATAAAATATTTTATCCTCGTAGCTAATGAAGCTGAAAGAGAGTAGATAACAAATAATACATTATAGACAATATTGCATATCACAATTGAATCATTTCAATCATAATCCGCAAGTTCAACTTCATATATGAATTCACCTAACTAGGCATTTATTGTTAGCAATGCAACATGCTATGCTCATGCATGTAGCATGCATCGGTACTAATATCCTATACCTTTCCAATTTTCATCTGATTAGTCCACATAACTAAGTGTTTAGATATAACATTTAGGAACTTACAAGGAGCAAGGAGTTACCTAAGAGTAGGACCTTTACCAAATTGGAGTATACACTGTAATAGTTTACCAATATCAAAAAGGAAAACAAGGAGCTGCCTAGGAGTAAGACCCTTAACTTTGTTTTACAAAATTTAGACTACACATTATAGTTTACTAAATCAAAGAAGTAATAAGGCCAAATTAGATTACATACTATAATCTAACAAATCCAACTATTGAAATAGTCAAGATGGTCGAGCAATGAAAATCTATATGCTTTCAAAAACTGAATTAATATAGTTACAGTTTTTCCTTGATCACTTAGAAGTCTCATTATGAAAATTCTAACCTATAGGTCCCTTTTTATGCCATGCCATATAATATGCCACAACAATACAAGGATATCAATCAACATAATCAATCTTTAAGTTTTATTCAACCTAGTTATTTGATTCTAGTTTTCAAACTATCCATAGTGGAAATCTAGCATCTCACTTAGGTAAACACCCAAAAGGTTAAGTTAGGAATCCCTTAACTCTCCAAGTTAGTATAATCATTCATAAATACCACATCAGCACTAAACATAGCACTATAGTAGTATATTAGTTCACCTAAGATATACCCATATTCAATCAATACAGCATTGAACAACATGTAATGTTATGAGTAGCAATATATCTACTCCAAGCATAGGTTAGATTCACTTACTTAGGCTTAGTTCCATCTTTACATATCATACCTAAAAAAACATAAATATAGTTTTCAAGTCAAGTATAGGTCGAACCCAAACTATTAAAAGCTTTTGTTATTGCATTTTTAAACTTCATTTAGCTGTGTCTTACTCATTTCTTATCCAATTTCAATAAACTATATATCCTCATTATCGTTATTTTGAGTACTATTAAGGTATCTCAAGAATCAAGTCTACCAATATTATTAAAGTCCAAAAATACCTTTTTTTAGTATCGACTCAACCGTATGTTAACATAACTTTGTAATTGACTCGACTAGGCTTTGATTCTTAACTAGAAGTCCTAAAAATCCCACTTTCTAAACTTGATCGACAACCCTTACTACATTCAAAAGTGTTTATTTTACATGAATTTGAAAAATGTTTTACTAATACTAATACCATATTACATATTAGGCTAATATATAGGTTCTTATTAGGAAAATATATAATAAATAGTATACAAGCCCAATTAATTTCATGAAAAATCCTATATACTCAAAAAAAATATAGTTTAATTATTGAATATGAATTATACTAAACTAGCTATTAGTTATTTTTACGAAAATAGAGATTTTAGCTCAAAATTTAAAAAATTAGGGAAAATAAATAAATTTATTTGTAAGATAAAAATTAAGTATTCCAAATATCATTATAAACTTCCAAAAGTCTAAACATGTAAGGCTCATTGATTAATTTCATTAATAACTAATTATTTTAACAATTCCATAAAATTGGTAGTTTTATTTAAAATAATTATGAAAAAATAGTAAATATGCTTAATTTCGAAAATTATTATTACCACAACTAAAAATATATATTAGGTGTGTTATATACAGAAATTAAGCTTAAAACAATATCATCAAATATTTATAAAAATTAATTCAATTTTCATCAAAATAGGGCATTTTCTTAAAGACCTTATATTTTCAATTAATATTTAAATAAAATAAAATTGCTACATTAATCTAAAACCTAAAATAACCACAAAAAAAAATTCATAATAAATAAAAAATATTTAATATTTTAGAAAATTAAATAAATTACAAGTCGAATTTTGGTTCAGTTGAACTTGCTACCTCCGACCACCATTGAACCAATGTACCTTGTCGAAACAACCAAGTGCATAACCCTCTCTTTAGACCCCAAGATGCTCTAAAGGGTGCATGTCTAGTGGTGGCATATTTTGTCCTATTATAAGCAAACTCAACAATGAGTAGGCAAGCATCCTAATCGGTTAAATTCTTCCACATTATAGCTTAGAGAAGTAATATTAAAATGCAATTGACCACTTTTGTTTGGCCATTGGTTTCTAGATGGCAAGAGGTACTCAATAGTAATTTAGTGCCCATCTAACGCTATAGTATGGCATAGAAATTTTAGATCTCTATTAAATATCACATTCCTCGCTATTCTGTATAAGTGAACTACTTCCTATAAAAATAAAGAAGCAATAGCCGAAGCATCATTAGTCTTGGTGTAGGGTACAAAGTGTGCAATATTGCTAAGCCCATCCACAACAACCATTACAAAATCTTTGCTTTAAGCGATTCGAGGTAATCTAATGACAAAATCCATGCTCTAATCAAGCCATGGTTTGGTTGGGGTAGGCATGGGTATTATTTTTCATTGTTCTGCTTGACTCTTTGCTTTCTTATAGATGGTGCATCTCTCAATCACATGATGTACATCATGCTTCATTCTAAGCTAGAAGAATCTCTCATTCAATAGCTCATATGTTCTCCACTCTCCAAAGTGTCTAGAGAGTCCTCTATCGTAGACTTTTGTCATTAGCAGTTCTCTCATTGAATAGGTTAGCATATACAACTTACTACCTCTAAACAAATAACCACCTTCTACATGGTATCCATCTATCACTCTTCCCTCTCTATATTTCTTATATATGGGGCTAAAATAAGGATCATTCTAATTTTGTTCTTTTATGCTAGCAAAATCTAACAATCTTGTCTGCAACTTAGTGAGAAGGATATATCTTATTGACAAGGCATCGACAACTTCATTGTTCTTACCTTGCTTATATTTAATGACAAAGTTAAATCCCTTTAGGAACTCAATCCATCAAGCTTGGTCCTTAAAAAGTTTGGTTTAGCTTTGTTAATACCTCAATGACCCATCATTTGTATATATGACAAACTCTTTTAGTAAGAGATAATGCTACCATACACAAAGAGCTCAGATCAAAGTCAAAAGCTCTTTGTCCTTTGAGCTTCTTGCTATGATAAGCTATAGGTCAGCCTTCTTATATTAGCATAGCTCTAACGCCAATACGTGACGTATCGCATTTATCCTTAAATACTCTTTCAAAGTAAAGTCAAGTCAAGTCTAAGGCAAAGGTTAACCTTATTTTCACTTTGGCAAAGCTTTTCTCCTCTCTCTCTCCTAATTTGAACTCTATATTCTTTTTTCATAAGCTCAGTCAGAGGCATGACCATAGTACTAAATCTTTAGATAAAGAATCGGTAGACCGATGCCAATTTATGAAAACATCTCACCTTAGCACAAAAGGTCGGGGTTGGCCATTTAACAATAACACGTACCTTCTATTCATCTACTCTTAATCCTCTTCCACCAACTACATATCTTAGGAAGATCACTTCCTCCTAATAGAAACAACATTTTTTCAAGTTTCCAAACAACCTTTCTACTCCAAGGGCATCAAAACAGTACAGAGGTGGTTAGTATGCATTGTTAGGTTGACACTATAGACAAGAATGTCATTGAAGTAGATGATGACAAATTGCCTAATCAGATCTCTCAAAGTATGGTTCATTAGCCTCATAAAAGTGCGTGGGGTATTTGAGAGTTTGAAGGGCATCACCATCCACTAATACAAGCCATGTCGAGTTTTAAAAGCAATCTTCCATTCATCCCCTTTTCTTATCTGGATTTGGTGATATCCCGACTTCAAATCTATCTTACTGAATACTCTTGCACTACTTAGTTCATCTAACATATTATCTAGCCTTGAGATAGGGTATTTGTACTTGATCATAATCTTGTTGATAACTCTACTATCTACATACATACACCAAGTTCTATCCTTCTTTAGCATAAGCAATGTAGGTAGAACATAGGGACTAAGACTCTCCCTCACATATCCTTTGTTTAAAATTTCATTAACTTGCCTTTGGAGCTTAATAGCTTGCTCAGGATTCATCCAATACCGGGTATTAAGCCAACATAATGTTCAATGCCTCATAATGGGGGTAATCCCTTAGGTAATTGTTTTAGAAATATGTTAACATACTCATCTAATAGCTCCCTAAACTCTTGAGGTAGCTTAATATGCTCCTTCAATTCTAACAATCGCCTAACTAGTAGAAAGGTTGGTACAACGGCCTTGAAGGCTTCTTAGAGTTTGGCTTAATTCAACACCAAGGTCTTCTTCAATCCTCAAGCAAATTTGGCTTGTAGTTTGCACAATTGACTTAGGGTTAAGGGGTCCAAAGTGATTGGCCTACCATCCTTCTCAAATACATAGGTGTTCTTAGAGCCAGTATAAATAACCCCTTAGTTGAAAAGCCAAGGCTAGTCTAATAGCACTTATGATGTACACATAGGTAGCACTTCGCAAAGGATTTCATTAGAATAGTCTTCACTTGAAATTGACAACAACACTTGTTGAGTGACATATAGTGCTCCCTTCTCATTTAGCTAATATACTTTATATGGCTTCAGATGATAAGTGGTTAGTGTTTTGGTGAATTTTAGTATAAGGAAATAATCTTGTAAAAGAGAGTAAAATACTTAGTATCGGGGCCAGTTCGGTGTGGCCACTCTGATACCTAAGTTAGAATGGTGATTTAGTATAGTAAGTGTAAACATGACTTTTATCGAGCCTATGATTTGACTAAAAGTACTTCCTAAATATTTACAATGATCAACTAAATTAAGAACTCAAGTTTACAATTGAAAACAAACTTACTTTTCCAATTCGAAAGCCTATTATCGATAAAACCTGAACTTAAAAAACTGCTAACTCTAAAGTCACCTAAAACCATAAACCCTAAAACAATTAAGGACTTTTAACCCTACGAAACTAATCATTAATTTAATTTGAATAATTTTATTCAACTCTAAAAAATTTCATCATTTCTTAAAATAATTTCCTATAAGACAATTCCATAATCTTCATGCCTAAGCTTTACACAAGAATAAGTAGACCAACTAATCACCTTAAATGACTTATCAATTGAAAGTTGGAGACATTTATCAATTGATAACTTATCAAAATCTAGTGATAAGACACTTTCCTTCTCAACCCTTCACTTATACTATATATGGACAAATTATCACAAGATTTTACATACAAGAGTTTAAAGGAGACAAAACATTTCCATGCCCAAAAGGACACCTAATGGCCAGTTCTTATGTAGCTATAAGGGGGGCCATACTCTTGTCTTTCATCCATTAATTACTTTATCTTACACTCCACTATTCACCCCTTAATGCTTACATAAGACAACAAAATCAAACTTCTTAAACACATTTCTACCCTCATTCCAACCAACCACTCTTTTCCCATTTGCTCTCACTTTCAATTTCATTTTGTCATCCTTTTCTCTCACTTTGGAAACAAAACAAAAGAGGAAATAAGCAAACCCTACAAAATCTTTCACTTGCTGCCACATTCTAAGTATATACATACGGCACTTTCAACTTCTTCTTGTCTTGCTTCTGCCAATATTCAAAACTCCTTTAGGATCCTTAGAACACTCCTTAAACCCCACTTCAAAGGATCGCAACTCAAGTTTCCAAAAAGGGTGTAAAAAGGAGGAAGTAAGACAAAGAGCTTAAATAGAACCTTAGTACACAACCACCGTATTTTTGCTTTGTGGAAAAGTAAGTATTTCTTCGTGATAGTAAGCTAGTGTTACATGTTAAGAGACCATGATTTCTTAAAGATATAAGTATGATCACAAGTTGATGAAACATCTAAGACTACCCTAAGAAGCAAACTCATCAAAACCTTACATAAAAGTTGACGTATGAGCATGTAAAGTTGGTGTTTTGTAGAGATACTTGTTTAACACCTTAAATGAAAGATTTTAAGTTGAGAAAATCTTGAAATGAGAACTTGAAGGCAAGGGAAGCATGCTGGACATGAGGTTTTAGGAGTCATTTAGATGTTTTCACTTCTATTAAGTTAAATATGCTTACATCTAGACTTAGGTAAAGGAAAAATCTATCACATGAAGTTTTATAAAGAAAACAACTTTGTAAGACATGAACTATGATATGAGAGTTATGATAAGTGTGATATCCTCTATTTTCATGTAAAATATGAGTCAAATAATCATCTCATGGAAAAGAATTCAAGTTAAGATTTGAATACAAATAACTTAAGTTTATGATCTAACACCTAAACTTAAGGAAATGATGAAACAAGTTAGAAAACCAAGTTGCAAGCCCTCCTACTCAAACCGAACAGATCTGGAACCTTCCTAAAAAACACTTAAAAATATGATAAAAGTAAGTAAATAAAGTGAAAAAACCAACTAAGGCAAGTAAGATAAGTGTGTTAAGCCTAAAACTAAAAACCAAGCTTAAAACTTCTAAACTGAGCCTTAAACATCAAGTTGAACCCCCCTTAAGTTTCTGACCAACAACTTGACACAACATTGAAAGTTGTTTTGAGACTCTCAAGAAGCCTACAAGAAACTCCCTAAGCCTAAAAAAGTGACCATCTTTGAATTGAATAAAAAACAAGCCCATTTGATAACTTAAGCCTACTTAAGAGCCAAAGAAGTGGTTGATAGCCTTAGGAGTATAAATCAAAGTTGTAAATCTAACCTAAAGAAGTATTTTGAGCTTAGAATGAAATATTAAGCCCAATCCTAGAGGAATTCCCAAGTTACCAAAAAGCCCACTAACCAAACAAAACCTAAAAGTACTCTAAATCATGAGAACCCCTACTATTCTAACCTATGGGTAGGTTTGTGTACCTCATCTTGAAAATCTAATATCACCACGTTAAAGTGTACTTGAAAATGACGAACAATGACTAAAAGATCATAAAAATTGGACTTAAAATGAGAAAGTTATATGTCATTGAACTTTAAGTAATAAACCGAGAAAAATGCGAAAAATAGTCAAAAGTATAACTTAAAGGGTTTTAGCTTAGATTTCTAAGTCTTATTTCAAATCCTTAAAGTATTATGATTGTGATGTCCAGGGCACCCAGCGTTTGGAGATAACTTACCCCTAGAGTACTTGGATTGACTTACATGGTTGAGTGAGTGAATTCCTAGTAACTCTTTACTTGATTTTTCTTGTAAAATAGATGCACCTAAACTTATATATATATATATATATGATGCCTGTGAGATATGGGAAATGCATGTGTATGAATTTGTGATTGAATGCTATGGCTTATTAATCATATAACAAAGGAAATTGTATTCTTTTAGCATATCCTTTTATACATATACTTAAGGACATATGCACATGCATATCCTTCTTCTTCTTCATGATTCATAAATTTCTACTCTTAAAGAGGAGAACTTTGTGCTCTTTTCTTCAAGATCATACTTTTCACATGCCTAATTGTCTAATCTACCTAATTAACTAACTAATGAAGAATAGAAAGCAACATAAAGTAACTTAAGTACATACCTTTAGTTGTGTTGAAATTATGGAAACAAAAGGAGAAGTTATGAAAGTGAAAGAGGAAGAAGAAGCCCACGGCAAGAGGAAGTTGTTTTTGTTTTGTTTCTTTTGATTTGTTTTGTTTCTTTTTTTATGTGTTTTGCTTATGGAAGAAGGAGAATGGTAGGGTCTAAAAGGGGAAATGAATGGACATCAATTTAGGAGGAGAAGAAAAAAGAAATGCTAAAGGAAAAGAAAAGAAAGGAAATCATGAGAAGAAGATATTTTCTTCAAATGAAAGGGACACTTTTGTTGACTTTTCAATTATTGACTTTAGTCAACATTTTGACCTTAGTCAACATGTGTTGACTTAGTCAACTTTCAAAAAAAATAAAGACCCTTTTGTATACATAATGAACTAATTAAGAAAAATTTGGAGAAAGATTAAGGAAATAAGAAATTTAGTGAATTGATTAATAAAAATAGATAATGAGATCTTCCATTAGGTATTTATATCCTATATACATCATTTGGTAAGCTACTAAGTATAATTAAATTGGAAACTATCATTTAGGGTATTAAGGTTTATTACATTTAACCTAAGCCTCAACTAAACCTTTAACTCTATGTAATACTAACCTAGTTATAAACTTAGAAGATGAATGTGATCTAAAATACGATATCTAAGTTTCTAAGGGGTCACTTAAGTATTCTAAATGTTTATGCATGATTAAGAGTTATCTTTAGTCGTTTGCCGATGAAATGGCAAAATATGGAGGATATATTATCACTTAGGGTTTTAAGGTAAATTATGGTGAATTAGTGCTTTTATAGCCTTAAAGTTATAATTTTAGGGTTTTTATTACTTTAGGGCACAATCTCTAATGTTTTTCCACATTTAGGGTTTCATATATTCTTACGGGATTAAATCTTCGATTGTTATCTTAGTGTTTTGATGTGGTTCGAGGTTATAGGGTCTTCGTATGTGGTTAGGGGTTTAATTGATGATTTAAGGTTTTTCGTATCCACTTTAGGTTTTGGATTGAGATTTTAATTGGTTTTAAATCTCATTGGCTCTTTTGAGTTTAGGAAATCATCTACAGTTTGGACATTTGTTTCTATACTTAGAAAGCTAAATTCGCGGGGTTTACACAAACTATTCATTCATCAAAAGACAACTTTGTTTACATAATAAAGGGGTTGCTACATCGAAGTTCAGCTAGCTATTGTATTACAACTTAAGTGTATAACATAATATTTGCATCAAAATATGAACCAAATTTTTCCTTCATTGTCTTCACAGTAATAGGATCTTTGACCTAATACATGTTCTATACAATAGTCGTTGACTCCGACTCATGCTCTCAATATACATATCCCCCCTGAGTGTTAGGCCCTTCATGATATAGTTAACCTAAGGATAAAACATTTTATCCCCTCAGCTACTGAAGCTAAGTGAGAGTGGATAACAAACAACATAATATAGATAATATGATAAACAATATTGCATATCACAACTAAAACATTTCAATCATAAGTCACAAGTTCAACTTCACTTATGCATTCACCCAATCGAGCCCTTACTGCCAACAGTGTAGCATGTTATGCTCATGTACGTAGCATGCATTAGTATTGATATCCTATGCCTTCTAATTCCTCATTCGGTTAGTCAACTTAACCGAGCATTTGGATACAATGTCTAGGAACCTAGATCAACAAAAAGCTACTTGGAAGTAGGATCCTCACCAAATTGGACCACACACTGTAGTCTACCATTTCCAAAAAGGGTAACAAGGAGATGCCTTACAGTAGATCCCTACCTTTACAAAATTAGACTACACACTGTAGTTCACCAAATTAAAGTAGCAACATTGCCAAATTAGACCACATACTGTAGTTTACCAAATTTGACTATTAAAATAGTCACAATGTTTAGGCAATGCAATCTTTATGCTTCCAAAAACTGGGTTCATAAAGCCATGCTTTTTCAATGATCATTTAGAAGCCTCATTCTAAAATTTCTAACCAGTAGGTCCCTTTTTGTCCTATGCCATGATACGCAATAGTAACTCAAGAAAATCAATCAGTACAATCAATCTTTAAGTTTTATTCATCCTAGTGATTTGATTTTGGTTTTCGAACTCTCCCTAGCAGTTTGGGTTAGATCACTCAATTTCCCTAGTTAACATGATTAATTGTAAGCACAAATCATTACCCAATATAGCCATATAACAGTTTAACCAAAATAAAGTTATTGTCATTCAAAATCACTACACCAGTACCCATTATAGTAGTATATCAATTCACCCAAGATATATCCATATTTAACCAACACAACATCAAACAACATATAGTGTTATGAGTAACGATATATCTACTCTAAGCATGGGTTAGATTCAGTTGCTTGGGCTTAGCAATAGTGTAATATCTTATATATTGTGATATGGTCCTTCCTTACTTGCTACACTTATGAAAATATGATACAATTTTCAAATCAAGTGTAGGTCAAACTTGAACTATTGTAAGTTTTCATTTCCACGTTTCTAAACTTCATTTAATCATATCTTACTCATTTATTATATGATTTTAGTAAAATTTATATCGTCACGATTGTTATTTTGAGTGCTATTGATATATATTAAGAGTCAAGACTAATCAATATTGCTAAATATCCAAAAATACCCTTTCGTATTACGACGGCTACCATAACTCCATAATTGACTTGAGCAAACTTTAGTATTAAACTAAAAAGCCTAAAAATTATACTTTCCAAACTTGTCCAACAACACTTATTACACCCCCAAAGTGTTCGTTTGTCACATTTTTAATAAACTAGTTATTATATTACATATTAAGCTAATATATAAGTTTATACTAGAAAAATACACAATAAATAGTATATGAGCCCGATTAATTTCACAAAAAATTCTATAGACTTAAAAAAATATGTTGTTTAGTTATTGATCATCAATTACACTAAATTGGCTATTATCCATTTTTACAAAAATAGTAGTTTTGTTTGAAATTACAAAAAATTAAGGAAAATAAGTAAATTTTGAAGTGAGATATAAATTAAATATTCCAAATATCATTATAAACATCCAAAAGTCTAAACATGCTTGGCTCATTCATTAATTTCATAAAAAATTAATTATTTCAATAATTCGGTAAAATTGATAGTTTTATTAAAAATAATTATAAAAATAGTAAACATAGAGATTTTCAAAATTTATTTTTGCTTAAATTTAATACATTATATAGTTATCTTATGCAAAAAATTTTAAGTCAAAGTAACATTATTTAAAGTTTTGAAAATTTTATTTAAAATTCATCTGAACAAGGTACGTTTTAAAGAAAGTACCATAAATCAATGTTTTTTAATAAAATAAAATTATCACATGAAATTACATGTAAAATAACTTAGGGAAACCAAATTTCATAATTTTCTAAGCTAATTTGATATTTTTAGTAAATTAATAAAAATCAAGCAGTAAAATTTAACACACTGGCGCACAGTGCTCTGGCCACCCTCCAACCACTACCCTTTGTCAACCCACCTTCTCTCTCACCTCAATTATAATTCATAAGTGGCACCTTATCAGGTTGCCTATAGTCTTAAGAACATTAATTCACCATATTTTCCCAATATTTTCTTTTATTTTTTCTTATTTTTTCGAATTTTCTAAAATTATTTTCTTGTGTTTTCAAGTTCACAAAATATTTTAAATGTTGTTTGGAGCCCTATTTATAGGTTTTAGGATTTTTACATGTAGAAAAGTAAAATTACACATGTCAATTTCACGTTTTCCTAGGCACTATGTGTCAATTTCTAATTAATTAGGTGTTGACTCCTCATTTCCAATTAATACCAGCTTGGCACATCATTTGATGACTCATCTATGTAATTTTTATTAATTTTCCATTATTTTACCTTATTTTAATAACAATTTATTATTATATATATGTATTTAATCCATATAATGCATATCACATGTAAATACATGTATATTATGTATGATTCAACTTCATTTATTATTTTTGTAACTTAATCAACTTATCTCTAATATCTCACTATATTTAAAAACTCAAATTTCTCATTTTCAATAATTATTGGCTTTTAGCGATAAATTGACTTTTTCCTCAATTTAATATTTTTATATAGTTTATTTTAAGAAATTGACTTTACTTGAATTACTTTATCTAACTTTTCTAACTTTACTATGAAATTTAAAATAAAATAAATATTATAGCCCGTCGCCCTAAATTTAAAGGGTTGGATCCTTGAGTTATTGAACTATTTGGAAAAACTTAAGGTATTACAATAATTCACTAGGGAATCTATCCATGATTCTTCTTTTAGGTAAGGAGTTAACTCATAGCTTTGCGAGAGGTTGGATAAGCTTTTATGTGGAAGAAATTCAACATAAAGTTTCTCGTTCAACTTAAGGAATGCCATACTAGCCAACTTTGACAGCTTATCAACAGCAGCAATTTTACTTCTTGGAATTTTGTGAATAAAGAAAGATAGGAATTCTTCTGCAAACATTTGTACCATCAATAGGTAGTTGCTCATCTCTTCTTCTCTTATCGCATAACTTCTAGTGACTTGATTTACCACTAGCTAGGAATTAGTGAACACCTCAAGTTTCTTTGCACCAATATCTTTTACAAGTTTCAATCTGACGATTAGAGTTTCGTACTTTGCTTCATTGTTACTGGATAAGAATCTAAATTTTAAAACATAATGAACTTTGACATTATGGAGGCTTTGAATAACTAAACCTGCACTACTTCCTTCTCATGTTGATTAACCATCGACATAGAGAAACTAGATAAGTTTCTTGGCAATCTCCACATAATCTTTGTCTTTAGTCAATTTCGCTACAAAATTTGCCAGTACTTGGGCTTTTAGTGCCATTTTAGGTTTATATTGTACACCATGGGTATTGAGTTCTAAGGCGTATTTCATTATCCTCCCCGAAGAGTCAAGTCGTTGTAATGCTTGTCACAATGGTTGATTAGTAAGGATAATAATCTAGTAAGATTCAAAGTATTACTTCAACTTTCTTGCCAAGAGAACCACAACTAATACAAATTTTTCTAGCTTTGTGTATCGAAGCTCTAACCCATGTAGAACATGACTCATGTAATAAACAGGCCAATGCTCTTGGTCATCAATTTGGACTAGTATAGAGGAAAGTGCTTAGTAGCTGACTGATAGATACAAGTATAAATTTTCTCCAGGAATAGGTATCGAGAGTATCGAGGATGACACAAGAAATTCTTTGAGCTCATTGAAAGCTCTTTTACAATCTTTGGTCTACTTAAATTACTTTGGATTCTTCAAAATTTAAAGAATTTAGTGTACCTATTTGCACTTCTCGACACGAATCTGTTGATGGCGGCAATTTACCCAGTGAGTTCCTATACCTCTTTGACCGTACAAGGTGATTTCATATTCCTTATAGCTTCAATCATTCTCGAATTGGCATTGATGCTGCATCATGTGACCATATGCCTAAGAAATTTCCCCCAAGTTGCACTAAAGATGCACTTCTATAAGTTAAGTTTCATGCAATATCTCCGCAATGTGGCAAATGTCTCTTCTAGATCTACGAGATGATGATCCTCCCTCATGCTCTTCACAATCATATCATCTACATATGCTTCAACATTCCTGTAGATCTGCGATTTCAACATCTTCATTACTAATCTCTAGTATGTCGCACCAATGTTCTTTAGCCCAAAAGGCATCACCGTATAACAGTACATTCTAAAATTGTTCACGAAAGATGTATCAACTTTATTTACCTAATCCATCCTGATTTGATTGTAACTAGAGAAAGTGTCCATAAAAGAAAGCAACGAGTATCTTACGGTTACATCTACCATTTGTTCGATTTTTGATAGCCGAAAACAATCCTTAGGACAGGCCTTATTGAGCTTCGTGAAGTCTATGTACATTTACCACTTATCGTTAGACTTCTTGACTAGTACACAATTTGCTAGCTAAGTCAGATAATGCTCTTCTCGAATGAATCCTACCTTCAATAATTTATAAACCTCTTCTTTTATTGTTGCTTGTGTCTCTAGTGTAAAATGTTTCTTTTTCTATTAGACCACCTTTAAATTCAAGTCAATCTGGAGCTTGTATACCATAACATCTCTTGGAATACTTAGCATATCTGATGGTGACCATACGAACATGTCAGCATTGGCTTGCAAGAAGTCAATTAAACTTTGCTAGGCATCTGCTAACATGGGTTATCTTATCCTTGTTGTCTTTTCGGGATCATTTCCATAAGGAATTTCCTTAATATCATTCTTAGCATTCTCTATGCTGACTAACTTGCCTTCTAGGTAAGTCTCGACCTAAAACACTTCTTTTCACCTCAAAGCCCTTATATATAAGGAGCATGGCAATTACTGATCCCCTCTACACATATCGACCCATATGGAAATGGAAAACTTGGCTTTTAGATATGCCATTGAAGGGATGATGCCAAATAAAAGTTGGCATGGCCGTCCCATTATCATGTTGTAAGGGGACTAATATTTGACGACAAGAAAATCCACTTTGTCCTCTATAACATGCTCGTCATCACCGATCTGATTGACAATGAGATAACACTGACTACTTGCACAGGTTGATCATTGAAAGTATAGACATCATACTTGTAAGATCATAGGTACACTTTGATCTTGGGCTTCATTTGATCGAAGGCATACTGAAAAATGATATTGGTTGAACTTCTCATGTTAACAAGAATCTTCTTGACCTCAAATTTAGGGACTCTTGCATTGATGACAAGTACATCATCGTACGACCTCTATATGCCCTCAAAATCCTTTTCCCCAAAAGATATTGTTTTATCAATCCTGACCTTCTTTCCAGGAATATTGCAAATGTAATTCCTAGTGCTAATCGAGTTCAAAGAACTTAATTGGCCTATACTAGGTCCACTAATAATTGTATTAATTACTTTGTTGGGGTTAACATCCCTTGCATCTCTTACGGCTACTGCTAGCCGAGTGTCATCCTCATGTTCCTCTCTTCTCCTCTAAGATGGTCTTTCGATTCTTTCGACATCATGCACTAGGAATTTTCATAAGTTCACGCATTGTATTACATCTTCAATTAGATTTTTGAGTTGAATGCACTCATCCATATTATGACCCTTATCATGGTAAAAGTTACAATACTTGTTTGAATTTCTTCTTGAGAGATTCCCTCACATTCTTTCCAACCATTGTAGGATACCTCTCTCCCTACGAACCTTCATCAAAATATCTGAGATTGGCTAGTTGATAGGCATGTAGGATGAGAATGTCAGGATCCTCGGTATCTTTACTATTGTCGTTGTCTTTACTAAGTCTATCTTTAGCATTTTTCTGTTTGTATTTCTTTTTGTCTCCTCTACTTTGATAAGCCTATCGTTATGGCTTTAATTTTTCTTCCTATTGGATGTATGAGGTGGCTTTAGCCTTAAACTTAGTGAAATTTTTTGATGTGTTCTTTATGAAAGACATAAAAAAGTCTCCATGAGGCTTGACTCCATCATTATGGTGTTGAGAGCTACACTCATATCCACTTATGGGATTTGGACCATCTTAGCCATAACTCTAGCCAAATAATCCCTAATTGACTCATCAAACCTTTGTTTGATGGTGTTCAAGATTGAAGAATCCTTAACAGGAAGTTTGCTAGCAAGGAAGTGTTGAAGAAACACTTTTGTAATTCAATGAAACATGAAATGGTATTTGCCTTCAGGTGTTTGAACCATATACTAGCTAAATTTCTCAAGGTTGAGGGAAAGGCTTGATAGGCCACTACGTTGCTTAAACCATGCAACTTAGCTAGTATTCAATAGTACTCTACGTAGTCTTTAGGGTCCTTTGTCCCATCATATGTTTCAAATTGAAGCAACTAAATATACTAAGGTATTACTTCTTCCAAAATCTCTAGGACAAAAAGACTTTTCTTGATTTGGAACTGTTTGGTTACTAAAATAAGGGTACTAACATGCAAAGGTCCCGCATGATGCACATGCTGTAGTTCCTTGCCCTTATCAATCTTCTTGAAAGTAAGAGCTGTAAGTCATGTTGGAACCTCAACTTGCTTTTTTGGCAATTCAGGTGAATAAATGGAATCATTGGTACTGTTGGCATCATGATCGCTATGCTCTTTTTCCTGATTCAAGTGAAAAATTTTGTGGAGTAGGTCAAATATTTTTTCATTTTTTTGTTTAACTTGGAATTTTCTTTGGCTAAATTAAGACAAAGTTACTTAAGTCGAGCCAATTGTTGTTCATCAACATACCGACTCCCTCCTTCAAGGTGTTAGGAGGAAGTAGCAACACCTACACTTCGTATCATCGCAGTTTTAGCCATGTAGTTGTATTTAGAGAAAAATAAAAGGTGCCTAATGTTGTCGGTGAATTTTGGTGTGAGGAAAGTCCTACAAAAAATAGTAAAATAGTTAGTATCGGGGCTAGTCTGGTGTGGCCAATTCGATGCCTAAGTTAAAATGGTGATTTCTTATAGTAAGTATGTAAATAAGAAGTATCTGAGAGCTCTTACAGAGTATCTTTTCGGTATTTATAGACGGTTATTGTGTCTAAGGCAATTGTTAGGGTAACTATGAAGACACCTGGAGATCTTTTGACTTGACATCTCCCCTAATATGTAGGGATAGCATGTAGTTGTAAGATACAACCGTACTTATGATAACTATTCACACCATAGATTTGAATTCAAATAAGGAACGTTTCTTGTACTCGACATAAGTGTTGTGTGTCTTCTACACAGTGCAAATGTTGAGAGAGTCGATTACCCAATACCTCTACCGATGATGGGATGAGTGTAGGTTAAGCAAAAACTGAATATCAGCAGTTGGTAGCTTAAGTTTCTTAGCTAAATCGATAGATTCTACATTAGTGCAGCTCCTACTATCTACTATAAGTATGCACACCTGATTATTTACTTTACAGGTGATGTGAAATAAATTGTCTCTCCAATCCTCCTCAGTAGATGGTTCTAAGTTAATAGTATGCCAAATAACTAAAGCCAACTTATCTAGGTCTTCTACAAATACATCCATCTCAATTAGGTTAGCATTAACATTAACCTCATCGCTTACTTTTTTTCCTCCTCAAGTTCCTCATTTTTGTTATCTACCTCGATACTTAGGACATCTCCCTTAATGATCATGGTCCTTCAATTTAGACATTAAGCGGCCATGTGCCCAAAACCTTAGCACTTGAAATAGTTAATTTAGTTCATCTTCTTTCCAGATCCTTTTCCTTTCTCATACATTTGAGTAGGCATGTCACCATTAAGTCTACCCTTCTATTCAATAAGTAATGGATGACATACCACCGGAACTTCCGATGACTCATGGCATAAGTAAATATGTAAACTTACGATCAGCTCCAAAGGATATGGCATGTTAGTAGAACTTTCAATGACTCATGGCATAACTTAATATGATGCACGAGGTGGTCTAGTAAGGTTACTTATCACCGAATCTTACTTCAAGATTAGGATAAGAGTAAAATAAGTAAACAAGCTAACAATAGTAGTGTTTACAAAAGGAAGAATATATAGTATATTAATCACAAGATGATTCATTGCGACTACATATATAATGAGTATTTATACCTAAAAAACTAGGGTAACCTACCTAAAATGGAAAAGACAAAAAGGGTATTATATAAAAAAAGTAATGTACAAGGAATATTCAGGGTATAATTGAAAATACAACAAAATAAGTATCTTATAAAGATGATTCTATGGTACGCTAACTTAGATATGTTGCTCTTGGTTGCTGGATGACTTTCTAGCAAAAAAGACAATTTTGTACAATCAGTTTGTTTTTTATCAATTCGAGATACCGAACAATTATGGAAGGTTGGTTGTACTAAGTTGAGCAAATAATTCTTCTGAGGTGAATTTTCCTTGGACACTTTCAACATGCCTTAAGTCGAGTCGGCTAAGCTAATGGTTAGATGAATGAAGTTGACATTTAAGTGCAGTTGAGTTCGGTAACTAGAGACAAAGGACAAGTGCAAGAAGGTCCAGCTTGGCTAATGCATTAAGTTGGCAGATTGTAACAAGTCGAACTCCCCAATGGAGAATTTTAAGGAAAAAATTTTCTTGGCTATACTTTGCATCCCTTAGGCTCAAGCACAAATCAAGGGTTCAATCATTTGATTCCTCTCACTAAAGACTGGTGATAAAGATTTTTATACCTCAAATCCATAAAAATATTGAGGTTTATGTAAATGATATGATTATGATGACAAAATTACATGACAATCATCTTACTAACCTAGAAAAGACATTCAATACTCTAGGGCATCACAACATGAAGCTAAATCCTCAAAAGTGTTTATTCAAAGCCTTCTCAAGAAAGTTTTTGGGGTTTATGGTGACTCAATGTAGGATAAGAGCCAACCTTGAAAAGATCCAAGATGTGTTTGACATGGAATTCCTAAAAACTATAAAGGAGGTATTGAGCTTAACAAGTGGGCTTATAGTTTTGAATTTATTTGTATCTAAAAGTGCTTAAAGGTGCTTAGAATTCTTTCAAGTGTTGAGGAATCCATTGGAGTTTAAATGGACTAAAAGGTGTAAAGAGGTTTTCCATGACTTGAAGAAGCTTCTCACAACGTCACTAAATCTCTCCAGACTTGTTACTAGAGAAACTTTGTATAAGTATTTATCTATTAGTGACCAAGCTCTTTTATTCATTTGACTAAGAGTAGATGGGTTGATTGACTAACCAGTATATTATGTAAGTCATGTGTTGTAAGGTGGGGAGCTCTAATGTACCAAATTAAAGATATTTGTTCTAGCAATTATCATTGTAGTACACAAGCTCCAACCTTATTTTGAGGCTCATTAAGTAGTTGTCTTAACAAATAATCCTTTGAAGTAGCCATTGCAAAAGCCAAATGCTTCAAGTTAGATGATGAAGTATGCTTTAGAACTAAGTGTCTTCAATGCCCATTATCAACCATGAAAAGCTTACAAAGCTCAAATTTTACATCGATGGTTTTTAACTTATGAAGGTAATGGAGTAGGATTGGTGTTGAAAGGGACATTAGGTGCGATTGTTTCATATGCTTTGAAGTTTGGGTTTCTTGCTAGAAACAACAAATGTAAGCATAAAGTGCTAATAGCTTGAAGCTAATGGTTGGACATTTATTCGAACTCACAGTTAGTTGTCAACTAGGTAAAGGGAGAAATCATGGCGTAGGATGATGGCATGGGGAAATACATACAGATAGTTAAAGAGCTTAGTAAATATTTTGACTAGTGAAATATCATGAAGATTACACAGCCATAAAATTATGTAGTCAACAAGTTAACAAGGCTAGCATTAAGTAACCTTCTAAGTTAGGAGGAGAAAATTTTTACTAAGTATATACTTTAAAAGGGCATTGAAGGGGAGCCTATGGAGTGCTTATAAGTGCAAGAGAAGGATATGGAACCATGTTGGATTGACCTTATCTTTGTGTATCTAAAGGAAGGGACATTACCTAATGACAAGAAGGATGCTTAAAGGTTGGTTTACCAGGTTGTAAATTCCACCATTCTGAAATGGAGAGCTTTATAAAAGAGGCTTAAGTATGCCTTACCTAAGGTGTTTGTGATCTAGTAAGGGTAAGCAAGCATTGTCTAACCTGCATATTGGATTACGTAGTAACCATATAAAAGTAAGTGCTTTTTATGTGAAGGCTTTGAGGCTCAACTATTGATGGTCAACAATAAAGAAGGATGTATTAATCTTAGTCTAATCGTATGATTGGTATTTGAGGAATGTGCCTGTCGAGTAAGCTCCGAGTACATACCTTGTTCCACTTACTAGCCCTTAGCTAGTTGCCTAAAAAGGTCTTAATATATTAGGTCCATTTCCTAAGACTTAAGCAAAGGCAATATATTATTATGGTAATGGACTACTTTACTAAGTTAGTGGAAGCTAAAGTAGTAGCAAGTATTATAGAGAAAATCACAAAAGCCTTTGTTGTAAGCAACATCTTGAATATGTTTGAGAATCCATAGTCCATAATCATTGACAATGGACAACAATTTGATAATGATCAATTCATAGAGTTTTGTGAAGAACACCACATTAGGCTATGTTACACCTCAAACATCCTTAGAGTTATAGACAAGTAGAGGTAGTGAACAAAGTTATTTTTCTTAGTTTGATGAAAATGGTGACTCAAACTAGAAGCAAACGGGTAGATAAATTTCTAAATGTATTATGGAGATATCAAAGCACCCTTAAGTTGTCAATTAGAGACATAGCTTTTAAGTAAGCCTTTGGGTCTAAGGCAGGCCTTCCTATTAAGCTTAAAATAGCAAGTTCTTGAGTATGAGCTTAGAATCTTCAAAATAATGATATTGGTCTTTAGGTAAATCCTGGCATTATTCATGAGACAAGAGCATTAGCTAAGGAGCACCTCATCTCTTATTAGCAACATCTAGTATGGCATTATGACAAATGTGTGAGCCATGATAAATTATTTATAGGAAGCTCAAAGATTTAGGAGCTAAGAAAAGTCAAGGAAAATTGACTTCAACATAGGAAGATTCAATCAAGGTAAGAGAAGAGATTAGAAATGGAAGAGCTTTTAGGCTTGAAATGTTGGATGGTTAAATTATATACTAGGCTTAGAATATAAATAACCTAAGACCCTACTTTAAGTAGGTAGGATAGTTAGCGAATGGAATAAATTTATGAAGTCATCATCTCTATATCTTATTGATGTCTATGATCAATGTTTATGTTTTATAAGTTGGTCGTAATTGCTAAGTTTGGTGTAGTTGTTTTCTTTTTGCTCAATTTTATCTTTCGTTCATATTGTATAGCATGCTATGTTTAAATTATGTGTTCTTACAAACATGGAAATTGATATGCCTAGGAGCTCAGTAATCACTAGGGCTTACCATGGGGAATAGAAACCCAATGGGTCTTTTCAGATATTGAAGAAAATGAAATGGAAGAGTAGACAACACAATAGCTTTCGTGAGTTGCTCAAAGGATGTGATGCACCAATGAACATAATATGACTTAACACTTCACTTGATGTGACTCACAAGTTAATGTTAAGGCTCACTCACCATTAATTGCGAGCTACTCGAGAAGATTAGATAAAAGTGTTAATGAATTATACTTAGAGTCAATTATCTCACAAGAACAAGTATATTCAATATCAAAGAGGATATAAGATGCCTTACAGCTATAATAGAAGGACTATATATAGTAAGTCCTTTAGGGAAACAATACAAAAAAGGAAAATTATATAAAAGACAATGAAGAAGGAGATTCTTAGTATGTACAAAAAGGGTAAATAAGACAAATGATAAAAAGGAATATAGTACAAATGCTGGAAAAGTAAAGGACAGGTGGCTGGTTGTCAATGGGTTTACATCAAGGAATCTTAGGGCATATTAGCTAAGTTATATGGATGGTGTAGCTGTTGTTGACAAATGGTAATTAGAGTTGTCAAGACAAGTAAAGGACTTTCTTACTGTATAAGTCAAATAAGTAGAGCTTGGCATGTCGGGGACTTGGCCTCATTACTCGACAACTTAGTATTGGTCTTAATAAGATATCAAGAGGAGGAGGGTGAATTGATATTGTTTTGCAGAAACTAAAACTTTTGATTTAAAAGTAAAATAAAGTCCCTCTTAATATCTTGAGTATAAGCAGTTGGAAAATGATTATAAATTTAATGCATAAATAACAACAAAGAATAGAAAGTAAATAAGATAGGAAATAAGAAGATCAAGCAAGCAATTTTATAAAGTTTCAACCTTTTTCCTATTGCTCTCTTCCAACTTTACAGCTAGGGACCTAGTCCTCCTTATTGGTGTCATTCCACTAGTTCAAACTTTTCAAAAAACAAATATTAGTGTGAGATTAAAAGGATATCCAATTGCTTCTTTGTCTTATATCACTAGTTTCTTCCTAAGATATATACAGGACTCAAAGAACTCCCTAATCCTCTCACAATTCTAAATACAAAAAAAAAAAAACTTTTATAAAGAAAACTAATAGAATTTCTTACTGTTCACTAGAGAAATTTGAATTTTAGCTCTTATATTTTTCTATAACCCTTCTTAAACTGGTGCTGCTTCTATTTATGTTAGATTAACCCCTTTGTAATAGCAAACGCTATCTCTTGATTTTTCTCTGAAATATATTTATTCAAACAAAATTAGTTTTGATGTTGGAAAATTATCCTAAGAAAATAGGAACCCAAAAATAGAAATTCAAAAATTCAAGCTAAGTTATTCCAAATTTGTTTCTTTACCAAGCTTATGTAGTACGAAAGTTGCTACATGTTATGATAAGTTCCAATCCTCATCTAATTTCATAGAGCTTCAAAAACACATTTCCAATAAGAAAGATAAGGATGAAGAGATATGAAGATATCCAGTACGACTTATCTAACTATTGCATGCAAATCTTCTCCCTTCTTCAATATCTTTATTTAAATTTTGTTAAAACAATTCCCATAAGAGATCAAGTTAGATTACTCAAGGATATTCAAGCTTATTTATAAGATATCTTTAAGATTAAGAATTTGAATCCACCAAACCTTATCTCAAGATTTTCAAACTCAACTTGTTAAAAAAGTCCTTGTATAGAAAAAATAAAATATCATAATCCTCTTTTGATTAATATCCTTACTGTATTTCAATCCTTGAATAATTTTTGCCAAGATTGTCAAAAAACATACTACTTAAGTCTTAATCACTCAATTTTGTAAATCTAATTCTTAAGCACATTTATACTTAAATCCCCATAGACTTAACCAACTTTAGTGGAATGAAATTGAACACATTACCTAAATATGTTCAACAACGTAGAGCTAGGCCTTGTCATACATTTATCCAACTTAAATTATTTAAATTAATAAAAAAGGAATTCAGAAGTAGCAGCTAATCAGTTCAAACTATGAATTTCAAATTGTTTACTGATATACATTTTGACAATCTTGATATCCTCAATTTTATTTTTTTGCTCAATACCTCTTTGCTTTGAAAACATCCTGCATTCTTAGAAAGCTTGTTAATTTTATTCACATCTTTTTGTTATCATAAAAACATATTAAGACAAAACTTAACACTTAGCCTTGACGCTAGGTAAGTCTATAGATTAGAAGATTAGGGCTCAAGACACAATCACCTCAACTTCAGCTTTTGGTAAGTCAACCTCAGCATTAGGCAAGTTAGTGATTAGGCAGGGGCTCATGCGGAGTAGAGTGTGTTTAAGTTAGGGCTTCAAAGAGTTCACCCACTATTCTTTCATATACTAGTGCTCATCTTTGGCAAGTTGATGATAAATAATCCTTCTGGCGAAAGAATGTAAGCCTCGAAGACCATCGCGAATAAGGGGTCTAAATGTCGGTAATCCATCAATTCCCTAAGGTTGTTGAAAATTTTCCCTCAAATCTTGATCCTCCTCTCTAATTTTCAGGACATAAGGCATTAAGTCGAGAACATTGAAAGCAAGGAATACTCCATATCCTTCAGGTAGCTCTAACTCATAAGCATTGTCATTAATGTGTTGAAAGATCTTGAAAGGGCCATCCAACTTAGGGGGATAACTTATTTGTCCTCTTACTTAGAAATCGCTCCTTATTAAGGTGGATCCAAATAAGGTCTCTAAGATTGTAAATGACTCATCATCTTCTTCGACTCCCTTATTCTCCCTGTTGGGTTATAGTCTTGGCCAGCTGCTCAGCAACCTTCTGATGCATTTTTGAAACTCCTCGAAGTGTTGCAAGCTTGATTGACTTTCTCCTTAGGTGGTTAAGTTAATAACCATATCCAAGGGTAAGTTTGGGTTATATCCTAAATGACCTCAAAAGGTAACCTTCTTATTAAGCTATAAGTAGAGCAATTGTAAGCAAACTCAATGGGCAAGCATAGATCTTAATCATGTAGATTCTTTCCAATAGTAGCTCGAAGGAGGTTACCTACTATTCTATTCACAACTTTTGTCTAGCTGTTTGTATATGGGTAGTAAGAAGTATTGAAGATGAACTTAGTACTAAGCTTCTTCCATAGGGTTCTCTAGAAGAAACTCATGAACTTCAAATCTAGATCAAATACAATACTCCTTAGTACTCTATGCAACCATATTATCTCTTACAAGAAGAGGTTTGCAACAAATAAAGCATTATTGTCTTTGTAGCAATGGATGAAGTGGGTCAACTTGCTGACCCAATTAACCACTACCATAATAGAATCATGTCTCCATGGTGTTTTAGGTAGGCCAAGCATGAAATCAATGCTCAAATCGATCTATGGTTATTCAGGTATAAGTAAAGGTTTGTACTCTCTATATGGCTCCTTCTTTCCCTTGGCTAATTTGCATACCTCCATCGCTTAAGTACTTTGCACACATCATCATCCCAAGCCAGTAAAAATGTTCTTTCAGTGATTTGACTATTCTCTTCTCACCAAGGTGGCCTACTAAACTTCCATCATGGGCTTTTCAGATAAGTAATTCCCTAGTAGACCTACTTAACATACAAATTTGCTTACTCTTCATTGAAAACCCTCAGGTCATATAGAACTCATCTACTACTCCTCCTATGTTACATTTGGCCACTAAGGGTCTAAAATATGAATCATGCTCATACTAAGCAAGTAGGGTACCAAACCTAAGTGTTTTAGCTTATAATGCTATCAATGAGAAAGTTCATTAGCTATAGTGTTAGTACTCCCCTTCTTGTATTTGTTGACATAGCAAAAAGTTTTCAAGTATTTGACCCACTTGGAATGGAGTAAGGAAAGTTTTAGTTATCCTCTGTGATGCTTAAGAGATTCTTGGTCAGTATAGATAATGAACTCTCTTGGCAATAGGTAGTTTTGTCAGTTCTGAAGTGCTTAGATAGGGGCATAAAACTCCTTATCATGTGTCGAGTAATTTAGTGTGGTACCTCTAAGTTTCTCACTAAAGTATGCAACCAATCGGCACTTCTACATAAGAATAACTCTAATGCCAACTCTAAATATGTCACATTCTTATTCAAAAACTTTCATAAAGTCGAGCGAAATGAGTATTGGGGAAAAATTCAACCTGGACTTAATCTCATCAAAACTTCTTTGAGGCTTCTTAGACCATTTAAATTTAGAGTTTTTCTTAGTCAACTTAGTCATTGAGGCAACTAAGGCACTAAAGTTCTGAATGAATCTTTGATAGAAAGAAGTTTGGCCATGAAAACTCCTTACTTTAACAACACTAGCCGAGATCGACCAATGCCTAAGTTAGTAAGCAAGAAAAATATCTTGTAAAGATAGGAAAAATGCTTAGTACTAGGGCCAATTTGGTGCAGCTACTCCAATGCCTCAGTTAGTAAGTAAGAATGAGAAAAGTCAAATAAAGAGGTTAAGAGTTATCAAATGTCTCTTATAAAGTTTCTTTCTTGTATTTATAGAAGATTGTCACATTTAAAGGAGTAGTTTTGTAATAACTATCAAGACGTGTAGAAGCTTCTTGATTAGATACCTTCCCTGAAATGTAGGGAGAGCATGTAGTTATGTAATATAGTCGTGCTTATGATAACTATTCGTGCCATAAACTTAAATTCAAATCAGGAATGGATGTATTGCTCAGCGGAAGGTCGAGATTCAATTACTTGACAAGGTGCCGAGAATATAGATTACCTAACTTGTTGGCAACCAAATGGATAAGTAAGATAGGTAGATGAAAACTGATTATCAACATTTTCCCCTCAACTCTCGTATTAGAGAATTCAACAAAGGGAGTAATACATAATGCATTAAAGGTCGAGTGAGGAGTAGTTCTTTAGATTCCAAGCAAGATGGGAAGAAAGACGGTTTGCATCCTAATCAAAAAGTTGTAACTTTTAAATCCTTACCCATTCAAGAAACTAAAAAGTTGAAAGTATGACACCTATTACCTTAGTCATCATTACACCAGAGACTTAATAAATGTTGGGGAGCTGTCAATCATCGAATTTCTATCTCAAAACACACATCAACAATCCACACTATTGTTAAACAAGTGCGTCATTACTGTCAAAAACAAATTTGCAGATATGAGGATAAGCTATTTATATTTAAAGGACTGTTCAAAATTAGAATTCATTTCTCCAATTACAACTCTATGTTTTCAATTACTGTTTCATCTTCACTCTCACATTCTTCAACTTCTGTTATATTATTTCTCATACCCATTCAGGTATAGTTTGCAATCTAGTCCATCAGCTTACCCCCTTCGATTCCAAAGTGGCAGAAACTGAGGCTACCTCTCCTCCTCCCCTCCCCTAAATAAGGAGCAAGGCAGCGTGTTCTTCTAGTAGCTCGACTGATAGTATTGAAGAAAGGTAAGATAAACTGACCTGGATAAGTGCTCTTATTGTAGATAGTTATCCCAAGGATAAAGAAGGGAGATCGTCAGCGAGATATCTATATAATAACATAGCCTACTTCTATGACTCTCCAAATGGAACTGCTAGTTCTACCGACATAGTTCTTATCTTGAAATATAACCAGTACTGTATGATCTTCCTAGAATGTAGAATTTTAGGAGGCTGAGAGACGAGGAGAAGGTATGTCCTAAGGGAGCATGAATTCCATATACACTTGAAATATTTAGATTTTTGGGTTACGCTTCCTTCTCTTGACTTTTGTAAAGGGCTTCTTCAACTACTTTAGAGCTATGCTAAGTATGTTCTCACCCAATACATAGCGGCTTTTAAGATAGACTATGAAGAAGTCAAAATTAAAGTTATGCCTCAATTATTTTGGTTTTTCATCATGATTAGGAGGCAACCTGACAGGTAGTACTTTGCCTATAAACCCCTAAAAGTTTCGATCTAGTTTTTGAAATAGACTCAACTATATTAGACAATTTAGGAGTCGATAAGGCTAATTAAAGTGAAAACCCTAAAAGAATTAATCAATCGCGTAAAGAACTTTTTTACCCTAAATGTTTCTAAATGCTAAAGATTTCATTTAAAAGTGATATAAACCCTAAAAATGATTACCTTAAAGACATATATGCACTAATTTAACATAATATACCCTAAAACCCTAATTGATAATATAATGCTTATATTTTGCCAAATCATTAGTAAAAGGTTAGAGATAACCCTCATTCATGCTTATATGATTCGAATTCTCAAATAATCCTTTAGAAACTAAGTTAATGAGTCATATTATATTTATCCCTTAAGTATATGATTAAGATAGTTTTATTTAGAGTTAGGATTATAGTTGAAGATTAGGTAACATATAGTGAACTTTAATACTCAAATTAGTACTTTTTGCACTTGTTATCCAAAGTAGTTTATCAAATGAGATATATAGACTATAAAGACCTAAAGTAAGACCTCATCAACCATATTTACTAATCAATTCATCATATATCTCATTTCCTTCATTTTTCCCCAATTTCCCTTAATTACTACATTATATGCACAAAATTACACATACTTAAGGAATATTGACTAAGATAACACATGTTGACCAAAGTCCAAAAGTTGACCAAGTCAACACATGTTGAGTAAAGTCAACATTTTGAAAAGTCAACAAAAGACTAAGAGATAAGGAAAATATCTCTTTCTTAATGATGGCTTTCTTTTCCTTTTCTTTTGATTTTTCTTTTTCCCTTTCCTACAATTGTTGCCGTCCACATTTCTCCCTTCTAGACCCGACCATTTGTTGTCTTCCATTATGAAAATCAAACAAAAGAAACAAACCAAAACTTCCCTTTCCATGCCGTGAACTCCCCCTTCCTCTTTCACTTTCATTACTTTACTTTTCTCTCCATAACTTCAACACAATTAAAGGTATGTCTTTAAGTTGTTTTATGTTACTTTATATTATTCATTAGTTAGTTAATTAGGTAGATTAGATAAGTAATTATGTGTTTAGTGTTGTCTTGAAGAAGAGGGAACAAAGTTTCCATCTTTAAGTGTAGAAATTAGAAGTTACAAAGAAGAAGAAAGGAAGACATAAGTATATGCTTATAAGTATGTACACATAAGGGAATACCAAAAGAGTACAAGTATGTGAACCTTTGTACATGAGTATTTATCATGTACATAACCTAACTTAAGATCATATCTAACTATACATACCTATACTACACTAAATATATACATAAAAACACAAAAGCATGGAATTAGGAAGCTTTTCTTAAGGAAAAGATTAGGCATACGAATTTTAGTATAAAAATACGTATCCAACCGTATAGGTATATGAGTATGTATACACATATAAATACGATATAAGTCTAAGTATAGGTATAAGTATATGTATGTATAACGTATATGTACATAAGTATAAGAGGAAAGGTAATATTTACATAATACATGTAGATATGACATAAGCATGAGGAAAGGCTTATGTAATCATATGATGAGGTAAGTGATGACATAAGCACATGATGACATAAGCCATTACATAAGCAAGTGATGACATAAGCAATGATGTAAGCAATGACAAAAGCATAAGTTTAGAAAATAAGAAAAATAAGAAAAGTGTAGGTAATTAGGTACTTAAATTAGTAAATCCTAATACACCTTCTAAATTAAATTATACCTAATTCAGTACATGAATTAGTAATAGCAAAGTAAAATCCTTTAATTGTAAGAATTTAAGGAATAAAAGATATAAATATAAGCAATAAAAGTACTTAAGTGTTTATAGCTAAAAATTTCTATAAATTTAGTTCATAACGTAAAATAGAGGTCTTAACACCCAAAACAGATATTACCGTGTGAATATATGTTCGAAAATGATGAAAAACGATTATAAATTCATAAATATAAAAAATAAAACGAAAAAGTTACATACTATTGAAGTTAAAGTCTTACCAAGTAAAAGTTGATAGTAATTCAAGTAGAATTAGGTAATTAGATGTTTAGAATTAGTAGTTAATTCAAGTACTTACTAGCATTGTTATCACATAATGATCAGGTGACCCTGAGGTGAGCGAGGACCTCTCGATCGATTACTACGATTAGGGCGAATCACTATAGCCGAGTGAGTATTTACCCTATGATTCCATGCTTGATTGTGATTGTAGATAGTGGACTTAAATATTATTGTTAATTGACTACTGTATGGGGTTTAGGAAATGCTTGTGTATGTAATTGTATTTTGAGTTGTCAATTTACCTTAAATACAGAAAATGCCTTGTTTATTGCATGATAGTATAGAAAATGATTGTGTGTATTATTAGATGGTCACAATATAACTTGAACTAAATTATACTCGGCCTATAAAAAGAAACTAAAATATGCATTAACATGGATAGCATGTATACTATTCCGGCCGTTACATCACACGGATGTAAAGAGAGGCCATTCGGGGTTGATATTATTAATTTATTTGGTTCTATACGGTGTACTCATACAAAATGACCTTACCCTGGCCCACAGGAACACTAGGCGTTGGAGGCACCAACCTCCTAGCTAAGGGTCGAGTCTAGAGGCCTCCGTTTAGGGGTGAATGTGGACTGCGAGAGCCCACTCACAATTATACTAGAACTTAGGTTTTGTTTTCTGAAAATAAAAGAATTATTTGATATAAGTGTGGAACATGGAGTTCCATAGTAAAGTAAGTTCTAGTATAATACCCGGATCTGATTGGTACCGTGTAAACTCCAACCTTGACTTCAGAGGGCATTAAATCTGAGTTACGTATATGAACTAGTTAATTATACGTGTTGTTTGGCATTCTGTTTGATCATTTATTCATATGCATGAATATAATGTACTTATGACTTGCTTGTGGTATGGCTAAGGGTTTTGCTCACTAAGCTTAGGCTTACACTCTTTTAGACTTTTGTTGCAGGATAGCTTGTTCGTAGAGACAGGGCGAAAGAAGCCACAGGTTAGCCTGAGGACTTGCGCAAGAGCGAGCTGTCCTGTGTATTAAGAGAACAGTTAATGTAGATCTTTACTTATGTATTTTTAGTTTCTTAGTATTGTAGACTTAGATGTACTCTCTTACTGTATAATATAAGCTTTATAGTCTAAATTTGATATAAATATGTTAATGTGATGATATCATGTGAATCTGTGTGTTTTTTGGAAACTAGTGGTTGTAGAGCCTTGTATATTGTGTGAAGAGTTCTTGGTTGGAAGGGTAACCAATCAAGGGTTCTTCGTACAGTATATGGCGTCTACCAGGACTAGGCCATCCTCAATTAGTGACATTGCCACTGTAAGGCATGGGCATAAGTTCATGGATAGGTTAGAGTCCAATATCTATAAGTGGCATGACAAATTCATGTCAATAGTGTTTAATGAGAAGTTGCACTTCTAGACTCAATGGACTAACCAAATTCGCACTAAGAATATAGATCTAATGTCGAATGATGTAGTAGTGGTAAAGAAAATTTAAGAAAGGAGGAAGAACAAAATATTATTTTAGGATGCTAAGAGAATTATACGGCATTATGAAAGTAGAGACCCAATTTTTTCTTAAAAGGAAGGTACTAATAAGTTACCACCGTAACTAGTATAGCTATAAGAAAAAAAGTTGTTCTTGCAACTTAAGGGGAGAATTGTTACCTTTGAGCCTTGCTCAGTACGAAGAATGTAAGTTTATTCTTTTCCCCTACATTAATATTAATGTTTTTTCTCATGTTGTAGATATGGGTGTTAGTGAGGTCAATCCTACTAAGCTGTTGGCTTCGTCTAAAGCTAAGAAATCAAAAGCTAATAAGAGGGCTACCACCATAGCAACTACCACTCAAACTACTATCGTGAAAAAAACAACAAAGGAAGATGTAGAAAAGCCGGCAACAACACAAAAGGAAACCTCTTGACCAATCGAATGGTGGAAGGAGGGTAAGAAGACAGTGCTGGCTTAGGTCGCTCATTCTGGCAAGCCTTTAGTTGAAAGTATTCAACCTGCTACAAAGCTATGAAGGGTAGGTGGAGAGACCGAACCTTGTAGTGAGGTTGAGGATGCCACTACTGTCAAGGGGTTGTCATTGGCACTAAAGGTGATGCTTAATGTTGATAAGAGATCGAGGAAGTAACTTGTTAGCTAACTACCAGCTAAAAGGTCCAAGGGTTTATATGAGAGGACGAAGGAGACAATGCAGTCTAAAGCTCTCAACATCAGCAGCTCTAAATTAGTCCCCAATATGGAGGTCAGTGAGTACTTCATCTTATATTAAAGCCAAAATGTTTTCAATACCGACTTAGCCCCAGCTAACAAGACAAACTCTTTCAAAGGACGAAGAGATTGCCAAGAAGGATGCGGATGGGGTCACTGGTTGCAATAAGGCCCATATTGCAACCAAGTTATATGACATGAGTGTTTGTATCCATCCTTTTAACTGTTAAATTTACTCAATTGCTGATATTCCTTTTCATTTTCAAATAAGCAATCACATTCTTATGGCTTTGAATGAGATTGATAAGCAAACTAAGAAGGTAATATCTATAATTGTCTTCATGTATTATGTCGAGTCATTTCTAATACTCATCATATTAAAAGAAATTGTTGCAAAAAATTGAGGATGCATATAATTCATCTAAAGCCCAAATTGCTGCTATCAAGAATGTAAGGATAAGGGCCGAGATGGAGGTAAGAAAGCTCCAAGAAGACCTTGCTGTCGAAAAGTTAGCACATACCCTTATTGCTAATGAAGTCTCGAGCTTGAAGGCTAAAATTAAAGAGTAGTACAAGGAGTCTGAAGGCCTAAAGGAGGAGCTGCAAAAGAAGAAGGAAGAGTGTTATGGGCTAGGTTGAACTCTTTATATGATGAGTGATGAGGAAGATAGGCTTAAAATGCAAATCAAAGACTTAGAGACTAATAACACAAACTTACAAAGCCGTATTATCAAATTGGAGGAGATTATCAGGAGAGGACCATCAATAGAAGAGGATCTTGATATAGTCACTCTTAGTTGACAATATGAAAGACTTCTATGAAAGAAGTCGTTAGAAGGGGTCTAAGTAGCAAGAGAGGAGATCTTGAAGTTTCACCTTGATTATGATCTCTCTTTTGACTTCGTTGATGTCGACGACAAAGTCAACAAAGCCAATGAAGACAATAATGATGAGATAGATGCCAAGATTGTGAAAAAGGATGATAATGAAGCTCATGTCGAGGATCTAAGGGCAGACGAAGAAAGTCTATCAAAATTAATCCCTTATAAGCAGAAAGAGAAATCTGTCAGCTTCGAGACCCTAACTACCTAGAAAGAAGCTTGGTCAAAGAAAGCCCTAGCCTCCGATCTAAAAATTACTTCTATTGAATTTGAGAATAGGTTTTAAGACTTTCTTTATACTCTTTGTTCATTGCTTTCTCTACTAGGCCAAGTGTTTGTAATCAATACTTTATTGAATGAAAGTATCTTTCATAATAACCGCTTCGAGTACGTTTTATTTCATGCACCATACTTTTCTAGCATGTATGATGTACATGTTTTATTTCACACGTGCTTATTTGTTAGAATGTTTTATATCATATGCTAAGCATTTCTTAGCATGTTTTATTTCATACACAAAATTCATGCTTCTTTATAGACTTTGTCCAGTAGCCATGTAAGGCATGGACTACTTGCATTACACAACTGTAAGTTTAGTTTATGCAATTCGTTAACCACGATAACCTAGAACTTATTTCAATTTGTTTACCATGTAGTCTAGAACTCATTAACTCAAAAATCATAAAAGAACAAGAAACATTATAAGACTTTAAGTATAATTCTCATAAAAAAGTATTGTAGTCTTATAAGCAAGTAGGTTATTGCCTTATAAACAAGTGGAGATTAACATCATTTCACCAATCACTTGAAATATAATTTCAAATTCTTGGTGTTCCATGCTTAAGGAATGATAAATCCATCTAACCTTTCTAGTCAATTAGCCCCCTTGCCAACGACTTCCCACATCTTGACAGGATCCTCCCAATTTTCACTGAGTTTCCCTTGACTCACTCGTATGCTAGTGCCTTCCGTCTTTCAGCAAACTAGATCTCTAAGATGAAAAACCTTATGCTTCACTTTCTAATTATAATATCTTGCCACTCTATGCTAGTATGACGTAACCCTAGCTCTTGTAATATCTCTAATTCCATCAATGGTGTCCAAATTCACCATTAATCCAACTTAATTAACCATAACGTCGAAGTTTTGCATCCTTAGATTAGGCAAATCCAACTCAATTGGCAATACAGCTTTCATACAATATAGGTGGTTCAGTAACCCCATAAGTCATTCAGCAATTCATCGACCTATTTCCCTCTAACTTGATTTACTTTCCTTCTTAAGCCATGCAAAATTATCTTGTTTATGGCTTCAACTTATCCATTTGTTTAAGGGTATGCCATAGACATATAGTATGATGAATGTTGTACTTCTCGCAAAATGCCCAAAACTTATTGTTGTCAAATTACAGGTCGTTATCCGTGACTATCATATAAGGAACTTCAAATGTTGATACGATGGAATTAAAAATGATCACTTCTACTTTCTACTCGGTGATCTTTACCACTACCTCGGCCTTTGCCCATTTGGTAAAGTAATCCATAGCAACAATAACAAATTTTTGTTAGAATATCTAACCCCTACTAAGTGAAGGGCTAAGAGCTAGTTAAGCTACATAACTCAATTACAAGTACATGACTTGATGACTTGTGCTTTTAGCACTAAGGATTATACTAGACAACTTCCTTTGCATCTTCTCTCATGGTCCGTTAGTAATAGCTGAGTTATAGAACTCGAACATACAGTTTTTGTGCTTTTACGTAGTTACTACATACGCCACCATACAACTCGGATAATACCCTCTGGTCATCTCTCGGAAGAAGGCATCGAAGATAGGGTTGTGATATGCTACACTTATACAACTAACCATCAATCAATGTGTAGTTTGCGACTTGGTAAGCCAATCTTCGCGTTCTTTTCCTATCATCAAGGAATATACCATCTCTTAAATAATCTACTAGGAGATCCATCTACGATTCTTCTCTCAGGTAAGGAGCCAACTTGCAGCTATGCGAAAGAGTGGATAAGATTTCTCACAGAAGAAATTTGACAAAAATTTTGTCGTTCAAATCAACGAATTCCATATAAGCTAACTTTGACAACTTATCGATCGCAATGTTCTTACTTCTCAAAATCTTGTGGATGGAAAAAGATTGAAATTCTTCTACAAGCATTCATATCGCTAATAGTTACTTGCTCATCACTTCTTCCCTTGCCGTATAACTTCTTATAACTTAATTCACCACCAATTGTGAATCAGAAAAAACTTCAAGTTTCTTGGCGCCATTCTCTTTTATCAATTTTAGTCCGACAATCAAAGCTTCATACTTTGCCTCATTATTGCTGGCCAAGAATCCAAATTTTAAAGCATAATAAACTTTAACATTGTAGGGCCCTTTAAGAATAAGGTCTGCACCACTTCCTTCTCTCGTTGAAGAACCATCCACATAAAGGAACCAGATAAGTTTATCGGCAACCTCCATACAATCTTCCTCACAGTGAATTCGCTACAAAATCTGTTAACACTTAAGCCTTCAGTGCTGTTCTGGGTTAATATTGTACACCATGGGTAATTAGCTCTGGGGCATATTTTGTCATCTTCCTAAAGGAGTCAAGCCATTACAATGCCTGCCACAATGGCTGATTAGTGAGCACAATAATTTAGTGAGCCTTAAAATATGGCTTCAACTTCTTTGTCGAGAGAACCACCACTAAAACAAAATTTTCACTTTTCGTATATCAAAGCTTTGTCCTTTATAAAACATGACTCACGTAATAAATGGGTTGATGTTCTTAGCCATCAATTTAAACCAATATAGAAGAAAGAGCTTGATAGCTAATCGACAAATATAAATACAAATTCTCTTCTAAAATAGGTGTTGAAAGTATTTGTGGTGATGCATGGAATTCTTTGAGATCGTTGAAATCTCTCTTGCAATCATCAAACCATTTAAATTCTTTTGGATTCTTTAAAATTTTAAATAATTCTGTACACCTATCTACACTTCTTAATACAAATCTGTTGAGGGTAACTGTTTGCTCAGTGAATCCTTACACTTCCTTGACCGTGTGAAGGGATTTCATGTTCCTTATCACTATAATCTTTCTTAAGTTAGCCTTAATGCCATGCTAAGTAACCATATATCCTAAAAACTCTCCTAATGATGCACTAAAGACACATTTTTGTGGGTTGAGTTTCATGCTGCATCTCCTCAACATAGCAAATGTCTCCTCAAAGTTGGTAAGATGTAGATCCTCTTTTCACACTCTTCATAATCATGTCGTTGACATATACTTCAACGTTTTCGTGAATCTAGGGTTTGAACATCTTGGTAATAAGTCTCTAGTAGGTTATACTGGCGTTCTTAGGCCTAAAGGGCATCACCGTATAATAGTATGTTCTAAAATTAGCAACAAAAGACGTATAGACTTCATCCTCCTTATCCATCTTGATTTAGTTGTAACTAGAGAAAGCATCAATAAAAGAAATTAATGCATGTCTAATAGTTGCATCTAGCATCTAATCAATTTTTGGCAATGGGAAACAATCCTTAAGATAGGCCTTATTAAAATCCGTGAAATCTATGTACATTTGCCACTTGCCATTAGACCTCTTGACTAGCATACAATTAGCTAGCTAAGTCAGATAAGGCTCTTCCTAGATAAATCTTACCTTTTATAACTTCTAGACTTCTTCCTTTATTGTTGCTTGTCTCTGGTGCAAAATGCCTTTTCTTTTGTTAAACTACCTTCACACTTAGATCAATCTAGAGCTTATGTACCATAACTTCTCTCGAGATACCTAGCATATCCGAAGAGGACCATGCAAACACATCAGCATTAGATTGTAAGAAGTTAATCAAACTTTGCTGTATAATTGATAACAAGGGTTTCCCTATCCTCGTTGTTTCCTCATGGTCATCTCCCAAAGTAATTTCCTCAATATCACTCTCTACATTCTCTATGCCGACCGACTTGCCTTCTAAATAGGTTTCCACCTAAGAATACCTATTCTCATCTTAAGGCTCTCATATATAAGGACCTTGCTAATTACCTATCCTATAAACCCCGCAATTCTAGCCTTCTAAGTATAGAATCAAACCCTTTAACTATAGATGATTTCTTGAAGTCAATAAAGCCAGTGAGATTTAAAACCAATTAAAATCTTAATTTAAAACCTAAATCAATTATCAAAAAACCTTAAATTATCAATTAAACCTCTAATGGCATATGAAGACCTTAAAACCTTAAGTATATGTAACTCAAAGGTTGACCTCGAACCTCATCAAAACCCTAAGATAACAACAGAAGATTTAATTGCGTAAAAAACTTTTATACCCTAAATGTATATAAACCTTAGAGATTGTGCCTGAAAGTGATAAAACCCTAAAACTATAACTTTAAAGATATAAAAGTACTAATTCACTATACTTTACTCTAAAACCCTAATTGATAATATATCCATAGTATCTTATCAAATCATTAGTAAAAAATCAAAGATAACTTTCAATCATTTATAAAATACGTAATCCATTAGAAATTAGTATATTGCATTATAGATCATATCTATTTTCCAATTATATAACTAGGTTAGTATTATAAGGAGTTAAGTGTTTAGTTAATGCTTAAATTACATATAGTAGGTATTACCCTAAATGATACTTTTTATGATAATTATATTAAGTAACCTACTAAATAATGTATATAGGATATAAATACTTAGAGGAAAATTTCATTAATCATTCTTACAAATCATTTCAATAAACTCCACATTTCGTTTCAATTCCTTAATTTTTCTCCTAAAGTTTCCTCAATTACACCATTATGTATACATAAATTTCACTTAATTTCAAAGAGTAGATTAAGTCAAATGTTGACCAAGTCAAAGGTTGACTAAGTATGTTGACAAAGTCAACAAACATGTCATTATCATTTAGAGTCTTCTTCCTTTCTCTTTAACTTTCTATACATTTTTTTGTCTAATTTTGCTTTGTTGCCATCGACTCTTTTCACTCATCAAGACTGCACTTTTCTCAAGTACAAAACATGAATTAAGATAAGAACAACTCCTTTTCCCCTCCTACAAAACCGTGAACTCGTCTTGTCCTTTCCCTCTACAACTTCTTCATAAGTTCAACGACACAACTTTACTTACTATCATAAACCAATAAAACACATATAGTTGCTCTCCTTTTCATATCTCAAAGTAGAAAAAAGGTTTGTTTTTATATGAATTCTTATCTTAATTACTGATGAGTTGTATGAGTTAGGTTAGTATAGGAACCTTATCTAATATGTGTTTTTGTATTATAGAAGATAGGAATCCTTATACTTATGCTTAGGAGTGTATGTCACAAACTGGGGATGGCCTAATCGTGGCAAACGCCATATACTGTACGAAGAACCCCTAATTGGTTACCTTTCCAATCAAGAACTCTTCACATAATATATAAGACTCTACAACCACTAGCTTCCCAAGAATATACAGATTCATATGATATCATTACACTAACATATTTATATAAAATTTGAACTACAAAGCTTACATTATACAGTAATTGAGTACATCTAAGTCTATAATACTAGTAAAACAAAAGGACATGAGTAAGAGTTTATATAAACTATTCTCTCTCAATACACAAGACAACTCGCTCTTGCTCAAGTCCCTAAGCTAACTTGTGGCATCCCTCAACTAGCCTCTAAGAATAGGTTATCCTACAACAAAAGTCTAAAGGGGTATAAGTCTAAGCTTAGTGAGCAAAACCCTTAACCACACCACAAGTAAGTTATAAGTACATTATAGTCACGCATATGAATAAATGATCAAACAGAATGTCAAATAATATGTATAATTAACTAGTTCATAAATATAACTCAAATTTAACGCCCTCTAAAGTTAGGATTGGAGTATATACGACACCAATAAAACTCAGGTATTATACTAGAACTTTCTTTACTACGGAACTCTACGCTTTGTACTCAAATCATATAATTCTTTTATTTTCATAAAAACCAAGTTCTAGAATAATTATGAGTGGGCCCCCACAGTCTACACTCACCCCTAAACAAAGGCCTCTAAACTGGACCCTTAGCCAGGCAGTTAGTGCCTCTAACGCCTAGTATTCCCACGGGTTAGTATAAGGTCATTTTGTACTAGTGTACCGTACAGAACCAATAAATGAATAATAACAACCCCCAAATAGCCTCTCTTGACCTCCGTGTAATGTGACGGCCGAAATTGTATCTATGCAATGCATGTTCCAGCTTCTATTTATAAGCCAAGCATAGTTAAGTTTAAATTATGTTGTGACCATCTAATAATACACATAATCATTTTCTATACTACCATGCAACAAACAAGGCGTTATCTGTACTTAAGGTAAATTTCACAATTCAACACACAATCTCATACACAAGCGTTTCCCAAACCCCATATAGTAGTCAATTAACAATAATATTTAAGTCTACTAACTATAATCACAAACAAGCATGGAATCATAGGGTAAATATTCACTCGGCTATGACGACTTATCCTAATCGTAATAATTGATTGGGAGATCCTCGCTCACCTCGAGATTACCTAATCATTATGATATGGTAACGCTAGTAAGTAACTGAATTAACTAATAATTCTAAATATCTAGTTACCTAATTCTACTTAAATTACTATCAACTTCGATCCAGGTAGACCTTATTCTTAATCGTATTTAACTTTTTCGTTCTATTTCTGATATTTATGAATTAATAGTCATTTTTCATCGTTTTTGGATGTACGTTCACACAGTAATGTCCATTTTAGACGTTCTGACCCGTGTTTTATGATATGAAATAAAGTTATAGAAATTTTAACTATGAAAACTTAATTACTCTTATTACTTATATTCATATCTTTTGTTTATACTTAAGGATTTAGTTAGCCCTTTAATTCTTATACTTAGAGGATTTTACTTTGCTATTACTAATTCATGTAGTATAATCCAATTTAGAAAGTGTATTAGCGTTTACTAATTTAGGTACCTAATTATTATACACTCTTCTTATTTTCTTATTTTATAATCTATGCTTATGTCATCACTTACATCATCATTTGCTTATGTCATTGCTTATGTTGTATACATACTCATATACCTATACGGTCATATACGTAATTTTGTATAATTTCGTATGCCTAATTTTCCTCTTAAAAAAATCTTCCTAATTTCATTCTTTTGTATTTTTAAGTGTATATTTAGTATAGTATAGGTATGTATAGTTAGGTTTTGTCTTAATTTAGGTTATGTACATGGTAAATACCCATGTACCAAGATCCCCATACTTATGTTCTTTTAGTATATTCTTATGTACACATACTTAAGGGCATATACACATGTATTCCTTTCCTCTTCTTCATGATTCCTAACTTCCTACACTTAAAGATGGGAACTTTATATTCTCTTCTTCAAGATCACACATAACAAATGTCTACTAATCTAATCTACCTAATTACATAACTAATGAATAATATAAAGCAACATAAAGTAACTTAATCACATACCTTAGTTTGTGTTAGAATTATGGAGACCAAAAGGGAAGTGTTGAAAGTGAAATGGAAGAAGAAAGCTCACAACAATAGAGAGGGCTTTTGTTTTGTTTATTTTTGTTTTGTTTTAATTATGGAATAAAGGAAATGGTGGGGACTAGAAGGGGGTAGATGGACAGCAATTAAGGAAGAGTAGGAGAAAAGAAAAACCAAAAGAAAAGGACAGAAAAGCAATCATTAGATGCTTAGATATTTTCTTTATGCATTAGTTGTTTTTGTTGACTTTTCAAATTGTTGACTTTAGTCAATATGTGTTGACTTAGTCAATCCTTTGACCTTGGTCAACATGTGTTGAATTAGTCAACTTTCCTTAAGCTTATGCCATTTTGTACATATAATGTAGTAATTAAGGAAAATTAAGGGAAAAATTAAGGAAATGAAAGGAGAGGCTTATTGTTTTGTTTCTTTTGCTTTGTTTTGATTATGGAAGAAAGGGAATGGTGGGGTCTAGAAGGGGAAATGAATGGATGGCAATTAAGAGGAGGAAGAAAAGAAAAATCAAAAGAAAAGAAATCATTAGATGTTAAGATATTTTTCTTATGCATTAGTGTCTTTTGTTGACTTTAGTCAACATGTGTTGACTTGGTCAACCCTTTGACCTTGGTCAACTTTCCTTAAGCTTATGCTATTTTGTACACATAATGTAGTAATTAAGGAAAATTAAGGGAAAAATTAAGGAAATGAGGTATTTGGTAAATTGATTAGTAAAAATAATTGATAAGGTCTTTCTTTAGGTATTTATAGCCTATATACATCATTTAGTAAACTACTTAGTGTAATTAGTATGAAAAGTACTGATTATGGCATTAAGGTTCACTATATTTTCACTATATTTAGCATAATATTCAGCTACACTCCTAACTCTATGTAATGCTATCTTAATCATATACTTAAGAGGTAAATGTAATCTATGATTCATTATCTTAATTTCTAAGGGACTACTTGAGGATTCAAAACATATATGCATAATTGAAAGTCATCTCTAACCTTTTACTAATGATTTGGCAAAATATGAGAGTTATATTATCAATTAAGGTTTTAGGGTATATTATGATGAATTAGTGTACATACGTCCTTAAGGTGATCATTTTATGGTTTTTAATCGCTTTTAAATGAAATCTTTAGCATTTAGATACATTTAGGGTAGAAAAGTTTCTTACGCGATTGATTAATTCTTTTAGGGTTTTGTCTTTCATTAACCTTGTCAACTCCTAAATTATCTAACATAGTTGAGTTTATTTCAAAAGCTAGATCGAAAATTTCAGGGATTTATAATGTATAAATACTTAGGTATACATATAGAAATACCTATGTACATACAACAAGTAAACGCAAATGAAGCATATGAATAAGGGTTTGGTAAAATAATTAGTATAAATATAGGAAACCCTTAGGTAAATGGAGAAGGAGTACATATACATATGCTTAAGTATGTGTTATAAAAATGTGCTTGATGAACACATGTATGGATACTCTTAAACATAAGTATCATTTATGTACATAACCAAAAAGAAGGAATATACTAACTATATATACATATACCTTGCTAAATAAGCCCTTAAAGTGAAAAAATATGAAATTTATAAAGCTTTCTTAAGAGGGAACATTAGGCATACGAAAATACATATAAAATACTTATGTAACCATATGTATATATGGCTAAATGTATAAGCATAAATATGGTATATGTATAAGTATACTAATATACATACAAGTATAGTAAAAGTATAAGTATATACTTAGCATATGTATAAATGTATATAAGACACTCAAGCATGAAGTAAAGACTTATGTAAACAAATGATGACCTAAGCAATGACCTAATCAATTAATGACATAAGTGATAACATAAGCAATCGATGAGATAAACCTCTAAAATAATAAACCATAAGATCATCTATATGTAAGAATTAATGGCTAATGAAATCATTAACTATTAAAATAAAACATAAAGCTAATCAATTAGAATATTTAAGCTTCAATAAATAACATTTCAATGAATTTAGTCTATATCATAAAACACGGGTCTTAACGTCCAAAATGGATATCTTTGTGTAAATATACATCTAAAAATGATTAAAAATAACTATAAGTTCGTAAATATCAAAAATAGAATGAAAAAGTTACATACAATTAGCAATTAGGTTTAATCGAATAAAAACTAATAGTAATATAAGTAGAATTAGGTAGATAGATATCTAGAACCGTTAGTTAATTTAATTACTTATTATCCCTATTATCTTGTAATGATTAAGTGATCCCGATGAAGGTAAGGACCTTACGATTGATTATTATAACTAAAGCAAATCGTCATAATCAAGTGAGTACTTCCGATAATTATATACTTGTTTGTACTTATAGTTAGTACATTTAAATTAAATAGTAATAACTTGATGCATGTGGTTTCAAGATATGCATGTACTTGATATTGATTGAGTATTGTAAGAAATATTGTTAAATATGATAATTAAAGATTTGATTGTATGATTAATTGCTACATGATTTGGATGGTTTGTTGATATTCATTGATTGCCTCATAATTTGGCTTAATTATATTTAGCTTATCTTAAATTAAAAGGGTCATGCATCATTTATGCATTCCATTACTTATTTCGGTAATCACTTCACGTAGAGGTAAAGAGAGGTCTTGCGGGGGTTGTTTATATATATTAAAGTGTTTTTGTATGGTACACTCATATAACATGACCTTACCTGAACCTATGGGCTTACTAGTCGAGGGAGACGCCAACTGTATAGCTAAGGGTTGAGTCTAGAGACCTCCACTATAGGGTATAAGTATAGACTGTAAGGGCTACCTCACCGTTAGGCTAGGGATTTTATGTATTACTAGATTTTCAAAAATGAAAATGTATTTTGTGAAATACAGAATTCAAAGTTATGGTTAAAAACTCAGGTGCTAGAGCTTGATCGTGATTGGTGTCGATGTATCTCCAACCCTTATCTCGGAAGGCATTAAAATTATATATTATATGCAGCACTGATCAACTGCATATATTGTTTGACATACTATGTATACATATTCATATGGTTGTAACAATTTATTTGATAACTTATTTGCCAGTATAGTATGAGAGATAACTCACTAAGCTCTTATAACTTACTCCCAATAGTTTTTCTTTTACAGGTTGGTAGATAAATAGGTTAAGAACCGAGTGTTGAGTGCAAGTGCTGAGATGTTTTAGAGGTTAGAATTAGAGAGAGATTGTTTAGTTCATGGGAAATTTTGGTCAACTACTATGAATGGAAAAGACTAAAAGGGGTAATATATAAAATAAGTATTGCATAAGGAATGTTTAAAGGGAATAAATGAAAATTCAATAAAGTAGGCATTTTGTACGGAAGATTCTATTACAGGGGGTGCTTGGACATGTGATAGATGGCCAGTAGTCATGTTTCTAGAAAAAATAGATAATGTATGTGGTTAGCATGGCTATTGTCACATCCAGGCATAGCACAGGATGTACCATCATACAAAAAATACTTATTTATACACAACAAAAGTTCTATTTATATCAAAGGAGTATTACAATGGAGTTCAGCTTAGTACCTATTTATACAAAAAGTACATCAATCAAAACTATCCATAACCTACAATATAATATAGTTTTTTTTTCTTCATATGTACAGATCCTTTATAGAAATAAGAACATACTACAAGACTCCTTCAAAAGCAACTGACTCCATCTTAAGCGCTCTCAAAAGACTTTCCCCCCTGTTGATGTTACCCTATCAATTATCTTCATAACCTAAGGATACACAAGTATTCCTTCAGCTCTCTATAAGTTAAGTGAGAGTATATAAAACAAAACACTAAACAAAAACAATACATGCTTACCTAGATCAATACCATAAGATATTCAATTTCATAATATAAGTTACTAATACAAACTGTTTATGGAAGAAGTTAATGCCATGCTCATTTACGTGAAATGCATCGATACTGATATCCTATATTTTCTAATTTTTCATCTAGTTAGTCAACATACCTAAACATCTAGATAATATATCTAGGAACCTAAGGCAACATGGAGCTGCTTAGGAGTAGGACCCCCAACAAAATCAACCCACTGTAGTTTGAAAATATAATGCATAGTTAGTCATACATCATGCCCAGAATAAGTCGAGTAATGTAGTTCTATATGCTCAAAAGCAAACTTAGTAGTTTTGAAACTTACAGAAACTCGACCCATAGGTCCTTTTATACCATGCCATAAATATAGTGATCAGTACAATAGCCCAATATGAGGTACAAATCTCAAGTTCCACATTATAAACAATTTAACTATCTCAACTTTAGCTTCGTTTCTTAGCTTTATATTACATTCCTTCACATAGGGTTCACATGGGCAAATACCCTAAAAAACAATTTAGTTTCCAAGTTTTCCAAACAAACTATATATCGATGACTCAGTCATATACAAGGAAACATTTCACTTTTTTAACACACATTCAACAAAATTAGGTATCTAATCAATCCAGCACATCATTACAATTCACAACACAACTAACTCTAAGTTAAGTAGATATAGGTTTACTTATACAAAAACAGAAATTTGCACTTACTTAAGCTAAATAGTAGTGTAAAATCCTAAACTTCATGATATGGTCCTTCCTTGCCTATCATACCTAGCAAAATACATAGAGACCCCAAGTCCACTATTGGTTAATACTAAGTACTTATACGTTTTCATTATTGCATTTCTAAGTTTAATTCAACTGTATCTTATTCATTTCTTATCTGATTTTAATAAACTTTATATCATCATGATTATTATTTTGAGTACTATTAAGATATCTTAAGAATCATGATTAATCAATAATGTCAAATGTCCAAAAATACGCTTTCGTATTACCGATTCGACTATATATTATTATAACTTTGTAATTAACCCAAATAAACACTAAATCGAAATTAACAATCCTAGAATTTCTTATTTCCCAAATTGAATAGCACCTATTATGTTCCCAAAATATTTTTCTTTTACAAATTCAACAAATATTTCACTAGGACTAATTAGTATCTCGTATATTAGGCTAATAAAAAGGTTTATACTATGAAAATATATAATAAATAATATACAAGTCCAATTAATTCCACAAAAAATCCTATACTCACAAAAGCATGTAGTTTAAATATTTATACTAAACAGGCTATGATATATTTTTACAAAAATAGCGGTTTTAACTCCAAATTAGTAAAATTGATCAAACAAGTGAATTTAGTTACAAGATAAAATTAAGTGTTCCAAATATCATTATGAACTTCCAAAAATCATAACACGTAGGGCTCATACTTTGATTTTGCTAAAAACTAATTAATTCAATAAAACAATGAAATTGCCAATTTTATCCAAAATAATTATAGAAAATAGTAAACATGATTATTTTCAAAAATTATTGTTACTACAATTAAATAAATATATTAGGTATGTTACTTACAAATTTTCAACTTGAAAGGACATTATTTAATATTTCAAAAATTTAATTTAATTTTCATCCAAATAGAGTCATTTCTTGAGGACCATATTTTCCAATAATTATTTCACTAAAATAAAATTACTACATTAATCTACATAAAATAACTCTAGAAAACCAAGTTTCATAATTAAATAATATCATTTTCTATTTTTTACAAAATTTACAAAGTTTTAGCTAAAAATTTGGTTCACTTAAATCGGCTGCCTCCGGCTACTTAACCTTGTCAAAGCACTTTCTTTAATGGTGCTTTCCTTGATCCTAAATGGCCATCACAACTAGACATCAACAACCTATTAAACTGGCCTGATTAGATTTCGTATTTTGTTTTTATTCTAATTTTCTTATTTTTTTTGTAATTTGTTTTGAAATTTTCTTGAGTTTTTTTTTTTTTTATTTTCAAACTTCTAGAATGCTGTTTTCAAAGTGTAAATGCCCTATTCATATTTTCCAAATGGATTAGGATTAATAAAAATTTGACATATGAATTACATATGTCATTTTCTTAATTTTTCAATACATAAGGTGTCATTTTTTTATTATTTTCCTTTTGACTCATCAATTTAAATTGATCCTTGGCTACCACATCATGGGATAACTCATCCTTATTTTAATTTATTATTATATATGTGTATTTAATATAAATAATGTATATTCTGTGTAAATACATGTATATTAAATATAATTTATTATTTTGATAAGTTAAATAACTTATCTTTAATTTGTCATTATATCTAAATGCTTGAATTTCATGTTTTAGATATTTATCAACTTTAGCAATAAATTGACATTTTCTTAAATTAATATTTTTATATAGTTTATTTTGAGAAATTGACTTTAGTTGAATTACTTCGTCTCATTTTTTTTAACTTTACTATGACATTTGAAATTAAATGGATATCATAGCTTGATGCCCTAAATTTAGGGATTTGGATCCTAGGGTAATCGTATGGGTCCAAAATCATAGAGTATTACAGCTATTGTTAGCTAATGCTATCGAGTGAAGCTAATAACTCCTCTAAGGTGAACTTAGCTCGGACTTAATCAAAGTATCTTAGATTTAGGTTAGCTAAGCAAATGGTTAAGTGGGCCAAGCTATTGTCTAAGTGTACTTTAGGTAAGTAATTAGAGACTATTGACAACTATAGGAGAGTTCTGCTCAAACAAGGTAGTAAGTTGGTAGGTAGTAGCAACTTGGACTCTTTAGTTTATGGGCATAAAGAAAGAATTTGCCTTACCATTCTCTTTAATCCTTGGTTTAGGGATCCGGTGGCGTGATTCCTATCTTATGAACTTTGTCTAATAAGTTATTTCAATATTGTGACATCAAAGGTAAAATTGGAAGTTAAATAAGCATATACAATTTGATTAAACTTGAGCTTATTTAGAAAAAACGAGCATTTTATGGGAAATCACTTTTAACTAGCTTTAGCTTGCTCTTTTAAATAATCTAAGTTGGTCATGGCCTTAAATGATTCCTTAACTAGACTTAAATTACTCATTCTATGTAAACTCAAGTACTAGAAATAATTAGGTTCACAATTTTATCAAATTGGTCAAATATTGATTACTACATTTTAAATGTACCTATTAGGCTTAATCATAATTAGGAAATTATAGGACCAAAAGGATTGGGTCAATTTTTAAAAGCCTAAAGTTAGTTAAGCCTATTTATAAAAAAGGGCCAAGGTATATGTAAAATATTTTGTAGGTGCATCACATGACAACAGCATAGTATAACATAAATGGTCAGGGCATACGCAAAGAGACACATGGTATTGAGTTCGATCCATAGTAGGCATGAATTATACCCTTTCTTTTTAAGTAGTCTTGTGCCATTTAGGCACACCCTTAAGCATGTATCACGTAGCCACACCATCTTCTTTACCTACTTATCATGAATATTCTCAAAGGAAAGAAATAAAAATCTAGTGTGACCCTAGAGTTTTTGATCAATCAAACTTGTCTTTTTTGTCCAAATTTTGTCAAATTAAATGTGATAATTAAAAGAAGACTTAGGATACTATGATTTGTATAAGTTTTAAGTCTAGATACAAACTTTAAGTTTATCAAAATCATACTTGAAAATCAATGAAAATTTAAGTCATGTAAGTTTAGCTCCTTTAACATCTATCGAATCTAGACTAACTAAGCAAGAATCAAAGCTTCTACTAAAATCTTGGGGCAATATTGAACAATAAAACATCACATTGACCAAGAAATTTCCTTAGTTTTAAATCAAATCTTAGGATTTTAGCTTAGGCTTTAATTCTTGAATTCATGACATTTCAAGCTCTCCCTTATTTAATCATAAATTTAATAGTATAAATGGAGGCTCAACAACTCATTCCTATCACCAATAAGTGCTTACCCATTAGAAACATACTTCTTAACAATTTCTTTCTCTAGCAAACCTTCACCATAACCTCGTTTTCTTTCTCTAGAATTGCTATGCTCGAAGTTGTTTTCGAAAGAAATAACCACCATGGCCATCATCCTCCTTGTTGATATGGATTCATAGATGAATATACAAACCTAATCTCATGTGTAACCAAATAGGGTGGGTCTAAGTTACAAGATAGCCTAAAAAGTAAATGATAGTGGAGGGAAAGCATGGGTTTTCGTGCATCGACACTGGGTATGATGCACCAATACCTCATACGAGCTTAGGTCACACTTAATATGATGCACAAGTGTGGCCAGAGATCATTCACTACTAGTTTATGCTTAAATGGGCTAGATAAGAGAAGCTCAAGAGTAAGTGGATACTTAGCTCAAGAGAAGGTAGAAAGTCTAGTGTATTCTTATGTATATATTGATGTTGCGGCTATTACAATATGTATCTATTTATAGTACCTTGTTAGGGCAAATTCTATGTTATAGAAAAGACAAAAGAATTCCTATTTGCTAACTAAAAGAAGGATAATGTATAGGAAATAGTGAAATCGTGCGTGGTGAATGTCCTCTGTCAAAAAGGACAATATGGTTGTCAAAAAGGACATTATGTGTACGTTTGTGCATTTTTATTCTACAATTCTGACAATGTTGTGAGCCGAGCAAAGGTAATCCTTTCATCAAGTCTGTTTGGCATCGACAATTTAACGGCCTAACTATTACGACCCAATAGTATCATTATCGTGGTAGGTCATCGTATACCGTATAAAGGTTTATTATCACCCCCTTGATGATCATAGGCCTTTCATACGATACACAAGGCTCCTTCCACTCTACGTTACCACTAAGGCCATAGACGAGTAATATAGAACAATTTAACTAAAATTACTTCTATGTTATAAATTAGCTAATTGTGTGGGCTCGTGAGATCCATACAAAAAAAATATTACAAATAAATGCAGTTCATAACAGAACTACATTAAATCTGTGTTATGAGCAAAAACATAAAAGTATCTAATTGTCTATAAATCTATTACAAAATGTCCTCTTCACTCTCTAATCGCTCTAACTCATCCCTGCATGAGATTACCATGGGCATGCCTCGGGGCCAGATTAGTGAAGAGGTTTTCTTGCAACAACAAAAATCTATAGAGGTGTAAGCTTAAGCTTAGTGAGTAAATACCCTCGTAAGTACCACATGACAAAAATTTATTAGATGCACAATCATATGAATGCATGAACAATTAGTATGACAAATAATGCATGCAGTGACCTAGGAACTACATAGGATTTAGAATTTCGCCCCCTGAAGTCGAGGTTTGGAGATAATTAACTGACCTAAACCAAAATCCGGGTTCTAGACCTTAGGTTTTATTTCATTTGCACTATCATGCTTATGCCAAAATAAAACTCTATATATACATAAATATATATATGTATACTTTCTTTACCAAAATCAAATCATAATTTTAAAATCCTAAGTCTAGCAGTGTGGTAGCCTCTGCAATCCACAAATACACGCCCTAAGTAGAAGCCACAAGACCCGACCCATTGCTGACGGTTGGTGTCTCCCAGTACCTAGTAAGCCTATCAACTTAGGACAGAGACTCAATATATATGATGACATGTTAGTGCGCAATCCTGTAGGAAACTCGTATTCTTGTGAGTCCCTTCCCATCTTTTGTGTGAAGCGGCAGTCGGTATTATTTGTATGTAATATGGGTAATGCGTGATTCATTTTGATTTATTAATCGTGTAAGTGATTAACTCCATTTTCATGGTGATCAGACAATTTTATTCCATACAATTCACATTTATATATTAGTACAAACAATTCCTATTATTATATATATAATTAGCAAGTCATTGCATTCATCCATAAATCCACACACATGCATCTCCCATATCCCACAAGCATCCAAATTTATATATATAAGTTTAAGTGCATCTATTTTACAAGCAAAATCAAGTAAAGAGTCATCGGGAATTTACTCACTCTACCATTTGGATCAATCAAAGTTATCTGGAAGCAAGTTATCTTCGTACACGGTATCTCCTGATCATCGAAATAATATTTATAAGGGATTGAAATAAACATAGGAAACTAAGTTAATTTTTCTTAAGCTATACTCTTGACTAGTTTTTGTAATTTTTCCTGGTTTTTACTTAAAGTTCAATCGCGTATAACATTTTCGTTTTAAATTTGATTTTTATGATCTTATAGTCAATATCCATCGTCGTCGAGTGTACTTTAACATGGTGAGGTTAGATTTTTGAAATGAGGCATACAATTCTGTCCATGGGTCAGAACAGTAGCGTTCCTCATGTGTTGGAGTGCTTTTGGGCCTTATATGGTAAATGGGCTTTTTGATAACTTGAGAAATCCTTTAGGCTTGGTCTTAAGATTTTATCCTAAGCTTAAAATACTCTTTGAGATCAAATTTACAACTTTGATTTATATTCCTAAGGTTAACAACCACTTCATGGGCCCTTTAGTGAGCTTAAGTTGTCAAATGGGCTTATTTTTTAAACTAAAGTTAGTGACTTTGGTGGGCTTATGGGGCCTTAGGTGGATTTATTATGGGCTTCAAAACAACCTCTCTTGATGTTTTAAGGTGCTGTTCAGAATTTTATTGAAAGCCCAACTTAGAGTTCTAGGCTTGTTTTGAGAGTTTCAGGTTTGTTTTGAGAGTTTCAGGCTCGGTTTTGAGTTTTAGGTTTTATATACTTATCATGCTTACTTTGGTTGATCTTTTCACGTTGTTCATTTACTTTTATCATATTTTTAAGTGTCTTTTTCCCACATTTCAGATCTGGTCGTGATGATTCCAAGGGGTTCTCGCTTGGTTTTTCAACTTATGTCATCATTTCCTTACATTAAAGTGTTAGATTATGCACTTAAACTACTTGTATCCAAATCTTAACTTAACTTTTCCTCCATAAGATGATTCTTTAACTCATGCTCTACATAAAGAAATAGAAGATCTTATACTTAATACAACCTCCATATCATAGCTCATGTCATACAAAGTTTGTTTCTTCATGAAACTTCATATCATGGATTTTTCCTTAACTTAAGTCTAGATTTGAGCATGTTTAACTTAACAGAAATAAAATCAACATTCAAAGGACTTTTGAATCCTCACGTCCAGCATGTTCATCTTCCATTCAAGTTCTTGTTTCAAGATTTTCTCAACTTAAAATCTTCCATTCAAAGTGTTACATAAGTATCTTTACAAATCACCAACTTTACATGCTCATGTTTCAACTTCATGTAAGAGTTTCATGAGTTTGTTTCTTAAAACGGTTTTTGGTGTTATAACAACTTAAACCTTACTTGTATCTTCAAGAAATCAAAGTCTCCTAACATAAACACTAACCCACTAAGCACAAGAAACACTTACTCATCCTGAAAGTAAAATATGGTGGTTGTGTACTAAGGTTCCACTTAAGCTCTTAACTTTGCTTCCTCCTTTTTGCCACCTTTTGGAAACCCGAGTTATTTAATCTTTTGGAATGAGGTTTATGGAAGGTTCTAATGGTTCTAAAATGTCTTAGATGGTGAAAGAAAATGACACAAGAACAAAAGAAGGAATTCCGTGAGTGGTGCTTGAAAAATGGGGGAAAAGTTAATTTTGTGGGGTAAGGTTGTTTCTCCTTTTTATGTTTGTTTCAAATGAAAGAAAGAAGATGTGAAAGTGAAATTGAAAGTGAGAGAAGTTATGGAGAAAGTGGCTGGTTGGAATTGAGAGATAATGGGTGGTTAAAATGTCTTGAAAGTGTTGTCTTGTAGCTTACACAAAAAGTCAACAATTGTAACTATTGATGATGTAAGCATTAAGGAGTGAATAGTAATGTGTAAGAGAAAGTGATTGATAGTTGAAAGACAAGTGCATGCCCCCCCTTTCTTCCTTATTTAAAGCTACCATTTAAATTCCTTTTGGGTCATGGAATGGTCTTGTGTCATTTAATGAAGTTAAGCATGTGAAATCTTGTGACAAATTGTCCATATGTAGTATAAGTGAAGGGGTGATAAGGAAAATGTCTTATCACTAAATTTTGATAAGTTATCAATTGATAAATGATTCCAACTCTTAATTGATAAGTTATCTAAAGTGATTGGTTGATCTACTTATTGAAGTGTAAGGCCTAAGATAAGGGCATGGTCTTATAAAAAATTGTTTTTAGGTTTTCATCTTACATTGTTTTGTAATTTATGATTTGATTTTTATAAAATTGTGAAATTTTCTAAAGTTGAATGAAATTATTCAAATTAAATTATCGATTAATTACTTAAGGTTAAAATTCCTTAATGGTTTTAAGGTTTAGGGTTTTAAATAACTTTAGAGCTTACAGTTCTTCAAGCTCGAGTTTTATTGACAATTGGCTTTTAAATTGGAAAAATTTAATTTGTTTCTAAATATAAACTTAAGTTTTTAGTTTAGTTGATCTTTGGGAACGTTTGAAAAGTACTCTTAATCGAATCTTAGGCCCACTAAAAGTAGGGTTTGCACTAAAAATTGGGGCTACGTAGGGGGATGGGTTAAGGGTAACTCACATTCGGGTTGGCTTCGAATGGTCAGTCCTTCACAGTTATCAGCTCGGCCTCAATACTTTAGAGATGGTTGTTTTCCCTAGTGTGGTGCTTAGACTGGGGTACAAGGAGGGGTCAACCCTAAATGTAGGCTAATCACCTCGGTCGCTTCTTAGATGGTGTGGAGAGCAAAGTACCTTAGTAGATTGGACTAGGGCGAGCACTACTCCTAGATGTATAACTCACCTCAGACAGCTTGATGAACCACCTGAGAGAGGCTTCGAGCTTGGGAGCATATAATCAGACCTTGATCCCTATCGTCCCCTCTAGGTTGTTTGAGATTTGGGATCAAATTTGGTTTAGGTCCAGGTTACTTGTCTTCAGGAGTATAAAGTTAGAGGTTAGCAATGTTAAAAGAGTTTAAGACTCCATATCCTTTTAGTAATTACTCCTATAGAAATTAAGATCAACCTTTTCATGCGCTCGGAATAGTCCATCAGCCATAGGAGACAACTTGCACTTACTTAAGTTTGGGAACCGATCCTTGATGAGATGTATTAAGACCAAATAGTCTATCTGAAATTCTCTCTTTCTTCATCCTTGGCTCCGCTTTTACAGCTTAGCTTTAGCCCAACTCAATTGTTACATAACCTTCTAGTGCATTGCTTTGGTGGCCTTGACACTTTCCACGGTCAGCCAATTGTCATCATCAATCATCGACTAGGGTGTTTAGTTCAATAGGAGCTCAGGGTTGAACCCATAAGTGACTTCGAATGGGGATATGCTTGTGACATTGTTGGCAGTCCAATTGCAGGAAAATTCAACAATTGGCAGATACATATCCCAATTCGCCATGTTTCGTCCGTTAGTGACCCACAACAAAGTTCCCACAATTCAGTTGACAACGTCAGTCTACCTATCGGTTTGTGGATAACACAATGTGCTATACAATAACTTGGTTACCAGTTGCTTCCAAAGTGTCCTCCAAAAGTGGCTCATGAATTTTAGGTCATGTTCTAAGACTATAGTCTTAGGTACATCATGAAGCTTGATCACCTCCTATAAAAAAAGAAAAGAGATAGCCAAAGCATTGTTAGTTTTGGAACAGGGCACAAAATATACCATCTTGCTAAATTAATCCACAACTACTATGATGGAGTCCTTCCCTCGAGATGTCTTAGGCAATCCTAACATGAAGTTAATACTCGATTCAAACCATGCTTTGGTTGGGATCAGCAAGGGTTAATAGTATCCTTGCTCAGTTCAACTCTTCGCTTTTCGATAGGTCACACATCTTTCCAGCGTAGATTGGACATCTCTCTTCATCCTTAGCCAAAAGAATCTAAAGGATAATACCTCATAAGTTCGATACTGGATAAGGTGTCCTATCAATCCCTCTCCATGTACCTCACACACTAGCAGTCCTTTCATGGAATAGATCGGGATACATAGCCTCCTCTTCCTAAATAAGTATCCATCCTCCATGTGATAGTCATCTAGTATCCATCTTTCTTCACAATAAGTGTAGATAGTACTAAAGTATAGGTCCTCAGCATATAAATTCTTAATGGTTGAAAAGAAGGTATGTCATCTCAATAGGGTGTCGGCTACTACATTGTTCATTCCATTCTTGTATTTTATGACATAAGAAAAACCCTCCACGAATTTAACCCACTTAGCTTGTCTTTGGCACAACTTTGGTTAGCTCTTCAACTATCTCAAGGATTCATGATTGGTATAGATCACAAATTCCTTAGGCAGTAGAAAGTATTGCCACTTCGTTAGGGTTCAAATTAAGGAGTAGAACTCCTTGTCATAGTTGGAGTAGTTGAGTGTAGCTCCTTGAAGTTTCTCATTAATGTAAACAATAGGTTAGTTGTCCTACATCATTATAGCACCTATGTTAGTTCGAACGCATTGTACTCTTTTTCAAATACCTTGTCGAAACTTGGTGGAGCTAAGACAAGGGTTGTAGTTAGCTTTTCCTTCACATCTACAAAACTCCTCTTCTTTCTCACCCCATATGAATTCAACACTTTTTTAAGAGTTTGGTGAGTAGGGCTACAATCATATTGAAGTTCCTAATGAATCGGTGACAGAACGATACCAAGCCATGGAAACTTCTCACATCAACAAAATAGGTCGGCTCAGGCCATTCTATGATCACTCTTATCTTCTCTTCATCTACTCAAATGCCACCTCTGCTCACAAAAAATCCTAAGAAGATCACCTCGGAATGAAAAAATTCACACTTCTTCAGATTGGCATAGAGCTATTCAGCTCAGAGTTTTGTAAGCACTTGTTGGAGATGATTTCGGTGAGTCTCCAAGTTGAGACTGTATACCAAAATGTCGTCAAAATAAACCACAATAAACCTTCCCAATAATTCTGATAGCACATGATTCATAAGTCCCATAAATGTACTCAGCGCATTAGATAATCTAAATGGCATTACAAACCACTCATATAAACCATGTTGTGTCTTGAATGTGAGTATTTTGGATGAGAATTGATGTCGTAAATGGGTGTGAGAGCTATTATTTAAGCTTGTTGAAGCTCAACCCAACATGGAAAGGATTAAAAATCACTTGATTTAAAACTCATAGTTGTTGGGTTTGCCTAGATTTGATTTTGATTTTAGGCACAAAGTTGAGTTAAATTATAGTCAAATGCATGTCTTAGATATTCATTCTTACCCCATAAATTAGGAGCTTCAATTTTTATTATGCAACTTAAATCATGGAGATTTAAGAGAAGGGGGAAATCAGAGCTTTTAAGTTTTTGTCAACTTTCACAAGTTATGCTGACCTTCCAAAAGATGCATCTAGATAAGATACTGGTGTCAATTTGAAGTACTCTACATCTACTTCGAGTTTTTATTGTTAATTTGATGAAATCACGAAGATAATCAAGTTGAAATTAGTCTTTAAGTGGTGACCCCATGTAGGATTTGAATGAGAAAATGAAAGAAAGGAACAAAAAGAGAAAGAAAAAGATGTTGGCTTAGTACTAGGTAAGCACCACGTCAACCGTATAGTCCGACTAGCGATTGTCATCCATCTTGAAAATACATTTGGCCTAATGGATACTTGGAATGTGCTCCTAAGGGGTTTGTGAAAATAAAAATGCACATATGCATACTATAGGGATCGAACTTGCAACCTTCTTCTCCTTACAATTCCAAGACTAAGTATAGTACTAATAGGTTGTTCACAAGTACTATTTTCTTATGAAAACAAAATGAATACATAGATTTGGCCTTGGCTAAATTCGAATTTTTAAAATTTATCACAAGCCCAAATCAATCCAAAAATCGATACCCACCCTAAGTCATTATTATTCTATTCTAATATTTTTATTCTACTATACTAAAAATTTTTATTATTCATTTTTCTAATTTTTGTATTTTTTTTTCCAATTTTATACTTTTCTTCTATCATTTTTTTAATTTTTTTCTTTTTTTTTATTTTCTTATTTTTCAATTTTTTTATTTTCTTGATTTTTTTGTTTTTTATTTTATTTTTCTAACTTATGTATATATTTTTTTTTAATTTTGCAAATATTTTTTATTTTTTTAATTTTCTAATTTTTGTGTTTTTCAATTGGGACCCGTTTTATTATCTTAGAAAGGAATTCTAGAAATATAAGGGGGCACAAATGGGATGTCTGTAGCAACCCTTTTTTATAGTTAAGTTTAAGTAAAACTTTACCATAAAGATAAACGAGACACCATTTTTTGCGAGCTAACTATCCTAAGCTCTATTCATTAAAGCTTTTAGCATGAGAATGGAAGAAATTTTGATGAGTTGGCAACACAAATGCAAGATTCAAGTGTTTCAAAGGATAATCGAAGCTCCTAAGTTTAACTTAATGAAGAATAACAAGGGTTCTTAACATATTTTGGAGAGGACAACTAAAGTTCCTAAACTTAAGGATGACTTGTACATTGGTGAATGGTAACCAAAGCTCTTAAGAATAATTTATCATAGGATAATTAGGGTTCCTACATTTTTAAGTAAGGACAATTAAAGTTTCAACTTATTTTTAAGATTAACAATGGCCAAAGCTTCTACATGAGTTCCTAAATAAAAAGATTACTTAGTTTCTTGATATGAAGATAGCCAATGCTTCTATTAAGAGTAACTAAGACTCTTGAATAGCCAAAGCTTTTATCAAGAATAACTAAGACTCCTGGATAGCTAAAGCTTTTATAGAATATAACTAAGGTTCTTACATAACTAAAGCTTTAATCAAGAATGACTAAGGTTCCTAGATGGTTAAAGCTTCTATTAAAAATGACTAAGGTTCTTGGATATCTAAAGATTCTATCAAGAACGACTAAGGTCTCTAGATAATCAAAGCTTCCATCAAGAATGACTAAGATTTCTGGATAGCTAAAGCTTCTATTAAGAGTAACTAAGGTTTCTGGATGGTCGAAACTTCTATCAAGAATAACTAAGATTTTTGGATAGCTAAAACATCTATTAAGAGTAACTAAGGTTTTTGGATAGTTGAAACTTCTATCAAGAATAACTAAGGTTCTTATAAAATAGCTTAAGCTCCTAAATAGAAGGATTTCTTGGTTTCACAATTGAGGATAGCCCAAGTTCTTAATCTAAGGATAACTAAGACTCTTGGATAGCTAAAACTTCTAACCAAGATTAACAAAGGTTCATGTGAAATAACCTAAGCTCCTAAATAGAAGGAATCGTTCATGATTTAAGATATCCAAAATTACTAATCTAAGGACAACTAAGACTGCTTTCTATAAAACATATAACAAATGGCCTTAAGTTTATAAACATGAGGATAACTCAAGTTTTCAACAATTTTCATTACTATAAAAGATAACTAAAATTCCTAAGTTTGCAAAAGATCACTTATGGCCTAAGGTTAATGTAATGGATGATAAAGGCTCCTAAAGATCATACTAAAGGATAATGAAAGCTTCACTATACAAAATCTCAAATCCTTGAATATTTTTTTTTCTTTCCTTAAATATGTTGGAAAACCTTGAAAAACCCCATCTTCATATTATGAAAACTTATAAAAAAAAAAAAACTCAATCTTCTTTTCTTTTGAAGATTTGCTAACAAGTATGAATACTTCATAAGTCTTAAAAGCTGCTAATAATAGGCTCATTCTTTTCTAAATCTTACTTTTAGGATGATTACAGAGGAGAAACAATCTAATAACTTCTTTCGAAGGTACCCTTTAAAGCTTTTGGAAGTTTTTAGGGTGATAATGACATGGGGGCCAATAGACCTTCATGATTTCCAAATGTTCTATTACTAGCAGGAATGCTATATCATATGTTTTAGTTTAAGAGAACTTCCTTATACTCTTAGTTCAAATTTCTTGCTCAACTTCAGTTCCAAAAATTATGGTTTATCTGATAAGTGATACGCTTTAATCAATCTGATAGATCTTTTCCAAATCATGGTGTAATATAGGCCTTAGGTCATTAGTTCAAGCAAAGGGATTTGATGTTAAGGTTAATTTTAAAAGAATTGATCTTTTACCCTGAGTTTACAACTTAAGAATCCTTTAGGAAAAAAACTAAAATTGTGTTTGTCTTAGTTTCAAAAAAAATTCTTACCAAGGATAATCTATTTCCTTTGATCAAAAGGGCCTTTGGAAAAGGTTAGAATTATGGATGGGTCATGAATAAGGTATGGGTACTGGGTTTTTTGACTTGTGTGCCCCATGTCTTTTAGGCTTTGGATGTGTTTGGATCACCTTTCTTTTGTAGAATGCTTAGTCTTTGTCTTCTTGGCCATATTTTCACTTTTCTAATATTTTTCCTTCTCATTCATTTAGTGTATTGCCCCTTTTCTTTTCCTCTCTTTTTTCTTTCTTTTTCTCTTCTCTACTTTTTTTTTTCTTTTTCTTCTTTCTTCATCTCTCTTTCCTTTTCATTTTGACTTAAGAAATAGTGATCATCCCTTCTTTTGGTTTATAGCTAAACGTGTATGTAGTCTGTATATAGTATTTAAGATATAGGAATATCTTCATTTTAAAGGAAATAAGTTATTAATAGTAACAATTACTCATGAATTAATGCAACGTAGACAAGCAATAGCACAAATTAATCTTAATCTTTTCTCTTAATTAATACCCTTAACCTCCTATTTGCTCCTTTATTGGTGGTTCTTGATAGATTTAAATTTTGAAATGCTTCTTATATAGGCTCAACAAGGTTAACAAAGGATAATCTACATTCAAGATAGAGAAATGAATGCTTAACATCAGTTTTTTTTACTATATCAAGTTTATGATGGGCCTCCTTTAAGGAATGAGTCCAATAGTCTTGCAATAATGTCACGTAACTCTCAAAGTGTTTCAAGGTTTGTATTTTAGATTCAGCTTCCCTCTTTTCATCCTAAACCTTTCAATCAATGAGATACTTTAACGAAGCATGTGCCCCTTTAGGAAATAATGGCCCTTAACATGCCCCATTAGCAAAGGGCTTAAAACATGCCCCTACTTATTTCGGAAAAAGCTGGTCTCAATTTTAGTTTTCTATTGTTTATCCTTAAGCTTAAAGATAAATTCAATGGTTGGCTTTTGGAATTAAATAGGCTCATCTTGTGTTTGTAGATAGGCCATTCTGGTGAGTAGGTCGATCACTTAAAAGCAGTTTTCAAGGCCCCATAAGAATCCTTGTTTGTTAGTAACTGCTCTACTTTTTTCTTTCTTATAAACTTTTTTTAAAATTTTTTTTAGACTTTTTGAAAATCTTTATTGTTTGAAGACCAAAGTAAAGATTAAGAATTTTAAAAATCCAAAGAGAAGGGAAAATCTCACTCTAAGAAGGGGATGATGAAAAAAAATGATTATTTACAATTAATTGATGTCAACAATATTTGCAAACTATAGACATGATTAATGATTTACTGTGTAAAAACAAAGGATACTCTATAAGATGCTTAATATTTATAAGAAGAATACCATAGGGAAGTGATTATTTTACAAAGTTGCTATAAGGATAGCAAAGACTAATTTACATGAGTTACATCGAAATGATTTTGGGGTTTTCAAGTTATCAGTAGGATAAACTTATTACAAGCTAAATAAGCCTTAAAGACTACTTCATAGCAAGATGACTACTACAAAACTACATACAATCTAAAAAAGTTTTCAATGGAAAAGGAATCCTATTGTGAATACTGACTAGAATGATAACGACAAGCTTCCAGACAAATCTATTTACAAAAAAATAATGAGTGATATTTATTCCAAAAATGAAGAAATGTTTTACAATTATTTACAAGGGAATTATTGCTAATTTCCATTTTTTTTTCTTTATCTTTTCTTCCCTCTCTTTTTTTTTAAATTTATTTTTTGAAGTTTGAGAAATATTTTACAAAAATAAGTACATGAAAATTTCTAAATATGAGCATATTGAAAGGAATGGAAAACTCTATTTTACTTGAAAGGAGAGGTTAGTCTGAGGAAAGATTAGCTTCTAAGGAGAATGATAAATTCTAAGAGGGGGTAATATATGGAAACGGCATTTACAAATCCTCCTTTAGGAAAAATTAATATTTTATACGGATAAGATAAGTGTTTACAAGGTAACAAATTTAGCTAGAAAGTTGAAAAAGAAATTTAGCCATTTTTAGAAATTAGGAAAATAAATAAACAAACAGACCAATACAAGAAATGATACATGGCATCCAGATGTAAGTTAGAGGACAAATGATTAAGTAACGGGGTAATTTTGAAGATTTAGGGTTTTGACTTTGTTTGAACTCTATTAAAATTTGAAATTACAATGGAAATGAAAATAGGAATGTTATTTACTAAGAATATTTCATATTTACATATTTATAATGGAAATTTTTCTAAGTGATAACATGCATTTTTTTCAATTTCTTATTAGTATTTTATCTTTTTTTTCCTTCTTTTTAACAAAATAACATGAATAAGATGGGGAGAGGGTCAAACTAGAAGTGTAGATACATTAGTCAACTAATAGACAAGTTGATCGGAGTTAAGCTTAGACTTGGGGCATTGGGTTAGATCCGATTTCTTGAGTCGAAGGTGGAGCAACAACTTTAGGGGTATGATTTGGAGGTTCTAGGCGCTAAATTAAGTAAGGAACTTCGTTTTCATGTGATTCTTGTTAGAGATAATGTCTTTTGTGACCACATCACAACTTGAAGTAAATGCTTTAGTGGTTTTACAAGTAAGTTGCTAGTGGTAGGAGTTGGTGATGCATAGCTAAAGCTTGAAGAAGTGGCATCCTTAGGTTTTTGGATGCCATGAGCTTAGCCATGACATCAATTTTGATCAAAGAGTTGTGTAAGGTGGTGTTTCTCTAGGGATTGGCAATTAAGCTTAGGGTTTCAAAGTGGAAGGTTAGTTGAGCTACTAAAAGGAATGATAGTTAACAAAAGAGGATGGAAATGAAAGCTTGAAGCTTAAGGATTCTCTTAGAAGGCCCAGTTAAGCTCGAAAAAACTTTGAGCACTCCTTAATTTTAGAGAGAGAGATGAGCATAACATAGAGAGAGAAAGATTGAAAACTTGTTTACACATATTTGGGATGAGAACCAAGTCATAAATGGGTGTAAGAGCTCCTATTTATGCTTATTGAAGCTCAACAGCATGGAAAGGATTGAAATCATTCAATTCGAAAAAAAAATGGTTAAGTTTTACTTAGATTTGATTCTAATTTTCATTTTGGGCATGATATTGAGTTAAATTATGGTCAAATGTGTCTCCCAGGAGTTTTTTTCTTGCTAAAAACATGGATTAGAAGCTTCGATTTTCATTGTAAAGCTTAAATCATGGAGATTTAAGAGAGGAAGAAAATCTAAGCTTTTTAATTTTACTTGATTTTCATAAGCTATTTTAACCTTCTAAAAGAGTAATCCAAATAGAATAATGGTGTAAATTCGAAGTGCTCAATGTCTACTTCACAATTTCACCATTAATTTGATGAAATCATAAATATAATTAGGCCTAAATTGGTCTTAAAGTAATCATCCCAAGTTAAATATGTGTGAGAAAATGAAAGAAAGGAATGGAAAGAGAGAGAAAAGGATGTTGATGTGGCACCACATCAATCGCATGGTCCAAACACCTATTACTATCGGTTTAAGAAAGACTCGTGGCATGATAGACACTTGACATGTATCCATAGGGATTTGTGAAAATGAAAATGCACATATGTACATTGTAGGGATTAAACTTACGATTATGTTCTCCTTACAATTCCAAGACTAAGCATAGTGCAATGCGTAGTTAGCCCATACCATGTTTTCTTAAATAAACAAAGTGCATAAATGGGTTTAACTTAGGCTAAATTTGAATTTCAAATCTGTCTTAAGCCTAAAGCAACCCAAAAATCCATTCCTAACATAATTCCTTATTAATATTCTATTCTAATATTTATATTCTACTAGCCTAAATATTCTTATTATTCATTCTTCTAATTTTTGTATTTTTTATTTTTATTTTTAACTCTTTTTGTATTTTTCTTCCCTAAATTTTTTTATTTTTGTATTTCCTTTTTATTCCATTTTCATATTTTCATGATTTTTCTAATTTATTGTCCTAAAATGGAATAAAAAAAATACTAGGGTGGATGAAAATGGGGTACCATAAAACCTTTTCTCAATCAATTCGCCTACCTGCAACTCAAGTTCTTTAACCTAATCAGGATTCATATGGTGCATAAGCCTATTTGTTAAGCATATATTAAGTTGCAAATATATTAGCATGGTCTACTCATCGCAAGGATGGTAATCCCTTTGGTAATTCATTAGGGAATATGTTAGCATTAGTCCAATAAAGCCTAGACTTCATTTGAAATGAGTTTAAGTTAGCAACTTTCGATAAATGCTTGACTATCATTAAGTGTACCAAGTCAACCTTTTTCAACAACTGCTTTAAGTTGACTCAACTCCTGTATAGTGTCTTCTTCTTCTAAGGTCGACTCGAGCCTCATGCACTTCTTGAGGGTCATTATTTAGAGAACTCCCTCTTCCTATACTTCTAGAACAGATAGGTGTTTATGTTCCATCATGTAGTACTCATCAATAAAACATCTAAGGTTGACTTAGTAACACATGAGAGGCATACATCAGCATGACATCATAGAGCACTTCATCTTTGTATCTATCTCCAATATAGATCAGCTCATAAGCTTGTTGGGTCACATACAAGGTACTCTTCTCATTTAGTCAATGGAGCTTAAAAGGGTAAGGATGAGGAATGGTTAGTAACTTTAGATGGATGACCATTCCAACTACTACCTCATTAGTATAACTTCCCCTACCAACTATCATGACACATAAACTTCCTTTATCATAGCAGCAAATGTGGAATATTTTCTCTCTTTAAGCATCCTCTTTAGTTATCACCACATTAATGACTCAACGGACAACCATGTTTAGGAATTGTCCTTTCTTAGTTCCGGTGGTAACTTCTTTGTCCTTATAGAATTCATCCAAGAAGCCTCTAATTTTCACTTCATCTCCTCTAACATTTTCTTCCAACACCTCCTCATTAACACTCTTAAGTTCAGCTGCTTCCATTACTATGACCCATTTGTTTGGACATTGTGATGTAATGTCTTAGAAACAAAGACATTTAAAGCATTTTATTTCTCAAGTCTTCCTTCTTGAACTTACTCACCATCCCTCTTCACATCAACCTTAGCTTTCCCTCTATTTTCCTTAAGTCAATCAAAGTTCAAACCTCATTTATCTATGTCTCGATTGTATCCAAATCAACTAAAACTGAGTTGATTTTATGATATAAGTAAGTAAAGAGGAGTTTGGTTGGGCTGAGTATGCCTTTGGCCCTTAACCTTTTCTGCAGTTTATGCAACCTCTTCCATGGACCCAATCTTTTGGACTTTGATAATGTTTCAAATTTCAAATCTTAGGAAAGGGACGAATCAAGAAATTGTTCTTACCTTAGGGTCGCTCACATCATTCGTGTTCTTTGATCCCTGCTTCAATTCTTGTAGCCACTCGAATGTGTCCACATAATAATGTTCAAGAATGAAACAACCTTCCATTACTCACTTCATTCCATTCCAAGTTCTAACTTCATGTTAGCCATCTTGTTTTCTCATAGCTTGTAGCTTCTTCCACTACATAGCTGTATGACCTATTAATTCTAAGGCAACCAAAATTGACATCATCAGAGTCATAACAGTCAAAGATTCTCTCAATCTTCTCCTCTTAGTCTAAGTATTCATCATAACTCCCTACTCTACTAAATCTTAGTGTCTATACTTTGACATTATCTACACCTTTAAGAGCTTAATTACATGTCCCTCAAATTTGTAGAAATCATCCTTATCCCCGTTAACATCATCCAACTCTATGCTTTGCCTATCTCATTGACCTTCTACACTTACTCCTTTGGCTTAGTTCTAAAATAGGTAATACTACTCATCCAATTCCTCACAACGATGTGTTTTAGCCTACCCATCTAAAAAGTTAAGAACCGGTTGCAATAGGCTGGGAGTCAACCTGGCTAAAAAAAACAGGTCGGCCATTATCTTGTACCACCTTGATAGGTTGTATATTTACAATATAGTGCATGAATGTTTTCATTTCATCCATCATCATGACCAAATCATCAATCTTCTTATCCATCATTTGAGGAGTCTAATTCCCTTATTGATTGCCACCAAGGGCATTGGTCTCAGTATTAATGAGACCACCATGAACATTAAGGTTTGACATGGTTACTCCACTTACCTCAAAAGTTTTCATGAGCCATTACAATAACCAGTGATTACTGCAATCCTATAGTAGCTTTAACTCATCTTCAACTCCTACTCAAAATGGCAATAAACTCATAAACCTTTAAACCTATACTTACAATATTTAATACTCTTACAAGCGCATACATAAAAGGTTACTCAATGTCTACATAAGAAAACAAAGCATAATAGGGTAACAACAAAAACTTCCAAAGCACCCACCAACAAATGTGCATACGTACTACTCGATCTTGATACTTCCTCACAACCTTACAAAATTACTACCACAACATACCTCAACTCAATAGTTCAAGCTTTAGGATTGCAGCACACATACTCTTGGTTGAAATTTTGAGCTCTGATACTAGAATAAAGTTGGTTGCCTAGGGTCCTCAACAACCACTAAGGTTAACCTCATACATGGGAATAGTTTTGGTTGTAGAGAAGAAATAGGAATAGAGGTTTTTCAGCGCAACCAAAGGCCGAACAAAGGATATAATTCACTAAGGCTAGTAATCAAGCTCTTACCATACACCATATATGATGCATGAATGGTGGTAATGAGGATACTCACCACTAATTCCTTGCTAGAATAGGAACTAGATAAGAGTAAAAGAGAAGGTTTAAGCACAATGTAATGAATCGAAAAGGAAAATAAATTTTATTCATGAAGAAGTAGATGATGATGATTACTTGTCTTACATTATATCCTTATATAGAGGTGAAGGTACAAAAGGAATATCTAAAAAAGAAATCCCATCAATCAATATCCATTACGATTGTCGCAAAACATGTCAATTATTGGCTAAGCAGTTAGTGGAGCCAGTACTCGTCTAGGTGCCGAGTTGTCTTGGTTGTATCTTATTGACAAATCAGCAGTTCAATTGATTGACTTAGATTCTAGGAGAGGTGGAAGCTCTAAGCTAATCTTATCTAGGTTATGATTGGGTTAGAGGTCAATGGCCTTAATAACCACAAAATAACTCGGCATGTAATGAGAAGAAAATTTGTTAACATATCTTAGCTCATCCTTGACTAACTATTCTTTCAAAACCTAGCTTGCTTAAGCTTAAAGTCCTTTAAGACTTCCCCTTGTGATAAGACCAAAGCTTAGTTTCATGGGTCGGGAGGTTGGCGAATCTAGGTTGGCATTTGAAGAGGTCAGATTATCATTAATGGTTAACTCTAGATGGTACAGTAAAATTAGCATAGAAGGTAAAGAAACAGAAGTAAAGGCATAAATCCAAATCTCAACACTATCATGAATGAAAGATCAAGGAGAAACTTAGGGAAGAATTGAAGCCCAAAGAACAAAAGCTAAAAGGAAAAGAATTTAACACTTATGAGAAGAGGCTCTAGTAATCCACCTACTAATTAAGAGTAAAGTACTCCAAAGGGGCAACCCTATGAAGTCAACTGCTCTAAATGCCAAATGTTTATGCATTTAGCTACACAGTGTCTAAATAAAATGATCATGGTTATTAGAACTCCATTGTCATAATTATTAGTTAGTGAGAAGAAGAAGGACGATGCCTTTGTTGCCCTAGATGACCAGTTAAAAGAGTTTGTAGATGCAAAGAATATTAGAACCAATTAGGAATATCTTGAAAATATTATGCATTTGCTAATTACCCAAACACAAGTACAAGAGATGCCTATAGATATGTTACAAAGGGAAAACGTATTCTTCACTTAGTGTTTAGTGAAGAACATGAAATATATTATAGTAATTGATAGTTAGAACTAGACAAATTTACCATCTCCATCGTTTGTCCATTATTAGGGTTTACAAATGCCTAAAATCGTATACACTTATCAGGTTTAGAGAGAAGGGCAAATTTTATGTCAATAAAGAGGTCAAGATTCCCTTCAAAGTTGGTGATTATGTTGATGAATTGTTATTAATTTAATGCCCATGAGTCAAGATTCCCTCCAAATACAAGGATTCTTTTCATTCGAGGGTGATTCATTTGTAACCCTAGGAAAATGATGGGAATTCTCAGGGTTACTTATGTGAATCGGGTAAAAGAACAAACTAAAGTATAAAAAATTAAACCAAGAATGTATGGACGAACTAAGACAACATGAAAAACAAGTGTATGGAGAGAAGAGATATCTACCGAAACGGTTCTTCAATTAATTGGCTTGATGTTATTGAAAATAAAAATTTTGCAATCTAAATGGAGGAGAGGTCCTTCTAACCAGATAGTACAATTGATATCTAATTTTTGTCCACTTAGCTTGACAAACGTTAATAGTGGAAGCATGAACCCCAAATAACAGTTGATAATTGTGACATGATGTGGAAATCAAAGATTACATAGTAGAAGCATGATGATAGACTGAGAACTTGTATATCTCGAAATGTTTAAGTTTCAAGAATGATATTTTTTAAGAAGGGGGTAGAACATAATACCCTTGGGTTTCAAACCCCAAAATTTAGGGTGTTGATTAATGTCAACAAAATTAAGTAAAATATTATGATTAGGCTTCGAAAATTAAAAGAATTGACATTGCAAAGTTAGACCCCTAAAATGGTGCACATAAAAGAACCGACTAAATAAAATGTTAAGTTGACCAACACTAAAAAACACATTTAAATAATGAAATTAATAACTAGGCTTGGAATATTATTTAAGAGTGATGTTTACTTAGCCAATATAATTAATATATTATATACATATAAAATAGAAGAGGAATATGGTTTTGATTTTAAATAATCAAGAGTAGTTTTGTAAAAAAAAAAATAGGCTAAAAATGGTCTTATAAAACAAAAGAAGAGGTTGCTCATAGTTTAGATATCAAAACAGGGGATAGCCCTTTGTATTAAAAGATAAAACAAAGGGAGACTACGATATTTGTTCATGGTTTTATAGACAAAGAGGACACTTGAAATTTTGTTCTCTACCTATACCACTATAAAAGACCTAACCTCTTTCATTTGAATTCTTGGTTAGACTTACTCCTTAAGGAAGATTTAGAAGAGCTCAGTTAATGTTTTTGGGAATATAAAAAAATTAGGAAAATCATCACGCAAATTTGGTTAAACATGGAATCCAAATCAAACAATAACTTGACGATAAACTACCTCCACCATTAGAAAGGAAAAGCAATGCCTTGAGTGCCAACATGGAGTAGTGGCAATCTAGTCATTGGAAAATGTAGCATGATATTCGACTTTTACCCAATCTTCCATAAATTATTAAAAATAGAAAATGAAGTAGAAAATTTAAGAAAAATGTTTTCTTAGGTTACTTTTAATATGCTTCCAAGAAAAAATGTCATTTTTTTTCACAATGTGCATGTTTTATTTATCAATCTAAGAAACGAGCCATTTTAAGCTATTTTTTGAACTAATTTTCAAAAGAACAAACAATGTAGTTTTTAAGCTAAACCCTTTTTGTAAGATCTTCATTATGCATATTGAAATGTTGTGTTAAAATCTTTGACAAACAACTAGTTTGATTTTCATTTGTTTTTTATTTATGAAAACTGCTAAATCTAGAATTTAGAGGAAATCAATTAATTTTCAAGTGTTTGTAGTCAGATTTTTTTATTTACATTTTGTTCTTGGAATGATATTTCACATGATTGCATGAGTGTTAGACAATAAAATGGTCAAATTGGTGATTAAGTTGTAGGTTCACTAGCTAAAATCAACATTTTACAAAACAGGAACGATAGTCTTTTATTAAAATGAGCATGCTTAGGTTTGTACAAAATTGTCCAAATATGGAATCTTATCTTTAAAATGGTTTTTCTATTAGTTGTGTCTAGTCTTAATAATTACATGGTGCTTTAGCAAGTTTAGGTAACGATTGAATCCTGTAGAAGCTTCTATAGAAGATTGCATATGATAAGGTTAAGAGAAATGACTTAGAATAAAATATAATATAAAGAGGACCTTAATGAGATAGTGAGTGGAAGATTGAGAAAAAATTCTCTTGGTAAGATATCAAAGGAGGAGCAAAGATAAATCTAAGTAAAATCTTGAGTAGGAGCTTCCTTAATGAGACATAAAGTGAAAACTAAATATGAATCTAAGTAGAAGCTTTATTGTTGAGATACAATGAGATAGTTAGTAAAATATGGCTCTTTTATGTTTCAATTCAATTTAGAGTTCGATTGGAATAAGGTCTAAACAATTACCAGTTTGACTCAAAGGATCGAGCTAAGCTAATCACTTGAACCTAAACTGAATCATTACTTATTAAAAAATTGAAATGTGCATTATTTTTTAGTTTCAAAGCCTATCAACATTTCAATTTAATGCTATCTACATTTTTCTTTTTTCCATTTCTTATTTTGTTTTTAGCCTTTATAGCCCATTCATACTTCTTTACTATTGTCTTTCATATCTAGCTGACTTACATACCTTCACTTCCTTAAAGATGCAATACTATCATGAAATAATATTATGTGGCTTTTGTTTTTATATAATGTACATTAATTTGGATATTAATATTGGTTGAAAACTTTGATAACTATTAATAATATAATAAAGAAAATAATGCTTTTAAAAAGAGATTTGAACCAAATCAAACCAAGCTAAACCACATTTAAGATGGTTTGGTTCAAAACCCTAAACCATTAAAAGTGGTTCAATTCATTAAGTGTTTAAACGAAACTGTCCTAAATGTGTTTTGATTCAGTTTGACCCATACTGAACCAAACTAAACCATGAATAGTGCTACTACTTAAGGTGAGGTGACGTTGTTTTATGGTAAGTGGATAATACATGTTTAGGAGTAAAATTATGTGTATACTCTAGGTTTCAAATTATGTGGCGTGAGTTTAATGTGCTTGGTTATCTAGGCTGGATTCTAAATCTTGATGGTGCTTATAGAATGCTCAACAATCACTAGGGCTTACCAAGTGCTTAATGAGTCTTTCTCATACAGAAGAAATTGGTAATAGAAGCTAACTAAGGCTAAAGTGTAGATATGACTCACCAAGGTTTACAATCGGACTTACTTTATCTAATTGATATGACTTATGAATGGAGGGAAATAAGGGTACTCGCCACTAATTCCTTTCTATAAGGAATTAAATAAGAATGAAATAGGGGTACTCAAAGCAATGCTTATAAATGGAAGCATATTATGTATTTAAATTAGTAAAGATGATGATTTTTGTACATTTTTCTTGGCTTTATATAGTTGCCAATTAAGGTAACATACTAAAAAGGGAAAGTGACAAAAAATAGAAGTATACATGCAAATAAGGTATAAAGTGAATGATGGTAAAAGAAGTTTCATTAGAGGATACCCATTATCTATATTAGAACACATGTCCTTCTGCTATTGGTTAGGATAACTAAGGGAAACATATAAGGAAACATGAATGCTACAGCTGTTGTATCTAGAGTTAGCTTGGGTAGTTCGTCTATTAGGTCAACAACTGTACTAGTCAGCCTAGAGCTAAAGAGAACAAATTGGAACTTAAATGGTCTGAGATATCCTAGTTTAAGTCATTGCTTGGGCAAAGGCTTGGTAGCTTAAGTGAGCGAGAAGTAGCTCAACATATTATGAGAAGAGAAGCCTTAGACATAGTTTAGCTTATCCTTCACCATCATCCTATTAAGCGCTCAGGTGGCTAATTCCTAGAATCACTGAAGGAAACCTCAAGTGAGTGGCCTAAAGCTTAGTATAGTTTTCTTGAGGTTAGCTTTGATGGTACGTAGAGCGACAAAATCTAAGAATAGCTCAAGTTGGTGGCTGGAAGGTCCTATTCCCATCATGTTGAATATGATGTTTCTTCTATATTTGTGAATAGGTTGACTATACTTGGTTATGAAACTTGAATGTGTACTTAATGAATATAGGAATATTAGCTAAGATATGTTTTAATATAGAAAAACACTAGGAAATTGTTAAATCTTCAAGGTGTTTACTAAAGCAAACCCGATATAAGGTTTTAATTTTTTATAATGAGACACTAAAGTAAAACTGAGATGGATTAAATGGCAACTGATGTGAAGCTTCAACATTATGCTTGATGCTGTTTTGATATACTAAAGAAAGACATGGCTAATTAAGTGATTTAAGATACTAGACTTAGATGTGCAACTTAGAAACTATACCTTATATCATGTTGATTTAGTTACTTAGTGCATATATATTATATAGATCTCAGATGTCCAACTTAGAAACTATGCTTGCTATCATGCTGTCATATCACTTGTTGCATTCATGGCATGGCATAGCATTGCACAAAAAGAACCTATAAGTTAAGTTTTTTAAAAATGACATAATGTTATGCTGTGGTGGGTTTCTTCTAATCATATAGAACTAACAAAACTTTTAACCATTATGTGGCAATTAGATTAAGATTTCTACTATTTTCATAGCCTTAGGCTGCATAAATAACCTTTGATCACCAATATGGGGAGCTAGGTAGAGCTTTTCAATGACTCTTTGTAGGCCTTGAGCTATGTTTATTTAGAGATCTCTTGGCAACTCCTTATTGCCCTAAGCTGGTATATCAATGCATTTACTCATGTGCATAAGCATGGCACATATTCCTTGCATTGACCTCTAGGTTGGGCATTAAGGTAATATGGTTGAAATATTTAATTGTTGATATGTTATTAAATGTTAGAGATGCTTATGATAAGTTTTCTTAGCTAAGTAATTATTGTTACCAATTTGGAATATCTAATTGTTGATCTAGTTATGATTATTGGACTTGATACTTTGTTTGTGTTTATCCACTCTTAGCTCATAGTAAACTAAGCAAATATGTGTTATATCTACAAGTTAAGATGAAGCTTAAGCTTACGCTTAAGAGGGGTGCCATCACTTCCAAGGGGATAATTTTGAGAGCGTCTAAGTTGGAGTTAGCCATTTCTAAAGGGCCTTTTTATTGGTGATAAACTTAGAAAGTTTTTATGTAAAAAGAAAATGTCGTAAGGTGTCTAAAAGACTAAGATTGTTGGTCTTTAGAAAGTTGTATATACCAAGGGGATAATTTTTAGAGCATCTAGATTGGAGTTAGCCATTTCTAAAGGGCCTTTTTGTTGATGATAAACTTAGAAAGTTTTTATGTAAAAAGAAAATGTCGTAAGGTGTCTAAAAGACTAAGATTGTTGGTCTTTAGAAAGTTGTATATATGTAAAGTACCACTTGTAAGGTAGAACACTAATGAGACCCTTTCTTTCATAAATAAGTTATTATGTGTATATAGCCTTGTCCTCTGATTTCTTATAGATCAATTGTGGGTATTTGATTTAAGGATAAGTTGGCATGTGACAATTAAGTTGTTTTTAGTTTCTAAGGATGCATATCTATATTAAAAATAATAATTATACAATTGTGGAGAATAATAGATTGTACATGATGCAATAAACGATAGTGAAGAGAAGAGGAGGGAAAAAAGAAAATAAAGATGAGTTTACAAGGAAATCCCACATAGTTCTATGGTTAAAAACCACAAGGATTAAAAAAATTTACTATACAAAATGAAAATTAAATATAATGAATTATAAAATCAATATTAACCCGAAGTGCAAAATAATAAATTGATTTAACATATAAATTCATGCTTCCATCAACTAATAGTTGTCAATTGACTATGGTTTTTGTCAAGCCAACATGTAGTTCTTTGACTAAATCCATTATTTCTTATCTAACTTTTCTCAACTATGGCCAACTTCTTACCACACAGTTTTTGGTTATGTATTTGTTTGGGGGGATAGGGGGTGGTGCTGTGGTAGTGGGGTGTTTAAAACATTGATCAACTTCAAATGACTAGTGAATTAATTTTATCCATCTTAGTCAGCATGTTTACTTCATTATACACAATAAAAACCTTGTCAAGTAGTATCTCATCCCAAGAAATAGCTCATTTAACCTATGAAACCTCACATTTAAGTCTTTCGACCTCTTATGATACACTTGATTACATTGCTAAGTAGATAGAATTGAGCTATTACAATGACTAACTTTACCTTACTATAACACTAGGCTTCTTGACTTAACCTTATCAACAATAATGCCTTTAAGCAACATTTTCCATTACCTTATACTAGGTTTCCATTGTAATAAAGTAACTAAGTATTATACGATGGACTTTGACTAATAAGCCAGCCTACTTGAGTAAATAGTTGTAGTAAATCTCTTGTTATTTAAGTTCCTTACATATTTTACATCCAAATATACTATAAATGATACCACATATCAATGATGCCAAATAAACACCTAAAATCCACTTAATAATTTATTGAGTAATTGTATTATTGACCTTTTTCTTTTATTTTTTAAATTTTTGTGTGAGGAACTTATCATGTATCCACTAATTTATGCTACTACCAAGTTAGTATTTGAATGTCTACCTATGCTTAGAGGATTTCACGGTTTTAGCATCATCAACAAGCATAATTGCTATAGAAGTGCCACTTAGCATTTACTTAGTTGGAAGATCTTAAAGCATGTCAAAAACCTAAGAAGGGTCTTTAACAAGAGGAGGTGAAGAGTAGTACATTTAGGCATCCTTGCTTAGCTCCAAAAGTCACTACATCAACTTTACCTACTATAGCAACTTTTGAAAGCTCTTTATAATCATAATAGAATGAGAGATCTTCAACAATGAATCTAGTAGTGTAATTAATTTAAATTAAACAAATAAATAAAATCTTAATTTGTTCATGATTTCATGAGGTTACTTTCTAGTGTATAGAAGCCTAATTCTTTTTCTTGGTTTTAATAGTTCATTAGACTAAAATCAAGTGGAATTACATAAAATCATATAGAACCATACAAAATTTATAGAATTGTATATTGGTAGAATTGTACACTTAAATGCTATTTCTACCATAAGTCTACAAACAATTTTGTATCCATTTGGTCTAAAAAGAGGCTTATGAAGTCACAAACTAGTAGAGTTATATAAGCCAAGTTGCAATTTTTTATCATACTTTAGCATTTTATAGCTTCTAAAGTCCTTATCTAAAGTAAAAAACATGGCTATTTGTTTATAGAAACTGGTACCTTCTTCTCATTACCTTGTAGGGAATTTTTTGGTCCTTCATACATTCTCTATCGGTGCAATGAAATTATGTAGATAAATATTTTAAATATACTATGTACGCAGAGAACATTCCTTAGATTAAAATTTTTACTAGCTTCTTTTAATCGTAGATATATTAGATTTCTCGAGAGTGTTCATTGAATCTTCTTATGACTTCAATCAAATCCGATCCACTAATAAGGAGGTGAATTCACATACCAAATGTATGTCTATTCCACAAGAGACTTACAAAATTCCTTTAATATCAAATCATTTTTAAATCTTTAGACTTGTAAGGTCTAAAAGAACTTCAATAAGTGTTCTTTGGAACATTCTTTCTTGTTATTGTACATCATGAATTTTGCACTCACATGGTCCGTAGAATATGGCCTCATAGGTTTTGTTATTTTGTATGGGAATATGAGATCCAAGATTCTTATAAGCGAATTGATTACATTCTTTTATATACATTTAAATTATTCCCTTGTCAATAAAAGAAGCACATATGGTAGATATTACAACCTTCATTGATGCACCATAGTATGAGGAGAAGTATGTGAAAATGAGGAACCTTTAAGTTGAACTCTCATAGCTCTAGTTTTCTCTTGTAGCATACAAATAATCAATAATATGGTTATACTTTATTAACATATTTGGTTAATGTTGGGTGATAGGATCGTAAGTTTAATTTGGAGTTCTCTAGAATTGTAATAACAATAAATATTTACTTTTAGATGGAACTAACTAGAATTGTTATCTTCTTTTTATTATATATCGTATAGAATGTAAAGAAATAAATAAAAAAAAACTAACTAGTTATTTGAAGAATAAATTATTGAAATAAATAAATTTTGTGGAACAATTTTTATATGCTAATTATTTTAGTAATATGATTAAGAAAATGTTAATAGTTGTACAAGAAAAATACTAGCTATAATCTAAATATAATGTAAAGTTTGTACTACCTCCTACTTTCTACAGTACATAATGCCTTGAATTAGGTGCTTCATACACTACCTTATTTGTCACTAAGAGCTTAAACAACTACATAAGTTCACAACACACAAATGATACTTACAACATACTTTCAATCTAACTAGTATAGTGCTTGTCTCACAATAACTTTGCAACATAGAAATCCTCAAGCACTATACCACATATATCTCTTAAATGTAAGCAAAATGAATACAAGAGACAAAATAAGGGTAATAGAACCAAATAACTTAAGAGAATGCAAGTATATTGAAGTAGAATGTCAAATCTCTTATGCTCGTTAATGTATTGTTGGATATTTATATCAACTCATTAAAATCTTCTCATCATAGTACATTAAATACTCCGATGATAGGTAAAAATAGAGTTGCCATCAAGATGGCGCTTCCCAACACTAGTAGGTTTATAAGCCAAACACAATACTAGAAGCAATACTAGTTTAGATTGTCATCAAGCCAAAGTAGGAAACAAAAGCTAAGATTTTGACTTAAAACATCAGCAAGTCAGTTCATCTTAATACCGGCAAGTTAGTAGACTAATATTGCTACACCTACATTTTCTTCTATCGACTTTCTAATCTTGAAGCATGTCAGCTTGTTAGTTCTTAAGATTGCAACATAGCTTCACCTGTTCTTTAGCTTAAACAAACCTACATACACTTGTACATAGAAAAACTTATGCACATACATTATCAAAGTATCATAATAATCATCAAGCTAAAATAGGAAACATAAGCTAGGATTTTGACATGGAACACCAGTTGGTCAATTCATCTTAGTACCTATAAGTTAGTAGACTAATATTGCCATGCTTATATTTTCTTCTACTGACTTGCCAATCTTCAAGCATACCAACTAGCCAGTTCTCAAGATTGCAACATAGCTTCACATGTTCTTTAGCTCAAACAAATGTACATACACTTGTTCAAAGAAAAACTTATGCACATACATTGTCAAAATATCATAATTACAAATACTTAAGGCATAAAGATTTTAAAATTAATAAAGAGTTAATTGCTTTTAAGATTTTTCAAGATATTCAATTAACTCAATTTCATTACTTAAACGTAGTTTTGTTATCAAAAAATTCAAATATGAATATATTGATTCAACAGTATTATACAAATTTGCTATGCAACAAAATTTTTATCTAATATTTTCTTCCCATTTTCTTTATTACAAGAATAAGTTTACATTTCTTAATTAATAATCAAAGTCAAAACCATGGAATAATAAGCTTTCCAACCAGTTATCTAAAATGTTGATTTAAACTATGAGAAGAATCTTGATTTAGAATTAATTAGTGTCACAAGAATTGACAAATGGTAGATTTATGATTTGACCTTGAAAGGAATGCATATTTTAGCCAACTAAAGAAAAGGTAACATTGTTGTATAAATAATAATTGGGCCTTACTTTAATAGTCCATTAAAAATCATCTCTTAGTAATCTAAATTTCCACCAAATTTAAAGTTAGTTTTGTGGAGAATTTAAAATGACGACCTTCTTATGTTTGTTAGTTTCTGAGCTAAGAAAATCCCAAAGCATCAAGAAGTTTGTTGAGGAGGAAGTACTTATCATATGCCCTTAATACAATCCAAGCAAGATCTATTATGGTAGATTCAAGTGAATTGTCAGTTTCCAAATATATATATATATATATATATATATATAAAACACATACTTATCTGCTACAATAATATATATTTGCTTTCATGCTTTAAGGATTAGGCTATCTTGAGATGATAGATTGTTCAAACATAATAAGAATTTTACATTTTTAGCCCATACAATTCATGTGCTTGCTTATAAACATTAGATTATAATGAGAAGAAACAGGGTGATTTATAGAGTTAATGATAGAAAATTTACATTTTTTCCTCCCTAAAGTAGCTAAATGAAACCAAACATGGATGGTTTAGTCTAAACAACCAATGGCATAACAACAACTAGTTTGGTGGTAAGGGGATTCTTTGGTGGTAAATTTTAGGTTATGCATGTAAAGTAGGCTAAGCAAATATTATGGCTGTTGAATTTAGGCAATACTTTAACAACTTAATCTCATATTCAATTGAACATTTTATATCTAGAAATTAATACTAATTCAAGCATAATAGCTACTCCACTATATAAGTTGATGGATATGAAACTATACTATTATAATTTTACTTTTACTTGTAGGGAAAAATCGAGATTAAAGTTATCAAGAGGGAAGTGATATGGATTGGCTAAATGGATGCAAGTAGCAGATGCTTAGGAAGCCTTCTTTAGACTTCCACCTATTTTATTTTGTTGAAGTAAAAAATGATGCAATTGGATATGGAATGTAGAGTAGCTACCTTAAACAATAGTAATAACTAGAGTGAAAGACTTTGGAAAGATGTATGGTGATGGCTAAAGTTTAGTGCCTTATTTTATTTTTATGCTTTTTAAATATTTTCCTATGATTACAAAAGAGAACACAATAACTAATTTTTGAATTTATATTTAGTGCCACATTTATTGAAAAAGTTGTACTTTTTCTTTCTTGCTTTCATTTTATTTTTTTATCTTATCTAGGGAGGTAACTAAGGATAGGATTCAATAGGTATAACACATCATTTGTAATATACAGGTGATATGTAAATACCAATAAAATATTGTCATATATAATAAGTATAAATCACATATATTAATTAATTCAAAGACTACTCATATAATTATTATACATATCAACATCTTTTTAGTATTTACACACCATGTATATATAACACATGGCATATAATACTTATTGAATATATTTTTTTAATTAAGGTAGATTTGAAATGAATTTTACAAAACCTAAATCAATCCTTATAGGGCTTAAGCTTTTTCTAAACCTTATAAAAACTCTATAAAATTTTACCTTCTATCATTAAAACTCACCCCTATAGAGACTATTATAAGGTGTTGGACTCTATAGATATGGGATTTTACAAAGTTTAGATGACTTTACAAGAGCAGATTTTTATAAGGTTTAAATGACACAGATAAAAGAGTAGGGTGAAAAACACTAGGTAATGTTAGGACTACACTTGTTGCTGTCATATAAAAAAAATTTGAAAATTAAATGTATTATATGATATAAAACTATTTTAAGACGCATATTCTGCATAAATAGATATTAAATATTTTTATTAATTTATTATCTTCTATTTCGTAAGTGGGAGGTTGTGGGGTTGTGGGTGGAGGGCACAATAAATTGGAGTAAATGTTGAATAGAATCATTTAAAGCAGACCAAAATCTTTGAAGCTTTAACTCGGCAATAATTGAGCTAAAGACTATATATTATCACTCACACGTATCTGAACTCGATACATAAATAGTTCTATGACACTGCTGCACATAAAACTTGCATCACTATCTGTGCTCTTTCTCCCAGTCAAACCTTTATGACTGTTTTATCATCCGTAAATTAAAAAAAATGGTATGTCTAAACATGCCGTCCGGCTGCTTTGCCGCAAAGTAAAGCATTTGATGGGATGCCATATTCATTTGCAAGGCTTTGGGTTGGATTCCACGCCCTAAGATAGAATTGCTGTCCGAGATACTGCCTTTCCCATATTGCAGACCTCACATTCCACATACCTTGGTTGTCCAGGGACACATATATGCTAGTCCAAGAGTTTGGATACACCTGCATCAAATTTCACATGGATGAAGTGAGATGGAAAACTAATAACGAATAGAGTGTACTGTCAAGTAGTAGATTGCCTAAGTCATAGTATAAAAGGTTGTCCTATGAATTCATTTTTGTTCATATACCTCAAGTATGCACCCCATAACATCCTAGACTGGCAAACAATAGGTAGCCAAGTCAAGAGACTAAGGAGTGTTTTCATCCACTAGCCCCAAAAGTTCTTATTTTATGTATCGTCGGAATACTCTGTTTGCATTAAAAACCACTATCAATCCTCTCCATAATCATTGTGGGACTTTCCTTTGGAGGAATAAACGTTGCAAACATGGCTACTTCAGCTCTTTCGGATAGTTTGTCAGGGGTCTCAGATATTTAGATTGAGTTCATCCTTTATTTGTAAGCTATAAGAACATTGAACATGCGAGCTACACTTAAGCAGTTGATAGTATCCATCTTTTCCTGACTGGTTAGGGGAGAAGCACAAACAGTCTAAGTAGGTGCCTGGAAATTTACAAGCTCAAACTATCAGGAGGATTTCATACTTGCATTTTTAAAATTTATCGGTGGACTCAATCATTTTACATTTATAGTCATTTTTCAGTGCTGTAGGAAAATTCCCCTGGTTTTGCAGCTCAAATATTTGACTCCTTCGAATGTTTTGATTACCTGAGCGGTGTGTCGAGTAAGTGTGTCCACTAGGTTGTAGCTCTTCCTACTGCCTGGTGTCCACTGGCCAGAGCCATACCTATTTGTTGAAGTAATGATAACATCATATACAAATTGAGAAGTTGTCAAACACAAACAATAAATCAAAATTAGCAAAATGACTTACCCCACAACCCAAAAATCATAACCATCGAGATGCCAGGATTGGATTGTGTTTTCATTATTTTGGAAAACCATTTCAATAAATTCATGGAGAGATGCTGGAATTACAGAAGTTGCAATGAACGGGCCACCACCAGAGGGAGAGGTGCGAAGAGAATCTGTGCGGTAGACTCCACCGATATTGAAGTAATCAGCAAGCTTCAGAGGAGTATCACCATAAACAAATGAGGCTCCATTAACAGCATAGCGCTGCTTCCCGTTTATGAGAGGTGCTGAATTGGCTAGAACAATTGTCCTTGATGGTGTTATCTTTCCATAATGGAAGGATCCCTGGGGGTTGGGTCTTGCTGCATTTGCAGTCAGATTCCACCTACAAGAAGGAAAATTAAATAAAAAGGAAAACTCAACGCTATTAAAAGCTTCAAATACTATCACTTCTTACTCAAGACCAAAAACTATAAGACTAAGACTTTAACTGAATTGGCCGAATATGGTCCTAGAATTAGAAAGCTCCATCTTTCAAAAATTTTTCATACTACCATTTCTTATCATGGAAGAAAATTGCTGTCATAATACTTAAAATGTAGTTTTGGAGTTTCTACAACATTAGCCAACTCTACTCCTTATGATGACTGCTTCTTTTGGATCTATTACTTCAAAACAAAGATCCACAGGCTTCGAAGATGTAACATACCTGAAAGTTCTAGCTTGTTTAATAGAAAATTCAACTTCAATTGTTGGACCTGCAGGTGGAGGTCCGGAAACTTGGGTTTGAGAGTTTGTGTAGTGGAGGACTGCAGTTGCTGTAAGCACAGTTTTGGTAAGTCGTGTGGAGGCAACAATATAGTAGTCTTTTGGAGGCTGATTCAAGGTGACCAGTATCGTGACGGATTGGCCAACATGAATGTCAAGTGAGCCATATAAGTTCTGAACTGTGTGAGATCCTTCTACCTCAACAAGCTTCATCATGTGTCCCTGGATTCTGAAGTTTAAAGAGGTTGACAACCCCACATTTGAGATTCTGAACATGTAAGTTTTACCTGAAAGTATCACGGGCTGTAGACTGTCAGTTGACATACTAGAGCTATATTTCCATTTAAGCAACAAGGATATGCAGACTTTTTTTCCTTAAAGACAGCTAATTAGCAATGTGCAAATTACAGACAAATAAACTAACTATACTAGCTATAAGCAATGTATTTCCAAATTGATTGACCTTGATCGCCTGTGAATGTACTTTGACTCTGGCCATTTATCAGAACCCCATCAGGGAGAGGAAGAGATTTTCCCGAGTCCAAAGTCTGTTGTAATGTCTGCAAATAACAAAAAAATGCAACAAGCGATCATGACATGTGAGATAAGGTTTTCATAAGAGCAAGACTTGTATCAAGTTCTTGATAACAAGACTACTAAGATTCACCTATCTATGCAATCTTACTATCTGAAATTTCGAATACATATAATTTAGATGAAAATAGTGGAATCTAGAAAGCCCAAAGTTCCCTGGCCTCTAAAAAGCAATAACTAATAAGTTGTGGTCCTTTGAATTATCATGTTAAGTAATACGAAATAAATATTTGGTCAATGGAGATCTGTGCAAAATACAAAAAACTAAGGCTAAATTATTTTTTACTCATTCATTACCTTGTGGCTGGTCTTAAACCAATCGCCAACAAGTAGAGTGAACTCCCCATCAGGGATCACATAGGGGATAGGTATCCGAGGCCTTTGATGGACATTGAGAGCTCCATACCCTCCAGCAGCCTTGTGCAAAGCAGTTGAGGGGAAATAAGTGTAGGATCCAATCTGATCCTTGGGTTGAAATACATAGGTGTAGTTTGAGTTTGGTGGGATGGGACAATTGGTTCCCAATACTCCATCTTGCCATGAATTCTTCCGTTGTTTAATTCCATTCCTACTCAATGAAAACATAAATTAGTATAAGCCTAAAAAATTACAACAGTTGCTCTCAAAAAGCTCTAGGTTCTTCTGATTCAAAAGTAAACATTCTTATGTGTCTATAGCATGCCTTTTGGATAACATAAATAAAGCAATCAAAGCTCACATTCTATATGTTCTCCTCATATTCAAATTCTTCTTTGTGTCTAAGCACTGCTTATATGAGGTAATACAAATTTAGAACTCAGACCATTAAGTTGGTTTCCACGCTTGAAGCACAATAATGAGACAAGAAACCTATTAAAAACATTGAGATCGATAAAAGAGGAACTTCATCTATGTTACTATGGGCAATCCTGTCTTGCTTGCAAAGAGTATTCAGCGGCACAGCAAATATTTAGTGGGCATGGCAAACAAAGGAACAAAAGTTCTGCACTAATAAAAAATAGAACTGCTCCAAAACTAGATCTATCTTATGAAATGAAAAACTCAATGGAAATACTGGTAAATCAGATCTTTTTATGTTAAGTATCCATACTTCAGTTTGCATGAACTTACTGCAAACAGAAAACAGGCCGCAAGACATGTGCTAACCAATAAATCTCACAATTGCTCCTGAACTGTATCATACACAATAATTTTGGCAAAGTTTCCTGGGAAGGCCCAGATCAATCTCCCTTGGTAATGCTTAAACATAGTAAACTCTAATGCGAAATGGACAACATATATTATTATTTTAAAATTATTGACATCCAAACCCATATCTAATATTGGCAAGTGAAAGCTGCTTCTGTCAGGAACTAGTCCAAAAGAATAATACCGAACCTGAAAGTTGCAACTCACCATGTCATAAGGAAAGGGTCATCTAACTTATTAAACAAATTTAGGACAACATTGTCATTGGTCACCACATCAAGCCTAGGTCCAGGAAACTGACCATTGATAAGTATCACCTTCAAAAACAGAAATCAGAATTTCAGATCTGTGCTTTACTTGACCTTCTAACTCAATGCCAAAAAACAAAACTCCTGGAACTATCCAATGCACTGACCTTTTGAGGAACACCAAGCGGAGAAATAGTACCGTAAGTGACTGTCCATGTATAAAATCTATAAGGGTCATCTCCATTAACTGAAGAAGCACAAATAACAGCCAATACTCCATAAACCAAGTAAACCAATTCACTCCTCGCCATTATCACTGCAAACATAAAGTAAAAAGGAAATGTTATACCTGACACTCTTTTCTTGTCTAGCCATACAGTTAATACAAGACCAACTAGAAACTATACCAGATTTAAACGAAAGTGTAAGTCTCTAGCTGCTTCTCCTGTTTGTATTGTGCTCCAGGTTGTAAAGATAAGTGTATGGCTGTATAGTGTTAAATCCTTAAATAACAACAAAGCGGGAAAGTTCTTGGCTAAATCTTATTGCACTAGAAAACAGTGGCATATGCTATTATTAATAGTTATTGATACCGTTCGATATCTATCGTCTGCTTTGCTTAAATTTATTGCTTGGTCGGATGATGGTGTCGGCTTGTGAGGTTGTAACATGATCGTATTCGGCGCAATTGACGCGTTTCCGCGTGAAAATAATTTGCTTAGAATTGAAGGTAGTTTGTACTGTCCTACTTTGTTTGTACATTTTTGATAAATGCAGTAGAAAGAAGATTTAAACTGTAGGACAATTTTCCATAAAGATTGTGTCGTGTGGATAATGATTTTATATTTCTATTATTGTTTTCCTTTCTATATTTATACATTTGGTTAATGACTTAGGAGATGATGCACTGCAAGGCCGTATGTTTTTATAGGAAACGGAATGCATTGAAATACCTTAATAACTCATTAATCCAAGAACTTTTACGGTTCCTTCTATTGAAATTAAGAGACCCATCCCATTCAATCTTTAACTGTTCATTTTTGTAGAATGGATCTCAATCATTTAATTTTATTATTTGAATTAACCAATTACCTATTTTACAGATAAAGTATGTTTAATTTTTTATCTTCTCTATATCTTACTTTTCATTTTCTTGCTTGCGATGCATCTACTCTCCCTTGCCATCCAATGCCTCCGACAATTTTTTCATTATTAGCAATTTTCCATTTTCCCTTATATTTTAGCTTTTTTTATTTTCTTTTTCCTTCTTTCCATCTATGATCATGCTTTTGAAATCATCATCAAACTTGGTTGACCTTCTTCACCAAATCACTAGAAAGTTATGTTCTTTTTATGAAATTCAACTACTCCTATGGAGAAAATTAGATGTAATGTCATAGCTATTTCATATTTTTCATTTGGAGTTAATTTAATCATGTTCTCCATTCAATTTTGATAAGATTTAGATTTTAATGATTTTGACCTACTTAACAAATCAATTATGGAATCTAAAATTTCCATTAAATTTAACGTAATACCTTGGGTTTTCCAACCAATACGATAACTTTAAAATCCGAGCATCTAAATTTATTACTTCGGCTAACATTATCTATTTTAATTCAAACTTCACAATGATGCTAGAAAAGTTAGAGGAATTAACTTAGTAAAGTCAATTTCTTAAAAATATCAATTTATCAATAAAATAAATAATTATAAAAAACGTGAAATTTGAGCTTTTAAATATAGTGAAATAGTAGAGATAAGTTATTTAATTATAAAAATAATAAATGAAATTAATTATATATAATATACATATATTTACATGTGATATGCGTTATATGTATTAAATATATACATTAAATAATAATAAATTATCAAAATAAGGAAAAATTAATAGAGAATAGTAGAAAATATTCTAGAAAATAATTTTGTGAGTCATCAAATAATATAGCAACTTAAGAATCATGTGGATTGATGAGTCAACACCTAATTAACAAGGAATTAACACATGACACCCAGTGAACACTTAGGAAAATGGGGAGATGACACATGTTAACCTACGTTTCAACATACGAAAATCCTAAACCCCATAAATAGGACCCCAAATGTCATTGTAATATTTTTAAAAATTGGAAACACAAGAACATAATTTCAGAAAATGTAGAAAAATGTAGAAAAATATAAAAGAAAATAGACTGAATTACACTTCCAAAGGCTATAACCAACCTGACAAAAAGCTACTTGGGACTTAAACTTGTAGTGAAGATAGAAAGTAATCTGACATAGGGTGGTGGCCAAAGGGTGACCAGAACATCGTGCATCGATGAGTCAAATTTTAGTATTTGATTTTCATTAATTTACTAAAAATATCACATTACCTCAGAAAATAATAAAGTTTGGTTTTTCTGAGTTATTTTACATGTACTTTCATGTGGTAATTTTATTTTCTTGAAATAACATTGATCTAGGGTATTTTCTTAAGACCGTGCTTTGTTCCAACAAATTTCAAATAAATTTTTCAAAATATTAAATAATGTTATTTCAACATTAAAATTTTATGTAACACATCTATATAATGTATTAAATTGTAGTAGTAAGAATTTTTTGAAATAAGCAAGTTTACTATTCATTATATTTATTTTGAATAAAACTAACAATTTTGACTATTTAGTGAAATAATTGGTTTTTGATAAAATTAATGAATGAGCCTTACATATTTTGACTTCTACAAGTTTATAAGGATATTTGAAACACTTTATCGTATCTCACACATAATTTTGTTTATTTTCCCTAATTTTCCATAATTTCGAGCTAAAATTGCTATTTTAGTAAAAACATAAAATAGTTCGTTTAGTGTAATTGATGATCAATAATTAAATTATATATTTTTGTGAGTATATAGGATTTTTCATGAAATTAATTAGGCTCGTACACTATTTATTATGTATTTTCCTAATATAAACCTAGATATTAGCCTAATAAGCAAAATAGTGAATAATGCTATTAAAATATTTGTTGGATAATGTAAGATTGATAACTATAACATGTAATTGATATTGAATGTGGTTAAAAAGTATAATTTTTAGGACTTCTAGTTTATAATTAGAACCTACTTGAGTCAATTACAAAGTTACTATAACATATGGTTAAGTCGATAGTGAGAAAGGGTATTTTTAGGCTTTTGACAATATTGATTTGTAATACTCCAAGATTTCAAGCTAATTCAATAACTATAAGATCTAAGCTCTTAAATTTGTGGCATTAGACGAAGTTATCAATTTCATTTCAAACTTCACAATAAAGTTAGAAAAGTTAGATGAAGTAATTCAAGTAAAGTTAATTTCTCAAAATAAGCTATATATAAAATTAATTTGATAAAAACGTCAATTATTCAATAAAGATGATAATCATGAAATTTGAGCTTTTAGATATAATGAGATATTAGAGATAAATTAATTAACTTTCAAAATAATAAATAAAGTTGAATTATACATAATATATATGTATTTACATGAGATATGCACTTACATGTGATATGCGTTATATGTATTAAATATATACATACAATAACAATAAATTATCAAAATTGGAAAAAATTAATTGAAAATTAATTAAAAAAATGCATGGATGAGTCACCAAATGACGTGTTAAGCTAGGATTAATTGCAAATGATAAGTTAACACATGGTTAATGAGAAAATGACATATGGTACCTAAGGAAAAGTGAAAAATGATATGTACAAATTTACTTTTTCGTGCAAAAAAAATCCAAAAGCTTATAAATAGGACCTCAATGCTCATTTGCAATATTTTACAAACTTGAATACATAAAAACATAATTTTAGAAAATCAGAAAAAAGAAAATAAAAATATGACAAGAAATAGGGTCAAAATTGGGTTAGAGTAATTCGTATACCAAACCACAACTAGAGTTAGAGTGCCTTAGAGGTCCGATAGAGGGTAGGCAGAGAAGGTGTTCTAACAAGGAGTGGCAGCTAGGTGGTGGTCGGAGGCAGTCGATTCAAGTAAACCAATTTTTCACACATATTTTGTTTAATTTGCTAAAAATATCAAATGTTGTCCATTAATTATGATTTTTTTTTCTTAGATTATTTTAGGTTTAGATTAATTTAGTAATTTTATTTTAATTAAATAATTAGTGAAAGTATGGGTTCCTTAAGAAATGCTCTTTTTGGGTAGAAATTAATCTAATTTTTATAAATATTAGATGATATTTTTCTAAACTCAATTTTTGTATGTAATATACCTAATATATATATATATATATAATTTTGGTAATAATAATTTTTGAAATTTAGCATGTTTACTATTTTTTATAATTATTTTGAATAAAATTGTCAATTTTACCGAGTTATTGAAATAATTAGTTTTTGATTAAATTAATGAATGAGCCTTAAAATTTTGTACTATTGTGATTATTTTTAGAATATTTAATTGTTATCTCACTCGTAATTTATTTATTATCCTTAATTTTCCATAATTTCGAGCTTAAATCAGTATTTTCGTAAAAATAGATAATAGCCAATTTAATGTAATTGATGATCAATAGCGAAACTAAATATTTTTATGAGTCTATAGGATTTTTCATGAAATTAATCAGGCTTGTATACTATTTATTATGTATTTTCTTAGTATAAACCTATATATTAGCTTAATATGTAATATAGTAACTAATACTATTAGAATGTTCATTAAATCCATGTTAAATAAACACTTTGGGGTGTAATAAGGGTTGCGGGACATGTTTGAAAGTATAATTTTTAGGATTTTTAGTTTAGTACTAAAGCTTAATCGATCAATTACGGAGTTAGGGTAGTGTACAATCGAGTTGTAATGAGAAAAGAGTATTTTTGGGTTTTTAATAATATTGATTAGTTTTTATTCTCGAGATATATCGATAGTACTCGAAATATGATCATGACGATATAAAGTTTGTTGAAATTAAATAAGGAATGAGTAAGATACAATCAAATCAATTTTGAAAACACGAAAATAAAAGCTTATAACAGTTCAAGTTCGACTCATACTTGATTTAAAGACTATATTATGTTTTCATAGGTATGATGAGTAAGGAAGGACCATATGGTAGAGTTTAGGATTTTATGCTATTAGTAAGCCTAGGTATGTGGATCTAACCCATGCTTGGAGCAAATATATTACTTCTCATAACATTATGTGCTATTTGATGCTATGTTAATCGAATATGAGTATATCCTAGGTAAATTGATATGCTACTATAGTAGATTCCAATGTGTTGGTTTTGAATGACAATAATTATATTCTGGTTAAACTGTTATGTTGCCATATTGAGCAATGATTTGTACTTACAAATGATTGTGCTAACTAGAAAAGTTAAGTAATTGTTAACTCAATCTTTTGGGTATTAACCTAATTAAACCCCAAGTAAGATACTAGAATTCTACGAAGGAGAGTTCAAAAACTAGAATTAGATCACTAAGTTAAACAAAACTAGGGGATTGATTGTACTAATTGATATTCTTGAGTTGCTAGTACATATAATGGCATGGCACAAAAAGGGACCTACAAGTTAAAACTTTTAAAATGAGGCTTCCAAATGATCGTGGAAAAAGCATAGCTTTGTGAACTTAGTTTTTGGAAGCATATAGATTGCATTGCTCAAACATTGTAACTATTTTTATAGCCAATTTAGTAGACTACAGTATGTGGTTTAATTTAGTAGTATTGCTACTTTGATTTGGTAGACTACAATGTGTGGTCTAATCCAGCTGTATTGTCACTTTGATTTGGTAAACTATAGTGTGTAGTCTAATTTTGTAAAGCAAAATTAGGGGTTCTACTTCCAAGCAGCTCCTTATTGCCTTAGGTTCTTGGACGTTATATCTAGATGTTTGGTTATGTGAACTAATCAGAAGAAGTTTAGAAGGCATAGGATATCGTTATTGATACATGCCACGTGTATGAGTATAACATGTTGTACTACTAGCAATAAATGCTCGGTTAGGCAAATGCATATGTAAAGTTAAACTTGCGAGTTATGATTAAAATGTTTCAGTTGTGATATGCAATATTGTTTACCATATTGTCTATATTATGTTGCATGTTATCTACTTTCACTTAGCTTTAGTAATTGAAGGGATAAAATGTTTTATCCTCAAGTTAATTATATCATGAAGGGCCCAACGCTAAGGGGGTATATATATATGTTGAGAGCATGAGTTAAAGTTAGTGACTTTTGTATGGAGCTTGAACTAAGTTAGGGATCTTATTACTATGAAAATGATAACAGAAAAATCTAGTTCATGTTTTGATGTAAATATTATATTGTACGCATAAATTGTAATAGGAATTTCAACTAAACTCCAATGTAGAAACCCCTTTATTATGTAAACATTGTTGTCTTTTAATGAATGAGCATGTGGAGTTAAGTTTTCAATAGGTATTCCTGTATGATGGTACATTCTGTGCTATGCTAGGATGTGACATGATTAGTTTTGATTTGTAAGATATCTTAATAGTACTCAAAATAATGATCATGAAAATATGAAGTTTACTAAAATCGAATAAGGAATTAGTAAGATACAATTAAATGAAGTTTAAAAACGTGGTAATAAAAGCTTATAAGAGTTTAGGTTCGACTTGTAGTTGATTTAGAGACTATGTTTATATTTTCGTATGTGTGATAAGTAAGGAAAGACCACATCATGAAGTTTAGGATTTTGCGCTGCTATTAAGATCAAGTAAGTGGATTTAACCCATGCTTGGAGTAGATATGTTGCTATTCATAACATTGTGTACTATTTGATGCTATGATTAGATATATCTATATCTTGAATGAACTGAATGCTACTATAGTAAATGTTGATGTGGTGATTTTGAATAATGGTTACCATATCTTGGTTAGACTATTATGTTGCTATGTTGGGTGTTAATTTTATGCCTAAGAATGATTATACAAACTTGAAGAGTTGAGGGATTGCTAACTCAATCTTTTGGGTGTTCACCTAAGTAAACCCTAAGTAAAATACTAGATTTCTACTAAGGAGAGTTTGAAAACTAAACTTAGTTAACTAGGTTAAATAAAAGCTAAAGATAGATGGTGTTAAATGTTATACTTAAATTGTTATTGCATAGCATGGCATAAAAGTGACCCACGGGTCATAATTTTCAGAATGAAGCTTTTGAGTGATCAAGGAAAAAAGAAAATCATGGCTTTATGAACTTAGTTTTTGAAAGCATATGAATTCTCATTATCTAAGCAACCTAACTATTTTGATAGTCTAATTTGATAGATTATAGTGTATAGTTTAATTTTGTAAAACAAAGTTGAGAGTCCTAATCCTAAGCAAATTCTAGTCCCAAATTGCTCTTTGTTGCCTTTTTGATTTAGTACACTACAATATGTAGTCTAATTTTATAAAACAAAGTTGTAAGTCTTACTCTTAGGCAGCTCCTTATTGCCTTTTTAATTTGGTAGACTACAGTGTATAGTCTAATTTGGTTGAGGATCTTACTCCTAAGTAACTCCTTGTTTTTCCAAGTTCCTAAACGTTGCATCCAGATGCTCAACTATGCCTACTAATTGGATGAGAATATTAGAAGGGCATATGATATTTGTACTAATGCATGCTACGTGCATAAGCATAACATGTTGCATTACTAACAATAAATGCCTGGTTGAGCTAATATATGTATAGTGCTAAACCTGCTGATTATGATTGAAATGTTTCATTGGTGATAATGCATATATTGTATTGTTTGTTATCTACTCTTTCTCAATAGTAGTTGAGGAGATAAAATGTTTTTTCCTTAATTTAATAGCATCTTGAAGAGTCCAACACTAAGGGGGATATATATTAAGAGCGTGAGTTAGAGTCAATGTCTTTTGGATGGAACCTAAACTAAGTAAAAAATCTTACTATTTTGAGGATGACAAAAGAAAAAGGATGGTTCTTATTTTAATGTAAATATTAAGCTATACATATAATTTGTAACAAAATGTCTCACTAAACTTTGATGTAACAACCCCATTATCGCATAAATAAAGTTTTCTTTTCATGAATGAGTAAGTTGAGTTATTTTTTAGTAAGTATTAATGTATGATGATGCATTTCGTATTAGGCCAAAATGTGACATTGAATTTATTTATTGCCAAAAAATTTGATTTGGTGTAACATCTATTTTATGCCCTCCATCATAGATGGTATTGTAACCCATTTCTTCAATATTGGCAAGAAAATAGGTGTTTTTTCCTTTTTTTTTGGATTGATTTTTCTTATTTATGAATTATTAGAAAGCTATGCAATGTTAATAACTTTTACATTTTTGCCTTTATCATTTAACAAAAAAAAAAAACAATTTCAATAAGACTTGAATATATATAATGATAGTATAATAGAAAAATTGCAAATATTTTTAGGTTAATGTGTTGTGTTGTTAGACAATATAGGATATGTACAATAGTACTTTTACTCGTCAATTTGCTTGAAAGATAATATTTCCATTTTTTAATTTGTGATATAGTCAAATAATGCTAGAATAGCTTAGGTTTTTCAATAGCTAGTGAATGAAGGAATAGGAACTATGGAAAGCCCTTATTATATATTCTACAACTTAATAATGGCCTTTTTAGTATATCTTAAACTTCTACATAATGTGCAAATGAAATTTAAAAAAAGAAAAAGAAAAACTCTACAATGAAACAAAAATTAGTTCAAAAAGTTCATAATTATAAAATATATAGTTATAGTATGTGAAGAACATGAACAACACAAAAAATTTTCTTGTAATTAATTTCCAATTTATAATGTTATGAGGTAAACAATGGGTAGAAATATAGCAATATTTTTTAACATCATTGATAAAATAATAAATTAACATGAAGATGATTAACAATTAATGGCTTAATAGTAGAAGATGAAAATAATAGTGCAACATTGACCCATAGATAAAGCTGAATTCTTCTTCATCTAATTCTTGATATCTGTAAAGTTAATTAAATTGACATAAAAGTTAATTAGCTTGTACAAGATTTATTGGATTTTCTATTAGATATACTTTGATCAATAAAATAAAATTTATATTACTCTTATAAATTTCGAATTGATTTGAAAATTATAAAATTGTTTGTATACTCTAAGCTTCCATACAATAATTAGTGCAAAAAGTTTATAACTACGAAATGTATGGTTGCAGTATGTTAAAAACCAAATAGCACAAAAAATTTGCTTATAATTAATTTCCAATCACTAAATTAATGAGATGAATAATAGGTACAAATATAGTAATATTTTTTTTTAACAACATTGAAAAAATAATAAACTACTGGAGACGATTAATTATTAGTGCTTAATAATAGGAAAAAATAATACTATTAGATTGATGTACAGATAAAGCCAAATTCTTCATCATCTTTTAAAGTATGCTATCTTTATGTTAATTTCAATGACATATTGAATCCATGACTTAAGGATAGATCTAAACTAAATTGCGATAAAAGTGATTAAAAATGCAGAAATTTATTGGATATATCTTGATCAATAAAATAAACTTTAAATTACTTTGATGAATTCGGATTGATGTAAAAACAATTAAATTATTTGTATATCTAAAACTCCCACATAATGCTTGAACGAAATAGAAAAAAGAAAAAGGAAAAACACCATAGTGAAACAAAAAGTACAATAAAATGTTAAAAATTACATAATTTATGTTTCCCGTATGCTCTAAACTAACGAGGATAGATAATTACTATTAATTAATTTCCATTCAACAAACCAACGAGAAAAATTATACGTATGATTGTAGAAATGTTTTTTTTAACAATATAGAGAAAATAATAAACTAATGTCGGTACTAGTAATAATTAATGTCTTAATAATAATATATATAATAGATAATAGTAGTATTACATTGATCATGGGATAAAATTTTATGGATTGTGGAAAGAAATTACCATTTTTGAATTTAAGTGTACTAAATACTATTTATTTACACAAATAACCTTTAGTGATTAATTGGAATATTAATGATCGATAAAGCTAAATAGTTTTGAGGACATATTGAAATTTACCTAATACTTTTATTTTTTCTATAGGGATGTAGTGATGAATGAAAAGTTTATGACCTAATAAAAACTAATAGATAAAACATTTAAGATATGTATGCTCAAATAAAATAATTAATAATTCTATCATCAACAGTATCAATTGTGAATCTAAATTAACTTAACCCTCTAACATATATATATAAAGATATATTTGCTCAATATTTTAGGCTTGAAATATTTATATAAAATAACAATTCTTAGGTAAGAAATCTAGATTGAAAAATAAAATTAGTATTAAATGAATGTTCTATATAAATACATGAAAGCTATGATGTTTGTTAAACAATAGTAATGAATCTATTGTAATTTTGAATAGTGAGATAAATTTGAATAATAAATTTTTGTTAAGCATAAAAGAAATTTGTGTGATGTAGAAACTATTAAAGAAAACTCAATTATATGAATAGATAATTGACTATATCAAAATTGTAATAGATTTGGAATTTTATGGATGGTATATGGAAAAATCTACTAGATCTAAAGTTGCTTTTTCATTTTTCCATGTTATATATAGAGAAAATTAGGGATATAAGAGGATTGATATTTGTTAACATTAATTTAAAATAGATTTATGCGACTAATTGATAATTTATACTCAGTAACAATTTAATAAGATATTGGAATTATTTCAATATATAGATGAAAAATAAGGTTTGAATGAGAATTATGAAATTTTAATAATGATGTCATAGTATTCAAATATAAGGGATAAAAAAAACAAAATAAGTAGAGAAAGAATTTTTTCAATAATGTATTTAGGGAATGAGCCTTTTATAGATTTGTTTTTTTTCTAACTTTCACAAACAAAAAACTGAAATAAATGATTGATTATGTATAGTTAATAAGAATTTGATAGGATAATAGAATTGCTTTGATATTTAGGAAAAAAAAATTTAAGACTTACTTTTATTGAAATTACTATGGTGAAATAAGCCTAAGAATGGTGGAACTATCTTTCATATGATAAAGTGAAATATGTTTTAAGGAAATGAGTGTTAAAATGGTGACATTATTAATATGATGAAATGAGTCTTCTATTGTGGAAATCAATCTAAAATAGTGAAATTTTAATAGCATGGTGAAATAGAGCTTATTTGGAGAAAATAAGCCTTTTAATGGTGAAAATGCACTTATAATGATGAAATGAGCCTTCATTTGAGGAAATGAGCATTAACATGGTCAAACCAACATTAACTTAGTAAATTAGCCTTCTATGGGGAAAATGACCCTTCAAGTTATGAAAACTGTATTATATTAGACAAAATAAGGCTTAATTTAAAATTGGTCTTTGAATAGTGAAAATACAATTATTATGGTGAAATTACTCTTGTTTTTCATTCTCTAAAGGTTGAAATGAGGAAATTGGCATTTTCCATATTGAAATGAGTCTTTCATTAGGGAAATGAGCATTCAAATATTGAAAACTACTTTATTTTGGTGAGATAAGACTTACCTTAAGGAGATAAACCTCTATTTGGTCAATATGTGGCTACTATGGTGAAATAAGCCTTATTTTGAAGTTATGAGCATTGAAATGGTGAAATTGATGCACTTGCGGTGAAATGAGATATTTAATGGGAAAATTACCTTTAAAATGGTAAAAACCATCCTTTTAATGGTAAAAATGCATCTATTATGGTGAAATAAGCCCTATTTCGAGGATTAACTAGAAACCTATTTCCTTAAATCTAATATTACTTCATTAAACAAACACCATCTTTACCATATAAGGCTCATTTTGACAAACCTTACCTTGTTTTAACATAGTAATGTCGTTTTCACCATTTGAGGACTTAATTCCTTGAAATATGACCAAAATCACTATACTATCATTCTTTTCATCATAGGGAGGGATTTCACTATTTCACCAAATGAAAGGCTCAGTTCTTTAAATTAAAGCTTGGTTTACCATGCTAGTCCTATTATCATCATTTCTAACTTCATTTCCTTCAAGCAAAGCTTATTTCACTATAGAAACACATTTTTAAAAGCATATTAGTATGGTTTTTACCATTTTATAGCTCATTTCCACCAAATAAAAAAAAAAATTCACTCACCATATTATCATAATTTTTACCATTTCAAGGATGTAGGACTTGTTATATCATTCTAACAATTGTTTTTACCATTTAAAGACTCATTTCTTCTATATAAGGATCATTTCACAATACTAACACCTTTTTCACTAAAAATACAACTATTATTATTTCACTATATCATAGCTCATTTCCTTTAGTTGAGGCTTATTGAACCACACCAATACCATTTTTCACCATTTAAAGGCTTGATTCCTTGAAAGAAGGCTAATTTCACCAAACTATCATATTTTTCACCTTACATAGAGTGTTTGTCATTTCATCATATATAAAAGTTTAATTCTTCAGAATAAGTTTCCTTTCACCAAACTAATACTATCATCTTTGTTTTTAGCCTAATTTTGTTGGAACCAAAGCTTATCTTGTCACAAAATTTCATTTTCTCATAACACATTAGGTTTTGACTACTTCACAATTTTAAAGTACATTACATTGGTTTAAGGTTCATTCACTATATAAGCATATTAGTATAATTTTCACTTTTTATAGCTCATTTCCTCATATACAAGTATGTTTCACCACATTATCACTATTTTTACCATTTCGAGACTTTTTTTCTCGATGCAATACTTGTTACACCATACTAATGATTTTTTTTTTCCACCATTTAATGACTTGTTCCCTCTACATAAGGCATATTTTACCATTTTTATGCTTTTTTCACCAAAAATATTACTTTTGTTTTATCACCATTTCATGGCCCATTTTTCTTAAATTAAGGCTTATTGAACCACACCAACATCATTTTTCATCATTTCAATGCTCATTCCCTTGAAGAAAGCCTATTTCACTATAAAAACACATTCTCACCATCTTATAGCTTATTTCCTCAAAATAGTGCTCCTTTCATTGTATAAATACCATTCTCACAATTTAAAGACTTCTTCTAATGAGCAAGGTTTATTTGGCCTTCCTTTTGCCCCTTTCACCATAAGGACTAATTTTACAATTTCATCGTATGAAGGCTAAATTCCTTTACAAAATGCTCATTTTATTGTGTGAACGTTATAAACACTTCATTTTTGCTACCTTTAAGATTCTTTTTTTATTGGGCCAGATTTGGAAAAAATTTAAGAAAGAAAGAAAATACAAAATATAATAAAAAATAAAAAAACCAAAATCAAAAGAAAAATATAAAATATAAAAGTGTCAAGTTGAGTCATGTAGTTTAGGGTCGAATTGAACGATGATTGACAATGTACATTTAATTGAATAAATTCCAAGTCTTTAAATAGTTGGTCTTCATTTTCTAGTTTAATATAAAGTGGATTTTTTTTTTTCTGATTTATATTGGACTAAATAAAATTAAGAATTATTAAATGGGTTAATAAGTATTTTAGGCAAAATTAAGAAGGATTGAATCGGGCCCAAGATAGAAAACCCAAATCAATGTAGGGTTTTTAGAAACTAGATTAAATTTTCAATGAATTTAATATATCCAAATTGGGTATCATCGTATCTCATCACTATTAGATCTGTTAAAATTAAATGTTCATCCAAAAAGATCCGAAAAATTTAAATTTAGGGCTTATAAATAGTAGATAACGGGCTGTAAAAATTTCACATTTTCACAATTCATACACTTACAAATACATAAAGTCTACATTCATCTAAAACTCTACTATCCTTTGCATTATCCACTATCCTCTATAGCATACATCTACCGTCCTTCATGTCTACACACAAAAAACTATACTATCCTTTGCATTATCTACTATCCTCTATAGCATACATCTACCGTCTTTCATGTCTATACACAATCTACTACATTACACTACATGCGATCTCACACATGCCATCCAGTCTATAAGCCTACACGTATGCCTTTTAGTTTGTAAGTCTACATACACGACTGTCTAATTTGTATACACAAACACACGCCATCCAATTTGTACCCCACTATTCACTCACACACGCATACTACATGACTTGACATTTATACACACTTATTAGCACTTCATGAGCCGCACACCGATTTTCACATACTCCGCCATCTTATCCATACTACTATAACATACACCAATCATACTCTACACTACGAGCATAGCATTGTCTACGATTAGCACTACATTACATCACATGGTCACACATCTAGCATTGTCCAATATGATTAGCATCGCACGTCCAACTTTATCATAGCACAACATATACGATCATATGCTCTAGCACTTCAATAGTTAGTCTAGCCTAATAACGTACACAATTTAACCCTCTTAGGTGATTAGTAAATTATTTTCATTATTTATTTATTTTATTTCATTTTCTTAATCAATCTCCTTATTTTACTTTTTTTTTGTACAGATTATTTAAGAATTTTAACATAAATCATATGTCATTCATTTTAATTAGATAAGTTTGTAATTTTTTTTAGATAAATTGTGTAAATTTCATTTTTATATGAATTGCATATTGCATTTTTTTTAATTAATTTTTTTTATAAATTGCATTTTTTTTAGATATAGTTGCATATCTTCTCTGAAATTCATATATTTGATGAAGATATGTATCTAAATTGTATCTTACATCTTTTTTATAAAATTTCCCTTTTTTAGATAGTTACATATCTTCTTCGAAATTCATGTCTTTAGTAAAGATATATATCTAATTTGCATTTTACGTCTTTTCCGTGAAATTGCATTTTTTTTTATATAAAATTGTATATCTTCTCTGAGATTTATGTATTAGTAAAGATGTAAACCCCTGAAAGTTTCGATCTAGTTTTTGAAATCGACTCAACTATAGTAGACAATTTAGGAGTCGACAAGACTAATTAAAGTGAAAACCCTAAAAGACTTAATTAATCGCGTAAAGAATTTTTCTACCCTAAATGTTTCTAAAAGCTAAAGATTCTATTTGAAAGTGATAAAAACCTTAAAAATGATTCCATTAAGGACATATGTACACCAATCCAACATGATATATCCTAAAACCCTAATTGAAAATATAATGCTTATATTTTGCAAAATCGTTAGTAAAAGGTTAGAGATAACCTTCATTCTTACTTATATGATTCAAATTCTCAAGTAATCCATTAGGAACTAAGATAATGGGTCATAGATTATATTTATCCTTTAAATATATGATTAAGATAGTCTTACTTAGGATTAGGGTTATAGTTGAAGATTAGGTTACATATAGTGAACTTTAAGACTCAAATTAGCACTTTTTACACTTGTTATCTAAAGTTATTTATCAAATGAGATATATGGACTCTAAAGACCTAAAGTAAGATCTCATCAACCACATTTACACATCAATGCATCATATACCTTAATTCTTCTCATTTCCTTCATTTCTTCCCTAATTTCGCTTAATTACTACATTATGTGCACAAAATTACACATACATAAGGAATGTTAACTAAGATAATACATGTTGACCAAGTCAACACATGTTGACCAAGTCAACATTTTGAAAAGTCAACAAAGGTTAAGAGATAAGGAAAATATCTCTTATGTAATGATGTCTTCCTTTTCTTTTTTTTTTTATTTTTCTTTCTCTTGTTTTTTTCATGGTTGCCGTCCACAAATTTCCTTCTCAACCCCACCACATATTGTCTACCATTAAAAGCAACTAACAAAAGAAACAAAACAAAAACTTCCCTTTCATGCCGTGAACTCCCCTCCCTTCTTTCCCTTTCATTTCTTCCCTTTTGTCTCCTTCATTTCAACATCATAAAAGGTATGTTTTTAAGTGCTTTATCTTACTTTTTATTAGTCATTAGTTAGTTAATTAGGTAGATTAGATAAGTAGTTATGTGGTTAGTCTTGTCTTGAAGAAGAGGAAACAAAGTTTCCTTCTTTAAGTGTAGAAACTTGAATTTTGAAAGAGAAGAAAGAAAGACATGAGGATATGCTTCTATGTATGTATACATAAGGAAATACCAAAAGAGTATAATTATAAGGACCTTTGTACATGAGTATTTATCATGTACATAACCTAATTTAAGAACAAATCTTACTAAACATACCTATACTACACTAAATATGTACATAAGAACACAAAAATATGGAATTGGAAAGCTTTTCTTAAGGAAAAACTTAGGCATACGATTTTTAGTATAAAATACGTATTCAACCGTATAGGTATACAGGTATGTATACATATATAAATACAGTATAAATCTAAGTATAGGTATGAGTATAAGTATGTATAAAGTATAGTACATAAGTATAAGAGAAAGAGATAATATGTACATAATACATATGCATATGACATAAGCATGATGAAAGGCTTATGTAAGCATATGATGAGGTAAGTGATGACATAAGCACATGATGACATAAGCCATGACATAAGCAATGACATAAGCAAGTGATGACATAAGTAATGACATAAGCAAGTGATGACATAAGCGATGACATAAGCATAAGATTAGAAAATAAGAAAATTAAGAAAAGTGTAGGTAATTAGGTAACTAAATTAGTAAAACCTAATACACCTTCTAAATTAGATTATACCTAATTCAGTACATGAATTAGTAATAGCAAAGTAAAATTCTTTCATTAGAAAATTTAAGGAATAAAAGATATAAACATAAGTATTAAAAGCACTTAGGTGTTCATAACTAAAAATTTCTATAAATTTAGCTCATAACGTAAAATAGGGGTCTTAATATCCAAAACAGATATTACCATGTGAAAATATGTTCAGAAACGATGAAAAACGATTATAAATTCATAAATACCAAAAATAAAACGAAAAAGCTACATACGATTGAAATTAAAGTCTTACCAGGTAAAAGTTGATAGTGATTTAAGTAGAACTAGGTAATTAGTTGTTTAGAATTAATAGTTAATTGAAACACTTATTAGCATTGTTATCACATAATGATCAGGTGACTGTGAGGTGAGCGAGGACCTCCCAATCGATTACTACGATTAGGGCGAACCACTATGGCCGAGTGAGTATTTACCTTGTGATTCCATGCTTGATTGTGATTGTAGTTAGTGGACTTAAATATTATTGTTAATTAACTATTGTGTAGGGTTCGGGAAATGCTTGTGTATGTAATTAATTGTTGAGTTGTGAATTTACCTTAAATACAGAGAATGCATTATTTGTTGCATAGTAATATAGTAAATGATTGTGTGTATTAATGGATGGTCACAGCATAACTTGAACTAACTTATACTTTGCTATAAAAAGAAACTGGAACATGCATTAACATGCATAGCATGGATACTATTCCGGCCATCACATCACACGGAGGTAAAGAGAGGCCATTCGGGGGTTGATATTATTGATTTATTTGGTTATGTACGGTGCATTCGTACAAAATGACCTTACCCTGGCCCGTGGAAACACTAGGCGTTGGAGGCGCCAACCGCTTGGCTAAGGGTCGAGTTTAGAGGCCTCCGTTTAGGGGTGAGTGTGGACTGCGGGGGTCCACTCACAATTATACTAGAACTTGTGTTTTTCTGAAAATAAAAGAGTTATTTGATATAAGTACGGAACATGGAGTTCCGTAGTAAGGTAAGTTCTAGTGTAATACCCAGATCTGATTAGTGCCGTGTAAACTCCAACCTTGACTTCGGAGGGCGTTAAATCCTAGTTGTGTATATGAACTAGTTAAGTATGCGTATTATTTGGCATTTTGTTTGATCATTCATTCATATGCGTGACTATAATGTACTTATAACTTGCTTGTTGTGTGGCTGAGGGTTTTGCTCACTAAACTTAGGCTTACACCCCTTTAGGCTTCTGTTGCAGGATAGCTTGTTCGTAGAGACAGGACGAGGGATGCCACAGGTTAGCCTGGGGACTTGGGCAAGAGCGAGGTGTTCTGTGTGATGGGAGGAAAACAGTTTATGTAAACTATTCCTCATGTACTTATGTTTACCTTATGTTTACCTTATTATTATGAACTTAGACATACATAAATACTGTGTAATATAAACTTTTGAGCTTAACTTTTATATAAATATGTTATGTGATGATATCATGTGAATCTGGATGTACTTTGGAACTAGTAGTTGTAGAGCCTTGTATATTGTGTGAAGAGTTTTTGATTGGAAGGGTAACCAATCAGGGGTTCTTCATACAGTATACGGCATCTGCCACGACTAGGCCGTCCTCAGTTCGGGACAGATTTAGTGTTATCAGAGCATGAATACAAATAAGGCAATTAAAACACTGACCCTAGATATTTAGATAACCTGCCTAATGAGATTGAGTGGGGGTAGAACCGGGTTAAGTATTTAAGCTTTTACGCTTAAATTATATGAAGTAATTTAACTCTATTTTAAGATCTAATATAAGCCTTGTTGATTTAGGAATCGACACTTTAGTTGATGACTAGATGGGTTGTCTTTAGGCAGCAGTGGGGCGAGATACTGTTTAGTTATCGATGATGGTTGCGGATCCTTTGTGAGGATTTGGCTTTGGTAGGTAGACTTCATACTATATCGGAGGTGTTTATTGCTTGGGGTCATGGGCTGAATAGTTATTGGCAAGAGAGAAGAAATTTTTGGAGCCTGCAGATTCCTGGTGATATACCAGAGAATGAGGAGCTGATGTACTTACTTGAGTCTGAAGAAAACCCAGGTTATCCTCCTGGATTGATCTTTCTGGTTCATGGAGATCCTAGACCAGTACTCCCTTCATTTGCCCTTTGGGAAGATATAGGTTGTGGAGTTACTTTGGCGATTGATAGAAGAATCGATCATCCGAGGATTTATACTCTAGGGCATGTCAGTACAGTGGTAGGATTTGGAATGAATGAAGCTGGGAATTTTAATCCACCACTACTAGAGAATGAGCCTGAGCCTGAGCCAGAAATTAGATCGGATGCTTTAGCTCTGTATCCAGAACCTCCTCAAAGAACTCATCCTGCTTCGGATCCTACTCCTGAGTTTGAGTACTACCAGGTGGATCCAGGGCTTCCACCTAAGGTCATTGCTAGAAGAGATCCTGATGAGACGCTGATGATTCAGCCGGATCCCTTAGAGTTTTGGTTACCACGAGAATGGGCTCGACAAGCTCCTAGTGAGGAATCGGGAGTGAATTCTAGTGTTGGTTCAGTTTTCGGAGTCCCTGAGTATGTACCCCAAGGTGACCCTAGTGCTGGACCATCATCTTACCCAAGATGGATATGGTAGATGGCTGGAAGGGAATGTTTAAGTATATAGCGGCTATGTGACTTCAGAGCAATCATGCATGTCACTTTTGTTTGTAAATATTAAGATCATATGGGATCATTTTGTACTCTGAGTGTTACATGTAGTAAGGGTGCTATGTATAAAAACTAGAAGTAGTGGAAAGTTAGGTTTGGCTAAAGTTATGTTATGTATAAAATATGTCCTTTGGGCATAAAGTTATATGGATGTAAACTCCTTTTGTTTATAAGAAATGAAAGTTGTAGTTTATGTACCATAAGTGTTAAAATAATTCTATTTACTTTCATTTTATAATGAATGTTGAACTTAATTATTTATGATTAAGTGTTTCTTACTAAAAGTTGGACATAAAATTTTCAGTCAAAACAGGCGTAGACGAGGACCTCCAGTTGGGGCTCCACCTGCACTAGAAGAAGAACCACATATGCAGTGGGATCGTACAGATGAAATATTAGTTGCAATATAGGCACAGAATGAGCTGTGAAGGGCATTTTTGGAAAGGGAACGTACTCCTCCTATACCTGCACCACCAGCAGAGGCTGATAGAGAAGTACCATTGCCTCCTCCACCTCCAGTAGGTCAGGCAAGAATTGTACCACCAATACAGCTTGATTTGAGGCAGCAGCGTAGTATGTTGCCAGAGTTTATTCGCTGTAACAAATATTTTGAAGGATATGCTAGTCGACCAGATGAAGCTGAAGACTGGTTGAATCAGATAGAATGGTCATTTGAGGCTTTTGAAGTACCACTACACCTTCGACTCACTTATGGGACTTGTATGCTTAAGATGCGAGCACGAACATGGTGGGAATCCAAACAAAGGAGTTTAAGAGATCCGATCACTTGGGAAGACTTCAGACGGGAGTTTTTGGCTTATTACTTTCCTGGAAGTCTGAGGATAAGATATAGTAAAGACTTGTTGGACATAGTGAAGGGAACAAAAACTGTGGAGTAGTATGAATCTAAATTCAATAGACTGTTGCAGTTTGCTCCACCAGAATATCAGATGAGTGATAGACTGAAGATGCAGATATTCTCTCGAGGATTAGATCCTGAGATGAAGAGAAGGATGATAGAATTTGAACCCAGAAGCTTTATGGATATGGTCGAAAAGGCAAGAGTGTTGGATACAGCAAAAAGACAAAGGAAGGAAGCAAGTAAAAGAAAAGTTAATGTGTTTGGGAAGCGACCTTTTGAAGGATTTAGAAGTAGTAGCAGTAGTAGCAAATTCAGAAGGATTATAAAACCCTAAGTCCCTATTCAAAGGAAAGCAGTTGGCGGACTTGTTAAATGCTGGAGATGTAAAGGAAATCATTATCCGAGGGATTGTCCTCAACTCCAAGGAAAATGTTTCTTTTGTGGTGATAGTTCACATCGAGTGACAGATTGTCCAAAGAAAAATACTGTTACATGTTACATTTGTAACAAAGTGGGACATTTCTCTACTGCATGTCCACAGCGTACTACTATCACCACTCAAGCAGCTAAACCACCACTACCAATTGTTGGACGTCCGGGTATGGAAAAATAGCTGGAGGACTAACTTTGGGAAATGCTCGTTTAGCTCCAACTAATATTGCACGGGTATATAATTTGGAGGGTGAGTGGATTTATGAAGACATTCCCTGGGAAGGACTGGAAGATGATGATGAACCCGAAGAAGTGATAGGGACTGAGCTTATTGCAGGTATGTGTGTTTTGTTTTTAAGTGTTTCCTTATGATTTATTGAGATTTGAGTATTTAAAGTACAGTTATAGTATGAAGATAATGTAGAATTAAGAAATAAGTAAAAGACAAGAATTATGATAATAAAAGTATAAGGAGAAAAATTTTTATCATGATTCAGGGCATGTTAAGATAGATGGACATTCTGTTTATACCTTGTTCGATACGGGAGCTTCACATTCTTTTATCTCCCCTGAAGTGGTGAAAAGAGTAGGCTTGACTACCAATGCTACTGAATCTAGCTTTGGTGTGAGAAGTCCTACAGGAAGCGTTACAATGGCAATAGAGATAGTGAAAGGATGTTTATTTTAGATTCAAGATGTCACTAGTAAGACTGATATGATTCTCTTGGATATGGGAAAATATGATGCAATATTAGGGATGAATTGGATGACTCAAGTCAAGGCTAATGTTGATTGTCAAGAAAAGAAAATAACTTTTGAAGTTTTTGATGGAGTACAAGCAAAATTTAAAGGAGATTCAATTGTAGCAAATGTACAGGAGTTAAGTGTTATGGAGATAATCAGTGATGATAGTTAGGTAAATGCAATAGAAGTTGATCAAAGGAAGTCAACATTGGAGGAAATACGAGTGGTAAATGAATTTTTTGATATATTTCCTGAAGAGTTACCAGGAAATGCAATAGAAGTTGATCAAAGGAAGTCAACATTAGATCAAATTGTATCTTTTAGATAAATCACATATTTTAAATAGATAAATTGTATTTTTAGATATAGATACATATTTTTTCCAACATTCATAGCTTTGATAAAGACATATATCTAAATTACATATCTCAATAGATTTGTATAAATATTATATTTAGAGTTTAGAAAAATAATTTTTTTGCATGTAGTGGTTTTTAAACTTTAACTTGAGTCTTTTCAAAAGATTTAGTTAATTAGGTTTTTTAAAATAGATTCATGTAGTTAGATCTTTTTGGATTTTCATAATTAAAAAAATTGGTTAAAAACGTAAAACTGGCACAATTTTCAAATTAAAAACAATCAACTCACTAAATCTTTTCTAAAAAGAAAAGGGAATCACATGGGCTTGATTTTGATCGGCGAATAAGTACGCACCTTTAAGGTAACCTTAGAATTTGTTAAGTATTATTGTTTTCTTTTCATTTTTAGGGAAATTTTGTAATAAAAAATAATTAAAAATTCATTTTTATGCATTTTACATCCTTTCTTATCTTTTTGAGAAATGATAAAAAAAATAATAGCCCATTAGTTTTTTTAAATTTTGGACATGATAACTTGGTTTTAATAAGTTAAACTCTGAATCTCAATTTTCTAGTTAAATTTTATAAAAAATAATTTAAAAAAAAAAATCATAGACTAATGGCTAAATTAAGGCTTTCTAACCTAAAGACCTTAATTCAAATTTTTTTTTTACCAATTGTCAAATTATTTTTCCTGAACATTTTTTTAGAGAAGAATATTTTTCTTTAATTTTATGTTGAATAATCTTTATTAAGCGAACTTGGCTTAATAAAGGTTAAATTAAGAAAATTTGAAATATGGCTCGACAAACGATGTTCTTACCATATGGTAATTTTCACTTTTTAACCAATTAAAACCTACTTTCTCTTTACAAGGCTTACTTCACTACATTAATAACCTTATTCACCTTTCAAGATCTTTTCTCTCAAAGTAGGACTCATTTCACTATACTTACAACATTTTCACCATTTCAAGGTTCATTTCTTCGAAGCAAGAATCATTTCACTAAATTAATACTTTTTTCAACATGAGAAGGACTTTCACTATATTAAATATCATATCCTTAAATCAAGGATTAATTTATAAAACTAATACTGTTTTCACTACTTCATGACTTATTTCCTCAAATCTTCACACAATTCACTATATTAAATATCATAACCTTAAATCAAGGATTATTTTATAAAACTAACACTATTTTCACTACTTCATGACTTATTTCCTCAAATCTTCACACAATTCACAATATTATTTCTTTTTCACAATTTAAAGGTTTATTTTCTCAAAATAAGGTTAATTTCACCAAGCTTGCACCTTTTCACCATAGATGGAGACTTTATCATTTCATCCTATAAATAATATATGTTTTAAGGAAATGAGAATTAGGATGGTAAAATGAATGATAATGTGGTTAAATGGTCTGTTTGTTGGGGAAAATATCCTTAAAGTAGTGAAAACCATATTATTGTGATGACATAGCCCTCTAAAAGGTGAAAATGCATCTAATATGATTAAACAAACTATATTTCAAGGAAACGAGCATCAACATAGTCAATTTAAGTTATTATGAAGAAATGAGCTATCTATTAGGGAAAATAAGCTTAAATAGGTGCAAACTAGAATAATATGGTAAAATAAGGCTTTACATTAAGGAAATAAGCCTTTGAATAGTGAAAATGCACCTATAATAAGGTAATAAGCCTTAATTTAGGAAATAAGTATTGACATGGTGAAATTGACATTAGCTTGATAAATTAAGCCTTCTATTAGGAAAATGTGCTTTCAACTAATGAAACCATATTAATTTGACAAAATAATGCATACTCTCTTTGGATCATGACAACTCAAATATCATGGTAAAATTTTGAGGAAATGAGGTTAAAACGGTGAAAACAACATTTTTGTGGTGAAGTGAGCATTCGAATGGTTAAAACCATATTAATTTCATAAAATAAGGCATACTTTTAGGGAAACAAACCTCTAAATTGTCAAAATGAAACTACTCTGATGAAACAGACCTTTTAAAGTAATGTGCATTATAATGGTGAAATCGATATTTCTATGATGAAATGAACCATCTATTGGGGAAATGACTCTTAAAATAGTGATATTAAGCCTCTTAATAGTTAAAATGTGTCCAACATGGTGAAATGAGTTAAGTTTTTAAAATCATTGAAAAACTTATTTCTGTAAATCTAAGGTCATTTCACTAAGTAAACACTATTTTCACTATTTAAGACTCTTTTCCTTAAAGCTTTTTTTATCTTGTCATACTAATGTCGTTTTCCCTATTTCGATAATAAGGCTATAATCACTACACCATCACCCTATTCATTATGTAGAGGTGTTATACTATTTCATCATATGAAGGCTTAGTTCTTTGAAGTAAATCTCATTGTACCATACTAATACCATTATTATCATTTTTAAGCTCATTTTTTTAAGCAAAGCTTATTTCACCAAAAAAATATACTTTTCACCATATCAACATCACTTTCACCATTTTATAGCTCATTTCTTCAAATCAAGGTTTATTTCACCATATTATCACTATTTTCACCATTTTAAGATTTATATCCTTGATGTAAGACTTATTTCACCATATTAACAATTGATTTCACCAATTGATGACTTATTTCCTCTAAATAAGGCTCATTTCACCATTCTTAATACCTATTTTGCTAAATATAAGGCTTTTATCATTTCACCATTTCATTGCATATTCCCTTCAATTAAGGCTTATTTAACCACATTAATATTATTTTCACCATTTCAATGATCATTTCCTTAAACAAAGGCTTATTTCACTACAATAACTATGTACATTACATCTAATAATATATTAGTTATTTTCATTTAGTAAAAAGGAATATTCAATCAATCCCACACTTTGTCAAATTTGAATATACATTAAATTAATAGCTATATCTATTATACCTATAATATTGAAATGAGGAGCCATACTTTGATGTCTTAATTGTCCTTTTTTTTTTAGGTAAACTAACCTTTTTTTATGTTTTATACTTCATAAAATTATTGATTTTATTTTGTACACATGCAACATGTTTGCTAGCATTTAATAAAACATGAAAGAAAAGAAAAGAAAAGAAAAACCAAATCAAATGGATCTTGACATTTCGATGAAGATTGTACACATTTATAAGATTAATTGATTCTTTAACACGCATTAGAAAATTACATAATCTAATATAAAATTACATTTTTGTAACATGTGTTAATTAAGTTTTTTTTTTTATTTTCCTACATGTCTTAAAATAACTATGACTTCACTATAATAATATCTTTATCACCAAAGAAAAGGCTTTTATTAATTCTCCATTTCAATGCTTATTCTCTTGAAGAAAGGCTTCTTTCATCACAATAAGACATTATCACAAAGTTACATGTTATTTCCTCAAATTAAGGCTCATTTCATGATACGAATATTGTTTTCATATTTTGAAGGCTTTTTCTTTCAACATGTAAAGTTTTTACCGTACCACCACCCTTTTTACCAAAAGGAGTGATTTTATAGTTTTATCATATGAAGGCTCAATTCTTTGATGGAATGCTCATTTCACCATGCGAATAATATTTTTACCTTGAGTGGTTTTTACTATTTCACCAATTTAAGGCTCATTTCCTTACTGTATGACTTATTTCATCATATTGACAATCTTATTCACCTTTTCAAGACTCATTTTCTCTAAGTAAGACTCATTTAACCATACCAACACCTTTTCCACCATACGAAGGGTTTCTATAGTTCCATTATTTTAAGGCACATTTTATTGAAATAAGGCTTATTTTACTATACTAACATCATTTTCACCATTTCAAGGTTCACATCCACAAAGTAAGACTCATTTCACCATAGTAATTCTTATTCTACAATAGGAAGGCTTTACACCATTTTAAAGCCCATTTCCTTAAATCAACGATCATTTTGCCAAACTAACATGATTTTCGCTATTTCACTACTTACTACATCAAAGCATGACCCATCTCAATGTACTTGATAACTCGAATTTTAAACATATTTCATAGGATGATTTTATAGTATTTTCCTCACATTTTTGGTTTTCTTTAAAGAAATTGATAATTAATTGAGTAAAATTTTGATTTCAAGGTTTGAACCCATTCTATGATCGAAAACGAAGAAAAGGAATCAAATTTAACTCAAATTGGAGTTCAAATGAAGAAGTTATGAAATTTTGAAGTTGTGTAGAAAATTTTGCCTTAGTGCAGAAAGTTACATGACCTGGGGATACAGCCGTGTCTAGTGACGAAAACAGAATCTTTGTAATACACATATAAAAGGATATCTTAGGGTTTAAAAGGAGGAGAGACATTACAGAAACGGAGAGACACAAGAGAAGAGAAAGAGTCTTAAGGAACAACATCAAGAAAGAGGCGGAACAACATCAACTTTAAGATTAGAGAGATTGTTCATCAATCAAAAGGAGTTTCCATGTTTTATTTTATATTATTGATGAAACTCGTTTTTAGATTCATTATGATAGCTTAGAATTTGAGTATTTAAGATTATGGAACCTAGGGTTTAATGTGATTCTTGGATTGATTTAGAATTCTCAATAAAGTTTCTATCTTTACTTGATTCAATTATGTCGTTAATTATTGATTGATATTTCTAAAGTATCAATATATGATATTATGCATGTTGATTGAGAAATTGCATATGTAATTAGATCTTTACATAATTGAAGAGGATTACATGTATACTTGGAGATAAGATACATATTTCTTCTGGAAAGTTAATTATTTGTATGGGAATTCATTATACATTAATGCAATTTTAAATTATATTACTAATTGAAGAGATTCCGATAAATAATTTAGGATTAGGGTTAATATGCTTGAGAAAGGTATTAACTTTAGTTGTGAATCCCTTTGGTCAAGAATAATAGAAACCGAATTGAATATATTTTAAGTGATCACATATTAACTCTAGGGGAAATAATTCCTAAATACGTTATTACTTTCTTGAATTCGTTCTTAATTTTATTGTTTTTTCAATTGCTTAATCAAGTCTTATATTTAAATTAGTTTGTTAATTTTAGTATTTTTAATTAATTCAAACTTTCATAATTTTCCGGTTAGATAATAAAGCTAAGGTTAATATTAGTACTCGAAGTCTCTGAGGGATCGACTCGGACTCACATCCGCTATATTAAAATTGATAGGTACACTTGCCTGATATCAAGTTTTTGGTGCCGCTACCGGGGACTTTCGATATTAAGAACATTAGTTGCTTTATTACTTTAACCATTTTTTTCTTTTATTTTCATTGTTTATTTGCATTAGTTAGAGCTGCAATTGATTCTATATTTCTTACCCTTGCCGTGCATGACTCGAAGTAACCTAGAAGATTTGGTAGAACTTGATCCTAAAATTAAGAGAACTGCCCTTCAAAATTTGAAATCACGACCTAGACAAAGTGTGGCGACCATTGACGATGAGTCAATCGTTGAAATCAAGGAAGAAGGTGAAGAAACCAACACTAAATTCATCGAGCAGGAAGATCCACTACACATGGCTAACAACGGGAATGAAGTAAATTAGACCATGTCCGATTATCTAAGGCCTACACTTATTGGAGCTGGCTCTAGCATCACAAGGCCAACGGTCGCAGCTAACAACTTCCAAATTGCACCTAACATCATACAAATGGTGCAACAATATGTTCATTTTGATGGTCTCTAAGATCAAGATCCTAATGCTTACATCTCTAGCTTTCTAGAGATTTGTGATACATTTAAAATCAACGAAGCCACAGATGATGCCATCCGACTGCGGCTATTCCCTTTCTCCTTGTGGGGTAGAGCAAAACAGTGGTTGAACTCTCTACCATGAAATTCAATCACAACTTGGAATGAATTGGTAGAGAAATTTTTGGAGAAATATTTCCCACCTGCAAAGACTGCTAAACTTTGGAATGATATTTCTTGTTTTGCTCAATTGGAAGCGGAGACTCTATATGATACTTGGGAGTGATTCAAGGACTTGCTCAGGAGGTGCCCACATCATGGCCTTCCATTATGGATGCAGATTCAAACCTTCTATAATGGTCTCAATTTATCTACGAGACAGATGATTAATGCATTCGCAGGAGGTACTTCGAACACAAAAACACCTGAGCAAGCATAAAACCTGATTGAAGGAATAGTGATGAACAATTATTAGTAGGAAAACACTAGAGCCAAACAAAAGGCTATGGGAATTTATGATGTGGACTTGACCACTGCTTTGGCAGCTAAGGTGGACTTATTAAGTAAAAAGATTGATGCACGGCACTCAACAAGTGCAATCAGATGTAAGTGATTTTAGTATGCAGGGGTATGCTGCATAAGAACAATTGGAACAGGTAGATTATCTAAGAAATCCACCTAAGCAACAAAATAACCCCTACAGCAACACTTACAATCCAGGATGGAGTAATCACCTCAATTTCTCATAGGGAAATCAAAACCAAGGCCAGCAGAAGACCAACTTTGGCCCACCTGGATTTCAAAGACCATTCCTACCTCCTCTTCCTCAAGCAAAGAAGCCCAGTGTAGAAAAACTTCTCACAAAATATATTCAAGGCAATGAGGCTCGCTTATCCAACATTGAATCATCGCTGAGGAATCAAGAGGCTTCAAATCGTAATCTTGAGAATCAAATTGGTCAACTTACAAAAATGATCTCTGAGAGGCAACAAAGGACACTCCTAGGGAATACCGAGGTCAATCCTAGGGAACATGTTAATGCAATGACCTTGAGAAGTGGTAGAAAACTGCAAGTAGAGAAGAAGGATGGTGAGGAATTAGTTAAGAAAGAAGTAGAAATCAATCGTAAGGAAGATGCAAAGCCACTAAAATCAAAAGAAAATATGGAATCACCAAAAGTGAAGGAGTATAAGCCTCCTATCCCTTACCCGCAGCGCCTTAAGCAAAGCTACACTGATCAAAATAAGGAATTCGGTAAATTGCTTGATGTTTTCAAACAATTACACATTAACTTACCTCTTGTTGATGTCATCTTGCAGATGCCAAAGTATGCGAAATTTTTAAAAGATCTTCTATTGAACAAGAGGAAGTTGGAGGAGCTTACAATAGTCACATTGAACGAGGAATGCTCGGCACTTCTCCAAAAAAAGCTGCCACAAAAATTAAAAGATCCAAGGAGTTTCACTATTCCTTGTATGCTTGGAAATTTGTTGGTAGATAATACTTTGGCAGACTTAGAAGCTAGTATAAATTTGATGCCTTATAAATTGTTCAAAAAGCTAGGGTTAGGAGAACCTAAATTAACGAGCATGAGCCTTCAATTAGCCGAATGTCTATCACATACCCTAGAGGCATCATAGAGGATGTTTTAGTGCAAGTAGACAAATTCATCTTTCCCATGGATTTTGTCATACTTGATATAGATGAAGATATTGAGGTGCCAATCATTTTAGGTCGACCCTTCCTAGCCACTGCTAAGGCTGTTTTTTATGTTAGTGAGCATAAGTTGATATTACGAGTTGGGGATGATGAAATAGTTTTTAAAACTCTAGAGGCAATGAACAAATTTCTTGACTCATAGGACATAAGTCACAATGTTAATGCCACTAATGTCGTTATATCTACATTTGTGCAGGAAACTCTTGCTAAGGATTCTTCAAGCTATTGCTTGCAAAAGGGAAATGAAAATTTGGTGACTAACCCCAATTGTACAGAAGTAGCAGCTCAAATAGAAGTTTATGAATCCATTGTGGACAAGAAGGGGATTGATCCACTCCACAAGCCAAAGGATCTTAGGTTAAAATCCTTCAAAGAAAAGCCACCAATTTTGGAACCAAAACTGTCAAGAAATCATTTGGAACATGCCTTTGTGGTAAAAAGTTCAAAACTTCCAATGACAATAGGATCTAAGCTAAAAGCGGACAAAATAAAGAAGTTTAAGCTACATGAATTTGATAAGTGGCATGATAAGAAGAGAAACTATGGAAGTTATGCACCAATGAAATGGAATTGGCAAGGTCAATGGCCAAAGGGTAAATCTACACTCGTATGGAGAGTTTGAAAGCGAGATACAGGAGGAGTTCTATTTCCACCTAGATGAAGAATCATAAATTACAAGACGTATCCCGTCGAGCTGTCGACGTTAACTATAGCGCTTCTTGGGAGGCAACCCATGTCTAATTTTTCTTATACTTTAGTTCATTATGTTTTCTTCATTTTATTTCCCTTTCATCTAACTTTGCTTTACTTCTTCTATTTTCGTCATAGCCTTTTCCTTTTATTTTAATTGTCGATTTTTCTCTTTACTTTTATTATTTTTATTTCTTTAAGTTTCCTTTCTCTTTAAAAAAAAAAAAGTTATACGGGCAAGGGATACGGTCGTGTCCTAGCCCGTATCCATCTAGACCTTCAAAACTGCCCACCCACAGAAAGTTACACGGGCGTTGGATACGGTTGTGTCCAAGCCCGTGTCCGCCTAGTTTTTACTCCATGGGTACAGAAAGTTACACGGGCGAGGGACACGGTCGTGCCCCAGCCCATGTGAGCCCAGTATTTCCAACTGCCTACAAAGAGTTACACGGGCATGGGACACGGTCGTGTCCTAGCCCGTGTCGGCTTAGTTTTTACTCCATAGGTACAGAAAGTTACATGGATAAGAGACACGGTCGTGCCCCAGCCCGTGTGTACCCAGTATTTCCAACTGCCTATAGAAAGTTACACGGGCATGGGACACGGTCGTGTCCCAGCCCTTATGCGCCCAGAATTCCCACCCGCAAAAAGAGAGTTACACGGGCGTGGGATACGGTCGTGTCCCAGCCTGTGTGCATCCAGATGTCACAGTGGACCACAGAATGTTACACGGGCATAGGACATGGTCGTATCCCAGCCCGTGTCCGTCCAATTTTCACACATGGGAACAGTAAGTTATACGGGCATGGGATACGGTCGTTTCCCAGCCCGTGTCCGTCCAGACTCCACACTACACAGAATTTTATACAGGCAAGGGATACGGTCGTGTCCTAGCCCATGTCGACCTAACCTTGCACGATTTTGCACACGCTCGGTTTATTTCAACACATACACTCTCTCACACACCTCCACACATCAACACATATTTCTTTTCTCTTATCTTCTTCTTCTTCTCATGATTTACTTTTCATCATCACATTTATTCATCAAATCCAACCCAATTCAATGTTTCTTCTCAGGTCGTCAATGGAAAATCATGAAAAGTAGATTGTTTGAAGGAGGTCCACATCTGTTACATCATTTTCTAATCATGAGGGCACTCTTGTCGAGCTACTAGCCACTCTTTCTCTACTAGAGTATCTTATGCTTCAAGGCAGGGAAGTATTAGTTTCTTTTTCAATACATATTTTCCTTTTTTCCTATGATGTTTTTCCTTGTTTGATATCTTGCTATTGTGCTTTCTTAGTCGTACATTGAGGACAATGTACGTTATTAAGTGTGGGGAAGGGATATATATGAATTTATTACTGTTTAGGAGACCAATTATTCATATTTAACCCAATTAATTTTTAAGGTAACTTGCAATAGGTGATTAATTGGTGTTAAGCCAAATCAACTGTGTCATGTTGATCGTTATTGACCTTATGATACTTTACTAGAATTGATTAGTCAAATTTTTGGAAGGCAAAGTTACGAGTTATTTAGCTTAGGACTTTAGGACTTGAGATTGAAGCAATATCACTAGTTGAGAGTTAGTCATGGTTATTTTTAAATTTACTTTTGTGTATACCTTTCTCTTAGATATTTTTAAGAGTCTTATAATTTTTAGCAAACAAACAAATGAAACTCCTCTTTTGAGAAACCCTAAAAAATCATAATGTATGGAGGTTAAAAGTAATAAGAAGTGTAAGAATAGAAAAAATTGGTAAGGATTCGTCTTGGTTCGTCAGAAGAGCGAGATTGAGTCCCAATGGCAATTCAAATGAAAAAAAAAATTGATATGGATCGGCCTTGGTCTGTCAGAAGAGTAAGGTTCTTTCCCGCTATCAATATAAGGAATAAGTTGGTATAGATCAGTCTTGGTCTGTCAGAAGAGCGAGATTCTTTCCCGCTACCAACATAATTGTAGTTAAATAAGGAAAATTTAAAAAGACCTCTCAATAAAAGCATGAACTAGGGGGATAATCAGAGGATGAGTGGATGTAAAATGTGTTTATTTTAGATTATGGTGCTTGGTGAGATGAAAAAGAGAATTTTATACACTTTAGTCGAATGGACAAAATTTTTATGACTCTTTCTCGGTTAGCGAGATGTTAAATTCAATTTTTAATTTAAGAATCCTTGGTTAAATGTCTCGGGTAAACTTTGATTTTCATAAATTAACTAGTGAACTCTAGTATTAAGTATTGTTGGAGTATTTGAATATGGTCAGATGAAATTGGTTGACTTTATTATTGCAAGTTAGTTGAGAATGATTTTCTTACTTTTCTACGGGTCAAGTGTATTTGTTCACTGGTTTCTTAAATAGTGATAAATTTTGTTTAGCGTTTCTTGTCCTGAAAGTTTTGTGTTGATTTATTTGCTTGAGGACAAGCAAATACCCAAGTGTGGGGAAATTTAATAACTCGGATTTTAAACATATTTCATAGGATGATTTTATAGTATTTTCCTCACATTTTTTGTTTTCTTTAAAGAAATTGATACTTAATTGAGTAAAATTTTGATTTCAAGGTTTGAACGCGTTCTATGATCGAAAACGAAGAAAAGGAATCAAATTTCACTCAAATCGGAGTCCAAATAAAGAAATTATGAAATTTTGAAGTTGTGTAGAAAATTTTGCCTTAGTGCAGAAAGTTACACGACCTGGGGACACGGCCATGTCCCAGGCCGTGTCTGGTGACGAAAACAGAATCTTTGTAATACACATATAAAAAGATATCTTAGGGTTTAAAAGGAGGAGAGACATTACAGAAACGGAGAGACACAAGAGAATAGAAAGAGACTTAAGGAACAACATCAAGAAAGAGGCGGAACAACATCAACTTCAAGATTAGAGAGATTGTTCATCAATCAAAAGGGGTTTCCACGTTTTATTTTATATTATTGATGAAACTCGTTTTTAGATTCATTATGATAGCTTAGAATTTGAGTATTTAGGATTATGGAACCTAGGGTTTCATGTGATTCTTGGATTGATTTAGAATTCTCAATAAAGTTTCTATCTTTACTTGATTCAATTATGTTGTTAATTATTTATTGGTATTTCTAGAGTATCAATATATGATATTATGCATGTTGATTGAGAAATTGCATGTGTAATTAGATTTTTACATAATTGGATAGGATTACATGTATACTTAGAGATAAGATACATGTTTCTTCCGGAAAGTTAATTATTTGTATGGGAATTCATGATACATTAATGCAATTCAAAATTATATTACTAAGTGAAGAGATTCCGGTAAATAATTCAGGATTAGGGTTAATATGCTTGAAAAAGGTATTAACTTTAGTTGTGAATCCCTCTGGTTAAGAATAATAGAAATCGAATTGAATATATTTTAAGTGATCACATGTTAACTCTAAGGGAAATAATTCCTAAATACGTTATTACTTTCTTGAAGTCGTTCTTAATTTTATTGCTTTTTCAATTGCTTAATCAAGTCTTATAATTAAATTAGTTTGTTAATTTTAGTGTTTTTAATTAATTCAAACATTCATAATTTTCCGGTTAGATAATAAAGCTAAGGTTAATATTAGTTCTTGAAGTCTCTAAGGGATCGACTCGGACTCACATCCGCTATATTAAAACTGATAGGTACACTTGCCTAATATCAGTACTAATTCCATCTTCTTAATTTGAAGGTTTATTTCCTCGAAATAAGACTTATTTCACCAAATTATTACCCTTTTTACCATAGATAGAGGGTTTATTGTTTCATTATATAAATATTCAATTCTTTAAACTCAAGCATAGTTTGTCACAATAATATTGTTATCTCCATCTTTATGCTTATTTTCATGGAAACTTAAGTTTATCTTAACTACAACAACCTCCCCCAATAAAAGAAAAAAAAGAATTTTTTTTTCTCATCATAATGAGGGATTTTTTTTTTTATTTCACCATTCTAAAGTTTATTTTATTAATAAAATGTTCATCTCACTACATTAGGATTGTTTCACCATTTTTTTGGCTTATTGCCACAAATCAAGGTTCATTTAATTATATTAATACTGTTTTCATCATTTTCACATGAATCCCTAAAATACCATCTTGCATAAATGAGCATTAACACATTGTATAGCTCCATAGGGGATTTCACATATATAAATGTCTATCTTCATCTTCTAAATTTGATACCTTATAAATCCCTCAAACTTTATGAAATGCCTAGTAATATTGCTTTTCACACTTTATAAATGATTTTTCTACAATCTTTTAGAGAATTTTAACAATTATTACAGTAAAAATTATAGAGTTAAATTGAAATTGATAAACAATAACTTAAGGCATATAAAAAATGAAATTGATTGACAAATTTCTTGCAAATGACTACAATTGAGATTACTAATGATGTATAGGAGGTTGTCTTCTATAGATTATTGATTGAATGGAAGATTAATTAGATGTATATAATAACATTCATTTGATTGAGATTATGTACATACGTTTTTGGTACATTCATATTTTATTTTCATTTTTTTATAGGTATAATTTTTTTTTACATTAAAAAATGTGAATTTGCTTTCAAGTTAGATCTTGAATAATTACTTTATGATTAATCAATTATATTACATATACAAATATAATTAAATATAGGTATAAATTTATTTTTAATAAAATATAAACACTATTGTTAGTAAATTTTGGGAATTGGAAATATACTACAAAGATAAGACAAGAACTTGGTATGGGGGCTAGTTTGGTGCAGCTACTCTGATGCTTAAGTCAGTAGGTCGAAATGAAAATAGTAAAGTTGAGAATTTAGGTGTTATCAAATGTCTCTTTTTGGGTTCCTTTTTCATATTTATAAGAGATTGTTATGTTTGAAGGAGCATTTATTGGAGTAAGTATTGAGACATGTGGAAGTTTTTTATTAGACACCTTACCTAAAATATAGGTAGAGTAAGAAGTTATGTAATCATAATCGTACTTGTAATAACTGTTTGCACTATGAACTTGAATTCAAATCTATGATAGATTATAGCTACTCAGCATAGTGCTAAGAACATTGATTACACGGTGAGGTGCGAAGAATATATGTTACACAGCCTATCAGTAGTTGAATAGACGAGTAAAATGGAGACGAAAACTGACTATCAACATTTTCCTCCCAACTCCCATGTTTGAGTAATCGATAAAGGAAGTAATATATAATGTATTAGAAGTTGAGTAGGAGTAGTTCTTTGGATGTCGAGTAAAAGAGGGAGCAAGGTGGTTCGTATTCTAGTCGAAAAGTCACAATTTTTGAATTCTTGCTTGTTGAAGAGATAAAAAAGTAAATGATACGACACTTGTCAACATAGAAACTATGATATAATTGTCAAAGAGTTATCAACCATTAGATTCCAAAGACATGATACGCATCGTCAACCTATATTACTTAATAAATCAGTGATCATTACTATTAGAAATGTGTTTGTAGTTATGAAGGTGACTTGTCCATATTTAAAGGACTCTTCAAGATCATGATTAACTTCTATTCAAACTCAATTGTCATAACCATTTTTTCCTGATTTCTTGTCTTTACTCTTTTTAAGTTCTCCAATTTCCAAGATACTACTCATTAACATTCAGGTATGGTTTGCAACGTCATTCATAAACTTATCCTCTTCGATGCCGAAGCAATGGAAATGGAGGCCACTTTTCCCCCCTAAAGAGGGAGTGAGGTCACGTACCCTTTTGGTGGCTCTAATGACAGCATTAGGCAAGGTAGGATAAACTCAATTAGATCAATGAGCTTCTTGTAGATGATTATCCCAAGGACATGGAAGACTAGTCCTCAACAAGGTATTTATACAACTTTATAGCCTACTTTTGTGACTCTCCAAATGGAACCGCTATTTCCATCGATAGAGTACTTATCACAAAGTACAATTAGTACTAGTAAGACCTTCTTGTAATGTAGAATCTGAGAAGGCCAAGAGAGGCGGAGAGGGTTTGTTTCCTAAGGGGGTATGAGTTCCATATATATCTGAAATATTTAGATTTTAGGTTGCACTTCCCTTTCTCAACTTTTGTTAAGGGCTTCTTTAACTACTTTAGAGTCATACTGAGTATGTTCTCACCCAACACATACTAGTTTTTGGTGACTTTCAAGATAGTTTGTAAAGAAGTCAAAGTTAAGTATGCCTCAATTGTTTTGGCTTTTCTTCATGATTAAGAGGCAACCTGATGGGTGGTACTTTATCGTTGCAAAGCATGGACAGAAGTTCATGGATAGGTTGTAGTCTAAAATTCACTAGTGGCATGATAAATTTATGTCAATAGTATTTGATGAAGAGCTAGAATTTTGGAACTAATGGACTAAGCTAATTCGCACCAAAGATAATAATCTGATGTCGAACATTGCAGAAATGGTAAAGAAAATTTAGGAAAGGAGGTAAAATAAAATGTTCTTCTAGGATGTCGAGAGAATTATATGGAATTATGTAAGCGAGGACCTAATTTTTTCTAAAAAAGAAGGTACGATAATGAGTTACCATCATGCTGAATATAACTGCAAGAGGAAAGTTATTCTCATGACTTAGGAGAAGAGTTGTCACATTTTAGCCTTATTCGATACAAAAAAATGTAAGTTTATTCTTTTCTTATGTTGATATTAACTTGTTTGCTCATGTTATAGATATGCATGTTGGCGAGGTAAATCTTACCAAGCTACTAACCTAGGCAAAGGCTAAAAAATCAAAGGTCAATAAGTATATAGCTACTACATCCACCATTTGATCAACAGCCATGAAAAAGGTAGCCAAAGACATAACCGAGTAGCTTGCGGCATAACAAAAAGCTTCTCAATCGGTTGAAAAGCGAAAGAAAGGGAAGAAGGATCTATAGGCCAAAATTGAAATTGCTCATTTGGGGGAGCCTCTTGTTGAGATTGTTCAAAATGTTCCACCGGCTATAGAGTCAGGAGAAAAGGATTAGGAGATTTGGCCCCATAGTAAGGCTAATGTGACTACTTCCGAAGGGTCGTCCTTGTAGTAGAGGTGGCGCTGAGTAACAACAAAAGACTGAAGAAAGAACTTGTCAACCAACTAACTGCCAAAAAGTCCAAAGATTCAAACGAGAGGGTGAAGGAGGCAATGCACAGTAAAGCACTCGGCATCAATAGTGCTGAATTCATCCCCAATAAGAAGGTTGGCAAGTACTACGTCCTGTATTGAAACCACATAATTCTGGAAACCGACTCGACTTTAGGTGATAGGACAAAGTTTTTGGCTTTAATGGAAGGAGTTATTCTTCCTAAGGATAGAGATTTTGCGAAGAAGGATGTCAATGGAGTCAACGGTTGTAATAAGGCCCATATCATGACTAAATTGTATGATGTGAGTATCCATAATCATTACTTTTAATCGTCAAATTTATCTAAGTTACTAACTTATTTCCTTTTCTAGATGAGTAGCCATATTTTGACGGCTATGGGTAAAGTCAACAAAGAGGCGAAGAAGGTAATATCATTAGTTGTATCTATGTGCTGTCTCAAATCATTCTTAATTATGTTAAATAAATTTGTTGTAGAGAGTTAGGGATGCATATAATACATCAAAAGTCCAAACTGCTGTTGTTAAGAACGCGGGGATAATGGTTGAGATTGAGGCTAGAAAGCTTAAAGAAGACCTTACTGCTAAGAAGTTGGCCCATGTCCTTACTGTAGATGAAGTCTTAAGCCTGAAGGCTAAAATGAAAGAAAGAAGAGTGCTAGGGCCTAGCTTGAACTCTTTGGATGATGAGTGTGGTGGAAGATTAGCTTAGAATGCATATTAAAGAGTTAGAGACTAACAACTCAAACTTACAGAGTCGTATGGCCAAATTAGAGGAGATTGTGAGGAAGGGACCATTAGTTGAAGAGGCTCTCAATATAGTTACTCCTACTTGGCAACATGAGAGGCTTCTTTGGAAGAAGTTGTTAAAGGGGGTTCAAGTAGCAAAAGAGGAGATCTTGAAGCGTTACCTTAATTATGATCTATCGTACCTTAACTTTGCCGATGTCGACGACAAAGTGAGCAATGCCAATGAAGACGATGAAGGTGAGGTAAGTGTCGAGATTGCTAATAAGGGTGATAGCGAAGCTCACGCTAAGGATCTAGGGGAAGATGAGAACCCATGTACTGAGAAAGCAGCTTGCTTAGAGAAAGCCTCAACCTCCTATCCATGAATTACTTTTGCTAATTTCAAAAGTATGCCATAGGATTTTTTATATTCTTTACACCTTGTGTCCCCTCATATAATTATTTGAACGAATTGTTAGGCCGTGCATTTGTAACCACATTGGTTAAATGAAATATCCTTCACATAATTGTTCTCAGTATTTTTTAGTTCACATGTTGAGAGTTCCCCATGTTTTATTTCATATGTCTTTATTCATCAACAAGTTTCAACTCATACAAATTATCTTTTGTTAGGTTTTATTTCCTATGCCTAATTATTTCTCATCATGTTTTACTTCACAAGCTCAATTATTTCTCTGCATTTTTTATTTTATATTCCCAATTATTTCTTGGTGTATTTTATTTTACACACCTAATTATTTCTTGACGTATTTTATTTTACATGCATAGTTATTTTTTAGAGTATTTTATTTCACATGCCCAATTATTTCTTAGCACATTTTATTTCACATGCCTAATTCGTATGTCTTTATAAACATTATCCATTAGCCGTTTGAGGCATGAGCAAGCTGTATTTCTTAGCTATAGGATTAATTTATGCAGTTCGTTAGCTACAATAGACTAGAACTATTAACTCGTCATTAAGAAGAAGAATAAGAAACATAAGACTTCAAAGATAATTCTCTAAAATAAAAGGCACTATAGACTTACAAGCTTATCAACTATTGCCTTACAAATAAGTTGAGCTATTAATTGAACTATAATTTCAAATTCTCGATGTTCCACACTCAAGGGATGATGGATTCATCCAACCTCTCTAGTCGATAGGCCCCATCGCTAATAGGATCCTCCTAGTTCGTGTCGAGCTTCCCTTAATTTGCTTGTGCGCCAGTAGCTTCCATCTTTTAGCAAACTAGATCATAATGTTAAAAAACTTTATGCTTCACTTTTTGATCATAATACCTTGTTGCTCTATGCTAGTATGCCACAATCTTAGCTCTTGCAATATCCTGAATTTTGTCGATAATGTCCAAATTTGTTGTTAGTCTGACTTCATTAACCATAACATCAAAATTTTGAATTTGAAAATTTGGCAAATCTAATTCAATCAACAATAAGGCTTCCATCCCATATACAAACCCAAAGGATGTTTCCCCAATTGTAGTTCTGTAGGTGGTTCGATACCCCATAAAACATTCGGTAGTTCATTAGCTTATTTCCCCTTGATATGATCTACTTTCCGTCTTAAGCCATGTAGTATGATCATATTTATGGCTTCAACTTGTCCATTCATCTAAGATTGTGCTATAGACATGTAGTTGAGGTGAATGCTGTACCTCTCAAAGAATGTCTAAAACTTATTGTTGTCAAACTACAGGCTGTTATCCGTAATTATCATGTAAAGAACTCTAAACCTTGATATGATGGAGCCGAAGATGAATGCTTCCATTTTCTACTCGGTGAAGTTTGCCACTACCTTAGCCTTTACCCATTTGGTAAAGTATTCTATAGCGATAATGACAAATTGTCACTAGATAGTAGACTTCGAAAAGGGTCTAAGAATATCTAGCCCACATTGGGTGAAGGGCTAAGGGTTGGTTAGGCTACATAACTTAGTTGCAGGTGCATGACTCGACGACTTGTGCTTTTAGCACTATAGGACAGTGCCGGACAACTTCCTTTGCATCTTGTCTCATAGTCGACTAGTAATAGCCGAGTCGGAGTGCTTAGACATATAATGCCTACGCTTTTACGTAGTTACTACATACGCTACCATGTAGCTCTTATAACACCCTCTAGGCATCTATCGGAGGAAGGCATTGAAGGTAGGGTTGCGATATGTCGCGTTTATACAATTGACCATTAATCAATGTATAGTTGGCAACTTAGTATTCCAATCTTCGTACCCTTTTCTTGTCATTAGGGAGAGTATCATCTCTTAGATAATCCATTAAGGGATCCATCCATGATTCTTCTTTCGAGGTGAGGAGCCAACTCACAACTCTACAAGAGAGAAAATAAAATTTTCTACGGAAGAAACTCCATAAAAAGTTTGTTGCTCAATTTAGGGAATGCCATATTGGCCAACTTTGACAACTTATTGGTCACAATATTCTTCCTTCTGGAAATTTTATGGATGGAGAAAGATTGGAATTCTTTTGCGAGTGTTTGTAGCACCAATATGTACTTGCTCATTTCCTCTTCGCTTGTCCTGTAACTTCTTGTTACCTAATTCACCTCTAATTGGGAATTAGAGAATACTTTGAGTTTCTTGACACCAATTTCTTTTGATAGTTTCAGTTTAGCGATTAAAGCTTCGTACTTTACTTCATTGTTACTGGCTGGGAATCTAAATTTCAAGGCATAATGAACTTTGACATTATGTGGGCCTTGAAGAATTAGGCTTGCACCACTTCCTTCTTATATCAAAGAACAATCTACATATAGGAACCAAATAGGTTTCTCGGTAAACTCCAAATAATCTTCCTCACCAGTAAATTGGGCTACAAAATCTATTAGTACTTGAGCCTTTAATGTAGTTTTGGGTTTATATTGTATACTTTGGGCACTAAGCTCTAAGGCATATTTCATCATCCTCCCTGAGGAATCAGGCTATTGCAAAGCTTGCCGCAATGGTTGATTGATGAGACAATGATCTGGTGAGCTTCAAAATATGGCTTTTACTTTCTTACCATAAGAACCATTGCTAATACGAACTTTTCAATCTTTGTATATCGAAGCTTCGGCTCCTGTAGAACATGAATCACGTAATAAACGGGTTGATTCCCTTTGACATCAATTCGGACTAACATAAAAGAAAGAGTTCGGTAGTTAACCAATAGGTACAAATATAAATTTTCTCTAGGAATGGGTATTGAGAATATTAATGGTGATGTAAGAAATTCTTTAAGCTTGTTGAAAGCTCTTTTGCAGTCATTAGTCTAATTGAATTCTTTAAAATTCTATGCACCTATCCGTACTTCTCAACACAAATCAATTGAGGGCGATAATTCACCTAGAGAGTTCTTGTACTTCTTTGACCATATGAGGTGATTTCATGTTCCTTATGGCTTCAATCATTCTCGAGTTGTTCTCAATGCTGCACCGAGTGACTATGTAACCTAAAAATTTTCTTGATGTTGCACCAAAGATGCATTTCTATAGGTTGAATTTCATACTGTATCTCTTCAGTGTAGCAAACGTCTCCTTTAGGTTGGCAAGATGCTGATCTTCCTTCATGCTCTTAACAATTATGTCATTGACATATACTTAGAGGCTTCTGTGGATTTGGGGTTTAAACATCTTGGTAATAAGTCTTTAGTATGTTGCGTTGGCGTTCTTAAGCCTAAAGGGCATCACCGTGTAACAATATGTTCTAAAACTGTTAACAAAAGTTGTATAGACTTCATCTTCCTTATCCAACTTGATCTGGTTATAACTGGAAAAAGTATCCATAAAGGATAACAACATGTGTTCAACAATTGCATCTACCATTTGATCAATTTTTGGCATGGGAAACAATCATTGGGACAGGCCCTGTTAAGATCCATGAAGTTTATGCACATTCTCCACTTTCTGTTAGACTTCTTGACTAGTGTACAATTGGCTAGCCAAGTAGGATAAGGCTCTTCCGGATGAATCCTAACTTCAATAACTTCTAGACGTCTTCCTTTATTACTGCTTATCTCTTTGGCATAAAATGCCTCTTCTTTTGTTAGACCAGCTTTACGTTTGGATCAATTTGGAGCTTATATACCATAACTTCTCTTGGGATACTTGGCATGTCTGAAGGAGACCATGTAAACACATTAGCGTTAGCTAACAAGAAATTGATCAAACTCTACCGAGTATCTATTGACAAAGGTTTCCCAATTCTTATTGTTTCCCTTGGGTTATCCCCTAAATGAATTTCCACAGTATCATTCTCAATGTCAACTGACTTGCCTTCCGGATAGATTTTAACCTAAAATACTTCTTCTCATCTTAAGGCCCTTATGTATAATGACCATGCCAATTGCTGATCCCCTTTGTACGTGCTCACCCCTACGAGAGTAGGGAACTTGGCTTTAAGATGTACAGTTGAAGAGACAATGCTGAATAGATGTTGGCATAGTTGTCCAATCATTATGTTGTACACAAACCAACATTTGGCGATGAAAAGGTGCACTTTATCCTCTACAAGATACTCGTCATCACCAATCTATATTAACAAAGAAATGACTCTAACTACTAAGACAGGTTGATTATTGAAGTCATAGAGATCATACTTAAAAGACCATAGCTACGCTTTGATCTTAGGCTTCATTTGGTTAAAGGCATGCTGAAAAATGATGTCGGCTAAACTTCTTGCATCAACAAGAATCTTCTTGGCTTCAAAGTTGGTGACTCTTGCATTGATGACGAGTGGGTCATCATGTAGCCTCTAGATGCTCTCAAAATCTTCCTCTCTAAAATATATTGTATTGTTAATCTTAACCTTTTTGCCTCAAATATTGCAAATGTAATTCTTAGTGTTAATCGAATTTGAAGAACTCGACTGGCTAATAGTAGGTCCATCGACAATGGTATTGATCACTCTATTTGGTACTCTACTGGAATTCATGTCCCTTGCATCTCTCATGGCTAATTCCAACCATGTGTCATTCTCTTGTTCCTCACATATCCTTTAAGACAGTTTCTCAATATTCTCGGCAACATGTGCTAAGAACTTGCGCAAATGCCTAAGTTGGATCGCATCTTTAATTGCATTCTTGAGTTGAATGCATTCATTTGCATTGTGACCTTTGTCATAGTAGAAATCATAGTACATATAGGAGTTTCTCCTTGAAGGATTCTCTCTCATTCTTTCCGACTACTAGAGGATGCCTCTTTCCCCACGTACCTCCATTAAAATGCCCGAAATTAGATGATTAAGAAACATGTCGGATGAGCATGTAGGGATCTTTTGTCTCTTCCTCTTCGCATATGAACTGTAGTTGTTGTGCGTGTTGAGTCTATCCTTTATACTTTTTCACTTTTCATTAATTCCATCTCCTCTACTTTGATCAACCTCTTACCATGCCTTTATGTTGTCTTCCTAACGAATGTATGAGGTAGCTTTAGCCTTAAACTTGATGAAAGTTTTTAGCTTATTCTTTATGAGAGACTTGAAAAAGTATCCATAGGGCTTGACTCCATCGATTACAACGTTGAGGGACATATTCATATCCAATTATGGGGTTTGAACCATCTAGGCAATAAATTTGACCAAGTAGTCCATGATTGACTTATCAGACTTTTGTTTGATGGTGTTAAGGATTAAAAAATCCTTAACAAGAAGTTTGCTTGCAAAGAAGTGTTGAATGAACACTTTTGCTAGTTTCTGGAAATAGGAAATGGTATTTGGTTTTAAATGTTGGAACCATGTGCCAGCTGCATTCTTCAGTGTTGAAGGAAAAGCTCGACAGGCCATTGAATCACTCAAACCATGCAACTTGGCCAACGTATGGTAGTACCCCATATGGTCCTTAGTGTCTTTTGTTCCATTATAAGTCTCAAACTATAGCAACTTGATGCTCTTCTCCTCACAGTTTCCTTTAATTTGGTGACACGGCTCTGTATGTTTGAGTTATTGGTCTCTAACTCTTTAATCTACATTCTTAGTTGATCTTCCTCCTCGCTCATCTTGCAAAGAGTTCGGCCCAAGTCTTAGCATTCTTCTTTCTTCTTATATAGCTCTTCTTTTAGGCCTTCAAACTCTTTATCCTACTCTTCTATTTTTGCCTTCAGGCTTGAGACTTCATTAGTAGTAAGGGCATGTGCCAACTTCTTAGCAGCAAGGTCTTCTTGGAGCTTTCTCGCCACAATCTCTACCCTTATCCTCGCATTCTCAACATTAGCAGTTTAGGCTTTCGATGAATTGCATGCATTCTCAACTCTCTGCAACAAATTTATTAACATAATTAGGAATGATTCGGCATAGGACATGAATACAACCAAGGATAATGCCTTCTTCGTCACTTTATCAGCTTCATCTAAAGCCATCAAAATATGGTTGCTCATCTGGAAAAGGAAATGAGTCAGTAACTCAAACAAATTTGACATTAAATGTAATGGTTATGGATACATACATAATACAATTTGGCCGCAATATGAGCCTTATTACAACCACTAACTCTATCAACATCCTTCTTCACAAAATCTCTATCCTTGGGAAGAATAACTCCTTTCATTAAAGCTAAGGACTTTATCTTGTCACTTAAGACTGAGTTGGTATCCGGAATTGTGTGGTTCCTGCACAGGATGTAATACTTGCCAACCTCTTTATTGGGGACAAATTCGACACTAATGATGCTAAGTGCTTTATTGGGCATTGCCTCCTTTACCTTCTTATCTAAATCTTTAGACTTTTTGGCAGCTAGTTGGCTGATGAGTTCTTTCCCCAGTCTTGTATTGTTGTTCAGCGTTACCTCCATTATTAGGGATGACCCTTCAGTAATAGTGATGTTAGCCTCATTATAGGGTGCAATCTCTTGATCCTTTTCTCTCAGCTTTACAACAGGTGGAACATCTTGAATAATCTCTATAGGAGACTCCCTTGAACGAGCAATTTCAGTTTCGGCTAGTATATCCTTCTTCCCCTTCTTCTGCTTCTCGGCCGGCTAAGAAGCATTCTATTGCACCATAGGTTGCTTGGTTGTGTCTTTAGCTACCTTTTTTCATGACTGTTGGTGGAATGGTACTGTAGTAGCTGCATGCTTGTCGACCTTTGATTTTTTGACCTTTGCTTGGGCTAGTAGCTTGGTAGGATTTACCTTATCAGCATGCATATTTGTGACATAACTAAACATGTTAATAACAACATAGAAAAGAATAAACTTACATTCTCTGTGCTGAGTATGGCTGAAAGGTGACAACTCCTCCCTTAAGTCATGAGAATGGCTTTTCTCTTCTGGTTATTCTTGGCATAGTAGTAACTTATTAGTGTGTCTTCTTTTTCAAAAAAAATTGGGTCTTTGCTTGCATAACACCGTATAATTTTCCTGGCATCCTAAAAGAACATTTTATTCTTCCTCCTTTCCTAAATTTTCTTTGTCGGTTCTACATCATTTGGCATAAGATCAATATCTTTAGTTCGAATTGGCTCAGTCCATTGGGTTTAAAAGTCTAACTCTTCATCAGATACAATTGACATGAATTTATCATGCTACTTGTGAATCTTAGACTCTAACTCATTCATGAACTTTCACTCATGCCTTATTGTAGCAAAGTACCACTTATCAAGTTGTCTCTTAATCGTAAAGAAAAATTGAAACAGCTGAGGCATAACCTTGACTTCGAATTCTTCGTAAACTATCTTAAAAGCTACCTAAAGTTGGTATGTGTTGCATGAGAATGTACTCGGCACGACTTTGAAGTAGTTGAAGAAGTTCTTGACAAAAGTCAAGAAAGGGAAGCGCAACCCAAAATCTAAATATTTCAGGTATATATGGAACATACGCTCGCTGAGGAAATAAACGCTTTCCTCCTCTCTCGACCTCCTTAGATTCTACATTCTGAGAAGGTCTTACCAGTACTAATTGTACTTTGTGACAAGAACTCTGTTGGTAAAACTAGCAGTTCCATGTAGAGAGTCACAGAAGTAGGATATGGTGTTATACAAATACCTTGCCGAGGATCGACCTTTCATGTCCTCGGGATAATCATCTACAATAAGCTCATTGATGCGACTGAGTTTATCCCACCTTACCTTAATGTTGTCATTAGAGCTACTAGAAGAATACGTCGCTTCGCTCCCTCTTTAGGGGGGAAAAGTGGCCTCAGTTTCCATTGCTTCGGAATTAAAGAGGACAAGTTGACCGATGACGCGAAGCATACTTGAATGTTTATGAATAGTATCTCGAAAGTTGAAGAACATAAAAGGGTAAAGGAGAGAAAGAAAGAAAATATGGTTATGATGACTAAGTTTGAATAGAAGTGAATCGTGATCTCGAAGAGTCTTTTAAATGTGGATAATTTACCCTCATAACTGCAAATGTGTTTCTGATAGAAATGATCACTGATTTGATAAGTAGCATAGATTAATGACATATGTCATGTCTTTCGAATCTAATAGTTGATAACTTTTTGATAGTTATTAAGTCTTTGGTATTGTGGTTATTGAGGTGATAGGTGTCATATCACTTACTTTTTTTGTCTCTTCAACAGGTAGGAATTAAAAAATTGTGACTTTTTGACTAGGCTACGAATTGCCTCGCTCCCTCTTTTACTCGGCATCCAAAGAACTATTCTTGCTTGGCTTCTAGTGCATTATATATTACTCCCTTTATCGATTACTAGAACACGGAAGTTAAGGGGCAAATGTTGATAGTTAGTTTTTGTCTCCATCTTACTTGTCTATTTGGCTATTGACAAGCCGCACAATATATATTCTCGACACCTCGTTGAGTAATCGATATTCTCAGCACTATATTGAGTAACTCTAATCCATTGCAAATTTGAATTCAAGTTCATGGCACGAACAATTATTATAAGTACTATTATGATTACATAACTACCTGTTCTCCCTACATTTTAGGGAAGGTATCTAATCAAGAAACTTCCATATATCTCAACAGTTATTTTGATAATTGCTCCTTCAGACATAACGGTCTCTTATAAATACAAAAAATAAACTCGGTAAGAGACATTAGATAACTCTTAAACTTCCTAACTTTACTATTTTCATTCCAACCCACTTACTTAGGCATTAGAGTGGCAGCATCGAATTCGCCCTGGTACTAAGTATTTATTTTATTCTTGCAGGATATTTCTTATTCCCAAAATTCACTACTAACAATAGTTCTAATTTATATTAACACAAATGTCTTTAAAAGGTTTAGTTTTGAAGTAATTAAGCACTAAGAATTCCTTCTCATAGAGAGAATGCTTAGGATTAACCTATTTTACCTTTTTATCACTAGATAAGGGATAAACTAAATTAATCTTCTCTAAATCCTAAATCTTTCTTGCTTTACAAGTGAATCTTTCCTTCTTTCTTGGTTGGCATTGAGCTACTAGGCTTCCTACTACTTTCTTGGATCGGTTGGACTGATTAAACAAGTCAGGAATTAGGAGCTTTGTCATGACTCTAAAGGGAGCCTAGCAGGATTGCCTAAAATTTTCATATCATGTATGCACCCATGATTTAAAAATCATCTTGCAAGTCAGAGATTGCAAGTCAGAGATTGCAAGATTCTAAGTAATTAGTCACTAAAGTTTTTATTTAATTAACTTACGACCACATACATGTGATTATAGATATTCGATAAGCCACAGTCCAATAGAACCATAGAGAATTGGTATCCCTTACTAAACAATAAGATTAGTTAGTAAAGTTCTAAAACTCAAACTTACTAAAGTCACAAAATTTAAATTTACTATACAATAATTCCAATGAACCATATAATTTCTCCTCAGAGTTTAACTTCTATGCATCTCAATTTTGACATACAACTCTCAGGTCTTAATCCATGCCCGATCATCTAGCAACCTACAAGAGAACACTATTGGGGAGTAAGCTACAAGAGCTTAGTGAGTTAACCCTCATACTATACCAGTAAACAAGTTATCAAATAGTTTATTACCAAACATATGAATGCATGAACAAGCAGTATGACAAATAGTATATATGCAGTTGACCGGTACTGCATATAACATCAGATTTAATGCCTTCTAAAGTAAGTTTTAGAGATATATTGGCACCAATCACAATTGAGCTCTAGCACCTGGGTTTTTACCCTTATATCATTATATATATATATATATATATCAATTCCTTGTTTCACTAAACGGGTTTTTACTTCCATCAATCAATAGTATACAAATATCCAGGTCTAGCAGTGAACGAGCTCCCGCAGTTTACGTTCACACCCAACAGCGGTGGTCTCTAGATGTGACCCCCAACTACCCACGATTAGTGTCTCTGACGCTAATAGAACCCGCGAGCCAAGGGTAAGGTCTTGTTGTACTAATGCTCCTACACTGTACTAATCAAATAATGTAAGAATCCATCCCTCAAAGGCCCTTTATTACCAACCGCGTGAGGTGACAGCCGAAACATTATATGTAATGTTTGTGCTTTATGCACGAACCGTTTAATTTTAGTTGAGTTGAATATGATTAAGTCAATTTATGATGTGGTCAAACATTATCAACAAATCATTCAAATAATGCAAAAATCAATTATCTTACATTTAATGGTATTTTGCATAGTATTAAATCAATATCAGTCGCATGCATAACTTAAAAACCCATGCATCAAGTTATTAATATTTAATTCATGTGTACTAATTACAAATACAAAACAAGTATAGAGTCACTGAGAGTGCTCACTTAGTCATAAGTGATGTCAAGGATTGTATTAGTCTAAAGGTAAGTCGATCTCAATCTTAGGATCACCTAACATTAGGGAAATATGAACAGTAATAAGTTTAGGGATTTAAATACCTAGACCAACATGCTAAACCATACTGTTTACTTAAATCAGTTATTGACTTACGTGAAATCATCGATTCGAGTTTTTATCGAATCGCGTATAACTTTTTCGTTTTAGCTTGTATCGTCATAAACTTATAATCCATTTTGATCGTTTTCGAGCGTATTTTTTCGTAACAAGGTTTGCTTTGGATGTTATGACTCGTAATGTAAATTGTGACATTAAAATATTACAAAATTTATTATTTTAGTTTAAAAATTATAAAATAACAATTTTAGCTTTTTCATAACATATTTATGATTTAATAATTATTTAAATCATATATTTGATATTTTTATTATTTTAAGCTTATTTTTCCTATTTTTGAGATTTTTACTTTATTATGATTATTATTAGTATGATGACCTTTATTATTTTTATTACTTCTTATTTTCTTATTAATTATGTATTTCATGATTTATACATACATATATATATATATATTTATATATATTTTCGGCATACTACATATATCTAATATGTTATACGCTATATGTATGTATATACTCATTTTCTGAACATAAACATACTCTTATGTATATATATATATATTCGTGTATTTGTGTTTATACTTATAAATATATTATGTAATTACAAATACTTAGATATATATAAATAATTTACAATACCTATTCCTGTATTATTTATTTGGTATATTATATTTACATAGTATTTATTATAAAGTATGTATACTATATATTATACATATATTTTATAATATATGCAGTGTACCGCAATATATACTCTATATTATACATATATATATGTCATATATTATTATTTATGGAAATATAATACTATATATATATATATATATATACTATACGACTATACATATATAAATATATATACAAAAATAATTATACATGTATACACATATATATATATATAGTTATGGTACATGCATGTATTTTTATATTATAGTTATGTAATGAAAATACTTAATACTAATCATATGTATACTTAAAAAAATACATAATACATACTCTTCCGTATAATATACCTACATACATACATAGCCTAATACATGCATATATTATTCAATTTATGTATTTATGCACATATACATGTATTACTAATGTTATATTAAAAAAATACTACACAAATGCTTCATTTCTACATGTATATACTATATAATATACATCTATACTAAAATAATTTACTTACCTTTTTCTTCTAATTCTTTCTTCTTCTTTTCCTTCTTCTTGTCGTTCTTTCTTTTTCTTTCTTTCTCTTCTTATGGTTATGCTTTCAGGATTTTACTCTCTTTTCTTTTTTTTTTTCTTTTTCCTTTTATTCATGTGAGTTAGCCTAAAATTTAAGCTAAGTAATTATCCAATTTTTATTTTTTATTTTCCACTCAACACATGGCATTTTTTCCCTCAAGTAGGCGGCTATTTGTTCTTCAATTTCCAGAACGTGAAACTTGTAGAAAAGAGAGAAAAGAGATAAATTGAAAATGAAAGAGAAGGAAAATAAAAATTAATAATAAATATATGTAATTTTTTTAAACAGAAAAATGATAACAAATCTCATGATAAATTAATTTTTAAATTTTTGTGAAATTTTATCAGTTTAATTGGTACCCAATACAATTAAAATTTTTACGAGTTATTAAAACGATTTTATTATAATTTCACGCGAATAAGTGATTTAGTCGAGAATTTGTAATCGACTATCATTATATCTCTATCGAGTAATATTTAACTATTTTATAAGCTTATATTTATAATTTTAGGGTTTCGAATAAATTCGGGTTTAATTTTGGTTAATAATGTATAAGTCAGTTTTTAGGGTTTTAGTATGCAATTTGGGGTTTTGATCAATTTCTACGGTTTTTACTGGTTATAATATATTTATATTTATGATTTATTAAATTTTTGTCTTCCTCAGCTTTAATGACTCTTCAAGTCATCTATAGTATTAGGGTTCAATTCTACCTTAAATAACTAAATTTGCGGTGTTTACAAGCTTTATGAGGCCTGTTTCTCTTTTATCTTTTGACACATTAGGTGACCTTAATAGCTTCCTCAAGGGTATGAAAGAATTGTACCTAGACAACATCTCTTACTTCACATCTTAGGTTGATAACAAACTTTGAAATAGTTCGGGGCCTTAAGCACATTTGCTTTGCACTTGATCATTGACATTTGGAATTCTTGTACGTAATCATTAGTAGATCAATTTCTTTATCCCAACTCTTGTAACTTTGCAAAAGTATCTTGATAGTATGAATTAGGAATAGATCTTCCTTACATGGCTCTCTTCATTTTCTCTCATGTTCTTATACCTCATTTACCATCTCTTCTTCTCATCATATGCAACTTCTTCCACTATATATAAGCATATCTAATGAACTTTAGGGTGGTAAGTTTAACCTTGTGATCTTTAACATAATGATAGCACTCAAACAACTTCTCAACTTATCATTCCCAATCCAAGTACTCATCAGCATTAGTACTTCCTAAGAAGCTTGGAGTCGAAATTCTCATATTATCATTACTTTCGGGAGCTTAGACAACACATTCCTCTTCATAGAAATCCTCTTTAATCTCCTCGCTAACCTCTCCAACGTCATTAAGATTGATGCTTTGGTAGGCTGGACAACCTACTCTTCCTCATATATGCCTAAGAGGATGTTCAACTATATTAGGTTAGTTTACACATTATCAACCTCAAGGTGCTCATTATAGCCTCTAATCGATTTCATAGAACTCTTCATCATCATTCTCTTCTTCTTCCATGATCTCTATTCTACTATTGGATCTTCACACAACTACTCTAACTTGAATATTATAAGCTGGGTAAACTCTTTTGCATTGAACTTAATTAATAGGTCACTAACGCTAATATTTAGCTTGGATTTCCTTTAAAGTGTCATCAACAGTATGTCCATTAGCTCGGCAAGTTCTGTTAGCATGAGCTGTAGTTTCTCCTTGCATTACGACTAACATATTCTCCAAAAGTTCATAATGTTAGTCCATCTACTCGTTTATGCTTCTTTAGCTTTACTCCACTTATTAGCCTTAAGTTAGAGTATTACTCTCATTATCTCCCACCACTACATTTACACTCTGATCTATCATTTTATCATTCAGTAGCTTTAATGAACAACCTTGATTAAGGCTTCTTCAATAACCACTACTTCAATAATAGCTAAACCTACTACAATAGTAGCATAATAAAAACAATATGATAACTGTAACTACTCTTGACAGTAACCATCACCTTCTATAACAACAAAACAAACATATGGAACAACAACTGCACTCCTAACTATTTCTTTACTTCAACAACTTCATACTTTATTTCAAGAGATGAAGAAAGAGCACAATAGAACACCAAGAACAATGAACTTGAATGGCATACAAACACACTCTAAATAGAAACACTTATCATTTTACAACACAACTTATGGCCCTATTCAAAACATTAAGCTTTTTTACCAAGATGATAATGCACATTCGTAGAAAATGCAAGCCTTAGATGAGGTCTTACCGTAGCATGAATGGGTCCTTTGAAGCTATCGAAGAAATTAAAATGGGTTTTTGTAGAAATGTAGGTAGAGATTTTAAGTAAGCCTGTGTATAGCTTAATAGATGTAATGCACCACTCAAGGTCAATTTTCCCTACAACATAGTAAATGTGACTTTGATGTAAGTTAAAGGGTTATTCACCAAAAAACTTGCTTAAGGGTTGATATAAGCTAGGGTTAGGGTTCTCAACATATAAAGAGAAGAGGAAACTTAATAAGTTCATTAATAATAGGAAGGATTTTGATTACAAGAAGTATCATTACAAGGTACTTCTACTTGGATGCCTAAGATTACACTCTGGTATATAAAATTACAAGAAAAAGTACAAACTAAATATAGAATTGTACAAAATGATAAAGGAAAAATTGGTAATCCTTTAAGAAATAAAATATCTGACGTTAGGTTGTACGTCCAAGTTTAGTGGAATGCGTGCTGTCGAGAAAGAGGTTGGATAAGGTCGGCAACAGTCTAGCTTATGGGTAGCTTAGCATCAATACCTTAATAAGTCTAAGCTTACAGTGGAGGCTGATCCATAGAATATATAACGACCCAACAGTATCGTTGTCGTGATAGGTCGCCGTGTACCGTATAAAGGTCTATTATCAACCCCCTTGCTGATCATAGGCCTTTCATACGACACACAAGGCTCCTTCCACTCTGCGTTACTACTAGGCCCATAGACAAGTAATATAGAGCAATTTAACTAAAATTTCTTCTATGTTATAAATTAACTAATTGTGTGGGCTCATGAGACCCACACCAAAACAATATTACAATTGAATGCTGTTCATAACAGAGCTGCATAAAATCTAAGTTATGCATAAATACATAAAAGTATCTAAATATCTATAATCTATTACAAAATATCCTCTTTGCTCTATGATCGCTCCAACCCATCTCTACCCGAGACTTACCACGGGCATACCTCGACCTGGATTGACGAAGAGGTTCTCCTGCACCAACAGAAATCTATAGGGGAGTAAGCTTACGCTTAGTAAGATAAATGCCCTCATCAGTACCACACGACAGAAATTTATTAGATGCACAATCATATGAATGCATTAACAAACAGTATGCCATACAACGCATGCAGTGACCTAAGAACTGCATACAACTCAGAATTTCGCCCCCTAAAGTCGGGGTTTAGAGATAATTAACCGACCTAAACCAAAATCCAGGTTCTAGACCTTGGGTTTTATTTCATTTGCACTATCGTGCTCATATCACAACAAAACTCTACATATATATATACTTCCTTTACCAAAATCAAACCGTATCCTTTAAAAATCCCAAGTTTAGCGGTGTGGTGGCCCTCGCAGTCCACAAACACACACCCTAAGCAGAAGCCACAAGACTCGGCCCCTCGCCGACGGTTGGCGTCTCCTAGCGCCTAGTAAGCCCATCAGCTTAAGATAGAGACTCAATATATATGATGGCATAGCTAGTGCCCAATCCTGCAGGAAACTCGTATTCTTGTGAGTCCCTTCCCATCTTCTGTGTGAAACGGCAGTCGGTGTTACCTGTATGCAATATGGGGAATGCATGATTCATTTTGAGTTCTTAATCATATAAGTGATTAATTTGATTTTCAGGGTGATCAACCAATTTCATTTCATACAATTCACAAGTATATATTCATGCAAACAATTCCCATTATTATATATAATTAACAAGTCATCACACTCATCCATAATTTCATACACATGCATCTCCCATATCCCACAAGCATCCAAATTTATAAATATCATATTAGGTGCATCTACTTTACAAGCAAAATCAAGTAAAGAGTCATCGGGAATTTACTCACTTTGCCATGTGGTTCAATCAAAGTAGTCCGAAGGTAAGTCGTCTCCGAAAACAGTGTCCCCTGGTCATTGAAATAATTTTTATAAGGAATTGAAGTAAACTTAAGAAACTATGTAAATTTTCCTTAAGTTATATTCTTAGCTAATTTTCGTAATTTTTCCGGTTTTTACCTAAAGTTCAATCGCGTATAACTTTTTCATTTTAAATCCGATTTTTATGATCTTATAGTCAATCTTCATCGTTTTCGAGTGTACTTTAACGTGGTAAGGTTATATTTTCGAAATGAGGTATGCAATTCTGTCCATGGGTCAGAACAGTAGCGTTCCTCATGTGTTGGAGTGTTTTTGGGCCTTGTTTGGTAAATGGGCTTTTGATAGCTTGAGGAATCCTTTGAGCTTGGTCTTTAGATTTTATCCTAAGCTTAAAATACTCCTTAAGATCAGATTTACAACTTTGATTTATATTCCTAAGGCTAACAACCACTTCTTGGGCCCTTTAGTGAGCTTAAGTTATCAAATGGGCTTGTTTTTAGTTCAAACTAAGGTTTATCACTTTGGTGGGCTTATGGGGCCTTAGGTAGATTTCTTATGGGCTTCAAAGAAACCTTTCTTGGTACCTTAAGGTGCTGATCAGATTTTTATTAAAGGCCCATCCTAGAGTTTTAGGCTTGTTTTGGGAGTTTTAAGCTCGGTTTTGAGTTTTAGGCTTTATATGTCTACTATACTTGCTTTAGTTATTCTTTTCACTTTGTTCTTTTACTTTTATCATATTTTTAGGCCTTATTTTCCCATGTTCCAGATCTGTTCATGTTGGTCTTAAGAGGTCTTCACTTGGTTTTTCAACTTGTTTCATCATTTCCTTAAGTTTAGGGGGTAGATGATGCACTTAACTACTTGTGTACAAATCTTAACTTAAGTTTCCTTCCATCAAATGATCCTTTAACTCATGTTTCACATAAAGAAATAAAAGATCTCATACTTAATGCAACTCCCATATCATGGCCCATGTCATACAAAGTTGGTTTCTTCATAAAACTTCATGTGATGGATTTTTCCTTAACTTAAATCTAGATTTGGGCATGTTTAACTAAATGGAAACAAAATCAACATTCAAATGGCCATGAAACCCTCACGTCCAGCATGCATATCCTCCATTAAAATTCTCATTTCAAGGTTTCCTTAGCTTAAAATCTTCCATTCAAAACATTAAACAAATGTCTTCACAAAATACCAACTTGACATGCTCATATTTCAACTTCATGCAGGGTTTTATGGTTGGTTTCTTAAAACGATTTTTGGACATTCTAACAACTTAAACCTTTCTTACATCTTCAAGAAATCCAAGTCTCCTAACATAAATATTAACCCACACATCACAAAAAATACTTACTCGTCCTTAACGTAAAGTTTGGTGGTTGTGCACTAAGGTTCCTCTTAAGCCTTTAACTTTGCTTCCTCCTTTTTGCTTACCTTTTGAAACCCGAATCTTTTGGTCTTTTGAAAAGGGGTTTATGGAAGATTCTAATGGTCTTAAATGATCTTAAATGATGAAAGAAAATGGCACAAGAGGAAAGGAAAAAAATGCCGTGAGTTGAAGCTTTAAAATGGAAGAAAATGGATTTTGTGGGGTAAAGTTGTTTCCCCTTTTTATGTTTGTTTCAAAAGAGAGAATGATGAAGTGAAAGTGAAAGAAATGGGGAAGAGTATAGCCGGTTGGAAATGGAGAGAGAAGGAGTGTTTAAATGTCTTGGATGTGTTGCCTTGTAGCTTACATAAAGTCAACAATTGTAACTCTTGATGATGTAAGCATTAAGGGATGAATAGTGATGTGTAAGAGAAAGTGATTGATGGGTGAATGACCAATGCATGGCCCCCCTTTCTCCCCTTTTTAGATCTGCCATTTTAAGTCCTTGCATGCCATGGAGTGGTCTTGTCTCCTTTATTAAAGTTAAGCTTATTAATTCTTGTGAAAAATTGTCCATATTTTGTATAAGTGAAGAGGTGATAAGGAAATTGTCTTATCACTAGATTTTGATAAGTTATCAATTGATAATTGATTCCAACTCTCAATTTATAAGTTATCTAAGGTGATTGGTTGATCTACTTATTTATGCGTAAGGCTTATACATGAAGATAAGGACATAGCCTTATAGAAAATTGTTTTGGGATTTTTATCCTACATTGTTTTGTAATTTATGATTTGATTTTTATAAAATTGTGAAACTTTCTAAAGTTGGATGAAATTATTCAAATTAAATTATCGATTAATTATTTAGGGTTAAAATTCCTTAATGGCTTTAAGGTTTACGGTTTTAAGTGGCTTTAAAGCTCGTAGTTCTTCAAGCTCAGGTTTTCTCGACAATTAGCTTTTGAATTGTAAAAATTTAATTCGTTTCTAAATATAAACTTAAGTTTTTTAGTTTAGTTGGTCTTTAGAAACATTCAGAAAGTACTCTTAATTAAGTCTTAGGCCCTCTAAAAGTAGGGTTTACAGAATAGGTCAAGAAGGTTAGCTTTGAGCTTCTAATCAACTTGTACTAACCTTGTTTTGATGAGACAATACTCCATGCACTTCGAAAGCTTGAGTGTACAAACTAGTTGGCCTCCCTAACACTTGCTTGAAAATTGAGGGATCATGGCCAATCTATGTTAATTTTTCTTTTTCTTATCAGTTCTTTAACTTATTGTTTCTTTTTCACTAAATTGGAAATAAGAATGAATTTCACTTTTTTAAGAGATTGAGATCGATCCATACTAATCAATTTTTACCTTATTATTCTTATTTACACCTTCAATAATTCACCATTTTTAGGGAAAATTAGAAAAGACAAGCTTTGTTTACTTATTTACGAAGATTATAGGGCTTTGAAAATTAAAAAGGGATAAGCATATATTTAAAGAAAACTTCAAAAGTTGGATATGACCAGTGTCAATCACAATTTTAATTGATTATTCACTTGGAATCCTAGGCTATATAACATATAACTTTTACTCCACAAGAATTTTACTATTAAATTCTAGTAACGTGTATAATGTGCACTAGTAACTTAAGAAAAATTAAATACAAGCACTATTTATTATTAAAATGGGATTAGAGTTGAGAAAAATATAGGGTTAAAAATTAACAAGTTGATTTCCTAAATAATAGTAGTGTACTACTTCTTAGCTCTTAATTTATTACATTACCCTCAATGTACTTTATTTTAAATTATAGGAAAAGTAAATATGCACAAAAATAATAAATCAAATATAGTGAAGAAGAAAATAAACAGTACTCCCCTAAACAAGTTTGATTTGTGCAGATGTCCATGACAATTTGTGTTGAATGTTATCAATTTGTTAGCTTAAGATAGATCTAAACAAATAAGTAAAAAGAAAGAATAAAGAGCTTATGCAACAAAAGGAAAATTTTATTATTTTATTGATAGAATAGAACTTGAATATAAACTCAAAAATTAAACATATGAAAATTTAGAATTGCACCTAACTACAACTTATCAAAACATAAAAATTGAAAAGTAACAACTAAACAATTCAACATAAGATATCTAGAAAAAGTCTAATTCTTCTTTGTTGTTCTTGTCTTCGGATTCAATATCGGTTCCTTCGACTTATCTCAGTTAGATGTTACCTCCTCCTCATCATCCCCTATCTGCATCTACCTTACCACGTCGATTAATTCCTTATCGGTTGGTGGAGGAATTTTCATCTTAGCTTGATCAATGAGGTTGCTGCAAAACTCCATCATCCTTGTCTATAGCCTAAATAATTTTTTGAGAGATTGTTTGAAAATCTCAAGGAAAATGATTGGTTTTTGAACTTCTACTTTCAATTTGTTAACTTTCCACACCGAAATTAGATATCAGAGTTTTGGTTTTCTTCATTTTAGAGGATGTCTTGTCAATGTTATCCAGAAAAAGTCCCATCTAAAGAAATGTAGAGAATGACATAAGGGTAACATCTCTAATTATGGTGAATTGGGGGCTATTGACAAGGAGTTTGAGTTGCTTCACTAAGACCACATCCTATTTGGTTTACTTAATTGTTAGTTGTCTGGTGTCCTATATAAAAGGTGTAGGCAATAGCTAAGTGATAGGAATTAAACCATCGAACCCCTAACTTGAGCTCGAGCTCGAGGGCTTGAGAGTATGGCCAAATGGGTTCTCTTTTTCTGACCTACACCTAAAGAGTTTGAGTAGCTACCTTATCCACCAACTAGTTACCTTATCCAAGCCAAGCTCTCTTATGCCTATCAATAGTCTTTGAATGTCCACCTAAAGAGCACTTAAACAACAGCTTAGCTTACTCAATCACTAGCCCAACCGAATTGCCTCTAAGCTTCACTAAGCCTACTTGAGCGGAATTCACCTTAGGAGATTTTATAGCTCAACTTAGTAACACCCTATCTAACCGTACTTGTTTTTCTGTTTCTATCATGAGCCTTTCCTCTAGTTGCCAACCAAGTGTCCCAGCAACCACGTAATGGAATCTTCCATACTGACCACATGTTTTTCCTAATTTTTCATTTATATCCCTTTACATTCCTTGTACATTACTTATTTTAGATATTACCTTTTTAGTCTTTTCCGTTATAGTAGTTTACCTTAATATTTTGAGTATAAATACCCTATGTACATTGTAGCCACAACAAGTTAATTGGACAGAATATACTACACTTTCCTTTCCTTTGTGAGTATCCTCTTGCTTACTTAGTTTACTCTTGTCTTAACCCTTAAGTAAGACTAGGTGGCTAGTATTCTCATTAAGATAGCTCATGCGTCATATTGAGTTGATTCGTGAGTCTTTAGTAGTTCCTTGGTACATCATATCTTAGGAGTTGATTGTGGATTTGCTTATTTGCTTTGTTGATTCGATCATTTCCTACCATCGAATTCAAGCTTTTGGCAAGTTTGGACCTGCGATTGATTCTATTTACCTTATTAGTTTTTGCCTCAGCCTATTGTCTTTATATTAGAGCGGAGGTTCATAGTAGGTAAGTTACTATTCATCTATGATTATTACTATACAATGTGTAGTGTTGTTATGAAAGTATGTTGTGGTTACATTATGGATTAGCTATAATGTTTTAGTAAGTAGTAGAAGTAACACTATTGTTCTATAGAATTTATAGCGAGATTCTTTATTTTACTCTATTTCATGCTTTATAAAACAGAACAAGCTTCAATTAGGTTTTATTGTCATTTAAAGTAGCTACTGTATTTGTGGTCAAAGTTTATGTAGATTTGATTATTCGTGTGGAGAGGTGAGTATGTGTAAGTTAGTTGTTTTGAAGACAGTATAGTTATTTTTGGAATATTGAAGTTTAACTGTTGTTGAAGTTTTGTTGACAAAACAGTATTGAGTTGTGGAAAAGATGACTAACTTCAATATAAATGTTGGTATTGGAGATGATAATAGTAGTGTTGTCCATAATGGCTAATAACCCCAAAATACCTGTAGAAGCACAAACAAGTGGTTTAACAAAGTGGCTAAGTTGATAGCTGACTTGACCAAAGCCATTCATGTATTAGCTTTACGACCTGTTGATGTTGCTCAAGATACTTGTTAAGCTATCCAATTTGATGGGAATTAAGCTGCTAGATCCTTGACCTGCAGCTGAGCCTAAGGACTAATGGGACTAGTATGATGAATCCTTTTGTTCTAGCCGACCCCTGCAAGAGCTGAATACTTCCTTATTGAGTCACCCTTTATGCCGAGCCGTATGATTGCTCATCCTTCTATAGTGTGCCAAATTGAAGATTTATCTCTCCTACCAAAGTTGACTAATTACTTAGCATCTTCGTTGTCAAGAAGCCGAAAATGGGAAACTTTGAACTAACAAAGCCATCCTAGCTCGAACAAGCTAGCTATTTGTACCTTTTTATCCGCATCTTCTAATAACCTCGCCAATGTAGCACTGCTACATGTATAATATCATAAGTAAAATCCATTGTACCAACGATTGATTTTCTTATATATTCATTTTTACCTTTTGTATCCTCATCTTTACTTCCTTAGGAAATGCCATTTTTATCTTTTCCTTTTTAGGCAAGTTGCTTTAACTTATGGGTATAAATACCCTTATAATTGTTACTATATGAACAGACATAATTTGGAATACACTTTTGAGTACTTTCTTCCTTACATAAATACTCGGTTTACCCTCGGTATGACTCTTATCCTAACCCTTAAAGCAAGACTGGGTAGCATATAATCTTACCGAACTGATTCATGTGTCATATTGAATTGTGCCATGAGTCCTTAGAAGTTCCATTGGTGCATTATATCCTTTAGAGCTGTTCGTATGTTTTGCTTAACCTTCATTCATCATTCATTCATTTTCACACTTTCTTTTACTAGTACTTTTCGAGCTTTCTACAAGCTTGAACCTATCCAGCTGCTGGCTTTTTTTATTCATGGTTACGATTTGTAACATCTTGGTATCAGAGCAGAGGTTTTCTTTGAGATGACGTGTGTTTTTGAAGTTCTATTATATTCTGTTTTATGTATGTGAAATAAAGCAAGTTATTGTATTCATTTGAGCACTGTGTTCTTAATTGTTAATTTCTTGAAGTTTTGTCTGAGATTTGAATTTATGAGGAAAAATAACTGACCCAAGTTTGAATGTTGGTACTTGTGATGATAGTAAAGTTATCCACCATGGATGACAATCTTAGGGAACTCCTAAAAGCACTGATGAGAGAATTGATGAGGTAGCTAACCTCTTGGTGGATTTGACTCGAGCTATTCATGCGTTGTCTTATTAACCTATTGAGGCCATGCAAAACACCTTATAAGTTGCTTAGCTTGTTAGAGGTCAGAACCTAGTTCAACCCATTCAAAGTGGAGGAATAGGCAAATAAGTGAGGAAAAGGATTGATTTAGCAAGCATGGGAGATGAGGAAGAAAGGGAGTATTTTGAAGAAGAGTATATACAAGTCCCTAGAGCATCCAACCATGTGAAGCTTCAAATTTTGAGTTTCAATGGATTTGGGAATGCTGATGAATATTTGGAGTGGGAAGAGAAGATAGAGTGTATATTTGATTATTATCAATACAAAGATTATGAGAAGGTGAAAACTACTACTATTGAGTTCTCTAAATATGTTGCTATATGGTGGAAGAATTTTCTAGCCTTGAGGAGGTGAGAGGGATATCGAAAGATTAATACTTAGCTAGAGATGAAGAAGATACTCAAAAATAGATTCATGCTAGAAACTTATATTTAAGATACTTTCACTCAACTTTAGGAGCAGAGACAATGTTACGTCCCGAAGTCATAGAGTCGCAACAGTCCTACCGTGTAAACCATTCTGTGATAGTAACTGGCCTCACAGTACCTACCATAGACATAAGTTACACAAGGCATCGATGACTCCTCACTTTGAAGTAAACAATCCAATTAAGTGTTCAACTACAATTATGGTAAATTTCAGAAATTTTTAATAAACCTATATAATTATATGTAAAGTCCACAAAACTTCCCAGGATATTTTACATATACACAACAATTCAGTAATTTAGATAATAATTATCAATCTTTCATCCTCAAACTACAAAAGACATCTTTACTAAACATCACTACTAAGTAAATTAATCCTCTCACTACTGGCTTCAAAAGAACTAACCTCTGGATAATTGTAAGGCAGCATAATACTTGAAGTGTTCAAAGATCAGGACCTACAAAAAGATCTATAGGAGTATGAGCAACTACAGCTCAGTAAGTTGAATTGGAGACTCATAAGAGTATACAAACATAAATAAGATTATCAAGCAATTATTTTAATGCAATGCAACAATCAAGTGTCATCGCACAATGTAATCCAGTCCGTTGTGAAATCAGAGAAATTTCACTCGCTTTAATCCAGGTTGAGGAGTTTCCATGTTATGCAGCAGCTCACAACTAAACCCAGGCTTGTGCAATAGAGACCTCGCTCTTCCCACGACTACCTTTGAACCATTGACTTTACCCTCGTCGCGACCTCCTCTCCTATCACTTAGTTTAACTAAAGATGAAGAAAGGACCATTTTGCAATTCTTCGCTATCCCTTTCGAAGGGGTCGGTATTTGGTTAGAGAATCCTATGATCCCCTAACTGGTTACAATGCATGACATTTTTGGTTATTATAGTCAAATAAAATTAGATTTCATTTAGGGTGTTCAAACAATTTCACACCAATTCAATCAATCAAAAAATCACTCATATTACAAATTCAGCATGCATTTAGATAAATCACACACATGCATAGACTACTTACAATCATAACCATATATAATCCTAAGTCTTCGAGTACTATAAAATATCACTCTAATATAGTAAGTAATAACCTAACTTACTTAGAGTTTCTCAATCACCGATCACTCAATTACAAGTCGATTCGTCTTTGGATATTCTATAATACAAATAGGTCTTTTTTAGTTCATATACTTTAATGATTCACATTCTAAGTTATGATTTAGCTTTTTTTTTTCCATGTATAACTATTATTTACTAATGATTCATTTTACCCTATTTCAAGGTTCAGTTCCTAAATTAGATTCTAGTTTTGATTCTTAAATCTTAAATATGATCAAATCCTAATGTGAAATTAATTATATTAAGCTCGAGTATTTTAATGTCCTATTAGGTCTAAATTTAATATTCTAAACTATTCGGTATACGTTAATCCTAATTGAGGTACCAGATTTATTCCTGATGTGAGAAAATCTTATACCTTTTTATACAATTCCTTAAAATTAAATTTTATTTCAGATTTATTATATTTTGATTTCTATTATTATAATATCTAATTAAACCTAATTTTCTATAATTAGTACATAATGCCTTCATTACTTATACTTAACACTCCAAAGGTTAAGATTAGGTTTTGACATCAAAGATTAATATCCCTAAATATCTAATTACTATCTAATTCAGTAATTAGTGTCTTAATCACCCAATTAACCTAAAATTACCCAATTTTTCCATCATTTTAGGGCTAAAAATTAACTTAAAAATTTCGAAAATTAATTTTAAAAAGATGGCTTCATAGCACTATCCTATATCCCTTAAGCATTCTATAGAAAAATTTTGAGCTCCAAACTATACTCCTAAGCCTATTTATTTCTAATTTAATCATGCTCGGTTTTGCTTAATTTGTTAAGGACCCTATATTTTCAGACGTGATTAAACTAAATCACTATTTTTCCCTAAATCTACATATAATAAAACCTCAGAATAACAAGTTTCATAATTTTTTGTGTAAAATAACTAATTTTAAGAAATTATACAAAATCGAAACAAATTAGAGACTCACCTAGTCCGATGACATTTGGCCTTCCAACATCGGTCCAGGTGTATCGACCGGTTCAAGTTGTAGGTTTGGAGTGGGGTAGTGGTGTGTGCATTTGGCTCACTAGCTCTAACTGCACAGTTTTCTTTTTCTTTTCTTTTCTTTTTTTCCTGGTTTTTCTCTTGAATTTTCAAAGCTCTCTATTTTTCTCTAATCCCTAACTGTCTAAAGGAGTTCTCTGAATTTCTTTCCTATTTATAGTAGTTTTTGGAAATAATATGCATTAATTAGACATAACATTGCCCTATTCCCTTGATTTTTAGCTTTTATGTTACTTAATTCTAATTAGATAATTTTTCTCCTTTACCTCTTGACTTGCTACGACCAGATTTTCATCATTCCATATCCTTTTGATTTTTTTTCTGATTTTTTCTCAATTAATTAATAATTTACTAAGTTTTTGGCCAATTTAAGTAATTTCGCGTATTTTTACCTACAAATACAGTACATGTGAACATTCCTAATTATTATTTAGGTCGTTATATATTTTTAATATATATATAATCTATCTCTAGTAATTTATTAGTTATTAGATTACACTTTTCGTGTTTTCGATGATTAACAATTATTATATTTAAAATTTGAAAATTTTATAGTATCTTATTTTATTACTTATTTTCTTAAATTCAAATTTACGAGGTCAATTTTCCTAATATTTCTGTCCATAGTTTATAATTCAGGTTTGATCAGATCCTTTAACCGATCACCCTAAACCTTGTGCTCTAAGTTTAATCCTACGGTCTCTTGGCTTAACTGTAGGGCTTACAGACAAAGAGGCCAAATGTTTGACAAATATGTTCAAAACTTTCAAATGCTTATGATACATTGTAAAGTAGAGGGGCCACTAGACCAAACAGTCTCAACATTCATTACTAAGTTGAGAGGAGACATTTGAGAAATTATAGAGCTTCAACGATTTAACACAATGAATGAAACTGTTAGAATTACCCAGTAAGTAGAGAGGCAAAAGAGAAGTCGACTAACAGCTAAGGTGTCGATTAGTTGACCTCGATAGACAAGTTACCAAGCTCAGTCGAGTACAGAGCTAAATAGAAAGACTAATGTTTGAGCTAAGCAGAAGGGCCAACCTGATGGTGAAGTGTTGACCTGAACTTATGAAAAGGGGCAAGGTTTTGGTAAGAAGATGAGCTAGATCAAGTACTTCGAGTGTCAAGGGTTTAGACATATGGCTACTTATTACCTAAATCGTAGGATAATGGTCATTAAGGGAGATGTCTTGAAGTTAGAATTATAAAGTACTGATGAGGAACTCAAGGAGAAAAAGGTTCCTACCGAGAAAGAAAATGTTAAGAAGGAACTAACTGGGGAGGATGTATTTGCCGAGGACTTGAACAAGTTACTCATGGTTATCCGACGCATTATGAACGCAAAACCCTCATGAGAAGAAGAGTAGAGAGAGAACTTTTTCTATACCACTTATAAGGTGAATGATTAGGTGTGCACTCTCATCATAGATAGTGGAAGCTGCACCAATGTAGCATTAGTTGATTTTTTTTCAAAATTGAAGCTGCTAACTATTACATATCTGAGGCCATACGAGTTGCACTGGTTGAGTGAGAAAAGAGCATTACATGTCACTCGGCAAATACTACTGCCAATCACTATAGGGAATTACTCTAATTAGATTCTTTACGACGTATTTCCTATGTATAGTTCCCATGTGTTGTTAGGTAGGCTGTGGTTGTTTGATAGGAGAATTATACATGATGACTATAGGAACACGTATACGATCAAGAAGGATGACCAATAAATCACATTGAATTTGATGCTGCTAAGAGAAGTTAATAAGTTACAAATAAAACTTGCTCGTAAATCAAAGAAAGCTTTGGTGATGAGTAGATTTGAGCTTTGAGAGGCCATTAATGTTGATAAGTTGACCCTTTCGTTGGTCAGGCAACTGTTGGAAATTAAGGAATAGGGTAAGCTGCCCCAGGAAATTAAAGAGTTACTAGATGAATATGTCAACCTATTCTCAGGACAATTACCTAAGGGGTTTCCCCCAACTCAAGGCATAGTACATTACATTACTGAATAAGCTAGCTTATCGGATGAATCCTAAGCAGGCTTTTGAGCTGCAACATCAATTCAATGAGTTATTAGAGGCTACATAAGAGAGAGTCTCTACCCTTATGCTATGATTGCACTTCTAGTGTCGAAGAAGGATGGAACCTGGTGGATATGTGTAGACAGCCGAGCTATAAATAAAATCATGATCAAACACAGGTATCCGATCTCGAGGATAGAAGATATGTTAGATGAATTTTATGAAGCTAAGATTTTTAGCAAGATTGATCTTAAATTTGGCTATCATTAAATTTGCATGAGGCTAGGAGATGAATGGAAGACTATATTCAAGACTTAACATGGATTTTACGAATGGATGGTCATGCCCTTCGGCTTATCGAATGCCTCAAGCATTTTCATGAGACTAGTGAACTATGTGTTGAGACATCTCATAGGGAAGTGTGTCATGGTTTACTTTAACGATATCTTGGTCTACAGTGCCAACATGCTGAGTCACTAAAAACATCTCAAAGCAGTCTTGGATAACCTCTATGCTAAGTGACTATTCGACAATCTAAAGAAATGTTGCTTTTGCCAAGAGGAAGTGGTATTCTTAGACTATATAGTTAGTGAAGGAGGCTTATGAGTTGATGATGAAAAGATTTGAGCAATTGTCAAATAACTGGTTCCTACTACTTATGCTAACGTAAGAAGTTTCCATGGACTAGCTTCATTTTATAGAAGATTCATAAGGAATTTCAATACCTTTGTTGCGCCACTTACATAACTAATGAAGAAAAACACTGACTTCCAATGGGGAGAAAGGGAAGGGAAGAGCTTTGCTAAGGTAAAAGAAAGATTGACCTCTACCTCAATGTTAGTATTACCAGATTTGGATAAATTTTTTGAGCTGGAATGCAACACATCAGGCATTGGAATAGGCACTGTTCTAATATAGGAAGGTGGGCCAATTACCTTCCATAGTGAGAAGCTTTGAGAAACTTAGTTAAATTACTCCGTGAATGACAAAGAACTTTTGGCACTAATCTGAGCACTACAAGTATGGTAGCACTATTTATTGTCGAGAGAATTTGTCATTATAAAAAAAATAGATACAAGAGAAATTATATTATAGTATGTTTTAATTTATAAATATTTTCTACAAAGGATGTTTATGTATCATCTAAAAAGCACTCAGCTACTTCTAATACTAATACATATATCTTCATCTCGCACTCAGCATTCGAGACATATCCCAATCCCATTGTAAGTAAACCTGTAAAGGAAACTAAGGGGGAATGAGTGTAAAATAGTTCAGTGAGTTCGTCCCTCACCACGTCCGTTCAAATAAGTTATCATACATTATTATCACACATGCAAGCAAGCTATACATAATGAATGCAAGCAATACATCTATAGGAGTTCGGAACTATGGAAGGTATAGAATTACATCGTCTACACTTCGATTATCTCCTCTACTTACTCTTATAGGGCACCTCAGTTTACCCACATGAGGCTACCTAGGGGCACCACCCCTCTAAGAAAAACTCGACTATTACCCTAGTCAAGAAAAAGTTTCAATCTAAATAGAGGGATTTCAAATTAGGGCTATCCACCCTCCAAGGTCCCTCAGGCACAAACATGCGAGTCCTCTTACAACCAAAATTAACCAAATCCTTATAGGTACAATAAAGTGAGTCCTCTTACTATCAAGTGGAGAACTTATGCTAGCTTTGCCTCAACGTTAAAATATTATTTATGGCTCTACGAGCCCTTAAAGAAATCATACAAAAATATGTGTAAGAGTAGAAAAGTTTTTTTTTTTTCCAAAAACACTCTCCATTCATACCTTTACTAGGTCATAGACATGCAACGAATAGAACCGGTTATTTAGGGTCTAATATTTATATTTATCAATTTAAAAAGGTGACTACACAAATGATGGCATATAAGAAGAATAGTCATTCAAATATACAAGCAACAACAAGCAGCAAAACATTATACAAGTAACATGCATAAGTAAGTAGCAGGTAATTAAAACTCCCTCACCTAGATTATTGCTCATTCTCCAAGCCTTTAGGATTTCTAGAACTCGATATCGAACGCTTAAATTAAAATGGTAAAACTTATAAGTGTTTTGAAAAGTTAGACTCCTTAGTTATCTAAATGTCTATTATAGTTTATCTAATTTTCCCCAATATGAACCAAGTATAATGTGTATAGGGTTTATCATACTCAATAGGATTAATAGTAACTAGTTTCTTATATTTATAAGTTATGAGACTTCCTTTATGTATTTTGTAACTTTTTCAATCTAATTATAATATTTACGAACTTATAGTCGTTTTTCATCTTTTTCAGACACATGTTCACAGGGTGATGTTTGTTTTAGACGTTAAGACTCGTGTTTTATGATATGGGCTAAATTTATCGAAATTTTATCTTATTGGAGTTTAATTATTCTTATTGCTTATGTTTATGCCCTAGTTTAGGACTTAATGGTTAAATTAGCTATTTGATTCTTACACTTAGGAAATTTTACATTGGTATTCCTAATTCACATACTTAATTAAGTTTAATTCAATTTAGGAAGTATATTAGGGTTTAAAGGATATTTGACTCCTAAGTACATGTATACATATATAGGTTATATTCTTATTTAATCTTATAATTTATTATTTTACAAGCTTATGCTTATATCATGGCTTATCTAATCTTTTGATGATGTCATGGCTTATGCAATCATTTGATGATGTCATGACTTATGTAATTTTTTGATGACATCATTGCTTACATAATTCTTTGCTTACCTTAGCCTTATCTCATGTTTATGTATTTTATGTAATCTTATGTAGACTTATACATAATGTACATATACTTATACCATTCCTCTACTTATATATATACAAGCATACTTATACATATACCGTATTTATACTTATATATATACTCATATACCTATACGGTCATATACGTATTTTTGAACAAATTTCGTATGTCTAATTTTCCTCTTAAGAAAACCTTCCTAATTTCATTCTTTTTCCGTTTTAAGAGTGTATTTAGCATGGTATAGGTATGTATTGTTAGTATTTGTCCTAGTTTAGGTTATGCACATAGTAAATACTTATGTACAAAGATCTCCATACTTGTATTCCTCTAATATATCCTTATGTACATATATCTAAAAGCATATACACATGCATATCCTTCTTCTTCACCATGTTTTCTAAACTTCCACATGTAAAGATTGCAACTTTAAGCCTAGATCAACGTATATATATACATGTATACAATACATAACCTAACCTTCTCTCGTTTTAACTAGTAAAGAGGATAAAGTAAAACATAAGAACATAATAGCATACCTTAAGTTGCCCTTGACTATGGATGAAATGGTTGAAAAGTTGAAAAGGAAAGAAGAGTGAAAGGGAAAGGGAAGATACGATTGGAAAGGGGAAGAAGAAAAGGACTTTGCTTTGCTTTTGTTTGTGTTTGAAAAGTGAAGAAAAGTAGGGTCTAGAAGAAGGAAGAAGTGGATGGTAAAGGAAAGAAAAAGAAGGGAAAAGCCAAAAGAAAAGAAAAGAAATCATGAGAAGGAAGATATTTTTTTCAAATGAAAAGGACATTTGTGTTGACTTTTCCATATGTTGACTTAGTTAACCTTTTGAATTTAGTCAACATGTGTTAACTTGGTCAACTTCTGATACATAGTGTAATAATTAAAGAAAATTAGGAGAAAAATTAAGGAAATGAGGCATTTGGTGAATTGATTAGTAAAAATAGATAATAAGATCTTACTTTAAGTATTTATATCTTGTATATATCATTTGGTAAGCTACTTAGTATAATTAAAATGAATAATGTCATTTAGGGTATTAAGGTTTACTACATTTAACCTAAGCATCAACTAAACCTTTAACTTTATGTAATACTAACCTAGTTATATACTTAGTTTCTAAGGGATTACTTAAGTATTCTAAATATTTATGCATGATTGAGAGTTATCTTCAGTCATTTACTAATGAAATAGTAAAATATGGAAGATATATTATCACTTAGGGTTTTAGGGTAAATTATGGTCAATTACTGCTTTTATATTCTTAACATTATAGTTTTAGAGTTTTTATTACTTTAGGGCACAATCTCTAATGTTTTTACACATTTAGGGTTTAATATATTCATATGTGATTAAGTCTTCAATTATTATCTTAGGGTTCTAATGAGGTTTGAAGTTAACTTTGCCAATTACATATACTTGAGGTTTTAGGGTCTTCGTATGCGGTTAGAGGTTCAAATGATGATTTAAGGTTTTTCATATTCACTTTAGGTTTTGGATTGAGATTTTAATCGATTTTAAATTTCACTAGCTCTATTGATTTCAGGAAATCATCTACAGTTTGGACGTTTGTTTCTATATTTAGAAAGCTAAATTCGCGGGGTTTACATGGCTACTTGTTTTGAGGCAAAAAATTATGCATACTAAATCATTTACTAAGGGAGCTATAAATCAGGGAAGCTCACAGTGGAGGACTCTCTGGACATTTTAGAGAAAGGAAGACTTATGAATTGTTGGATGGCTGCTTCTTTTTGTCAAGAATGAGGAGAGATGTGCACCGAGTTATCGAAAGCTATACCATATGGAAGAAGTGTTAACTCCATAAGTTTAACCTTCTAGACATGATATGGAACTTGAGTATTATAGATATTTCCCTAAATCAACAAAACTATATAAAATGAAAACTGATTAAAATTTTAAACTTGAAAGATCTCATTATACGATTTGAAAACCTTAATCATGCATGAAAACCCCTACATACACGTACTTTAAAAAATGTAAACCTAAACTTAATAGAAACTGTAAATATCAAATCATAAAAAAAAAAATTAAACTCTATAAAGTTATCTTAATGCTTGAAAAGCTATAAATCAATAAAATTATCATTAATTTTGTGAAATCATATAAAACTAATAACGAATGAATCAAGGATAATTTTAAGTAATAATAAACAATAAAACTAAGCTAGTTAAAAGAACAAATTAATAAATTTACAAAAGTAATTTTACTTATGTACATAAGTAGCTCCACAACATGTATATATATATATATATATATATATATTAGCAAGTAATTTCCTTCTCTTTTCTCAATCTAACATATGATATATATATTGTAAACCCCAAAATTTCTTGACTTAATCTCTGAAATAGACTTGAGTATGTTAGATAATCTAGAAGTTGACAAGGCTAATGAAAGTGAAAACCTTAAAAGAACTAATCAATCGCGTATGAAACTTTTCTACCCTAAATGTATGTAAACACTAAAGATTTTATTCAAAAGTGATAAGAACCTTAAAATGATAACCTTAAAAACATAGGTACACTAATTCATCATAATATGCCCTAAAACCCTAATTGATAATATAATCTTCATATTTTGCCAAATCATTAGTGAATGTTTGAGATGACTTTCAATCATGCATGGATATTTAGAATCCTTAAGTAATCCTTTAGAAACTTAGATAATGTATCATAGATCACGTTTATCTTCTAAGTATATGATTAAGATAGTATTGCATAGAGTTAGGGGTATAGTTAAAGCTTAGGTAATATAGTGAACCTTAACACCCTAATTGATACTTTTCACACTAGTTAAACTAAACAGCTTACGAAATGATGTATATAGGATATAAATACTTAAAGTGAGATCTCATCATCTATTTTTACTAATCAATTCACCAAATGCCTCATTCCCTTAATTTTTCTCTTCATTTTCCTTAATTACTACATTATATGTACAAAATGGCATATGCTTATGGAAAGTTGACCAAGTCAACACATGTTGACTAAAGTCAACATTTAGAAATATCAAAAAAAGACACTAATGCTTTAGAAAATATCTAATCCATTTCATGATTTCTTTTCTTTTAGCTTTTCTTTTCTCTTTTCTTCTTTAATTGCCGTCCACTTCTTTTCCTTCTAGACCCTTCCATCTTCTTCATTTCAAACACAACACAAGAAAAAAAGAAACAAAGCAAAACCCTACTCCATTACCATGACCATCCACTTTCCCTTTCACTTTCAAAATTTTCCAACTTTGTCTCCATATTTCAAACACAAATTAAGTTATGTGATTATGTTATTATGTATTGCTTTATATTACTTATTAGTTAGATGATGAGGTAGATTAGATAAGTAGATATGTGTTACGTGTGATCATGTTGAAGAAGGCATAAAGTTTCTACCTTTAGGTGCAGGAGGATAGAAATCACGGTGAAGAGGAAGGAGATACATGTATATATGCCCTTAAGTATATGTACATAAGGATATACTAGAGAAATGCAAGTATGGAGATCTTTGTACATAAGTATTTATTATGTACATAACCTAACTAAGACAAATACTAACTATACATACCTATACCATGCTAAATACACTCTTAAAACACAAAAAGAATGAAATTAGGGAATTTTTTTAAGAGGAAAATTTGGCATACGAAATTTGTACAAAAATACGTATATGACTATATAAGTATATGGGTATATGTACAAGTATAAATATGGTATAAGTATACGTATATGTATAAGTATACTAGTATACATATAAGTATAGTAAAGGTATAAGTATATAGTAGTTTATGTAAAGTGTACATAAGACACTTAGGTATGACATAAGCATAAGGTAAGGCATATGTAATTAAACGATGAGGTAAGCACTGATTTAATTAAAAGAAGACATAAGCCATGACATAAGCAAACGATGACATAAGTGATGATACAAGCGATTGATTATGTAAGCAATGACATAAGCAAATGTTTATAAGATAAGAAATAAAAAGAGTGTATAATAATTAGGTACATAAATTAGTAAACCCTAATATACTTCCAAAATTGAATTACACTTAAATAATACATGAATTAGAAATAGTGAGGTAAAATTCTCTACGTATAAGAATTTAAGGGTTAACCAAATCATTAAGTATAAACAAATGATATAAATATAAGCAATAAGAATAATTAAGTTTCCATAATTAAAATTTCTATAAATTTAGTCTATATCATAAAACACGGGTCTTAATGTCTAAAATGGACATCACTGTGTGAACGTACGTTCGAAAATGATGAAGAACAACTATAAATTCATAAATATCGAAAATAGATTGAAAAAGTTACATGCGATTAGTGATAAAGTCTAACTGGATAAAAGTTGATAGTAATCTAAGTAGAACTAGGTAAATAAATATTTAGAATTACTAGTTAATTCAATTACTTACTGGCGTTATTATATTGTAATGATTAGGTGATCCCGAGGTAAGTAAGGATCTCCCGATTGATTACTACAACTAGAGCGAGTCGTCATGGCTGAGTGAGTATTTACCCTATGATTCCATACTTATATGTGATTGTAGATAGTTGACTTAAATGTTATTGTTAATTGACTACTGTGTAGGGTTAAGGAAATGCTTATGTATGTTGTTATGTGCTGAGTTGTGAACTTGCCTTAAGTACAAATAATGCTTTGTTTGTTGCATGGTAGCATAAAAAATGATTGTTTATACTATTGGATAGTTACAATAGAATTTGAACTTAATTATACTTGGCTTATAAAAAGAAACTGGTACATGCATTGCATAGACACGATTCCGGTTGTCACATCACATGAAGGTAAAGAGAGGCCATTCGAGGGTCATTATTATTAATCTATTGGTTTTATATGGTGCACTCGTACAAAATGACCTTTCCTTGGCCTGCGAGAACACTAGGCGTTAGAGGTGCCAACTGCTTGGCTAAGGATCGAGTCTAGAGGCCTCCATTTGGGGGTGAGTGCAGACTGCGGGATCCCACTCACGATTAAACTGAACTTAGTTTTCATGAAAATAAAAGAATTATTTGATTTAAGTATGGAACGTGGAGTTCCGTAGTAAAGTAAGTTCTAGTATAATACCCAGGTCTAATTAGTGCCGTATATACTCCAACCTTGACTTCAGAGGGCACTAAATCTGAGTTATATATATGAACTAGTTAACTATACGTATTGTTTGGCATTCTATTTGATCATTCATTCATATGTGTGAATATAATGTATTTATAACTTGCCTGTGGTGTGGCTGATGGTTTTGCTCATTAAGCTTAAGCTTACACCCCCTTAGACTTTTACTACAGGATAACTTATTCATAGAAGTTGTCTAGGGGATGCTACAGGTTAGTTTGGGGACTTAGGCTAGAGCAAGCCGTCCAATGTATTGAGAGGGAATAGTTTATGTAGACTTTTACTTATATACTTTTGTTTCACCAGTATTATAGACTTAGATATACTAAATTACTGTGTATTGTAAGCTTTGTCGTTCAAATTTTATATAAATATGATGGTGTGATGATATCATGTGAATTTGTATGTTCTTGGGAAACTAGTGGTTATAGAGCCTTGTATATTGTGTGAAGAGTTCATGATTAGAAGGGTAACCAATCAGGGGTTCTTCATATAATATACAACATTTGCCACTACTAGGTCGTCCTTAGTTCGTGACATATATATATATATATATATGTTCCATAATAAAGCAGTAATCTTAAATAATTAACTCAATCAAACCTTAAGCTCTTAAGTGTAAGTCAATTACTCCCGAACTGGGGAAAAACCTTAAAACATACTTAAACTCAATTGAACCGTAAACCCTAGGATAATCAAGGACTCATGACCTAAATAAATAATTAAAAATATAATTTGAACAAATTTTATTCAACTCTAGAAAGTTCTAAAATTTCTTAAGAAGCAAATCATAACCAACAAATTAATTTGAGAACTAAACCTTAAAAGAATTGCATACAAGACAATTCCCTTATCTTCACTTATAAGCCATATTTGTAAACCCTACCTTTTAATGGGCTTGTAAATTAACCAAGAGTACTTTTTGAACGTTCCCAAGAATCAACTAAACAAAAAATTTAAGTTTACATTTGAAAACAAATTTAGTTTTCCAATTCAAAAGTTTATTATCGATAAAACTTGAATACGAAAACAGTAAACCTTAAGTCACCCTAAACCTTAAAATAATTAAAAACTTGTAACCCTAACCGACTAACTGAGAATTTAATTTGAATAATTTTATTTAACTCTATAAAATATTATAGTTTTATAAGAATTAAATCATAACTTACAAATCAATTTAAGAACAAATTCCAAAAGAGTTTTGTATAAGACAATTCTGTAAACCCCTAAAAGTTTCGATCTAGTTTTTGAAATAGACTCAACTATATTAGATAATTTAGGAGTCGATAAGGCTAATCAAAGTGAAAACCCTAAAAGAATTAATCAATGGCGTAAATAACTTTTCTACCCTAAATGTTTCTAAATGCTAAAGATTTCATTCAAAAGTGATAAAAACCTTAAAAATGATTACATTAAGGACATATGTGTACTAATCCAACATGATATACCCTAAAACCCTAATTGATAATATAATATTTATATTTTGCTAAATCATTAGTAAAAGGTTAGAGATAACCCTCATTCATGCTTATATGATTCGAATTCTCAAGTAATCCATTAGGAACTAAGATAATGAGTCATAGATTATATTTATCCCTTAAGTATATGATTAAGATAGTCTTACTTCGGGTTAGGGTTATAGTTGAAGATTAGGTTACATATAGTGAACTTTAATACTCAAATTAGTACTTTTTGCACTTGTTATCCAAAGTAGTTTATCAAATGAGATATATGGACTATAAAGACCTAAAGTAAGATCTCATCAACCATATTTACACACCAATGCATCATATATCTCATTTCCTTCATTTTTCTCCTAATTTCCTTTAATTACTACATTATGTGCACAAAATTGCACATACTTAAGGAATGTTGACTAAGATAATACATGTTGACCAAAGTCCAAAACTTGACCAAGTCAACACATGTTGACTAAAGTCAACATTTTGAAAAGTCAACAAAAGACTAAGAGATAAGGAAAATATCTCTTCCTTAATGATGGCTTTCTTTTCTTTTCCTTTTGATTTTTCTTTTTCTCTCTCTCACACCACATCCTCCCTTCTAAACCCCATCGCATGTTGTATTCCATTAAGAGAAACAAACCAAAATCCCCATTTTCATGCCGTGAACTCCCCCTTCTTCTTTCACTTTCATTACTTTTCTTTTGTCTCCATAACTTCAACACAATTAAAGGTATGTCTTTAAGTTGTTTTATGTTACTTTATATTATTCATTAGTTAGTTAATTAGGTAGATTAGATAAGTAGTTATGTGATTAGTGTTTTCTTCAAGAAGAGGAAACAAAGTTTCCATCTTTAAGTGTAGAAATTAGAACTTTTGAAGAAGAAGAAAGGAAGACATGAGTATATGGTTACAAGTATGCATACATAAGGAAATACCAAAAGAATACAAGTATGTGAATCTTTGTACATGAGTATTTATCATGTACATAACCTAACTTAAGATCATATCTAACTATACATACCTATACATACCTATACTACACTAAATATATACATAAAAACACAAAAACATGGAATTAGGAAGCTTTTCTTAAGGAAAAGCTTAAGCATACGAATTTTAGTATAAAAATACGTATCCAACCGTATAGGTATATGAGTATGTATACACGTATAAATATGGTATAAGTCTAAGTATAGGTATAAGTATATGTTTGTATAAGATATATGTACATAAGTATAAGAGAAAGGGGTAACATGTACATAATACATATACATATGACATAAGCATGAGGAAAGGCTTATGTAATCATATGATGAGGTAAGTAATGACATATAAGCACATGATGGCATAAGCAAGTGATGACATAAGTAATGACATAAGCAAAAGATGATGTAAGCAATGACATAAGCATAAGTTTAGAAAATAAGAAAAAATAAGAAAAGTGTAGGTAATTAGATAATTAAATTAGTAAATCCTAATACACCTTCTAAATTAGATTATACCTAATTCAGTACATGAATTAGTAATAGCAAAGTAAAATCCTTTAATTATAAGAATTTAAGGAATAAAAGATATAAATATAAGTAATAAGAGTACTTAAGTGTTCATAGCTAAAAATTTCTATAAATTTAGTACATAACGTAAAATAGAGGTCTTAACACCCAAAACAGATATTACCATGTGAATATATGTTCAGAAACGATGAAAAACGACTATAAATTCATAAATATAAAAAATAAAACGAAAAAGTTACATATGATTGAAATTAAATTCTTACGGGGTAAAAGTTGATAGTAATTCAAGTAGAATTAGGTAATTAGATGTTTAGAATTAGTAGTTAATTCAAATACTTATTAGTATTGTTATCACATAATGATCAGGTGACCCTTACCGGGTAAAAGTTGATAGTAATTCAAGTAGAATTAAGTAATTAGATGTTTAGAATTAGTAGTTAATTCAAATACTTATTAGTGTTGTTATCACATAATGATCAGGTGACCCTAAGGTGAGCGAGGACCTCCCAATCGATTACTACGATTAGGGCAAATCACTATGGCCGAGTGAGTATTTACCCTATGATTCCATGCTTGATTGTGATTGTAGAAAATGGACTTAAATATTATTGTTAATTGACTACTGTGTGGGGTTCGGGAAATGCTTGTGTATGTAATTGTATGTTGAGTTGTGAATTTACCTTAAATATAGAGAATGCCTTGTTTATTGTATGGTAGTATAGAAAATGATTGTGTGTATTATTGGATGGTCACAGTATAATTTGAACTAAATTATACTCTGCCTATAAAAAAAAAGAAACTAGAACATGCATAGCATGGATATTATTCCGACCGTCACATCACACGGAGGTAAAAAGAGGCCACTCGAGGGTTGATATTATTGATTTATTTGGTTCTGTACGGTGCACTCGTACAAAATGACCTTACCCTGGCCCGCGGGAACACTAGGGGTTAGAAGCGCCAATCGCCTGGCTAAGGGTAGAGTCTAGAGGCCTCCGTTTAGGGGTGAGTGTGGACTACGGGGGCCCACTCACAATTATACTAGAACTTGGGTTTTTCTGAAAATAAAAGAGTTATTTGATATAAGTACGATACATGGAGTTCTGTAGTAAAGTAAGTTCTAGTATAATACCCAGATCTGATTGGTGCCGTATAAACTCCAACCCTGACTTCGGAGGGCATTAAATCCGAGTTACATATATGAACTAGTTAAGTTTGCGTATTATTTGGCATTCTGTTTGATCATTCATTCATATACGTGACTATAATGTACTTATAACTTGCTTGTTGTATGGCTGAGGGTTTTGCTTACTAAGCTTAGGCTTACACCCCTTTAGACTTTTGTTGCAGGATAACCTGTTCGTAGAGACAGGACGAGGGATGCCACAGGTTAGCCTAGGGACTTAGGCAAGAGCGAGGTGTCCTGTGTAATGAGAGGGAATAGTTTATGTAGATTCTTACTCAAGTACTTTTGTTTATCTTATTATTATAAACTTAAACATACTTAAACACTGTATATTGTAAGCTTTATAACTCAACTTTTATATAAATATGTTTGTGTGATGATATCATGTGAATCTGGATGTACTTTGGAAACTAGTAGCTGTAGAGCCTTGTATATTGTGTGAAGAGTTTTTGATTGGAAGGGTAACCAATTAGAGGTTCTTCATACAGTATACGTCATCTGCCACGACTAGGCCATCCTTAGTTCATGATAAATTCCCTTATCCATAATGCGTAAGACTTATGCACATAAATAAGTGAACTAACCAATCACCTTAGATAACTTATGAATTGAGAGTTGGAATCAATTATCAATTGATAACTTATTAAAGGCTAGTGATAAGACACTTTCCTTATGTCATCATGACTTATATGAATAAGTTATTACATTATTTTATGTATTCAACTTTTAATTAAGTAACAAGATAACTCATGCCCAAAAAGGACACCCCATGGCTAGTTGGGAAAGAGCCTAAGGGAGGCCATGCCTTATCAATAGTCTTACACATCCACTATTCACCTCTTAATGCTTAAATTATTTAGTCTTGTCAAAAGTTGGCATTTGTGCATGCTAAAAGAAAACCAAATTGAAGTTTTTTGAACATACTTCCCTCCCATTCAAAACTGGCCACTCACTCCCTCATTTCACTTTTATTTTTACGTCCTTTTCTCTCAGTTTAAACACAAACCAAAAGAAGAGATCTAACCCCACAAAATCCCAACATTGCTTCCATACTCATGGCACCAAGCTTTATTTTGTGTCCTCCATTTGTCAACTCCAAAAGCCACTTCTAGGAACTTTAGATCACCCTCAAAACTACACTTTAAAGATTAAGACTCAAGCTTCCAAAAAGATCTTGCAAAAGAAGGAAAAACAAGGAGCATAAGTGGATAATTAGTGCACAACCACCTTGTTTATGCTTTTGAGGACTAGTAAGTTGTTTTCTTGTTTAAGTGATCTAGTATTCCATGTTAGAAGACCATAATTTTAAGAAGATGTTAGCATGAACTTAAGATGATAACTTAGCTAGCCACTTTAAGAAATAAGCTTATGAATCTTTTACAAGAAAGTTAGAATATGAGCATGATAAGTTGGTGTTATATAAGTATACATGTTTAATACTTAGAGTAGAAGATATTAAGTTGAGGAAGTTGTGAAATATGCACATGAACAAAGAAAAAGCATGCTGGACATGAAGTATAAGAAAGCTATTCAAGAGTTATTTTCACTTCCATTAATTTGAACATGCCCAAAATTAACATTAGGAAAAGAAAAATCTATTACATGAAGATTTTATGAAAAAACCAACTTTGTAAAATGAGAACTATAACTTAGAAGTTATGATAAGTCTAAGATCTATTATTTTCATGTAGAGTATAAGCTAAATAATTGTGTTATGGAAGAGAAGTTAAGTTGGAGTTAGATTATGAGTAGTATAGGTTCAAGATCTAACACCTAACCTTAAAGAAATGATGAAACAAGTTAAAAAACCAAGCTAGAAGCCTTCACACCAAATCGTCTAGAACTGGAACAATAAAAAAAAAATCACTTAAAAACATGATAAAACCAAGTAAACAAAGCGAAAAGACTAACCAAGGCAAGTACGATAAGTGTATAAAACTTAGAACTCAAAAGCAAGCCTAAAACTCTCAAAATGGGCCTCAAACTCCAAGTTGGGCCTTTATTCATTTTCTGACCAGCAACTTAACTCACCAATAAAAGCTGTTTTTAAAATCTTAAAAAGGCCACAAAACAATCCTTAAGCCTAACAACGTGACTATCTTTGATTTGGATAAAAAAAAAAAACAAGCTCATTTGACGACTTAAGCCTACATGAAAGCATAAGAAGTTATTGTTAGCCCAAAGATTGTAAATCAAAGTTGGAAATGTAACCTTAAGGATTATTTTAAGCTTAGAATGAAATCCTAAACCCAAGCTAAAAAGATTTCTTGAGATATCAAAAAGCCCAACAATCAAATAAAACCCAAAAGTACTCTAAATCATGTGAACCACTACTATTTTGACCTATAGATAGATTTGCATGTCTCATTTCTAAAATATAGCCTCACCACATTAAAGTACACTAAAAAATGATGAAGATTGACTATAAGATTATAAAAATCAAATTTAAAATGAGAAAGTTCTACGTGATTAAATTTTTAAGTAAAACTAGGGAAAATGTGAAACCTAGTTAAAAGTGTAACTTAAAGGGTTTTAGCTTAACTTTCTAAGTTCTATTTCAAGTCCTTATAGTATCATATTGCGATGTCTAGGGGACTCGGCTAGTGGAGACAATTTGCCCTCAGATTACTACAACTGATTCATTATGGCTGAGTGAGTCATTTTTTACTACTCCATACTTGATTTTTGCTTATAGAGTAGATGCACTTAAACTTATATAAGGAACTTAAATGCTTATAGGTTATGGGAAATGCATGAGTATAATATTATGATTGAATGCTATGACTTATTAATAAGATAATAATGGAAATTGTTTATAATGATATCTATGTATAGTTGTATGGAAATTGTTTATAATGATATCTATGTATAGTTGTATGGAATGAATTTGTATGATCAACATGAAAACTAGATTAAGTACTTATTTGATTAAGAAATTCAATAAATCATGCATTTCTCATAATCGCATCATACTATAACAACTGCCACATCATGCAGAAGATAGGAAGAGACTCATAGGAGGAGGGCCTCTTGTAGGATTAGGCATTAATTATGCCATCATTATATTATTGAGTCTCTGTCTTGAGCTAATGGGCTTATTAGGTACCAGGGGATGCTAACCATTAGCAAAGGCCCATATCTTGTAGCTTTTGCTAAGGCATGTAATTGTAGATTATAGAGGCCATCACATTGCTAGACTTGGGATTTTGGAAATATAATTTGTTTCTTGGAAAAGAAAGTATATTATATTTGTTTTATATATATATGATTTTGATTTGATTTTAGCAAAATAGTACAATTGGTATGAAAACCCAGGTGCTAGGACCTGGTTATTGGTTTGTGTTAGTTAACCATCTTCAACCCTAACTACATGGGGCCAAATTTTGAGTTGCATGCAGTTCCTAAGCCGTTGCATGTATTGTTTGGCATTCTGATTATTCATGCATTCATATATTTGTGCATTAAATAAAAAGTTATTATGCAGTATTGATGAGGGGATTATCTTACTAAGTGTAAGCTTACATCCCAATAGTTATTTTCCTTACAAGTTGATCGATAGTTGAGACAAGGATAGGAATCAAGTGTAGAGTGCTACAGTTGAATCAATATGATGAAAAGCTTATATAGTTAATTTAGAATGCTTCGAGAAACACCTAATATCTCAATTAAGTTTAGTTTCTTTAGTAAGTTTAAAATTTTCTAGAAGTGTCTATCTTATTTCACTATTTTGGTAAAGGATACTGATTCTTTGCTATTCTGAGGAACTGTAGAATATTGGTTATCCATAGTTATGTATATTATTCAATGCACTAATGAATTAAAATCTAAAACCCCAGTCACTAACTATTTAGTGTTTTGCAATCTTTGACTTGTAAGATGGTTTCCTTATCATGGGTGCATATGTGATATGGAAATTTTAGGTAATACCACTAAGCTACCTATAGGGTACCTACAAGAAGGTCAAATGCCAAGTTGAGCAAGGGAGTGCAATGCCCCTACTTATTCCAACGAAGTCGTAGACTGAATTGAGCGTAGAATGAATTGAGAATGGACTTTGTTCTTGGACTATTGCGAACTATTCAAGACAAAGATTCTATAATGGTCATTATGGATAGGTTTAGTAAGATGGTACACTTCGTGCATTATACCGAGACTAATGGCGGTTCAGCTATTGTTTCTCTTTTCTTACAAGAGATTGTATGGATACATAGCGTGTAGAGGAGTGTAGTCTCTAATAGAGACCTGAAGTACTTGACCCATTTCTAGAGAACCTTGTACCATCAGTTGGGGACTAAATTACTCTTCAGTTCCTCATGTCACCCCTGAACTGACTATCAGACAGAGGTAGTTAATTATACTTTAGGATCACTACTCCAAGCTGTAATAGGTAAGAACTTAGCTGATTAAGGCGGCCAAGTTCGCCTACAATTGAATAGTACATGATACCATTAAGTAGACTCCTTTCGAAGTTTTCTATGGACTCAATCCCGAGATGCTTTATGACTATACCCCTATACCAGTACTTACGCAAGAGGACTTTGATGCCTCAACTAGAATACAATCCCTTCAACACATCTATGATAAGGTCATTCGACACATCGACTAAGTTGCTAAAAGAATGTGAGAAAAGATCAAGGGTAGGATGGCTAAACAATTTCAACTAGGAGACTTAGTGTAGCTACACCTTAGTAAGGAACGATTCCCGAACAAGAGGAGGCACAGATTATCTACAAGAGTAGAAGGACCTTTCAAACTCTCCTAGAAGATCAATGATAATACCTACAAATTGGAATTGCTTGAAGGCTATGAGGTTTATAATATCTTCAATATTGCCAACTTCAGTCCATATCATCCTAACAAAGAACTGAGTAAAAGACTATTTGGATTTGATCTCAAATCTGAAACAACCTAGTGGGAATGATGTGAATCAGGTTGTCGGACCCTTAACCTACAGCGGAGCGTGAAGACTAGAGGGACTGGCATGATGAATTGTTCTGTTCCAGTCAACCCCTATTGGGGTTGATTACTTCCTTACCGAGTCACCCTTCATACCAAGTCATATGACCGCCTATCTTCTTGTACTGTATCGAATTGATGATTACTCTCTCATGCTCGAGCAAACTAATTACTCAGCATCTTCTTTGCCTATGCTAAGAAGCCAAAAAAACAGAGACTTCTGACTAACAAAGCCATCTTGGCTTGGATAAGCTAGCAGTCTATACTTTTTTGTCCTCATCTTTTAACAACCTCGCCAATGTAGCATTGCCACCTATACAATATCATGTGTAGAATTTGTTCAACCAATGATTATTTTTCTTATATATTCATTTTTACCCTTTTGTATCCTAATCTTTACTTCCTAAGGAAATGCCCTTTTTTTTTCCTTTTTAGGCAAGTTGCTTAAACTTATGGGTATAAATACCTTTATACTTGTAACTCTAAGATGACATATAATTATGAATATACTTTTGAGTACTTTCTTCCTTGTGTAAACACTCTATTTACCTTTGGCATCACTCTTATACTAACCTTTGAGCAAGGCTAAGTGATGAGTAACCTCACCAAACCAATTTGTGTATCATATCGAATTATTCCATGAGTCTTCAAAAGTTCCATTAGTGCATTATATCCTCTGGAGCTATTCGTGGGTTTTGCTTAATGTTTATTTGCCATTCATTCATTTTCGTACTTTCTTCTATTAGTACTTTTCGAGCTTTTTGTAAGCTCGGACCCACTCAACGATTGGCCTTGTCTGTTCTTGGTTATAGTTCACAACAAACCTTTAGAGGAAAAATCTCAATTTAGTAAAACTAAGATAGAGGAGTAAGAACATCTGCAAAGGAGAATTGACTTAGGCGAGGTGGATGAAGAGGAATATGCTAAGCTAGAAAAGTAAGCTTGTGCAGCTTAAGCTACAAACCATGTAAGACTTTAGATTTCAAGCTTCAATGGTTCTAGAGATGCCAATGATTATCTCGATTAGGAAGAAAAAGTGGAGCAAGTGTTTAACTACTATCAATATGGCGACCATAAGAAAATGAGAATTGCATCTATAAAGTTCATAAGCTTTGTTAAAATGTAGTGGAGGAACTTCTAGGTCATGAGGAGATGAGAAGGATACAAAGAGGTTAGCACTTGGCCCCAAGATGAAGAGAGTCCTTAGAGCTAGATTCATACATGATATCTAATTGCAAGATAATTTTGCTCAACTTCAAAAGCTTAGGCAAGGGAATCGAACTGTAGACTAATTTGTGTAAGAATTTTAGATGCTCATGATCTAAAGTGAAGTCAATGAGCCTTCAGCTTAAATAGTATCCAAGTTCCTCATTGGGTTGAGATATGATATCCTAGATATACTAGAGCTTCAATAGTCTACTACACTTGATGAAGCTATAAGTATCACCCAATGTGTGGAGAGGTAGAGGAAAAATAAGCCAGTCCATTCTCAAGTTAGCTAACCTACTTCAAGTAGTTGACTTGCTTAAGGCAGCTGTTGAGCTCCATAAAGTGTTAACTTTAGTAAGCGAGTTGAAATTTTGACTAAGTAAAAGAATTGTACTATTGATTAGGAATTGCCAAAGAGAACTTATGAGAAAGGATAAGGGTCTAGAAGAAAGACAAGATAGATCAAATGCTTCAAGTGTAAAGGATTCAGGCACATGTCCACTGGGTGTTAGAACAAACAAACCATGATTGTTAAGGCTATTTCTTCAAAGATTGAGATAAATAGTATGAATGAGGAGCCATAGAAAGAGAAGAGTTAGAAAAGAACATTGAGAGTAATGAGGAACCAATTGAGGAGGATATGTTTGCTAAAGATTTAGATAAGCTGACTGTGGTTGTTTGACATATAATGAACATTGAAGCATCTACCAATAAGGAGCAATGAGAGAATCTATTCCACGTTACCTGCAAGGTGAATGAGCAAGTGTATGCAATCATGGTGAATAGTGGAAGTTGTACTAATTTAGCATCTACCAACCTAGTTCAGAAGCTCAGTTTACTAAACTTATCACATCCCAACCATATAAATTACGTTGGCTAAATGAGAAGGTAGCACTATATGTCACCTAACAAGTACTACTAGCGATCTCAATTATGAATTGCTCTAGTTAGATTCATTGTGATGTACAATACGTCACATATCTTGTTGGGCTGACCTTGGCTATTTGATCAAAAGGTGACACATGATGTGTTTTGGAACACGTATGCATTTGAACCTTATGTCCCTTAACCAAGTATGTAGATTGAAAGTAAGCTAGCCTAAAGATCAAAGCAAGCTTTAGTTCTAAGTTGAACTAAGCTTTGAGAGACCATCATGTTTGACATGTTGACCTTATTATTGATAAGAAGGATATTGGAGTTGAAGGAGCAAACTGTATTATCTAAGGAGATCCAAATGTTGCTGGAAGAACATTCTAACTTTTTTCCTAAGTAGTTACCTTTAAGACTAGCTAGCTTATCGAATGAATCCTGAGTAAACTGCCAAGCTGTAGAGATAATTCAATGAACTATTAGAGAAGGGATATGTAAAGGAGAGTCTCAACCTATGTGCTGTGCTTGTTTTACTAGTGCTAAAAAGGGATGGTACATGATGAATGTATGTGTAAAGCAAAGTTATGAACAAGATTACAATCAAGCATAGGTGCCCTATTTCGAGGCTAGATGACCTGTTAGATGAATAAAGTGGTGCTAGAATTTTTAGCAAGATCAACTTGAAGTTAGGTTACCGTCAAATTTGTATGAAGCAAGGTGATGAATGGAAAACTTCCTTCAAAACTCAACATATTTTGTATGAGTAGATGGTGATTCCTTTTAGGCTATCAAATGCCCCAAGCACTTTTATGCAATTGATCAACCATATTCTAAGAGACCTAATCAAAAGAAGTGTTGCGGTTTGCTTCAATAACATCTTTGTATACAGTACCGACCTAGCAAGTCATATTGACCATCTTCAAGTTGTTTTTGTGTTCTCTAAGTAGAGAAATTGTTTGCAAATTTGAAGAACTGTTGTTTCTATCAAGAATAGGTGATCTTCCTAGGATACGTAGTTAGTAGAGGAGGATTGAGAGTTGATGAAGAAAAAGTTCAAACCATTGTTGAGTGTTCGATCCCATCTTCTTGTATCTAGGTGAAGAGCTTCTATGGATTAGCTTCCTTTTATCGATGATTCATTCATGGTTTTAGCTCAATAGTTACACCCTTAATCGAGCTAATAAGGAAGCATGTTGAGTTCAAGTGGGGAAAGAAAGAGGAGAAGAGTTTTACCAAAGTGAAAGTGAGGTCTACCTTTATGCTAGTCTTGGCCTTACTTGACTTTGAGAATTTTTTTAAGTTTGAATGTGATGCATCAAGTGTTGGTATTAGTGTTGTATCAATGTAAGATGGTCAACCCGTTGCTTATAATAATGAAAAGCTTAGAGGACACAATTGAACTACTCTGTATGTGATAAAGAACTTTTAGCATTGATTTAAGCTCTTCATGTATGTCCACATTATCTTCTAGCAAAAGAATTTGTCATATATATCAGTCGTAAATCATTAAGGTATCTACGAAGTCAATCGAAGATCTCAAAGAGATAAGCTTGATTGACTAAGTTCTTAGAAGGATTCAATTTTATAATAAATTATGAGCGTTGAGTGAACAATGTGGTTATCGATGCCTTATCGAGAAGACTTAGTCTTCTTACTAAGTTGTAGACTAGACTTCTAGGGTTTGCTAGCATTAAAGAATAATATCAACATAACCATCATTTTCATCCCATATATGAGCACTATGGAGAAGGGAGGACAATTGATGAGTATCATGGAGAGGATGACTACTTGTTCCAAGGTGGCAAGTTATGTATGTCGACCAGCTCCTTAAGGGAGTTACTGGTGAGATAAGCTCACTCTGATAGGCTTTATGGACATTTCGAAGAAATGAGGACATATGAGCTTTTGAATGCAAGGTTCTTCTACCTTAAATGAGATATGATGTACATTTGGTGATGAGACGTTATGTAACTTGCAAGAAGGTAAATGGATTTTGTCCTCGGTTTACTACGAACTGCCTAAGGTAAAACTCTATAGTGGTTGTTGTGGATAGATTTAGTAAGATAGTACACTTTATGCCTTACACCAAGACAAATGATGATTCGACTATTGCTTCTTTGTTTTTACAAGAAATAGTTCTCATGCATGGAGTGTTGAAAAGTATGGTGTTAAATAGAGACCCAAAGTTCTTATGCCATTTTTGGAGAACTTTAAGGTGTAGGATGGGAAAAAAATTACTTTTCACTATCTCTTGCTAGCCTTTGACTAATGGTCAAACAAAGGTCATCAACCAAACTCTAGGGTCACTACTCCGAGTTACAATAGGAAAGAACTTAGCCAATTGGGATGTGTGCCTGCTTGTGGTAGAATTTGCTTATAATAGGACAGTATATGCTACCCCTGAACATGAATCAGTTTAAGTTATCTCTATTTTTTACCCTAACCTACCACTTGATCATACCTCAATGCCATTAGCCAACTAAGAAGACCTTAACACAAGGACCAGAGCTTAATCCCTACAACAGATCTACCAATGAGTCACTTAGTACATTGACCAAGCTACTAAGAAGTTAAGAGAGAATGGCAAAGGAAGAAAGACTAAGCAATTTCAGCCTGATGATCAAGTATGGTTATACTTGAAGCAAGGAGAGATTTCTTAACAAGAGGAAGAACAAGCTATTTGCTAGAGTTGAAGGACCATTCATGATACTCCAGAAGATAAACTATAATGCATACTAGTTAAAGCTACCAAAAGACTTTAGAGTATCTGATGTATTTAACAATGCCAACATCAGCCCTTACCAGCCTAAAGAAGAACTAACAAAGAACTAGTTAGACTTGATGCCAAATCCCAATCAGCTTTATGGGGATGATAAGAATCAAACTACTAAACCCCTAACCTAAGCCTAATCTCTAGGGCTTGAGAGTATGGCCAAGCGAGTTCTCTTGTTCCAATTTATGCATAAAGAGTTTGAGCTGCTTTAGTTTGTTGACCTGCTACCTTATTCAAGCTAAACTCTCCCATGCTTATTGATAGTCTTCAAGTGCCAACTTGAGGAGCACTCAAATAATTGCTTGGCTTACCTAATCACCAAACCGACCGAACTACCTTTGGGCTATACTAAACTCGTCTAAGCTAAATTTACCTTAAAAGATTTTGCAGCTTAGCTCAATAATACCCTATCTGATTGTACTCATTTATCTATTTTTTCTAAGAGCCCTTCCTCTACCCTATTTGATGGAACTTCCATATAGATCACATAGTTTTCCTGATTTTTCATTTATACCCCTTCACATTCCTTATACATTACTTATTTTTTATATTACCCTTTTAGTGTTTTTAATTTATAGTAGTTTGCCTTAATATCTCGAGTATAAATATCCTTTGCACATTATAGCCACATTAAGTTAATCAGACAAAATATACTACACTTTCCTTTCCTTTCCTTTGTGAGCATCCTCTGAATTACTTAATTTACTCTTATCCTAACTCTTAAGCAAGGTTAGGTGGTGAGTCTCTACACTAAGTTAGCTCATATATCATATTGAGTTAATTTGTGAGTCCTCCATAGTTCCTTAATGTGTCATATCCTAAAATTTGATCGTGGGTTTGCTTATTTACTTTGCTGATTCACGCATTTCCTACCTTCATATTTGAGCTTTCGATAAGATAATACTGTAAACCCCTAAAATTTTCAATCTAGCTTTTGAAATAGACTCAATTATGTTAGACAATTAGGAGTCGATAAGGCTAATGAAAGAGAAAACCCTAAAAGAATTAATCAATCAAGTAAGAAACTTTTCTACCCTAAATGCATCTAAATGCTAAAGATTTCATTCAAAATTGATAGAAACCCTAAAATGATTACCTTAAAGACATATGTGCACTAATTCATATAATATACCCTAAAACCCTAATTGATAATATAACCCTCATATTTTGCCAAATCATTAGTAAAAGGTTAGAGATGACTTTCATTTATGCATATATGTTTGAATCCTCAAGTAGTCCTTTAGAAACTAAGATAATGAATCATAGATTACATTTGCCTCTTATGTATACAATTAAGATAATATTATATAGAGTTAGGGGTATAGTTGAAGATTATGCTAAATGTAGTGAACCTTAATACCCTAATTAGTATTTTTCATACTAGTTACACTAAATAGTTTACCAAATGATGTATATAAGTTATAAATACCTAAAGTAAGACCTCATCAATTATTTTTACTAATCAATTCACCAAATACCTCATTTCCTTTCATTTCCTTAATTTTTCCCTTAATTTTCCTTAATTACTACATTATATGTACAAAATGGCATAAGCTTAAGGAAAGTTGACTAATTCAACACATGTTGACCAAGGTCAAAAGGTTGACTAAGTCAACACATGTTGACTAAAGTCAACAATTTGAAAAGTCAACAAAAACAACTAATGCATAAAGAAAATATCTAAGCATCTAATGATTGCTTTTCTTTCCTTTTCTTTTGGTTTTTCTTTTCTCCCCCTCTTCCTTAATTGTTGTCCATCCATCCCCTTCTAGTCCCCACCATTTCCTTTCTTCCATAATTAAAACAAAACCAAAAGAAACAAAACAAAAGCCCTCTATATTGCCGTGAGCTTTCTTCTTCCATTTCACTTTCAACACTTCCCTTTTGATCTCCATAATTCCAATACAAACTCAGGTATGTGATTAAGTTACTTTATGTTTCTTTATATTATTCATTAGTTAGGTAATTAGGTAGATTAGATAAGTAGACATGTATTATGTGTGACCTTGAAGAAGAGGACATAAAGTTCCCATCTTTAAGTGTAGGAAGTTAGGAATCATGAAGAAGAAGAAAGGAATACATGTGTATATGCTCTTAAGTATGTGTACATAAGGAAATACTAAAAGAATACAAGTATGAGAATCTTTGTACATGGGTATTTACCATATACATAACCTAAATTAAGATAAAACCTAACTATACATACCTATACTATACTAAATACACACTTAAAAACACAAAAGAATGAAATTAGGAAGATTTTCTTAAGAGTAAAATTAGGCATACGAAATTGTACAAAAATATGTATATGACCGTATAGGTACATGAGTATGTATACAAGTATAAATATGGTATAAGTATAAGTATATGTATAACTATTCTAGTATACATAAAAGTAGAGGAAAGGTATAAGTATATGTACATTATGTATAATGTACATAAGTGTACATAAACCACATAATCATGAGATAAGACTTAGGTAAGCAAAGGATGATGCAAGTGATGATGTAATCACATGATGACATAAGCCATGACATAAGCAAGTGATGATATAAGCAATGACATAAGCGAATGATGATGTAAGCGATGACATAAGTATAGATTATAAAATAAGAAAATAAGAAGAGTGTATAATAATTAGGTACCTAAATTAGTAAACCTTAATACACTTTTTAAATTGGATTATACTTAATTAAGTACATGAATTAGTAATAGCAAAGTAAAATCCTCTAAGTATAAGAATTTGAAGGTTAACTAAATCATTAAGTATAAACAAAAGATATAAATATAAGTAATAAGAGTAATTAAGTTTTCATAGTTAAAATTTCTATAACTTTAGTTCATATCATAAAACATGGGTCATAACGTCCAAAACGGACATTACCGTATGAACATACGTCCAAAAATGATGGAAAACGACTATAAATTCATAAATATCATAAATAAAATGAAAAAGTTACATACGATTAAGAATAAGGTCTAATTGGATAGAAGTTGATAGTACTTTAAGTAGAATTAGGTAACTAAATATTTAGAATTATTAGTTAATTCAATTACTGACTAGCGTTATCATATCATAATGATTAGGTGATCCCGAGGTGAGCGAAGATCTCCCGATCAATTACTACGATTAGGGCGACTCGCCATGGCCGAATGAGTATTTACCTTATGATTTT